>MNCL01000003.1:1499047-2998095 GCA_001932985.1 Proctacanthus coquilletti
AGCGAATTATCGATACTTTCCGAAATGTCCAATGTTAAATACTTTAATACTTCAAGTTTCGAAATTGGACATTTGAAATTGCCAACAAAATTATATTTAATACCAAGAGCAAATAATCATTTGTTATTACGATTATGCGATTATTTAAGAGTTTGTTGTTTACTATGAAATAGAAGCAATTTTCGCCACATATTACGAGTTTAGAAGCTGAATTAGTCCACGTTTGTGATTACTCTACTTTATATAAATTCCTGTTTTGAAAATATTTTTATATTTTACGTGATGATTTGAATTTTATCAGGTTTATGTATGAAAATTATTAATAACATTTGAGAAAGGATATCGTTTAATTTTCTTCGAACAATTATGAAAATATTTTATTAAATTATCTTTTATCTTTTTGTCCCAAACTTTTACTTCGCATATATCTTTTGTTTTTTCTAAACATTTGTTTACAATTTGGATAACATTTAGGAATAGACCACAATGTTATAGCATTTTAATTAAAATTTTCGAGATTTAGTTTATACAATTTTTTTGAAACAAAGTTGAACATAATACTTTTATTATACTACCGTATAATTTTTGATAACATTAAAAAAGTACATAAAATTATAAATATTCTGATTAAAAAATTAAAGAAGCCAACTGGCTAGAGCAGGAAACAAATCAGTCCTACTATCATTAGAATATCCATCCGTCTCCATCTTTGAGTCTTAGAAAATTGGACAGCCTATTTGGGGGCCTGAGATATCACCAGCAGGCAGGTAGCTCGTTAGACACTCCGTATTGCAGAAGTGATAAGATTAAAACCGTTCAAACCTTCGTCCGCAGGTTGGGCAATAAGGTCTTTCGAAATTCCCTCAATTAATCGTGGGCAGGAGTCCTGCTCATTGTGGACTAGTGGGACGATCATTAGAAACTGAAATGGAGCCCCAAACACGTATGTGGAAACTTTTATGGTTCGCCGTTGTTGGCGGTTCATATTTCACAGCTTGAGATATTAAATTCCCCAACGAGATGCCTGCGCCGCTTTGGCCTCATTTGACCTCTCCCACAAATCATATAGCACTCCGTGGTTCGTGGTCGCCCCATAGGCGCTCTGTAGTCGCTGCAGCGCCCCGGAACACAATCTCTAGCTGTGGGTACTAGACCGGGGACCAGAGACCATAACCCCGACGTGTATCTGCGGATCAGACCTAATATATCAATTCGCGTTATCCCGGCCTCATATCTTCATATCTTGGCATCATATCACATGTGGAGTTCAATTTGCATTACGTCGGAGGATTTATTGCGAATTGGATTTGAGTGGACTTTGGGCAAGCAATTTGTATGTGAGAATTTTTCATTGTCAGTCCTTTTTCGTGTTCGCTCCGTTGTTTTCTGATCCCGCGTAATCGACTTTCTTCAGATCTGCAGTTCATTCTGGTTGTGATTTATTCGCAATGCGCTAGAGTTCAGCTGACAGGTAAATATTCTAAGGAACGGGAAACTAAAAAGGGCTGAGCTTTAATGTCTGACTTTGATTTAATGAACGTAAGCCTAAGCACCTTCGAGGATGCTGACTCATTTGAAATATTGTAACAGCAAATGAGCATCAAGTCATATCAATTGCAAATTAAAGAGTGATTCGATCGTAGTGTGTGCAGATAAAGCGAACTGAATTCGTTTCAGAAATATTATTCCTCGTAAGAAAATGTATATCAAGAATAAATTTGAAACCTGCTCGAGACCGAATCCTGTCTTTCTCAAGAACCATATGTCAGGCGGCGAAAAGCCCATTTGTAATACATCAAATCCGTTTCCCACCTATTTTTCAAGATTGTATCGGTCCTAATGAAATTCGAACAAATAACTTAATTTCCAGGCATGCACCTAGTCATTATCCGCGACCGTTCGCCGGCCAGGATGGCTCAATAATAATAGGTGGAGGGCGATTTATTCAAACATTGACTTAAATGGCTGGCACACACGATGTCGATGCTGATGGCGGCCAGAGCACGGTGGGGCTCCGGTATAATGCTCCACATATCGTGGGGCATATGGTTCTTTGTCTTTTAGAGCTCCACCGGAGGACCGAAGCACGTTTCGCTCGTCTTCCTGTGCCCACCTTCGTAGCTGTTCCGGGCAAAGATGCTCGTGATCTTCTTTTCCCTATGTGAACTGAACTGGGACCACTGAATCCCAGTCTCAGTCCCAGACAACCGATCGATTTCAATAACGCGCGCACCACAAACCCCATGGAATATATCGATCAGACAGCCGCCCACGGTGTAGGTGGGTATATTGGGCAGTTATAATTACAAAGATGGAACCTGAGATAATTTCGCCTTGCACACTCTTCGGTGTACGTGTACTTGGGCCGCCTCTCCGCCAACCCGGCTCTCTTCTTCATGGATAGAAGATCGTCTTGGACCGGGAATTAATCGATTCTTTGCACGCGCCTACAAGATCAAGTCATTACTAAATGGCTTCGAAGCGCACTTTATCAACAAGAAATAGGTATGAGGAAGCAGGATACTGCCTGGTCGGTTGGTCAGAGCAGTTAGATTAAAACTCATCAGGTCAAAATTGACACGGCTTAAAATTCGAATTTTTAAGGAAGAAAGTAATCAATGGGCAAAAAACAATGTAAGTAGCAATTAAAAAGCAAGATAAAACTTATTGCTAATTTTAAACAACAGACTAATTAGGGCCGAATTGTATTCGGAATATTTTTTATTTAATTTCCGGTATTACTTAAAACCTCTTTCTGTCCTTAACTTAACTGGAAATTTCTTAAAATGTGAATATTTATTAAACCGGTCAAATGCGATCTCATCTTCACGTCAAATATCCGGCACTTTTCCATACCTAAAAGCGTCTTTTATATTATCCAAATTTCTGACAATTTGAATGGATTGTTTTGCAGTAAAAAAATGCTAACAACAATTAATCAAGGTTTAGAGAAACACCTAACTCTCAAGATTAGAACTCTTCGAACTCCCGAAGTATTATAAATTCTTTCCTCTGTGGACTGCTATGAAAAGAATAATTCACTGGACTTTAATCAAACCTCCTTCACATATGAAGTTTAAAAATCCTATTTTTGGAAATATCGTTAGGGAAACGATTACTCAAAATTGAAGAGCCTGAATGCGTAATTGTTGAGTTTACTGCTGTTGTCCATTGAAGAATTGTGAGAAATTCCATGTTTTTACATGTTAAAATAAGCAATTTTTCCTGCTTTCGTGAAAGATATATTTTTTTAAAAATATTTTCTTTCTCTGAAATTTCTTTGCTCTTTAACCCGATGTTTCCAATTCTATTTTTGTCCAAACTTTATCGCACCGTGTTATACTTTCACATGTCAAATCGCCAGGTTAGCTACTTTGCATTACAAAAAAATGCAGATTCCCGGCCAGCACGATTCCTCAAAAGCCTGCAACATTGTCGCGCTGGGATCAGGAGATTTCCATAGTGTGACCAGTCGATTTCGTGATAATCCATTATTAATGCCAATCAGAAAATCTTGTGGCGCTTATCTCTAACAAGAGTCGCACCTCCGTCCTAGCGAGCCAGTGACAATAACCAACTGGAAAAAGGACGGTCCCGTCGTACTTTCTTTTGCGCCAAGCGCCACATTCTGACGACCTGGCCCTCCTCTCGATCTTATTTCTTTGTTCACCTAGCCCGCTCGAGCCGCCGTAGAAAACTTTATTTCTACCTGAGCGCGGAGCGAACGCGACGGCGATTTGCATTTACATTAAATGCGTGCACTTCCATATTTAGCTGCCAATTGTGTACGCGAACGATGGACTTTTAATGCGCAGTTCGCCACTTCCTAGATAAATTTTGAGTGAATTTCTGGAGGATGCTCGTTCTGCACCGCCACCAACAGCAGCTCATCTTTCTAGGAGGTGACTCTTTTTTATTGGCGTAAGTGGGTGCAAGAGTCCAGCCTCCGCTTGGCTGGTAGACTGATCCACCACAAAAATTAATGAAATAAGTAAAATGGGGACATTAGAACTCACTATGCTAGACCAGATATATTATTACTCTATTTTAAACAATACAAAAATCATCGGATTTTGCTACTCATACCACAAAGTACAGGTTAATTACTTTATCTACCCACGTTATGCTACTGATTCATATTATTGTTTTATTTGAAATTATACTTAAATGCAATTTTCAACCGAAAATGTGTTCCAACGAAAAAACAAACAAAACACGTAATCTAAAGCTTATTCCACAGGCACTGCTGAGAAATTTTTACACTAGTGCTCTTAAGTCAGTTGCGATGTGCAGAAGCGTTCACAGGATTGATGCCTGCCTTCGCAAGCCTTCACGGATAGGCATTAAAGTGATTCATTCACTTTCCGCCTTTGCTAATTTTTAAATGACTGCAAATTCTGGTCTATTAGGAGAGCACTAAATTTTCCTCCAGTATGTTCAGGTACCCTGCGTTTGCTATTTCGTCTCAATTAAGGATTCACCTGACTTAGGCTGGAACGCCTGCCTCCACCGATAGCAAAGACTCCCTAGAAAAGGTAGCGCTCGAAAGGTATTCTCATCATGATTGAGCATTACCCTACAGTGGCCCTAATGGCTGCCACTTAGGCCAGTAATTAAAATACCGGGGATGTTGCTATCGCCGGACGATTCATCTTATTTGCGCGCTTTTGCGTAAGAAGTCAAAGACGCTAAATGTTCTTCAATTATGCGCACGTCTGTCGAATGACCGGTAATTAGTGTGCTCCGATAAAAAGAAAAGTATCATTCATCCCCTGGTTGATGTGGATTCACTTCCTCTGAGTAGTTTGCCATATCCAGCATTTCTGGAATACAGGACAGGAATAACTCGTCGCCAGGTGCAATACGCCTAGTTTACCAAGAATCCAATTTGTCCTCATATGCATACCATGTCGACATTCCACATGCTTTTGCTACAATCAAGGTAAATTAATTCATTTGCCACTCCAAGTCACCTTTCAATCATCCCGGGACTGCTTTCGTCAGTTCCTATCAGTCCAGACATTCATCTACATACCTTTCATCAACTTGAAGTTTAAGCCATCACCGGTAGACTCACGGTTGTGTCGCGTCGTTGCAATCAAATTCGTGGTATTTTTCGCGATTTCAAACGTGCCACAAGACGGGACTCGAACATTGGTTCAACAAGCTCATAACAGTACACCGCATCGGTGGTTACCATTAAAGCTAAAGCGACGGTACAGGTGCTCGCATTGCTCTTGAAAATATTCACATGAGAAGCTGTCCACAGGACTGAAGGTATGGAAATACGCGCTCTGGCCGCGAGACGACCGCCTCACCTGATAGCATCAAATCAATAAAACGCTCATTACGAGTATTCTGTCGGGTTGTTGTCCGGTAGGTAGTGTCCTATGACCAAGTAACAAGCCAACTCTAATCGGTGCCAACCACCAGGTTATGTGGTGGAACCAATAGCGATACCTGCATTCTGAAGGATCATTCAACAGCCGTTTATGGTCGCCAGGGATTTAATTATTTGCGGACTATTGGCAGCTGCCTTTGTTTATTAAAAATCCCGTGAATTTACATATTTCGAATTCAAATCATTCTGAACCATTATGGGATGCATGACTTGGTTGGGTGCCAGCGTCTAGAAGTGACCAATTATATTATAAGTAAAAAAACGAACTTGTCTGACACGCCGGTTCGCTGAGTTCAATAAATATTAAATGCCACCGCACCTGGACTTCACCGCTTTCTAATGAGGGTGATAAAGTTTCCTTACATGAATGCCATTGGTGATAAATTACGTGCATTTTTATGAGCACCTGATTTAATACTGTGTGTATTACTCCAAATGACACTCAATAAATTGTTACTCGACGAATTAATGAATGCGCTGCAAAAGAATTCTCGGTTTTCCATCACTTGAAACATTTCTTGTAGATTTCCTTTATATTGGAAATCTTTCTCTGTAATCGATTTGATATTTTTGCTTAATCTCACATAAATTTAACGGTCAACTAAAGTCGGCCTTTTAAAGATCAGTAGGTAGAACTACCAATATGTCGTTTATCGCTAAACAGAATGGAAGTTTTGCATTGGATGTATGTACTTATGTAACTAAACCAAAGGTCAGTTTGTCCATTTATAAGCTTATAATGATACAAAGTCGCATTTTTATTTCATTTTTGATTACTATTGAATTTGTAATAGATCTGTATAAAGCACAATTAACTTTACAGAAATAAAATTGAAAGTAGTTAATAAAACTAAAACCGTCTAGTATAAAAAATATTGAAGATATAATTGGCGATTTCCTTATTTTGATTTTTAAAAGTACATACATAAAAACTCTACCACGCAAAGAAAGCAACTTTAAGGAATAATATTTCATAGGGTAAGCGAAGGGGTGTCCTATGGAAGTCTAATCTTCATATGCGAGCATTACGTAAAATTCTCTAAATGGATATAAATGGAGCCTCACTAGCATATGGTCTAATATCCGACAAGTTATCCACTGCGCGACACGTGACATATAACGCATGATCCGTGTCGTGTGATACAAAGCACTTGATACAATAACGTAGTACATAAAAACGTGAGACAAATAATAACACTAATGAAATAAACGTAGAAAGAATAGCTAAGGATCATGGAATCGCAAAATTTTATTGCGTGGCAAATTTTAAGTCCGATAATTTTCGCCACCGGTCAGTTTTTTTTATTTTACCTTTAAAGTTGTTGGCTATCGGTTTTATTTGAATTACTGATTTTCTCCACTAATTTTTGTATGAAATCACAAGCGAAACTCTGTAACTCACCTTCTTAGCTGTTGACCTGCAATTGCTTTTAAGGCTAAGCTTTCGGATTTCCAAGAAATATAATCTTCAATTGAAAAAATTCCCTAAATGTAGACAGCCCACTTGGAAATTCCAACTCAAAAATGTAAGAGTGAACAGGGCAATACCATTAATCAGAATTTCGTAAAATTATATCATTGCTACTAAATAACTGTCCAAGCGCAATTCGGCGGAATCTCAGGTCGCAGGAAAACTCCCATTTAAACCCATCCGAACCCTGAGATCGGCTGAATTACCAATAAATACCGGCTAATACGGGTATCGGGTGTGAAATAATCACTGATGCTGGAATCCAGAGTACTTGTGATGGACTTTACGTAAATCGAAGGCCGCACCAGTCACCTGGTTCCCAAGATTAAGAAAAATTCGTATGCGTCATGCCATCTGAAAATGCAGAGCATCACTGTAACCCACTTGAGGTAGTTGGGAAGAAAGTGACTTTTGCTACCTAGACGCTAACCACGAAGATTGCGCTCCCGTGGCATTTGCGGCAATTTCGCCACTCCGGATCGAAAGACCATCATCGCTTCGGCATTTCACCGATAATTGCAAGTTATGGGTGTCATATTAATTGCTCTGGCAAAAGACGATAGCGCCGATAGCCTCGACGCGCATCAATTTCCGAAATGTCTACAAGTCAGACGAAATCATCATCTTCGCGAGATCTGAAGTGCCTCTTAAGCAAAATGGATCAGCGCTCGCAGTTGGGCACCATCTCCTGCTCGAATGTCTGATCTGACTCGAGAAGTTTGTGCAACAATTCGAAGAAATGCGCTCATTTGCTGACCTCGCTGACCTCTCCCACATGCTGCATCTGTGTGCATGAACAGGCCGCGGATAGGGCCCGCACGGGTTTCGCGAGTTTCGCGGGTTTCGCTGGTCTCGCGCCAGCTTCGTCAGACCATTCGAAGCACAAGCCTGTGACCTGCTTTGGGGAGCTACGTGTGTATAAATTGCATTTAGACCACAAGAAATTGGATTTGAGAAATTAACCTTAACGTCTGCTGGTGCGCCAGGCTGTAATTTACCTATGCGCGCATTTGAAAGGTGGATCCCGCGCCAGCCTGTGCGCTTGTGGGAACACACGAGATGAACTCGGTGAGATATGCTAACATGACCTAGAGCAAGACAGGTGGAATTTATGGGATTTCAATTTTAGCTTCATACCAACTTGGGGTCCAATTGCTCCACATTTTATGGGATTTAACGATTTTGCGAATTGTGAAATTTTTCCAACGATTTTTCCTTTCCAGCACGTACTCGGATCTCCAGCGTGGACGTGTTTTATTATGTTATCAACAGCGTTGACCTTTCCTCAGGCGCTTAGTCAAAGTGAATAGCTCGCGTGATCTAAGTGAATCGAATCGGAATATGGAAAAGCACTGATTGGCGGGTGAAATTTCTCTTGCCTACCAATTACTGCAAATTCGCAAAATTTTGCAACTTTCTACGAATTCGATAAAAGGTAAAAGAGTTGTACACGTTCTGTCCAACATTGGAGCTCTTTTGAGTCTGCGTAACAAACAACTTCTCAGAAATCTTGAAGACACCAGCACCTGTGCTTATAGCGGAGACACGTCCAGAATCCGCGGTATTTATGAAACCTAATCATCTCATTGTTCGACAGAGCAAACTTGTTAAATTTAGTAAATTCCAGCGGTGCAAGTACAGTGGCTCGGTTCGCACTGCGCCTTGCAATTAGAGGTGCGTTCTAGTCGCGGAATATACCTGGGCGAAATGTAACAAATCCTCCGGCGCATAATTCCCGTGCGCATAGGAGGCGCAAACATATTTTTCGTTAGTTAAAATTCCTCGCTTAATGGCCACTAGCGGCTAAAGCCTAGGTCTCATACTTTCAGCAATTCAAAGTGGCACAGACCAAAGCGCTCGCTGCGGAATTCTAGCCGAACAATTTCAATTAAAATCAGCACCAAATGAAAAGAGAGCCTGGCGGGGTCCGACACGAATGCGCCGCCCGATGCACCCGTCTACGATGCCGCCACCACCGCCGACAAACAATGAGGTCTTTACCATTTTTCCTCCAAAGTATTCTGGATGTTGCGGGTATTGTGGGTACACTGTGGGTACATTGCGGGTATATTGCGGGTATTGTTTCAGGTCGCGTTTCAAGATGTGCGCGAACGCTCGTCGCACACACAATTGGGTTCGGGATGCGCGCAGAAGGAAGCTGAGTCTCCCCGACTCTGCTGATTTTTCATTTCGGTGCGCATAAATCAAATTGGAAAGATCTTCCTGACCAGGTAGGCGCATACCGCAGGAACAACATAAATCGTAATATATCGTCCATAGAGTTGTTTGGATATGCTGGCAAAAGTCGACTTAACAATAACAATGCACAATAAAGATGTCCAGAATTGATTGCGCTTTCTCGTTGTGTTATATAATGCTGTCCCAGGCCGAGATTGCCTCCTCCTCGGCCCGAACCCGGATCACCTACCCCAACAGCACCAGCCGGGCTGGTCCCTCTCGGCGGTCTACGCAGGCAAATTGGTCTGATAGAATTTTGGAGGCGATAGTTGTTAATATTCATCACGGGATCGCGCATACTTCGGATAGTTCTGATTTTGTATTCTTCCTCTTGCGCTCTGCTACATTTCTGCATGTATGCAAAGAGGAGGGCATTGGCCGCCGCTGGGTCTTCTGGATTGGGGTTCTTAAGTCCTAGCTCAACTTGAGCTAAGCGGTTTCTATAATACGGAGCTCTATCATAATGCGATATGGCCTGGCGATATTTTATTACTTAGCTCATTGTTCGCTTTATTTTCTCTTGCGCTCAATCAATGTTGGAAAAAGAAAGTAATTATTATTCCTGAAATAAAATTAAATTCTCTTAAATCCAGTGCTGAATTTTATACGCCTTTTATTATCTAAAAACACGTTGTATATTGTACATTTCGGGAAAGTATGCCCAACAAAAACGTATGCATTGTTAAAAGAGTAGCCATAAAATTTGAAAAACTTTGATAAAAGCCAAAATATTTTTTAAATTTTATTAACAGCTGCTATTGAACTTAGTTGAATTGTATGTGATATGACCCACATGGCACGGTTTCTGAGTATTGATAGTGGAAGTTGTCAATATTTGTCAATATTTGTATTGTTTTGTAATCTTTATTTCTGTTAAGGATAATAAAGAAACTACTTTTTCTTGGAAATACAGTGAAAGCGCGTACAACGCGGGACGTATTAAGAAGTCGCGTTATACGGGACATGCGTTATCAGATGAATTGATGCAAGTTTAATCACGTCACTTACCTTTTTTAAACTGTTACCTGTTAACAGTGCGTATATAAATAACAGAATTTTTTTAAACAAAAAATCAAAAACTATGTGAAATGTTAAATCTATTATACGCGTTATACGAGACTATTTATAGCGTTGTACGATAATTAGTCGCAATTTTTCGTCGTGCTATAGGAATTCTCATTTTAGTGGAGCGCACGTGAAGTTTTCTGCACTTTTCTACTTCGGGCATGTAAATGTCGCTTAATTTCTAAATAGATTCCAAGAAAAAACTAAAGCTTATGTCGTTTTATAGCATAGACACATCTTTCTTTTTGTAAAATGTAAATCTTATAGTTAAAAAAGATCAAAATATTTATGCTTAAAGTATTTTAGGAAATTTGCAGGAATGGATCGTAACCTGTATTTAATTTACACTATAAAACAAAATAAAATGATTGAAACGATCTGTAAATTATGTCTCTTCATGGTCTCATAAATAGTAGATGAAGCTTTCTTCTAAACACATGTTCTGTGCAACAAAATTAAGCGCTATTAGCACTTTTATTTGTGCTATAATGAGATTAATATTTGTTTTGCATTATTTTTATGTAATGGTTATGAAAAAATCTTGTCATTTACACATTTCATTTAATAGTAATTGTTCGCAGACCAGTCTGGTAAAAAATAAATATTCTATATTTACTTTAAAAACTACGAAAGTGCTATTTCTTATCTTTTCTGGAAGTCGTCTTTCAATCAAATATTTATACTGAAATATTGAATTACTAACTTGCTACGGCTTAAAGATTTGTTACGCAGGATTTTCAATGAAATTGTTTACTAAAAAACGATGAATCTAGTTCTATATGCGCAGTCAAAACATAAAAAAATCTTGTTGGTTTTCATTGATCTTCTTAAAAACACTTCTTTTTACTTTTGTTGATCAAGGTCGAAAATCAGCTTCTGATGCCTCAAGTAATAATCGATACTCGAAGTGATTTAGCAGTTTCTTAAGATGCAAAATTGCTTTGGCAGAAATGTCTTTAATTGAACATCTATCATTCTTGCAGGTGGTGCTCCAAGTACCGAATGATTACTGGACTGCAGCAGCTCCTAATGAGCTTACCTTGTACTAAATTACATTTCCGACGGTCCGATTGCAGTCGCAACTAATGCTCTTCTTTCGTCGTGACGTAATTTCCCTAGAGCTGCGACCACATGATTAGTCGCAGCCCCTATAGTGCTATAATATAGTGTACAGCAGCCATCACGAGAGTGTGACCAGCCGCAGTCACGACAATGATAGAAAATTTTATTAATAATTATTAGTCAATGGGGCCCGTGCAAGGAGACCGCGCCACCTGATATCGCACGTTCTCACCTGGCGAAAGAGTCAATGTTTGCCATTGGTTTTCATAGATTCCCACAAACTGAAGCGGAACTACTTTGCATTTATTGAGTCTAATGAACGCCTGTCTCCCTGATTAGTCAAGGAATTTCCTGCATATAAGGCGTCACCTGAAAAATCTTAATGGAACTGGCCAAAGATGAAAAATGAGAAAAAGTACAGACATGATCGACGGTGACTGGATGATCGGCGCGATGTCAGACAGATCGCTCCGCAGGTGTAGCCCGCTTGATTGGCAAGCACAAGCAAACTAATTGAAGCCGGATGATTTCATTGTTATCAGTAGCAAGAGCGATGAGAAAAAGCTTTATTATCAAAAAAACATATGCGTTGCATTCAAGTTGACGTCAGCCGAGGAGCTTGGTGCCTGTGGTTCGTTCGTAATCGATTATAATTAGACTATTGCCTGGACAAGGTGTTTTCCGCGGTCACTTGAGAAATTCGTGCGCGGTCCGCGAAGATGACTGATGCCACAGAGCCAGGTAAATTGCAAACGTGCTGTTTGTGCTTTTCTAAGATTTTCTGAATTGTTGGGCCATTATTGACCGGACCTAATTATGGGGGCGATCTTCACTAAGTAAACAAGGGTCTGCTGGGTGCTGAACCCGCGTTCAGCGCAATAGCCCTCTCTCTGCTGACCGCTGACACATTGACCTGGCCGCGGATCGCCGGGTCAGCACAACAGTTACCCAGCTGTGGCGATCGCGCGCACCTGGCCACATCATATTAGCTTCTCATCAGATATCTTCCGATATTTAATATATGACATCTTCGGGCCGCTCCAGCCCGACTGGTATATACTAACGGAAATTACTGCTGCACTACAAGAATTATTGAACGAAACAGCGAAATCACGGAGACCCCAGACATGTGACCTTACATGCCATAACACATGTTCACGGTTCAATTTTCATGTTATCTAAAGGGAATTTCTGAAATCACGATCAACTCGCTTTGGCTAACCCGGAGCTGGCTGGATCGATCCGTGGCGGAAAGGAAAGAATTCCAGTACACTGTCGGTTCTAAATATGTTGGGAATCACTCTGGGACATTTGTGCTGTAGCACGTACAGCACGAACCATGCCGAACCAGTATCCAGATCGCGACAAAGATCGTACGGTATCTATTCACTATACGGCAAGTTGTCTTAGGATTCTCAAACGTATTCATTACTCCATGGATTTGGATCAATGGGGGATAAGTGGGTTTTCTGTGGGCACATGGGCACAATGATATTTGGGAATAAAACGGTGGCCCCCAGGAGCACGTTGCAAAACTCGGAGGCGATGTCGTGTTCCAGCCGTTCAAATTTCAACAGATGAGCTTTGTACGTTGTGCCATGAATATGACATTTCGGCAGCAGTGCACGTGCTCCAACCTCTTACCCGAGTTGGTAGATCGATCGTACATGAGACAATTTAGCAGGTAAATTACTCCGAGATAAATTCACCACATGTTACTATTTCAATCACTTTGAATATATCGTAACACTAAACATACGCAAAATGTTAAATTGGAGATGTCTAGACAAAGATTAGGTGAAGATTACATACCAGTTTAGAAATTTATTTTAAAAACCTTCGTTAGCCACATCAAACTTAAATGTAGACAGAATTGAAATATAATAAAAGCAAAATCCGGAAGCTGAATTAGAAATTTAGCATAAAGTTTATTAAATTTGTAATCTAGGCTCAGAGATCTCGTTAAGTTGTTGACGCGTAAATAGTTGTGTTCATCTTTTGACCAAATATTAATGATCTAGAATTACTATAAAATCTTTAAAATATTTAAAAAAATATGTTTAAAAAGGATAAATATATTCATTTTCATCTTCTGTACGAAGTGATAAGTAATATATTTTTAAAGCCAATAGATAAATTTTATGAAAAAGCATTTTAGTCGATCAACTATTCGAAAGTAGCCAATTAAATTTTATGAAAAAGCATTTTAGTAGATCAACTATTCAAAAGTAGCCAATTCAATCAATTTTCAAAGTATAATAAAATTTGTAAATGTTAAAACTCGTCTTTCAAGGATTTATTCATTCCTTTGTTGTTTCTTGTATAGTGCTTTGAATGAATGAATTTGAAAACTATTTGAGTCGTTTATTTTGCAAATGGTCTAATCCACTTTTAAAAAATCATACAAAAATCATACTTTTATTTTCGTCCTTTCTGTTAGAATAGAAATTTTTTTAAAATGGACTTAGAGCAATTTCAAAATGAACGACTCATTTATTTGCTTTAAATGTTAAGAAAGGTTTTTGTCTTAATAAGACCCATTACAAAAACGTATGAATCGATCCAGGAATTTTAAAATATCTTATATCTATAAATATCAGATGGCAAAATGAGGTATTTGGAATAACCAGAACTTTGATTATTCACTATTCACCCATGCCCTTATATTGGAGCATCTGCAATATGTTCTGATTATGTTCAGAATTTATAATTGAATTTTAAATCAATAACTCTGGATTTTTTAAAGTTTTCTATTTTTGTTTAATCTCATGATTTTACTGTTCCTCTTGTTTATGAATTAAAAGTTAAATTGGTGAAGTTTTAAAATTTAGATTCTGGTTTTCCCTTTAAGAACGTTTTCTTATTATCCTTGTATTCCTAGCTATATTTTGGTCATTTATGTTTATAACCTGAATTATGAGTTACGCGATTACAGGAATATAAATAAATGCCATAAATGCAAAATAAAAACACGATCTTCAACTTTTGTAAATGAAATAATAGCCTATATAGTCAAAGAAACATTATGGATGTGAAATGAGACTATTTATTCAGGTTCTTTTCTATTATTGATGATATAAGAGGAATCTCCATTCAATCTTGGGCTGTTAATTAAAAAAATAAAAGAGTAATCCATAGACTCCTAGATCGCGTAGACGTTGCTAAAATCAAAAAGCTCTCTATTAACACACTGATTACATCCCCGTGACTCCGAGTGGCCTCAAAGTTTCAATATTTGTCCAGATCTCTTTGATGCGCTGCCGCCTTCTATTCTTGGGCAGTTCGACAGCGCTTTGCATGAGTGGCTGGCCTTACCTGTGAGACGATTTCATTCCCAGGTGAGATCTAATAGTTTCACCAGATCCAACAAAGTCCAAAGCCGCAATGTTTGCCCAAGCCCGGGAATCATTTCATGTTTGTTCAGCGGCACAAAGGTTGTCCATCTGCTGGTGAGCCGCGCGGTGGAGCTCCGGGGGCAGACGAAGCTAGTGACCAAGAGCAGCTCGAAGACCGCGCGAAGTGGGCAAACTAATTTCTGAGGGCAAACAGACGGGGGCCAAACCTCCGCCGGAGGTTCACGGGAATTCTCTGATTTCAGCTAACTGTACACCGTTTGTTTGGTTTAATTGGCAATCAAACAAAAGGAGGCACAAAGGGCTCTTTTGTCTCGCTGGCCCGGGGCCACTAAATTAGGCCGAGGCTACACGCGAGAAGGTGTTATGATTCCTATAAATCACGCAGCGGGGCTTGGCTGGACCAGCAGATCTTCCTGGAGTCACCTTTTATGATTCGCGTTTAGGGTCTCTAATAAAACTGTCGCCTCCACCTTCCAATTGCACGGGCTTAGCGTGTCACCGAAGTGAAGCCGCCGGTGCCGTGATCTCGAATAATTCGCCGTCTTGATCCGAATATTGGAAGAGATGCTAACGACGACATCGCGGCGTGATATCGGCTTTGTCAAATTATCGCACCGTTTTATGGCGATGATAAAACTTTAATGGGTCCAATTACCGACTGAGATTTTCCCATGGGTATGGAACAATTTCTAATGAAATTACCACACGCAATCCGACATGTACCGTTCTGTGGGTAGTGCTCACCTCACCTTACCTGACGGTGAGGTGCGAATCAAATGGGTCACGTTTTGGCTATGCGAAACCATAAACTGACCTCGGCGGGAATAGTGAGCGCATCCTTCAAATTTCAAACCGGGAACGAAGTGGATTTCCACGCCGGATGAGGTGACCACTGCACATTCCCGCGGCTGTCGCACGGCCTGCCACCACCGCCAAATATACGCCACAGGAGGACGCAATTAAACGACAACACTTCGCGATGCCGGTCGCGATGACTTCCTACTACTTACAGACCGGGCCTCTCCGGTCCCCGGCGATTCCGGGTAAACATACAAAATACCTGAAAATTAATTGAAATCTATGTTTGAACCCATTAAAGCCAGTTCCCCGGAGATGTTTATCTGCGAATGCGCTTTACTTGTTACCCAAAGGTGATTTATGCCCCCGGGAATTTGAACAAAGTGAGAAAAATAACACCGCGCACCTAGGCCTCGTCGTGAAAGAGCGCAGATCTCGCGAGGCAATCTTCTTCTAAGGTGCGTTGTCTTGTGGGGGCACCACCACCGGGAAGAAGGATGCGCTCGCCACAGCCGCCACAAGAATGACGAAGGAGACTCACTCTGCAACGCAAGTCGCAAGCATCACCTTCGTGGTATTGGCTAGCTTCTTGATCGTCTTCTGCACGGGGCTGTCGCTGGCGATGAGCAAATATTTAATATCGCACGAATCGCGATACCCCTCCGTTGTATTTCTTGCAGACCTGTTCAATTTCTTAGCTGTCCGGGAACAGATCCAGGCTGCGAGGGTCTTCTGTTACAACTGATGAGACCCATTAATTGCTACCATTGCTGGCCGAGCTCACATATGTCCATTCGGGGTCAGTTTCATTAGTTTTGCATGTAACCAGTGCCCACTGCTTGTGGGGACGATATGGCAATTTTCGTCAAAAGTTAATTCAGCGCGACAACTGCACTAATCTCGTGTCCGGTTTCGTCGATATAACCACTGTCGCATGCATAGTAGTTTTCGTGAAACGCGGATTACATTAAAAGTCACACAAATTCAACAAAATCTGTTAAGAATACCTTCGGGCAATTTTAATCCGCGAGGTGACATTATTACAATTAAGACTCGCATGAAACTCTTCAATAAATTCGTTTACTTTGTGGGTTTTAACGGGTACACATTAGCAGAATTAAGAAAACATAAATAATATTAATTAAGGAAGTTTTATTTTATTTAAAGATAACTTTAATCGATTAAAATGCTTATTGTATTATGACGTGTGTTCACGATTGCTGCTCTTTTATTTATTGATTATGGGATTGGTGAAGGGGCTCTTCTTCGATTTCACTGCGTTGATGAGAATAAGTTGACTGGAGCATCCCAAGGCGAACAATTAAAAATTGAGGTATTGTGATTTACATTAAATTTGCCTTTTGAGTAATTAGAAAGTGCCGTTGTACCTGCAGTTCCGGCTCCAGAATGTATTCTTAAGGCTTAAATAGTATTCTTGAAGGACAGTAGGTGGTAAAAAGTTCAGAATCTGAGTCATTTGCTTGAAACATTTATCGTGAAGGTTAGTTCAGTCAACAGGATGTACTCGTGGAAACAGGCTGCCTTGCAAAATCAAAATCCGACTACAGATTATTGTTAAATAAAAATATATCTTTGGGACTATTGTTCTGGGTTTTTTGTTTTTTGTTTTAAATAATATCGTTTTGAAATAAGATGGACGCAAATGGAAAGGCAGAGGAACAAATTTTCTTTGAAATAGATTTTTTCTAAGTTATCACAAAAGATAGCTAAGAAAATTCAGCAATTTTAATTTTAATTTTTTATTTTGTTATTGTCCCTGATTTAATTTCATAAATTTTATTCACTTTTTAAAATAGCCCTAATCGGCCGTTTAACTCGTAATTTTGTACTGTGTAATATAAAAACCGTGTTAAACGAGACTCTGTAAGTCAAACAAATATATAGGATAAAATATAAGGCAGATCGTGTTGTACGAAAATCGTGTTCTCAAAGTTCCGTGTTATGCCAGGGTTACCTGTACCTTCAATTATCACAAAATTGTTCAGGCAATCGTTTTAAAATCCAGCGAGAATATTTTTATTTTGAAAATAATTTTCAAATTATTATTTTACAGATAAGGCATTTTTCTTCAGTATCAGAAATAGAAATTTATATCTATCCGTAAAATCGCAAATGAACAACACGAAATTAGACTTTTACAATTATTATATTAAAGTTAATTAATATTACAGTCAATTTAATTTATTTTTTAATAAATGTTAGATGTAAGTGCTGACACTGGCTATTAAATTTAACACAATTTTTAAGTTTCAAATTCTCAAAAATAAAAATTACATATTTTACAATTTTATTACAAAACCAATGTTCACAAAGGCAACCCAAGGAATATCAGTTTGGAAAAATAAATTTATTTTGAGGAGAGAATCACTTTTTCGTATGTTTCTCAATCTTATAAATTCTTCGTAATATTTTTAACAATTTTTAAAAAGTTCGGTTGTAAAAATTTTGTTTTAAAAAAAGCCCAAAAAACTGTCCATAGCATTTGATTTCAACTTTTCCAAATGCAACTCTTCTGAATTTATAAACTTTCACAATAATCTTTGAATAGGGCTGCTAATGCATAAAATTCAAAAATTCCAGGCAAGTTGCTTAATCACAAAGATTTTCATAACCGTTTCAACCTCTAATTAGAGGGCAAATCAACTGATACAAAGATCAGAAATAGTGCACTCTAGCTGTGAACCTCTCTTGCGTCAGCACTTCACGAAAATCAACCAGGCTACAAAGAATTTGGCAAAAAATCTTCACAATTGACCCGCTCAATGAATCGCACTTTTCCAGCTTCCTCCAATTATCTCGCACTAGGGTCTCAGGTGCTTTGTAATCTAGATCTGGATCCATCCCCACGCGATCGGAAAAATAAAAGCTGGCCATCTCGGTGTTTGCTTTAATTAAGACCAGGAGCCAAATTATGGTAATGACCGGTCATTAAGATCAAATTACAAGACAAGATCTCAGAGAGCACAAAGGCGGTCAGTGCGCAGCGGGTCCAGGTAATGACACCGCACAGAAAAACTAGATCAATTAAGGTGACTGGACAAGGCGAAATCAAATTTTAATGACGCGCTTCTTTTCAGCCTCGTCAGCCTGAATTTACCACTTTATCTAGTTCGCGCACATCTCCAGTTCACGACTTTGCGAAAGCGGCCAGGTGAGGGTAGATGGTGCGGAGTGGCCCGGGGTCGGGGTATCGCGGCCAGGTAAATCAAACCGAGCACCGCAAGGTAGCGTTAAATATTTTGATCTCACGCTTTCGATGCCTCGATCCAGCCAGGGTGCCTGGACGTGCACATTCGTCGATATATGCAAATTGCCCAGCGAAAACAAGAACAAGTGCCTTCAATTCGCGGACTAATGTGATCTATGCATTCCAGTCCGCGAGTCCGTACCGTGCACGTATCGCACCCGTAATTTATTCATTCTATCAATTTTACGTAAACAAAGCGAACGGAGGAGCATCCGATTGTCTCGGCTAGCGCTGTCAGCTCGCCCCGCTCGTCTGGCCGTTCACGAACAGCCTACGCGGCCTATGCCGTCCTAATCTCTTTGTCGAGGCTATATATGCCTTGATTTCTCTATTTTGACTTTGACGGATGTGTGAGCCGCTGAAACCAGGTTTCGTTTCGTTTCTTAACAAATATTCGCGGAGCAGAGCCTCCAGAAACATTATAACGATTTGCTGTCAGTCAAACGAAACTACTGTCTTCGACTTCTTGCTCGTCGACGGCAGGGAAATGGGGTAACCGCGAAAAACGAGATCTCGCATGATGCTCCGATGGTAGCCATGGCCATGAGCGCGCAGGATTCGCGATCTGTTGGAACTCTTCACTACCCGCACCGTCCCAGTGCCGTACTGTACAAGGGAGACAATCAATGTTGACATAAGTTATGGGTTTGAATTTTATTGTTTTATAGAAGCAGCGCGCCCCGGCCGCATCGTCGCTCATATGAATAAATGGCCCCGGAGATGCCCTCAAATGGAATTGACTCGGTCGGGGCGCTCCGAGCCTCTGTCGATATCTGACCAGGACATGTCTCTGTTTATTTGCATAATTGTTGCAACTGTTGAGTGAATAAAATAGCGTGCAAAGCAAATATGAACTGGGCTTTGAGAAACTCGAAGGGACTGTTCGAAACAACCGCTCAGTCATCAGCCTTTAAAGTGGTCTAGTGATGCGTGAAAAGTTGCAACGGAACAATAGCACTTATTGGGGTTCTATTAAATTTTAATGGTTCTGCTAAGAGTTCCGACCACAGTGCGCTTTTGTCAAGCAAAATCAACTTATACAAGTGCGACAAATTCTATCTGGACTTCGTTGTAATTGCTCCAAAGGAAACAAAGAAATTTTTAATTAACTCGATGAAATATTTTAAGGGGTTCACGAAATATAATCTACATATATGTAACAAATTCATTAAGGTGAAAAAAAACTGTACAAAGTAAATATCTTTGAAAAATGAGTTCTAGAAACGATATTTACCATTTTTGGAATTCTTTTTTCCGTATATGTTCGGACATACCCACAGAACAGATTTAAATAAGCCTTCTGCTAGTATATAGTCAAATATTCTAGGTGTAATGTGCGGTCGATTTCATCGCGTAAGTAATTCTTAGGATGTGACTGACGGACAGACTAACAAACAAAATTAAACTCCTTTTCCGTATTCTACGAAACATTATGTAAAATGTTTAAACTATAACATGAATTAAATCAAATTCACGGCGTTATATAGTGAACTACTATTCTAAGGTTTCATATTACTTTTCATTTCTGCCTCGATTACTTTACCTGAATATTTCCTTAAATCGTATTCAAACGTACTAACTTTATTCCAACATCCACCTCTTAAAATTTAAATACACCTAATCAGCCCTTTCCTTAATGCAAGATATCTGTACGTTCTCTACTCCACACTCGGATCCAAATGGAAACACTCATATCCCAAAAATTTACCTTCTCTACCAATTTCTGTTGAAGCATTATTACATATAAGAATTACTATAATTATTTAAAATCTGCCGTTGCATACGGGATCTTATTTCCTACCATTTTCAAGACACTTGAGAACAAGTGTCGAAAATGTTGGTCCACTTCTTTAACAAATTATTACTTCTTATGCAATATCAAAGAACATTACTTTCTTGAATTCCTCTTACCGCAAAAATGTATAATTTAAAAGAAAGTTGTTACTCTTAGCGCTTTTATTACACCAGTCACAAACCAATTTAAAAATAAAAATCGATTCCAAGGTGAAAACTAACTGCGAATTTCTGATATTTTTCAAAGGTATTGTATCTTTTATGTTCCAACAATTGCCCAATTTACATATTACATGAGGCAACAAGCGCGAAGATACCGGGACACTAAGCACGAGAATCACTTAGCTGCGCGAGGAGTCAATAAAGTTCGAGTGATTCAGCGCGACAAGAGCATTAGGCCGCCATCGCATTTAATTAAACCTAAACCAGAAGTGAGCCCCCATAATTTCATCTCATTCGTATCAAATCGGAGGCACTAAAACCTAGTGATATCCTCTCAGCGCTCACCGATCGTTCCGATAAAATACGAAACATAAATGTCGTCTTTCATGTGCGCTTCCAGCATAAAATCATGCTTAATATAGGACTGGGGCAAAAAAGGTAAGGACAAGAGCCCACTCTTAATCCTTTGGCTTAAGTAGTTCAAGATATAACTGCCATGGAGATTATCATAAAAACCACTTTCAGAGGCTTGTCCCGGCCGTCGCTGACTTTTCTTCTGATTGGCTTTATGACATCGATGACACTTTATTATTGTCAACCACACGCACAGATCTGTGGTGGCTACCTTGTGGTAACCCCATCTTAGGTGAGATGAATGCTTCTACTCCAGTTCCATTTTCAGCGTAATGTCGTCGCCGCCTCGACCACACGCGAAGCGATCGCGATTATCGTAGTCATTGGATCGCGTCCGCGCGTATACAAATTGGTGACGATGCTGTTTTGTGGATCAAAGAAACCATCGAAGCTCTGTAGTTCTTTGCATTCATTATGGGCCGCGCAGGCACGGTTTAGCTAAAACAACTTAAAAAACGGGTGAATGGCGATCACTGCGATCGGTGGTCGCGCTTCTTTTGATGTGGCTATTGGCGGTGTAATTGTGGCGATCTCCTACTGCTAACTTTAGTACTGGGACTGCTTTTAAGATAGCATCCCGTAAGCTCAATCGCCTCCGGATAGTTAATATGTGCAGATAGTAATCGCCTCGAGACCAATTTTTACGACCGCCCAAATGAGAAAGACAGATAAGTAGTCTTGTTAATTTGGACGATCCGATTTGTAATGTACCGCTGAAAATTGAAATCAGAAGAGAGGATCTCGATCCGCTTTATTGGACCTCGGGAAGAATGCATATAAACAAGATGGACAGCCATTTTGGGAGAGCTGATTTGAAAGAATTTCTCATTTGTATTTTTTTTTTGTTTTTTAAACGCTAATGCCATTTTACGACCCCCTAAGGACAATTTCAATTTATTAATTTGAAGGCATCTGTCATTTCTCCCCTTAATTACTTTGTGTTTGTTTTTATTATAATCAAAAAGTAGAAAATACAACTTTAAGCCTCACTCGTACTAAATACGATTAGTATTTGAAATGAGAAAAGGCTTATCGTCAACAGAGGATATTTGATTCGTGTTGAAGCAATTTTGTAGATTTATACAAATAAATTCGATTAATTTTCTGACCAGTTAATTTCCTCCACCTGTAATCCAATTACCAGTATCTGCTTACAGGTATATTCATACTGAATTTCGAAGTCGTTACATAAACATACATGGATAAGCAGGACCTTCACTTAAACTCCAGATGTTATAATACAATTCTTAGACAACTAGAAAAGAATTTGCATAACACTAGATAGTATTAGTACTTATTCTTTGTGGCTTATGTCTTCGGTGTTTATGTACGTATTTCCACGACTAGCGAGACCAATATCCATACAAGATAGTTGATTCTTTCCAGTTACCTCCCAGTTTTTCTTGAAAGTTTCCATGTTTTAACTAAATTGTTTCCTACTGTTTCGCGTACCTACTAAAGGGAAACTTTCAAAGAATTTTATTAATTAGCTGACCGTTCTCCATCAAAAAGCGCCGATTGGACTGCCATTGACCAAAATGGAAGAGTGACCTTCCACTTTAGCACCTTGAAACACAGGTGAGCGAACGGGAAGAGCAAGCGAGCATCTCGAAAAGGAATGAAAAATGTTTCCATGTTAAATCAGGTCTTGTTTACAAATCCAATTCCCAACTGATGATGTGTGCCCATCTATCTGCGGAGAGTACAATACCCCGTGTATGTTGCACAGAATAGTGCCCGACTCGCGGAGAAGAAAGCGATCAAAGGCGCCGCGGCCGTTTGTCGGTCAAATCGCTTATCGTCCGCATTGGTCAATATAAATGCGTTTCAGGTGAATAGGAAACGGCGGACAAGTGCATACAAGCCTCGGGCCAATGTTTACATAATTAGGACAAGAAAACATAGCAAACGCAAATAGAAATGGGCTCTCAGTCACGGAAGGTGTCTGCGATTTAAATTAATTTTTCTGCCCTCGATGGAAATTTTAATTACTTACGTGAAAATTGGAAACCGCTACCGTCGCAGCAAACGATATTTGGCAATACTTCAGTGCCGATAATCGATAATCGATTTCCGCGAGTGAATTCCTCTTCCGCCGCAATCCGCGCGTATGAGGCGGCAATCGCGAGATAATTAAATGCCGCGCGGCATTGTTAGCGGCCGGCTGGCTTCTGTTCCGATTTGGTATTTGCAGAATTTCGAGTTGGCTACATGCAAAAATTGTTCCACTCCCGTGCATTATTTTATGGGCAAAATGCCTGGAATTTCTCCCAGGGAATCAGATGCTATAGAGTTGGGCGATGTGCGGCTACTTGCGACGCTTTGCCACAGTTTCCTCTTAATTTACCTGTTCGCGAAATCTTATCTAGATGTCGCACTGCGTCTGAATTTTGCTAAACGCAAAAATTAAGACCTTGTGCAATTGTGTGCGCTGGGAGAAGCACTCGCGTGACATTCTTTTAATTGGCGGGCGAAATTAATAAATTCCTTTGGGACTCGACCGACAGGACTTTCGCAGTCCTTCGGGCTTAGGAATTTGTGGAGCACCATGAGGCAATTCAACCTGCCTGTAGATTTTTTTTTTTGTAAACCGGATTCTACAAAAGCATTTTTAAGAAGAACGTTTTGTCTTGAAACAATACTGCCTTCGATATTTTATTGAAAACTATGTAAAACATAAAGTAAATGTTTTAATAGGTTCAGTATAAAAAGACAACGTCTTTAAAATTTGTTGATTGAAACGGAAAAGAAAGACGATAGTTTTTGAAAACGTATCTGTAAGTGTGAGCTAGACTCCCATGAGAAGTGTTCTGTCCTTAAAGTAATTGATGAAATCGTTACAAGTTTCATTTATTTCCGAAATTTGTTTTGAAATTTCAATGGATTTTTACGACTATTAATTTTGTGACAAGACGGTAATTTCAACGAAAATCTCTGTAATTTTTCAATTTTTTCATAATCAATTTTTTATTGATATATAAAATTCAAGTACTAAATCTGAATTTGAAATTTAAATGAAATAAAAGGTAAATACTTTCATCTGTTCTGAATTATTGTTTTCAATTGTTCGTTAAAAAAAAAATGTCAAAACTTTCAAAGGAAATTTCGCGTATTTATTGCGTATTTATTTTATGCACTATATTTTTCGAAACATTTTTAAAAAGACTAAATAAAGTTTAGTTGTTGTAGAGTATGTACTTAATCTTAACACATTTTGATTTTGGCTTTATTTGCAGAAAATCTTGTAAAAAAAAAAAAACAAACAAAAATCATTGTTTTGAGAAAAAGGTATTTATTCTATAGCATGATCTCTATCCCGAAATTCCTTTCACTGATTTACATGATGCCTTTTGTAAATACATTCTGAGATTCCAAACTATTTTCCAAATTAAGATGTGCAAATCAATATCTACCGTACATTCCTATATATTCCTGGGAGAACTCATTCTTTGCTTTATGCACAGATTTTTTCATATACTTTTAATTGTGTATCAAATACTTTTATTATGTATCTGTTTCAACAATAAAAAAAAAACAAGAACTGTTTCGTGGATAGTGCAATAGAAAGAAAAAACGCTTTGGTATAGGCTCATACCGCGTAAACAATTGATATCCATTTACTGCCTAAAAATGAAGGTGGTAATTGAAGTTAGGAAAATTTGTCCATGGGTTCCAATCATGTTCGAATTCAATTACCACGGCATGTGATCGCCTATTATCGAATTTAACTAGAAATGAAACTGTAGTCATCCACTCAACTTTCCTGTGGTCTAATTAGCTGCGTACAAGAAGTGTTAGGCCGGAAAAAATTAATCAAGCAGAACTACCTTGTTATTGCCGGATCTTACGTCCACAGAAGTGATCCGAACCTTTTTGTGAGGGATCTACCTCCTAGGCGGCATTAAATCAACATTATCATTTTTTATGACGCTTCGTTTCCATCAAATTGATATAAGTGCTTCCGACTGATCATTTGCGCTATTTTGATACTTTCCAGGTTAGAAAGATTTTTTTCCATAAAGTTTTGTAAGAATGTTTTTAATTTGAACGAATTTTTTTTCAGGTAGTCCTACTCTGACCATAAATAATATAGTTTTTTGTCAAAAAGCTTTTAAATGAAGGACATTGTATGTATTTAACCATGAAGCAAAATGATTAAAATATTTATATGAATAAACATGAGCGTTGCGATCAAATTATTATAATTCGTGGAGTTTGTTAAGAAAGCTTATATGTCTTAAAACTTTAAAAAAAATTACTTTAAAAGAAACAAAAAAAAAGTATTTAAGATGTGATTTTTTTGAAAATCTGCTGTTGTTTGAAAGTACACATGAAATTTTCGTTCCGAGATTATATCCTCTTTTAAGTAACGAAATAGAAAAAAGTTAAATAACTAGATAGTAAATATTTATTTATAAAGTATTTTTGCAAATTTCTGATATGTTTTTTATGCTTATTTTCAAAATCACATTTCGAGAAAAACTTGTTTACAATTCACAATTTCAAGTTCTACCTACGTGCATATTTGGCTTTATAACCCCGTCATTTTTCGAATTTTGCAACAAAATTTTATATACAATCTTTTTTGCATTCTATTGATTAATGCTTTTTAATCATAAATGAATTTGTAATTTCATTTGGAATAGCATTTACAATTAATCATCATAGCAATTTTAAACAATCCGCTAATACTGGCTAACTTAAATACATGATCTTAATCTTAATAGCATCTCAATAGTAAACTTTTCCCATGGAATCGCCAAAAGCAGCCTATCAACGGATGCATCATATCATAAAAGACGACCTAAAACTGCGAGCAATTCCAAGCATTTAAGTTGTTACGCATCTTGTGCCTCATTTAGCATAGTCGTAAGACCGTTCCAAAAATAGTCAGGTAATAGTAAAAACATCACTCCGGGGTCTTCCGGCCCAGTTTGGGAATTGCCCCATTCTCTTGGTGAGGTGACCGGCTCTAATTTTACCTTTCAAAACAACACCGGGTGACGCAATTACCGCGCACTGATGCAACTAGCTCAATGCTCCAATTTAAGATCATAAGAGGAAGATGTCAACTGTCTTCAAAGCAAGTGGAGAAGCCCCAAATCCAAAACGAGTCTCATCACAAATATCCGAACGTTAATGCCCGTGTGAATTGTGATGCCAACCTGTCCATAATCGAATGGATGGTGACCACTTCTAAGACAAATACGCGTAAAATCGCGCGGCCTTCGCACAATGATCGCCGCGTTGTCGGCAAAACTAGCAAGAAGGGATCGGTCCGCTGCCTCTGAGAAGTTTCCAACTTCCGTTTTCGGTAGTTGCTTCATTTTCGGTCATTAGCTGACCACCAAAGACGGATGGTCTCCAGGTGTTTGCTAATGAAGATGTCGTCTAATGATGATCACTTGAGGTTTTTTGGTGGCTCATCTCTCCCACAGTCGCGGTTACCTTTAATGCTTCGGCTTTCTGGCCTACGGTGTAACCGCTTTCCAACAGCCTCCATTAAGAGTGAAATTAAAGGAAAGACTCGCAATTTCTCTGATTCACCTCCAGACAGACTTTTTGCGGCTAACCTGTACAACGGTGACCGGCTGACTTGGTTACCTCCAAACCTTGCTCTAATGACGATTTAATACATTCCCGCTGATTTTCGAAAAACGGATCCAAATTAGACTCATTAAGCCTTAAATTTTGTGGTTCAGAGTGAGATTTATCGAGAAACTTCATAAGATGATATTTTTAAAGTTAGATATAATAGTACATCAATCTCAAGATGGTATTGACCATTTAAAGAGCAATTGGCAAAGGTGAGGACTTGAAATCAAGCAGAAAATGACTCGAACCTAGGGGCTCTGGCTCGACCCCGGATCTGCAAAATATTTTTCTATTTCAATTTACTTGACTAGTTCAATTTTATTATGCTCCTCAACAGACAGGTAATCGAATTGAGTTTTACGCTTATCTAAAATATTTCCAAAGAATTAAAAAAGTAGTTTTCATCCCCATAAAACTCAATCAAAAGTTATTAAACCAGATGCAATAATCTTACGCCTAATTACACTTTCTTCCTCAGCCTGATTTTAATATTGCTTAAAAATCTGTTTTATTATATCAAATCGTATTTGTGTTGATATATAATTAAATAGTAATATTGAACAACATATATCGAATATTGATATTAAACCGCGGATCCCTACCCGTGGCACGTACTTACCATTTCCGAGGAAATCATTCGGTCAGGAATAAAAACGGACTAGAACGGCAAGATCTCGTCCGAACACCATCGGCAAATCAAATAGTCCTCGAAATCATGATCAGGTACAGGTGAGTTGACACAAACACCGGGGAGAGGATCAGAGAACAGACCATGGCCAGCCATATCGCGAAGAATAATTTTCCAGAATGAATGGTGCAGTCGACAGGCGGGCGCAGCATGAGGCTCTGGAGCACGTCGTTGGAGCAATATGAAAAATGTGTTGTTGAGCTGGTTCCAACATTATGGCCAGAGTGAGGCCGGACGAGACCCCCCGAGTGGGTCACAAAAAAGGAGATCAGCAAAGACAAGAAGAAAATTAAACAAGAAAGTGGAGAAGTCTCATTTCTGTTGTCTCTCCTCGAGATCGAAGTACCTGTCCAACACTTTTAGCACAAGGTCCGGACGTTTTTCTCGGTGCGATCCTCCTTTAAAATTTTACTGGAGCCCGAGCCCCCCGGGTGTGCTGTGCGCGATTGGATACTGAGAAAAACAGTCCAAGCCTAGAGTCAAGAAATTTCAGAGGTTTCAGATGACATGCAGGGTTGCGAAGCAACTACGAGGAACTCTGATAGTGTTCAGCCCCACAATATATCACCAGAGCATCCGAAGCATCGACGTACGACTAAAAATGAAATGGACTGTGCTTTAAAATCGACGGCTGATCTTTTTGTACATCGCAAGCATGACATGCCTTATGATTGATCGGAAACGTCTTTCCCGATAGAAGCACGGGGTGACGTGAACTGTGAACGACTCTCCGTGATTCATTCCCAGATATCTGGCGAACATGTTTTGTTTGGCCTAAGCGACCGAGTGATAATTTGATGATGATCGCTTCGTCAAAATGATGGATTAATAGGATGCGCACACTTGCCAGAGTTAGAATTAGGTCATCGCCAGCCCTGGTGAGAAGCGGTGTGATTCATTCGCGAAATCCGGGTCTTAATTTTTCTACTAGTTCTGATTAAAACAACGACTAGTCTCCGCCACAATCGCACGCTTCTATTGATCGCTAATTAAAACCTGCAGACCCTCTCATCGATCGGCATCGCTATCTCGTATCATGTTACGATGATACATCCCAGCATCGTCCCAGCTGCCTTCATGCTATGAATGACCCAATGGTCACCTGGCCAATATATTTTGATTGGCGGTATCCAACAAGTGATCGTTTCCGCAAAAATATCTAGCCGATCTGTGCCCGCGAAGACCTTTGTCCGGCTTTCATAAAGTAATGATCCCGTGCATATGTGCTCTTTGCCGGGCATGCGAGTTTCGACCTCTCACGCAAGATATATTGATCAACCGCCCACATCGAGGGTGGATATTATGGGCGTCCGTAATTATACCTTAGAAATAATAATATTTCAGTGTTGAACGAATTCCTTGCTAATACCACGCTGATTTCCTTTTCGGGCTCTTCTAATGGCGGACTTCGCCGGCCATTCAGCGGCGCGTTGTTTAATTTTAATTAGAAAATCTCGATGGTCGAGATAATCAGCACTGGATCGCTGAGTGCAAATAATGTCTAAATGCCCAAGTCCACTTTGCATGCGTTTCGAATAGTTTGAGTCGCCTAGGTGTTCTGCTGTAGGTCTGTCTTAAGCACTATGTGACCTATGGGAGCAGGGCATTTCGTGTGGAACAATTTTGTTAATCGGAATGTGGTACAGTAAATGGAAGGCGGTGTACATGCACTAGTACCAAAATATGCTCTAAAGTGCTGAACTGGATAAACTACATTGTAACTATTTCGTGCAGCTGCGAAATAGCCAGGTTTCTTGGTGAACGAATTAAATCGTTGAGCTGCTTTTTGGTTACACATCGAGCAAAGGCTTGTTACAGCCATAGCAAGTATTAATGATATTTTGTTTACATTTTGCTAAATATTTCAATGAAACAAGAAATATCCGCTTGGAGGTTTCATGGTATTTAAAACACCTCTACGCAATTTTTGAAACATGTTTAAGCCCACCACGCACAGGTTTACATATTGGCAAACATTACTGAACGATTTAATAATATTGTGTCGTAATAAATGAAAAAGTTTTCAATAAATCACGATTAATTTTTTATGATTCACACTCGATAAAAACAATATTAATTGTTAATTTAAAGGGAATTCTCTCATAGAAATAATAATAATTTACAAGTTCTGTAAATTCCTTTTTATCACACGTGTTCGATGGAGTCGTTTTTTCCTTCTTGTTACCCTAGGGGAAAGCGAGACATAAAAAACAATCACTTTTCCATCCGCGTTGATACCCTGCGCCATCCAGAACAAGGTCCACTGCTAACCTCCCGCACCGAGCACTAGTAATGAAAAGTAGTATTTGTTTCTGCCCTCAATGCACAATATAGTACTAGTATTTCCTTTTGTAAATTTTCTGAGCTGCACATTTCAACTAACAAATTTTCTATTTGAATGATATAACCCTCGTGTTTACCACTCTGTAAAATTTTGAAAAAATATTCAAATAAAACAATTTGAGTAATATTTATTGGTTTCTTTAAGGCAGTAATAAAAATTTAGTTTTCATCAAACAATGAACATAGTATTTCATTAAATAATACTCATTACTTTGCAACAGCATAAATAGAAAAATACAGGCTAACTTAGATTTTAGGTCAATGTCAAGGAAAATGCTATAGATACTTCTCTTCAAGTAATGTACTAATACACCAGTATATGAAAGAGTTTGTTCTGGTTGTGTAGAAAAACGCATTTAAAAATATTCCAACTCGTTGACTTCTGTGAGATTTTAATTAAAATTTTCAAAGGTTTTGAGGGGATAATTTTAAAAGTTTAAACTATAAAATTTGTTTCTGAAGCCGAAAATGTGATATTCGTCGTAACGGAGTACAAGTATAAAGTTCTATTTTTCTCTTTAATTAAAAATTGATTAAAAATTCGTTCAGCTATGACAAAGAAGTACATACTTTATAATCCTTAAGTCACAAAAAAATGAACTTCGCAAAAAAATAATCTAATAAAACCGATCGCGGAGGATCAGTGCTACCGTCGACTTACTTTGCTTATGACTTACTGAATGTGTGCTAGTTAAAGACGAAAAATTATAGACAGATTTCAATTAACCCCGTTGTATCTAAGATTATGTAATGTTGTTAAAATTGCGTATCATAAGAATTTAATTTTATGTGTACATTTAATACGATATCAGATTTTCCAGCGTGCGTTTAATAAAATTTTATGGATATTTTTCCATATGCAAATTATGGCATATGCCATTCCTTTAAACAGTGAATACTTCGGAATACGGCAGTTTGGGCTGTACCACTTGGATGTACTTTAACGATTCATCAGACGACGGTGAGTAGTGCCATGGATTCGTCTCGTACCTAACGATGTCGTTATCTGCGACATTAGCAGCAGCTATAATCGTACACAAAATGAAGCGATGCAATCACTGCGAGATTATTAAGCTCTCGCCCAGGATGGCGAAAGTTGTCCTTAGTGGTGTACAGCGATACCAACGTAACCCCATTAGTCCCCGAACGGTAGGGCCACGATCGCTCCATGTCCCACCGGAGCGGAATGTCCCCGCGGGGTAATTGGACCTGAAAATTAACAATCTTAAGAATCCATTGCAATTAATTCCTGATTAAGAAGCGTTTTTCCGTTGCGATGGCCATTAATTTGCTGCCGTCATAATTTGGGCCTGGTTAAAACCGATCTTGACCATTTCGCGTCGAGTTCGCCCTTCAGACGGCCGTTGTCGTTTTCGGCACCGGCACCGACAACGGCAACAGCAGCACTTACTCAATTTTAGCTGGTCACATAAATTTTTATGCGAAAAAATTCTGCCAAAATTGACTGGCTGCATGCCGCGGATAGCATCTACCGGCATCTTGCCGGGCGCGTAAGAAGATGATCTCGTTACCTCGTTCGCCAAACGGCGACCCAGAGAAATCACTACACAATGATGATTTGCTGTCGCTGATAAGCGCTCAATTTGGCCAGGTTCGCGGATGCGGCCGCGCGGCATAAGCCAGTTGTTTATGCCCCGCTTTAATGATTATTACGATGGGCTGTTTCGTCTTTCCCATCCCATTAACAAGTCCGAACCGATTTTCGTATCTAATTTGGGCTGACATAAATACCTGGCCCCGGTGATCGAAGGGTTCGGCCGCGCGGAATGATAACAATCAGAAGATCGGAAAATGGCTTCAGAGAACTATAAAACAAAAGCATTTCCTGATGGGGAAGCGCCCTGGTCCCGTGATCTCTTTTCGAGGGACCCGTCGCTTCATCACGGTCTCACCTGCATCAGGTAGCCATGTGTGCTTAGTCGTCGTCTTCAGATTTCTCACGAAAATGTTTTTTTTTCCATACGGGACGATGGTTCCTACCGCGACGACCCCACAAGATGGGCTGCTGGACATTAATCTTACGATGCAACACTTTTAATATTTTGAATTTGTTCTGTAGACGACTTTTTATATGACTAAATATTAATTTTTTTTATATTTCCTCACTCAGTTTCTTCAAGCAGGTGCTTACGTAGTTTAATCAGGCCTTTTGATTCGTAAGGTCATACCACTCTGAGACAGCTGCATGAAAATTTAATTAAAACTATCTTATTATGTTGTTGTTGTTGTTGTTGTAGAATCTTCTGAGAACCTCACCTTGTAGTGTATGTTAATAAACGAAGAATATTTAAGGAAAATATTAAATGTGCTGTTTGATCCCGATATTATACTTTATTCATATTGTTTTTATGATAGAGTTCAAAGTCTTATCAAAAATAAAACCTTTCTTTTCCATGAACATGACACAAGAACTAATTAAATTGTTTTTCTTCTATGTCTCCCAAAAAAGGTGTCTACAATAATAATTTGTCTGAACAACGTAATAATTCTGTTTATTTCACTCTATAATTTAAAATTTGGCCTTTTTAGATGTCAAGCAACTATTGGCAAAGCGTTACGGACAAAAAATAAAATTATTCCAGCATAAATTCTACTTAAATTAATTGGTTTTCAAATATTCACAATTCTGAATAATTTATATATCTAGACAAAAACTTGTCCAGTGGACTTATTATTACTTTGATTTTCGTGAATTGATCTTTATTAACTTCGGACAGAAGGCGTAGATCTTTAAATCTTCTAAAGGTAGATCAAAATGTAGAATTGTATTCTTACATAAGGTGCTTTTTTAAAGTGAGATTTACATGAATTAGGAATATATGATAATTAATGTTTCAAGCTTTCTTACGTTCAGTTTTGCTAAGACTTTTTAGTCTAATAATTTTCACCGCAATTTAAAGATATCCATTGTTTTCTGAATAAAACTTTTTTTTGGAGTCAAGGAAGACTTTTGGCTTATTCAAAATTTAAAGCGAGTTTTGTGTGCTTCATTGTCAATAATGCATCACGAATAAAACGTATTACAGACTTTTAGTTTTAGATTAGTTTAAAAGGAATCACCATAGACAGAAATAGATTTATTTTTAATTTCCTAAAGCATTTTTAGTAGGCGCGAATAGAGCGCCAGATTTTTTTGTGCTGGTGTCAACGATAATCGAACACTTAAGTTCGATAAGTTTGTTCATCAAAATTTTCGTGGCCGTTGTAGCTGCCGTCAAGCGTAACAATCGTTTGTTGCTTGTTGTTTTCAAATTTCTACATTTTGAGATACCTTTATGATAAGACGAAGTCCTGTTTTTCATATGAACAGCTACGATTTCTGAAATCTAAGAGAATATTTTTCATGTAGTATCTCTGCCGCTCAAACTGAAATTGAATAATATTTCCTATTTGTTCCCTTATATGAAAGACGTTATTTTGTTTTACATTTCAATTTTGTAAAAATTCCAATTCAGGTGATAACAAGTTCTAGATCATGAAAAATATAGCTTTCATTTTTTCGGATTATTATAAGAAGCGTTATCATGGAAACAGTACACTATTAAATTCTTATATCATTTATTTTGTGAAGCACTGACTGTTATAAATATTTTTAATTGATGATTCAAATTTAATTTACATGTTTATCATATTAGATTTCAATTTTAGATTGCCTATTTACATAATTACTTACCGGTCATATCTGTTTCTTTTACAGTCTACAGTAGAAAATATTAGTTTTACAGCGGAAACATGGAAAATTGCCTCCTTTAAAATACACCGATCGATCAGATAAGGAATTTCTGTAGACAAGTTACTTCCGACAATTTTCCTTAAATTTCCAGCAAATTAATTAAGGAATCTAAAAATAGCTCAAGTCGAAAGAACTTCGCTCAGGTGCTCAGAAAAGCACATTAGTCTGAAGGCAAAGGATCACCTCTTAAATGCCAACAGCAATTAAAATGAAGAACAATTAATGAGATGAGCACAGATTTAAGTAAGGTAGACCCACCAGCCGCGGCAACCTCTACTCCGTTCTGTGGCTCCTCTGTTGCATTTATCAATTATTTCATAATCCGAACGTGACTAATTAGCACCTGCAGAAGGTGTAAACACATTTTCCCAATTTCAGTGCGAAACAGCTGGGCCGCCGCGTTAAGTCTGCGGAGCTGTAAAAAAGCAATTTAATGGAAATTACATTCAATTAAGGCCTCGCGGCGGAGCGCAGTGCCCGAATCCGCTTCACTTTTAAACAGAAGCATTAAAACAATGCGAGATTGCGAAGACCGCCGCGATCGCGGATTGAGGTACAGGTACATGTACAACTCAACTGCGCGAATGACAAAAGTGAGAAACATCAAGGTAGCCAAGCAAAAATACTATGATCTTCTTTTTATTATCCCGGGCAAGGTCAAGGTCGTCGCTGCGAAGATTTTCGGCTAACGTCTTAATGCGTGTCCGAGTTCCGCATTTCTGACCACAAACAGTGCTTTCAAACATTTTGACCACTGATGCGTTTTTAAGAACCGGAAGTATTTCACTGACATGGATTTGAAAAAAAAGAAGTAAATTAAATTTCACGGATTTCTCGAAGTGCTGGATTAAAGGGTGGTCGTTCTTCGGATTCGGAGAAATCGCATTCCCCCGCCACAGGAAAGCGACCACAGGAAATCTGATAAATCTCGGAAACGCATCCTCGGCCGGTGTACTGCAGTAGGAGCCATTGGCCGGAGGGCGAATTCCCATCGGTGCGTAATTCGTATTCTTAGCGGGCGCAATGTTAGTCTGTTATTATTTCACTTGAAATAAATCACTTCCCTTACCGAAACGACACAGGCATATTAATTAGTCCAGGTGAACCGGATGTGCTTGAAGACGCGGTGCGGACAGGTATCCCGCGTTGTAGAACCACTCGTAAATTGTAAGACGAGTGTGCGCCAGAGTTCTTTTCTTTTGTTGCGATTTACCTGTGACATCGGGGGCAATTGTTATTCAAGCGGAGGACGGCGTCCGCTCGAAGTGGACCATTGGCGGAGGCTTCGCCGTCCGGCCGGATCGCTCATACCGGCGGTCGGTGGTGGGCACCTCGTTGAAAATCCGTCCAAGGCAACGGATAAGGACAATTTTTGTATTTACTGCAGCCAGGTACGCTTCTAGGTTTTTGATGTTGTCTAAGCCGATCTGATCCTCCCGGTGGTTTTTCTATGAAGATCACGTTCAGTGCGCTGTTCGAGTATGGCGCCATGTCGATTCATTTCCTACACGTCTAACGCGACATATTCTGTCGTTAGATAGGGTAGCTTTTCAATCCATTAAACTTACATTTGATTTGAAGTTAAATTATAGCACATTGTCTAAAAAAACTCAATATTTTCCTATTTAACAGAGCACTGAACTTAAAAACAAAATTTCTTCTATAACAACAAAACATGTAACGTAAAGATCATTTGAGTTTTTTGGAATCAAGAAACAAACCATCGCTAATTAAAGCGATGTCTAATAAAGTTCAAAGAACTGTTTTCCACACTTCCTCACTCTATTGGAACTACAATTAACAATTCACAATGAAAATTCGAACATTTGTAAACGTATGAATGTAAAATTTAATCGAGGAAATCTGCTTTATCTTAGTTCTTATAAATTTAGCTTGGTCATAGCTCTAAAATTCCCGCTTACTGCTATTTAATTTTTGTAAATATTGTGGATTTAATAATACGACCATGTTGCGTTGAGTTAAAATTCAAGGAACCATTATTAAGGACAAACTTTTCAAGAATATTTGGTAATACTTGAACTCCTACAAACTAAGATAGAGGTGTTTCATAGCATCACATAGCACATCCTGCGACAGTATCGTTCAAATAAAAAGTAATAAATTTTGTTAGAAATTTGCCTGTCATGAAGTTAATACTTATTTATTAATTTTGTCACAAAAATAATAGACTGTTTTGAAAGAAATTGCTATCTTAGTTCTTTAGTTAATTTATTAATTTAATTAAAAAGTTAAACACCTTCCCTTAGACTTACAAAACAACGGTATATCATTTAAATTACAAAATAAAAAATTTTTTTTATACTTCTGCGTTATCTTGCAAAAAAAGGTTTGGTTTCAAATGCATTTGAGATATTAACCTTTACACCTACAAAGATGAAGACGCACAGCTTAGAAAACTGTAAATAAGCAACTAAGTAAAAGCATTTACAATTTTCTTTTTTTGTTTACTACACTTTTTCGACAACTTTTATGCGTAATGCGTAAAGAAATGAGTTTCCAAATGTGTCCATTGTTCGACAACGAATTTTTTGTTAAAATCTTTGGCATGTGTTGTGATTTAATTTCTTCGAAATTTTTCAGTTTTCAAGGGCTTCAGTTAAAAAATAGAAAGCAGACAACGAGAACATATCTTCTTTCTTAAAATGGTTTAGGAACCCTTTGGTGACAAATGTCTTGCATTATGGTCCATTACAGAATAAATGATTGGAAGTCAGACAGTGTACGATAAAGGTGAGCTGAACGAAGCTCGTTCGAATTGGACCCTGCAGACAGGACAGGCGCGGATAAACAGCCAGACTGTAAAATGTCCAGTCCCACAGTCGTGAGGGTGGACGCGGCCGGGGGGCATTGTTTGACACGGCAAAATGTGCTATTTGTCACCAGATTAAGGTGTAGTTAAACCAGAAATAAATGACCTACCACACGCGGTAATCTAATGTTTAGCCGTAATGTCATATAATGACAACAAATGACTCGCGTCTGAGTGGCTGTAACATGACCCAGCCGTGCCGGGGATATGTTCCGTAAAGAATGGCCTGACAAATAGGAGTAAATTTGAAAGAAGGGGAAAATGCAGGCGACCGTGGTCAGAACCCCAATAGAATTAATGACTCCGCGCCCGGAGCCCGGAGGTTCTGTACCAGTCCGTCAGGTAGGCCTCCTCCATTTATCATATTGCGAGCGGACAATTACCGCCCGACTCGCGAAAGGATTTGACAGGATTTGTCGCTGTTTCCCAGCTCCTTTTCGCAGTTTTAATAGCGACGAAGTTTCCCGACTGGACCGCATCTGTTTGAACCGTGAGACCTTCGAGACGATGAGACGACGACAAGATGACTCTTTATTGCATCAATCGGCCGAGTGGCACCTGAGAACTCAAAATCGGAAGAAAATTCATTTTCATTATTCGCGTGAAGTTGCAAATTGGATTCTCGGCTAGCAGGGCTGCCCTTGTCGTCCCGGTCGAAGGAGCCGTCTTGTACCGCTCATCTTGCCGTCTTATGATTTATAGAGCCATAAACACTTGTGCCTGTCGGTGCGAATGCTATAGCATTTCACGGACGTTGACAGACACATTTTCTTGAGACGTGAAACGGTGTGAATTGTTGTGGTCATTGAAGAGCACTGCACTGGAATGGGTGTTACACCGTCGTTTGCTGACTTTCTAATGCAAATTTCTTTAATTAAAAGTACCATTACCGTGGGAATCAGTTCTGAACACCAGACCGGTAATTCCTCGAAACTAATTCTGGGCGATCGCCATAACAGTTTTCTTCGGATTCAGACAAAGACACAAAGTTGTCTGGAATAGACGTCTTCTTAGCAGCGAATTTATTTTCCTACTATTTCATAACTTAGCCAGGAATTGCCTCTGCCATCCCAAAATCAACACTAAACCCAATCAACGCGATGACCGATAATATTTCAAAAAATATCTCCCCGGGAAATCAGTAGTTCTCCGGTTATTAATTAGGTAAATAAATATACGAAAAAATGTGACACCTCGGAGATAGTTTGGACGCGTTTCATTTTGTTCAATATTCGGTGGCACCGTCATCCAGAGTTTATTAACCCGCGCCCAGTTGGGTGCACTTATTCCGTAAAGCGCTGTGACAACGTAAATGATTGTCGTTGCGCGGAGAGAAGCTTCTTCATCAGCACTAGCCGCGAGCCAACTGCTAACCAATGATCAGAACAGCGGTACCATTTGTTACATCAATTGTAACCTCTTGTATCGTTTTTGGTTTCCAACAGTTTACCTGGAGTCATGAAAAAACGATTTCCATTGTCATATCGAGTTTCCATTACCCGTGAGTTACACACGGGTGCTGGGACCCATTAATTTCAGAACCTATGGTCGCTTCTACTGCTTTGAATTGTGACCACAGTGGTTCGATGTAATCTTTTATTGGGTCCCATGGGGAATTTTTAATTATTACATCTTATTATAAAAGTAGTAAAGAACCCTATATTTATTACACACTATGCGGATGTTTTGGGTGGACAGTTAAAAAACAAGCAAACATAGGAGGAAGTTTTTATCCCGAATATCTTTGGATACTCGTTAAGAGAAGGAATCTTGTTAGAAGATGCATTGGACCTGTAAGAATCTCGTTAAGAGAAAATGCTTGTCCAGAATTTTAAAATATGAATATCAATGAAGAACAAAACCTCGAAAGAGTATTAAAGTTATTAAGTGAGAGATAGTCCCTAATTTGACCAGTATTATGCAAGTAAATATTTGCATTTGAAAATACTACCCAAACGTCTAAAAGTAACTAGTTTTTTTTTTTTAAATCATAATCTTCACAAAATTACAACACAAGAATTGTTTTAAATATTATTTTTTTTGGAAATACTTCAATATAAATGCTAAATAGCTTGAACTTCATCCGTAGCCTAGAAATTCAAAAATCAGAAAATTAATATAATTAATAATAAAATAAATAAAAATAATAAGGCTATATTAAAAGTTAGGTATAAATAAGTCCACTAAGTTAAGTAAGAATTTCTCTTCACTTATTAGAGTAACTAGAAATGTAGTCTATAGTATAAGTTAAAACTCAGTGTATTTAAGGCTATGCTATTTTATATTAAATTATATTATTTCTCTTATATTCAATTGTATTTTTTTATTACCTATATTAAATTTCCTTTATTTAGAAAAAATGCATTTTATAGACGATTGAGATAAGTAACTTAGATTTTTTTTCTCCATGATAGAAGACATAAACAGTTTCAAATTCTTGAACCATTTTACATGATTCATATAGAAATTTTTATTTAAAATGACGTCGGTGAAGTAAACCCCATCATCATTATCTTTCTCCCTTAATGAGAAATCTCGAATAAAACGGTTTTGAATATGTTTTAATAATACACTAGATTAGATAAGGAAAAATGTAATCAGAAAAATATTCCAAAGCAAGACGTAGTAATTGATCTTGTATTTTATTTTTGTCAAAATAAAATCATGATCCGCTAAGTTTTCAATTTTTCATCTCACGATGAAATTTCTCATCATCACGAAGAAATAAAGTTCCAAATACCAATTAACATTTTATTACTATGAATGACTGCTTATTTAATTTCAGGGCAGGCACTCTTAATGCTCATAACTATCTAAGCACTTAGTCCCATATCTGTTGAACGATTCCATAATCTCTGGAATAGCGATCGAGAACATTAAATGCATTGAGTGCATCTACATCTCATAAAGATAGTGCAGATTTTCCGCTCCCAAATTCCAGGCTTTGATTTGATGGTTACCGGTGCATTAACTCCAAATTTCAAATAGAATCTCAACATATTTCCATAAATTTGATAGCATACAGTTACTCGATCCACCATTTAAAATCAATAATACCAAAAATACTTTCACTAGTGCTCTAAATTTCTCACGTTTCACCTGAGTATAGATGGAAGCTTTAAATCCACTTTTATGCCCCCGGGTTTATGGCCATCTGATTCCAATTTATGTCTATGTAAATGTCGACTTTGCAACATTCTACCAAATGAGATTTTGTCAATATGCTGGGCCACAACCGATTAATTCCAGCCAGAACCGTAAATCATGTCTTCTTATACGATTTCAAAATTTGATACAGTTTGACTTATATGATTCCCCAGAAATTTATTGCTCGCCATAAAGTCGGAGGAAAATACAAAACGATCAATTCCCTCTGGGTAAAAAAACGGGATGAGATCAGTTTTGGGTTCGGTGGCAGCCGGGAGTCCCCATACAAATTCATTGTTTCGCCGTACCCGGTGACCACCTTTTCCTCTCGGGAGTCCTTTTCGTAGGATCTTTCTGTGCTGAGGATCAACGCAAAGGATCAGCTAATCAGATCACCCATTGAACTTGCCTGTTTTCGAGTGATAAATAACTTTCTAGATTTTTTCACTGTGATTCGAAAAATCGCCGTCACAACTAACAGGGATCATCATACCACCTGCTTGGCTAGGTGTGGAATTTTCGTTGACTTTATCCGAAATGTGCTTGCTTCACCACACCGACAAATTTATAATAGTTACCATTTGTCGTCTCTAAAAATGATCCGTGATTCTCATTGTGTTCGCCTATGTGGGCACAAACAAAATTCCTCGAAGACGTGGAATTAGGCTGGTATTGCACAAACATTGAAATGTTGGGAAGCGCATTATTCCTTTGTGCTTGTGCTGTACAAATCTTCTTCAGCTTACGCAACTGAAGAGCCACGCTAAGTGCGTGCATAATTCATGAGGCTCGCCACAATGCACGCAATTTGCTCTTACGTTCTTGAACCCGCCGCACCGGCGCATTAACTGAGGGCAGATTCCCGGTTAACCGGCGCAATCGATCACCGTCAAGTTATTGCAAATGATTGAAACCTTACTTTTAGCAGGCATTGTAGCTCGGCCAGGATCCGGAGAATCTGCAAATAAATGATCGCGCTGAATTTATTGTTCGTGTAAACGATGATTTTGAATCACCTAAGGATCTGATGTGTAATCATGGTGACGAAACCGGTGATCATTACGAGCAGCCCAATGACACCTCACCTATTAATTAGAAGAATAATCGAATTATTTTACAACTGGCGCCGAAAATCACTAGACACTAGACTAGGGTTTAGGAATTTCTATTCGGGCCGAATTTCGATCGTTTTTGAACCACTGGTGTCATAAAATCGTATTCTTAACTTCGGCGCGCATTCAGTTACCGTGGATAATAAAACGTTTGTTAGGTGGCACAAGGGATCTATTTCGCTATGGCCGGTGATTAACAGCACACATAATTGGATCTATCAACAAATGACTATAAAGGAAAGACTTTAATCAGAATTTTCCATTAGGCCGATGATTGATGTGTGTTCCAATAAACATGATTGCTGCCCGCATTTTATGGATTTCACTTAATGGCTTTTGCGGTTTTATGTATACCTTAAGAAATTTTACCGCGATGTAGGGTAGCGCCATTCAGTGTAGACAATTTATTGTAACATCACAAGTGACCGTTGTTGATGGGCTTTACAAAAGGCATCAGCAAACTCTAGATACCGAATACTCATGTTATCCATAAAGATATCTATAACGTGGTGTCGACGAAACGAAACAGATTTCCAACTAGATTTTCCTAACTATCAATGGTGTCAAGTATCCTGTACTTCAGAATCTTAAACTTTTATATATGATCGCCTTATTTATGTGTACAATAGGAGCGCATAGTCACACAAATAAAATCGTTTGCAAGCGCATATTTTCCTTCATTGAGTATTCTACGCGTCCGCTATGTTCATGAGTATTCGAGTTCGTTATGTCCAATTAATTTTAATAAATCATCAATCATGTACTTTCTTTTCTTCTCTTGTTAAATTCAAATTCTTTTATTTTTTGACGCTACATAGATAAAATTAAATAAAACTAAACTTGACGACTGGTTTCATCCAATTCACACATTTCATTTCAATGTAAGTTCATTTACGTACCACCGATTCTATCTTTATTTTCTTTTTATTTACTTCAAGTTATTTGTAGTACTTAAGGATTAGAATCCACTCGTATAGTTGTGTTTTCAAAATTGTTTTTGGTTTTAATTTTACTTTTCAACCAATATTTTTTTCTAAATGAAACAAATAGATCCTAAATGTTGATACTTTATGATAAAAATGTGTTTACACCTTATTTAATTTATTGGATCCTTATTAAATTTTTGTGAAAAAAATTTATTATTATTATTTTTTATTTATTTTTTGCTGTAGAGAGAAAAAAGGAAATTTCTGAAAGTATAAATTAATTTAAATTTAAGCGAAAGTAATTCATACTTAAATTTTTATAAACTAATTTTGGTTTTAATATAACTTATAATCAAAGTTGGAATTTGGATTTGTTTGTTCACTGAAAGGAAAGCTATGAAATAGTTAAAATATTGTAAAATTACATTACTATTATGATAGTAAATTAATTATTTAATAGTAAATCAACTATTTCTCCTCGTATTTCGTAGTTAAGGAATAATTCTGTTGTCAAACAAGAATTCCGTATACGATTTTTAGTTAAAATTTATTTGAAATGGATGTGCTAGTTCAATTATTTTACCTTGGTTAGGTTAAAAATTTTGTACTTTTACTACGAAAAATATTTAATTTAAACAAGTTTATTTCTTTCAGTGTTTATTTGTTTATCAATGTAATCGTTTCATTACGAGCCAGGAAAATTTTTGGAATGTAATCATTATTTTTTGCTTTTAATTTTTGAAAATATAAAACAAAGAATCATTATTAATCAGATATTATCTTAGAAAAATGTATTCGGTTAAAACTAGTTAAAGAAAGAAATTTGTAGTCAGCGAGATGGAAATAAAGAAAATATATACAAAATACAAAAAAAAAATAATTTTACAGAAAAGAAATATTTATTCCCAACCCTAGTTTATGAGCTTTGCGTTGAACTTCACATTACCATGCCAAATATTTTTGATTAGTAGTATATATTTCATCTTTGATACCAATTAAAAATTCATATATTCTTTTTTCATCCATTATAATGAGCAGTTTTTAAGTTGAAACTGTCGCCGATTCAGTGTGAACTTCAAAGACGCGCTTCATTTTAGTCCATAATAAGTGGTCTCCTAATTTTGCAATTATAGCTCATCAAGGCGCTCAAAATCGAGATCAATCAAGAAGACGTAATTTTATGAAATTTTCCATTTAAACTGAATATTTTGGGCTATTCTCCCAATGCCCGAATAGGTGCAAATGACCGATAACGACTTAATTTTGAACGTGTTCGATATCCGGTGGAAGCAAGATTAATTAACAGCTCTCCCAGTGATCAGTAGAAACTGATCTCATTATATAATTAAAAAACGAAAAGTTTCAGGTGAAAAATGCACACCATCAAAATTCCTGCTGTTCCATTGTTTAGCATTTTTTCGTTCGAATTTCTCTCCCGCTTTTATGGCGTACACCAGAAATTTTTGATAATTTAACACATTTCGGGCACAATAACAATTCGTTCGACTGTTTAGTGCGATCAAGCGTGGATAACGAGTTCATTAAACCTGGCGCAAGACGAAGATCCTCCGCTCCGGGGGCATGTAGGGTACGAAACAAGATCAACGAATTATTTATGTTAATGGCGCGCCGATATCTAGTCTTTTCTGTTTGTTCGTTTATCGAAATTCCCGATTGAGATTGAAGCAAATCAGCGTCCGATAATGAGATCACTAACGGCTTCGTGGCTGCTTTTGTTCTTTAATTAAGACCAGAAGTCCAATTAACATAATCCGGCTAGGTAAGCTTGGACTGCGGTTCGCTTTTGTATCTCCCGGGTTTCACGGTACCCGGGAAAATGAAACATTTCCGATAAGGATCAGTTTCAGGTTCGGGTTTAGTTTCAAAGGTACGACAGAAGTAAGCATAGGTGGTGCAAATTCAACGTCTCGTATGTGAACCAGAAAATGGCCCAGCTCTAATGATGACTTGGATATTTTAGATATTCCCACAGACTCATCTTTTGGTTTGCGTAATTATCTATTACAGGCCGCGGACCACCTCTGAAGAAGTAGGGAATAAATTCATTTTTCACGTTGTTACAGTATAAAAGAGCCTCTCAAGCAATGACACAATTTGACCTGAAAGTCATAACAAGAAACCGAAAATCCGAAATCAGATTTCCATTGTGGCCATATGCCGGGAACATTGCGAGTCAAATGGTCCGAACACATCATTAATAAAAATGTTTTTAATAAGAGCTAAATTGTCCGGAGTTCATCGTTTACAATGAGGATCACACGGGATCAGCGAGTGAGTGAGCCCCGGATGAAAAGCACCTTTATTCGGAGTGTTGTAGCGCACTTATTGAGGAGTGCTTTTTTAAATAATCAATTATTTTCGCGCAATTAATCATCCGTATAACGCGCTCTCGTCAGTATAGCCAAGGTGTTGGAGATGTTAAACGGACATAGTTTGGTCATTTCAAAATTTACAGGGCGGAGATATGTGAAGGTCGTAAAACTGATTTTCTCTTGAATTGGTTTTTGTTTTTCGTTTTACACAGGGTGGTCGAAGATCGATACAATAACTTCAGAAATTCGTAACATTCGTTTCAAGTGTTTTATCTCTTGCTAATTTTTGATTATAGAAGAAACTTAGAAATCCAAATAGTGCATTATGAAGATTGAATATGGTACTTTTAGTGTACATGTTTGATACTATTGTCGGTCTTTCGATATGTTAGATCACAATTTGGTTAGGAAAACAACAGCCCTAATAAAACTTGTTTGTGTTTAGAAGCATTTTTATACTTTTATATTAAGAACTACTTCGTATAATTACACCAATATCATTTTTAATTTTGTCGGCGATAAGACTTTAGTCAATCTTGTCTTTAATGTATTTCAGTGTTTAGTTTTTCTGATAGTATAATACTCAATTTTTAGAATCCTTAAACAGAGCATGACTCAGATATCATCAAAATTTCTCACTCTAAAAGTACAAATTGAAAAAGGAAGTCATATAGTACGAAATTTTTAGATTTCGATATTATAAAAGATGGAAATTTTATAACTTTTTGGAAAGAGAATGCAAAAATTCATATATATAAAAAATAAAAACGACAAATAATTAAAAATTGAATTGTCAGTTTATAGAAAGTTCGTTTTTGAATAGTCAAACAAATTATTAAATTTATTATGCTAATAGTATGATATCTTTGACAGCTTAAAAGAAACATCTACTGATATAATTTTATTTAATTTGGTAAACAAAATAATTCCTCTTCTAAGTCTAAGGAATTCTAAGGAATTTCACTCTTTCACATTTTCTTGAAATAAAAGTGACTTAGTAAATTACACTGTCATACTTAGTACTAGAACATAAATCGATTTCATGTCATACTCAATCGTGAGTTATTAAACCTCTAAATCTCAAAAACGGCAATCTATAATTTGGAAAAGTTCGAATTTCAAAGGGCGGAAACATGTAATACTTACTTTTGATCCAAAACTAATTGACCTCTTCCCAACTGACCCATTCTGCTGGCCGGTGAGAAACAAACAGGCCGGACATGAAGTGACGAACTAATTGTGGTGACTTCACCAACCCGTAGACCGCACACTACGAAATAGACAAGCCGGGTTGGGCATTTGGACCGTGTTCAGAACCGGGCTGCTCTAAGACTTAATAGTGATCGGAAGATCGAGTATTGTGTTTTGTCTAAATTACAGTAATTTACTAGCGAATATCTCGATCTGCCACACATGTCGATAAACTCAGGTAAATTGCCTGCGCCTGTAAATGCGGCCGTCTTTCTTCCCGCAGAGTCTCCGTGTCCCCCGGCGGGATGATGACGGATTCCTCGGCAGGCGCCCGGGCGACAGGCCAGCAGTAGTAGGGAAATCCCTCTTAGTCGAGCTCGTTCTTCCTTTGTGGTGCCGCATCCACTTAGAGGGTCCCGGAACTAATGAAGCTGTTGCCCGAGTTCTGACGGATGCTCACCGAGTGGCAAGGAAACACAGCGTAGGAGTGGTCGGACCTTAGTAAGGATCGGATGGAGCCATTAATCCTTTTTTTTGCCAGTGGGTTTTAGCAAAACAAAAAAAACGCAGATTACTAGCCACGCTTTTAAACATTGCCAAGATTTCACAAAAATATCTCAATTTATAATTGCAGATGAATTGGTATGTATAAAATTTTTGTTTTTTTTCCAACATGACTAAGAGAAGTCTTCTGCATTCACCGGAAAAAATGTCAAACAATTCTCAAAAGTGGTTTTCTTAGACTTCCATATCGAACATTATCAAAACTGTTTCAGAACGACTTAGACTCGAGTTTTAGTACATTTTCGGACAAATTTTACATATGCTAATTAATTTAAATTTAGATTATATTTTTATTATTAAAATATTTGGTAGTGTATTTTGAACCCGGAAAAAGTTTGTGAGCGAAGAAGAATGCCTATATATGTCAAATGGGAAAACAAAAAAATACTGGAAAAATAGTATCTATTTTATATTTGCTGGTACAGAGCCTTAGAGATCACTATGGGAGTATTGTACAATAATGGACCACATTTTATGGAACATTGTAAAAACTATAATATTCTCTTCTTAACGTCTGTTATCGTAAATAATATAAATATAAATATCTCAACCCTTATTTTATCTGATATGAGAGAACATTGCGTTAACTTTGAAAAAAAATCAAATTTATTTGACGATATTTTTTCATTAGGAGACTATAAATCATCAGCAAGAGGGCGACCTACCAGGATCGAGTCCAGCTCAATGTAATCAATAATCGATGAAAAACAAATTTCCCAACAATATCTGACACGTAAGATCTCGGAGGTCATGTTCCAGGGACTCCTTCACACCATGGCCGATGTTGGGATCTCGATAACATAAATTCGAAGAAGTTTGTTTCCACCGAAATGTGCGGAGCACAGCATCGCATTGGTCCTGTTTGTAAATTTGTTAGCTACTCCAATACCTGGCCATACCTGAGACCTGGTCCCTTCGTGAATATATCGTGCTGGTCAAACACACTCAATTTTTTTTCTGCCCCACACCTTCCTTCTTACTTTGTGAAGCACACGTTTTGTCCTCATTCCTTGTGGTTTACGTACCCTTAAAACTCTAAATTCATTCTTGTCCGATGGTATCGCGGTGGCTTCTTTATTTCTCACCTTGTGGTGACCACAGAAACTTCCTCGACACCTTTGTTGTTAGCCAACATTTCATCTCGAGTGCCTGCCTCTCGAGAGGTATATGTGGCAGAATTTTGTCAAAATGTTTAGTTTATTGGCTGCCAGCGAAAATATTGTTCCTGCGCTTTGTTGCTAATGCACGAACAGCAGGTGTGATACGACTCGCCGGGCGATCTGACTAAAAACGAATAAGATTTATTAGGCATCGAACTGAATAAATCATGCAGGTATGTGGAACGGAGATGATCGGTCTTGAGTCAACATATTTTTGGGATGTTACCTTTATTTTGTTTATTTTATTTGGCCCGTAGTCGAAAGTTAGCCCAAAATTCCGGGCTTGTATTCAGATGTTAAACAGTGAATATATTTTACTGCTTTCGATGGCTAACTTTGAGAGCTATTAAGATAATAAAAAGTTCAAGTTTCAAAGATATTTGTCACGATTTAATTTTAAATTGAAATGACTTCATTTTACAATAGATAACCTCTATAATTTCGATTTCTCTACAAAAGCAAATATGCTGTGGTGATGTACCTATTTGTAATACCCGCTACAAACTTTTACTCTCCAAATCGAGGATTACAAAATTATTTTTATTAAATGCCTAAAATTCCAATATTTATTACTATTTTCATTAATGAATTTAAAACATGTTAAATTATACAAAAAATAAAAGTACACCAATAAAATAAAATAATGATTCGATTGTGTGGGTATGGAAAAATTATATGTTCAATTTCAATAATATAGGTCATATTTAGTGTGTCAATGAGACCATTGGAATAAAACCTGGAGTAGGCATCATTTTGATGTGGTATTGACGAAATAAATGAAAATCGAGTTAAAATCATATTAGACTTTCGAAAGTACAAAACTTCTTATTTGCTTATATGGTTCAATTTATTTTAAAGGAGTTTAGAAACCTCACAATAGCTCAGTAGGAGCAGACAACTAAATACCAGATACGAAAGCTCCTTTAAGAGCTATTTCAAAATAAGATGAGGAATAACAAGTTAAATCTATCTTAAAGACTTTGTGCAGCTTTAGTTTCCATCAACCGGACTGTGACTCAATTGCTCACCTTTACGGAGATTTTAAATAATCGTTGGCCAGAGGCGGTGTCATGACAAATACCTGCAGGCTTCAAATTGGTTGATTGGCAGTTAAATGAGGTACCGAGTCTTCCAGCCGACGAAGAAAACTCTGTTCTATAAGTCAATTGATGGAGGCGCCTATTTTCAGACGTCTTCAAGTAAGCCATCGTGATCCCTTCACCGCGTAAAACGATTTGGCCATGGGGTGCGGGCGTCCAAGCAGCGCCCGCTGATTAATAAACAATAATAATTGTAATGATAACAATTATTGCCGTAACGGCAGTGACAATGCGGTTCAAACGACTTAATCGGAACAAGTGCAGCAGCCTTGACCCAGCTCTGGCGGATTGTGCGGGAGTGAATAGAAATCGCTGAGCGCGACCGCGGGTCGCGACGGAGCCAGCATAAGGAATTCCACTTAAGCCATTCATCCGGCGGGCTAATGATAATTGTATGCTACAGTAACGGAATAATAATTCATATTCATTTTATTACGAGTGGCTCAATTGAATTCATACACCGAAAATTCTGAGGAGCTCGCTGGCTCGTTCCGCAGCTGCTGGCAGATGTTGCAAGACCTTTTCTTAGCCAGCGCGAAACAATGTTCTGGCACGGAGGACGGGGGCACCGCGGAGCATGAAATCAATGACACAATACGATCCACCTTGTTGCATAAGACACCGGAGCGTCCTTAACCTTTTGCGGCGCTGCAGACCGTAGAAAACAATGGGATTCAGCGAGGTCTTCTTCGTTATCAGTTCGACTCAGTTCGCGATTTTCTATCCATTCAAATCAGACCTCGACGGACCTGGACCTGAAGTCAACTCCTCCAGCAGCTAGCCATTGCACGCCTTGTCGGTAGAATCACAAATCTCGCCTCGTTCTATGTTCTGACTCTAGAAAATAGCCGCAATGAAGGCAACCTGAGATCTGAGGAATGAATGCAGAGCAAATGGCACGAACGAAAGGGAACGTGGGTGTGAGAATCAGAACGGCCTAATCACCGTGGAGAAAATTACCACCAAGAACTCTACCGATTTTTTGTTTCTGGCCGACCCACCGTACTAGCCGCTAATAAACTGCCCGCGGAATTATCTAACAAAGAAAATATGGTAATGTGGCAGTGATGATTGTTTTCAAAATTAGTGGAAACAATACCCACGTGTGTCATATATGGACTAACGCCTCTTGTAAAAGTTGAACGAATTTCACCCGAGAAGAAGGCATACTATACCAATTACGATTTCGTTTTTGTATTTGTACAGTAATATCAAACTCTATAGTAGTTATCTCTTACAAAGTTCTTCATAAACGTGACTTTAAAAAGGTGGAAAATTCTACCGTGCGGAATGGAAACAAAAGAAGAAAAGTGGATTTTGTTTAAAGAAACCCTGAAGATAAGGCTTTGAGAAGGGATCAGGATTCATCTTCGCACTAACCTCTTAACATGTTAACGTACGAGATTAATCCTAAAAAAAATCTTATTTAAGTCTCATTTAAGACTTTAATTAATTTGATCTACATTATTTTGTTGTTATTTTTATGTTATCGACAATGAACCCTATGATTAATGAGTTAATTAAAAGAATCTTAAAAGTCATAGAAATAATGGAGTTATTCGGTTTTTTAAAGAAAACAAAAGAAAAAGCAAAAAGGTAAAATTAGCATGTGACTTTAAAAATAAATTTAGGAATGATAATCTGAAATCTTATTTTATATTTGGATAGTTGATTATTATTAAAAATTTTTTTGATGAAAATTCCTTAGTCGATTCGTTCATTGCACATACAAATTTTCAGTATGTGGATTTCAAGAAAACCACACGCTTATATCCCTATCTAAGCGTATAATTCGAAATAAGAATTTTTATAAAATTCCTGTACATAATTCAGAATTGAAAAATTGCTTGTAGGTATTTATGGGTATTCAGTTCTCTATTTTAAATATTTTAATACGAATTTGTACTTTCTTAAAACATTGAATAAAAATTAGTTTATATTTTCTCCAGCTTTAAATTTTAAAGCAGTTTGCTAAAACGTATTATTTTATTGTACAAACGGAATTGAACCCTGATGATTTAGATTAGAATTTAATTAAAAATTTTTCATAAATAACATCTCATACAAATTTTATTAAATTTTATATAGTTTTTAGTTATTTTCAATCATTTTAATATGGATCTAGAATTAAAATCTTTAGCTGGCTATTTCCTATAGTATTTATTATGAAATTCGTTGTAGTGTAGTTCGCGAGGATTTGACTAAGTTTTGATTGATTCTGAGATTTTTACTTTAATACTTAGTACCATTCTACTTAACTTACGCATATAAAAACCGTTTAAGGCCTTTACTTCCTTTCTTAGTTTTGGTGTCTTTTTATTTTGTATCATCCAATATAGATCATCATCACATAGAAAACTACACCGTCTGAAATTTGCGTTTTTGATAAGTATTATTATTATTAAGTAATTGATTTAAAATAATAAAAAGAACTTAAGGAACTTAAAGTTATAGTTAATCTAGTCGCAGACATTTGAGGAGACTGAGTTAGTACCTAGCCATAAAAAAATATTCCTCTGTGCCTATATATTCAAAATAAACGTGAAGCTAAAAAATATACTTAAGGTAGCAAAATATGTGAAGAAATAATTTATTTTTTCTTAGCAAATTAATTAGAAAGGTTTTGGATCACAAATTAATTCAAAGGAACTTGCATTATAATTGTAAAATGTTCATTCCTTTTAAGTAATATGAAAATTGAAAATCCTTTTCATCTTCCAGCGAATTTCGCGCATGAAATTTCATAGAAATGGTGATCCTTTCAAGCGAAATCGGAGGGCTCCGCGGAACGACGCCAAAGGTTGCAATCCTGTTACACGCCGAACCAGGAGCAGTCGTTATCCCATAAAAGTGTAAAAAACGGCTTATAGAGGTCGGAAAGGCGACACATATAACGAGATTACAGAGCCCAAGGACTCGGTCCTCGTCCTAATGAAGACATTACGCTGTCACGGAACAATGCGCCGAGCAGTGTAACGAATGCCAGAAACAGGAAGAAGCATTTGTAGAAAGGGTCCTCTTTGGGAACAATCCGATTCCGATTGAACCAGAGCTATCGACGGCGGTAAAAAATCACCGAGAATTCAACGATATGTTGCACAGGGGCCATTCGGTGGTTTTTTCGTGGCCGCGTGTGCATTATTTGCGGTTATATGACGCAATTAACCCTTTCTTCCGCGTCGAGTCGAAGGTGAGAGTTGATATGGTCAAACGCAAGACCTAACCAGACAATGGTGAAGGGTTTGTCGCTTTATAGCCTCGGAGAACCGAATTTTCTCAGTTACTGACATTTATTAATGCAAGATCATAAACTAATCTCCCTGAAGTCCCTTGGACGGTTTTTTCTCGTCCTCTGATTTATTGCTCAATTTAATTCAAGAAGTCAAGAAAAGTACAGATGCCTACAGCGGAGGCAAAAAATCGCGTTGGAAAAAAAATTGGAATAATTCTATTGCCTTAATTCGCCTTTAGATACCGAGAGAAATGAAATATTGTCTACCTCGAGTTGGGCAATTTTTTATACATGTTCTGAAAATTAGATTGTCTAAAGTAATGCCCTGTACTACACTAAAGTTTGGCATAGGGGTCAGATTCGATTTTAATTACTAATACAATTTGATTACAAAATTGATCGCATTTTTAGTATTAGTACCTCGGTGTCTGTCTGTCTATCATAATTATTTTTTCCTGAAATTGTTTATAGGATATCTTAACCCTCTATTGCATTCCCGTTTGGGAACTTTATTTCAAATGCTCTATAGTTTAATGAGTTAAGCACCATTAAATACAGCTGTCTAAAGTACCTGGATGTAGGTGGAGAGCTATAAATTTTCAATCCAGCTTTAGTTTCTTTCCAAATTACTCGCGCATTGTCAACAATTCAGGCTCCAATATTCTGGAATTTAGAGCAAATCTTAAGGATAGGTAGCAAGATTGGAATTGAACGTACAATCTTTGGAACAGTGAATAAGCTGCACGCCATTGATTCATCGAGGACAGATAGTTTTTGTGATATTTATCCTATGTTTATTCTGCATATGAGAGAAAGGAATATATAGACGAGATCCTTCTCTTAAATGAAATTATCGCAATTAACGCCATGTTAGGTGCACAAAAAAAATCCTCCTTCGCACCTGGCTCGCGACGTCTTTTATCGGCGCTAGACAATGCCTCAATTCAAAGCTTCTAACAATGCCATGATTCCCGTCATAAAAGCTCAGTGAGCAATACTCCCCCATTAGGTTTTTGCCGGGCGCATTTCGTAACGCGCGTCGCGAGTTTTTCCAGTAACAAGGTTGCACTGATTGTCTTAAGAAAATCGCTGCTGCATGTGACACAATTACCTGCCACCGCCGCCGATATTGCCATTAGTGTCGCTGCTTTTGTTTCCCCAGTTTATCAACGTTGGCGGTCTCAATTTTCAGGGTCACCGCTGTACGCATTTCAATGGGACTTTATTTTGAACGCCAGCTACTTTTGTCGTTTTCACTATTATCTATTGCACATATAACGGGGAAATTGCACCTATGCGCACGACATATTCATTTTTAGTCATTAGAACGAAATCGTCTAATTCGTCTAGCTCTAGCCGGGACTTCGCGTTCTGCTTTATTTGTTCGATGATTTATTGTTGTTGTGGCGCTGCCACTCCATGATCCGTTCCATGATCGTGGTCTCTGCAAAAACCACAATAGTGACGGATCAAGCGCCAGCGGATTATCTAATCGAGTCGACACTGAGACACCACTGCCTTTGAAACTGTAATGAATTGTGACTAATTGTGGGACTTGTTCCAAGGCAGCGGTCTCACTGGGCAGGTGGTCACCTGGTCTAAAGGAAAAAAAGGAAATACGTAAGATCAAGGACATGGGCACTATCGTCATTAATCTTTTTAACCAATATATAAAAATAATACCGGATATCTGGAAAACGAAAGGAAAATCTTTGTACAACAAAAATAGCAAAGTATATTCAAAACTCCAGGTATGTCTGGAAAATATTTTTCGCTCGGACTTATTATGATATCTAGAAAAGCAAGATATAAATACTCGTAATTTAAGAATTTCGTTCCAAGTAACCACTTTGTTCTTGTGGTAAAAACAATATGCAGTACATTCCGCAGAAATTTATACATTCTGAAATATGAAGTTCAAATGAGTAACCTTTAAGGTACGAAGTCCAGTTTCGCATATTTATTCATTCGAAAATGTTTTAAATATATAAAGGAAGATAACACCTAAGAAGACGCAATGCGTTCATTCTGCGAAAGTACGGATACTAGCACGGACGTACTAGGGAATACTATTACTTTTTTACTCAAAAATTTAAGTAATTTTCTTTTTGCTAAAACATTATCTATTCTATTTATTTCTCTCATTTTATTTCCTCATTTATGATTTACAATGTAGAATCTTTAAAAATGTCCTTACTTTAATTGGTTAATTAAATTTCAATAATACGAAATTACAATTATTTTAAAAAATATTTTGGAAAAGTTTAAAATTGCAAAGTACTTCTATGCAAAGATGTTATTTGTATTTTATTTACATGTCTTTTTTGGACCTTAAAAGGATCCATGGACTTGTAAAGAGCAGTGTAATAAAAAAATTGATGATTTTGTTCTCTGAGTTAACTCCGAATTAATTTGGTTTAAAATTTTAATACTCTCGATTCAATGCAGAAGTAGGAAAAAAATTGTGACGTCAATACTTTTCTTATAGTGTTACTATTTAACATTTAATTGTAAACATAAGAGAAAGAATTCGTTTGCGCAAAGAAATTGGAATAAATCCAAGTTCGAAGAATTTAAAATCTTCCTATTACCTACTTCAGTTAACAAAGATAGAAGACCTGTACTACATTAACAATACTTAAGAAGTAGATCAAACTTTATTATGATGGCACATTTAACTCTATGTCAAAACTGATGAATTGTATTTTTTCTGTGTAGGTATTTACTACTGAATTTTGTCGAATTTTTAATTAATCTCGAGTTCCTCCACTACTTCAATAACGTCTAGTAGAAACACTCTAATAAAGCAATATTATAAAATAAAATATTTACTTACTTTTATTACTTGATATATAATATAACTAATCTTTCTTATTGAAGATTCCCTCAAATAATAAAATCTGAAATGACAAATGGTACCCAAAAATAAATGGGTACAAGAAAGAACGAAAATCATAAAAACATATACTGAAAAAGATATTCGAGATTATATTGCAAAGCCCACCTAAGGCATTGTCTTTCACATAAAAATCTCGATTTAATGACGTATTATCTAAAAGAGTTGATACTGCATATTTTTAAATCGCAGATTTCTTCCTCCTCCACTCCTAGAGTTGTTAAAAAGGAAAAGCCCGTGAAATTCATGGCAAAATCCAAATTAAGCATTGCCTTCTAAGATTTATAAAAAAGGAAAATTCCATAAAAAAATCAAATTTGAGTCGTGTGCTGGCTATAAATTGAAAACATAAATTTTCATCCGAAAGAATAATGATTAAGTATTAAATTGAAAATTGAATAAAACCTCCCACAGTTTTTTTCATCAGTATGAAACCTGCCCGTGTAATTGTCACCTAAAAACCGCAATCAGCGCTAATTAGGGATTAGCATATCCAATTTATACAGGTATGTAACAGACCGGCAGGTCGAGCCATCCGCGGTGACAATTGGCGTTGAAAAGAAGTCTTTGTGGCCAGATGCCATTAGAGCCGCGTACTGACAAATTGTGGACGAAAGCCCGCACAAAGGCCCGCTAATACGATTATCATCACTTTTAATGACAATTAAAGACACTTTCAGCTGGCAGTCGTCCTAGCATGACACAGCGCGATCTGACGAGGTGCTAATTCAATTTGACAACATTCCAATTTGGGAGCGGCGCGGCGGCATCACCGGCTCGACTATCACTTCATTATATTTCAAGAAAAATTTCGTAAGACCAGAGGAGATCTTCTGGCCTGATCTATTGGATAGCTGCGCGCATAATGCCGCCAGTGCTGCTGCTCGGGCTAGCAGTGTTGTTGTTGCTGCCGGCAGAAAGATTTGCATGCCAACTCAATCCAGGTAAGGTGAGCAGTACGCCAGTGAGAAAATAACTAAATTGGCAAGTGCAATACCCGCAATCGCTCACAATGAATGCGGCCAAACAGACCAAAAAACCGATTTTCGTGAGACGAGATATTTCGATTAAAAGTCTGTAACCGTTTTGTGGTGTGCTACCAAAAGGTTTTGTAATTGGCGGATATCAGCTCCGGACCTATTACCGAAAGGGAGGATTTTGTAAGAACCGGCACCGAAGATTTACCCGCCGATTCTGTAGGCGGTGAGCCGCATTGCCAACCGATTGCATTTAAATTGTTTCCCAAGTGGTTCTGGGAGAAAATCACTTCGACTGGCTTCCAGCTAGCCGCTCGAAATTCATGGTAGGATTGCAGTCACTCAGATCCACTGCGCTGTACCTCCGGGACGATGACTACCTGAGCTGTGCAATCATACAGGTAGTCCTAAAAACAGGCAATTTCACTCGACTCACTTGAGCATTAAAAGCACTTAAGATTTCGCCCAAATGGTGCGGGCAAACAAAGCAGTTCAAATTACCGCCGTACGACAAGTAAACAGTCGTCGACGAGCCCAGATCTACTGTCTTAAGATCAACTAATTATCCAGGTAAATAGCACAAATCCACTTTGATCTCGAGATGTATCCCCATCCCATGGTACAGCGCTGGAATCGGCGGCGGCGGCGTTCCGGAGATCCCGAGATGGGCTTCTCACTGCTCCGAAATGTGTGAAATATTTCATTTCGTTACCGAGATCACTTTACCTGGCTCGGTTTGCTTTTGAATTTTTGTTTAATTTTTGGGGAGTGTTTTGTTGGTTTCTGCTATAAAAATTAAATGCCAGATACGACAGAAGCTGCTCCACCTGAGTTATGAAATGACACGAGATGAACTCGTTTTGGGCTTGGCTCATTCTGCAGGCAATTCAATTTTGCAGAAGAGGCTTTTATGCCGTTTTTGCATTCAAGTGGGAAAAGTAGTTAAATCGCCGTTAATTCGAGAAAAAGGAATTTGCCAACCTGAGCAGATGAGAGTACTTAAGATGCATTTTTGCAACGGGTACAGAGGAGAAGCTACAAACCATAAAATCCAAAAGATTTCTATATTGAAGTAGCTACGAACAAATGATATTTCTTTTAAAATGATGGCTGAACTAGCCTATTTTGCAATTCAGGGAAAAGAAGATACAATTGGGCATGCACTTTCCTACAAACGTTTTGCCTGCAACTTTAGAATCCATAACGTTCTATTTTTTAGTCTTCTATTGATAGCTTCTCCTGTATGATATTTTGCACATCTGCTAGATATGAGATTATAATTACTAAACGCTGGCGAACATAAAATAAACAATGAGATGCGAATAAAATGCAGGTTCGTAAAATAATACACTGTACCCTGTATTGTACCCTATACCTGAATCATCCACCATCTTCAGCTGAGGTTTTACAAATGTTAGTGTTGAAATGTCGAAAATGTTTTTCAAAATTTGCAGGCAACTAATAGTAGATGGACTATCACATATTGTTTTATTTTTTGCAATACTCGCTAGTCTTCTTCGAAATTTTTGGATAAAATGGCTTTTCAGTATTTTTTTAGTCCTTTTATTAAATACAGGGAACGTCTAACTTCGTAAAATTAGAAACAATTTTAGCAATAGCTTATACAGTTCAATTTTATTTTTCCCGTTTGGTTATATTTCGTTGAAATTGTTCTCAAAGTTGCAAAATGTCCCAACCCGATTTTGATATGCACCTTTTAAAGATTCCTTTTAGAAACCAAAAGTGGTCTTTTAAATGAAACCGGCTAAGAGCGCATTAGACACGTACATGATGGGGTTCCGCAGCTTATGCAAATACGAATTGTTTATATTATTTCATGTATGATTTAATATATTTGATAGAAATCTGAGTTGCTAGAAGAACTTAATTAACTTAACACGAGCTATTTCACCTTGACAAATTTGCTTGAATCCGAAAAAGAGTTGTTTCTAAATTTTTCATAAACTATTTTGTCTACAACGTTCGTTACAATTTTCATTGATAAAAGATACATTCTGGATTTTTTTAGATTTTCTGTATCGATAGTTTAAAAATTAGGGGGGGAGGGACTACCTGATTTTGAAAGCAAATATCTCGTGACTGAAGAGTTAAAATCAAAAGATCCTAAAACATTTTTGGCCGTATTTTAGGCGACCGCATTCAATGAAAAAAAATTCAAAAACAATATTTTCTTCAAAAACCAGTCTACGTCCGTATACCAAATTTCATCTTAATAGGCATATAAATGGATGAACATACGGACAGACCGCAACCATAAGGGTTCCTAGTTGGCTACAAACTCTAAAAAAGACGACTTTAGAGGAAGTTGTACAATTTCTTTCTAATTAGAACTTTTTTTTAAACCAATATCTAAAAACACGTAAGACTTGGCTTCTTAAAAATCAATGGTTTCCAAACTTGTTGTGCCCGTGGATCCCCAGACGTGCACGCACTCCCAAATTAATTTCAATTTGCCTCGTACCCCCAATTTGGGGAACCATTGTTTGAAATGTATAAATAAATTGTGGAAAAATTTTTAATGTCAAATTTTAACATAAAGAAAAGCTGTACATTTGATATAATAGTCCAGATTTACAAATTCCTATAAAAATTTTTACAATCATTGTCAATGTTACTCTGCTTAGGAGGTAGGAATGTTAAACTATGATTAGAACAAAGAAAAAAAGTCTAAGAGGTACACTTGGCCTCTTGCTTATGGATACATTGTTTCTGATGGGACAACAAATTAACTAGTATTTGATGAATTCGCAGTATTCGAAGTACGACTATTGATTATTTACAAAATTTTATTAACAGGGGAAGTATTTAATACAACAATATCTTCGTAGTCTTTTGATAATTATATTTGTATTGTTGTAAAAAAAACTATTTTTAAAAAGCGCTTTCAAATTTTGAGTACATTAACCCACTTTCAGATATTTCCATAATTATTTTCTTTACTTAGCCTCGAGAGAGATAAAGCATTCAATTTGTATAAGATCAATGCCTTCAAGCAATTCTTAGCGAAGCAGTAATAAATCACTGGGTAATAAGCCCAACCCTATGGCAGCGACTTTGCGTGCAGTGCCAGTTGCTCTATATTACAGAAAAATCTCAAAGTACTCCCACACCAACGACAACTGATTCCGCCATTGTCGTCGAAATGACGCGGCTAGGCGCAATAGGTCTGCGTCAACCGTCCCCTGTTTATAGACACAACTCAGAATGTCAATAAAAAGCAACAACAATGGGATCATATAATAACTCCTTGAAGACAGTATCACTGGGATCTGTTTCTGCTTTGTTTCAAGAGCACGGGAGGCCCGCAGAAAATCGCGGTTTCTGAAAAACGCGAAAAGCGCTCAGAAGTCAAAGGCGACCTTTGTCAGTCAGGTAGTCCAGTCACCGAGGCCTAATTTGTGATCTCAAAATGAGCGGAAAAATAAAATAAATTCACCGACGGTCCATAAATTCAATTAAATGCTTGCGGCTTATGCGCTGCTGCATAGTGACCGCATTATGCAATTTCGATGATCGCTACCGATATGCAAAGTGGGAAGAATCTCGAGTGTCTGCTATGTCTAGTTGCAGCGAGTTAATTGCGCGAATTACTCATGTGATTGACTGGCTAATTTGGACTATCGAGGGCATTCCCGCGCCACTCGCGCTCAGGTAATTAGAGGTGTCCACCGCAGGGAAGTCGGAAATTAGCACTTTTTCCCCCCAACAAGAGGCCGATGGAGAATTCACTGAAGACGAGTGATATCATTTCCTCCCTCCGAGCCGGCTAGAATATAATTAGGTGATTGCTTGTTTTGATAAATTCATTAAATTGAATCCAAGTGCTTGGCAGCTGCGCTGCATCTGATCTGATTCTGGGAATGTGATAATTTCAAGAAAATCTCGTTAGATTCAGTTGGATCCGGGTCACGATGTCCGACCTTCTGCCAGCAGATCTCCGGTGTATTTAACGACTACGACGCTGACTTGCAAAATGCTGGCGGAATTTTTCTGGCTAAATATGGCCAGTGATTTAATATTCCACCTGAAATGGCTCCATTGATTCTGGGTGCCTTTCACGCATTAGCTGTGATCTGTAATTTCTATAATGACACTAATTGCTCCCCAAGATTGATTGAAAGAAGTTAATAAAAATTTCGTGTTGACTTCTCGCTGGCGACGAGTGGTATCTCGGGAATTTTATAGTTTGCCTTAATTGGTGTTTTCTGTGGTCAATTGTAGAATGCATTTTAGAATTATTTATCTAAGAACGTAGACAAAACAGATTGGTGGAAGAATCATGGAATTTTTTTTATAAACATATCATTACATTAAGAAAACTCATTATGTAAAAAAGTAATTTACACTAAGGTTTTAAATATTGAAAAACTTTTTTAAATATGCGTTACATATAAAGAATTGTAGAAAATCTGTTATTGTTTTTTTTTATATATTTATATTTCTAAAAACTGGCTTTTACGTGAGCACTAACCGTCGGGAACTAATTTTTATTAAATGCTCCTCCAAATTGTTTTATATCTTAGTAGCTTAGTTAGCATAAATATAGAATGTGTACCATCATATTGAGACGGCAACGAACTGGGCAATTAAAAATAATTATATATAAAAAACTAAATAATGTTGGCGTAAGAAAGACGAAGGTCGAAGGCATTAATTCGACTTTTATGGTTGAGCAGCCGTTGTGTTAAAACCGTAAAATAATTTGTGAGTAATACCATATTTTATTTGCAATCAATTTAAATAAAATCAATTAAACATCTTGAAATAACATCCTACAAATTTCGGTCAGATTCTTCTAATATACCAAACAAACACAGGCCTTATAAAATTTCAGTAAAGGGCTAATGGTAAGCATAATTATAGTATTTTACGTTCAGAAGCACATCTAAATCAGAGGATTAGCTTCGGAGGCTCAGTAATTTGATATGTAAATTTTAGATTAGCTTTCTTGAAAAAATGTATATGCATAAAATAAATTTAGTAATACACCATCTCAAATTCGTATGCATATTATTCACATTCCAGTATTATGAGCAAAACTTTCAAAGCGATCGAACTCTTATAGAAATCTCTGTAGAGATCAATTTGCAGTTTATCGTCGTTACAAATTAGATTTCTTTCGATTCTCAAATCCTAGACTAGATGCTAGACGGAACTTATTATTTGTATTAAGAGTTAATTTGAACAACCCATTGAGAAATGATCATAAATTAATTTCCTATCTTTAAGGGAACAGTTTTGAACTTTTGCACTAATAGTTGAAATTTTGTATGAGTTTTATGGGGCAAAGTAAAAAGATAAAAATATTTAGTCCTATCTTGAAGTTAATTTTAAATCTTAAAACTTTCTTAATCGATTTAAAAAGCATTTTTATTTAGTTTTTTTTTAATTTACTCTAAGTTGGAAAAGAGTTGTCAGATACACAAAAAACAAAAAATTTGGCAACAATTTTAGGCAGCAAATAATTTAATTTAAAAAATTAACAAAGTCAAGTAACATAGCTACTATTTTTTTTTTTTTTTTGTACAATAGACTACCTAACACTTGTGATTAATGACTGAATATCAAATTATAAATTAGAAATCCTATTTGAAATAATAGCGAAAAGTAACTTTATGTATGGTATGTGCCTAAATATGTTCTGAAATAATTAACACTAAGCAGGTGAATCAAGAAATCTCGACGCGAAGCATGTTTTCACTTTTCAAATAACGGAACACTAAAAAGGACGTGAGACCCATCTTTTATTTTGATTTATACTAATAGGTAATATGAAATGTAAGTCGTTATCTTCGTACAGACGGTAATAGTTTACGGTCTTTATGGTCTTATCCGAGCGTTCCCTTATCAAAATGAGCATTTCCCAACACCACAAGCGATTTCACAAACAAAACCGCCTTTCCTTGGTCATTTCGAGCCATTTGATTACCAGCGACACCTGATAATGTATGACCGGTTGTACAGCTGGGACAAGGCATTAATAAACAGCACCTGAAGCCTTAAATGACCATTAATATTCCTCAGATTAAAATGTTATGCAAAGTAAGATGAAAAGCCATTTAACACGGAGAGAAACTGACAAATTGGGGTAAGTGGCGATATAAATCTTACCACCACCGAAGAATGAGAGGTGAATTTTCACCTCGGATGCGATTGTAATTTCCTGCCAGGGACGTCATCCTTCGCGCGTTCTGTGCCCAAGGACACTTCACGGGTTCGCTTTTCTTATATGATATAAAAACCGTCGAAAGCACTGTAAAAGAAATCGAAGCGGAAATCGCGATATTTCAAAAATATTACACCTCGTCGGGCTCTATAAAGTCCGGCAGGTTTGGCAATCGAAAAACAACAGCAATGAAAATTGGAGGACCTTGACCTCCAAGCAGGCAGTTTCTTTCGAGTGCATTCTCAGGCACTGGACTAGTTCTAATGGTTTTTATTGTTCAGTGGAGCATGAAGAAAACATGGATTTCCACAGCCAGTCCAAAGATTTTGTAACATTCCCATTCAAGCATATGCGCTCTCAAACGATTTTTGCACGATACCGCCGCCGTGCACCACTTAAGCATTTTTTTCTTCTATGGCGCTGTGGCCTGGGTTTTTCGTTTTCCTTCATAATTCCCAAGTTCATTACGTGACAGAGATTTTCCACTTGAGGTGAAATCCACTTGATGCAACATTTGGAGCTGGCTAAAACACACCTGGCTGGAGATTTTGAGAGCTCATTGTTGCAAGTTCAATGTTACTTGGTACATATTTTGGTATTACAATGGAAATGTAGTTTGCATGTTTCATAACTCGCTGGGGCTGCTCTATCATGGCCACAAAGAATTTTAGGGCATGCTTCATAAACTTTTTTACAACACAGGTGACTATACAGGCAAGGGCACTGATCGAAAATTGCAAATCCAAACGAAGGAGCATCGAATTTGTTGGATTTAGTAGCAATAACTTTCCTAAAGAAAGAATAAAATAATGTAGGACATCGATCTTTTTATCGAAAATGCATTCTAATAATGCACATAAACACTGGAAAGTACTTTCTTTTGAGGTCAAGTAAAACAACAATACTTGAAGCATTTCATTGACCCTTGGCTTCGACTAGTCCCTTTTAAAGCCCAATAGTTCTGGAAAAATAATAAAGAATAAAGAAAAACAAAAGAATGAACGATCATTTAAAACATTTGAAAATATACTAAAAAGATGATCTTTACATTTTCATTATTTAATTATAGTGCGAGGCTCAAATTAATATCCAGACTGGATTTTTTCTTTGCTATTTTATATATTTTCAAAATTAATTAAAAATAAATTTTTCAAATTTTCAAAACCTATCTTTCTCGAAAATCGAGCATGCTTTGGAAAAACTCTGCAGAAGTTTTGTTCAATTTTTAAAGCCAAGCGTACTTAAAACAATTTGAAATCGCATTTTCGACCGAAAAATATAAAAAGTGTAAATCTTACACGATTTTAAATTAATTTTTCGAGTTTTGATTTTATTATTTTACCTAAGTATGAATCATTTCTCCTAATTCAGATATTTCATCTATAAGTTTACTTTAAATCTAATTTCACTTCTCTATTATTGTTCTTACTGTAATTTTTCTTAAAAACAAAAATAATTTGGATTATCTTTGTGGTTTATAAATTGTTTGTTATTAGTTATGTTTCATATTGTACTAAAGTGATATTTTTTTCTGGTTTTTACTTAATGTCCATTACTCAGCATGTCTGTCTGAAACACTCGGAAAGTATGATTTTATATAAAATAATACCTCTGAGACTACAAAGTGCTTTATCAAAAGCCATTCAGCAGAACACTTTCTTACGATTCGGAAAATAAAATCGATGGAACCAACATGTGATGATGTTTGTGCTCTCCACTTTCAGGGTCCTTTTGCAGCCTTTTAAATTCCAGAAGAATTTAACGACTCGTTTGAGGTAAAACACTTGAGCTCCCAAGTAATCAATCAACCTCATCGCACGTTTAGTGCAAATCAATCAAAAAATCAAAAAACGGGTGCACCGCGACTAGAAAACGCCTGGAACTGTTTCACGCCATCCTCAGACCAAGTGAGATGCCAAAGTGAATTATGGTCAGTGGCCTGGCCGCATCATAACTTTAATTAGTCTGCGAGCCACCAACTAACCGCTTGGGGAAGACACTGTGGCCTAAGGGAAGATGCCGCAGAAGCGGCAATTTATCGTTCCCATAAATAACACGATTGAGGTCTTCAACACTCCTTCGCGCGCCGCGAAAATCCCGCGGTCGGTCGCACCGATAAGTTCGATTTCGCGCGAGAAGATGACCCCTGACATATCGGCGACACAGAGAGCCGCTCATTACGTTGCCTAATGGCTCCGCGTCTTGAGATTTCCTTGGATTTGTGACAAACACGTTCATCACACCTGACATTGTCGTCGGAAAGCATCCACTTGCGGTGAGCAGCTGAAAGGAAGGTGAGTCCAGATTAGATGGCGTCTTAAATTTACGCCATTGCAAAACATCCCGCGGCTGTGGGAACTAGGAGCGACAGGGGCTGCTGAACGTTCTGTCGATCTCTGAGGTCTTCAGCCTTCGGTTAATTGTTATTTAAGAAAATTACCAACGCGGTTTTTGCAACGTTAATTAGTTTACCGCAAAGTTATCCTCAAGAAAGAGGGCTAAACCACCGAAGCCGCTTACTTCTGACACTGTTCGCATACTGCGCTGTAAAAGGATGCATAGACAGAGATGTATTCAGGCACGTTTGATATGTAACTACTTTTATCTCACCACCAATGACTGCAATTTCAAAAGAAAGTATACATGCATCATATAGAACCAACTTTCTAATATGGGAGCGGATAAGGAACCAACGTTATATGTACCTATATCCAAACAGGAATTCATTTTCTTGATTGTCTCGAAAATCTTTTATAAATTTTGACTAATACAAGTGATATATTATGGAAGTATTTTCTAAACTGTTATCTGTGTCTTCACGGTCTAATATAGCATAATTGCTACAATTGAGTTGATACAACAATTTTATACGAGAATTTTCTGGTTTTAGGACAAAATATCATGTCTTTATGTTATTTCCAAAATACATTTGAAATGTTTTTGAAATATAAGATCTCATGACTTCTCGGAAGAAAATCTAAAAAACGTTTCTTTTAGTTTATTGAAAATGTTACTCTTCTCTAACATTGAGGGTAATTTGTACTATAAGAAAACAATGTTTTGAATTTTTCAAATCATAAAAATCAAGTCAATGATAATACTCAGATGAAATCCAATTATTTCAATGATCTACATTATTTCGACCTACAATTATATGCGTGGTCATTCTAGAATCTAAATTAAGTACTTAATTATTTTTGCATAATTAATAAATATTCATTCCAAGCTGCAGTCTTTTTACTTTTAATTCTGTTCCCTTTCAGTAACGTTAATAAACAAAAACATTTCCGTAAGGTAGTAAAGAAATTTAATAATTTCCTTCTTCGTAAAATAATATTTTTAGTCAAAATATTTATTAGAATTATGTTTTAGTATCTTCAGTTGAATTTCTACTGAGTGCTCTTTATACCTTTTAAAGAACCCTTTCAAAAGACAACCTAAAAAAACAATTTTGAATTTGGTGATCAATCAAAGTAGATCCTCGTCTGTAAGACCAGGATCACTAACGCGAATGTCACTTCAATTCTATGTTCAAGAAGCGGTCTATTTTGTCGTGTTTACATTTCATCGACGTAACTAATTGACCTATAATTGATGAGCAACTGAGGAAATAGCCGCGTTATTCTGTTGGCAGGATTTCACGCAAAAAGTGTACATCTGCACTGATCAGCCAGGACATCATGAGCTTTTCCTGCCAATTTTCACTCTCGTCCTGTTGGGACCCGGTGTCAGTGAACGCTGCGAAAATCGCACAAAAGGCGATCGAGATCAATTGCTTTCCAAAAACGATTAATCACTCGCTGCAGGCACAAATTGGGTGTAAATATGATCGACTGATGATCGATAGCATTTGTCGGGAAACAAATTGTAACGTTGCCCCACTCCCTTCAAACCTTAACGGGCATTGTTCCCTTTCTGGCTGAGACTCGCATTGCTCGAGGGAATTCCTTGCCGTAGTCGATGTGATCTCCATGTTGTGCCCATTTAGGATCAGATCAATCGTCCGAAACCAGAGGTGATTGATTAGTTCGTGATCATAATTAATCAAAACTAAGCGTCTTGGACGAGAAAAAAATATCAATCAATTGGACAAAATGACAGGAAGCACAAGGAGACCGGACGTTCTCGGGTTCTAGGTGAAGCGCGTTGATGCTATGGCAAAATGAGATCATCGGGCGCGATCGGATCGAGCACCTTCGCCAGGTAATCGAACACCCAGAATGGCACAATCTTTGCCAAAATATCTCCCATCCGTCTTGTTCGCGTAGTCAGAGTGACCGATAGTGACCGATTCGCGCGGTGAGGAATCTCGCGCTGGCCGTGTTCCGTTTTTTGGGGCACCGGCTCGAGGAGAGTGTGAATTATGGCCTGCGATGTTATCTGTTGGGAAACAATGCGCTCGGTGTGTTTAGAGTTGCCAAAAAAAATTTAGATCGAAGATATTTGCATGTAATTGATTTGTAGTAAAATATTGACAGCTGTATCAGTGAACGATTGAATTACCAGCAGATGCCGAGGGGATTTTGAGGCGCTTCGTGGGTAAATTGCTTTCTGATGCCATAATTCGCGCAAGTATGAACGCTCCCTTTGGACTTTGCAATCGAAGATTAATGGAAAATTAAAGTCTTTCATTGGCGGCCTTTTACTTCATTAAGGCGTTTCATAATCACGAGGGTAAACACGCAATTTGCAAACTATTGACTGGCCATTTAACTCTTAATATATCTCCCTTTTTTCAACAATTTTTTCTTGTTTTATTGCACGCGCCGACTGTTTTTAAGCTCTTTACTAGTTTACCTCAATATTTTGCAGATTGTAAATCATCTCTGTATTCACTAAATATTTTATCAATTTCACTTGTTCGAACATAAATTATTCTCAAACCTTAAAATGAATTTTTTTTTGTGTTGGACAAGCTCATCAATATGACAAGGTAATAGGATGAATGTAAATTATACCTGTATGCCAACAAAGCTTATCAGTGTTTCTACAGTATAGAAGTACTAGCAGTAAAGAAATGCAAAAGTAATTTTCGTCTGTATGTATACTTTCTTTATTTTTAAAAAAATTTGAGATTGCTTTTGAAATTACTTCCCAAGATAACATAAGAAAACAATTTCCAAAATACCAATACATTTAATATCAATATTATATAAAAAGAATGATTGAACTACTAAATCTTCCAAATTCGATTTTCCAAATTCTATAATGTTTCTATTTTCACATATGTTCTAGCTATTGCACGATTCAGGATTCATTTTCTTAAGAAATTAATATTAATAAACTAACCCAAAAAAAATAATAAAATAAAAATAATAAAATAAATTGTACTATACTTTTATTTAACTTCATTTGTACACGAAGACGGAAATTTTTTAAATATAATATCGCCTATTTTTTGTTCTGTTTTTAAAACAAAACTTCAAACACGTTTAAATTGCTAATAATAATTCACACTATCGTATAGTAATAATTTAAAATGATGGCTTCAAGATCGGAGAACAATTTCACCATTTTTGGACAAATTCAAATTAAAATTAGTTGTCACAAATTTTCAGCATCGTAGATAACGAATTTATGGATAAAATTAATAAATTCAAAATGTTGTTTCTAATATGGTGAATACATTTTTAGAGCTTAATTCACCCACTTCAATACACTTACACTTTTACACGTAGATTTTAGATGACGCCGCATTTTTCAATTTTTATATTTAGCTGCATTTAATTTTTAAGCATATATTTTAATTATAACTTTTGAATATAAAATAATTTCTCGTCTTACTTACTTAAGAAAGTCAAGCTTTTAATTATAACATAGGAAAAAGGCACAATTGTAAAATATGCTTTTAAACTTTCGAAATAGAAAACTTTTTTAAAGAATTTTTGATGTTTTAACTTTTAAATACCTAAAATTGTTTCATTTGAACAGTATTTTTAGCATATTTTTAACAACAAATTGTCGAAGTTTTATTACACAATATTAATTTATAGCGCTGCAATAATATGCAAATATGCTAAGTAATACAAAAGAAGATGTCTTGATTCGAAATAAATAAAAAACATTTTAATCCTAGTTCTGGATGCAAAAGAAAATCAATAATTGTTCAAAAAAACGTTTAAAGTTCAACCAGATCATTTATCGTTAATCGTTTGAATTATAGAAAGAGTTTTAATAAAGTGTTCTTTCCATTCAAAGATTCTTAAGAATGCAAAAAGTCGATTTTTTTGATCCGGTTCATGGCTATTCTCAACTTCTTAGTAGAATAAAACTGACTAAATTATAAAATTTACTATTGAATATAACTTTTTTATTTAAAATTAATTATATGCTACGAATAAAATACTTTATCATGAAAAAGTGACACTTTTTAGCCGACGTCCTTAAAATTACGTGTTGATTACACCTATAAATACTTCATATATTTTGTTTGTATCTGAAATTTATTAAAAAGTGAACAGTTAGATGAAAAAGGGTGGAGTCGATCAGCAACCTTCGATTCAATCAATTAATGATACCATTCCAAAGATCCGACACAGACGTTCACTTGAACCTCTGAAAATATTTTGGGCTAAGCGTAATCCACTGCGTTTTGTGTTGCGGAATCTTAAGCTCTACTTTCATTCGACCGTGAACTTTCCAGAATGAGGGTGGGCGCCTAATTAGCTTATTTTGGCAAAATTTAAAATTTCTTATTCGTTCAAGATAAAAAGACCCCAAAATGTTCTTGAAAAGCAGAGATCACGAGGGTCGGGGATAATTTTATTTACGGTCATAAAAACAATTTAAATGTACACTTAAAAATTAATATCTTGTCATGCGGCAGGTCGCTTTTATTACACGTTAATAGCACTCATAAGTAACCGGCGTGCCCCAGTCGTAGGGTTCGCATTTCGCGGACAATGTTGCGCGTTTACAGTTCGCGTCGGCTGAATAATTGAGGCGCACTGCCATCGTTAACTGGAAAGTGTCCAATAAAATGAAGATATCAACAAATATCTTCTACAGGCATGGCGCGCCAATCTCACCCACCTCGCCGAAAATAAATGCCTTTTTGATGTCGGTCATTATGCGCATACCGCGAGCCTTACATCACACAGGCGACGCCTTCGAGATTAAGTCTGATGTGCTAACAGATTCGGCTGCACCTGTGTGAATGTGGACCATTTACCTGAACTTGATTCACGCTACTGCAAGAAGGTGAATCCGATCTCTTTCAAAATCGGTCTGGGTCGGGCAATTCCGAGCTTGGCGCCCATACACCCACATCTGGTCCAGAATTTCAGTGGACCCACTAAGGTGTGGAGTAATGAGGAAAGCTATGCCACCGTGCCGGGAGAAAGGCGCATCCTTGCCCGGAATTCGCAGTGAATACGTGCCATGTGCTAGTGACATTCAATATACAGCCGTTAAGACGATTTGTTTCGACAGGCGAATTGTTACTGTGTCCATTAAGCCAATGGCACGTCAAGTGCCACAGATGACCCAAAAACAGCGTGGCACCCGCATTTCGGCATTATCGGTGACAAGTGAGCGACAATATCGCGAAATTACCCCAGAGGTTTAACCCGTGATACATTCGCACAGGGCGTGCTGTAACTTTTCAGACAACATGCATTTTGAGTTGCCACATTTACTGTAAAAAGTATTTTTATTTTTTTTTTAATATTTTGAATTGTTTATAGGATAACTGTATTTGGCGACATAATTTACTTTTATTATCACTTTTTCCTGCACTAAATTTATCGAACATTATGCACGGTAAACAGAAAACAGACTGACGGACAAAAATCCAAGCATGATGTGCTTGAATACGTTTAAATTTGTTAACAACACAAATCTTCAGGGATCTTCCGATTTAACAAATCGTATATGACGATACATTGAACGCCCTAATTAAAAATATTGAATATCCGATATTCCATCTCTTCAAATCAAACAAAATAAAATTGTAAATGCAAGTTACGAACTGAAGGGTTCCATACCTTTCGCATCCTCTTCAATTTTATCGATACTTAGGCATCTTTTACATTTGAGATTTCACGTCTGGAAAACTATTGGAGTAACCTTAAAGTGTTAAATCAAAAGAATTTGAAAATAAAAACGGTGACCGTACTAAACTACTAAGTCTTTGCAAGGCACAACTGTAGTCGGTACAACCAAGGTTTAAAAATTGGTACTATAATACGCATAGTACCAGCAACTATAGTTGATCAACATTTCATATGTTCACAAAGTAACTGGGGAAGTCAATGGTGTTTACCACTTGAATATTAGGACCAAATCAACGTTGACTAGCATTTATGTAGCGTTTTTCTTCTTTATTTAAATATGTCGAAACTGACTCTTACTAAAGAGACGTGGCAACCCAGTGTCGCGGATTAGTTTGTTTTTGTTACATTAGGCGATTGAAAATGGTAGTTAGGGTGATCGCGTAAGGTTTATCGAGGATATACTCACACTTACCCTTATCTGATGGAAATAAATGCCGTAGAGCATTAGCGGGAGAATTTTCGGTTTATCCGGAGAAAGCAATAAAGCCGCGGTGAGTTGTCAGGCGGTGGCACTAAAACGGCGCACGTTAGTAAGTCCCGAGATATCGCTAGGTTTAGCCTTGAGACGCTTTTAGCTCCTTAACGATGGGCCACCTCGTAAGAGACCTCTTTCCGCAGAATTGGTCTACGCGATCGGGCACTCGTTTAGTGCTCATTGTTGCGTGCCGTAGAATGGTTCCATTACACCGCCCCATTACAACTCGTTCTGACATTGAGAGTGATAATTTTGCTCATTTTTATTGTATGCCCGGTGGAGCCAACCATCCGGCGAACGGCCGTCCGGCTACCCGGACCGCCCGATCCGCCCGTCGTGCGGTGCATTTCTTGCTGCCGCGGTTGCGACGTTATTTCCTTTTTCTTTCGGAGTAAATTATGCGGCACTAAGGCAAACAGCGCGTGTCTACCGTGAAATCTGCTATTATGTGCCATGTGATCCACATTTCCCATTACGAAACCGATTGTTGTTCTTACAAGATCGGCTAAGTGGAAGCTTAGTCATGCCGTGCCGCGGAAAATTGCGCTTTTCTTCGCGGTGACTTTGAATTAATGTGTCGCACCTGATCAAGTTTCTGGGGAATCGCCGAGGAATTTACCGCGCTAGTCACCGCCTGGACAGTAGTGACGCGAAAAATTATGGGACACGTTCTACGTGGAATTTACTTAGCTGGACGCAATTAGTTGGTAGCGCCTTTAACTCCAGGAAAATTATGAATTTTCAAACCTTTGTCTGACAGGTTGAATTTATGCGCGAGTGCAGTGCATTGTCGATATCCTAGAAAAAAAAAAAGTTTATAGACAATGCTAACAAGAATTAAAGCATGTCATACTCACGTTCCCGGGCTTACGCACCTAATTTACACGTTTTATAACTATTTAATAAATAGTTTACATATAAAAAATCTCTTGTGAATTTTTTAGAATTGGTTGCAGGCACTTAATACAAATATATTTTTTATATCATTTTAACAGCAGTCAAATAAGAAGCATGGAAAAGATTCCATATTGTTGGTATCAGCTGGCAACTGACTAAAGTAAATAAATTGGTCAGGTTTTCAACATAAACCCTACATAGACTTTAATACAAAAAGCATTAATTTTTGTTCAATCAAAAGCGCAATCAAAAGTAGCTTTTAATTTTCGACTGAAATCCAATTTCTAATACTCTTTAATTCATTCAATTTAGTAGTCGATCCAGTAGTCTCTAGACAAATTGTTCACGTTTTTCAATCCAAAATGATTAAAATTTCGGTTGTTAACAATTGTTTAAATAATGCCGTCGTTACAGCGTTAACGTTAACGCTATTTTACAACTTTTAACTCTCAAAGCGGTCTAGACTTTTATTTAAAATTTCAAAAATCTACTTTTATCTTTCAAAAAAGTAAAAAATATTTCCAAATCTTTCAAGATAAAAAAACCACGACAAGATTACATTTGTTCCACTTGTTTCAGATGAAAACATTTGGACAATAGAAATGTATTTACTCATACTAGTTTTATTAAATTCTGCAAAGACAAGCGTATAAAAATCAGTCAACCAAGTGTGGATATAAAAAAAAAAAATAAAATAAAATGATTGATTGATTTTATTTGTAAGAACTACAGAAGATTTTTGAATTTTTACACTTTCCCAATTAAATCAATTCAAATTACAAATGTATGGTCGAAAATTGACAAATTATCCACTTCTATATTGCAATAAAATACTAGACATGAGTATAAAATGTGCTATACAATGTCTCGAACATAAACCACACTTTGTAAGCTCTTTAAGTTGTTTCTAAGTATTATAAAGATCAACCTATTACCAGTTGTTAACTTGGTAGCCATATCTGAATCATTGGAATTGCAAAGTGCATTCGCGCTGACCCTTAAGGATCACCAACGTTCTTTCTAATGCTGAATTTCAATTGATGGCTGAATTCTTACCACTCGTTAATAAAATACAGTGAAACTTCGATATAGCGCTCCCTCTTATAGCACTATCCCTCATATTATGCTCTTTTTCAATGGTCCCGACCTGAACATGTACATTATTTATTTACCGCCTATAACGCTATCCCGGTTATAACGCGTTTTCAGTCTAAGCCGCTCAAGAGCGCTATATAGAGCTGTATTATCATTTAAGTCAAACTTTTCGACCTACTTTCTAAAGCTTCTTTCAATAATAGCCATATATACCCATTTAAAAAAAAACTTTAGTAGAAAAAAATATTTCACAAAGACACTTTCCCGCCAAGTCAAAACAGTCCGACAGAATAGCGAGTGAATGATTAATGGTACTCACCTTGACTTGATTTTCATCTACCCTTGGATCTTCTCAAGTAACAAAATCGAACAAAAGCGGGAATAAATAACGAAAATTAGTCTACCCTCAGAGCCATCAGCCTCCTCGGTCCTGGTTCCAGGAACCGATCTTCGGATCTCCCCTAGGCGAGCGCGATAGAATAATTACCAATGCCAGCCCTCACAATGCCGTCTGGATAAATATTTATTTCGGTTTTGACATCGCTCGCATTGTTCTGGACGCACTTTATTTTGTGCGAATATGTCGATTATGATGTGAGACGTTCTGTTTACGGATGATAAATTATCGATGGCAGTGACGGCAGCGATAGCGGTGACGATCCAGCCTCCGCGGCGATCCTAATTCATGCCAAGGTGTGCTCATGTTTGAGAACGTCTTGAACTCGTCATGGGGGTTGAGTGGCTGGCCTAGGTCTGTGTGAAGACTTTTAATGGACCAGATGAACCTCAACCCCGAAATCGAACAAAAGATGAATAAATGGTCTTTTGTCGAACTTTGTTACATGCGGTGGCATCGACGTTGTCCAGGTTTTCAAACCCCACGGTGACAGCATCTTGCTTTGCCATTTGCTTGTCTTTAGATTTATTAGTCAAATTGCTGAAGGCTATAAAACCGCCGAATAGAACAAACAATCTCATTAGAGTTTCAAAAATAGTTTCAACATTGAAAACGTCGTCAGTCACGATCTAATCAGACACGAGGGCCACCGGTGGACGACAGAACTATTTACACTTTTCCGAAGGCGCCACTAAGTCGTGGGCCTTACGTTTGATGAATTAAGAAAATTTTCCGATTTTAGGTAAACCACCCTATAAAAACTGGCGGACATGACGCGGCCACCTAATTTTACTACGATTTCATTAGGGAACATGTCTCCTCTGGACTTTGGGGCCTTGCACTGGACTTCGTCGCATTCGAAATTCTGGCCGTGAACCAGAAGGAATTCCAGCATGTCTGAAATGCATCCGGTGGAGGCCCTTTGGCCGGCGAGCTTCTTGAAATTAAGAAATTAAATTATTCTTGATGTGTCCAGTTATGATATTTAACCTGGCCGTTCTCAGAACGAGATTATTCATTTCGAGCGGATAAAGCCGGTCGTGCAGCTAAGGGACTTTATATCGAACTTTGATGACTTTATTAAGGCACGAAGGTGGAATCGATAATTAGGCATTTTATGGCGGGCGAGAAGTACTCCTGGGCTTGAATTCAAAATGGAAATATTTATTTAATATCCCGATGGACTCTTTTCGGGGAAATAAGGAAGTGACTCAAATTTTTTAACGGTTTTGAGATTCTATAAACCTTATGAGATAATAAAATAAATTTTATGTAATTTTGAGGTCTTTCTATTTAATGACTTTAAAAAAAACACATGTCGTTTTGTACTCGCATAAGGCCGAACGTAAATAAAAATTTATTATCGCCACGTTATATAATCATAAAATGTTTCAGAACTAGATTTTGATGCCTTAGCTGAAAACCTTATGGTTTCATGGCTTAAATAAGACACGACTCACTTGACTCAAATCGATTGCTTTCATAAATTAAAAAGTGGATAAATTGGAAAAAAATGTATAGCATTTTAAAACCTCTTTTACTAATAGTTTAAATAAAGTTTCAAAATATATTATAACAAAAAGAATGTTTTCGTTCTAAGTTCTAGTTTAGGCTACGAAATCACTGGGACTGTTTTCTAAAGGAAATTATTTATCATTTAGCATGCAAAATTTTCTATTTTTGCGATATTAAAGGAGATGTCCGGATAAAATAATTTAAAATTAGCAAATCAAGGTGCACCTCTTTGAATTATAAGAATTATTCGCTACAGTACAAAATTTACCACATTTAATTGGACTTAAAAAGACCTACATGCTGTAGCAATAGGAGAAAAACTTCAGATACATTTTTTGGTATATATGTCAACTATATATGTCTGTGCACCTGCCATTGTAATATTATAAAGCACAACTGAAAATATTTCATAGTATTATCCTATTAAATGTACATTACAAGAGTTTTTGTAATATAAAAATGACAACACATGAAATTGCCAGAAAGAACGCTATTCAAATGTGCTCGTAATATTTTATTAATTTGGCACATTATAGAAATAATTCATTTTAGCGAGAAGCAGAAAACTAGCTCAGTTACCCGAAGTACCCAACACTTTACTACTTAATAACTCGAAAAGTAGTGCAAGGCTTCAGGCCCATTTGTTCCAACGAAATTCATATTACAAATTTGTGTCAACAACATTTCGCGTAGAGACACGCAAAGCTAAAAGGCATCACATAATTTAAGTAGCAGTTACCTCTAAGAATTAGAGAGTGCTCTCCCATTTCTGGCATCTGGGCCAGGCAATAATTCACTACCGAAAATCCTTGAATAAAAGGGGACAATGCTCCATTTGCGTCTATACCTCTGGTATGTGAGCGTCTAGCAAACGGAAATTGAGCAGAATGCCACCGTGAAAACGCTTTATACCATACACTGGGTCGAAAATAGCTCCAGAACCTTCCCGGCCGAGTCTACTTATTTTGGTTCATTCAACTCAAGGAAATTTCCACAGTAGCTTCAGGCCTAGTCAGCCTGGCCAAAGGATATCATACAACAAACTGTTGCAGCAGTCCTGCCCGCAGAATACTCCTTAAGTCCAAGGTGTATGGCCTAGGGCTTTTTTGTATAAGGACTAGGTCTTCGTAGAACTGCAAGATGTAAATGCCCTGCACGAGTGAAGGTGCATGAACTTAGGCGTTGATAAGAAAAACTTATTACTATTTGAACGCCACTTCAAGCCAGCAGGACTTGGGACTCCTCCGGGGATCGGAGAGGCCAAAAGCTTTCCGTTGGTGCTCTGTTAGTGTCAGGTAGCCAAGGTAACAGCGTCGCTAGAGACTTTGTATTGGCATGCAAGTTTTTCTAGGCAAGTTTAGCCGATAATTTCCGTTCAGTAAAAGGCCGAGCAACGGAGAAGGCAGTCTAAGGTGAAATGCAGTTGCCTGGAAAATACGCAGCCATTCAATAACATGGAAAAAAAATAATGAACTACGGAAAAGGTAGATCGTTAGTGGAGTTTAAGAAGCAGCAATGGGCTAAGGAGAAAGGTATGATTTGTCCACGAATTTTGCTGCTATCATTTGTGCTTTTCTTATAATTTACAGAAGAACTGGCGCGGATGGGGGAAATGTTTTCCCATTCATCGCAAAAATATGAACGCACGTCCATTAGGACCTACTACTCCAACCTTGATATCAGTCAGCAGAAAAATGGACACTATATTGATCGAAGCAATCAACGAAGAAGTTACGAACTGATGAATGATGAGGACTATCCTACAGCAACGAAATTCTATGACGTACCCCAAAGTTCTAAGCAACGGTTGCGAAGCCCAAGTCTTCCAGCGATTCGACACAAGAACTTCGGTGTCAGGAACCACGGAAACAAATTTCAGCCAGACGAGGATACCTCCGGGTACACAAGCGATTCCGGAAATAACCCGAACAGTCCGGATATTTGGTACGCCGACGGAAATCAGCCTAAAAATGGATTGAGTAAAGACTACAAGAATTACCATAACTATGACAGAACAGTGAGGAAACTACAAAATCACCCACAGCACCAAAAAAAGCTCGAGTCGAGGGGCGAGGAAATCAATGGCAAACAACTGAGAGAAAAAAATCTACGAAGGTCCATGCCTGACCTCGAGGTCCAAAATGGGCATGGTATCACGAATGAGTACCAGAAGTGAGTAATAGCACGCAAAGAAATTGGATTTTCACTAATTGATAATATTTAATCTTTTTAGTGACTACTACATATCGACAGCAAGTCCTTTGGACATCAGTAGGGACATATCGACGTCCAGCACTTGCCAAATGCACTCTGATCGTAATGAATTCTCACAAAAGTCATCAAGAGATGAAAGAGCTAAGTGGAACAACTGGAAAGCAAATGCTGACTATGCTAACAACAACGGTGACTACAAGGGCTCCGGACCAGGGTGGTTGAGTAGAGGTCTTCACGATTTGAAAGATAGTGAAGATGATACAAACTCTGTTCATTCGGTGTCGCATCTGCGCGGTCAAAACATTCCTCTGGACCCTATTGACTTAGCGGAGAGAGTGAATAAACGCAGGAAAGCCATAGAGTTCCAAAATGCTATAAAACAGCAGCTTGAGGAAAGGGAAAGGCTAAGGCAATGGGAGCTGGAGAGGCGCATGGAAGAGGAACGTCTGGAGGAAGAACGTTTAATGAGGCAACGTCAGATCGAACAGGATAGAATAGAATATGAGCAACAGCTGCAAATGGAAAAAGAAGAAGCTAACAGGAAGAAGCAAGAGGCTATGTTGCTTGCCATTGCCAAAGCTGAAGAGGCTGCTAAACTGGAAAAATATAAAAAGAAAAAGTATCGCCCGCCGGCTTTAGAAGCTCCTGAAAATCACTTTAAGAGCGAAAAAATTCACATAGAAGAACCATTAGCTATTGAAGAAAAGGTGACTTACTATCAACCTACGGTGAAGCGTTTAAATTCCACAGAAACGCAACCTCCCCAAAGAGTAAACTACAATCAAGCTATAGTGAACTATCAAAATCCTAATGAGCCTCAGTCCCCTCAAAGAGTGGACTACGATCAAAGTGTCGTAAAACGTCCAAATTCAATAGAGACTCAACCTGCTCAAACAGTACAAGAGAATCAAAGGGACCATGAGGTGGAAGAGAAAGTTCTTATCGGTTCTCCAATTAACCTCAGAAAAACTTTTCAAAAACCTACTCAAGAAACCGACACGAAAGCTATTGCTAGGCCAGAGATGGAAATGGAAAGCATTGCACTTGTTTTGCAGCCAACCACCCTCATCCCCTTACCTGTAACAACTGACATCTTTGGATTGCAAAACACAATTGGAAATCTTCAAGTAGCGGCCTATATCATGCAGCAACAACAGATGATGTCACGCATTGGTCTCAATCAAGATATTGCCGAGGCAAAACCAGATGAGGATAATGTGGAAAAAATCGAAGACCCAGAAAACAAACGCACAATAACTCCCGACGAGCCAATTTCGCCAACTAAGACGGAAACAGATTTTTCCACCTGCCAGTCCAGCCCCACCCAGACCAACGAAAGACTCGAGGAAACAGAACCCATGTGTCGTCTATGTGGGAAATGCCACTATTCGAACTTCCCGAAACGACCGAGTCTTATTTTAGACATTGACAGCTCAAGTACGCGAGTCAAGGAAATCGCAGAGCTGAGCACCGCATCGAGCAATGCCATTGATGTCAAGGGAAATGGCGTTCTTGAGAAGGATAACCAGGTCGTGTTGCGTAATACAAGCCCCGCAAAGGATAACCCTAACGGCTGCCAAGATGCATCTACCCAAACAGAGACACCGACGGCGTGTGAACTTTGCCTGTTCCACAACAATTTCTACAAGGTCTGCTTAAAGCGCGAAGTTTCCACCACAACCACGACCCAGACGTCGAAAAAGAAACAACCCATGCCTAACGAATGTGCTCCTGTCGAAAGGGATGCCGAGACAACAACAACAACCACGACCACGACGACGACAACTTATCGCGCGAAGGCCAAAGGGAAGAAACGAAATGAGAAATTGGAGGAGCGCCCCAAGTGGGGTGTAAACCGCCCCATCGTGCAGTATGTGAAGGCTAGTGATAGAGATCCCTTTTACGTACGGAACAAGAAACGGAAGCCACCGAAAGCCACCAGAAGTTTATCCGTGGACTCCAGATCTTTGTCGGAGGAAGAAGCTATGTCCAAGGCCAGGAACGTCTGCACAGAGATCCTTCCTATTAAGACCGACGAGAAGGGAAGGATATACCTCAACTTAAGGGAAGCAAGCTCCATCATGAATGAAGACGAAATTCGCGAAAAACTCCGGGAACGCTACTTCACGTTTGGTAAAATGCTAAACAAGCGTGGCTGGGAAGGGACAGGCGACGGCAACGAACTTATCCGCAGAGCTAGTAACCCCAACGTCGGAGTAGACATCGGCTAGGAGCAATAAACATTCGCTTTTCACAGTAGTCCACTGCACTATCGTTTTTCGATTTTCGGTTTATTTCAGTGGTGCAAGGGTTGTTTATCACTAACACAGTCAGCAAGACAGGTAAAAATTTATCGATGGCTGCATTATACGTGGGTGCTTTGGATTCCTTCCAATTTCCGGCGTAGTTTTGTTTACTTTGAGGGAGTTTGGGTGGCCCAAGGAGTCATGGAACTTCTAAAGCTCAGTGGATGGGAAGTAGAAAACAGCTAGCTCATAGAGTTTTTGTAACATTTTGAAAAATAAATTTGTATGTGGTAAAATCCTCGAAAGTGTTTTTCGACCTGGTGGCCTAGAAACCGTAGAACAGAAGGGTTCTTTAAAGCACATTATAACTATTCCTGGAAATGATTAGTTTCTTATCTTTTATAGTATACAAACTATTTTAATATAATGGACCAGCAAACAACCAATAAAGATAATATAATATAACAATTATAAATCAATTATACTATACTCAAGAGCATTACTTATTTATTAACCTTTCAAACAATATTTTGTTATGGCAATGGAGGCGGTATTAACACTCCTGAAGAAACATCAAAATCGTATCCACGGATATTTTCGTAATACTTATTATATTTCACGTACAGCGGAAAAACTTAAGTAATATAAAATTTAAGAACAGTACGAAAATCTTAAAGATATTCCCAAATGTAGAAAAAAGATATAAAATAGCAAAATACTTAAAAGTTACTATTAATATACTTTTACCTATCTACGCCCGTTCAGTCAAATCAGCATCCCGCGATGAAAATTTTCGTGTAGAAAATTAGCCATTTGCACCTTTGGTACAAATCCAAGTTATCTCTTCCAAGGCAAAATAATGGAGAGAATTGAGATTACATACCTACCTATAATTCCACTTTTTAAAATGATTGAAAGAGCGTTTTATTCTACTCTTATTTATACACGTTTTTCATTGTAAATACGTCCACATACGTCCAGATATCTGCCAAACTAAGCTACCAAAAACTGAATAACTTATGCCAGAATTTAATTAATATAAAATGTTGAAAAATTTAACTTATAGAATTATATACCACTAGTTTTTTCCCCACGGCTTTGCTTGGAGGCCAAACTGTTACTTGGATTCTACTCTAGTGATTCATACAGAACAAAATGCAGATTGCCCCTGGATTTCCTAAGATTAGAAGTATAATAAAATCAAATCAAATATATATTTCCGGCAGCGTCTAACTCGCTTGACCACGGTTTTTTACTCCATGAGAATTTGTGATCCAAATGTGGCCTGGATTATGAGTTGGCCTCGGATTATGTATCAGTGGATGTGCCATCGAAATTCGCTTCGCGACTTAAGTTGAAAAAAATAATAAATGATATAGTTCTTTTGGAAATGTTTTTTAGGTTTAGTAATTTTACACCAATATCACTTAATTTTGCTTTAATTTCTATAATTCCTATAATTAATTCAACAACGCACTACGTTCAAACAGGAATTATTTCTTAGATGTATTAAGTTGCTTCAACAAATGCAGAAAAAAATCATGGTATTTTCAAAAGTTGATAGATATATGATCGAAACCTCCAAAAAATTGAATGTACAAAATGAATTTTTTCAGAGATTTGCTTAAAAATTAGATAACCGATGTTTACTTTAAGAAAATTTTAGAAAATTTGTTTTTTACACGATCTCCTAAATATCGTATGAATTAAATGATGTAATTTCTTAATAGGCGAATAAAACTTTTGATTTTTATATCCGACATGAGAAATTTTTGTGTTTTAAAATTTTGAAAGACCTCGTTCCCAGGAATAATGGGTTCAAAGTCTTGAGGAAGCAAAGACGACAGAGATATGTCATGGTACCGCTAATGGCTCACATAAAGTTTTTGCTTTTATCTGAAATCGCACACGACATCTATCTTTTATCACTATCGCGATCGCTTGGCGTCCCGGCCGTTGGCATCACATGCTAGCCATCAGCGAAAACGAGAGGTGTTGTACGTTTAATTTATCGCGTTAATAGAAAACCGATTCCCACCATTAATCTGCGACGTTGTTGCTATAGGTGCTCACTGTAAGCAGGGCCAGGATCGTGTGGAGGAAACAAAATGAAATGGTTAAAGTAGCAAAAATGCGAATAAGACGATAAGCGACAAGCCTTAAGCGTTGCGCGCAGACACCTGCCTGGCTGATTGCCAGCCTGGCCAGTGAGAGCCACGCATTTCCCAACTTTCAAAGGCGTTCTGCATCTCCTCCTTGAGATGAGGTAACCACCTCCGTCACACATGTGACCGGTGGAATCGCGGAATTTCGAAACGGTCTCCGCGGTTCTGCCTCAAATTATTTAGCAGGAGAGCGTGTCGCTGTCGGCGCTTTATTGGTGTAGTCGGTGGTGTTGATGTCAAGTTGTCTTGTCGGACACTATGCGTGCTTGCTACAGTTTTATCACTCCTAATGAAGAAAATTGTGGGACGTACCTAGTCCGGGTAACTGCCGTCGGTCTGTGGAGAAATCCGTGATTTATGCGATAAGAGACGGGGCCATAAGGAAGACGCTACGTAGAAATTTGAAGTGATAAAACAATCCAGGAAGTCGTAATTGAAGTCCATATAGCATGAGTTATAACCATGACTCTGACAGGCTCGTCGTTCCCTAAATCACCATCGTGTCCTGGTGACTAGCAACCCGAAAGCCATCAAATCAAGATCGGTGCCTAGCATCAGTAAACACTTTAAAAGCCACCTCTGATGTCAATTTGCTCTATAACATCTAAGCAAACATCACTCGTTCATTAGCACCTGACCGTGTTTCTCAGAAAAGAATGACCGACTCAGTGCAAACGCGCAGGTGTAAATTTATTCCAAAGCTCTTAATCAGTTCGAGCAGATCGAAGATGCCCTAACTTCTTGAGAAACAGAGCTTTCTCAAGGTGGGTCGCCTCATACTCCACAGAGCCAATTAACACGTGCTCGCGGTACAGGCTAATGGGTCAATTCATAAACCACAAGAGCGGCCCGATTTGCGTCTCACCTGGGACATGTGAACAAATTCCAGATAAATGAGCTTCAATTGCGACCGAGTGTGGCATCACCACTTAACACCATTTTGGACACTTTGTTGACACTCGACCAGACTTAAAAAGCGTTTCAACCTGAATTACCTGTAAATAAGCACTAATAGGAGCCGCCAACACGCCCAGCCGCGAACACCTAGCTCATTGAATTGTGCTGGATTCCGCCAGATTGGTTCACACGCCGCTCCAGCTTCCATGAGTTGATCGCATTTAATTCTAGGAAAACGCTGATGGGTTTTGTGATTCCCTGGGAGGTAAACGTATTCGTAAATGATACATTTTTCTTCTTAAAGCTTCTACCTCATCATGACCTGTTTATCACGGGCCGATGCAAATTAGTTCGAAGAAAAGCAAAGATTGCAATTATCGTTAGATTCAAATTTTCTCGAAATAGCTGCAACTGTTATTAGCGAGGATTATTTAATAATTAAATGAAATAAAGAAAATTATCTGCATATCTAGCATATCTAGAGAGTAAAGACCTCCAGAGTTTATTGAAAACCTTCATGCAAATGAAACCAATTTTGGGTAGATTGCAACTAACTACTGCCTACGTGTGGCGTAGAAATGGAATCATTTCTTTCAAGTATTTCATTATTTTGAATGACCGACTTCCATGTCATTTAAAGTTAGCAGCAGTAACCTCTGTCGCAGTTGTAAGGATCCGGGTGAGAACGAGACTCTTTCTCATCTCGCGTGCGACTGGCTGGGACTAGATACCGGTCACTGGGCAAGCACTTTTCAATAACGTCAGGCTTTTATCAACGTCCAAAATGGGGTAGATAATTCTCTTTTTGACCTCCACACATTGGCTCTGATCTGTTGGCAATTTAGACACACGCTAACAACTTAGTTTCGGGGAATTGGTGGTATTAAAATGTCGGGTCGCCACTTAAACCATCCAACGAAACAGCAGTAGCCTAGCTCTAATGAGCCAGACTCAAAAGTTAAAGAACTGCAATATTAAACTTAAATCTTTATATAAACTTTACCTTCTCTTGTTGTAGTCTATTAGTTCTATGGTTAATTAAACGACAGGATAAATTTAAAAGCCATTGAATAAGCAATCACAGAAGGAAAGATAAAATCTAAGATCTAGCATTTCTTTATCTGGACCTAAACCACAAGAAATTGTAAAGACTTCTGAAATGTTTCACAGTGATGCTGGCATTATGTACTTACTGATGTTATTGTTTCTAGAAACGACATATCGAAACTTTTATTAGATTTCTAAGACAATTCAATTATAAAATTTCAGATTGCCCTTTCAGAAAAAACGGAGATCTCTACATCTGTACTAATACATCGCTTTAAGATACTTTTCATATTAGCCTACATTTTCACTGAAAAATAATCCATCCAAACTTATGTAAAAGTAAGCTTTTTTTACGTATAATTTTTAGTCTTCATAGTAAAATATTATTACTAAAAATGTTTACCATTCTCAGAATTATTTGAGCAGAAGTGGTGCAAAATTAATATTTTTCTTTTGACTACAATTTTAGTGTCATTCTCACAGCATGTTCTTTTAATTTCTATAAGAAAATCAGGCAACGTGTACATGTTTTATTATTTTTAATTAAAAAATTTTTATTTTATTGCAAAGCTTTTCTCCAAGTAACCATTGAGAAGTTGTAATGTAAAAAATATTTGTTTTTTTACAATTATCAAATTGTCATCAAATATATATAAAGATGAGTCAAACATTATTCTGTGAACTTTTAAAATTCTTAACAAATTATTGTAAGGTGAATTTATAGCCATTAGATGATTTTTTTTTATATTTTGCAAAAGTAACAATTAATTTGCATAACTTCTTTTTCAAAATCCGTGCTCTACTACAGGATTATTTTCTAATCTCTAGGGCTTTGTTTTTGTCATTCTAAGATTAGCCAAGATTATGTCCAGGAAAAAACTACATTAAAATTTAAAAACATAACATCGCTAGCGTATCCTTTCAAACCTTAAATCCAACTCTTTAAAAAATGAAAAGCTTGCCGCACAAATCTTATTACAGATAGAAGAGGTTTCCCAATTGCAAAATATCACATTAATTCGGTAATTAAATTAAACTTTTTATGCATAAGTAATTAAAGCATTAATATCCGACAGAACATAATTTATGATTACAAAAACTATGCCATTCAAGCAATTTTAGTTGTTTTTTATTTGAAAAACGAATAATTTTATATTCCCTTACGAGCTTGAATATCAAAGTTGACCTGTTCAGGAGTGGTACGTTGATAAATATTTGTTTTGAGAACAACTTCTAGTAAACAAACGAAGTGAATAAAAATATTAAAATCAGATCTCGAGAATGAAAAGGAGAACTCTCGTAAATCCGGCCGGCTCCGCTTCATTTTATTGGTCGATAAATTATCGTGGGAAGATGGCTTTTGTTCTTAATTGTATCGATCTCGGCATAGCTGCTAAGAAACATCCACGCCAGAGAGCTTTTCTTTTGTTAGTCCAGCTTTGTGTGATTTCTAAGGAATCTTAAAAATTAATTATAATGCGATTGTGACAAATGCCGCTCAGGTGATATTTTCAGGTATTTCCTTAGAGCGACCCACCACCCGAAGTGGATTAATGATGGTCTGTGGAAGGAATTAAGACCGATAAAATACCGCGAACTGGAAAACACGCTGAAGCCAGTTAAAAAATTTATCAAAATAGCGGGGAAGGAGGTGAAAATGTTGTTATAAGTGTTAAGATCACGATGACGTGTATAAGAATTTTGTGACACTTTTTTGTGGTCCGATGAGCCATTGTGTGAAATTCCTCTGGATTGGATGGCACTCGACCGGGGTGTTAAGGTCTTTAGCAAATGACTGCGTGGCGTATGATTTCTATGGCGTCCAGTGAATAGAAAATTAATGAGATACCATTTCGCGATTATTTAAATTATGCGATAAAATGCTGTTTATAGCCTTTTTTGGGAAAAGCTACCAATCGAGTAACCTTAACACAAGGCCGATCGGTAGGTAGAGCCGCGAGCAATAGAAGTGACTGATGGTTATGGTGATAAGTCGAGATCGGCCAGATAGACGGCCGGCCGAGCAGCACCCGTGCTAGCGCTGAGCCCGTCTAAAGGCTGAGGCTCCATTAAGTAGCAATATTTTACTAAGAATGAGATATTATGCCCGCTGATCGATATCAACTCTGGCATTTTCGGCTTTGTCTTATGATTTGTGGGCCAGCGCGCACCGCTGCATTAATCAAAAGGACAATCTGTCGAACTAGCCGTGGACGGAAATGTAAGGCAAATTTTCCAATATCGAACGACAATAACTTAATTAAACTAATTAGCAAGACAAAAGCGCGGGGGTCCTAGGCTTACCAATGACCGCAGCCAGAGCATTATTTTACTAATTCGCCTCTTCCTGGTTGTTTGTTAATATTTCTACACATCATAATGGCGTTATTCTGTAAAATATGCCCGTGTCGTAGACTTCACCAAAAGTTATGCTCATATATAGTTTTGCATATTTTTATTGAGCCAACGTTTTATGCTTATCAAACTCCAATTCATATGACGACATGTGGAACGTGGAGTTTGACAATACATCATAATAATACGATGTTACGAGATTCTCTTGTCCCAATGTCCGATTTGATTTATCTAAAGAGATATACACCTCCATCCTATACCGTAAATCTGTATCACACCGACGACGGACGATTGCTACTCTACAAAATGTGCGGAATTATTACCTCCGACTATGCGTAAAGTAATTACGTCAGATACACTACATAATTTTGTATAGTGTTGTTCAACCACAATTGATATGCTCCTTGCATTTAAAGAAACATGTCTTTTAAATTCCGGTGTTATATTTACTAAAGATGTTTTTAAAATTGCATCTCCAAGCATAAATCTTGTAGGTAAGAATTACATCCATATCCTTGGAGAATAGTTAATTTAAAAATCAAATGATATGATTATTAATTATTAAGATAATTATTGCGTTTGTAAAACAAATGTAAGAATTTTATAAATCCTGTTCACATGATTTTATTTTATTTTATTTATTTATTTTTTTTTGTTGAAATACAATAAAGTATGGTGCGAAGAATATTGAGACAAAATATTGACTCGACTTACGCGGAAAGAACAGAAGCAGTTTTAGATAAATTTGTTATAAGTTGTAATAATTTTGCTTCGAAATAAAAATAAAATTTTTAAAGAAAATTAATTGACTTTAAATAGCCTTAAATATACTCAAAATTATAATTAATTATAAAGTATTAAATTATAATTTTATTGTGAAATGTTTTAATGATCGATAAAGAATTTTATTTTTAATGGGATATATTCTTTTTAAATATTGAAAGTAGTTTGAATTATCTTGTTGCTCACGGTCATTCCAAAAGAAAACGTGCTTAACAGTTTACTTAGCACTCACAAATAAAGACCCTATGCTTAAATGTTTCTAAACAATTTATTATTTTTACATATATCGAACAAATATTTTTCTCCCTATGTACTCCATATTTAGTTGATTTACGGGAATAAAATAAAAATCTTTATATCTCTTTGACCCTTTAGGTCTATATTACTCAAAGGTTGTGTGACATTATTAACTTATTTTAACAAGTGATCGCCTCTGATATCAACGTGTCCACCAATCTACGAGAAGTGGTTTCCAAGCGTATTAAGTTCAATAAAAAATACAAAATGTTGTTGAATTCTAATTAGTATTTCACATTCGATTAACTTTTCATGCTGCGAATTGTAAAATTATAGCTTAAATCGGTTTATGGAACTCATTTAATGACAAGATAATTTTCATAATAAATAAAAGAAAATCGTAATAAAAAACAAGCGTTTTCCTGAATTAGCCTTTTAAATGAAAGGCGTCGTAAGTTGCGTTAAATAATTACAAATTTTAGGAAACGATCGGCTCTTCGTTTGAGCTTATTCAAATTACTCCATATATCCTAAAAACTAAAAGGCGGCATTTGAAAAAACAATTGGAAGCAGCATCGATTTCTAATATATCACGCTATCAGCAGTCTTACGGGTATTCCCGGATCATTAGCCAATGCCTGAAAGAGCCGAAATCCCTGGGAACTTGTACCACATTTCATCGATTTGTTGACACCACGTATCGTAAATTCTGATTAATTCTCAGTGAGTTATTCAAATGCGCTTTTCCTCGGGCTTTTTTCTCGTATAAAACTAGAACCATTTAAATTGTCAGCAAGGTAGTAGTTCCCTATGCTCCAAAGGTGCTCCGAAAAAGGCAGGGCTCAAACCGCAGCGGACGTTCCATCATCTGCATATGCATGAACGGGACGGCCGTGGCTGTCGAGCGCTGATTAGTGCGGTATCAAAACATGTCCCGCTTAATTACTCCTCATTAATAACGAACTCAACGGACCTGGCCAAGGTACGCGGCTGGGCTGTGCCGATAGTGCAGACAGGCACTTTAATAATTTAGATCCCGGCGATGTCTTATTCGCGCAGAATCGGACAAATTAATTTCAATGCCGGACCGTGTCCTTTGCGGTGGCTCCAGCCTCACAAGAATGTTTGTTTTGCTGGAGGAAATTTGTCATAGTTCTTCTTGGCCGGTCCGAGACCTTGAGAGGAGCTGGATGATCTAATTAAGACGTTTGCGACGACCAAGGTGCGGACAGAGTTGGGCCAAATAAATTGCACCTGTCCCCCGGTGACTACGGTGGATTAATGGGGGTTTTAATGGGGCAAGTTTTGCATTTTTCCGTGGAAACGGATTAAGATTAAAATCGCCTTCGATTTCCACTTTTTGCCGAAACCTTACACTGATGTCGCACAACAAGACAAATTCCGAACACAGTAGTCGAAGTTTTGTTTTCAGATGTTTACCGGCAGAAACAGGTGTTGAACAACTGTGTGAATTTCAATGCGCCTGCCACCTTGGGCAGAAGACAAAAACGCCTGCCAGATGAAGTGGCCGATAGGACGGATTCATGATTAGGAGATGAATTCATGTTCGTCCTCGAAGTGCTCAATAACTAAAAGTTGACCAAATTCGTGAAAGATAAGCGCTTGACCTGGCATTGACGGAACTGCGGACCTGGGGTGCTGCGGCCGCATTCGCAGAAACACAGCAGAATGGAAGCGTGTTGATAAAAGTCATATTTTCCATATAGAAATGAGTAATGATGTCACGCCGTCAACCTATTCCGCGAGAACCTGTGCCGGATAAAAAACATCTTTTAACCTGAGGAGACCTGAACAAAGGCAGTCGCTAATCACGACCAGCCACGTTGAATTGAAGGTGCGCGCACAACGCAAGATTCTTATTTCTTTATCTCGCCAGTCAAACGGACAGGTTGAATGCCGTAGGATTCCACAAAATGGTAACAAATCTATAAAAAATGGGAAACAAACGAAAAAAAATTAAGAAGCGATGATGCCATTGATACTGGGATGAGGTGATGATATCGATTGTCCTTGGCGGATTCGAGGAGAATGGTGGTACGATTGGTGCACAAGATGTTTTTTTTTTTATTCTCATTCAATTATGTTTAGTATCAATATTCGATTCAAGCGGTTTTATTGCCTCACTTCATCTACTCAATTTGTTTAGATGGTGTGACTTCATCAGGTGCTCAAAAGAACTATGTGTGGATTTCGACTACATTTTGCTTTTATATCTATGAGTTTTATAGAACGATGAAAAACATGAAGCTCATTTAAGTCAAGTTATACATTAATCTAATATTTACGACTCGATAAACCACCATTTATAGACTTTCAATAAACAAGGAGGAAAGTAAATCGGAAAAAGAAATATCTATTCGCAAAAAATATTTCTAATCCAACAATTGTACATAAATTCATTAATAAATTATGCGACGTTTAACCTTTTCAGTGCTATGAACATTTAAACGTCAATACAAATGATCCAACACGGGCCATAAATATTTATAATGGCATTCAAGAGACCATTTAACCTGGACTCCGATTAATAGAAGTCAATATATAAATATTTAATAATCCTGAGTATACAACTAAATTTCCAACTTCTGTAAATAAACAAATTAATTCAATAATAGGAAAAACAAAGACTGACACTTTCTGTAGCCAAAAATTCTATAAACAAATGATAAATATCACAGAGCCATGAAATCTAGGGTAAATGTATAATTTTTTGAAAAAATAGAAACATAAAAATATAATTTTGTTTTATTTAATTTTTTTTTCTTTTGAACCTTAAAGTCAATCGAAATAAATATTATATCACTTCTTTTTATATCTCACTTGTTAATGACATCTATTCTCAAACCAAATCTAAATTATATATATATATTCTTTTTTTTTGGAAATTTTGTTACAGGAACATTAAGTTGTCGCGATCTCAAAGAGATTTATTATTAATATTTTAGATTTTCACCTAACGAGCAATATTTTACGATGCTTGGAGCTTCTTCTTATACCAATCTCAAAAAAATTATCAAATTACTATGTCTGAATAAATAAATAGGCTGATAGGGAATTGGCGGTCTATCCTTTTTATAAAAATACTTTTTTTAAAAGCACATTTATAGCTCGTTAACAAAATTTGAAACCTTTTCCCCACATTAAAAAAATAAGTCTTTCATCTTAACTCTCTATTAAATGCTGTTGATTTTAGTCCAAAATGAAAAGGAAACTGTGCACATAAAATTTATATAATTGCCCTCGTTGATTTAAATTTTAAATTATGTTAGGTCTAGTAACTTGATCCAAAAGAAAACATTCTGGACTAAGTGCTGCCATTAATCCTTACTGGTAATTTTTACAATCATTCAGGCACCGTTTCTTGGCTCAGTCTTCGAATTAAATTTAAATATCCAGTCTGCACTTTAACAATTTTGAGAATATATTCATAGTAAAATCATCAAATATTTTATTGAACAAGGAAAAGAGCCCAACCAGAAAGTCCAAAATCAACTTAATAAAAATATTCAAATGACAAAACGTTGGGCATTGGAATTTAAACTTTTGATAAGAAAAACCCAATAGTTGAAATGTTTTTTTTTTTGTAAAAAATACGTTTTATTCTTGTGAAAAAAAAAAATACCAAACTAGCCATGAAACTCGGCCTACGCGCCATAAAACTTTTATCGTTTTTGTTTTAGCGGCGGTCCTCTATCCTCTAATGTCTCAATTTGCCACACAAGATGTCTTGAATCGATTTGAGTTAGGCGCAAAATTAATTAGGCAGTAGGCGGACGTATCTCAGTCCAAATCTTGGTTGTAGGTCTGTGGCGAAATTTACGAGGATTTTTTGCTGGCCGCTCCATGCCAAGTCTTGTTTTCTTGTTCAAAGCAGGAAACCCTTGATTGAGACATTCCAAATTTGTTTCCCTTTAAATTAAGGGCCTGCAAAGGATGCCGATTTGTTTGCCAAAGAAATAAGGCAACACAAACATAGGGACCCAGGAATATTTTATTTTTGAAAAGATGGCCTTTTAACCAGTTCTTACTGTTTTCAATGGACCTCAAAAAAACATTCTTTCCTGTGTCAAAACTTTTATTCGAGCGTGTAAATTTCGCCTTCTACCTTTGCCATAGCTTGCTCGTCGCCAGAAAAAAAACACTGCTAAATTTTGTGTCCCTCTGAAATTGTTAAAGGCCCAGGATGGCCACCGCCAGAAATTTTTAATGTTCGTTGCGTTGTGCGGTTTGATCCTAAGTCTAGCCACTTATGTTATCCCTGAAAGGAACATCTGACACGACTTAGAACGGGTGGTGCGCTCTAACGTAGGTATCGAGCTGGCCATTTAGCCTCAATTGACTCGAGCATATGGCTACCTTACCTGTTCACGTTTTCCGGGATTTTCCCGCAGATTATCCCCGATGAACACATTAATGCCTGGGTAATTACATGCGTGACTTACTCGAGTCAATGTTTACCCACACGATTTGACGGGGAAATTTTGAGCACACGTTTCTCGGATTATGGCGGCTTTTGTTGAGAATCTAAAGGATAACTGCTGCGGTTTTTGCGGGTTTGTGAGTAGTTTGAAGAAGGGCTATGGGCATTTGTTAAAAGATCCGCATGCAGCATTGTAATTATTGGGAATGTCTTAATGTTTATATAATCGAAAATAATGAAGGTAATTATAAAGCGAAAAGCTGCTTCTATTGCATTTTGGGCAGCACATTATAACGATACTTTTCCTCTGTTGATCGTTAATGTCTTCCATTAAGTGTCTAGGAAATTATTACCCAGAAAAAGAATATGGGTAACTGAAATTTGCTACTTAGTTCGTATTGCACCATACAAACATAGATAAACAATAATATTAGATAAAATAATTAAAAGTTATGGATAAATCTTAAATAAGATCTTACGACAATTATCGAATATTGTATCAAAAATACGAAACGCCTTTTTATACCCACTTATATATCAGTACTTCACAGATTTCTAAAATCTCAACCATTTAACGCGAAAACTTGAATTTTCGCACATAATTGTAAAAAATATTTGACTTTTAAATGAACTTCAATGTTTAACCAGATCACCGTAATTCTTTCACAGATAAATGAAACGCATAAACAAAAACAACGCTCAACTTTATCAAGAAAAATACTAAAAAACTGAAAACATTTTTTACTGCGCCACATTAATCACATTGGCATCAAAATCCTTTTTTTGCCTAATTTAATAAAGTTGTAAAGAAATAAAAATCTATCTCCAATATGTGAATTAATAAAATAATTCCAAGTAAAAGTGAAGACTAAAACTAAAAAACTAATAAAAAAATGTTAATAGCAAATAATAAATAAAATGGAGAACCTTATACGCATATGAAGAACCTGCCTCGCTCTTGGCCACTCCATTTCACGTGTGTACGCAAAGGCTATTAAGTGTTAGTTTTCTATTTAAGTAACATTTAATTGATATCAGTGTTAAACCCCTTATATAACTTTTCTGTTTTAAACTTATGTCATAAATTCCTATTTAATAAAAATATACAACAGAAATTATTTTTTATTAATTTCTCTCCTGTTAAAATTTGCATGGAACCTTGTAATCCTTCCTACTGGAATTTGGCAAGATATAGTTCTTTTTATTTAGCTTATTTGTAAGTAAAATTCTAAAACACATTTCTTCATTATAACTTAAAACTGATTAAAATATTCGATTTTACTTTGAAGTTTAAGTTTAAAACATATGGAAAATATGAATTTTATTCTTTTATAATTATCGTCTTGTAGTCGTTTTAGTTAAAATAGATAAGCTTGTTATAAATATTCTACTTCTTTTACTACAGTACAGGATAAAATAATTATTGTTTAATTAATTATTACTAACTGTTCACTCCACCACACGTCTAACCTATACAAATACGTTAAACCTTTCTAAACATATTAACTTTTTAAAAAAGTTACAAATATCCTGCCTTTTGTTATGAAAATCTCGTAAGACATAAAAGTCCTAGTTAAATAAATAATACTTGGGCAAATTCCTTCCATTGAACGAATTCTATTACAAAAAAAAATCTTTGTAGGTACTTCAGGAATCCAATTAAACTTTATTCATCCAATAAAAGGACCCCAAGAGGTATATTACTCTTCTATTATCAACAGACGGCGAACTTGTAGTACTCATGTCGCAGATAATTACAATCATCTGAGATGCACTCAAATCAGTTGCCGGACAAAGGGAGTAGTAAGAAATGGGTGAGCGAACTTGATCTGTATTGCCCTGGGCCAGACGGACAGGTGAGTGTAGAAAGCATTTTATACTGCCCTCGTCATCACAATAATAGCGAACAGTTCTCAAGAGCATAATTTGACCTATGACTGACAGTAAACACCCACATGTTTACGTGACGGCCGCTGGATGCTCGATAATGTGAGATTCTCTTCCAGGTATTTCATCTGTCAAGCGAAGACCATAGAATTTGAGAAATTTGCTGTACCATGGCAGAAGACATATAGGTGGACGGGAAAACAACAAAGGTGCCCCAGAGCTACAACAAAAAAATAAAGCGTAAAGCGTCTACTCGTCGGGTTAACTGAAATGTACCGAGGAGCATCAAATTGAGTGAAGATCAGTCGCGTCATTAGTGATCTGCTCTTGATCAATTGTTGAAAGTTTTCATTTCCTATTCTCCAAATGACAAGAGCTTTCTCTTTTTTGATTTTCGTGAAATATTACCTGATGGGCTCTCGGGTGCGTCGGCTGGATAATTAGTATCATTTCGATCCGCCAAAAAGCAGATTGTGGTCACCTTTCCCATGATCACTTTTGCGGTGCGTTCGAATGCTGCCGAATTGGGTTAAATGCTCGGAAATGCCTTCTAATGCCTATAATTGCACTACTTTTCCTCGTAAGGGTTCTTTGTTCGATTGACCGGCCATGATGGAGGAGTTTTATTGGGAGTACCGAAAAAGGTGCAATTAGTCATTAAATGTGAATCAAAGTGGTTTTCTGGCACAAATGAACGGAGACCCCGGCAGAAAGCAATCGTTCTTGCCTAGTTAGCTCACAATGCCCCAGCCCCACAATTGCTCTTTGCGAAAAGAATCAGTTGTAGAACCTGGTTCACACAGTGCAAGGTGAAGCCAGAATTAAAAGAACACAAAACTGAAAAAAGCCAACTGCTTAACTAAGCCAAGAATTACAATTGAAAATGGAAAACTGTTGCATAACGAAAGCATTCAACCATTGAAAATGTCAGCCCGACAGTGACACAAATCATAGCGTGCTGAATGTGCGCGCGCGCAAACCTCATAATCTCGAAAACGAATCTTAATTAATATCTAATTAGATCAGAAACGCCTCCGATTGTTTTGTGCATACAGCTTAAGCTGTTTGTTGAACTCGCGCGCCGGGCCGGGGCTAAAATTCACCAACAATTTGGGTTACCTTACCACGACGAACAGGTGACATTGGAGGTGTGCACGGTTAATTAAGTGACTTTGGTTCGCTCAAAGTGTTTAATTGCGCCAACTGTGAAGTGATTTTGTAAACAACAATGAGTAATTGTGACGGAGAAGTGATTTTCGCTATATGCAGATTTTATGGATTTGGAGTAAGGTTACGACGGCAACGACGTCATAATGCATGGTAATTTAGGACTATGAAAGAAGGATAATTAATTTCAAGCTTAAATACGAAAACACGATGACTTTGTTAAGTATATTGACTGAACAGAAAACCAAAGAATAAACTTAGGTAGTCATACAAAATGTTCAACTTTTAAATAACAAATCAACAAATATAATAAAATAATACTTAAGTACGTAAATAAGTAGGGTCACCGATGAGATCGATAATTTTCAAAACTCAGGACCAACACAACTTGCCCATCGCTCCAGACATTGTAGGTATCATTCTCATCTTGATTATCCTGCGCTTTTTGAGTCTGTTATTATATCTATGACCAACATTATAAGTAATAGTATTGTAAATTGTGCAATTGTGTGAATACTCATATGGAAAAGTACTATAAAATCTTGTATACCACTCTATCTTTAAAGGCATGGTCATTTATGCCTGGGACTAAAGTACCAGCATTAATATGTGATATGTTAGGTCACTAAAATAACTTAAATAAGTCTTATGACCTTTTATAAAATCCAGGTCATATCATGGACACACTAGACAACTAATATTATTAGTTTTCAGCAACAAGACGTCCCAGAGGTTACAAGTTAATATCAAAATGTAGTCATGTAAAATTCAAAAGACTAATACCAATGTAATTTGGTGTACTTGGTGATCTCTGTAATTCATTTTTACAGCATTCTTTACTTAAATTTCAAGGCAGTCCATTTTAATTTTTAATAAAAATTGTTCATTTTTTCTTAAATTGAATACAGTCATAAGTATATCAATTTATTACCTTCCCTACATTTGTAGGTTTTGGTATGAAAATATTTTTAAAAGTGAGGAATGATCTTGAATAAGGTACAAGCTAAAACTACACTGATATAAAATTTGTCTTTACAATTTAAAGGTATAAAAATTCTGTATAAATTTAGAGGTGATAATAATTTAAAAATTGTTGATGTATATTTGTACAACATTTTTCAAACTAGTATTTTGGGAACTGCTTCTTTTAGGAAATATTACATACTTTTCAAATTCTAAAAACAAAAGTTCTATGAAATAAATAAAAACTTTATTATGAGACAAAGTTAAATTTAATAACATGGCTTAGATTAGTTTCTATGAACGTCCAGCGGCCACTAAAATGTTCGCAATACACTTTTGTGTTATTTTATTAATATACATCTAAAATTGTCAAAATAATAATAAAAAACTGCAAGAACACATTTTCGTAGTGTTATTTCGGTTACACTGCACATTTCATCTTAAACCGAATGTTGTTTCTCGACCAACATCCAAAAATTGTTACCCACTCGGTGTTTTCGACTGAAGAGTTACGGTCGGACCGGCCGTAAATGTCAACATCATCCCAAGTTATTGGAGTGCAAACTGAAGACCACACACGGCTTTAGGTGCTCTGGTTTGTTATTGGAGCACCGACCAGACATTTATTCGGCCTTACGACTATAAAGGTTTCGATTACCTAAAGGATCTGTTTGTGCTGCCTTGAGGACGAACCCTCTTCAACGATGCTAAGATTTTACGAGTATCCCAAAAATCAATAAAATCAAAGAGATCTCTGCCGGACCAAAGGAGGTGCACTTGTCTACCTTCGAAAATATATAAAACATTTGTAAATCTGGCCGCGGCTACATCCGCCTAGAACCAACGATCGTCAAGTTTTGAATTATGAACGTGGGCTATTGTCAACAAGTGGTCAGAGCAAGGTCCGCACAGATCGGAAAGGGGGATCACTAATGAGGCGATGATTGATGATCAATTAGCGAGTTAAATAGGAACCTATCGCTTCTTCACGCCTGACAGGTCCAATTTTTTCGGCATTTAATTTAATTTCAGTCTGAAAAGTGAAGGACAAACGCTCTTCTAATTGTTTCAATACCGGTCCCGTCCAACTAACAAATCGCCGTGGGATCGAAATTGACAAGAAGCCTATTCGCGCCTGGTTTTGATCATTCTCGATGGCTATTAGGCCATCCAACATGTGATGGCTAACTAGAAGAGCCAAAAGAAAAAAATTACTTTAAATGCCAAATCATGATTAATCGAGCAGATCTTTTGACCCCCGAACTCTTACCTCTCACTTGTCGGCCTGGGTGATATGGTTGGATGTAAGGCGGGCAGAACGGTCTTGTTTGCGAAATAAATTCGAAGTGGTGAAGACGTCAACTGCACAAGCCGATGGTCAGAGGGTACCTATTCATCTTAGTCAGATTTTTGGGGGGTCCATGTTCGCCGTTTTGCACTTTTTTTGCCGCTGCCAATTTGGCATAGGCAGGAAATCACCTTTTCTTGTAAATTTCAACTCCCTAACAAGCGAGGCGTCATTGTGGTCAAGTACGATGTTTTTTTCACTATTGTTTTTCAGTAAATTATACTAATGTTTTGCATTCTCTTAGACCTCGTAAACAAATTGAGAGGAGACTACCGAATCCTTGAAAATAAACATTACTTTTAGTGGCAAATGTTTTGCATAACAACAGTGTCCTTACACCACGGGCTTGTGGGTGAACTGATATTCTTCAAATACCAATTAAAATAATGTTAAGGATAGAAATTATTTTAATACAAAAAAGAGTACAAATAAAATAAGTAAAGTAGAAGAAGAAGGAGTTCGGAATTAATAAAATTACTCCTTTGGAAATTTATCCCCGAAAAGAATCAATACACTCCCGCTGAGCTAAGTCCACCTCCTTTGGAAGTCCTTCAACGGACAGTCGGAAAATATACAACATGTGTTGTGGATTTTCAAGAAGAGAGAAGGCAATAAATCCGTGGTATTTCTTTTTACTGACCAGCGGTGGCCCGAAGGTAAGAATAAAAGTCAACAAAGGAAAAGGGATTATCTCGTCGCTTGTTTAATATGTGCGCACTTCGAAGCAGTGGTCAGTTTTATGAAGAACAACCCACGGCTCCGAGTATTTGCATAAATAGTCAAGTTAAAGCGTGAAAAAGAAGTGACCAACGTTTATGACCCAAGCAGAGGTACCAGACAGCATGACTTCCCTGCCAAGGGTCAATATTCGGTAGCAAAGTATTAATGGGTTTAACCACCTCGCCCCTGGTAACGTACCGATTTGACATAGCCCTTCGACCGCAATGGTCACCTCCTGTAAATTTATAACCTTATTATCTTGGACGGATTAGGGCGAGGGAAACCCAAAGAAGAAAAACCTGAAAGGGTTGAAGCAAATAAACAAGCAGACCTTCTGTGAATTTATTTGGAAATATTTTGACGATTTTGCCGCCGCGATAAGACAAGCGTTGAAAGCGAACACATTCGTGCCAATCCCTCGCAGCGGAACTGCTTATCTCAGGGCGAACTTCATCTCCTTAATTCGGATCATATAAATTCAGCCCACACCGCGGCGAGGGCAACCACATATCCTGCTTTTTCGGTGCCCGACAAGAAACTGGAAATAATTTCTTGGAGGAAATCGCGGCAAACCATTTGTCATTTGTCAGCCGGATACATGAATCTTTTCGTTGTCCATTTTTATTTTTTACCTTTTCCAAGTGTGTCGAGTGTTCTCGTTGCACTGGCCAATTTACAAGAATTTTGTACAAATTTGTATTCCTGACAGATCGATTTTTAATAAGCTGACGGGCCAGGGTAGTTCTCTGGATTTCAATTCAAATGGAAAACGAAAGACCCAAACGACGAACTTGGCATTTATGTGCTCGTGCATCTGTTTAGCTTTCGCGGGAAGATCGATCGATTTTACCTCTGGTCAATTCAGCACACCATTTTTCTTTCTTATATCTGGCCGAGAGCTGATTTTGGAATTTAGCGCTTTTAAAATATCAGGCCGAACGAGAGTTGTGAGCCATCCGCCGATCGCTTTGGCGGCACTTTTAAAGTGTTTAATGATTTTCAGATAAAGAACACACCTACTCGCACGGTATCGTCTCTAAAAAACAGCACTTTGCAAAAAACCGTAATAAACAGCAAACGCAAATTGCATTTTGAAATTTTTGTTTTACTCTAAAAAGGACTTCTAAAGATCAAGAAGTGTAATAAAATTTATTACGGCTATTCGACGTCCTTAAAATTTTCTCAAATTAGCACGACATTTTTTATGGTTTCATAAAAGATTAAGAAGTTCGCAAGGGATGTGCCTCTCGAAATAAAATTTGCACAGAAATATTGAGAATGTGTAAGGAATTTCCTGTTTTAGCATGACCTTCACCGCATTTTAGTTCGCTTTTTAACTGTTTTCGATTTTTTAAGGTCAGGCAGCGGAAACAATTTTTTAGAGCGGTTCTGAGAACTTCTGTTTTTTGAGTAATTGAGTAAAAAGATCCTTTCTAATGTAAAAGAAAACATATGAACATTACAACTTAGAGGACGGGTGTACTCTGAAAAAGAAGAAATTAGACAACATCTGCCACCATATTTCCAAATAAACATAAAATAATTGCTACATTTAATTTTACTTTAAGTTGCGTACAAACAAAGCTGTAAATTAAAAAAATTATACTAGATTTACTTTTTAGTAACCTATAATATGATTTTGCTTATATTTTAATATATATTTATATCAATTTAACAAAATTTCAAATGCACTTAAGGTCTCTACTGATGATCAACATTTTCGCTTAAGTCAATTGAACGATTTTATGGCTAAATTTAAGTAAAGATATAAATCCAAACTTAAGAAGGAAACTATTGAATTGAATTTATAGAGATAAACAAACATTCACCGCGTATTTTGACAAACAAGTTAAATACTCAACTTTACCATGATTTTATTAAAATAATTAATAGTATAGTTTTTCCTTATTATGATAAACAGTCTTCGTAAATTAAGATCTTGAAAATATAAAATGTAATAAGATTTAATTACGTTTCTCTTTCACGCTGTCATATAATATTTTACTTTTATTATTTTTTTTTGCTTATGATTTGTACTATAAAATAAAATATAAAATAGACGCACCAAGTTTGATCTGATGTTAACCATTCGGCTTAAATTTATGATTTAAGCGAATACTCTTAAATCAGTTCTATACAGAATAAGGGTCTTAAGCAAAGCATCTAATTTTTGGGATATATCAACATTTAGTTCAGCCTGTGTTAGAATCACAAGAAATAGTACAAAAGAGTAAACACATTCAAAATTAAAATCGAAACCACAGTCTCGCAATTGAATTTTAATAATTTTAGTATGTTACTATGTAATGTAATATGTGTACTAATCAATCCAGTAATAATTAAAATATTATTTTGAGATAGCTAAGGAAAGCGTTTCCTTCATTTGTTACTTTTATTTTCAACAAATATATAGAAATTTTGTGCATATCAAAACATTTTAATTTTTAGTTTTATTTAATAAATATTTGCTATTAATATTCCATATAAAAATATTTGATCAAATAAAAATTGTTTTTATGCTCACCTCTTTACTAATACCCATCAAATCATTATTTCATTATTGTTATTAATATTTTTAAAATTATTATACATTTACTCGATCATAACACCTTATTTATTATATATTTAGTGAATAGCTAAAGTCTTTGTAAAGTCTTAAAAATATTTATTGGAAATTTTCGGTCTAACGAAATTCCGGCCTTGTATTGACTTCTAAGACTAGAAACCAGTGTGATATTAATATTAGCCTAAATAATAATAAAATAGTACAGTGCTCTTGAAGGACTAACTTATTACTCTTTCACGAATATCGTTTTTGACTTCGTTACTTTTTTATTACTTTTAAACAATACCGTTGCATATAAAGAAAGTGTTTTTGAAAACAGGTCACTAGAAAATTCCGCCCCAAAAATTAAAGCCAATAAAACCCCCAAAAGTACGTGGAGAAAAATTATAAATCGCTAAACTGCCCTTCGTCCGGAATAATAATGAGATGCGGAGAAATTCTGCAAAAATCATAATCGACATGATATTCCACATATTTCTACAAAAAATGCTTTCCATTGTTCGCACGTCCGAGAAAAGACTGAAAGAGCCGTTATCTTGCGTCAACAGTGCGAATTATAGAACACTACCTTATAGGCCCTCGCGGTGTACTCCTTATTTTTGGTAAAAAATGAAAGTCATTTATTGTTAAGGAGAAATTTTCGTCTGTAAAACCTGACAACAAAAGGAGAATGATTTTATTGCTTTCCAGAAAATCTGTCCATCAAAAAGTGTCCTAAAAGTGATGACATACCAGAGAAGAGACATTGCAAAACGACTGTGCACAATTCTGCAAATTTTATGGTGCTGCACCCTAAAAAAGAAGACATGGATTTTATTGCCCCGGCAAGGTCTGGTTTTTTTAGCAGTGCCCTGTCCGGCTGCAGCCAGGTACCAGTGCATTTTATTACTGTAATAATTGTAATAATTTGCGTGCATTAGACTCATTTTCTCCCGGCTCTGGTCCGAATGTGATCGCAAAACGGCGAGATCGGTGCGATCACATGACCGACCCAAGTCACGCCCCATATATAAAGCCTAGCTGGAATAGCCGTCGGATGACTCCACCTTTAAGCGAAGCTGTGACTGATCTGGATTGGTTGTTCCAGGTGAATACATATCCCCTACCTTTGTTGACTTATGTACGAGCGCATTGTTCTGCTTTGCTCAATCGTAAACTTACCTGAGATGCTCGTGCACTGCCAGGTGAGGCTGAATAGCAGCAACAACAAAAGCGGCGGCCGCGACAGAAGCAGCAAGAGCCGTCCGCGACTCGGATTTACCTCCCGAATTTGAGCCAGTGTGGCTTGGTGGACTCTCTCTCTTTGGAGCGCTCGAATCTAGCGCTAGCTGGTCTGGGCTGCTTTCGTGGTACCCTGGTAAACAGAAAATCAGTTGATTGTGGTACGCGCTTATTGTGAGTACAAGAGGATCGCTTCGGTCTTGTTGCGCAGCCCGACGAGGTTTGGACATTTTGAATTCGACAACGATCATTTTTTCTGCCACCTTTTTGTTGGATTTTATCAATTTCGATATTGTGTACATTTCGTTCATTTATCTGCCTGTCGTCAACTTCTGCAATTTTTGATAACTGCTGATGGACTGCTGCTACTGACGATCCTCGATTAGTAAATATTCAATTTTAATCGCTCGCTCCGCCGAGGTGCTACCTGTACATAAAAGGTGTGGTTTACTATGTGCTCAAGGAGTGTGTGATCTCGGGACGATATAATCTCCGATTTTATTTATTGGCGCTGCCAGTTCGCGGCTTTGCTCTGGATAAACACAAGAAATTAGTACGACCACTCGTTGATCTTAACACAAGCGAAACGCAGCGCCAGTTAGTCGGGGGCCCATGTTGAGGCCAGTGCATTCAGTGGTGATTCCTGCCGTCATCGACTGTGTTGCAACTCTTGTTGATATGGATACGAAAATAAAATAGTACAGAATTCCTTTGTTGAACGCTATCTGTGATCTTTCAAGAATTCTGTGTGCACGAGTTCAGCACTAATTAAGTGAGTTAGTGGTGAAAAAAGGATAAATTATTTCCAATTGCGGCTGTAGCTGCAAGTGCTTCTATTTCCAATAAGTGATTTGTGGAACAATGTACTTTTAGATGTTGAGGAGTTTCGTTTGATTTCACGGAAAGAACTAGACTTACCTCAAGGAATATCGGACGCAGGATAAAAATAAGGTATGCGAAAACTTTAATTATTTAATTATTTCAACACGGTCATGATAAACACAAAGCTTATAAAGTAAGTTTGTTCATATTTCATATAAAAAACGAAAGACTTAAACAACGAACTTTTCGAATTTTTCTCAAATTAATGCATGGCTATATTGAAATAATGAAAAATGCATTAATAAGTAGTTAAAAAATAATCAATATATATTCCATAAAAACCACTATAATCAAGTTCCGTTTACTTGTATGTTCCAAAAGGCTGTCAACATTTCATGATAGGAAACAAATGAGTTTCTTTAAAGATAACCACAAATATTTACATCACAATTATTGTAAGAAAGTAAAATGATATAATTTAATACACAAAGGCAGTCGAGCGTGAAAAACGGAAGAAACAGACTGTGCAAGTTCACATTCATTTTATACATACCTAGTTGTCTCGAAACAGTTTTATTCAATTTTTGGACAGTTTTCAATAAGTTCATCCACCAGCACAAAAAGTCACTTTCCACTCATAGAATTACTCAAAATTTATTCAATTTTATATGGAAATTAGGACTGTCACTGCACGTTGTTTCCCTCTCATCAACAAAAAAACATAATTTTATCTAAATTTAGATTCTATACCCACAATTTTCGCCAAGAATATGCCTTATTCTATTTATTCGTCTTTTTCTAAAGTCATATGCTCAAATAGCTGCAAGTTATGGAGTGTTTCTGTTTATATGAAAAGTTTTTTCTTTTTATAGTTATAGAATAAATATTAAAACATTGCAGATTCATAGTCCTACATCTAATATTACTTGACAGTCAAGTGTGTATTCATAAAAATAACATACGAGACACCCTGTAATATTAATTCGAATAGCTAATGCTTTTAATTTTAGCCACACCAGAACACAACAAAGCCCATGAATATTTCCGTGATCTCTCCGTAACATTCCTTCCTTTGCTAAAACCCTCTAGATAAGTCTAGTTATGGCAAACTATTCAAAAAAAGTATAATTTAAATGGAAAAAAGATAATTCTTTTATAATATTTGATGATTCTTAGCAAACCTTATTTCTATTTCTTTCTTATCAAGTTCCAATTTCTAAATTTGGTTTATTGCTAATCACGCTAAAGCAAACGCAAAGTAGTTTAAAGTAGTGAAATATCTAAAGATATGGATTAACGTGCACGTAAATATAATTTAAACAGTTAACACACATTTTCTACGTTCAACATGTTCTACGTTCAACTGAAGAAAAAATTTTGTGTAATCTTAATTAAACTTCATATTTTTCGTATTTCAAATATCGAGTAAGCTTTCTAAAGATTTTTCAATTTAAGAAATGAATAAGACTGTTGAAAATCAAAATCTTTGTTTTCAATACTATTTTAAATCATTTTAGAATTTTTATTTTCTTTTCTAAAATATATTTTTTTAAGTTAATTTTGTAGAATTTACATTACTAGTTGGTAATCAAACATACAATTTGAAATTTTCCATATAAAATCGTATAGTGCTATTTTTAAAATAGACCACATTATAAACGAGGCGAACTATCAATAGCCTAAAAAATTATAAAACATTACTGCAAATTAAAAATGTGCACAAAAATTCTAAACACGAATTTCTGATATAATGATATTTGTAATCACCCACAAGAATGGGAAAATTGCGTTTTTCATATTAAAACGTTATTTAAGTAGATGAAATTAGTAAAATTGCGATTAATTAATTTCCAGGCAAAAGAGTTAAACAACGAACTTGAATTTATGTATTTTTACGGCACCTTGTCTAATCAGTATTAACATTTAATTTTATCCTAAATAAAGGACTTGATGAAAATTTTAAATAAACACCATTTCACTTTCTTGAGGACTTTAGGGAAAAATAATATAAGAAAAGGTTTTTAAGGACCTTGAGAAAATCAAATACAAAAACATATGACACTTCTTAGGTATAAATTATCGTTTTTTTACCACCGCTTTGTAGACGAACAAATTACACAAATTGTGTAAAATAATACAGACATACAACAATTTAAATCTAAAACTACAATTTAAAGCTTAAAAATGTTTAACCTTATTTTGAGTTGTTTTCGAATAATTTAAAAGAAGTTGTTTTTTTGTGTGCAAGTCAAAGCTAATTATTTTAAAACAATCGATTATTACTAGTCGGATCGAAATTCGTAAAAAGTGTTAATAATATGCAAAGTTGTACATTTGTACATCCCCTGTAGCCACCGGAATGGTTTACTATTATTTAAAGACCACAGAGTGATTGACACTTAAATTGCTTACACGTTTTTTTTCTTGCTTCTGAGGCAATGTGTGATAGATGTGGTTTTCGACAGATCTACAGATTTCGACAGAAGAAGTATTGACTTTTTTCTCAGATAAGATCAAAAAATGAGATTTTTGTAATCTAAGAATAACGTGTACTTCCATGTAGAACGTTTGGAAAATAAATATGTTTCTGAAAATTAATATTAAGTACAAGATTATGCTTGTATTTAAGCTTGTTGAATTAAAGCAAATATTATATAGTAGTTTTAACAAAGGGGATGTACTCAAAGTCACTTTGAAAACATTACGGCTTAATACGGCTTAATATTAGAAAAACATTACTTAATTTTGTTGACGCAACACGTTAGCATATTGTTCTATTGCCCTTGGCAACAACTACGAACATTCGCAAAAGCCCTAAAATGGCAAAGTTACGAAATATTGGACTCCAGATTAGTCTTATGAAAATGTTCAACAAAAAAGCATTCGTATTCAGTTTTATTAAAATCCTCGGCCTAGCCTCGCCTTTCTCATACATCACGTTAATACCGCTGACGTGGTAAACATTGAATGTCCCAACCCAAATCATATTTCACGTGGTATAATCTTCTTAACAAAATGTCTCATTGCAAAATCCAGACTATAAAATTTTCCAAAAAACTGCAAAAATCACTCTACCCAAAAAAGGTCTCCACAAAAGTCCAAAGAGCGTGTGGTATCGCTAAGCCGTAGCCCATTTAAATGACAAAACGTTTCTGAGCGTCTTGACATCATATATCACGCGGGTGTCAACGCCGTGTCATGTTGATGTCCACTGACTCGTTTCCATGCCTTCTCTTTTCGCTCTATCTTCAAGATTTTCGGCTGTTTTTGTTTCATCTCCTTCAAGAAATTGTCCCGGCACTTTCGACCATCACCTTACCCGAAACGTGTCGCTTGTCACTGTCCCCGGTTGCCCTCTGTATGATTGACGCGATGAACTCGTTTTTCAATCGCAATAATAAGTTCAGGCTTGTCTCGGATTCTGTGGAGCCGAGCGGCTTTCGGAACCTCCAAAATACAGCAGATAACTACTATAAAACTGGCAGGGGAAAAAAGTTAAAAGCCAAGCAATTGCTCATACCTGGGGCATCTTAAACGTTGCTTTCCGGAGCCACTTGGGGCGATAAGCAGCCCGAAGACGTCTGAAAGGAGGTGAAGACAACAAAAAAATCCAGCTGAGGGTGCAAAGAGGACCAACCAAATTTTATCGCTTTTAAACCAGACCACTTTTACTCGGCTACGTGCGATGATACGAAGCAATGGGCACGGCCGGTAATAACCGCGCAGATGACTGTTAAATCGAAATTACCCACGAAATCCCAGAGATGAAAGAATTTTGACGAAATCGGTTGGAAGAATTTAATAACATGAGGCGCTGACCATCCGCAACAGAAAAGAGCCGATTCTGATTTTTTTGAGCGATATAGCGACGCTCAAAGATGCTTCTAAAGATGAATCTCGGCCCGATGGAGATTATGCACCTGATGCTACTGCCATTACCATTAATTTACTTTTATTGCGTGATAATTGTGTTAGACCAGAAGCGCTTGAGAACAGCAACCAAGGATGCATTAGAGCTCGCTCAATTCGGATGAGGGGCTATTAGCACCGTGCGCACCTCACACTTAGCACCTGAGTATTAAAGGATATTAGTAGATCGGCCCGCACCACCTGCTCCAGACTATGGGTCTTTGTTCTCCTCGAGCAGAGTTCCTACTGCGCCTATGAATGGAATCACGACCCTGATGGCCATCATCGGATGTTACCTATTTTTAATAGTCACCACGCCGGATGAATATTCAGCGGAAGCGCGGAATATTAATGACGAGTTAATGGTAAGAACTGCCGCATGACACTCCTAATGATATTTCTTGCCACAAATAAATAATACGAGGAGCTCGGATAGCGGTCATGTCTTGAGGACGCCACCAAGAAGAACCTTCCGACCTTCCTCCTCCGCGGTGCAATTGGCCACGGATCGTGCCGCTAATGGCGGAGTTTCCTTGAACCAGCCTCGCGAGATTTCGCAAGAAATACGCGCAGCAAGTGCAATTTTTGTCTCCTCGCATTGTTTATAGGCAGAACCAGGTAAACTTAGCAGAAAAAGAGCAAATGCCGCGAAATGAAAAGCTTCTGTTTCATGGGAGCAATGACAGCCGCCATGCACTTAACATCTTGGAAACAAAGGCAATTGCAGCTAAATAGCCCCGGCGGCATAGCCCACTCCCGGTGCCATTAGTCTGATGATCTTGCTGAGTCAACCATGTGTGACCCAAGGAGGTACAGGTTGATGGACAGATTTTTCTTACTAAATGCCATGCTATTTTTGCGTATTGAAACGGCTCAAGAGCACAATACGCCTTTCTTATGAAGATTTCAATTTTTTTTATCTAAAGCCTCTAGACGATGGTGGTATTCAGAATAAAAAATGTGTTTTAAACCCCACGCTGTACGTATCAGCTTAATTTTGATCATTAATTAAAATAAGAGCCCATTAATTAGACATGTAATCTAATCGTTTTATTATCCCTTTATTGGATTCTTTTATGTTTTTATGTTACCTGCATATCGTGAAGAGTATTATGAGGAACAATAAGTCTTTCACGTTATTTGAGCATTCGCGTAAACTTTCTTAAATTATACTTACAAAAACAAAATTTGTTCCGTGTTAGATGAAAAAATTGAGTTTTTCCTTTCAACCAAGATTTTCTAAAACAAATTATCTTAAAGTAACATTAAATGCCGAATAAAGTTTCAACTAACCTTAACTTAAATTAATTGTTTATTTGGTTTAGATTTATCCTCAAAAATCTTCCATCTTTCTTTCCTTGAAACGAGGTCTATAAAGTACATGTGCATGTAAAAGAACGCATTGTCATTTTTCTAAGTTCATCATTCATATCATAAATGATTTAAATACATACTTAAGCTCTCTTTTAAGCTGGAGTCGAAAGGTTCGTGTTAGATTATACAGTTTGATTATAGTATAACCAATCACATATTTTTCAAGTGAAATATTTAAGAAGTTCATTGCATTCACTTTCAGTGTAAATTGGTGCATTAAACTTGTATCCTCCTGTGACTATTTAAAGAAAAGACACCGAATATCATACTCATTGTATTTTTTTGGAACATCGTGTTTTTTTTTTATTCCAAATGAGAATTTAATATAAAGTCTACTTAAAAGAGTTCCTGACTTCAAAGGGAAGGCAAGATCTTTATGTTCTTAAATTAGAAAAAATCATATGTAGAAGTAAGAATTCGTGTTTATTCTAACGTATATAAAAAATGAATTCATATTTTTGCCAAAACTTTGTTGTATAAAATAAAAGTTTACGAAAATCGGGAATGCAAAGTGAAATAAAATTGCCCATAAAAATGAAATACTTGTTTTAGAAAATGTATTTGGCTTCATTTTTGGTTTTACCGCGACAGGCATCAAACATGTAACCAGTTTTAATATTAATATTAAAGAAATATTATCATATGAATCCTGTTCGCCGTGTATTCTACAGAGATGTAGACAGATGTTTGTAATTTGGATTTTAAAGTTTAGTGATTTTATTTGAAATATTAACGTCAATAAAACCTTAGTTTATTACCAGAAATTTCATATATAATATGCCTCTTATAAATTCGTATTTAGTTGAACGTCTACAGATTTTTTCCTATTACTACTGGTAAATTTGAACATTTTCTTCGGGCGCTTGTTTCTAAGCGTTTAAAATATTCGTGCTTTTATCAATGGATGTTATTCAAAAATGAAAATATCCTCATCGTTTTTAGGAATAGTGATGCGCTTATCGTAAGAAAATTGTGTAATATATAAACATTTCGAAAAATCTTAATAAATTTTTTAATATTCAAAATTCCACACGAAGACCATACGAAAAACTTTAATACCTACATTTTCAAATAAAATATCTCTACAAATTCCATAACTTTGCAATAAACAATATATATAACGGAAATGTAGTTAAATCTACAAGCACACTGGAGGATTAATAATATTTCTTTAGTCTTATCTTTAGTCTAATGGTATTATTTAAAGCATACACTAAGAAAATTTCAACATTTGTATCATATTACGGGTGAAAATTGAAAATTGTATTAACAACTGGCATTTTAATAATCAATTAGAAACTGAGCTGGAAATATTTGAGCACACTGAATACATTGACTGCATTTTAAAAATTATAATTTCGGAATGCATAATTATATTAGGCAGATTAGCCTCCATAACTCTTCTGACTACCAGCTATTAATTTGTCAAATTTTAATTTTAACATTTCATAAGGTATTTTACGATTTATAAAAAATGTTCTAGATCTTACATTGGAGAGTTTCCTAAATTTTTCACAAAAGTAAAAACAAAAAATATGAACAAGAGTATTCATTTCTTTAAACTTTATTTTTAGTCTTACGATTTTATCTGTTACATATCCGGAGATAACACCGTGGAGTATGTGGGCCTCGAAAGCAGTTGTGCAAAAGTTGTTAGTTTAGAATTATAATTTTACAACGACAACATTAACTCAATCATCGAAAGCTTGACCTATTTTCAACGCCTTGTGTCTTATCGGATTTTTCATCTTAAGCGGATTTCACTTCTCGTCTCAAGCATACTAAGTTCCAAGATTATGCACATCCTCTAGTATAAGCGTCGCATTTTCGATTGTTTTTATGCAAAAATGATTGTTAAGCCTAAACCCTCCGTCCACCAAGTTCGATATAATTCAGATCACGATAAACATTTCCCATAAATTGACGAAATCCGAAATATAAAACAAAGCTGCTCTTGGATTTATAGATTATAAATACCAGCAGAGCGTTCGCTATTTCTCCGATGAGCGGGTATGACACCGTCCCAAGATGTTTATCTTTTCGTTTTGATTATTTTATTGACCTGGCTAAAATTAGCGTAGACTTTTCTCTTCTTTTGCATTACTACTAAAGAGTGGGTGAAAACCAATTACCACCCGTGCCTCTTAAAATCTCGCTGGAAAATTCAAATTTCTGCTTTGACTACCACGAAAAAAAGTAAAAAGCTGCTAACAACTACAAACAACAAAAAGCAAGCTCACATGTTAGTCCAAGGTGCGTGATTTTGTCGACATGGTCATTATTAGGTCCACAGCCCGGGAGACAGCATAATTTATTCAACAGGTGAGCATTTTATAGTCCATCATAAATGTCGCAATATCAAAAACAGAGTTAATTTTGAATGGGTCAAAATTTCAAGAAAATAAATTTCGCGCACATCTTTAGGCAGTACGCTTAGAAAAGTCTTTGTCGAAAAACAGTTAAATTTAAAGATCGTCGCGTGAAATTAGGAATGTATTTTGTGCGTTTTGGTGTCTCACCGCCATCGAAATGGGAGGTTAATTTAAACGAACATAAATAGGCGACGGATGACCCATAACGCCTTACCTGGGCGATATATAGTAACTCGGCATTAGTAGATTACTTTGAATTTTCCTCTGTCTTATTTAGCTAGAAGCGGAATGGCTGCTTAACGAGATCGTGGGAAACAGCAAACGCCCCCGCTCCAGAAGCAATCGAGGTGTTCACCTGAGATACTACTGTGTAACATTTCTTGTAATTACCTGTCGCTGGGGTAGCTAAAAATAAAATCCTATACATAGCCAAGACTTGCTGCAACATTCTTGGTAGCGGTTCCCGAGGTGAACCATGAAGAATTTCGCTGATAAATTATGGGACGGTCCTCTTTCCTTCTACTGCTGCCGGTTTATCGGACTCCGACATGGTTTCAGATTGAAATTGGGAGCCACGAATTGATTTCGACTCCATTAAATTGTGTGACAATCGGACAAGCACTGTGCCCGATTTAGACGATCCGAACGATTTTTATTAGATGGCTATTTTTCACCAGTGCTCTCGTCGCTACTATCAGAGTTAAGTCAGTGGGCAGGACGGTACAGATGGTGGGCGTACTTTGAGGGCCGTTGATCTGTTTTTAAGTGAAAAATTGATTCGATAATGAATTTTTATTGATCTCCACTGTTAGAATTGGTTCACAATAAAAATAAAATTTTACGGGTTTGTCGTTCTCAATTTGATTTTAAAGATCACAAGACGAAGCAAGATAAAAAATATAACGAAAAGGAATAAATCTTATTTCTTTTTAGAAAATGGACACAATATGCATTTTGCATTAGGTTTAAACTCTTTTGGAACTTGTTTGAATTTTCAATAGCATTTTAGGTGTTTATTTTTGTTTATTAAATTTGACCATGCACTAAATTAGCTTTTGAAAAGCAAATTTGTTTGTCTGATAAATTCATTTTCGACTTCCCAATAAATTTCGAAAATTTATATCTCTAAAAGACCCAAACCGTGACTTTTATTTAAAGTTTTTATATTTGAAATGCCATTTTTTGAAATAAGAAAAAAAAATCAAATTTCCAAGGGTAAGTGTCATGGTATTGCATAATATTTTGAAAAATTAGATTTAAATGCCCTCATTTCGAACAAACCTTTTATCTCCTTGCTACAATTTATACTACTTCGTAAATGTGAAAAGTCATTCACTCTGTTTCATATAATTAAAAAGAAAAAAAAGAGTATGTATAACACTCCAATGATAAAGACAACTTTAGACTAAAGTTTAATTAAATTAAACCTATTACTTATGGCAAGAAGAATTCGTACAAACTCTTTGTTATATTTGTTGCGTGCATTGGTTTATTTAATTTAAATTCCTTTGTGTTTGACGCACTGCACTAATTATTTTATATTATTATTTTAAAATACAAGTATACTTTTTTTTGTGATTTCATTTCAGTTAATATTACTATAGACTTGGTGTATTTTCTGAACAAAACTGGGTTTGAGAAAATTCTGAGGGGTATTCAATTTATATAATTTTCCTAAACTATAATTAATTCAAAATCAGGACCTATAATGATAAAATATTTACTTACTTACACTGAACACTTCATTTTTGAGCTGGTTAAAAACAAGAAGTCTTCTCCGTAGGTATTTTACTGCTGAGTGGTACAAAAGGTTTGATTTGTATAGTAATTCATGAAAACTTGTTGAAGTGCAAAGGCCATTTCATTTCGAAAAATACTTGTCATTGATAAACTAAAGCAACCAGCACTTCGGCATCCTTCTATTTGTCCATCAATTATGTCAAAATGTTAAACACCTAAAGCACCAGCGGAGTTGACTCAACTCACCGTGACTGAGCGGCTAGCAGCGCAAGAATCGAACAAATCTCTTTGACATCGGAACGTGTGAATATCGCATCGACATCCATCAGTCAATTAACCAATTATTTATCCAATCAAAATGTTTGCGAGCGCCCCTGAGATTGGCGCGCCACAATGCTCCAGCGCGCCGCGTACACAACACGGCGACAATGGGCCACTCCACCTGGCCCCAGGTGGATGGAGGTACCTCATTGCCATCTGGTGTGCTTCGTCTGCATCTGCAGGAGTTCCTTAAAATTTAGCTGAGAACGTCTGCGTCAACAATAAATAAGTCAGCGCTTATTAGACGTAAACAATATTCCCTTCGACGCTGCAATTTTCAGGTAATTACACACACCGACAGGTGATTTTTACAATTGTTTTGTTTGAGTGATTTACCACATTCTGACTGGGTGGCCTGATAGTGGATTCCACATAAAAAAACAAAAACAAAAACAGCATAAGAAATAAAAAGATTTCCCCCAAATGCAGCGCACAACGCGAAGGAATAATAAAATTTAATTAACCGACGTGACCAAGTGACGTGTGAAGGTCTTCTTCTGTTAACGGGCACAGATTTAGACGGCCTTACGAGATATACTTCTTCGATAGTTAGCAAGAAAATTGTGTTTTCTGGAACAAATGAAAAAGCTCGTGAAGACACAATGAACCCGTGTCCGCAAGCTGCCGAAGAAAACAGCAACTGGATGAAGGCTCGTCACCGTGTGCCGTCGTCGTGATTGAGTGATGTGAAAATGACAGCACATTCGAGACGGGTTTTCTTTTAGGACCGATGATGGAACCTATTTGAAGGTCGTCATTTATTTTGGGGTGCAGGGTTGGCTGGGTTTGTTTTCGGTCTTGACCTTGATAACTGGCCCGGGCGCATCGGTTAAAATGACAATATCCGCAAATGAGCACACCCCGTGCGATTAAAATATGAAAAGAACAGAAAATCCAGTTCAGCCTATGTTAGGCAGAGATTTGTGGATACGCCTCAGAAAACCAAGTGACTAAAATTTTGGAAAAAAGAATACAAGAAGAAAAAAACGTGTTTACCGCCTATACGAATGCTCGTCAGCTCCACAGAGGCTCGATCTACTCCCGTTGTGAATCACCTATTTAAAAGACATTTATTTTAAAAACACATAAGAAGCGCAAATTTATCACCTTATTTTAACCTTAAGCAGTCGCCACACGGGTTAGTGTGTGCGTGCGGGACAAAAGTGGACTCATTTATCTGAGGAGCGAGCTCTATGCCTCTGTTTAAGACTGTTCGCATCTTATTAGCATTTCAAACGGAGCAGAAAAGCTGAGAAAAGCAAAAACGAGGAAATGGCATGGGTATCATCGCACGGGCAAAGACACACCACCAGAAACAACAACAACACGACAACGACAGCAGCAGCAGCCGCGACCGTGCCGTCGTCTGGGCACGTATAATCACTCACCTGGCTGACTGATGTGTGCCTTAAAAACAAAATGAAAAAAAGGTAAAAACAAACCTTTTTGGCACACGTCGAAAATCCAAAGAAAATGAAAATGTGAAAAGGGGAGAACCGCCGATTTAAACGTATCCATGGGTATATTATACCCATGGTAGTGGAACAACCGCTCATTGTGACCATAGTGTTTTTTTCTCGATATTGTGCCATTATTGCATTCTCACACGTCCTCCGAAAAGCTGATGACTTCCAAAGGTAACAATTTCGAGCTCCCCCCGCGTATATGTGACTGCATTACTTTTTCCGTTACAAAATCAGACGAACCTTTCAATCATAAGCCGCGTCGCGCGGCTGATGTGACATTATTTATTTATGCGAGCCCGTGTCGCTCATTATTAAAAGCCAATTCTTGTACGGCCCGTCGTCCGCGCCAAGTCTCTTTCTTGGCCTCCGACTCGACTGTTGGATAAAATGAATTCAACACGAATCTGCGCCGATACCCGCTGCCATGAGCGCTTAAGTAGATCGCGCGTATTTTTGCGTAACTTGTCGTGGAATTATTGAGAGACGTGAAATATCCGTCATATGCCAAAGTTATATGCGCGCTTTATTTTTATAGCAAAAGCGGCACCGTGTCAGCCTAGAATTGCGAATGTGACGAGGTTTCCAATGAATATCGCCCCTACCCCGGTACAGGGCACAAAACTCCATCTCACACCCTGGTACCTGGAAAGTGAAGGATTACCTTCAATACCAAAAATTTTACTCAGGTGCATAAAAATATTTTATTTTTGATATTTCCAGTGACTACAACAGGTCTGACCCAAATTTCTGTAATATTGCATGAGTCAGCTGTGGTCAACTGCGGCTGTGATTCAGCCGAATTAAAAATATGCTGGCAAAGTTTTATTTGTTTTCAATTTACAGGAAAAACAAGAGTAGATTGATCGCAGTATCGTCTGCCAATTAAACTGGAACACACGTTTCGTTCTGAGAATTTGATGGCGCCTTTGTTAGAGCAAACTGGGCGGCAATAGACGTTTCTTATTTGCTTTTTTGCTATTTGGTCTGTGCTGGATGTAAAAATAATTCAGAGCAGAGTTTATCGATATTCAGATCATTTCTGGTTCTTCAAAGAAAACGTTTTGCCGTTCGAGCAGCGTGCGGAAACAAAAAGCTTGCAGAAAAAGTGGGAAATCCCAAAGTTGAATAGCGCAGTATTAGAGGAGCATCTCAAAACTTATTAACATTTCACAATTATAATTAAGTAATAACATTAATTTAGCCTACCTTTCGAGTGTTATTCTCTGCTTCATCGGAAAAATAAGATTTATCTTTTCCTTATTGTTTAATAAATGACAACATAAAAATTGTCGTTGAACATCAAGATCATTAATTTCAAATTGTAATTCATTGTTTCCGTATATTTAAAAATCACAAAAATATTACACCCAATAGTTCTCGTGACATGCAGACTATGTCACTTCAAAATATATCACCCCTCGAAATGATACAAATAAAAACTAATATATTTAAAATTTCAATGCCATTAGCACACTCATTAGCTCATCGTTTTTTCCCTCTTTTTAAACAAACTAATTCTTTTATCTTTACGTGTGAAAAAGTATTTTAGACATTTTTTTTGACAACTAATTTAAAACAGATTTTATTCTTTTACAGGTAACACAATTTCCTGAAAACTTGCGATTTTGTCGGACGAATGTTTTTCTAGATATTCAACAAAATGAATAAATTAAGGTACTACACAAATGTGTTCGTGGAATCGATTGCACTAAACATATTTTATTGATCTTAAATTCATTCATGTTACTTTTAATATAACATGCGCATGTGTGTTCCTGTTTATAGTAAAGCTTTTTTAATCAACTTTGACGAGAAAAAAAAACAAACAAAGAGTAGCTAAATATTGCGAAATATCTTTTCTTTCTACTCGCGAAATACATAAATTAAACGACATGCAGAAAAAAAGTAGATTTGATTTGAAAAAGAAGTAGAATATCCGAAAATTCATATCACATGTGCGTAGTTATCGCTTAATTCAAAAATTCTACGCAGAACCTCGATTACCTCGTCACTTCCGATTTTCCACCGCTGTATGTTCGGTGTCGTTCAACATGCCATTTAAATTCCAAAATTAGTCTTAACGTACAATACAAAATGTAATATTAAATCTAGTACTCTTTAATACGCATTAATATTTTTGTTTTTATCCTACGCTTATAACTTATCGTTTAGAAAGTGATAATATGGAATTAGTACTAGTACTACTACTTTCCGACCCCGGACGGATAATCGAGGTTCTAAATATTGGATTTTTGTTTAGCTCTCTGATTTAAAGTTTTAGAATATGCAAATTGCGTTCATCAGAGTAGAGTAAATGTTACATGTTCTCTTCATTATCTCATTTTAAAAAGTAGTAATTGAAATAATGCCAGCGCTTCTAATTATTAAATTTATATTTCATTAAATACGCACTTACGCATTTCGTACTCAAAGGATTTTCCCACGTACATTTGTACTTTTTCTGGAAAAACGCAGTTTTACTACAAGCAGTTCTTTCTGCAGGATTACATCTTTTGTCGCATTAAATATATGTGCACTTTTAACATTGTTAGTAATGCAACAGACATCGTATTAAATGTATATTCTTTTATTTATTTACTTCTGATGGAATAATTCTAACATGAATCCAGTTTGTCTTTTGAACATAATCATCTTTCAAAATCAAAGTTTTATCTGCTCTGGCAGGCAATTCGCTGGTATGAGAGCAGATGGATATTCATAAATTTAATTCCCTAGTTTTCTTAATCTTGTGATATTTCTAATTTAAACTTAAGACGGTAGACGTAAAAAAAGTGAGATGTGCTTCATCGTGACACTTGTTTGGTATTTCCGCCTTTAATGAAGTGCCGTCCTAACGAACTTGCGTTTCTTACATGTCCTGGCAATTAATGAAAAATATCACTAGCACTCTTTTATTTTTAGGGATTTTAGGAATCAGGCTGACTCGTATAGTTCCTGCTTTCCTAGTTCTACAGTTGTCCTTAGTCCTAGTATTATGACAATCAATCTCAGAGTTGTTTGTAAGTTCAGTGTTTGTTCTGATCCTTCCGTTTTTAATCCCATATGAACGTGGCTTTTGTTTGTCATTGAGTCGATTTTTGGGCTAGGCATACTTAGGTCCATGTGGTAAAAAGTCTTTACTACCTTTTACTTTTATTGTATTAGATTATTGTTATTGGAACTTCAGCTAATTTTCCTTTATATTTTTTTTTTTTTTCGAGAGTAAATAATGAAGTTTTTTTTTTTTTTTGATTGAGTATGGTCTCTTAAAATGAAAACCTTCTTGACGTGTTATGGTGAAAGATTTTATTATCTTTTCATTTTGTATATTTATAAAAGCGGTAAAATGTTTAAATGTGTGAACGTATTCCTAATATCTTTTGTTCTGCAATCTGTCTTAATTCATAAATATTCATAATTTCGAACAAATGTGTTGTGAGGTCAATCAAAGTGTTTGTTTCAGAGATATTTTTTGTCGCTTAACTGGTATAGAATAAATATGTTTTGAATTTTTTAAAAACCAAAATAAAAGGATTTCCCATTAAAAATATATCTTGATATCTTTTGGTTTTAATTAATTTTTTATTCGTTTTTATCTCTTTAAGTTGAACGGTCCTGTTGTTTTATAATTCTGTTAAATAAACATTTCTATGTTGACAATTCTTTTAACGATTTCAATAAATTTTAATACTACTAATAAAACTAGAATACCTCTAGTCTAGATTTATGTAGCGAGCAGATAAATAAAATATAAATCAATCATAATGACGAAAAAAAAACTATTTTCAAATGGATCAAAACATGATGAAGCACCCAGACAACATTTAAATGCCAGAAGTTCTCGTTTTTGCTGTCCGAAATGACCAAAGCTGTTATCTCATTTGAGAATGGTCATAATAATTCATTATTCGCGAAGGCGCCTAAATTATTTGTTTCATATTTCAAATATGTGCTCTCTGTCACTAAACAGATAAATCTTGTTTCTCTAAGAAACCTTGGAGATTAGACTGACAGGTATTAAAATATTTAGTCGAGGTGTTTTTTTGAGATATGTATAAATTAAGTAAGCAGTCTTTCGGAAATTAATTACGTTGTAGAGTGAGGAAAAAGCATTCAATTTAGAGATAAAAACGCGATTAGAAAAAAGGACAGTCAAGATGTATTATGTAAAAGGTAAAATTTAATAAAAAAAATGGTGTCTCATTATTAGCGATCTTTAAAGTTTATATATACAAACGAAAATTTTACATTCGTCCTACATTTACTGCTATTTAGTAAAACATTTATAAGTGAAACTTATTATGCTGAAGCAAGTGCAATAAAATTCGAAATATTTAAAGAAAAAGAGTTATAAGATCGTTTCCCCATTCCATAGCCAATTAAAATTTATCGACACAATTAGCACCTACGTCACAGCAAAATTCCAATGATCGTAGACATGACTCAGTCCATCTATCTCATACCTATGGCCAATTATAAACAAACTTCATGAATTTTAAACAGATTCACACAAGTGACGAAAAATCCCACCGTTATTGAACTCCCTTTAATCCACCTATTTAAATTCTATTGAACCGTACGATCCCGTCTCTGGCTCGTCTACTTAAAGCAGATCACCACGATCAGCGAGCACCATGTGCCAATGCCTCAAGGCACCTCAGAGCACCTTAAGCCGTGTGTAAAGACAAAATGCTTTGATTAATATTCTCACACTTTTATTGCACCTATCCGCCCAGGCAAGAAGGAGGGGAAAGCATACACGAGAAACTCCTGATGTCGATCATTCATTATAATCGAGCGATAATTCTTTATGCACACTTCAAGTTGCCTTCAATAAAAATTGATTGACTTCGATCAATCTCTGCTCTGTGGAGTGCCTTACTGCCAGTGCTTTATCGATCGCCTCCCTTTTGTTATCGTTGGCTCAAAATAAATTACAGAAAAAACGGACGGGCAAGATAAAAAGATAAAAATGAGCTTAAGTAAATATAACAGCAAAAATTGAAGCAAAAAAATGAACACCGGGAAGAATTTGTGATCACGAGTTAATCGCGCCAGAAATTTTTACCCAAATGATCTGAATGAGCAGAAGGTGATCGAGGCGAATTTAGATTTCCGTTCGAGGTGGGGCATCTTTGCCATCAGAAGAGGAATACCTCGATGCTCTCCTACACAAGAAAGGTTCAAATTACCTTCATCTGCTGAAAAGAGGTTCGCAGGTGTGTCTACGTGCCCCATTATACCAATATTCCACAGCATCATACGTATCGATCGACTTGCATTCCGATCGCACAACAAAAGCCAGTCAGCCTGGCTGACAGTCGAGCAGGTAACTCCGAAAAGGGGTCCATATCCGAGCCAGCCGAGCTGCCAGACAGAGAGAAGATATCGACTATAGTCGTGGGAACTGGATCATTAGAATTGCGAGAATGTCTATCTCGGACTTTTAATGCGCTCCATAGTCGTGTGCTTCAACTTGGGCTTATGACCAATTTTTTATTCGCCTTCTATTTTAGGATCGATCCGAGGCCCAAGAAGGCTGAAAGGCAGGCGCATGTAACTTCTTGTGTAGTCATCGAGCACTGCTGCTAGTTTCCTTCTTCTTTTTAGCTTTCTTAACATTGTGACCATTAGCGTGGGCGTAAGGTGTTTATTTAACTTTTTTTTTGTCGTTCATTTCTCTCCTCATCTTCCTCTTCTTCAAATAAAATTTTTCTCCCAGCCGGCTGTCTGATATTCACACACATTTACATCTAGCGAGGATTTTTGATAGATGTCTAAATTTTGTAGAGTGGCAAGCTTCTTCATGTGTTGTGTATCTAAAATTTTCGGTGATGACAGTAATGATCGAGAAACCTATGAAATATAGACTATCAAAACGATCTGATTGGCGATATTTCCCCTTTGATATTCTCCGTCGCCGTATCAGATAGAAAGTTTTTTTCGCTGCAAAAAGAGTCTTTTGTTTGAAATCTGATTTTGCATAAATTTCAATAAACATGTATTTAGCAGGGTCGTCAGCCCGCGAATATCAAATAACACTTTTGTATTGGAACATTTTATTTTGTTTTATTACTACCGTAGAGGCTTCTACATCGACGAACGGACGGGCCATTTATACATCCAAATAGCACCATTCGTTTATTTGAAGGTGTTTTTTACTTTATTTATTACATTTTTGTTCACGCTTTGATCATAAAGAAAGACAGATATAAGAAAAATTGACCATTGGAGCACTTTACATTTATGGCATTCTTGTCTCACGTCTTTTGTTAAATTAGGTGTATGTATCAATAAAGCATATCATGTATGATAATCACTTCCATAACAGGGTTTATACTAATATTGTAACAAAACAAATTCAAATGGATAACTGTTCGTACAACATAAATATTTTATAATCGTTGACACACGTGTTCAGGTATCAATAGATACCTTTCGAATTCAAGTAGTTTTCTGTTAAGAAAATGGAGAGGTAAAATTCACGACTTGTTGATTGATACAAACATTGAGGAAGTAAGTGATTCTTTAAGTATTTTCAAAGGTTCTTAGGATCTTTTTATAGCATGCCAATTTGATTTGTTCAACGAAGATGTAATTTCGCAAAGTTTTATTTTTAAATTGTTACACGTATCCTTTTATAATCTAATATTTTTAAAATAACTCCCGATAACAAATTGTAAAAAATTCAAAAGCAAATATTTCCATTAGAAACATGCTCGGGGAACGAAAATATGACAATTGACAATATAAAAATTGCTTTTCAACTAAAATCCTGTAAAATCAATACTTCTTTAGTGCACATTTTTTTCTTTATTGTAAAACTTGTGTAACTATCAAAAGCAAAGTCATTAATATAAATTAATATTTAAAAATTATTATTTTAATAATATCGTTAAAATGTGTCAAAAGTATCTTGAAAATTGTTTAGGCAATTTTGAAGTTTGGAACGATCTTGCTTGACATTTATTACGAGCCCTATGTTTTACATGATTACAAACCTCTTAAGACAAAACCTAACCTTATCTACGTACGATAAGAAATTAAATCTGTTTTTCTATTAACCAACCATCCTACACTGTGATCTTATGTAATATTTTTTAATTATTTACTATGATCAATTCTTCTAATAGTGATATATGTACGTTCATATAAATTTTAAGCAATCTTAGCCGAATGATAATATTCTGATATTTTGCAGATTTAAGTTACCATTTAACAAAAAACATGCCCAATTTCATTGTTGCAGCTTTTCTTCAAAACGTGTTATACTATCCCATAAAAACAGCAACAAATTTTGGATTATCCAATTCGAAGTAAAATAGGCTCTAATTGTAAGTTTCGTTTAATCTGCCAGTACGGACAGGAGCAGTAATCATAATTTACGGCTAAGAGGTTATAATATCGGGGATCAGTTAGCAGAACCCCATGCATGGAAACAGTCTTAGTAAAACTAAGTAACCTCGGCAAAATTTCCTCATATTAAGCTAATAGGCCGATCTGGCTAAGTCCAACGTGTTCCACGTCCGAAATGACGTGGATGCATTCAATTAAGTCATCCATATTCCGTCAATTTAAAAATGAGTTCTCCCCTCGACCATTAAATAACGCGGCAACGAGCCTTAATAACTGTAAATCCTAATTGAGTTATCATCGTTGAAAAGATGCTCACATAAGTAATTATCCTCAGTTGGAATAAATTCTCCTTGCGAACGTCCCCGGGTTTTTGCTTGTCTGTTTTAGAAGCAATTCTCCTACAAACGCGGTTGGCGCGGTGGCGGCGGAGCTGGCCAGCAGGTTCATTCCAGTTGTGCACATTTTAGTCTTCTTGCAGCCTCCATCCTCCGTGTACCATTATTAATAATAATATTTTGTAACATTCCTCCACTGGATAATTATTTGTTCATATCTCCGCCGTGGGTACCTGGTGAAATACTCTTTAGCATTCGTTGGCCAAAAGTAATTACGGGAGTAGTGCATCGCCTGTTCGATGGTTGTCGAGCTCGAACGACCATAGGTTTTGCTCTCCCATGCATTTCCCATGATTTATTTTTAGTGGAAAAGCATAAGTCAAGCCGGAAATAGATAAATCCTGAGGCACCCCCTCGCTATGATTAATATTGAGATGTTAAAATCTCCGAGAGTGGCAAATGAGGCTGTCGTACGCTGGGCCTGTGAAGAATTTTCGCCCGCAACGGCAATAGCGCCATCATCATTATCATCACCGAGCAAGATGAATCAACAAGAAAACTATCCGGACCGCGCCGCTGCCTCCTCCTAGCCCGGCTGTTTCGCTTACTTTCGTCTGATCTGCATTTCTACTCTGCCAATGTTTGATTTCGTCCCTCCCAACAAATAAAATTTATCATAAGTCCAGCAGATCTGGTTGTCCATACAAAGCCATACACTGGCCGACCACCATGGCCATTCATCTAGTCCAGTCTTCGTCCATCCATCCGGCACTTTGTTTGCCCACTGGGAAACGCTTAAAGGAACAGAGGCGCGCAGGAAAAAGTGGACGAACGCCTCGAAATGTATTAATTACGGTGCGTCAGGAATTTTGAAATTTCTCATCTTTGATGGGTTTATTTTGTGAAGATCGTTTTCCTTGAACAAATCCATTTGGGTCTGAACACATGCCCGTCTGACACTGTAACCCCATCTTGGTTCTGGTTGCACGTCGATAGATTGTTCTGTTGCTCGCAGGCATAGCCACAATTTGACCATCAATCCCATCAGCGGATCAACACTGATCCACAACTACTGCCCGGCACTGTACGACACTGTCCAGAGTGATCCTCTCCCGGTGCATGGGTACGACAAAATGATTAATGATGAAAGTGCTCTTGCCGGAGTTTCGCAACTTATTGATGTCCGTAGTGGTTTTAATGTGAGTTCTTTATTAGCCGGCGTCTTCGCGGGTTTCTTGGGATGATAATTGCGCGCATACACTTTGTTCCGCAATTGGTCGTAATGAAGGAAGAGCCTCTATTAAAATTAGATTGCAAATGTCTTTGCTTTTTTTCACGGTATGGTCCCTTTGTTGATTACCGTGTTGTGGCATAATTCGAACAGCTCTTTGATGGATTGCCCGTTTTGCTTTGAAGCTGCATGAATTAACCCAACTAACTATAACCTACTATGTACCTTCGCCGGCATTAAACCTTAGTTCGCGGCTTTAATAGAAAGCACTCAAAACGAATGAGCTCTAAAGCAATCAAATTCCTCGGCACTTAAGAACAAAATTGTGAAGATCAACCTACTAGTAATAATTCATTAGTAAGAGTAGCTCACAAATGAAAATTAGTTAATTAATTCTTATAAAAATTGTTCCATTTGATTGTGGGTTAATAAAAACACACACTCAAAAAATCGATTTTATATACTTGATTCGATGAAACGATTCGATTGAATTCAATTATTCTATTGACTTGATATAAAATGTCGTTGAATAAATTTCTTGAATTTTGTTTTTATGGTTTTATGAATATTTTATTTGAATATATTAATTTCGTTAGAAATATTAACAAAAGAAAGAGTTGACCCACTAATTTCTGAAAAGATTTTGTTTTTGGCATATTTGACAATAGTTAATTCGCTATTAATATCTAATTAGTTTTCCAAAATCGATCAAAGCTAACAATAAATTTTAAAATAATCTTTTAATTTTATTATAGAGACAAGACCTTTTAATTGATTTTAAGTAAGATAACTAGATATATCTTTTCATCAAAAAGATATAAATGTTTAAATAATTTGAATACTACAGAATAATGAGTAGGGCGAAAAAATGTAAATTTCCATGAAAGTTAAACTAGTTTGCAAATTAGCAATAATCAAATAAATCTCGCATCGAGTTTATTTTTGTTTCGGAAATCAAAACAATAAAAAAAATAGGCGAAATATGGACACAGTCGAATCAAGTGGCCATAACGAAATTCAGCATTTTTTAGGGGAAGGAAAACCACTATCGATATTGTTTTTAATGGCACAATCCTCGTTCATACTAATCCTTTAAACCAAACACCAAGATTATTGTTGTTATTTATGATATGTAGTTACCAGTCTGGTTATGAAGCTAAACTCCTAAGGTCGAATTTTGGAGATTTTTCTCAAATAGGCTTGAATTGAAAATGGTGTTGGAAAAACCATATCATCAAAAAAATTCGTTATTTCGAAATAAGCATTTTACTCTAAATACTGAACAATTATGTGAAAACAGCCACATTTCGATTGTTTATATACTTAATGAATTATATTGATATACGGTTTATAAAGTAAATATTGGCTTAAAATATAGCAATCACCTAAACTACTCTATCGCTATCAATATAAACTAGGCCAAAATGATGAAACTAGATTAAGCGGTAGTGCAAATGCGGAACAAATATGCAATCTGTAGGATTAAATAGTATTCTTCTATCGAATTCTGTGAACAACTAAAAACTCATACAACTATGCTCGTCTATCTATAGCTGTTTTTATAGCAAGGGTTTCGTGGAAGTCGAAAGACGATGTACTCCAATTTCTCCTCCATTAACTCCATCATTAGTGAAGCGATTATGGGCAACCTTCTTCGGTTAAACGGTGACTAGTTCTCTCAGAGCACACTGATGTTTCCCGCGTCCCCAATCGAGCCGATAAAATTTAACCCATTTTAGCTGAAGACATATGTGAGCGTTTCCCACCGTCAGCGTGTCCAATGGATTCGAATCGAGATCCTCATGACTTTCTCGGGCCATATCGACCAAGTTCATCAGTTCAAAACAACATCACACCTCTAACCTAAACCTAGGCGCGCAGTGCGCTTGCGCTTGTAGATCAAGACGGAGATTCTCGCCCCTGTACCGCCGACGTCGCACCGCAGCGTCGCGGAAAAAAAGCCCAAAACGAAGGCAATTTGAGTCAATTCGCTGCGCGGTTAAAGAGCGCCTTTTCCCATAAATTTATAAATTTTACAAAACGCGAACGCAATAGTGTTAACAGCGCTTATCTGTCACTCGTTACGGACATAGGTCGAGCATAAATATAAGCCGGCCGGTGACATGTTAATAAAAATGCATGTAAATCGCGAGCCATTTCGCTCGCGGATGAGCAGCGACGAGCAGTTTATCTTCGCATCGCTCGGCAAGGACATGGCTGCTGCTCTGGTGCTCTTAAGGAAAAAATAAGAAAATTTCCTGCGACAACGACGAATCGAGATCATTTTAGCGAGATTCGGCGCTTAACTTGAGTTGATTAATATTAAAAACTCCCCGCAATGGCCAGACACGAGCACCTGAAGGATTTATAGGCCAGTCGCTGTTTTAACACATTTCTGAATAAATTTTTCAGATTTTGGTAAAATGATTAAGCGCGGGATCTGATTACTGTACGGGAACATTTATACGCGTCTGTCTGCGAATTCGCGAGGATATTTTCTTCACCTACAGCAAACGGATTGTGCGCGCATCTTCTCGCTAGGTGTGAAGATATAGCGTGTTTCTTACGGCTGCAAAGATCGTTGCATGAAATATGTGGAAGAAATTGGAGGAAGAGTTACGGCCTATAAAAGTTTTGAAGTTATTTTAAGGGCCATGAGTTATGGCCTACGAGCTTCGTGCGAACTGCACTGTAACTAATTTTCGAGACTAGCGATTGAATATGCCCTAATATCTCCAGGGAGAAAGGCTTTGGCGACTGTAGCCATAAACAATGTTTGAGATGAGTTTCAATTTTTGCACGCTCCACGATGAGGCACTTTGTTGTTTTCGCGGGGCATATAAAGCAAAGAAATCATCTCAGAGGTTATTGGGGTCACGGCGTAGTGGGAGGGCAGATTGAGCTAGAACGAAACGCGAAATGTTTGCGGGACTTGAAAGTATAAATATAAATCAAATGAGCTGGAATTGTTATTTGGTTTATTATCTGTGTTTAACTACTTTTGATCTGAACCCAAGCACGGCAAGGCGCTTAGACACAGAAAGCAGTCTATCAATTTATAAATTATGAGTGTAAGTTAAAATCTAGTCGGTGAATTGGAACACTGTATATACAGTAGCTCCCACAAGTTGGGCACTCTTATACTATAGATCGATTTTTGAAAACACAATTATGTACCTGGTCAGAATTGAACCAGTTACCTTTCCGTTTCCATGCTATTCCACGCATTACCTGCTGTGCTATCAACGATCACATGAATATACGTATGTGCGTGTATTTTTTGAAAATTCTCAGAGTGAAATCAATTCTTTGATTAAAAGACCATAATTTACATTAGAAATGCTTCGTTATCATGCCAACTGACCCAATTAAAAGTGAACGAAAACAAATTATTCAAGATTTCAAAAATGTTATAGCAATAATTTTTTTAAATAAATAAAAGTAGAAAGAAACAAATTTTGTCCTTTCTGGCCGATTGGTATGTTTTTCTAAAAGACAAGTTTTATCTTTAAAGTTCTAGTTTTCAGATCTTGGTAAATTTTCTTAAATAGGTAAAAGTTTTATTAATATTAACTATACATGTCGATAATAAAGAACAACAAAATAATTGAAAACTTGGAAAGTAACATTTTTTATTGTATATATTTTATTTGCACATAACTTGATTTTTAAGTTTTAAGGTGCTATTATATTCTTCTCAAAGAACTTCTCTTTTGCGCATAATTACCCTCATACAATATTTCAGTTATGTTTACCCTAACGTCACAACATCTTCAACATCATTGCTACACAATTTTTGAAACAATAACCCAAAATTATTGACTATGATACATGTTGATCTTAACCTTCGCATTATTTCATCATGTCCATTTTTCAAACCTGAACGATCAAAACAGAAATAAAGTTCATTTGATCGGTACCCCGATCAGCAATCACCTCGTTATATCTACTTAATACAAATAGAAACACAAAAAAAAATAGCTTGACATCAACTGTCGTCTTTTTGTTTAATCATCACCTCAACAATAGTACAGTATTTTACAAAAGTTGGCAAAACGCCGACAAAACGATCACTTAAATGGTTGGTAAATTCTCGGTCTGCTCTGTCTTCAATAGCTCGAGGCAGTCGACTAATAGCATCCTTGGCTAACAAATGGTAAATAGAGCGTATACGGACAGACGTTACGAGAGCAATGGTTACGCTGTAAGAATACGGAATGATCGCTTGTTACAAAAACAAACCATTTTACAAAAGTTACAATGCGCAGAATAAAGTCAAGAGATGTCCGCCTGGTGGAGCAAAGCGCGCACATTTGGTCAACACGGTCGTCAAGCCTAGAGTCCGTCTTGGCATTGTAAAAATCATATGACGTCACATGCAAGTAGAGGCAAAGACGAATCAAAAGTTGGATATCTACCAGACTGGAAAAAGATCACACGGTTTGGTGGAAACGAAAACGAAAATGCTGCCAGAATGTCTGCTTCCATTGTGTTTGAGCGTGTGGCCTGTTGGTTTCAAAAACGTAGCGCCCTGCAGTTCGCACATATGCCAGGATGATGCGTCAGAAAAATTTTCCCATTTTTGGCCGCATAATAAAAGCGTAATCGCAGATATCGTGCAGAATGGTGAGTCAGCATCTTGGCAAGCGTATGATGGTACCCCTACGTGATATGTCGAAACAGTCGCTTTCCGCCTCTTTTTGCTTGCCATCAGGAAAATCCAGCAAATCGGATCATCCACGAATGGGATATGATCGATGGTCCTGGTTTCCGTGACGATCATTTGTTATCCGGCTATTAGCAGAAGTCTGGAAGAAAATAGTTAAAACTCATTCGAAATATTTGTCGGACATTCAAGTTCACTGCAAGAATCGAATGACTGATCACACCTTGGGGATTTAAAGTGATCTTCACCTTTTCTCGGGTGAGATTGCGCGGCAAATTACCAGAAACCATCACACCTTTTCAGGCACAGAATCGCCTGCAGCGAGCATATTTCGCGCCTTTTAAATGTTACACGTTTTATAAATTTGATTTTTTACACAACTAGATCGATTACAATCAATTTAAACTGTATCAAGGACAGAAAAGCGATTTTTCCCGCTTTTGAACTTTATTTCTTAAATTTCAAGTACTTTGGCAACACACCGTGACTAAAGCAATTAAAGCAATTGGAATCAGCCTATGGAATTTTTGATGAGGTTTTTTGTCGTCTCTTAATCAGTACCGCGGGCTCTTTTGAAATCCCACCGCTGCTTGGGGATAAATATTAGTTCACAAAAACTGATCCTGGGCAAACAAGATCAATATTTTAGGCATGATCACCTGCAGTCACCTGCTGGTCGATTTTTTGTCAATAAATTGATGCTTTTTCTGATTTATTTTCTTCACCTTGGCTGATTCAACTGCGCATGTCTAGAGGTTTTTTGGGCAGCTTTATGCAAGTTATAATAAATTGTTGATTTCATTACCTTGTGCAGAGCAGTCTAGTGCCTATAAACTAATTGTTGCCTTTTTTCTCTTTTTGTGCCCTAGTCGAACGCATTGTAAACGTTTCATTGAGCATAATTGTGGGGAATTTTTTCTACCTGAGAAGAGTGTGCGAAATTTTGCGGTGAGATGATTTATTTATAGAATTTACCACTTCCTGAATTATTTTACCGCCAAGATGAATATTAGTCATTAGATGCTGAGTTTGGTTTATTAAAGATGGAAAGATCGTTTTGATAATTCGAGGACTTTTGAAATGGACCGTATACTGTAAATTCAGTAGTGTGCTTATTAAATTGAGGAAGAGATTTGCTTTATTACCTGTTGCTTTCAGAAAATGAAGTTTGGAGGAACAATCGTTAATTATAGGTATGTTTCAGCTGCAAAATTGAATTATTGTTATATTATTATATCGTAAATCGATTTTTTTGAATAGAAAATTTGTTGAGTGATTAAAGCATTGTCGAAACGCGCACTCTTTAGTCATGAAACAATCTTGTTAATCTAATCATCAATTTTCCTTTTTTTATTTTAAAAAGCGAATATCTTAGAATTACCTTAAGACAATTAGGGGTAATGAAAAAATAAAATAAGTTTGTTTTTCTTATTTTATGGAAACATTATGTGCACTTAAATCAAAGACATTTTTTTCCTATGCCCATAAAATACGGGATAAATTTAATACTCATTAATTAAATTGCTTTTGAAAAAAATAGTCTTCCATTATGAAGGACATACCTTTGAAAAACTGCGTCAGTTTTATTATTCATATATTTTTTGAAATCTAAGCCATTTTGAGGTGTTCTCAGATATCATCTACCTTCCGTAAAAATTTAGAAATTATTTATTTTACGACAGAATATCTGCATGAATAATTCTAAGTATTATTATTAATCGTGTGCATTTTAAGCAAATTTTAGAAATAAGTTCCACAAAACAAACAAAAACACAAAAAAAAAACTTTGAAAATAATATTGTATTTCTAAATCGACTTACTACTCTCATTTGATTTACATGGTATTAATATTTCTTCTTAATTGATGCTTGCTTCCCGCTTAATTGATACTTTCTGAACCCGTCTCCAGCAACTTGTTTATCCCGCGAATACGGGGCATACAATTTCTGATTCAACTTACCTTGGAAGACGTCCTGGTCAAAAGTCTAAGTCGTAGCCTTTACCCGACGTTGTTCACACCCATAGCAGCATTAGAAATGCCATCGGTCGGCGAGAGTGCACCAACATCCTCCTTTCAGATTCCTGCTCGTATAACCCGCGTGCAATTATTTGAATAATTCGAACGGCGGCGTCAACTCCAAATAACTCACTCATTTACCTTTGCAGCGTTCTGATCGCAACCATTTGCGTCAAATCACCTGGAGCCCAATCGCGGGTCCACGTATTCGCATGCTCGCACTGCAATTATTGCACCATAAAACCGGAACCATTTTTATAACTATGACCTGGACCGGCCGGCCGCCGCAAGGGAATCACACGACGACGACGGAACGTGTTCTCGGTGAAGATTCAATCAACCAATTTCAACATGTGAATTAATCTGCTTAACAATTCAGATGTGAGCTAATTAAGTCAGGTGATATGTAAATGCGATAGAAGTACAACACCTTAGGGTACCATCGTTGATTTTTCATAAGTCGGCAATTAAGCCGCTTTAAATATATCCATGATAGCGTCGTGGAAGAATGCCGACAAATGTGGATTCTACCAAGACGCGACCATTCGGTAGCGATGCAAGCGCATGCCGCCGCGTGCACCCAGTGGCAGTCTCATCTTTCATAATTTCGAAAATCCGGAATCACCGCACCTTCACACGGGATCAGTCGCCGATCGACGCTCGATTAAAATTAAAATAAATAAAAGAAGAATCTTAATCCCGCGAGAGTTAATTAGCAATTCTCGACCATGTGCGATCCATGTGCACTTGGCTTGATATGATCGCGGGGATACCGATCTGCAAAAAGCTGTGGCCAAGATAAGGCCGCGTCGAAGTTGCAAAGTGACAATAATCGCGAAATCTCATCAAAATTCATCCAGCATGACTCGGAGCAGCATAAAGCGAGGCGCGCAAGTGCGAGAAGCAAATAACAAATTGTGACCTTGAACTTAATTCAAATTTGCGATAAATTACAAGATCGCATTCTTCGCGAGGACACGGGGAGACGAGAGCAGTCCGCGCTTTCTGTGTCTTTTTATCTTTGTTCGCCTCGGCACGACACGGCCGATGGTGGCTTTTTTCGTGTATTTTTCTTCCCGGACTCAGTCGCACGGAACTTGAAGAAAATGAAAACGAAAATAATTCCGAAATACCTGTCTGGGGCACGGGATTACGGTAACGACTGCACCGGAGACTCATAAGGTGCACACGAGACGAAAAAACCATACACAAAATCAACAGAAGACAAGAGCGAAAAATCGTGTGCGAATGGTCCCAAGGTGACGGAGACGGGGGCGGTATCCGACGGGGACCTGGATGAATTTTGAAAATGTATCAGCGGTCCGAGAAATTTTCTGAAGGTGGCTCCAAGTCCACCGGCACCAGCAATTCAAACAAAAGTAGACAAACGGCAGAAGAGGTGAGTATCGTTACATAACCTTTGCGCTCTAGCGATTCTTCTCGACGGCCGGCAGGAATTGTTGGTCCGCGAAGATTTATGCTTCGCCAAGGTTGCGCCAAATCCCAGCAGCAATTGACTGAAAAACTTCGGCAGAGAGACACAAGCTTAGCTAGTCTACAGAAAAAACGGAAGAAAATAAGCGCTTTTTGTATATTCAAGAGGCTTGGAGAACCACAGCTGCAGAACGAAGAACGGCTCCGAAGAAATGGAAGACACTGTTTGCGATTGAATCTCCAAAAATCCGAGGTGGTAAACAGAGACCACGGATTTTCTTTTTTTCCTGCAAGCAGTTTTGACAAAATGCTTTCGTGACAACCTTGTGAGAAGCGTAAACTATACCAAGGGCTTTTCAGCTCCCCGAAAGAAGCCAAACACGCTTTTCAAATCACAATCGCCTTTAAGCAGCACACATTTTGTAAATACATCACATTTGTCACTTATTGTTAGCAATCGAATGCGCGGGTGTCGCCGGGCTGTTCACGCGGCAAAGTCTGTTTCTATTATTGGCGGGTTGGTAGCTTAATCGGAAGCCCGTTTGCACGGTCGACAGTTTCGCCGGCATGCGGCGACCTGTGCCCGAACTGGGACCGAATTAAAAAGATTAACCTTAAAATCATTTTTATGTTCTATTTTCTCTTGAACTGTCGTTTGCTCACTAAGTAGTGTGACATTTTCTTGAATAATGGAATGGACCTTCGGACATTTTTATTGAAAAAGTCTGAATATTATGGTTGAACTATTGCGTAACCACTCTTTCAAAAGTCACATTTTTACGCTTAATCTTCTAAAAATTTTACGTAAACCTTCAAACTTTATCTACCAGTCTTCACTTTATGAGAGTACATACATTTAAAATTTTTAAATAAAAGTGAATATCTGGACATATATGTAATTGGATAAAAATAAAAATAACAACACGTGACACGCATTAGGATCACATTTGCAGTAACTAGGTATTACTTTTTATCTGAGAAAGTAAAATATCCTCTTAAATTGCCAAAAGCATTTGATATAGTCTATTGATTCATCAACAACTAAATATAGAAAATAATTCCTAACATATTTTGTTCCATATTTTTAATGTTATATAATAGTTTAGGGCTGTTGAAATAACACATAACACAACATTTCAACTATCGACCTGATTTCTTTCTATTAAACTAATACAAAATAACACCTTTCCTCATTCAGTTTTTATATTTTTCTACATTTAATCTTCTGATCAAGATCAAATTGAAAATGCGGGTTGATATACACATTTTAATATTCTTAATGCTGAAATGTGACTCTATTTCGTAAGGTTTTCAAAAGATTGTTTGGTGTTAATTCCTTTGACTAAAAAGGAAAAACAAAAGCATAATTTTCTTTATTATTGTTGTCATAGCATAAATAACCATCTTATACAAAAATTATTCAGCATTATCGATTTTCTTAAAATATCCATAAAATACAAGTTCCCAAATCACAACTTTTTCACGCCTCAAAACAAAAGATTCAGGCGGCGAACCTGATATTTACGAACAAAAGATGAAATCACTCTTCTACTCCCGCCGTATCTGGCCCAAAAGGCGAAAAACTTAGTTTGCTTCCATTAATGTTATTAATAACAGCCATTAATTAAAAGTCCATTTTGTGCGGGGAAGAGTTATAAATGCAACTTTAATACCGCTATATTGGGTAACAATCATCATCAGCTGCCTACAGACAACTCCAGTGGTACAAGGACGCAACAATTAGTCACAGCTCTGCTTAAGCCACTTGGTCTGCCATTGGGTGCCTTTGTTTCGCTAATAATATCAAATATTGCCTGAATTTTCGCGCATACATTTGAATAACTTATCTCGTAAAAATGTCTTCATAATAAAATACCAAATACGAGGGGAAACCCATTGATCGGCACTGATCGAGCCCGCCACTAGCATCTTATTGTGTGTATTGCAAGTATCTTGAGCATCTTCCTTATCTTATTTTGTAATGTTCGCATGATTGTCCGCCCCCAAACAATTGAAGGAGAGATCGCGTGCAGTTCGGATGCTGAAGATTTTAGTGCTGGATCAGTTCTTCTTCGAGGGAGTTTTTGAGGAACTGAGCAGAATCACTCAATCAGTTTTTTGTTCGTTTAACAGTCTTAATATGCTTATGGTTAGATTTTGTGATATTTCATGGTAAATTATATGCGGTCTTTGGTAAACTCCTTCGTGAGATTAATGACTTTTTGCGAGGTAATGGTTCTAGACATCCAAATATGATTGTTCCAGTGGAGAATGCACTGCAGACTGAAGCACATAATGGACTTTAACAGTCTGCTATTGATATATACATTTTTCTACAAGATCAAGTTGTGATCTCATTTTATAAACCTACTCTTTTCGAAAGCACATGACCATTTCTTATTAATTTTAAATTTTTGGTAGAATGATTCGCATGGTTTCGACTAAATGGATTTCCGGGTATTCATCGTTCAAATCACATCAATTAAAATATCTTTGCCTCCAGTAATTTTCCTGCTCGAGTTCAAAACAAAACTGAAAAAACTGCCCATTAGAAAAAATTCGAGACGATAAATCACTTTTTCTTTCATTTTGTTACGTTTGAGATGAAATCTATATTTCTCAGGTGTGTTGTTTTATTTTTTTATTCATAAAGAAATCATTGAATGAAATGGCGGTTTTGACCACGCGAAGGTCATGCAGCCCATCATCAAATAGAAGACAAAAATTAACAAAAGTCCGTCGAAATTGCTGCTACAAATAATAAAAATAACGAATTGAGCCAATTAAACCACCAAGTGTAGTGTAACTTGACCTTGTTCTCGGCATGGTCCGACATGCCAGCCGTGTAATTTTCAAGATGACTTCCTCAATTGTCGCGAAAAACAGCGACGTTTTTTATTTGTTTTATTTTCTTAAGATTTGTCGGAAGGTATAGACGGGAGTGATTCCGCTTTTTAGCAGACTAATAAGTCGGATACTGACAGATAAATTATTGCAATTAAGCAAAATTCGTTAATCTATTACTTGCCCAGGGCAGTCCAGTTTGGAGTGTTAATACTAACTCGGCCATATTGCCCCTAGGCTGATCAGCTAATTTATAATTAATTTCATTTAGACACCTTTTTGTTAAGTTATCGACGATTAATCAGGTAGAGGAACAACCTGCTGTTATTTTTTTTTTAAATTCTTTTATCAGAAATCGATAAACATTTAGCCAAGGTTATCGCGGCGGCCCCCGACGTCAGAGCTTTGTATAACCATCGGCAGGATGTCTTTAAGCCGCTAAGTGAGAAAAACATTGTTTCACCGCGTGAGAAATTGGATTGGATTTTCTAATGAGAAACGACTTTTATGGACGTCGGTCGAGCAGCTGCATCAGTCTTTTCTATATTTAGTGCAAGAAAATGATGTAATTTACTCATATGGTCGTAAAAATGTAACTAAAAGCAATATTTGTTCAATTTCAGCATTCTATAATTCAACGAAACCCAACGACACTTTTAGAATGGATAAGTTACTTGCAACAAATTATGCTGGACTTTTTAACGTGTCTTTTATCTTCTGAGCCGCGTATCCCAATCATTTGCGCAATTTTGCATTTATGCGAAAAGTCAATATTGATCCTTCTGCAGCGTGCCGCGATTGCAGGGCCGGATCATTAATTATCCATTCATCTTCGGATTGACTGAGAACGAGCGCCTGCAATGGCCGTCATATCCATTCAGATAAAAATTCTCTCGTTCTATTGAGGTCCACGTGACTCGATCGCTTGTTAAATCAGACGAGCGATTTACTTTAATGATCGTCATGGGAGCTTTTTTCTCCCCGCGTTTTTCTTACTTTTGTTGTTACTGGCCGGCGTTATTGTGGTTTTCCTACAGATATCCGACCAGAGATTAAATCTGACAATAATTACTATTGCCGTGCTGAATGGAAATAAAAAAACAACATAAGGAAAAGAAAAAAGATCACAAGTGCCTGGTCAAGATGCTTTTAAACGCTCAACAAATTAATGGCAACAAAATTATAACACACGGCGACGGGACGACACGGAGTTTCCGGTTCGGACATTTCGAGGTTGAAATCATTTCTGTGAAACTTGGAGTCTTCTTTGGAATTCGAAACGACTTTTTGGGAATTTTAGTGGAGTCCTATTTAAGTGGACTGATTCGTTTTGCTTCAGCACAGTAGAATTTATGAGCTTAAAACTTTTTGGTGTCAGGGTTTGAAATAACATGACAGAACTGTGCGGATTTTTCACTTTTTCGTTCTTTATTACTCTTATTTATAATTTGAATGGACAAGTTTTAGAATGTCATTTTCGAAAAACACATCTGATTCATCCAAAAATGTTTTTTTTCCTTTTTTATTAAATCTTATTTGAATTAATAGTTTTAGAAAACACATTTAATTAATTGAAGCCTTTTTCTTTTGTCCATGCTTAATTTATTAACAGTTATTAATTTTTATTGTCATCGAAAACTCATATATTTAATTTTTCATTCAGAAGGTGTAAAAGATTAAATTTGATATGCCACTATTCGCAATCAGTCAAAGTCATTTGATATGATTTCAATTCGACTGTTGTTTGCACCTCATTAATTTAATAGTTTACCACACATTTAACAAGATTTAATTTGCTTACTCAGTTTGTTTTTAAAATTCAACAACAACAACAAACATACAGAGACGCTTTTCTTGAGCACTGAAAAAATGTTAGCAAATTAAAGCGCCTGCTTATGTAAAGAGTAGCATTGAACTTAGAACTCTGGCATAAAAATTCCGATTTGTGTCTTGAAACTGTCAAACAACTTATCAAAAGTAAAACTACATCCCTGGCACTTGGATAATTGACTTAGATCTTAAAAAAATCTAAACATTATTATTTTCATGAAATCGATGGACATAAGCATATGCCATGGGAGAAGATATGGTGTCATTCGTATTATTTCTTAAAATACTACTTACTAGAGATATACTCAATTTCATAAAAGTATTATTTTTGAAGTCTGTATTTGTTCAATTATTCCTACGAGTAGAATAAAACGAATTTAATTTTGGATGCTGTAGTGTACCTCTTGAGTAATACGCAATGAAAAGTTGTTCAGTGAATTTCTTGGAATATTTATTCGTTTTCAACCCTTACTTTTATAAGGTCTTATAAATTTGAATAGAACTAGTCAAAGTAAGTAGGCGATTATTTTGAAATCTGAAAATATATATATATGTGGCGTTGTACTATTACTAGTAAGCGTTATATTGTTAAATTGATAGAGCTTTAAACTTGAATATCCCTGTGGTGAACATTAAACATTTTTTTTCATATTAAAGATGCTTTTCTTCTGAATAAAACCAAGTAATACCATCGTAAATAACCATTATTCGCAATATATGTATAAATAAAATCTGTAAAAAATGTATTTGTGTGCAAAGGTATTTTTATAATGCTTTTGTACCTCGATTACCTGTGCCGACTAGCTTTCCATTTGTTTTAAAGACCAAATTACAAAATTACACTTCGTGCATGAATACCATAAAAAATCTTCCCGTTTACCGCTGTTTCTTTCTGATACTTTCTTTATGGTGACTTCACGTCACTAATAAACAAATTGCTTAGCATACCCGAGTCTCGTCAAACAAATCATGGCCTATTTTTGCCTCACGATCAGTCGAATATTCGTTTTGCATGATTGTTGGCCATTAAAAATGTGCCAAAGATACAGCAGGCCATCATAAAAATGTTTCGACGGTAAATCGGTTATCGAACTCATAACCCGCTATCACCGATGAATATGCCCATAAATCTCACAAAATCTATCACCACACGCAACACAAGAATTTCTCATTTTTTCGTCTTCATCAAAGATTAAAATTCCTCGATGGAGATGATCTTTAAGCAGCAGCTAATTTCTTGTCGCAATTATGTTGACTTTGACTATGACTATCGCATTTTTCATAAAAATCGAGCTCAATGAGCTTTGTGACAAACTGTTACACCTCTTCAGACTATTTTTGGAAGATGAGTACCTGCTTTATAGCAGATGTAACGTATGATCGCAGGTCGTTGGTATTTCCCTTTTGTAACGTTTTGGGGCTTTTTAAAAATGTTATCATCGATCTTCTCCGTAGCACCAAAAAATCATAAAAACAAAAACAACACCCGGAGCAAAAAGTGGATACAAATCGTAAAAGACACTACAGACGAACTTCGAGTAATAAACTAGTTTTAGGATGGCCATCGGTTTTCCTTACACATGTGGGCCACTGCGGCAGCTGCCAAAAAGCGCTTCTTTAGCTAATATTTGGATATTCATCAAAGGCCAATTTGCATGCCAAAAGTATCTCAAATATCGTTTTGGATTTTTTATCCCCAAAACAACAGTTAAATTTAGATTCACGTCAGAAGAAAGCCCTGGATTATTTACAGGTGGATGATAGAACTCGTTGTGCAAAAGTAGACCAACTCTTAGCAGAAGTGGCGGCTGACTATCCGTTATCAAAATGTCATCTCACCATTTAAGTCATAACTTGTTATTACAGCGACAGATATGCGTATTGCGGCCATTAACATATTAAAAACCGAAAAGCTATGCCAAAACCGACAGGTTTTACCTTAATCCCTATGAGAATCTCTTTGTTGTAGCCCGGCCGGAATTACCCATAAATAAAACGATTATGAAGCAGTTTGGCCATAAATCGGATTTGCGCTGCTTTATAATCCACTTCCGTCTCCGTCCCACCCAGGTAACCCCTTGTAACTCTACCTTACCTGTGCATTAGACCCGTACTGCACATACATGCACATAAGCGGCACTCAAGCCTGGATTTTTGTGAAACATATTTCTGTTCAAATATTACCTCAAGATCTAGAAAAGCACTTAGAGATCGTTTAAGTCAATCCATCTTGACCGGTGTCCACCTCGAGTGGCCACAAAGGAGCCCAGATATTGTGTGCTCAGCTAATTGAGCGGATCGCATTATGATCGGTGGTAGTTTTGTCGCATTAATTAACGTACTCCTAGTGCACTCGCGATGCTTTTCAATAGAAAATAATAATTCAAGGTTTCGTAAATAGTGGCCGTGTGCACTTCAGTCATAGAATTACTTCACTAAAAGGTTAAGATGTTTCGTGATTTCCTCTATTTTTCAGCCTTAGGCTAACCGATCTTTGAATGAAGAAGCACTGATAGACTTCCGCGATCAATTAAGTGCTAATTTCGTTTCTAGATTTTTGCACAAAAACAAGTCTTATTCAAATGCTTAGACCATCGTTACGGTTCATAATATAAAAGGACACAGTCTCTAGTACTTAACTGAAAAGTGAAATTTCAAAAGTTATAGAAATGACTAATATATAGTTATTTACATTTATTGTATAGTTTATTTTAATGCCAAGCAATAAATGCTTTTTTATTGATCATAAAAGGCTGTTAAACATGCTCAACCCACGCCATTTTCAACACCTAAAGCACTTAACGTTTAGAACTTGAGAACTTATAAGACTAAAGAAACGAAAAAAAAACGTAGTAAAAGCTCAAGTGATTCACTATAATTTTAATTTAAGGAGACTTTTTTAACTAAGAGATATTGTCAAATAAAAAGTATAAAAATAAGAAAATTCTAAATACATTTTTTAGAGTATTAAAACAATAACTTGATGTTGATCCATTGCCTTAATCGTTGCTAGTGTTTTTGATTACTTTTTAAATTCATTTATTTCTGGGAATTTCCAAGCAGCACAAAACTTTAGTTGGACGTGGGCTCACTCGGCAATTGTCTAAGTGCTATTGTTTCACATTCGTATGAATTTGATTTACCCTCTTTTATTGTTAATTTTTTTTTAAAGAAAGTTGTTTGGCTGATTCATATCATGAAAATGTTAACTTGGTAAAGTAAAATTTGTAGCTGTATAAACTAGGCCTTGTCTAATTGAGATAGTACCTACTCTATAAAAGTTAGCTCAATCAATTACAACTCCATTTTACTATTTTCGCCGCAAATTATTCACTATATTTGTGGAATTAAGAATTCTCAGAAAAGAGCTTAACAATAATTTTGTACATAAGTCTAATTTCCAACATTACATTTCAATCAATTTTCTAGAAATAATGAAAATTGTTGAATTTTACTGAACCATTGACTCTCCCATTTGTTTTCCAGAATGAGCGCTAAATTAAACCTCAATAACAGACTCTAGCTATAAATAAAGACAATCTCATCCATAAATAGAAATTTGTGGTTTTAGTTTAGTTTTACATTGATCTATGAGCTACTGGTCATAATCTGTTCAGTATAAGTTACGTAATAGCGAGACCTCTAAACTAAGCAGCATCAACATGACTATTTCTTCCATGAGGTAGTAAATAAATCTAGAATAGGTCGGACCTGCACAAGTCATGTAAACAAGTTTTAAAAAATCGTTTATGTTACGAACAGATTATCTGAATAATTAATAACTTAAAAGTGCGTACAGGTGTGGACAATAGATTGATTTTTTCTTTTAGCAGAAGTATGTAGTAGTAGTAGTAGTAGAGACATTTTTGGAATATTGATTATTGTTCAATAATCACATTAATAAATAAGAACTTCACTTCCGAATTAAATTATATCAAAATTAGAAACGAATATCTCCTTATAATCTTTAGCTATGGAAATGAAATTCCTTTGGAACTTCGGTTTTTTATTGGTTATATAAACGTATTTTACACATTTTGAGTTTTAGTTTGCACCAAATTAAGATCACGTATAAAACAAGTCTATGACACAATTTTTCCAGAAACCTTCTGATACGTTTAAATCGTACAAAAATTCAACGAAACTCTTCAAATTTAAAATTAGCCGATATTTATTTTGTTGAAAATTAGAGTTTACTTGAAATGAATGCTTATTTATCTTTTCATGTTTTAATATTTATTTTATTTTATTGTGTATTAACTTCCTTATTTGTTAAAAATTAAAACTACTGTCTTGTATAACTTTGCAACTTTTCCGCGTTATTATTAAATCAAAATATTTCAATAATAAATTTTTAGTTCAGTCTGAATTCTTAGGAAAAGTAATTTGCATTGATCTTGAAAAAGTGCTGATTTCTCATGGGTGCAGTAATTGAAGCAATCAAGCAATTTAAGCAAGAATGATCTGACACACTCCAATTAAGAAGAAATTTAGTCACTAATCGGGTAAATTCTTATCACAAGAAGGTAAAGAATAAATCATAATTTCTTGGGATTTGGAAAATTTTACACTCTGAATTTTAAAACTGAGTAGGTCAGATTACGCATATGTGAGTTATTTTTCTTATTGAAATAAAATAACTGCTGTTAAATAAGAGATCATTTCTGCAATCTGAATAAAGCCAAGAGAATGTTCATGCAGACTGAAGATAATTAAAACAATTAAAAACTGACCACAGCAATGGTAAACGCTTTTTATTCTGATCGAAGGCAGTAGTATCATCTAGCGTCGATCATGCAAATGGTTACTTCCTAATAAAAATTGAATACAAACCACAAGATGTATGCGAACTTCTTAAAATAGCCGAAAATTTTCTTCTTAATTCGCAGATGAATCAGACGTGCAAGGTGTGCGGCGAGCCGGCAGCTGGGTTTCATTTCGGAGCATTTACATGCGAAGGATGCAAGGTAAGGCGAATTAATCATTTTAGTTCAATCTCCGTAAAAAATCAGTGCGCGCGCAAAAGTCATTCCTCAAAAGGTTTTGCATAAAAATCCGCTCAATGTCATGGTCCCGGTAATTACTGATCGAAATCGCTCCGCTGAACCATATTTCATTGCTATCAGGCCAGAAACAATCCAAGAACGATGTCGGCGGTTGCCAAATACGCACCAAGCGCCGGTTGGATTGCACAATTCCTTAAATAGAGTCGGTGAATAATTTTGAGGTCAATTTGCAACTCCGCGAAGTGAGAAACTTCTTTTCTTGCTTATTTTTTTCTTTGGGAGTTTTGGTTTTTAATTTTCGGGTGAGATGCGCGATTCTGTGTGTGCGTAGAGTGTATGCTTTTTTTCGGGCTGGTGCTCCCCGATCCAGAAGGTCGCTGGTGGTAGTGGAGCTGGTGAGGATGATGATGGTGCTGAGGATGAGTAACAGTTGGTAAACAACAACTTCTTCTGCTGCGGCTTCTTCGCTTTATTTTCAATGTTTTTGCTGCGGTGGTGCAACGCTCGTCTTTTGAAGGCCGGCCGTCTTAAATGCTATCTCGTAAGCTTTGTCTGAACCGTCATTATAAATAGTTCCTTTCCGCTAACTTGCATTTGCCGGAGATCTCTCGGCTTCTTGTTGCTTTTGGCGGTTCCTCCTTTCCTGCTTCTTTTCGCGGCTTCTGGCGGCTACCGTGGCTCGATCGCGAAGTTGGCGGACTCTTATTTGGACCTCTCCTTGTTGGTTTCTTTTTTTTTCTGGGCGAATTGGGCAACATTGTGCGCATGATGTGGGTGAGTGCATTTCAACTTAGTCCGGATTTTGATGGTTTCCGTTCGGTGGAGAACAGACAGAACACGAAATGAGAAGCTCCAGCAAATGCCATTGTAAATGGGTGTAGAATGAATTAAAGTCGATGTGGGTTTTTATTAAAGACGCCTTTTAGCGCTCAGCACTCTGATGAAATTGCTAATTGTTTCTGTTCACTCAAATTAATTGCAACACTTGAAGAACACTTCATTCGTGATTTCTATCTATCCAGAACAGGAGGTGGTCTTAAAATAGATGTAAACCTTAAGTCTATGGCAATGAATGATGTCGGGGTGTGTTCAAAAACATATTTTGAATCACTCAGATTATTTGTTTATTCAAACATATTTTCCAATGACGCTTATTAATTGTTCAGGATCTGCCGAGACATTAGAAATATTATTACAAAATGTTTTACTGCCATTTGTAACGAACAAAAGAGCTTCAAATGTCTTTCAAGTGACATCAAACATTAGCTACTAACTCTGTTAAATGCTGTAGGTTCTCGTATTTCAATAGTGTTTAAGCGTATCTAAAAAAATAATTATTTGTAAGCATACAACTTTATCGTAACGAAATGTCTACTATTCTATCAAAAGTCAAAACTTCCAGCAGTATTTTTATTCAAAGGACAGCAAATATGAAAGTTAACCCTTACTACTATTTTTGAAGTTTAAAAGTAATTACCATAGTGCAATATTTTTAAACGTTTTTTCTTAGCATAATTAATAAAAGAAACGGAAAGTTTTTAGTTTGTTTTAAATAAAATAACTAGAAACTGCACAACAGTTTACAAAAAAGTGAATTAATTTTCGACATAAATTAATTAAAATCCCTCAACAGGTTGTACTTTCTTTTGGAAGATTTTAATTATTACATTTTTTATATATTTTCTATTTTAATTTCTTTACGAAATTCTGAAAGTATGTACTTTGGTACTACCTGGTACCTGGTACTTTTCCCACGGGTATATGAAATATGCACAATATCAATACTCTAAAAGAAAGGACTAATAAACGAGCTTTTATCTGAGCCATTAAGTAAGTTAGAGCAGCATTTTGTTGTTTCTGGAAATATAGAAAAATAAAAGAAAAAGCGAGTTTTTTAGTTGTTGGCTTGCATTTTCCAAAAACTTTACACTATTATACAATTTGGTTTCCATATTCGAAATTTCCAAAAAAACTGCATATGTATCACAGTTTTTACATATTGCAAGCAAAACGGGATTCCAATGAGCACTATAAAATATATAATAAATTAAAACAAAAATTAGGGTCCGTTTTATCAATATTTAATATACAATAATAAGAAAATCTGCCACCTAATTTTATATCTACTGCAACAAAACTATTTAGAAAAATCACCTGTTTCACGATAATTTTCTAAATCGAATTTGGACAATTTTTTAGAAAGTCGTACGATCATCTGGACAGTGTTAGTATCTGAGTTTCCCAACAAGGTGCTACCAATTTGATTGCTTATTGTATACAAAGTAGCACACTTGAACAGCAGGAGGAGGAGGAAAAACGCGAGCTAACAATGGCAAATGTATCAATTTAAATGTCAAAAGCAATCATTACAATTGCGAAACTAGTACAAAACCAGCGAGGCAGTCCGCGCGGTACGTAGCGCGCCGAGGACCCCAGCGGTCCGGGCGAACATGATCGGAACCAATTCATAAATCAGCTCACAGCATAAAACATTGAAAATTGCACATTTCCACTATCAATAATTTCCAGGCGATTACGAAAGGGCACCTCGACTATGTCTTCACTTCCCCTCCTTTTGTTTACATTTTTTTCTTCGCTGGCGTGGCTCCTCTCTTTTGATATTATTTACTTCGTCGCTTTAATCTCAACCAAGTCTTTTTGCGTTTTTGCACTGTGCACGCCGCGGCCAAGACGAGCGATCCACCAGATTTAACTTCGGCCAGCCCGAGTCTTTCGTTTTTCCTCATTTGCTGTGATTGTTAAGCAAATCAATGGGCTAAACGTTGGCTAGACGCGCAGACGTAATCGAATGTGAAATGAGAAGGAAAAACGCGGTACAGCACCAAGAACACTAAAACAATATCACTTAACAAGTCTTAAAGCATCCCATTTCCGACCTACTTATCTTGATACCCAATTAACCTTAAAGTGTATTACGAGTGCATTGTTGGTCGTCTTCAGATAAATCCTTTTTCTGTTCGATTAAGGTGAACCGAGTGCGCGCTCCCATGGTAGACAGGCACAGTGGAAGAAATCCATGAAGCACGTGCACATTCATTTTTTTGAGTGCATGTTGCTGTTTTGATACTTAAGGAAAAAGAGTAACAATAAAATTATAAAATCCAACAATAAAATTATAAATTTTAAGAAATTGGATACTTTCATTCAATACAATTAAAAAACATTGCTTTATATTAGTAATAAAGATATATTTTATTTTTAATAAAGGATTTACGAACACGTACTATAACTTCAAAATACTTTCTTCAAAACGAAAGACTTAAGCAAGAAACTTGCTCCAGTGTTACATTTTTATTAATAAATTCTTTTTTTTAAACTTAAGTAAGACATTTATGAATAGTGCCACCAAATAACTGAGATCAGTTTAAAAACAGAATTTAATTTATTTTATCCAGAAGCTTTCTATCCTAAGACATGTAATAGATGACTTCAAATCTGGGCATCAAAGTCCATTACAAATTACTTGCTTTTAGAGCGCTGACATTCATTTTCGCGTATAAAGTCATAATCTACAAAAAAAGTCGATTAAACCATCCATCTCAGACAGAAGAAAGTACTAACAAGTCAACCAGTGTTATTTTATTTTTTAATTCTGTGATCTAAATAAAATTAGTCAAAGAACGGATTTTGAAGCGTACTCAAGACGAATTTTTAACGTTTTTAAGGTGTGATTATTGCAAGTATGCTTTTCATTATTCACATATTATATATTAAGCATACACTATATTCTTTTTTCTATATATTTAAGTTTATAACAAATATCTACTTATGTATGGAGTTTACATAATGAATTAATATAACACATTTGTTTATTCGCTAACAAGTGCAGACTCCTGAACTGATCGAAGTCGCTGTTGTTACATAACTTCTTTCAAGCACAATAAATTATATAACTATCTAAGACGGACACAATTCGAGAATTGGTTCGTTGATAGCTTACAATTGTTATACTACGATAATTGTCTTTAAATTGAATTAAGCTTCAATCTCAATTACGAACCGATCCAAGAAGTTACGTCTATTATACTAGCAATTATGAGAAACTCTGCAAGCTCATAATAAATTTGCAAGCCGCCTTAGTGAATACCACCTAAGACTAATACGCTATAGCGCATATCTAGCAATCAATCATTAATCAGACTGCATCCACACCCAAAATCACTCGAACTCCTTTTCATGAAAATGTCAATCAATCTAGCTGCATCTATTGACTTCCATCTGATTTGCATCTCAATCACTTTCTTTTCTTCTCCCAATCAGTAACACGGCGCTTTCACATAGCTTCTTCATCTGTGCCATCGTTGCTCACCTCTGCCAGGTATGAGTCGAATAGAAGAGTTCCAGCTTCACTTTCACACCCTAATTCATTTCACTGACAATATAATTACAAATTGAACCGAGCCAACAGTCAGCCATGTCTAACCTTTTCCTCTCGCTTTATTTTTCAGTCATTCTTTGGACGCTCCTACAACAATATATCATCGATTTCCGAGTGCAAAAACAACGGTGAGTGTGTCATCAACAAGAAGAATAGAACCGCGTGCAAGGCGTGCCGACTAAGAAAATGTCTCCTTGTGGGTATGTCGAAGAGCGGATCGCGGTATGGTCGGCGATCGAACTGGTTCAAGATCCACTGCCTGCTCCAGGAGCAGCAGCAACAGCAAGCGGCAGCAGCAGCAGCGGCGGCTCACAATCACAGTCAGAAAACACCACCCCCTCCGCCAACATCGCTAAGCATGCTGGGTCATCCAGGTGCCTACCCGCCAGGTCTATACCAGGCTCGAACCAAGGAAGAGCTAATGATGCTAGGAATCGACGAGTACAAGCACCCAGCTGCTTCCCCGTCCGTCAGCTCTCCAGATAGTCATAATTCTGATAGTTCAATCGATGTTAACGTAAGGAGCAATACCCTTCTGAGGTTAGGCAAACCAATGGACACAGCTCCACCAATGAGTAAAGATCTATTTCTGCCACTCCCCTTCCCGGGCCTAACATCGTTACCAGTAATGCCCCCACCAGCATTTTTGCCGCATTCGCATCTACTGTTCCCTGGATACCATCCTGCGTTATATCACCACCAAACCCTGATGAAGCCAACGGCTGAGCATCCCCAGCCGCCGCATATGTTAAATAGTTCAAATTTAGCCAATAACAACAGCCGATACACACCAAATCACAATGAAAACAACAACACTAGCAACAATACTAACAACAACAATCACATACCAAATGGCAGCAAGGCGGCCGAGGAACTAACAAAGCGCTTCTACCTGGACGCCGTTCTCAAGTCGCAACGAAGATCACCTGTGACAACAACCACCTCGACGACCACCACCCCCATTACAAACTCTATGATCACGCCGTCGACAGATGGAAACAGTGCTAAAAGTGATGAGGAGCCAGACGTAGAAAGCGAAGACGTTGTAGTATCGATGACACCGCCGCGGTCGCCCGAAGTCATCCCACAGGACAATCCGATCGACTTAAGCATGAAGACAGGTAGCAGTAGCAGCAGCAAGAGTAGTATCGCGTCCATTGATGACAATCGACACCTTTCTGGAGGCGAAAGTGATGCCCAAAGTGAGGTGGATGATGATGAGACAACTACGACAACAACAATCACAACTGCGATCCAAAAACGCAACCAGTTCGGATCGAATAACACCGCGAGCGACGAGGAGACCGAGTATGAGCGCGACATGAAACGTCTCAAGATGCAGATCACAACAACTCCGCTGGACCTTACAACGAAAGTATAGCAGCTCTGCATCTGCGAACCAACACTCTGAAGCCCCAAGGACGCTCAAGACCACTGTCCTTGATTAAAATCTAAAAAGAGAAGAAATTCGAAGTTCTGTAGTATTTTGTTATCACCTAGTATTGTTACGTTTATTTAAAGCAGTAAGGAACCCTAGAGAAAGAATTGTAGTCCCTAAAGGTCATTCCTGCGAAACCAGATCAATCTAAGAGCATTTCGTGACATGTGAAATAATTGTTAGAAAGGAATCTTACCCCAAAACGGAACGACAACGATTCGTGTACATAGCCCTCGTTATTCTAGCGTAAGTCCAACTATTTATGACGACTAGTGTTAAGCAGCCGACACATCTGAACTCGAGGCATAAAGTGCTGTTCACTGTAGGCAGATATTCTGAAAGTATTCTAGACTCTTTGAATCCCCGTCCCCAGGTCCCTGTATAATATGTGATCCCCTACCCATCATGTAAATATCTCGTATTCGTGTATTGTTTAGTCAAATATGTAAAATAGATCGTAAATGTTATTTCGATGGAGTGAGAGTAGTTGAAATGAATGAAGTCCTTTTTTCCAGCAAACTTGTTGTTTTCTTTCCTTTACTCGTTTTGAGGTTATGTTGATTGGCAATTTGTGAAGGTGGTGAAGATATTGACACTTTTTCTGTAACTGCCTGATATATTTTTGCAATAATTATTATATGCCAATGAGACAGAATAAAGTTAGATATTTAAGAAAAATAAACAATTGCGTTTTAATTTCATTTACAACAAATTAATTGGCATAATTTCGTAACATGAGAACGTAAGTAGTTTGCGTAATGGAACACTTTCAGTATGAACTGCTTGAAATAAAACCAACTAGAGATCTCCACGAAATATGAGGAGGAGTTCTTTTTTCTTGGTAAGTGTAACATAAAATATGCTTATGTATTCTAAAGAGTCTTTAGTTTGTCAAGTATGGAGCTTTCGACATCATATGGAATGATATTGGATCCACTTGACGTAATTTTAAGAAGATAAGCACACGCCAAAGGCTAAGATCAGCATTTTAATGATGAGTATTAAGATAAACATTCTTTAAATTCGTTTCGGAAATACTTTGTCACCCAATTTAAGAGTTGTATCTTTAGATCGCTTTCTTTTTTCACAATAACTTCAATATTGCATAAAATTTACCAGAAAAACTGGAAATAGATGTAAACTCTTCAGGGACGAATTTTTCAAAGATATTTAACAATGATTTATGTTTTTGTTTCATTATGTTTTATTCATTTTACATTGAAACCTACTCCAAACAAAACAATAAGTCTAAAATAATGGTAAAATAACAAAATAATAATAATAATGTCCACAAATGTGGAGTTTATGCATGAAATTGCTTCATGTATTCACGGCATAAATTTGATACAAATGAAGCGAATTTTCGTTTTACAATTCTTATGGTGACATTTAAGAGGACTATTGACCGTATTTCTGCAATAATTTGCAGCTCTTTGCATCGTCCTTTCACTTCCATCCTATCCTGGGTACTAGCATAATAGAAAAATTTCACTTTGCTTGCAACACGGAACGATAATTATACACATGTGTATATTCATAATTTCGAATCCCGTTTCTGAATTAATACTATAACTAAAAAGTACAATATTTTACACGTCTGCTACTTTATCTATTCACTATATTCAATATTAACAAAGAAGCGATCTTTACGTAGCATAAAACTTTATCAGTACTGCTATATGACGGGTTTATTGTTTTTATTATTGAAAAATTATGTGGTGCATAGTTCTCCTACCGACGTTAATTCTTTTTTATATTTAGAATTAATTCAAAAAACTAAACGTGCACATATGTGCCAATATACTGAAGAGGTTAACGCTTTATAAGCAAATCAATTCATAGGAGCTAGAGATTTTCATTTACCTTTTCAATGAAAGTCTTTCGTAAATTAGGATTTCTATGCAAATACATTTTTAAACCTTTTCAAAGATGCTTTCCCATTCTACTTGAAAGCATCAAAACATATTTATTTAAAAGACAGTTATAAACCATATGCAAAAATTCGCTAAAAGAACGGCAATATTTTATGTTGCAATTTGCATGCATATTTTTTCTACAGGTAAAAAATTTAGGAATTATACCTCTGTTGAGAACATCTTAATGAAACTATTGTGAGAAAGGAACACACATCCAGTTATAAAAATCAAAAATTATTTTCAATAAACACGTACGATAAGTTTCTTAAACGACGTAATAAAATTATTATTGACAGTTTGTGTACATAAAATATAATAAATGTATTTTTCTTAGCAATTGCAAATACAGAATTCAAATAAAAAACATTGAAGTGTTTTATTTCTTAGATATAAATTGCGATTTTAATAAAATGGATTTAAATTGAACTTAACTTAAATTTTCAATTTATATGTATTAAATGCTCTTCCAAATTCTCTAAACACATTAAAAAGCGGTAATATGTAATTAAAATGAAAACATTGCTATGCCTTACGATAGCGACAATAAAAATAAATTTTTTACCTTGGGAGTTTTCAATTTATGTTATATAGAAGGAGCCTGAAGTCAATTATCTCTTATGGTTTCCTTTTTGCAACTAGAAAAAGACTTCGAAATTACATTTTTAAAAGGCTTCGCTTTTTGTAAGCGCAACTTAATGGTAATGGTTCTCGTGCACCAGCAATAAAAGGGCATAGGCTTTTGTTACCTTACACATCGCAAAGTAATTGCAGGTAGTGCGTTACGTCTGAAGAGCAAACTCAAGAAGCCTCAAGTTGAGCAAATAAAAGGAAAGCCAAAGAAGTCAGTCAAGACCGATTGAGTAAAGACCTCCTTCTGTCAAAACGTCGGTGGAATCTGCATCCGATAAAAGCATGCATGCGCTTTTCGCGCCGAGAATAATTTGAGTAGAAATCGAACTGACCATTAGGGCCCATCCGAGCAGGATATGAGTTGCATAACATGTCAAAGGCGCGTCAGACGCATGAAATAGCACCTTTTCCACCCCTGGGATGACTTCCCATATTCAGTCCTTTCTGAGGCCTTCACGGAGTGTCAGGTGTGATATGATTGCAAACAGCTTAGATATTGTACCTGAACGTTTCCAATCGACAGCAATTTGCTGCTCAGAATGCCCTCGTGGCCTGACAGCGCGTCTACTCCAGATAAAGTTGCAGGACGGCGCGGACGGCTCGGCGGGACCGCTTGATTGACGTAAGTAATTTATAAAGCACTCCAGCCTCCTCCGCTGAATCCGCGCCGGAGCGCAAGAGAATCCGAAACAAGGGTAGCCGCGGAGTGCTCGGCGCACCGCGAACAATTGCACATCATCAGCATGCATCAGGTGGGTTCAGAGCTCAGGTGCGAATATATTTTTCGCGCAACCCAAGCACCGCGGCGAATGCGAGGGCAAAAGTTCTGGTCGCTGGTATTTTTAGCCTGGGCCCGCGTGCTTCCCTCACCCGGTGATGAATCGATTCTTGCAAACAAACAAATTTTGTGTTTGATTTAATAAATTACTTCGCCATTTGCATAGTACTTCTTTTTCCGATTTTTTGTGGCATTCAGAATTGTCTCTCGCCGTATACGTCAGAAGATGGAATTGGATTATATCGGGCCGGAGGTGTATCGAGATTAGTGGAGGTGGCTGTCTGTGACAGTTTTGGTCAAAATCTCAAGGAAAGGTAGGAAACGTCGCTTTATCAAGATTAGCTTAATCGCCAGTTGAGATCCGATGGTGGGACAATTCAATTAGGAGGTGTATGGAAGCAATGGATTGTAATTTGGCGGCAGCACCTGGGAGTATCTTCGAATTGTGCCACCTACCCATCCCGACGGTGTTCTGATTTATGTCGTAATCTTGATGTGCTTTAATTTTATGCCCACAGCTGCCGAGATCAAATGAGTAATGGACCGTCTGGATTTGCACTTTACTGAATATATGAGAAGGTTTCCATAGGTGGGAAATGGAAGGATCGCTTCTAGGTAGGGCTTTGTTCAGATTTATAGTCAAATGAGCCATTAAAACCGGTATTGGATTTCTTAAGAATAGGAGTCTATTATGTCTCTACTCTTTGCAACTAATTTTACATCACTTTGGGACTCTATCATGTTTCGTGCAGATTGTAAGTAATTCAATTCAAAAATTAACCAAACATTTCTATGGAAAGTGATAAAAAGGACGCGTTTTATTTCACCTTTCGCCCTGTTTCGTAATATATGACAGGTATTATACTTTTACTACGTCATGGAAAGAACGAACAGCGCTGTTAACATTTATCACGTCAAAAGTTCCGAAAAAAGAATGAACTCGAAAATGTTACTTTAAACACTTTATGAATAAATTGATATTTTTTTCCGTTGGATTAATTGTCATGTAATTGTAATTTGTGAACCAAATTTAATTTCTCCTGAAATGTATTTTCAATGCTTCTAATATTAAACATCTACAAATATAAACATCCGAGTTTTAATCACAGATAGGGATAAATAAACTATACACGCGTCCCTACACTAGCGGAAACTATAAATAACATAATCTTTGAATTGTTTATTCTAAGGAAAAGTGGAGGTATCGATCAATCGGTTTTTAATTTTTTCAAATATCTGGATTAATTTCTGTGAAAAGAACAAAATATTCTCTGTCAAAAAATCCATTTTCGATTTTCATCGAAACATTGAAAAATTGTTATTTTCTTAAATCAAATTTATATTAATTAATTTACTATAGAGAGTTGCTACAATTTCTTCTTTCGGAATTTATAGAAAAATGTTTTAGTGAAAATGAGATTAATGATTTTAAGCTTTCTCGAAAATTACGCAAACAATCATATACGAAAAATACTTATTTGAATTCTATGCCGAGGTCTTCAACGAGTATGCCCTAAGAGTTTAAGGACTATAATTTTTTATTCACCACGGTTCACAGTTGATAAATCAGTTGACTTAATTAAAGCGCTTAAAATTAAAGGAGATCGCACGGGGTACGCAAATGTCATTGACCTTTCGCAAGTCACGTAATAGAGATTGCTATGAGACTGCGAGAAAGTGCGGTATGAGTGTAGCAAAATGTTAAGAATATCACTGGAATTATTCCCTTGGTAGTAATTGGGGCCGGTTGTGGTGGTAAATATACAAGATTGCAAGTCGGTCAGTAATTGCATACTGCCCTAACAAAGGCTCCAGAAAACGTGAGAATGAGGAGCGTTCAAATTTCGCACTTTAATGACCCCCACGGATTTTTTTCTGGTCCAGATTTTGTAAACAAATCAAGCGAAGGTGCGCATTAGCTATCTTTCCGCTCGATTTCGGCTTCGCCTTCCCATTATCACCCGATTAAGCAACAAAGCGAGCCCGGCTCCACACGGACCTTCCTTTTTCAGCGCAACAATGCGCCGAAGCCCAGTGCCATTGGTGCGGTCCTCCACCCCGGCAGCACCGTCGCCGGCCAAATCGCGAAAATATAGTGCCCGGCGAGCCGATTAAAATCCACATAGCCATCTCTCATAGACATGAAAGGCACATACTCGGAATCAGCATGAGATTTCATCTAATTTGTGATATAATTTGTTTAAAGTAATTGACAGGCTGGCCCCAGCGGGTGGCCCTCACATTCTGAGGTCTCTCTCTCTCGGAGCAATTTAATCCACACCACTGGTGGCTGTAGATGAACAAGAAGAAGAAGTGACTGGACCGGGGCTCGGAATGCCTTTAGCCTACCTCGTCTTCTCTTCCTGCGCCGGATTCAAATGGATATGTCTTGTTGCTGCGCGCATCCACAACGTGGCCGGGCCGTGCTCAAGACGACCCGAAGACGTTCCAATTGCCACAAAACCCATAAGACAGAAATTTCGTTTTCGTTCTTCAATTATTCTGTTGCGCAAGCCTTGATAGCTTCAGAAAAGTTACGTGGCGACTGTGGGCCCGTGCGGCGGGACGAGGTGCGGACGGGGGCGCGGGCGCGATCAGCGTGTGAATTATTGAATTGCACTGCGACTCCCATTGCAATTTTTCTAAGCCGCTAATCAAATGGATTTGTGGCTGCATTAACCTTGCGATTGTGTCGCAATATTTCTCGGTCTTATTCTGCGTTGTTTTGCCAATTTGTTAATGCGATTGTGACGGGTAATTAGATGTAATGCTGCTCCAAGTTATGGATATGTGCAAATAGCCGATTCACCGCGGCCGATTGACCGCGCAATCTTGTGGGTTGTTATCCCGAGGCTGCTCACGTCCACTATACACTATAGTACACGGTAATCGCGCAGAGGATCGCGGGTCGCCGATCGCGGAATCGCGGAATCGCGGATCGCGAACTACGATCAGCGCGGGTGATAAGTTATTGGAGTGGTGTCAAGGGTGATTCCATCCAGCAGGATGTCGATATTCGCAACCACTCTTCAATAGTACAGACGCATAAATTTAAAACCGTTTTCGCACAGTACTCACTCGTCCGGACATTCGAACTCCCTGTTACCAGCATGTCATCTTAAGATCGATTTTTTGTCATATGTCACCCCATTGAACTCGTAGATATTCCTGCACAAGTGACCGTGACTCTGAATAAATTTCAGACACAGAGACCACTGAAGACGACTGGGATATACCCAAGATACATCTTTCGAGAGTATTTACAGAAACGTCAATCACTGTAAAAGTTGCCTGCACTAAATGTGCATATAATACGAGTGAGCATCTCCAGGGCTATCTCCGAAGGAAGGACGTTGCAGGCGATGCAGCCGCACGGTTCCAGCCAGGTACAAGCTAAGAAAGCCAAAGTCTTCTTACCTCAGCCTCATGCATTCGTGCACAAGTGCTGAAACACTCAAGATGTCTTGTGAATAATAAACTGAATAAAAGTCGCGGAGGGCCCTCAAGGTGGGCACTCTCCGATAATATCGCTTTGTTCAAGTGCATGACAACTGCAATAACAGCCTCCTTTCAATAATATTATTTATTGAGGCAATTTATTATCATTTCGCTCCGATTGGCCTTTAAATGTACAATCGAAAGATTTTGATTGAATAATTACCGACTTTGGGCACCATGCCAACTTTTTCTCTTCTTTGCGCCTCTTTTTTAGCTTCTGTACACCACTGGGCTATAATTTTGAGCGGAACGGATGCTACACTAGCTTCTTGTTTTCTTAATATCGGGTAGCATTCAACAGCCCGTGCTCAACGTCCATATATTCAACGCAAACGAAGTAATGAAATGAGTGTTGATGATCACTTTGGAAAAAAACGCAACAAAGATAAAATTGCAAAATTGCACGACTCTCAGTTATGATTTTTGCACAGAGCTTCATAAAAATTTTCTAAAAATGCTTTCTATTTAAAAAGGTCTAGTTTTGGTATGGATATTAAAAGTGAATTTATAATAACATAAATTCTAGAATTAAAACAACCGTCCTTGAAAAATTATATACTACTTTGACGAACTAGAAACAGTAGTTGCTGTAAACATTTCAAAGGAAGATAATTATCATATCACCTTTTCATACTTAACAAAATTAAACTAAGTAATTATTGAAGTAGATCATATAAAGAATTATGAGACATGCAAAATCATTGTTTTCATTGAAAATTTAACCTCTATACTACTACTAAGAAAAAAAGGCATTCAATACTTCTCAATAATTTTTGAAAAAATTTTGAAATTAATTACTTACGACGTTGTTTTCTTTTAAACAAACACCAGGTAACATAAAAGCAGGCTGTAATTGTAATGATTATTACTCTGTCAGACTGGCTTTGTATTAAAAAACTATGAATTATAAAAATATACGTAAATAGTTAAAAATAGCATGTGTCTTTATTTACATTAATCATTAAAATATACCGACTCCTTGAATTTCTGTAAAGAATGACACTTACAATATTGGGGTCATGGTGGACACTATGAACTAAATAATGATTCTTGAAATGTCGAACTAAGTAGAGTGTTAAAAATGTTGAATAACTGCAAAATATGGCTTTTCCTCAAAAGTCTATGAGTCTATAATCCTTTCTTATGATGATATTAAAATTGCTTTCCACTTTTAAGGTAAAAAGTTCTTATTCCACTTTTTATTTAACTGGAAATTCTGGAAAATAAGCTTTTTTAAATTTCGTACACTATTTAATCTAAATATCGTAGAAAATACACCAAAATATGTTCCATCGAAACATATGCAAAGTTAACATTCCATGCGTATAATTTCCAGTCATCGTTACTCAATCAATTTTAATCATCAAATCATATGTCACTTTCTAAATTCACGCATTACATCCCTGTATGTTGTTGACAAAGTAAAAACTTAGCTTTGATCCATACATTCTATCGCTGGCTACACTTTATTTAAAACAAAAACAACGTAATTTTTTAATACAATTTTAATACGTTGCAATTATAGGCTTTGTGTCATTTAAACTTAAAACACAAACACATTACAACAAAGTATTTTGTAGTCGACATAGTTAAATAAAACTTGTCTACATATCCACTGCGAAGTAGTTTCTATTACTTATTATTTTATTGTTTCGCCTAGAAAATACGCTATGTTAATTCAATTTAATTACCTTTTAACAACCGCAATAATTGTCATAATAAATGTTGTTACATGGCTGTGAACAGCACGGAACAGTGACACTAAGTTTCTACTCTTGGTCAAATTGTATTGTTTCCCATTAATCATTGTGAGATTTACGAACATGTTACTCATTTTAAAATTTCATCAACAAATGAGGTGTTTGTCTTTGCCGGACATTATAGCATAAAAAGGAGAGACAAATTCAAAAGTACATATTTTTTTACGGTTTACTAAAATGTAAGTAATTAGTCCTCATATCAAGTTATCAATGAAACATACGTTTTGAATAAGCCGGTAAACATAAGTTTTTAATAAAAATTGTGATTCGCTTAGTTTTCCTGTGAAAATTGAACGAATTTTCTTATTAAACCCCAAAAGGAGACAAATCAAAAATACGGTAATCGAACAGGGCATTGAGATAATAACAATTATAATGTGAAATATTTTTTATTTGTATGATAGTTAAAATTAATCAGCAGGATATTCTTACAGTATGAATGTATGGACGTGAAAATAAAGTCTTAAGATTTAACTTTTCTTTTTGAAAGCGATTCTAGATGGGCATTACCTTTTAGTTAGCATAAGCTACGAGTTATCTCATAACTGACACTCGGCGTAAATTACACCTGCTGCTAAGATCTCTTGTAGTTCGCAGAAAATGTGTTAAAAAAAAACACCTTTTCAGACAGTACATAAAAGAATTATATGATAATATTTTATATTATAACCTTACATCTAAATTTCATTTTATGTATACAACGATCATGCTCAGTTTTAACTTGATAAAGAGAAATTATTGTAATTTTATCTATTCATTTACAAAAATAGTCCTATAGATTTTTTTTTTGGCTTTAAACACCGAAAATGCTCATGTCCGTATAACTTTCTGAATACCCGAATTAGTGTTCAGGTAACTATCGCTTGCTTGTACAAATCTTTCACGTAATTAACCTTAAGCGTACATGCCGAGGGCTTGTGCTCTATTCTTCCTACGATCCAAATTCGCCTCGAAGACCAGGTCGGCAAGGTGGCCGATGAGATGAGTGTTGATTGCATAAATCGCTCTCATGGAAATCCAGTTCAATCCGTACGGCATACTAGAACCGTAGGACAAAAAAATATCGCAGGTATTTTAATCTTAACAAAAGAAATCCCCCGGTCGAGACTTCGAAATTAATAAGCGCCAGCATTTAACCCACTTCCCATAGCGAGGATGGCTTTAAGCGCTCGTTTGTGGACCAGATCGCCGCGGAGGTGCACGAACGGTGCGCACACCAAAAATTCCCAATTATCGCTCAGGGCCAGTAAATCGACCAAAACATTTCTCACAATTTTTTTTAAGCCACGGCGAGCGATTTGAATCGAGGAGAAAAATTAGAGGAGGCCTAGGAAGCGACCAGGCCGACCAGGTGCTGGCATGGCCCCGAAATATGAGCGCCCACCACGGTTTGCATGCGCACGCAACGGCTGCGGTCGCGCTCGTCATCAATCACCAGATGGACAGTTTGAATGACAAATAGATCAGGCAAGGAGGTCACTGGCCAGCCAGGTATTGATGGCCGCTAATTGCCTACCTGCATCCGTCAAAACTTGTGAGAAAAGATATTGCCCCCGCCGAATAAAGCAATTAGTGAACCAGCAGCAGAGGTGCCTTTCGGGCAATCAATTTTGCGCGAGTTGTCGTGGCCGTTCTCGTCAGCGTGCCGCTGGTGGCGCAGCGCCAGCCTCTTCACATGTCGCAACATAATTGCCACACATCGCCTGGGTCACATTATTATTATGATCGCGGGCACGCCGATGAGCCAAGGCTCGCGACGCAAGGTAAAGAGGTTTATGAATCAGTGCACGACTACGCACCTTGATGTCGCGACATGCAGATTATCTGCCCGCTCCTCGAGATGCTCCGGGGAGATGACGAGCCGGGATGATGACGACGGCCGATTATCGTAATTTATTTGTCGAATTACTTGTAAAACTCGCCGGGCCCTGCAATTTGAGACCCATGCGTCAACGGGAAAACGCCGGAAATTGATCATGACGATGGTGATTTCTTCATTCGTCGAGCTCTCTCGTTTTTGGCCGCTCGAGTGGCTCCAAACACTATGAGGGGTTATTCAAATTGTGCTGAGCAAACAGGTAAAGTGGAAGCCCCCGGCTGTCGTGTGGGAGCCTGTGCTGTTATTGGTTCCTGGACCTCTGAAACAGACGAGGAAGAATCCTGTAGGAAGTAGCCAATACAATGAGAACGCCGTTTCCATTCGATGTTCCTACATGTGGCGGTTGTAGCGGGTCCAATATAGGCCTTATAATTTCTAAAGTAAACCTCTGCACTTGAACTCAAGCTTAGAAAATGTACCAATAAGACAAAATCGATTGATAGGTCTAATAATCTTGTGTTTCTTTTATAATGAATTGTGATTGTATCTAGAACATTATAGTAATACGTACTTATTGAAAAAACTTTAGGAATAGAACAGACATAAAACATAGTGAAAAAAATACCCAAAGAAACTTGAAACCGCTTTTTAGTGATTTTGAAATAGTTAGTTATAATTAACTCATCAATTAAGCCACAGAATTTCCGAACAGCCTCATGTGCATCTTAACAACATAACATTTATAATTTATTCATTGGACTGATAAAATTTAACATAAATTGTTGAATTGTTGGCATGTGTACCAGTGCTGACAATTAGTAACAAATTATTTTGTTATTATTCACCGCTAACTAGAGAACTTTATAAGTCCGTAAAAATTGGTGAAAGTGATATGATGCATTTTTGATTACCTAGCAAAAGAAGTGTTCACTTAGCGGGTTTCCATTCAGAAAACCCAAAGACCGGCAAATGGTCATTTATTTCATAAATTTGCAATGAGCCACTCAAACAGAACTTGATGGAGACCCTGTCGAAAAGCTGGCATTCATCCGCTGCAAGAAAACAATAACGAATCTTTAGCAAATAGACTCCCATTCCTTGTGTGTCATCCCATTACTCATTCCCTCTAACTGTTCTCTGGTCGGCGAGTTGATGCATCGCCGTAGATTAATAAAAGAAGAGGCCACCAAGGAAGTGTCTTGGATACCACCAATGTTCGCTATCTGCCTGAAATCAATAAACGTCGACGACAAATCAGCAATTCCTCGAGCACCCATCCGGAGGATCGGCCGCCGTAGTCCGTACACGCGGAACGCAGCTCGTCCGCGGATCGCGAACAGACCACCGTCCAGCACCTGACCACATAGGCGAGAGATATTTAAGGCGATTGACCCGCGGGGTCACGTATTCATAAATTGTTTGTTTTACTTATTTCTGGCGAAAATGGCCTGAGTAATAGTGCGTCGCTGCAAAAATTAGCAGTATCTCACAGCATAATAATTTTCCATAAATAAATAAAAGAAGATGCGCTGTGCAGTGTCCGAGCCGGCCGCGCACTGTGCCATTTAAGCAGTGGCATGCGCGAGCCGAGCCCGAGGTGGCTTATCAATAGCCTGACCCGTGGACAATTCCATATAAAATTATTATTTCTGTCTGTCCTCGGGGGAGATAACACTTCTCCATCGCGCAATTTATGGACATGCTGTCGCGAGGATCTCATTGGTTTCCTCGGCTGGCATAGCCATTGAAATGTGTGGCTATTGGTAACATTGGGAAATTTTAGGTTTCCCTGGTACAGCAGATGCATCTATGGAAATTTCCAGACTATTCAAGTGAAGAAGACTGGCCACGATGCCGCGACCTAGGCTGTAGGTGCTGTTGAAAATAACATGCAGCTTTTCGATTAAAAAGAAATGTTAGAGCAACAGCTTTAATAGTGTCACCATGAACTGTCGATGAGCAAATTTGTGGAGTCTGATGAAAATCGAAGGATATCTATTCCCGGTTCAATCAAGGAAAAGATCTTCCTCTTGCAAGTCGACATTTAAATCTTTCTCTACATTAATGTTTAAACAAATGAATATATTGACAGTCATACATCAACCCTGTCGAACTCGTTATTCTTGATCGTCTTCTTATTCAAGTTAATTCTTTTCATTAACATTTCTCGGACATGAACAATTAATAATTGTAGGAAAAGATGGGTGCGTTCACTTTTGCAACAATCAAGTGTACTAGTTTAGCAAGTTATATCACCGATCTTTTCAAGCTATCATTTTCTTTTGATGTTTTGAAGGAAAATTTATTGGCAAGTGCATGAAAGTGACACATGGCAAAATAATTAGCAAACCGCAGTTACAAATCGAAATTAAATTATTCGCAATATAAAACGATCGATGTAATCTTTGACAAGAAAATCATGACTGTCACAGACTCCACAAGGCACGGGCGTGCTATCATGATGTAATAATTCTCGGACCATCTTCAGAGGGAGAAGGGAGTTTCCCGCAATTTAAATCAGTAGTGAGAATTACTCCGTCGTACACATATTCTATTAATATCTGATCAGACTGTGGGAAAATGAAAAAATAGCAACAATGCATATATCTCAGGTGATGCCAGACACACTCGTGTCGACACCAGTCGACACATGTTTAGGTTATCCCGGACTTCGAGCCAGGTGTACGCAATGTGAGTCACTGCATTGGTTATTCGAATGAATTTTGTGAACCGGATAAACACCCGTGAGAAAATATTGTGTCCACGATTTTAATTAGAAAATGCATTACGCTTCAATCGAGTAAAGGGTTTTTTTTTCGTGGATATAGATAATATATTAATTATCGTGACTTTGGTATTTTGAATTGACGCCTCTTACAGAGGGATGACTAACAAATCAAACATTTCAATTTTTCTTATAGTTTAATCATCCCTTAATTATATGAAGTAGTTGCAAAATATATAATAAAAATAGTTTCTACATTTACATCCGGTTATCTTCGAGGCCAACGATTACACACGAAACGTGTTCAGGCAAGAATAAATAAATCTCTCTAGGCAAAGTTCCATTTTTATTTGTTTATGCCTGCTTCAAAATGGCAAATACCAAATGAACTAAATCTATGTATGCATAGTTATCAATCAATTGATTTTTAAATTGCTCTACTCCAACTCTGCGGCAAGCTCCAAAAAGAGAATCTCTGTAATGCTGTTTCCATTCCATAGATGGAATGGCATTAACGATTTTGCCAACATCATCCAGAATTTGTTTCAACTTGTAGAAGTTTTGATATTTCCGATAAAAAAGTCTTACCGAATGGAAAAATGTAATTCAAGCGAAAATTGATTATTTTTAATCAATTTTTTGACAAAAAAGCTATCCATGAACAGAATTACAAAGTAATTAAAATGTGAGGTTTTATAGTATAAGCTAATTTCTCGAATTATTAAGTTCTCTTAGGGTGTAAAACTCCCTACTACAATCATTTACTTCGTAAATGGGCCTCTACAGCGTCTATAAGAAAACTCATGGAAAAAGTTTACAAACTTAATTCTGAATCCTCATTTTTGCAAGCATTTATTTTACACAAAATGTTTAATCAAAAACATCTCAATATCAAATTAAGTATACAAATTTCATCAAAAGTGTTTATATTTTACGTAACTTTTATAATTAACTTATAAAATTTGTGAAATGTCCAAAATGATTCTAAAACCACCAATTGGAAATTTTGTTGCCCAAATGACAATACCATAAAAAGAATTTTATTTTTAATAACAACACTCTAACCGGAATCTGATGCCAAATTGCTTTCAAATCGTCAGAAATTCATAAAACAAATAAGTTTCGTAATGATATAACCCTTTTTCCAGATTAAAAGTAAACCAGTTTTAAAAGATAAGAAAAACGCGTAACTAATTTATTTGAATTCTAATGGGTTTCTACTATAAATATATTGCCTGGGGTTTCCCAGCTCGTTGAATGCAGGCATGTTTAATAGTGTTTTATAACTTTGCGTCATATAAATTACTACTACATCCCATCTCATTATATTTGACGTCAAACGATCTGGAGATCCCTGAATTATTTCGCAAAAATCCCGACAAATTGTTTTCTCGATGTACTGGATTTATTACTTTTAAACAAAATGTCCACATTTTTCTATATTCAAAAAACGAAAATCATAGCGACGTGTTACATAAAGACGCAAATCCTTTTTCACACTTTGAGTAAAATAGAATTGAACGGTTTTGATAATTAATTTATAAATTACGGCGAAATGTCTATAAAAATTTCATGTAATTTTACTAATCATTTTTAGATTAGCTTTCATGTTCAGTTGAATTGTTCAAGTTTTGGTTTTAAATTAATTTCTTAAGTTTGAAACATCCGAAAATGTCAGCTGTATTAAGAGATATAATGAAGAAATTATACAATAAATAATTTAAAGTGGATTTTACAAAACATAAATCAAAGTAATAATTAAATGTAAAAAATAACATACTATACAAACTTAGTAAAAATTCAAAGTACTGGGTTAAATGAACAGCTCTTTTCAAATTTTGACTAACCAATAGAAAAATGAATAAATATTATTAAGACTTTTATAAAATACATTCTCTTTCCGGCATTTCTGAAATTATCTACCTTAGGTTAATCATGCGATTCACTTTAGATTGATTAATAGAGGATATTAAAGGTGAGTGCCTTTTAGATATATTCAAAAATCGCCTACCACACTTTCTGGACTTGATTTTAAAACTTCACGAGGTACCAAATCTGTAATACACAATATTTGATAAATTGAATAATTTTTACAAAGTTTCTATTTCTCGAATGTAAGGAGTGCAGAGGCGATAGTTCAACAACATTTTTTTTGTGACATTGAATTTTAAGATTATCAAATAGAGTAAAAATAAAAGTGATGAAACCGATCTGCCTCCACATACCATACATGAACTAAGGGAGTGTTTCACTGCTCCAAAATATTCTATCATTAGTAACATGTTCCTCTTTTTATGGTATATACGTGGAAAAGTACAAATAATTCGAAAACACCTACCAGACATTTGACAAATTTCCTGGGAATTTCAAATTTGAGCATAGTTAAGACTCCATTTCAATGACCTTTCTTCCAAAATGAACGAACTCAAAATCGTATGTAGCGTATTGGATTATAGACTGTACCCTCTACACCCACTTCCGCGTATACGACAAAACGGATTACAAAATCACCCTATGTCATATATCACCTTAGCCCAAGTGTTTAACACTTTTGCTGCACTGTTTAAAAAAACAACCTCCTCGTGGTGATTTAAAAATGCTTGTCCAGTGTGGCAAATCGAGTCGGGTCAGTCTAAAAAATGTTCAATGATTAATAACACCGGGCGACATTATTCGACAGGGTGTCTATGTGGGTGTCTAAAAGGCTTATTAATGTGCCACCAGCCAAAATGACCTCGTCTCCTCTTGTACCCCACCACTAATTTGTCGGCTTAATCGTAACGAAAGCCTCTACTCGCAGACTGACCAAGGTGAAATTAGATAAGCGAGGAAGGTATGAAAAATGGTTTCAATAAACCCGAGAACCGGAGAACATACCCCGCAGGTGAAGAAGACCAGATACCCGGGCACCTACCTTCTCGCGACCATGTGACTTCGTCGCGGCCGCTTTACAAGGCAATACCGGCCAGTAGTGACAAATTGATCCTAATTGAAAGATTGGTCGCTTTCGAGACCATTTCTCCATATCGTTCCGAGCCCGATTCGATATGCACGCCACCATCCGCGGAGGGCGTTTAATAAATTGTCTCATCGTCCAGGAAATCGTGTTCCGCGTCGCGATATGCGCACCATTCTTTAATATCGCGCCATGCCTGCGCGTTGATTAATCCCAATTCAGGTGAAATTGATACGTGTGTGTGTTACATTTGATCGTTTGTGATTTGTAATTGTCAGGCCGAGAGGTGTGAAACTCGCCATGTATGACCGGGCCTCTTTAGGCGAAGGCGCGAGTTCGCGCGGCCGGCAATTTATTCCTCAAGGAGCCGAGGAGGATTGCGCACCGCGATCGCAGCGTCCAGACGGCGGACCGACTGGTTGCCCGCGATAAGCCGCTTGATTCCCGAGTGTTACACTTAAAAGGGTCATTTGTTCTCGCAACCTGGGTGTGAATAAAAATCAATTTTGAACTTATCGGCGAGTGACATGTTTCTAAGGCTTACACAATTCGTGCTAAGTGGTTTATACTCGCATACTCGCATGATTAATGGCTCCCATGAATTGAGGGTTTTCAGCTTATGAAAAGGATCTGATTAGGGATAGTCCGTCGAAGGAGGTCTCTTCTCGGCCAAAGGCAGATCACCATGACTTCGTTAAACTTTTTCAAATAATCTTATAATCCATTACTTTTCTTATGCTTTGCCTTTATACTTGCAGTTTCCCAAAATGATTAGATGAATACGTAAATCGAAATTGAAACGAAATTAAATTATGCATTAACTATACTTTATAGCATTAAATTGTGTTATTAATATAATATTATATTATATTTACAATTTCAATATATTTAAAGCAAACAAAAGAGAGTTTTAGAATACGAAGCATAAACAATTGTGTAATGCATATGTCGATAATAATAATTAATACGTTTTAACCGACTTTAAAAAAGAATTGTCAATTCACCTGTTTACTTTTTTATGTATGGTCCCGCATAACTTTTTGTTTCCAGGTCGAGAGATCTGTTTAAGTGAAAAATGGTGTTTCAGGTTTCTTGGATTGTCTTTTACGAGTAATCGCAAACTGTAGAATACATCCTGTACCATAAAAAAGATCAATTTTTCCAAGCTTGGCTTTTAAACTTTCAATAATATTAGTGATTTATGCAACCTACAAAAGGCCATGAATCCGCGTCAGAAAAAATCAATAAAAATGATACGAAAAAAAGGAATTTCAGTAGTTCGTAAACTTCAAAACTCATTTCCCCACTTTCGTACGATAGTCAGAGAAATCTACCAAAAACCTATAGGTATTAATTTTCCACAACATCTTTAATACTGTAATATCCTACTTGAGCGCCTTTGATGATATGTAAAATCTCTCTGAAAAAATTGGTTCAGTCGTTTTGACGGACAACGGTTACAAACACACAAACAAGCAAAGAACCTTTTACTTTAATTGCACATACGCTCTTTTATGAATAAAAGCAAAATAACAAGAAAATCAGTATAAATTTAATATTAATTTAATTTTATTGTACTAAAAAATAATTAATATTTCTAGATTTATCTCGTTTTTTTAACTTAAAATTAACTTTAATGGATTGTTCCTTCCTTCAGTTAAAACACAAACATAACAAAAATTTCCTCCGTGCATTGTACTACTGTTAACAATGTTCAAAATATAAAATTACATGAAGCAGGTCAAATGACATGGCATTCTATACTTGTTAAATTCAAAAGTACACCAGAGCCGAGAAACACAGTTAACCCACCCACCAGTGTAAATTTTCAAGTAAAGTTGGTACGATCAGTCTAAGATCTATCACAGCCGTGACCTTTGTGTTTAGATATCACAACAAATTTCATCGCGATACTCCGGCATAGTATGCTCATGGCTGCATCGATCGGTTCTTATGCATCGTATGAATGCTTACGGGACTGCGGCGGTTTATTCGTCATGATCCGAAGTGATACCATGTTCAGATCGGTCCGGTAAAATGCACTTAAGACGTAAATTACCTAGGACCAAGCAAGCTCACGTTCAATCTCCCTACCCATCGTCAGATCTCGAAGATTAGACCTGTTCAATTCCTATCGGTTCGCCAAATAGCATCTTGCACGCTTCAAATCTTGTGTGTGGCCAAATAACCTTTGACCAGCATGTTCACTTAGCTACACGATTGCATCTCCAGCAGCAAATGAAACAACCAATCAGCATGTCTTTGATGTGTCTTCTTCAGTTTTGCGAAAGACCTCAAAATATTCCTTTTTGGGTCACCTGGCCGCAGCTTAATTGATCAAGTGCGTTATCGGCTTTCATTTACCAAATGATTGGCACTCCGCACCTGTTGATCGATCATTAAATCCTGAAGATCAACGATCCTGGTGTGGCTGGGAACCATCAACACCTCAAATGCTGTTTTCTGTCACTATCAGCAGTCAATGATAATGCTAAAAGATCATGACCCCTAGCTATTAACGGCTGATTTTAGTTTTTAGCGACGTTTTCCTGATGCGTAACCACTGTGTTCATCCCATCGTTAAATATAAGGTAATTTTAAGTGATTTGGTAGGGTGGGAGCGCCAGAAGACATCCCTGTAATGGCATAATACTTGCGATACAGGTTGAGTGACCTCGATCGGACTTAGATCTTAAGGTAACGAAAAACCCTAACTTCTCATTAGATAGCCCCAGTGCTCATGACTAGGGAACAGCTCCCGTCATTATCATTTTTTCTCGGGTTAGCAAATATCTCTAGCAATTAGTACACAGCAGCCACGACCAAGGTCTGATCTAGGCCCCGAGGCAGTTGGCAAAAACGAAACCGCGAAATTAATTACTGCCTCAGATGGATACCTGGATATTTGGTACCTGTGTTATTGCGCAACACCTGAACTTGGTGCAATCAACCCCTGGCCATTATCGGTGATGGATTTTGGCCGGGACAGGGTGCTGGGAAACCCTAACCCGCCAAATTGCATAATAACACCTTAGCATGATGTATTGGCAAATATCCACAGCAATTCTCATTATATCACAGACAATTAAAAGTATTTGAAAAGTTTGCACTTGTCCGATTCGCGCCGCGGATATTTGCTCTACGTGCGGCTCTCGTCATCAACTAAATTGATGCGCTCACTTACGTGGCTCGAGTTTTTCGCGCTCCTAAAGATTATCCATTTGTTTCCCAGATGGCTGGTCATTCCTCTTCCTTGGAAGATCTACGACCGAATGAAGATGAAGATAAAATAGCTCACCGCACCATAACCGTCCCAGCCACCCTGTCCCGCCTCCCCGGCCAGCCGTGATTAATAGAAGCACTCTGTATTTACAGAACATCGTCATTAACACGTGCAGGGTGCTATTTCACCTTGCGCAGGATAGACGAAGGTACCGGCGATCTTTAGTGATCTCATAACGTTTTTATCAGACTGCTTTGCTTGATTGCTGTAATCAGTGCAGTCGAGCTTCATGGCCTTTTAAGCGTTCACCTCTTTAAGATTTCTCACTATATTGTGCCAACTTATGATGGGGCTACGGTCTATTCATTCCTTGGTCACAGTAAATTTACAAAGTTATTAAGCCATCAAAGAAGTCTTTTGGTCGCATACATTTTTTATCAAGTGATATGTTTTCTTCGATCGAATATATTTAAAAAAAATAAAATAGAATTAAATAAAATAAATTGCAAAAATAAAAGCAGGTATCCTAAAAGAAATCTTTTATTTATTCAATGACTTATAACAAATTTTTCATATTAACATGAGTGCCAAAATTTTGTGTGAAGCTTAAAAAAAAATTTTCTGAATCTTAATTCGACAATTCTTTAAAAAGTAGCCCAGAAAATAGATTTTTTTTACGTTTTATAAGGGCCTTTTACCTCGATCTATCAAAAAAAGAAAAAAAAATCAAGCACACCTCTAAATTTTCTTTACATACCTGTCACACAAAGCAGGTGACACTGGACACTATTCTTTTACACACTAAGGACTTCACTCGGAAGTATTTGTAGAGTTGTGCACAAATGAAATAAAACCATTTGTTCAAGCAAATTATAATAAAAAAAGAAGTGGAAGTAATAAAGGAGCTATTGGGAATAAAACTTGTACCAGCATTTGAGATGCAAACCCATGTTGCAGTTTACACACATTTTTCTGGTACAGCCGTGGCAAAGCCCACAACGCCGCTGCAGACAATCCTGTCCGTAGTATGCCTCTAGAATAAAGCAATACGTCTTACTCGTTTGGCTTACCTGTTTTCCTACAGTACAAAAGTGAATAAGCGTCACCTGCGGGTGACACTGGGAATTGCCGAGTTAATAAACTATACATCTTTATCACCGGAATAACGCAAACATTTTAAAACCCACTTGCCAGACTTTAAACAACGACTTTTAAAAATATTTCTACACTGTAGGACTTTAAGATACTTTCGTTGTAAATGCCTGTAGAAAATAAAATGTGAGTGTAAATGAAGTGATTACCAAAACAAATAATATTAATTTTAAAAACAGTGTTCATATGTGCAATATTGATTTTATCAAGACAATTTATTAATCACATCTATTATCATAATAAATCAAGCTATTCATTCGAACATATTTAAGAATTGAAACCTTTTTCCCACGCTACAGTTTTTCCACAAAAGGATTATTTATCCAATAAATAAATTAACAGCGAATTTTTAAAATCTTCAGCTCATTATTTTTAGGTTTTTCCTGGTATTGGAACGAAGCAGATTATAATAGTACTAAAATATTGAAAAATATAAAAAAACTAAACATTTTCTCTGTTGATACGTATCAACAAGTTATTACAGAATCACATCAAATAATCAAATTTCGGTAATTTGAAAATATGTGAGAATAAAAAAAGACAAATTTTGATATTTCGCAACTACATATAAAAATGATAACTGATAATTTTAAAGAATAAACAAACATTTGTTTTCTGTCTGATATTAAAAATTAAGACATGTTAATTCACATTTAAAACGTTCTTATATAATTCATCAAACAGCAAATTCATTTTTAAAAATTTTTGAGCCCTTTTCCCTTTTATTGACCCCAAATTACACTTAAGTCTGATTGGCCTAAAACCCAGATAAAATATAAGGTTAGCAACGAAAAATGATAACGTTGATCAATTGAGACGTAGAAACTAAAAAGGTGATACGACGGCATTGAACTTTAATGATTTTCCTCTAAACGCAGGAAAGTCATATCGCTGTGGTCACTGATCATTCCCGCGATAAAATCTTATTTTCCCTCCGTAAAAAAAACTACACAGCTTTACACCTTTTCGGCACATTAAAAAGGTAGCACATTAGTCAAAAGTTGTAATTTTGCGCGTCAAGTTTCGCACTTTTACCGAAAGCCTAGGCATTCACAGAGTACGGTCGACGTTTAATTTGAATAGCCGCTGCTGGTCAAAACCGAGATCTTCAAGGCTCCCGAGGAGAACTTGAAACCTAAACGAAGATCAGCCGCACAAGCGGTCAGTTCCTTTCATTGTTGCAGCTCATGTGTGTAATAAACGATTGTGCTGCTAGAAGAGTGCACATAAACCCTGACCTTCGGCGGAAAAACAATTACCGAAACGAACGGCGTTAATTAAAATTCATCACAATCGGAGCTGGGCAGGTAGATTGCCATGATCAGCCTGGAGAGAGCTGGCCCCAAGTGCTAAGGTGCTTGCCACCTCTAGGCATTGACCAGAGCCGCCTCGCCAGTACGCCACAATTCCAGGGATGAAATCAATAATCGACTTTTATACCCTGCTAATTTCATAGTCGATTTAAACCCACTTAATAACGTTACAGTGGATCACTGATATCTCTGGGAGACGGCGGCATCACCATGAATCATCTTTGCCTACAGCCGTCGGTTAGGTGATCGAACCTGTGCCAGTGGATCTGACCAAGTGCAACCTTCGTGGTGGTGATCGATCGATTGATCTCGGCAGACGGTGAGAAAAGCACTTCACCTCGGAGCAGGGAAATGGGAAAAAACATCCATTTGGCCATTTCAGATGTAAGGTCCGCTCGAATCGATTACTGCATACGTCTCATTACGAGACAATGTTGATTGAGGGCTAAAGCCATCGGTGGGAATCAACCTGTGCTCGGACTGTTGTGATCTTCGCGACGACAGTCCATAAAATTGACGATTTTGACGTGAAGCAAATTTAGAATGGTTTCATACCGCTTCGTCGCGATCACAAGTTTTAGTCTTTTTGGGGGCTTTTCCAATCGTAGAGAAAACTATCCGCATTAGTAACGCTCCAGACCGTGAAAATGTGTGATTAGTTTAGTGCCGGTATAGAATTTTATCGTACGATCTGATCGATCTAATCTTGAGGTGCACGGGCTCATGTGATTAACAGCAAAGTAGAGCTTTGGCAATTTTCCAATTTTCGCTCTCCTTAAGTTAATCGGATAATGTACTGTGACGATTTCGATGATCGCATTACGAAAAATAGTATGCTATTTTTTATTTAAAAAAAAACATTGATGAAGCTAAATCAATTAAATTATAACATAAAAACTGTCTGCAGTTCATCGAAGTGCTTAAATAAGTTATTTGCATATTGCTAAAATAAGTTATTTACATATTTCAGCAGTTCTAAAGATGCACCAGTGATGCAGTCTTCGTTGTAGTATTTACCACTCGGAACAGTTTATTGAAGATTTCAGAGCTACAGTTTCGAATACACTTGCCATTTTCTCGTTGATATATTAACGCTGTTTTTGAATTGCTTTAACAAATTGCGACAGAGTCTTTATCTCAAAACCTATTCGACAACCAATAAAAATTAAGAATACCTTTCCAAGAACAAGACAAAAAGATGTTTGTCTATTTATCTGTTTGTCTTTTTGTTCATAATTTGTTTTATTGTGCCAAAATTACAACACTGAAAGGTTTTTACAGATCTTTCACTGATTGGTTCTTGGAGTTTCGGATATTAGTTCCATGTGCCAATACCATAAAGAAGCCAATAATTTCGAATTCGATCGAAAAATACATACATATGTACATATTATTCAAAAGGATGTCCGTATATATAAAAATGCTTTTTAATAAACTTATGTATATCCCCGCCATATTGGCACCACCATATCTCGTTATAAAAATCCACTCTTACGTACAAATATAATTAAATAGAAACTTGTAATAATATTTTTAAACGGTCTTCAAATAAATTACGCTTGGATCTAGTTTAAACATGTAGAAAATATAAACATTGCGGCTGTAAAATTTTATACATAGCGTCGAAATGGAGTAGAGTTTGTAATCATTTAAAGATACAATATAGCAAATTCTAGGATAAAACTCTTTCTTAATGCTCAGTGGCACGGTGGATTAGAAGCATTACTTTGGAGTCTGCTTTAATTAGCGCCAATTAGCCGCAGACTGACTAGCATTGACAGTGTCTGGCTGCGCCTTTGCGCAAGCTATCTCCGCACTTCATCAAAGTCCTAATCCAAAAGTGCTCCTGTAACCAGATCCACTTTACCGCCAGTTTATTTGCATTGCGCTCGTCGCATAATTGCCAGATAAATAACATCTCAAGTGTCGGCGAGATAACATCTCCCTCCCGAACTGGGTGTCCATGTATGTCTAGTGTCCCCATGTAAGCGTCCAGGTGGAGAGGAGCAGGTAAGCTATACATAGCCTCTGAATCAACTATTCGCCGCCTCGGACATGGCTCGTTTGATTTTTGCTCGCCCGAACTTTATCGAATGGAAATATCTCGAAAAATTGACATAAACTTGTAAAATTATATCCAAATTGTCACATAGCTTTGCCAGACCGAGCGTACACACATCACGGTTGGGCAGCAGCTTGGTATTGAGCGCAAAGCGATTAGCACGCATCCACTCAGAGACAGATCAACAAAGTTGACCAGTGTTGGAACTGGACATGGTCCAGCCCCATGGTCCAAGCCTTAAGGTCGCATCTACTGGAACTTTTCTTAATCGGTTTGACATGGGTCTGTGCAATCTGAAGCATATTTACGCATATGTCTGGCTGATAGAACCGTGCTGACTTATCCGCGGCTAGTTCGTTACTTAAGCCAGAGCCACTCGTACACATCGCAGCTTATGTTTTGCGACTGAAATGTCCATGCTTTAATATGACCTGTGTAATATGAGAACCCCAGATATATTTTCACTATTTACAGCAATAATTGGAGATATAAAGATAAATCCTCCGAGAGAAATATCCGCCAATAATGCGCGTTACTCGCTAGTAACAGTCTGATCCACTCAGTGATTGCTCTACTCTGAAACTTAGAATATATGCGAAAACTCACTATAGGTCTATAAATAACTTCTGCAATTCATTTTAATTGATGAAATTTAATCGATATTTAAGCAATATTCACACATAAACTTTAGAAGGACATTTATTTGAGAAATAACGTAGAGAGCGGTCGATTTGCCTGAACAAGTTGTAAATTAGCTCAAATATCACATATCAAAATACGTTAGAGAAAGAATATGAACACATTATAAATTTGTTAGATCATGTAGTGATCAAATTTGTTTTTTTTTATTGGAATTCGGGAGTTCTTTATGAACACGATTTAACGCAATACGGAGAAATTACTTTACATCTTTATGCTAAGCCACCAGGATCATTCTGACGCAATCATCGATATCCTCTTGTCCAACGCTAACTTGGTAAGACCCGAAGGATAAGGGGAAGCTAATCAAATGTAAACCAAAGACTGATAAATTTGCACTCCCTTCAAGAAATGTGCTCCGGGATAATTTCAATGCATTTAGTTAGTTAGTTAGTTTTTAAATTTGCTTAATTAGTAGTAAATATTTACAGAAGTTCTGGACATGTCCTAAATGAACACTTGAGTCATAAGATATAGTCACACATAGAACGCAATTACGTTCACGAATAGTGACATAATCCATAATTCCATCATTTTATAAGGAAAAGCATTTCCTTGAGTGTTTTATTGGAACTTAAAGAAATAATTTTAATTATTTCAGGGACCTTTTCTGAAACAATTTTTATAATTAGCTAAACAGAACTTTTGATCTTTTAAAAGTAGGAAAAGTAAAAGAATTTTATGAACATTTGTAAAAATTGATGAAAATTATTATCAATTCATTGTTTCTATTTAAAGAATGATATGATAAAATATGTATATAAATATGCTATACGACTGAAATAACATTTTTTAGTCGTAAAAATAGAACTAACTACAAATTACTAAACATTTTACTGCTTACTCTCAGGAATTTTAAGAAACAAAATTCTTTATAAACCTATTTCATTTCCCTTTTCAAAGAGACTCTAAAACTTCAAGATTGTAGTATATATTTTATTGTTTCCTATCCTACTTTATAATATCGAAAAAATTCATTAGCAAAATGATTTGTTTTCGCCCTTTTAAAAAGCCGACTTTCAAAGGAATTACTTTGCCTCTGCCTCTTGAAATGATTCCGAAAAGTATCAAACATCTTAACCATCATAACATACACATCATAAATCATAAAACAGAATAAAACATTTTTCCATAGGTATCTTAAAGTAGATTGATAAATCTTCAGTGTAAAAAATCGTAGGATCGTAGGACAAATTTGTAATTCGATTTTGCGTTGCCAGGATAAAATGTTCTCAATTCCCCTTACCCATTATTGGTCATCTTTTCTGGCTTTTCCATTATTTTCATTTCACAAAAACATTTCATAACACATTTATAAGTAATGTTGCACCCCAATCGTTTTCAATATAATCCAGCAATTGAGCTAGCATTTTAAAGGAAACTTGTCTAATTTTAAATTAGATTCACAAGCTCTACTATTCTCAACGCAGTATTTGAATTGTTGTATACTCGTCACAGAATTAACGGAACAAAAGTACGTAAGCTCATTACGATAAATGCTTTTGCATTCTTGTAACTGAATTACGATCATACTCTCATAAGGCCATAAGAGTTAGTGACCATGGAAAACATTCATACGCTCAGTCAGGCGCTTGATTTCTCGAAGCACTTCCTAGTTCGATTTATCCTCAAACTGCGAAAAAGCCTTAAAGTTAGCACATTCGGCGTAACTCATTTCCAGAGCTGCCAGAGCCCCGATAGTGCAGACATAAATTAATGTGCCAATTGTTCCATGTGTATATGAGCTATGACCCAGGGAAAGCAATAAATTTATAGCGAATAATAGAAAATTTCCCACAATTACTTAAGACAATCCATTTCATCGAGACTAGGCGGCGGGTGAAAATTTCTTTCCCCGCCCGGGCCGCACCACCCGAAGATCAGGCAATCGGCTTCGATTAAAATTGACTGGAACTGCTTCAGGTAAGACCTCATGCTCAGGATCTGCTTAGCGTTAAGGCTGCTAGAGCTGCTAAGGTCTGACGTGGACTAGAATAGATGAGCCGCACGATGAGCGCTTCGACTTTCGTTTATATGAAAAACTGCAGCGGCGTTGGCTAGACGAACGTCGTTAGTACGATAACACGCCGAAATGAATTATCGGCGTGAGCTTCCCGCTCTTATATAAGCCGAGGTGCTGAACGGTTCGTAAATTATATTTTTAGCTAAGCGATCGGAAATGATTTATCACTTTTAGCACCTCTTCCACCAACGAGCGCTAGTCGCCCTAGCTGCTGATCGGTGGGCGCAGCAGTGCACCTTTTCGTGTCAATTTCAACGCCTTTACCCGCGAATTAAAGCGCGATGGACATAATGTAATTGTTGCAATTAGAACGTCTCCGTCGCGGCCATGCGGTCGGGGACCCGCTCGTGCGGAAGGATGAAGGTTGCTGCATTTAGTGCTAACCGTCGCAAAAAACGTGGAAGCATCCTATGAATCTCGGTAAGTGTCAGGTGCCGCGACGGTCGCCTGTCCATCACAAAACCGATGTGTTTTTGCTAATTTGCTCGTTTGGTTTGGATCGCTGATTGCCTGGCGAGTCGCCGCTGATCGAGTGTAATTTATGGGAAGATGCAGCCATGGAATTTCAAGTTTTCACCTGTTCTAATGATGTCAGAAGGTGATTTGTTGGTATTTTTCGATTATCTCCAAACGAAAACTCTATAGATTTCTATCTTTTTTTTCTTCCAACCGACAACTTAGATCATATTTGCAAGTGCAATTTAAATTAATAATAGTATTTCACCAAATAAACCATTCAAATATGAAACGAGTGCAAAAAGGAAATAAATTATTATTGCAATGAACCTTTTAGAAATACACCAAATTATACACAGTAAAATGTTGCACCAGGTAAAGAAAAACTATTATTTGAAATATAAAGAGATAATATGAAATAAATCTATAAATCTATAATACAAAACACAAATATACTATTCTTATTATCAAAGAGTTCGAATTACAACATGTTACTATTACTATTATTTTTCCATAAATGTGTGTTTTTTTAAACTTTGAACGTACTTATATAGCAATCATAAAGTATGATCACGATAACTATATATGAGAAAGATTACTTGTCGCAGCTTTGATATGATTGCAATGATATACAACCCAGTTTTCCGATTGTTCAACTACATATCTATAGCTTTATACCCCCTCTCCTTTTTCGTGTAATCGTCCTGTACGCTATCAGGCACAATGCCAATTTATTGAAATAATTGCTAGCAGTGACCTAAACAAGATTATATCTTATTTTCGTGATCTTAGTGACTCATTTTCCTGAAAATAGTATCAGCAAATTTTAATACAACTGAACAAAGGTACAGCAGGAACATATTTCTTTAGGACTGCAAAGTGATCACACGTCCCTATCCTGCTGAGGGAACCATATCTTGACCCGAAGGCGAACAGCTCTGCGTGTTTCGTTTTTGTGTTAACCATAAATTGGTGGACGTGTGCAAATATTTCTTCGGCGGGAACGATGTGCTCGACGCCAGGACTACCCCATATCCAGCGCCTCAGATGTTGAGTATAATAAAATCAGCTTCCATCATAATTTAACGTCATTACACGCAAACCAATTAACACCTGAATAAATGATCTCCCCGCGACCTGAGATATTTCGCACTCCAATTAAATTTGCTTCGTCCTCTCACGAATGCCTGCTGCCCTGGCCAGGTGAACAACGTGTGCCTCCCCGCACGATCCAGAGGAGCCCGGATTCGTTTCGCCACAGCATGACCATTTGTCGTCTGTCTGTGACATGCGCGGTATCGATGTTCGCGTCCCGTGCGTACGCGCAATCCGCAAGGCTCGTGATATTTTAATTAAGCAATTTGTCCATTTCATAAAGTAATTCAAGCCTGCCCGGTTGGCAATTGATTCATCCGCGCACAGTCGCCTTCCTGCAAGGGCACTTCGGGCACACTCCTCAATACCTCAAGGTAGTCGTATTGGACCTTCTATTGTGCATTGTTGGCCACGGTATTTGCCTCATCACGCAGTCTAATGAACTAATTTCACCTTTGCACGCAACCGTCGATGTCTTAAGCGTGCTGACCTCCAGGTCCTAGGATCTATGCTGTATAGACCACCAAAACCTTCATATTTTGCAAAATAATTTGGGTAAGACATTCGGCGGTTTTACACATGTTTTCTTAGAAACTGGTCTTAACCTTGTCCTCATCAGTGTCAGATATCTTTTCACTGCGAGTACAGTAAGTGACCTTTTGAATTCGCGCGAAGATCACCACCTTCATTCTTAAACTTGGTAATTATGTCATCCCATAAAAGTTAATTACAACTTAATTAACGCCACGAAATCTATAAGCGCACCGTGACTCATACAGTGCGGTATCTTCATTAGCTTCACGAAGAATTCCTGCCACATTAAAAACTGATTATCTCACATGGCGAAGAGGATCCCACATGTAATGCATAAATAATTACTCGGATTCAATCTGTCATCCTATATTGCGAAACACAATTATGATGTCGTCGCCGCAGTCGCCGCACCGCATAGACCGTGCTCCCCACGACCACGGCGGGCGGCCGCTCCAAATAGTGACTGTTCCAGTTAGAAGAGGGCGCGGAACTCGAATTATTGAGTCCGGAAATCCAAAATGCTGAGGTCGTCACGGCACGCCTCGAAAGCCTTCCTTCGTATGTTATAATTACAATTATTAAACCGTTTGAATTGTAAATCAAAGCGATCGCTATATGGGCGCCCTCGCGGCTGTGGGCATGCATGGATCGGTGATGCTCTGAAATCATCTCGCAGATCGAACCATTTGCTGCGCAGCATCCCACGGCCGTCTTACTTTGATGTCTAAGCATTTCATAGTTCCGAGAATCCCACCGATGTAAATGCACCTCGATCAGGAGGGAATGGATTGTATGGTCTTTCCCAAATAGTTACTGAATTTTACTTCCATTTTTAGTTCAATTTCTCATCAGATCCTGGAAGATTTTGTGGAACATTTTCAATTATAACCTCAATTGAAGGACTGAAGAGAAAAGGGAATAAAGTCCGTGAAAATGTTGCAGGGATAAATCCCTAATCCAAACAATAATTTTATTGTCTTAATCATAATTAATCAGCTGATTTGTTCTAGACATTTCGGATAAAAGTGCATGCTTAAGAACTTTTCATTTATGTGTAGATAGTACATAAAGCGATTAATTCAATGACCCTGTTCACCTGTATTTCTTTCAAAATGTCGGTATTGAGATCTATTGATATCAGAGAACGTTCTAGGTAAATAAAGACAATGGGAAGATGTTTTCCTGCAACGAACCAAGAAAAAGTTTGCATAAAATTTGCTTAGATTTTCGAACAAAACACATTAAAACGTGAAAAGAGCTAATTGTCCGCCATTTTAGAGAAATACTAAAAAATTTCTTTAATGTATAAATAACGATGTAATTTTAAAAACTTATTGGACTTATGTCTGTACAAAGAATTTGAAACTTCGCTCAAGAATTCTGATATTTTTCAAATAAAACAGGAGAAAAACAAATTTATAATTATTTTTTGTTTAATTAAAATTATTAATAAGGAAATGATAAGTCGAAAACCATAATGTTAATACTTGTAAATTTTTTATTTAAGTCTCGAAATTTTAGTTGTATATTTACAGACTTTTTATGGAAGTAACTGAACTGTTACTGCTTACTAATTATACACGTATGTCTAAATTTGGAATTATAAGTGACAGAAATTAGACGTGTGTGTATAATTCGCTATTTTCCCTATCATATATTCTGGCCATGGGCAACGTTTGACATCACCTAGATGTGATGAATGAACTTAAACACTCTATTCCTCACTGAAGTCGGTTTTCGTCATCTCCCCAGTAAATTATTAGCATATACCTGCTCCAAAAGAGCAGATCGTTCCCAACTAAAGAAGTTCTGCGAAAAAGATAAAAAACTTAAAATCCACCTCGCGCCGGTGAAAGCATCGGGGCCTCAACATAAATCCGTCAAATTGGCGCAGATTGAACACATGACTTCCTCCGAGTGGCAAGAGCGCGAGATCTTCCTCACTTGGAGCGGTCGGTTTCCCAAATTTATCATTTTATTCTATTAACCTGGACATCCATGATTAACAGTATCGTGGCCATTACGAAGGCTCCGTTGAATAAATCATGGCCGTGTTAAAGCGCTCCGGACTGAGCTGATCCTGCCCTGATATTTTATTGCCTCGGCATTAAATTCAATTTAGCGCTGGTCAGAGAGTGCACCGATCGTCGAACGTCGATCGATCGAATGTGGTGCGGCTCCTCTGGGACTGGGACCGGGACTGGGAGTTTGATGGAAGGAACAAGGGAACAAGTGGATGGGACTCCGAAACACCAATAATGACGCCAGTGGGAGCAACAAAAGCAACGACAATAGAAGCAGTTCACAAACAACAACGACAGCCGCGAAATCACTATTTTCCGCGTGAACATCAAAAACCACGTAAAGAGCAAAGTTGATATATAATTCACCCTCATTTCATAATAAATTGCTCTCAATTGATCACGACAAAAATATGAAAAAGTCCGCGGTCGCTCCGGCTGTCTTGTCTGGCTAGGACGGCACGGCGCGGCCGCGGACTCGCGATCGCTCGTGGATTGATGAAGGAGGACAAGGCAAGATCGCATGCGCTGTTAAGGGGCTTGCGGATCGCCCCAGCCGTGCCGCGCACACATGCTCCATCGAGGAGTTCACATGTTACCCAGGAAATCAACCTGAACTCTGATCGCACGGCTACGGATGTTCGGCGCGCTTTCGGGTCTCAGGTGAGAGCCGTGAAGACCGTTAAAAAATTTCCACTCATCGCGACCGCTGTTTTATACGCTTGTCTAATTTCGATGGGAAAATTGTCGATAGTAGCCCGCGCCGTTTGATATGTGTTATGATGGCCCCCGTGTACCCCCGAATACTACTAGCCTACAATTCCACTTGGCCGCAATAGATGCCTGGCTGGCGGCCACTCGGGTACCTAGATGGTTGGCATGAAAGTACCTAGATGCCCCCGTGGTCGGCCAGTTCCCATATTTGCTCACTACGGCTAAATTGCAGAGAATTAACTTCATTTTGTGGCAAAAATTGTTTATATGGGACACTAATGAGATTCGCGGAATGCCCGATACGGATCTCACGTGGCCATTTCAATTTTAGTTGGTCAGGAGAAGGATTGGCCACGATTGCATTGTGGGACACATGCTAATTTCGAAATTTTCTGGAATCTGACGAGTTGTATAGTGTCTGCAATGTAATTTTACATATATCATCCGTTATATATAGATGTTTATTAGTTATCCGAAACTCCTGCGATCGAACTAACGATCTTGCAAATGATATTTACTTATAAAAGATTTTTTTCGGATTGTATTAATTTTCCGGATAAAACTGTACCCGTTAGTACGTTAAAACTGTATGTGTTATTATTGCTTAGTCCAAATGATGTTCCAATCATTCTTCGAACTTATTTCTCAGGAAGATATTCGGTGTGAGATGGATATTGTTGTAATTCTTATAGTATATTTTGGCCCTGTCCAAGAAACTAAAGAAATGATATTTGCATTATCATCTCTTCAGATAATTTACACCAAAAAAATTGAATTCATATTAATTTGTATATCCTTGAAAATCAACTAAATTAGTTTTCTATTAAATAGTTAAGAACAACTGACAGCATTTTAAATTTATTTTTAATTAGTCGGCTACTTCAAAACCGTAGAATTTACAATACAAACAAATTTTAAGCAAAATAACTCGATTAATAGAGTACGTTTCAAACGTGACAACTTCCAAATATTTTTGAATAAGATTTTCGCTTGCTATTCCAGCCGTTTGTGCCGTAGATCGACTTTATTAACCATCGTGAAGGATTCTTAGTTATAAATAGACCTTCTTTTTTGTATCTACTTTGCCGTCAAAATAAATTAGAGTTTTACTTACTTTACTTTATACTTTCTCTGAAATACCAACATCCATCTCCTTCTCATAAACACTGAAACATTCGAAACAGTAATCATTTTAGCAATTTTTTGTTGTTTAATCTTACACTGAAATATCATGACACTTATAAAATAAAATATAGAAATACGAGATCCTCCAATCGCATTCATATATCTCTACATTCAGCCAACAGAAACATTCTAGTAACATTAAGTATAAACAGTTTCCTAATTTGGGAAATGAATTTCAACCAACCTTATTTATTTGAATATTTAAGTAGTATAAATGTTTAATCTTAGATCTACAGAACGTATAACTTTAATGGTTGAAGACTGAATCAGGTCTTTTCAGCTACAAAAAAACGGTAGTTATTATTATTCTTCTTTTGAAGAGATTTTATGGTTGACAAAAACGACTAAAATCCATTTATTGATGAAAAACTAATGAGAAATTAAAAAGTGTATTGAAAAACAATAAATAGGCTATAAAATGTGAAATACGAAACCGTGAAATTTGGAAAACATTAACACTAGCACCTTTGGCAGCTATTAACTATTTTAAGCTGCAGGTTTAACACCATCCACCGAATACGGCAGCTATTTGTGAGCGACTCTTCTCGCCGTGGCTGCGCATAAGAAATTTCTCAAATTCCAAATTGGCCATCAATAGTGTAATATACATAAGACGATCATTATTGGGTGAATGTGAACCACACTAGTTTTATGGTGTCATAAGCCCACGGAGTCATCCTCGGCGCAGGGGAGACAATGGGCCTCGTTGTTGCCCGAATTATAATTAGGTCGTAAAAGAGCTCTTCGCTTAAGCATAATTCCCCATCACCACGATCAGCTGAATGTGTCCACGTCTAATCGGTGGACATTTATTACTATGAAATCCATAAACTCTGTTTCTTTTGTGTCCGCGGCGATCGCCACCGATCATACATCACCAGATTAAAAGATCAGCGCGAGAAGACCGCCGCCGCCGGCAGGAAGGACTCCTAAGAACGAGGTACCACGCAGCGTCACCGGGGCGCATTGTTTATTCCAAATTGCCCCGCTCGCCATAGTCTTAATCAATTCTCTTATATGCCCTGTGTATTTAGCACTACAAAAGGGGTTTTCATTAGAAAGATCACAAGATCAGCGACGGCCATTGCTAGACCGCGCTTAGATCTTGGAATGCCTGAAATGCTACGATCATTTGTCGTCGTTAGGTTTTGTCGTCAGCTAGAGATGTTTCCTTTCCCGGTGGTTATTAACGATGACGGGCCCAAGAAGCGCTGGAGTTCCAATCAATTATACGCGGAGATCTCACGATTAGCATAGGAGAATAATTACGGAATATGTCGTAACGCGCTGTGAATGGGGGCCGAGCGAAATGGATCTTCGGACAGCATAGAATTGGGCCGGGCACCGTTAGAAAACTTTTATTTTACCCACAAAATATATTGCTCCGATTGAATGCACACTGATTTATGCCGTGTGCTAGGGGGCGTTGTCTATAGGAAACCTCTCCGACATTAGTAAGTATAGGACTCATCTGGTTACCTGATAGGAGCTCGATCATTTGGGCTCGGGTTTTACGAACGAACATAAGGGAACTGATGTGAATCTATCAATGGCGAGTTGTGGCAATTTGTGAACTTTACTACGTTTTATTTCAATTGTAATTGGCTTTTGACTGACAGTGCTATTTACTTCGTTTGCCTTTGAATGACCGAGGTGGACACGCTAGGAAATAGTTTATTTGAATGGACTTTTCCACTAAAGTGTTTGCTGTCAGACCTCCAGCATGTTATTACATAGTATCAGAATGTTTTCATTCATTCATTTATTAGCAATTTAAGAACCCACAAGCTTTACAATCTTACATTATTACGTTATTTATGAAGTTATGGTGATCATTCTCAGAAGTGTTACTAATTCAAGTACATAAAGGGTACGAATCAATTAATAACTTATTTTTATTTCCTGCCAAAAACAAAACTATACTATGCTATATTTTTTATCTGCATTAGATTTATTCGAAATGGTTAGAGAATTAAGTAGGAGACATGCTTTAAATGATAGTCTAATACTATGCAGCTTGGAGATTGAAAAGAAATTACCTCCTAAGAAGCTTCGTAGCATTTCAAAATGCAGTAAATTTAATTTAATTTTTTAAATCAATAATATTGGGCTCTTCAAATTTCAAATTTTACTTCAACAAGAGTTATATTTCCTTTTAATTCAGCATAAATTTCTAAAACAAATAAAACGTAGCTCTTCCCTTGCTTTCCAAAGAAACAAGTGAGAAAAATTAAGAGCGTCATATCCTTCCCTTACAAACTCAAACAAAAGAGATAAATCAGGAAAATGATTCAGACTTCATATTTTAGAAACACTAGTGTTTTATAGTAACAATGCGAACAACTATGAAAAATTTATTTAATAACCTCTTGCAACATAATTTTGTAAAATGCATAAAGTCGTAGACACATAAATGGTGAAATACAAAATTGGAACCATAATAACGGAAGCCGCGTGATTCCAATCGCGTGTCATGTAGCATCCACCTCGCCTCTCAGGTATCATCCATTCAAGGTAATAAGAAAATAAAAACCCTCTCTATTTTCTGCCTTAGAGGTTTTTCTAATTTTGTCCGAAAGGTCTCGATAAGATTCATTTTCAGTAATTTTCACAGAAAATAGTAAAAACCGTGTGGCAAGCGTTAAGTGTGGCGTGTAGCAGGAGAAACCAGTGCCATCCGAGCTAAGTACGCAATTTTCCATGCAACTGATCCCACTCTCTCGGCGCAGCATCCCAAACACAAAATGTCGCCAATTTAACAAGTGTGTGATGTTAGAGACGTCCAACCCAGACTGGCCCCGGCAACAGCAATGGCCGCGTGTAATAGCAACCTAATTAGACAGCAATGCACAGTATCATCAGTCGACGCGCTGTAAAAGATATCGAATGCACTGGTGCCTAGCACACCTGTACTTTACCTGTACGTACCTGTACAGCGGCTTAGGCGGCAGCAGCGCCATGGGTAGAACAACCGAGAGCCAGTAAGTAGCACTTTCGGCGCTCGCGGTGCGCTGCTGGCGAAACTGGTAGGCATGTACAAATATTAAAAACTATAGAAACGAAACGACCTAAACATGCTATCGATTTTCACAAAACGCAATGAGATTTCTGCGCCTTTTTCTGCCCCTTGCCATCGACAATTGATATTTTATCGATTTTTAACTGGACGACGGCGGTTCTCCCCGTGGCCTCTGAGCAAACAGAGGTAGGGGGTCTTTTTTACTACGGTGCATTCGCGCAGGTAGGATTCTTCTCAATTATCTAATTAATGCACCGAACCGGAGATTTTCGCAAGAGTCGCCACGGTTCAGCATGATATCACTGGAGCTACACTAAAAATAAGTCGTAATGCAGCCGTGGATGGGATAGGTTATATAACATCGCAGTGATATCTCGCTGATCTAGCGATAACATAGCATCTCGTACTACTTTGATAGGTGCACGCCTTCGAGTCTGGGCCGACGATATCGACCGGCCATTGGAGATGTTTATGCAGACCAATCAAATCCATCCGGCAACTTCGATCTGCTAATTGCCAACCGATCGCAGTTATGCAAGTATCTGCGTTATTTATGCTCTCTTTGATGGATTTTATTTTGTTAGCTCAGACTTTACATGCTTATTTTCAGGCCAAAGTAATTTACTTCGGAATTTTTACTATCATATACAACTAGTCGAGTAATGATTTCACTATTTGACAAAAAAAACTCTAATTCGACTTCATATTAACCTTAAGTAATATTGTGAAAATAATCTAAATATATATGCTAATATTACTATGACCTGAAAAATGTTACGGAATTATAATTTATATTCCTTACTTTTAATACTTGGAAACTGACATTTTTTTTATCATATTTAAAAAAACGCATTAAGAAAACTGTGAAACAATATATTTGCCTCTTGGAATATAATACTATCTGAAAATACAATCTCTACATTTCAAAAGAGAGTAGACTCAGAAGCGGTGATCTCAAGCTATATTAAAATATTGTAAAATAACCCAGTGGTTATAATTCTTCACATTAATCTTTCTAGTCGCCACCAAGTCTTTGGTTACCTCTCACCTACAAATTCAGCCTTAATTTTTTCAATCAAGTTTTCGTGAGACATAAGACCACTTAAGTTATTAGCTAAGTAACCAAATGATAAGGTAGAAAACTTTACCTGAAAATCGTGCTCCATTTTAATTCTACCGTTATATAGCTTAACAGTATTCCTAAAACCTAGTGAAGCACTTACCTGACGAAATATTACGCCACTAGTTCACTCTCCCAGGAGGTGATCCTAATCGCCTCTAACAGTAATTTCCTGATGTATTACGTCTGTTTACCTTGAAAATATATCACGCCCGGTGATCGAATGGCACCCATGAAGTTGTGTGTACCCAAAACATTATGCCCAGCGCGTGACTTTTACCTGAATAATAAACGACGTGATACTTTCCGTAGATAAATTCACTCAAAGACAATTTATCACCCAGCAGAAGCTTTGAAGACCCGGCTTTAAGTTCTATGGGTGCTCTATCTTCGCCTGAATTGGTCTGCGATAATTTGTTCCGAGGGAGAGGGACCACTCACAACAAATGCCAATCAGGCGATAGCATTTTCCATGCCCGTAGTGATCGTGCCATGTACCGGCCAATATGACACCAAGCTGATCGTGAAAGAAAAGATCGATCACAGCTCCAAAGATTTTTTTCCTCGGACCGCTAATTGATGGACCTAGATTTGATCCATGTGGCACGCCGCACTAGCAAACCACCAGGATGCTGGATCCATTTCGAAGCGACAGCCTGCATTGCAGAGACAAATCAATGCACACAGGTACAAATTCGGTGCGCGACCGAGGTAATTAATCAAGAGCGCTCAATTGGGGATTGATTTTTCGTGTTCACATGTATGCAAGGAGTGAGCATCTCCCTGAGTGCCCCATAGTCAAAGCTACCCGGGAAGACGAACCTCCAGCAACGTGCCAGTGATGAACCTTCTGAAGCCCTCTTTATATGTTGTGAAACATTTTCAGTCCAATGTTTCAAAGACGACGATGACGTAGACGCCCGGCTAGACCGTGTGTATCTTAGCTCATTTTTCCGGTTGTCTATTTGTTAATGGAACTCTCTGTTATTTAACGTATTCCCCTAATCTTGGTCGATCGATGATTTATTCGGCGATCATTAGCGAATGGAACCATCAATCATTGTATCGCCATTTCATAGATTTCCATTTCAGAGATGACCACTTTTGGCCGCCATATGCATACAATCACGACGCGATGACCACCTATTTCGACGAGTTTACAAATTTTTTACATGTAGTGCCCAATGCCTTAAACTAGTTTAGAAACCAATTAGCTATTAGCTAATCGGTTGTGCATTACGCAACTGCTTAGCCTTGTCGAAAACAATTTTATTGAAACTAATGATGTGAACTTTTGTGACCCTTGGACTCTTAAGGATTCAATGGCTATAGGACATTCCTTATTAGGACATTTTGTTAAATTTGCTTTTAATTATAAATAATATGATATAAAATAAAGTATTTTAATTTAGTTTAGAAAGGGAATAATAACTAAAGAAATTCCAGTAGACTTCTTCTTGAAAATATTCGCAAAATTTTACTAAAAGTCGAATTCTTTATATTTAAAATCATTTAATTTTGCCAATGAACACTTTATTTTATAACACCTTCATAACTTTTAAGGGCTATGTAGCTTACTAAAAGTGCGACTCAAAAATAACATACGGAAATATGTTAACACTAGTTTTACAACCATTGAATTAATCGATTTGAAAGGTTTTCGAAAAAGAAGGTTATAAAGGTCTATGATGCTAGAAAACACGAGGGAGAAGAAAGTAGAATATACATTTATATCGTTACAAATAAATTGTGAATAAATAATACTTATTATATTCATATCTTTGAGTGTGGGATTATACGAGTCAAATTGACAAACTCCGTAAAGCTAGTGTTAAAGACATTTAATTTGAAAAACTATAAGGAAGTGGCAAACCTTTTATAAAACTGCTGTTCACGGTACCGTTCCTACATTCTATTTAATTTTTTATTTTAAATTCGTTGGTAATTTGATGTGGACAGGGGAATCCCCGAAACGCAGAACTTAATACCTTATTGATTATTTAATGCATATGTTTGCCTGTATTACTTTACTTTAACCCTTTTATAGTGCTTAACCTTTTTATAGCTCATAAAGAGCTCTCAAAGTGAAAACATTGGCCTGTTCATATTTGGGATTTCTTATCCAAACACCATGCAACAAAAAAGTGAGTACGGAATCCCAATTACAAAATGACATTTGAAATGATATACAAACTAAAAATAGTAGTAATTTAATGTAAAGCTGCCTGTTTTCACTTCTTTTATTATTAAATATGCAAAACTCTGGTAATAGTTAATAATGTATAATTCCATTAGGAGAAGAAGAGCAACGCCATTTACTGCGAAATAATGGTGTATGCAACATAGTGGTCCTGTATGCAATATAGTTGTCCTAATAACGCCAGGGCGCGCCTAATTGTTATTAATGCTAGAAATGCTGAGGTACATAGAAATCCTGCGTATTGCTGGCAATTTAAGGCAACGAGCACATGAGCGCAATTGCAACAGCTATAGAATGAAGCCCTGTGCACAGATAGCGAGTCCAGGTTGCGTGTCCAGCACAAATATAAGCAGATCGTGGTCATCGTCAGCGCATAAAGTAAGATGTTTCCTCAATGGGACTTTATTAATGCTGCACGATGTGGGGAATAATTTGGACCTCTCCACAAAGAACTATTTAGCCACTTGGCCATTTCGCAGGTCCCTGGGCACACACTGCACGATAGTTGCCCAGATTTATTTGATCACTAAATTTTCCGTCACGGCCAGTCGTCCGAGAGCCGGACAACACAACATAGGTGAATACGTGCGAAGTAGTGTAAACACTTTGTACGGAGGGATTTATTCATGCGGCGGAATCCTATAACGACCCTCTGCCATGTCGTCCCGTTGCCGCCGCCGCGCGGAACCGCTCCGGTCGCAGCCTGAATTATTGAATCGCACAGGCGGAATGGAAATGTTCATAATCAGAATATAAATGTTGGGAAATATAACAGGGAAATTAGTCATGGCGATATCGCAGCACTTTTCCACCACTTTAATTAAAAGGTGAATAAATTGCCACGAGATTTTGCAAATTATGGGCATGCGTAGATTTGCGCCAGCTACCACGGCTGCTCTCATGTGAAGCGACCGCTCCGCGGGAGGATCGCATATAGTAGGAGGATATTAATTATGGTGATTAATTTAATGAGTACGGGGAGCGAGTTGCGCTACTAATCGCCATTAATCCAACCAGCACGGATTTTTCCTGTTAACAAGAAATGAGGTTTGTTGTCATCTATAGCAGATGAATTGTGACATTATTAGCTTCGCAGTTTTCGAAAGGTGAGGTTCTCTATTTTTAATAGAAATCGCAAACTCTTTTATACTTTTTTATATAAATGATTTCCTAGCAGGGAGTATCATTATGAAGAGATCAATTTATCTTAAATTTTTATCTAGTTTTAGAAAACCCGGAAGCAAAAACAAGTTTCTTCTAAATAACCGGTAAAAAGCATTTCGCCATGAATTAAATAATAAATAAAAATAACAATGAAATATTGAAGTGGTATTTCTTAATTTATCAACCAAATATCTACTTCAACTCTCAACATAAAAATATTCATCTAAAAATATTTTGAATTAATTGTAGTATTTTTTCTAATCTGAAAATAGACTGACAACAGTTTTAGGTATGCAAAATCAGAAACCAAAAAACTAGACATAATTTAAAAATTTCCAACTATAACAGAACTATTTAATTTTTTTTTCTATCTTTTTCATTCGATATAACGATAATACGTCTTATTGATCGTCAGAATATGAAAGGAAGAGCTATTTTCCATATTTAGATACTGCTAAATGAATTTTATGTTCGAAATTTACAAAAAGCTACTATTTGATTTCATCTTACATAGTGCAAGAGAATAAAAAATTTGTTTGAGAACATTTATTAAGTAGTGCCCAACTTAAAACGTTTCAATTGATTGAAACCACTTTTTCTAATATTTCTCACAATATTTAAAGCATCATGCGACAGTACATTAACGAAATAGTATAAAATGATTCCTTCATTAATATTTCTCTAGTTCTTTTTTGCTAGGAAAGAATACCTAATGAGTTGTGAGTTCCCAATGAAAAAAATAAAACAAACCGAAGGGATCTATATAAGATAATGTAAGGTGATTTATTGTTTCCTTAGAATGACAAGCAAAAATTGATAAAAAATGCTAAAATGTTTAAAATTATGTTTTAAGATTAGAAGCATAGAGGAAACTATTACAATTTATGGAACATAGAGTGAGATGAATAACTCTAAAATGCTCGCAGGTATATTCGCCCAAAATAAAAATGCATTCCAATTTATGACAAATATCGTCACATATATCTCTTGCTTTTATTTGTCTGAATGCAGGTTTTCAAAAAACCGAAAGCCAATAAAAGGTTAGAGCCACCTTTCCGAGATAATCTCAGAGATAAGTGGAATATTCACAAAAACATAACTTCTACCACAGATTTGAATGACAATAGTCCTTTATTGAAAACTTTATTTTCCACAGAGGGGCTTTCCTCTTGAAGCAGTTCCCTTGCATTTGATGAGGTGATAAATTCGAACAAGCGAATCTGCATCGCGCCGGTAGCCCGAAAAAAGAAGCCGCTCATATTTACGTGTGCACCAAATGAAAATCTATTATTGTATCAAACCTAATACTCCCCAGATATATCAATTCGTTAAAACTGTTTTCTTGTAGTCTATTCTAGGTGATGCTTCTGCTATAAATCGGAGCCTCTTAACTCTTCGTCACCTTTGATGACCGCCGCCCGAATATGTTTAATAATTTATGCCTGTGGCAACGATCTTTAATTGCAAAGATTAAAACGTTTCAGTAGAGTAGTAGACCTGTTTGTCATCCAGTAGGGCGCAATTCAAGTCCGCTCCCCAACGGCTCCTAATGAACACCAACCAGAGCACCTATCGCCCCGAATAGGGCGAACAAAGGCTTTATGGGTTTTCGATCGCCATAAAGGCGAACTCCGAACGATCTGCATTTACACGTTTACACTACTGTTGGGATTGGGAGGCCCTTTGCGGCACCACTCAAGGAAATTCCGAAGACCGAATCCGGGACCCAAGACACTAGGTGGCATTAGCATAATATAATTGAGTCCGCGCGGACGGTAGCCGCGGCGGGCGCACAAAGCCCCTCTCCCTGACCGGGCACTAATTAACACCATTGTTCCAAATTGTCGCCTTATCTGAGACGACCTGTAATCATTACCGCCGTCACTCCCAATTATGAACCGAACGCGAACGCACCTGTAATTGTTGCCCGGGGCTATTTACATATTAATGCTCCCCATAATTCCTGCGTTAATTAAAGATACAAATGGAGGCTGCGACGATAGTTGCACTGGTGAGAAAGCCTTTGGCTGCGCGGACGACTTATCTAGTTTTGATTGGTCCCTGAAACAATTTGATCGGGCCCAGTTTTCGTTACTGAATTTTTTCCGACTATCGACCCGTTTACCCGACCTGATTTCCGGGGCCGCGGGGCAATTAAGCCTTTGGCGGCAAATGTGTCTTAAGAATTGTGAGCCCCGTTGGCCCGATGAAAAATGAATTCACAACATCGTTATCCCGCCCACCTGTAACCCTGTGTACCCTAAAGTCTGGCTAGTGCTGTAAGAAGAAGGTGAACCTTTTTTGCGAATTTCTTCGGGAAAATATGGTGTGAAAGCGTATGTCAAAACAAAAAGAGTTTTATAGGTTTATTCTAAAAAATAGACTATACCATTAAGTGACAGCGTATTTAAAGAATCTGACCTGGTCGCGAAAAGTCTTTGGTAAATGTTTACTCTGGGCGATGCTAATGAACTCAAAAACAAAGGACGCACGAAGCAAATTAGGAATGCGAAAAACGTCTTAATACCATAGAAGTCTGAGTTGTGATCTGTTTTAATGGTGTGTATCCAATTTTGTTAATTAATGTCGTCCATAATGCGGTTTTACAAATTTTAGTGTTCTCAAGAAATCAGGTACTTGAGGATGTCAGCAAACATTTGAATATTTTTATCATTTGGATAAACGGTTCGACGAGCTGTGTATGCTAATCAAAATTCAATTTGGAACTTCTTTTCGATCATCTATATGTGCATTTAGCTTATGCTGGTGTCGGCACCTCTATCTTTTTTTTTCCAAGATCGTCCAAACTTCGATGACTCTTGTGACATTTTTTCTAGCAGAAACTATACTTGTAGTAATTAGAAGAGTCATTTCGGCAATCACCATATCTTAACATTTTAAACTTTGTTGTTTCAGTAGTTTCTTTATAGCGACATCTATTGAGCCATATGTTGTGATAAATTTTAAAGATTACTATCTTCAAATAGAAAAAACATATCTTAATAGATACGAACTTGAAAGAAACTACTACTTGCTTTATCAGACTAAATGCAAATTATTCTGTTATATTCGTGTAACACATTATCATCACACTATCGCCAAAGATAACATTTAAATGTTCATGAAAAATGCAAACTATAAGTTATACTTTAATATAATGTATAAGAGGTCAAAACAAGTTTTAATTTTTTACAAGGAATTCAGACATAGGAAATTGGCTATTTCTAAAGTGATTAATTTTTTTTAGGTTTTTCTTCTATAGGTGCAGAACACCTAGGTAAAATGTTAAATAGGGCTTGTTAATACTGCTTTTTTTACCAAGGTATCAAACTGTTTGACTCTTTCACATTTTGCAAGGATGTAAAAAAGAATGTCATTAGTTTAAATGTTGAAACTTCCTCTGAAACGCATATGACTTTGTGTTCGATTTGCCATACCTTGTCAATTTCTGAAGCTATTTCGTCTTCAAAAGCACGTTGTATTCTAACATAGAGTACAAAAGTTAATTAACATACAATTGTTGCCCCACAATTAACAATTAACAATTTTATTGTTTGTTTTCTTAACAATACACGTATTTTTAATTGATTACAATATTACAGAAATGAAAGACAAGTTTTATTCAAGGTTCGTATATAATGAGCAATTAATACGCTCATTTGCATAGCTCGTGTGAGATACTTTCTCAAGTAGGAAATACCAGTTTGCTTCCTTAATTTCTAAAAGGGTGAGTTTATGTATGAAGAAAATAAAATAATGAGACGAGAGTAAAAATTCCACGCTTGTAAAAATAAATGCCCGTAGATTTCGTTCCATTTTTCATAATAACAATAATTCATATGACTTATTAAATTACACATAATACACATGTAATGCTCTATGTGCATATATACAGTATGTAAGTATTTTATTCGTAATTTTACATTCAAATCATGAAAGTTAAGTGTTCTTTATGATTTAATCAAATTAGAAATTTTTATATGGACTTAAAAAAGTCTACTGTTCTATTTTGACTAATTCTTACGTATTAAATAAGACCAACTGGAATTGCAAACTTTGATATTACTTTTGGCTTAGAAAGTTTTTAAACTACTCAATATTAAATGAATTTTTAAGTGCAGTGCTATACCTTTTTACATAAGAAATGATGTTTATAAATATTCTTTTTACTATAAAAATATCCTAAAAATATCATCGTGTTCCTCGACCTCACAAGACTTTAAGATCATAAACCACCTAATAAAAAACTGATTTCAACCTAAAAACTGTGGAATTTGTCCTTTTCGAAGTAATCGTGTTGAAATCTTAAGATACAACCGAACCACAACTCCTTCGAGTACCCTGGAACACGCACAAATTTACAACTGAACAAGAACGGCAGAGGTCAACAGGTCACCCTTAAGGTGTTTCTATAGATCGGCCAGAGGCAACCGGGAGGCCCATGAGAAGGAACAAGCAGAAAAATCAAAAATCTTTGTAAATTTCTGTTGGCCAGTGTTCGGTTCGAATGCAACTTAAATTCACAGCAGGACACCAGCCCAGTGAGAAATCGTACAGCATAAGTTTCCGAAGTGTTCTAAGAGTCATAATGTCCAGAGAATACGTCGCGATGGACATTATTTTCAGCAGCAGCACGAGAGCGCGAAGATAGCCGCAGACGTGGATGTGGATATGAAAGAGCAACTTGTGGGGTCGTTGATTCTCGGTTCTGGGACACAACATTGATTGGCATGCATATTTTCATCAGAACCATGCTGCGGATCTTAAGGGGCCGCTAAGAGTACAATATGCCTTATTACTCTAATTAATCACTAAGAAACTACACATTTTATAAATGTAGAAGAAGTTCTACTAAAAAGGAAAAATATAGCAGAAAACGTATCTAAAAGGGAAAATTCTGGATTTTTAATTATTGATACAATACAAAATAGACATAAAGTTACACAAGTTTGGTGTGATCTGTGATTTTAACTTCTTAATTTTCTTAAAAGATTTTAAATAAATTTTTAAAGATGTAAGGCATGCAAAAAATCCTTTGAATTTTTATTTAATCAAAATTGTTTGATACGTAGCTTGATTTGGAACATGATTTCATATTATTCAAAAATTTCTAGATTTTCATTCAAAATTTTAAACTTAGGTGTTAGATATGCAGGCGAACAAATACAGAGTGCTTAAAGCAAAGAATTCGCTGAAATAGTCAAAATTCCTTTTAAAAAAACAAGATCAGATTTCAGATCTGAGAAAAACCCAAATAAATTCCCCAACCATCGGGGTATAAATCATCGACCGTCCCATATATTCGTTACTGCTCCTCTTTCCTTATCGGACACATGTATCAGAGCCTTTTACCATATTAAATTATCCTCACCTCAGAGCCCCGCCAGATTAAAAAACACGGGATTCAGTGTCTACCCGAAGAATCAAGAATTCCTTTCCAGAAAAAATAATATCAGCCGATCGCCCGATGGAACAGTTGCTCCTGCGCCCGGGCAATCTTAATCCGGACCTGGAAAAATATGATTGTGCCGAACTCATAACTTGGACGATTTAATGCGTGGATTCACTTAAATATGTCCCATCACGGGGATGGTGTCAGTTTGTGGAGTTTCTGTTTATTCGGTTTTTGTGGCCTCGTATCCGTCATAAGGCCTGGACTTAACTGGAGCCACCAGTTTGTACCCTGGGACCTCTTGGGTCTACTTCAAGCCCCTCCTCAATGCACTCAGTCTAATTTATTCCGATTTCCATCAGCATCTGAGGGAAACTAATAAAAATGCCATAAAACATGACACCGGCTCCATTCCTGGCTTATAATGAAATTTAATTATGATGTCGGGTGATAAGTGTGGTCCTAGGTGGGACGGCTTGGTCCAGATGACCGCAGATGACCACGATTTACGGTAATTGCTAAAAGCAGGAGACTTTTACACGTTCTGGACATGTTTTTGCTCCCTATTAAAACTAAGCGCATATCGAAATCATTTCGGCGCAAATTAAAAACGTAAGTTGTCCGAGCATCGCTTAATTTATGATATCGCCTCTTTAATTTGTGGTCAACTGCACTAAATTCACTTGAGATCGCCTCTGTTGAAAACCTTGAATTTCCCGGAACTGGTTCGGGCTGCTCAAACGTTAGCATTACTGCGACAACAAAATTACATTCGACCAATGAAACGTTAGAGTACATCATTTAATGGTGTCAATATTAAAAGTGGTAAAACCACCACTAGAACATATACATAAATTTTCGTTGTAAAATCATTTAAAAATTTAAAACTACAATTTACGTATTTCATGGTCGAATATTACACATAGTATGCTTTTATTTGCTGTTGACTTTTTATCACAATATCCTTACCTGGATAGTTTGATTCACCCATTTGATAAAAGATGATCCTTGATAATTTCGTTAATAGAATAATAAAATTTTAAGCTTTGAAGAGTAATCATTTTAAGATAAAATTATCATTAGAGAGTGGAAATTTTGCAGTTTAATAAAACCAAGAAAACTCAAATTATCGAATACCAATTCGAGAAAATGGAAATATATCAAATATTAAAGTTTGTTTACTTTCTAAGGCTAAATCGGTGAATATTTGTTCAAAAAAATAAAGAAAAAGCTATACACAGTGTAAACAAAAATTCAATATTTGTAGTAGTATTAATTTAGGAGAAAACTGTTTAATTCCTTTTATTGATATTAGTTTAAAATTTCATTACAATGTTCTGCTAGCAGTTGCAAGGATATAAGCAAGGCGTGAGTTTTGCAGATTAATACTTTTTATGTTGAATTTCAAAAACTTCAGTTTTAAAATGTTTCAAATTACCTTTTCTTGAGAGAGCATGCATATACCATGAATTAGTAATCAGATTCATTTTATAAGAATGGTACAAGATGATACATACCCTAATTTTAATTTTCATATTTGCTTCGATGTCTGGATGTACTTTATTATATATTTTTATATACCTGGTCAATCTTTCAAGCTTTGTTTGCTTAGTCTCGTAGTTCTTTAGTTTATCCAGTTTGTTAGGTGATACTTCTTGATGCGTGCAATTAACGTGCTGAACATGTAGCACTTCTCGTAAAGGTTTTATTTATCCCACGTTCATCTTATCGACAAACTGTGCTGACCATGGCTCATATGAGGGATGGAAATTTATTTTTTCGCCAGGATTGCATCAACATGGACGCAATTAGATTTATAGCGCCAATAAAAGTGCCCAGAATAGCCCAACAAGCGCGCATTTGACTTTCCAATTTTATCCGAACGATGCAGAAGTATCGTGGCGCATTGGGCGCATATTCTGCAAATGCCGCGATGTGTGTACCTGGAAATATCTAAACATCAATCCGTGACATTTCAGAACTGAAGTTGCCTCGGCCAGTGCGCTAGAGGCCGGCGCAGGCGTATCTAAAGCAATGAAATCCGTGCACAGGTAATCTTCGTTGTTAACATGTGTACCAGTTTAACATCTCTAGAAATTGATTATTTATTGAGCCATAAAATGTGGCAGATCTACCTGTTGCTCTTTTTGTTAACCTATGTCTACTTAGCGTTCGCGGCCGAATGTCGCAATGGGTGTACCACCGCCGATCGACCGGCGATATATGCCCGCGACTTATTCTGTATAATTTGCCAGGTAACTAGCGACAAATTTACCTTATGAGTATTAAATAACTGCCGCTAAACTATTTTAATGGATTTTGTAGGTGCACTGCTTCTCTAATGCGCCAGACCCACTGCAGCGATAACGTTCAGGGTTCATTTGAATATGCCCGTTGTTGCCGGAGAGAATTATGGGCAAATTCAATTCGCGGTGAAATATCTGTCGAGCCTCCACGACTTGTTTAATACCATCGACGAGGATAAGGGCAAATGATAGTTCTTATTAACTCAGCCGTATGTCACATCGGGACTCCCGAAGTGTACTGGTCGTACTGCCATAGTCTTGTTTTTAAGGTTTACATATCCACAGAATGTTCCGGCATTATATTCACGCGAATATGGAAAATCAAATCATACACAGTAGAGGTTAACCTGTAAGGAGTTTGCCATAAGTCTTTGGACAAATATCCACAGAGCAATTGAAATGTATTTATTGAAACTACAGTTTTGCTTTTAGGAATAATTGTTCAATTATAATACTTCGTAGGATCCACATTTAGTTTTATTTAAATTTTTGAGCATTTAGTGAATTATAGATTTTACTGAATGCATTTGTTTATGGCCATAACTATAACAATTTCAACAGAACTCTCATAAAAGTATTATATAATATTCAAAAACCTCTTTTCTGTTTTTGTGCTTAAAGCTATAAAAACGCTTAAATGTAGCAGTAACATTTTAAAAATGTATATTAAATTATCGTAAGATTTGAAATTTATATTCAATGATATTTCTTACAAGACGGGCTTTTTAAAAACGAGAAAATGAGAGAACTTGGATAAAATCTTACTTTGAAAGTAGATATATCTATGGTAAGAGCAAGTTGACACATAATACAGCATCTTAGGAAGACACAAACTACTTTTGCTAATATTTGACAAGAATATTGACACCAAAAGCCGGTTCCTGGTTGCTTCGGCACGTTGGCAACTGTTTTAGTTGACTGACAGACTAGTCATTATGGTCCAGCATATTAAGATTAAATGTTCACCTTACGTGCCGGCGGCACATGTTGACATCACATTGATTATATCACATCCAAGAAGAAGAAATCGATTTTCTCTTTGTTTGAAAAATAATTTCATTTCAAATAATGTAAAAATTCGAAATATAAAACATTAGCATTTGATATTTCTTAAATTTAATAAATCCGATAAACAGAAGGACAAACTAGCTGCTCTTATCAGGACTATCCATTTCACACAGGAGCTTAGAACTTATGCTTCATGGGTTCCTAAAACTACAATCATGACGATAATAATCGCTGACCCGAGAGATACATAGCATACTAAAATCTATTTAAGAACCGATTTTTTAATGAAAACTGAAAACGACTTAATAAAGCTGTCAATTTAAGCAGTAAATTTCAAAGATCTGCCGACCAGTTTGACTTCATGAGGCCGTCAATCGTTGATAGAGCCACTTTTCACGTTCTGTCTTGAGGAAATGCACTTGTTATCGGTGAAATTCTTCCTCCGCCATTGATGCGCTTCCTTTCCGAATAAAATCGCTTTAAAGACGTCGAGAATTATTATCATGGGTAATTTATTAAAAAACGCCCAAAGAATTCGAACGAGTTTTAACAATTTTCCCTCCCATTTAATCTGCATATCTATTTAAAGTCCAGATCGGATCCAAGGCAGTCCGTGCTTATGGATGAGGCCGACGCAGATAACTCACGGGGCACACCGCGAGATATCGCATTCGGTTATTGATACAAAAGCGCCAGTTGCAGGGAGTCTCTGAGCACAGGTTAACAGAGTCGTCCAGTTATTCGGTGCGAGGCCCTAAATTACAACTGAGATATCTGAAAAGCGACGAGAAAAAAGAAAGATGTCTTCGAGGGCTTTCCGAAGTGGCCAAGAGCGGCCAACAATCAAAAAAATAAAAAGTTCGATAAAATGTGGTGCGCTATTAATTCTTCGAAATGACGACATCAATATTTCGTGGATGCCCCGACTGTCTTGCGACTAAGAAGAAATTGTAAAAATCTTTCGGGTTTAAGTGCAGACCAAAGGAGGGCTCCAAGGATGCGCCGGGCATCGCGAAATGCCCGCAATTATCATAAATATTTGTAAATCCTGCAACTAATGACACTTTCCACAAGTTATGAGATGGGCCTCCGGCTGAGAGGAACCTCAATATATGGGTACCGTGCTACGGGACACTTTCATGGTGAAAATAAGCACAAGAAGGACATTAAGAAAGATTCACTGCACATATGCAACGAATGGCTCCTAACTTGGTTTTCTGAATTGGGGTCAATAATTGCAGTTTTCTTTTCTGGAATGTTGATATGGAATTGTGTCCTTTGCCCTTCAGTTACTCCGGTGTGGACTAAATTTTGCAAAAATATTGTAAAGTTGTCCGTATTAACTCAGGTATGCTTACAGCACCTTTTTTCAAGTTTACATTACAACCTCTATTGGCCTCTATTATATGAAATTTTTTCTTTGATACCGTACTTTATATTAAACTCCATTCTCATGCATGAAATTTTGTTCAACTCCACAGTATTTTGATAAGGCAAACAATACTTGAAACAATTGAAATTGCAATCTATTTCCACATTCTGGATATCTTTAAAACTATGTAATTCTCCACTAATTGCCTTTATACAATAATCTTTTAAAACATCAACATTGTCATAAGAAATATTTGAACAGCGTTAATAAAAGGGTCTGCATAACCTTCTTCAAAATATCTAGTTCCTTTGCCTTGTAGTATTTTAGCAGTGAATTCTGAGACATTATTTTTAAATCCTCAATACTTTAGATGTATTTTTTTCTCAAACCATGAACTCGAGACCCAACGCTTATGAACGCACAAAAATTATCCCTAATATAAACTAATATTGTTTCAATTTTAAATAAATAAGTAAATTTTTTCTTCAGAACCGCGAATTAAATTCCCTTGAAGATAACTTAAATATCTTTTTGATAAAGATATTGTAGGATAAATTATTGTTTGAATTTTTTTTTTTCATTATGGCATCTATAAATTAAAGAAGTTTAAGTAATAATATTTTAATTTAGAACAATAAAAAAATGTAAAATGCCAAACAATTAATAACAACTTTATTACGATATGGCAAAGATTCAAATTTAACGCAATAAAGTTTAAAATAGAATTATTTTCCTTGTTTGAACATTACCTCAACTCGACAGAGCATTTAAAGCAAAACAATTCTATGAGTTCTAGAGTTTGGTTTAAATTTAAATGATCGCGTCGTGATTTCAATACAAACAGAGATTATAAATGATTACGAGTGATATTATAATAATTTAATATTCTTATAATACTCTAAAATTGTTTGATTGTAATAATTGTAATCCATGAGAACTCAGAACTCGGTCCAAACACTAATCTGCCTTTGCTTTTGACTATGTGAAGGGTATTTTTGGCAAGTATTTCCAAATCGAAACTTTCTTAGGCTTGTTTGCATTAAAAATAGGCTCTTTTGGGGCTCTTTATACGTCCAAGCATACCCGCTTAAGCCAGCAGCATTAATATATCGGTTTATCGGCTCTGAGAATTGAGTTCAGGCGTTTCGCAAATCTGTTCGTAACGCCTTAAGTGGCTTCGGGCGCCGTATATTCCATAGCTCATTAATTAAATAAAAATAAATCGGCTTTTGAGCTCATTTGCTGTAATTAAATGTTTTTGGCTGCAAACATAACCTGCGAATGAAAAATGACCGTGCTGGGTAAAAAAGCGAAACATCAAAGGCTCATTAGCACCAGCGGCGATAAATCTACGTTTTTAGCAGAATTAATATGCACCGAGCATATTTAGGTCATCATCCACAGCAAATAAAGGCAAAACGTAAAAAAAAATATGAACCTTTTCACCAGAGTGAACTGTGTTTTCTTTGTTTCGCAAAACTCATCACTTTCATATCATTACAGTCCGCTCGGATAGTCAGATACCAATTTATCAATGTTTCGTGAATCACGAGATTTTTTAATTTTAAAAATTCGTTACAACAGCTTAGGGCCTTTAGCGGAACCTCTTCTAATTGTCGTAGTTCCCGAAAACCTTCGCTCACTTATTCCGCCTTCACCTGTTCGAGTCGCGAATGCTGCCGGTTGCCGGCTCCTCGCGCGGTTAGCCAACAGTCCAGACTGTCCTATTAGTAATTTTCTAGCTCGAAGGTGATTTAATTTAATTGCATACTCTCGCGGGACAAGACAAATTTTCTGCTTTGACGAGAAGATGACGATGGCCGTGCGGAGAAAGCTTGTTCCCAACCTTGTCAAACCGTCACTTTGACTGAATTAAGGCCTATTTGTCTAGGAAAAAGTCCAGCAATTAAAGTGATGAAAAGGCACCAGCAGCGTGTTATGTCTCGGATCGTGCGTTATTCCAACGTATTTCAATTAATTGTAGTGCTCCGCCAGAGACCCTTAGGGATTTGGGACTGAAGGCTACATGCAACTCATTTGATTCGACATGTAATTGCTGCCAAGAGGGATTTGCTTGGCGCTATTTAAGTCGGAAATAACCGTGGAGTCTTTGGAAGATTCGTTTTACCATTTCCAACATTCGAAAAGTGTGATATGTTACAAGAAACGCTGATTCGAAATTTTTTATAAATCAATTAGAGTTCTAGCTAATTACTTAATTAACTTGCTCGATTGTACCATAGTAAAATTTTGGATTTTTAAAATACTACCAGACGAGAGATTTCAAGGACTCTTAAAAATATTTACCAACATTTTAAGAATATACAAAGCAGTTTTGATCAGTATCATCGACTGATTTAAAGTTTACCAAAACATTTTAATACAGAAAAGTATATTTTTGAATAATTCTTTAGTTCCCTTTTAAACTCTTTCGGGATTTTAATTACGTTCATAACTCCTGCCGAAAAAATGAGTAAAAATATTTGCAGAAGCTTACTACTTCAACACCATTTTAAAGTACATATGCACTCATAGCTAACTTAAACAGCACCTTAAAATTACATTAAATCTTCACATGGATTCTTTTGCGAAATAGTTTTAAGAAGTTTAGCTATTTAAAGAAAAGAAAAACAATTTAATCGTGATCAAAACTCTAATTGGTAGCAAACTGCCTAATTCTACAAATTTTGATTTGAAATATTGAAGACATATTTTGTCCAGTTTGCTAGCGAAGTTAGACCTGTATTCCAATTTGGAAACTGGAGCTGGCTGGCATTTGGTGAAGCTTTATTAATACATTTGTTTATTTTTTAATTTTTCAATCATTTTCAATTTCATAGCCTCTGAAGGCAGACCTGGGATGTATAGCAACGATTAGGTAGCATGTTGTTGATCGCAGGCGAAATTTCTTTGTAGTTCTTACGTACTACTACTAATACAAATAAATTAGAGCACATATCCTTACGTCGTACGTTTTCTATCATGCACCCTTTGCTGTGAGTCACGTTTGATGTGTTACGACACGAGTCACGTCAATCGAGGCCTGCATATTAGAAATAGTTGTTTTATTCTTAACATTTTTTATGTTACATGTTATGTCTTATGTCATGTGTCACGCTTCATTTGTAATATGTCTTTATGTTGTGTGTTTTGGACCATATTCTATTAGCCCTCTGTATCAGTTTACGTGTTATGTTAAAACATTTTTAAACAGCAAATATCCAAATAAATTTTCACATTTGTAGTATTAGTAAAACTAATATGAGCTTTTACGTTTGACTTCCTGAACTGAGAAATTAATTCTGAATTTTTTCAAACCATTTTATTTACATTTTCTGTATAAATTTAAAATGTAAAATAAATACGTATATCTAAATTTGACTTATACTTATGTAAATTATAATGATGATGATTTTACAAATAAAACCCTAAACATCCCAATTTTATTATTCTAGAGATGCCTTTAGACTTTACATTACTTTCTAATGAAGTCACGTTACATAAATCCGCTTGCAGTCTTTTTTTCTTAAAATGAATCTTTTATTTGGTAACAAATTCAGATAAAAAATATTTTTAACAACAAAGAACTCCATTTAATTTTTTTTACTATTGATCGTTTTAGTGTTTATGATAATCTATTTTACGAAACGTTTCTTCTTAGCCACCTTTTTGCAAGTGGCTGCCTTTATTAATGAGCCGGTACGTTTAATTATTAGAAATTTCCTCAAAAATCGTTAAACTGCAGATTAAATCTGTCCTCTTCATTATGTTGATTTGCTGTTTCTCCTCTACCTCTCTAATTCTGTTCATCATCATAATTTTGAAGAGTTCTCTCCGACAATACAAAAATTTAAAATCTTTAAAGTTACTGCAATCATTCAACGCATCTCGATGACCCATAAGAAAGTGGTCGTAAAAGATGTCACCCGTAGACCGAAACACCTTAAAATTTATTTTGGTGTCTTCGGGTAAACCGTCACATGCTGTTTCCTCTATATACCCATGTTGCAGCTAATGGTCGTTTTGCATAATTAAAAATGAATAAAAGATGAATGAGGCGCGTAGGAGTACGGTTTTGTTAATTTTTCGTCAGCACCCAAATCAAATACGAAATTGGGCTAGAGTTCGATCTTTCGATAATATTGGAATCCGCCTAGGTCTCCCTACTTCTCGGACCGATTGTACAGGGCGCCAATTTATTAAGTGGTCATTTCTGTCGTTTTATTCAAATGCAACCAACCGCATGATTTTCTTGTTTCATTCTTAATTTATTCAAAATTTTTAGTGGCTGAGTGACCAGTTTTTCTCGGCATTTGGGCCCTCATTAGTGCCTTGTCTTCCTTATCAAATCGAGCCGGTATCGATATAATTATAAATTCAAAATTGAAATTTTGATTAATTCGATATGAGGTCAATATTTTGCGAATAATGTTTATGAAAAAAGTTTTTTGCATACTTGCGGATAACGAGTGGCACCCAGTGTTCTGCTAGAGTTTATTTTGGCTGCAAACAACGGCACGACCCAAAATCAGAGTTTCTGCATTCGTTAATATTTCTGAATAATCGAACGACCCTCGCTTCAGATAAGGCTGTTGATACACGAACACGAGTTTAATCAAATATTCAAAATAGTGGTTCAAGTAAGGTGAACCAATTTGGGCGATTTTTAACAAGTTTTACTTGCAACAAATTTTGTTAACTACGTTATCTGGTAGGGGACATACATCACCCAAAAACTTGCCGGACTTAAGTTCATAAAACAAACATAAAACGGTCTGGCCAATAAATTTACACCTCCTGCGTAAATAACGACATGTCGTTGTGGAAGTAATAAACGCAAATTTGTCATCGTTATACTGTCCCCCCGCTGTGAATCACTAGAATGTTTTTCAGATACAATTTCACCACAGGACACGGTGGAAGCAAATTCCCAAAACAAATTTGCCCTGGTGTTGCAAAATTATGAGATCACCGGCGTTATAAATTCCATCAGAAGTAGAATAAAAATAAAATTCTAGAATTTCGTCTGCGAATATGCTTAGAAACTGACGACCTGAGGACGGGATTACTAATCCTGCACAGCACTCGGTGGCTATAAAAATCGGCCGCGACCACTTGTCTCGACCAATTAAAACCAAACCCATAAACATAATTTATCCAAAGATGAACCATTTCTCACAAATCCTTGTTTATTTTGCCTTTTTCGGTATTTACGTGTGGTACACATAAATTTTTTCGGACTATGCCTCTCCCGCGTTCACTGCCCGTCCGGCCAGAGCCGGTCGAAAGGTGAGTCTTGTGGCGACTGAGCTCGTTATTAAAATTCTTCTCCTAATTATGATAAACTAGTACACTGCGACAGTAATAAAAGATTATTTTAAGAGGACTCCAAAGGCTTTCATATTTTATTGCGATATCGTATCGGATTTTATCTTTTCTGAGAATTTTATAGGAGCAAAGTGCTTTGGCTTCCCATTTGGTGTGGATTACCCCGACCGGATGTCGCAGAGCGATGAGCATCTCATTCTTTTGGTATTTGTCTACCTTGTCAAGCGAAGAAACAGAATTGATTTGTTTAAAAAATAAATATCTAAAACGACGGAAAAAAAAGTACCCCAGACATAAACAATACTCTATAAAACGAAAGATTTAAACAATGAACTTGATATTGAACAACTCTTTATTCAAGCACTTGCATGTAAATGTTGTTTTAAATAAAATAAGAAAATAAGATTATAAAAAGAGTTGGTCATTTTGAATTTCAATATCCACTGAAATATTTCGCAAAGAAAAAGAAAATATAGAACATTACAAAAAGATGAAAAGGGCTATGAATTTTGGGAAGTATTATTTTAAATCACTTAATTGTAAATAATTGTCAAAATTACATTTTTATTAAGCTTGTAAGTTACAACCGCTTTTACTACACTAAGGTTGAAAGATCTTTAAAACTTGATCACCGCTCTTTCAAATGTATCAGAACTTATAAAGAATTTAAATAAAATATGCCAAGAAGTTAAATTTCCAAATTAATACAAAATTCATTAAGACCCGTTTTGAAACCTTGTTCACACATAATAGAGCCCATTCAGTGCAACCTTCCTTTTCTGCAAACGATTACTTTCCATGCATTACTAACACGCAAATTGTGAAAATGTCATTTAATTCTTCATACCTTAGCACTTCGTGAAAGGTAAGAACAAAATCCGCCACAATAAAATCTTTGTATAATAAAATCCCCTATTTGAAATTGTCTGTGGGATTTTCTATTTCTGAAAGATGCTAGTGATTTAATTATGGTTATATTTGTTCTAATTTTGTTGTTCCTCTTCCATGTTGACTTTTGATTTCTTTTATGTTTTTCAATTTTCATAGTTTAGTATATTTAATCTAATATTTTTAATTTTCGATTTCAAATTAAACAACATCTCCACGTGTATCCATTTAACGTGTACATATACACAACAAAAGATGATGAGAGATCATTTTAAGAGTTTGGTGCGGATCATCGTGAAAAATTAACACATTTTAAGGACTCAAGTAGGAATAGCTTCGAATCTACCAAATCTCTGTGCTTGTTAGGAAATAAAGTTAATACCATTTTTTCTAGGATTTTCAAAAGCAACAAACACTGTTTGATTTAATTTATTCATTTCAGTTTAATTTGAGACGCACTTTTTTAAAGATTTCTGTTTCGAAAACCCCTATCTACTTTTCTATTATATCCGTTGAATGAGTGACTCAGACAAAAACTTATTCTGATAGTACCGTTTTTCCAGGTATAATTTAAGTGACCCCAACCGCCCCAAGACATTCCACCACAGCCTAGGTACTTCCCTCAATTAAGCGGTACAGACTGCGCGTATTAAAATTCTTCGCACTTGATATTGTGACTCTAAAACAAACTTCCGCCCATTTGCGGTACAATAAAGCCATTCAGAGAGGAATCTTCGGTCGGCAATTTATTGCATTTCGCTGCGAAAAAGGGTTACACGCTCGACCAGTGCAGATTGCAGCATCCACAGCATCCCAGGCGAGATGGATGGCAGCAAGAACAAAAATCGGTAAAGCAAAAGACGCAAAACGATCGCGACTGCGCCAGAGTGCACAAGTTGCACCACCAGAAATGCTCCGCGAGTATGGCGCTGCTTTCTCATAGACAAGGAACCAAAATCTTGAGGTCACACAATATGTGACCTCGACTTTGTGTACGTTTGCACTTATGATCGCGCGCATCGAACAGAGGAGGATCACTCGAGAAAGGCCATAAAACACACTATACGCGGCACAGACACATGCCCCGTAACGCACACCTGAGCGGCATGATTCCAGCTATCCCCATCTACCTGGGCTAGGAGGAAGTTTCTTTTGATTGCAGAAGATCTCTCTCCTTGAGCTAGTAACTGTGCGTAGAAAATCGTTGTCTGTCCGCTAATGAGATTATTCGTGCGATAAATCGTCCGCTCGATGTGAGGTTGTTGATGTGTGGTGATTTGCACGCAAGCCAGCCGAAGGTGTACGAGGTGTGACAAGAAAATGAAACGATTTTTGATTTCTGATGATCGTTTAAGGGAGTTTATCTAATCACCCGCCGGCTGTGTGCTCATTTGATGCAATCATCGTGCCATCTCGGGGCCTGTGATTTCCTTGGCTATGGGAGTGTAGAAAATAAGTGGACACTTCCTCTTTGGCCCGAGGCACATTCACTTGCTCCATCGATAATCCCCATCGATATGTACAGGGATTAGAGAACCACACCAAGAAGAAGGTCATCAAATAAAAATTACAACAACAAAATTCCAAAGCAACCTCCAGATCTGATCGCATTTTATCTAAAAATCTCGAAAAGCCACCGGGCAATATAACAAGACGGCCCAGGTGAACAAAAAAGCTGTATTCGTTTGTTGAAAGATGTTTTTCGGTAACTGCTAACTTTTTTACTACGTCCATTCGATCCCGGATTCCTTTCTAAAGTTATTTTTTAATTGTTCCAATTAATTAAGCCTCTGTGCACTGCTGCTCTGACAGCTTCCATTAGTCTTATATAATCTCGTTTTTCAACACCTTTTCGCTTGAGTCTAGGCGTATCGTTAAATATTAAAGAAGTTCAGCAAGCCCATTTGTTATCACCGACGTTTGACTTTGTTAATTATGTATTTGTTATGATTTTAATTATTTACACAAAATTTGTGGAACTTTCCATTAATTATGTTCGAAGAATTTAAATGATGTAAAGTAAGCATGCATATTTTAAAATTAAAATTACTTACCATTTTTAAATTTAAAGTTGTACGTTTTTTTTTAATTAATTTAATTATGTACGTTTTTTATAAAAATATCTGAAACAAATAGAGCTTTCCGGATTTAACGAGTCGCCTTTAAAGTAGACGTGGTGTAAAATATCAGGTATGATGCTATTGCACTATTCTTAAATCAAACCAAATGAATTGTGGAATGAAAGTGAAGCCTATTACTTTGAAGCAAAATTTACATTCCTTTTATTAATGCAAACTAACGACGCTATCAAAACTACACAAATCTCTTCAATCTGTTGTGGTGATTTGATATAGTCTCATGTATATTGATCAATTTATGCATATTTTCACAGACAAGTTCAATTGTTATAGTGCCATCGTGTTGCAATGTTAAGTTTCTGAAACAGAGTACTAATCATTAAGACTTGCATTCTTTAGGTTTCTATACCCATAACCACTTGTTAAATGGACCCCGAAGATCTATAGTTATAGTCACTAGGACAGACTTTTCTAAAAAGGGTACATAGTTTTAATTTTACTTAAATTTTCTTTCTTAAGAGTTTTCGATAATTATAATCAAAGATGTTTTCTCTCATAGCGAAAAAATGCCAGACAAGGCGAAATATTTTAAATTTCAAAACTAATCTTCTAAAAACTTTCACTTTTAAAATAAAATCGTTGTTTTTTCCGTTTTTTAATTAAATATCCTTATTAATACCACAATAATAGAATATATGAATAAAAAAACTTAAAAAGAATGATATGCAAAAACAGAATAGATAGTAGATTAATTGTGCTACTTTTTGGTAAGCAAAAGCCAGGATTTAAGAACAACTTAAATAGGAAACTAAAAATTTCTTATTAATAAACCAATGAGAATAAAAAGTAAGAAAATTAGGATTGAAATAAAAAAAGCTTTACCTGAATAAATATAAATTTTAATATAAATTGATAAGGAAAACTAAATTTATTAAAAATATCAGAAGTTTGGTGACTGTACAAAACACGACAATAGCGCAAAATCATGTTTGCGATCTTTTAATTCGCGTATTTGTTTTGAATTCACAAAATCAGACTTTTCGAAAATTTTCTTTTCAAATTAAGACCATAGTTTGACAAACATAATTTATGAAAAATCTTTAAATTCAAACGATTCCAAATTCTCCAATGTGTTTTCAATAAAAATTCCCATTCTTGTTTTTGTAAAGCATAAAACTTAATCGTAAGCACTCATTTAGTCTAGCTCGCATTTGAGCTGTCTCCTCTTATATTCCCTTTATATTTTGAACTAGCTGGAATTTCAATTAAATTATGACCAAAAATGAAATGTGTGAAATTAAATGCCCTGGTAGCTGGCTAGTCTTTTTTGGCAATAAATAATCGAAAACCATTCTGCTGACAGAGGGGGTCCATAAATTGGTGAGCGGCCATTGTCGAAATGCGCATCCGCCGCGAAGTGTAAAAATGTTGATCAAATTCAAACAATATTTTCGAAATGGTCGGCAATAATTAGTGCTAGATTAGCATAATTTATTCATGTGGCAAAGACGGTGCTTTCGAAAAGGGCCAAGATATCAACGTGTCCGATAACGCGTCTGACCAGGCCAGACAGTCGGGCAGCAGAGGGGGTGAGAAGTTCGGAAATCGATGATAATGTGGCTATCATTCGGTCATCATTTTTCGTGTAATGACGTGATGGGCTGGTTCGTTTAAGAGCTGATTCAGAGCCGTACCATAATGAGGTAAAACTATAAAATGATTAGCTGCGGTTTGCCGATCTCAAAGAAGAATTTCTGATAAATTTTTATTAGAGAGCTTTGATGACTGATCAGGGTGGGCCCGGAACCTTTACGGTGCAATTCAAGCTCTCGGCTTCGTTTGAGCCTGAGCTTCAATAAATTCTTGGATTATGGTCTTAGAAATTGAAGTGTTTTTATGCGGAAAATGACAAGATTACCTTCCAGAATCGTCTGACCCACGAAATAGAACTCCTGACTATAGTTAGGCTATAAAAACGAACTGTCGTCTTGAGAATGTTCTTCAAATTTTCATGATGCAACTAGAAACGGTCGAAAGTGCTTGAGACCCGGTCGAGCGCTTAGTGGTTTCCGCCTTCGTCTTTGGAAACAGCCTAAGATTTTATGAATATCGTTACAGCTTCTTTAATGCCTGAAAAACCAATTGCAGCACTCCAAGAGCCTCGATTGCCGAGTTTCTTCCGATTTACGCAAACGACAGGTATCCAAGTTAGCGCATCTGACCGCGCATCACCACCATATCTCGCGAGGTGTTGATTTCCATTTCTCGTTAGCATCAGTTCATAATATTTAAGCATAGTTTACGCCCATAACTTGTGCAATACCAGCTGGTGGTACCGCACTCATCTAAATATTGCGTTTTCACCACGATCGAGGGGTACCCAGTTCCCAACGAATCAGCGAAGAATTTTGCGTATAGCCGTCATATGCACGCACACATCGGCAGTTAGTAGTCAACAGCGAGTCCAGTTTCTAGGACGTATCGATACACAATTCGAAAATTTCAATTAGACCTCTGACCCCGCGAGGGTATCCCGGGGCTCTGCTGGTCATTTGAAATAACTGGGAAACCACTAGCGTTGGCACATTCATTTGCACTGATTGAGAGTCACCTGAACACCGGGAATGCACGTCGCGCACCGTATGCTGATTACCGCTGATAGATGAAGATGGTCAAGTGGACACTTCATCAAGTCGCTCTTTTTATGACCTTGATCAGGGTAATGCACAACGCAATTTGAACTAGGCCCGGTAATTTATGTGCTGCTAACTTGCGCTCTGTGCATTTTAAGGAGAATTAATGTCTACTGTAATCAATAACAATTTACACATTGCTTTGGAGTACACAAAGCTGCTCTCTATTTTTCCTAGAATTTAACTAATTTATAATTATAATATAATAGATTTTTGGCTACATTTATTCATATAAAAATACTGAATGTATTTACATTGTTTGAAATCATTTTATTGAAAGCAGCATTATTTAATTTTTGCTCACCCACAGAACTCAACTGTTTGAAACTTTTTAGTACTTTGAGTCGTTTGATCAGCTCATGAACCGCACATTCCAAACGCACGTGTGCGGCGTGCGTGCCGTTTAATGGCTCATGAGGCGAATACGTGCACTCATAAGCGTGCGTTTCCAAACCTGGGAATATTAGCATACTTTTTAACCTAGAAAGAATGCCTCAAGTACTCTATCTTACAAGAAAATACTTATTCAAAAAATAATTCGTTTTCGCTAAAAAAAATAGAAAAATGTTTTCTTCACAAACGAAATTCCAACAAATTTTTATATTAATTCATAAAATTCTGTAATTTTTTTTTGTATTCTGTTTTTTTTTTTACTTTTTTTTTAATTACTTTTCCCTTTAACACTTATTTTACTCATGTTGCTCAAAACCACATGTATTTTCAATGATACTATATTTTCTCAAAACAAAAAACAAAAGTAATTTTAAAAATGTGTTTTGAAAATAAATTTTATAACAATCAGGATATTTAAAATATGAAAATATTGAATTTACCTGTAATTATACTAAAGCAATCCTTTTACTGATTTTTATAAAAAATTTCACGGCTGGATAAAGTATAGGTACCCGATAGCGTCTTCTTTGAATTTGAGAACAAATTTCTAACAAAGTAGTGATAAATTATGAAAGCAATTTTCTTTAATGAAATCAAATTATTAGGAGGAGAAATATCCCAGAAAATTGTTTCTGTCTGCAAGTCGAGTGTTTGTCAGAAATATTGCCCAAAAGTTAATAGCTGTGATGGAACGCAGGGAACTGAGCCCTTGCTGCAAAGTCGTCCAACATACCAGAGAAGTTCCTATAGAGGATAGCGCTAAAGGTACTTTAGCAACTGACATTTTCAATATCAATAAACTAATCAAGGGTCAGACCCTAGAAGATTCCGGACGGAGTTGGTATGCGTTCTTGCGGAAGCCACAAGCTATCGATGGCCAGGTCTAACGGCTGGGAAAAGAAATTTCAAATTCTCGGGCAGTGGCATTCAATTTCCCATAACTTCGTGCAAGGTGGAAATAATACAATTGTACGGCTAACCGTTATTTTCTACGTTGTTCGAATGCACCTCTCCGAGGGTTTCGTGCAATTTTTAGCGAGCGCACCTTTCCAGACGGTTCACATTAAAACGCCAGAAATCCCAGAAGCCGGATACGACGTCTCCAACAGCGAGCAGGCTACAATTTTCCGTAGCCTAATAAAGCACGATTTCTCACAGTCGGTCAATAGACCTCCGCGCGCCCCGTACAGGTACCCGAAAGGTAACCGGGAGGTGTCCGGGAGGTGCCCGGGTCTGGCGAGGCTGCTGAGACTGCGGCGGGACTCTGCCACCGCTGGAGCCGGTGCGCCAGAGGTGCGCAGGTAAGTCAACTTCCGCCAACGTGGGTGTATGCGAAATGAATTGAAATTTTAATTGAATTCGCGTAGGTGGTACTTTACACACATTTTCACCGGCGAGGTCCGTAGAGCCCGCTCTGAGCTGGTAGAACAGGAGCCGGGTAGCGCTAAGGAGCCAGCAAAAAAAAGCCCCGGCGAAAAAGACGGCGACAACGACAACGCATCGAATTTGACGTGTTACTTTGGAGCAGAAGCAGCACCAGTGGCTGGCGCGTTTCGCCTCTGACTCGGAGACGTTCACACACGTCAGCGCAGCGGTAAGGCAGGTAAACGCTGGGGACCGCTAAAAAACAGGGGAAAGCGCGCCCCGCGAAAAGATAGCGAAATTGCTGCAAATGACATGATCGGCGAATGCGTGAACCCAGCTCAACGGTTTTATTGATACCTTGCATCCCAAGAAGACCAGCCACCCGCGCCGCAATCGCGAACTCCCGACCAACGTGTGAATCGGCCTACAGCGCTCCTGGCCAAGTCTTCCCGATGCACGTAGCTCCGGTAGTCGTGTTCTCTTATCGTCAGCGAGTTCAGTCAGAAGGGAAAGGCGCCGCGACGGAATCAGTAACAGGTAAATCACTCGGACCAGTAATTGTTGGTCCAGAAATTGCTGAACCCAAGTAAAGCTCTTCGACCGTGGTATGTATTAAAAGTACGCACTTGACTTTTCTTCTAAACTTGGCTTAAAGTGAACCTTTCTGTGCGTAGTAGATTAACTTTAGAAGCAAATCTATTTTTAAAATTTCCTTTCTGCTCCTTTAGAGAACGGGGTAGGAGAATAATTAAGTACTAAAAGGTCTGATATATATTTTTGGATTATACTTCATAACTAGAATGCGTTATTACCAATATTTTATTATTATTGTAATATTAATTAGATTTAATTTTAGAATTTATAAAATACTAATAAAGAAGTTTTTTCGTTAAGTAAGATGTCAAAATTCCATTTCTGGTTACTCATCAAATATTACTTAATAGCAAAAGGTTATGCAAAAGGTTACTACAAATTTAAACTTTAAACTGTGCAAAAATGTTTTTAAATTACTAAAATAAACTATAGTAAACACTTTTTCCTCAATTTAAATAATATAGAAGACAGCAAAATGCGTTCCAACAAATCTTTTATCTTTCTATCTTTTGTTTATTTAAAATACTTATACGTTTTCGCTAAATTATAATTCAAGTCCCTAGTTCAGATATGAGATGGATATCTACAAATTTTGCTAATTTGTTTTTCAAATTTCGATTTTTCAATTTTAATTTATCAAAAACTTTATTTGACGAAAACTTTTGTTTCGAAAAACTCCTGCAGACACTGCTTCTCAATTGTTCTGAAATAAAAAGCGAGAGGATATTTCTGCAAAGTGCACTTTAATAATGAAAAATTGTATATAATTTAAGTAGTTAATACGAGTTTATCTAAAATGCAAAGGAAAACCCAAATAGGGCTATTAAAAACAATTCTAGATTAAAAATGTATAAATCAATTTATATGATGTTATAGCAAACAAAAAATGTAAAACTTAGAAATCTGAATATTTTGTTACCAAATTAACATTCAAATTAATGAATTCGTTTTCTCGAAAACTAATAAGCTTCCCTGAAATTAAAAATTTATTTATTCGTGTTGATGGATTTTCGATCAAAAAATGAAGAACTTGAATGAAAATTACAAAGAAGGGAAGAAAAAACTATCCGATTGAAAACGACAAAAGAAGGCAAAAGTCGCGCCCTTGAATTCTAACTTTATCTTTTATTTATCCCAATAGTGCCAAAGAAAGTAGTCGATATTATATTAATTATAGGTAACATCGATCAATTTACACTCTTTTGTTTTCTTTCGTTTAAGACGAGTGATTCTTAATTTACCAAAATTACGCCTTTGACCTTTTATACCCAAAAAGCTTAAATAGTTTATTGCGCCACATTCTTACGGCCAAGAGATGCTTTAATCGTCAATATTCTCTAGCCATACCTTATCAAATTCGACTTAGCTTGAAGAAGCTAATGTAGTAGGCTCCTTATTTAAAATTCTAAATAATTAATCGCCCTCTTGCATTCCATATTCCCATAAACCCGCTTCCAAAAATTAGACGGATTTTTCCAAAGACACTATTCATTCTGATACTATGCAAATTGTTTATCAAAGTTTGAGGTTTAAGAACGAAAATTTCAAAAACGACAGCAAACAAATCACGAGGTATTTGTACTCAAATGATAGAAACATTCAATTACTCACGTTTTTATTTCTGATAATTCGGGCAAGAGTATATAACATACATAATATAATTAATACTGTTTAAAAATAACTTCTAAAAAATAGTAAGCCCAAAGTTTACATCTAGATTTTGTTTAATATCTCTCATATTTCATCTTAACACCCGGTGGATTTGACGGCATTGCTAGAGTGTAGACCTCGTAGTCGACAATAGTGAAATTGTAATCACCGAAAAGGCTCATGTAACTTGCATTTGGCCCATCGTAAGAATGCGGTAGATTTGAATACGAGTCCATGTTTGAATTACAGCCAGTGGAGATAAGGAGGTCTGCTCCAGCACCAAAAATTGGACCACAACTGAAAGTAGTACGAAGTTAAAAATAATCCATCTCTGAATAAAGTTAAGAATTCACACTTACTCTGGATGATAGCATATGGCATAGGGTTTTTTGATAATTTCATATTTGCATGGAGGTTCATTGTTTGAACAGAGGGAAAAAAGGAACGCTCTTTCAGAATGGATATATCCTCCTTTTCTATTATTCTTAGCCCAAGCGACGTCCGAAAATCCTCCACTTATTTCTCCTCGAGAACTCTGCATAATCATTAAAATTCATCTGTAATTTTAGTCAACTATTTAAAAGAAAATGAACTTACTTGTGCAACCACAAAAACAGGTGCTATTCCGTCACAGTGTCTATGGAAAGACGCTGCGCTAAAACCATGTGTAGACGCTCTAAAAACTAAACGCCATGCTTGTTTCGGGGCTCCATACCTGAAGTATGTTTCAAATTAATTGGTACATACATAAAACATATGATTTCAAAGTTTACTATTGAAAATTTATATAAAACCGATTTTGCTTAAAGATAGCGCGACTGGCTAAAAGTCTAAATAATTCATGATATCTTATACAAATTGGTGCGGTCTAGGCAAACGAACTAGATCTTAATTTCGAACACAAGCAGAAATTCTATTTGGCTGTAGCTGACGTCATTCTCCGCCTTTTTCGAGAACCAGATAAGTTGATTTAGTTGGATTTTTTGGAAAATTCAAATTTTCTTACATTCACCTTAATTAATATTTTAATTGATTAGAGGGATTTGTTATCATAAGACCTTGTAGTAAAAACCTATATAAATTCAGCTAAATTGTATTAGTACTTTATTTTATATACACCAATAGCTTTATAATTACGTGGAAAAAGAATAAAAATATTAACTATCCTTAAACTCACCATCCGTTTAAGACCCCCTGAAGATGGAGCTTATCGTTCTTTAGAATAACCGAGCCTGGAAACATGTTGAGCATCAACCTGGGTTGCAGTCTTTTGTCATTTTCGGAGAGAGGTCCGCCGGGCAATGGAACTGCTGGAGCTCCCGCAATTTTATTTGAATGAAGGGCAGCATAACGGTACCTTTCCAAAGACAGCTCCATCGGGACAGCCCCGGTGGGTTCAACCTCTTCGGCGAAAACTTGGCTATCGATCAGAAGGAGTCGCACATGACCCATAACGCCCTGAAGATGCTGGCACACGCGGATCCGCTCCTCCTCAGTCCAGTGGGCTGTGGGCTGAGTGACTCCTGCTTGGTGCTTTGCCCAGGCTAAGACGCATCGCCAGACGTCTTCCTCCTCTAAGCAAAACTATGGAAGTAATTTTTCAAATCAAAAGGAAAATCAGTTTCAATAGATTTTAAAGGTTTCGATAAGATTTATTTACGTAGTCTGACGATATGAGCTTTATGAGACCCTCCTTAGTGAGATTCAGAAATGCATTGGTCTTCACACATTCGGCTGCATTTTCTCCTATGTAAATTATACACCGTTCCATGAAGGATGCAGCGCACTTAGCACCTGAAAGAAGTGTTAATAAATAACGCTATGATCCTTTTCTTTTTTATTTTGTAACAGATTTTTCCAAGTGGGGATGACTAGCACGGTAAAGAGGTATTTAGCGCCATTTCAGTGAAATATAGAACGTTTAGTTTTGCTAAGCTTTGACTTTTAAGTTGTAATATACCCACGAAACAAGAAAATATTTTTTTATGAAAAAAATAAAATAAACAGCTAACAAAATAGTCCGTTCTAATTAATAAGAAATGTAAAAGAGAAATAGAAACCAGAAGACGAAGTGGAATTTTAATGAAAAAGTTACATAAAAACAAAGAAAAAACGAAATATGAAGAGATATCAAAAACAGGAAATGAAAGTATGAAAAGAAAGCTTCGAAATAAAAAGAGTCCAGTCTCAATTCTATTTTTATTTTATTTTCCATGTAATAATATTCATATTAAAACTGGTATAAGCGCGCGTATGGTTTTACGCGCTTTGTAGGACTTCATGAAACTTACTTTTAACTTTTCAAACTTGTCAAAGAGTATTTAATAAGTTTAAAAATAAAATACTCCATCAGTCCCAATTTTCGAAGAAATGTGTTTAAAAAATCAAACAATACGTCGAAGAAGTTATGAAATATCGTAAAAGTCAAATTGGCGTGGTTCCAACCAGAAAATGAACTCTACGCTGTTTGTGTAGAATAAAAAAAGTACTTTCTGTTTCTAAAATAAAAAACACACATAAATTTTGGTTTAAATTCGTTGCATACGAAATAAGTATTATAAAAACGGCGTATTATTTTTTAAACACTAAAATATGTTTTTACATTGATGGTCTGTGCAGTGCGAGTACAAGTAAAATTGATATAAATTAACTCTAACAGTTTTATTTCAATTGAAGAGCGAAAACCACCATCTAGTTCGATATCTTTATCATAATTACTTTAATATTACTAAAGCAATATTACAAGCTAATTTCAATATTCCGTGGAGTAAAAAAGTACTATCTAAAGATTTTTAATTAATGAACTTAATACTCCTGGAGGGATTCAAACAATAGATTCTTCAAAATTATACAACATAAATTATATTTCTTGAAATTTGTATGCTACAATTCACAAAATTCATTAAGTATTAACCTGTTAGACAGCCTGCAAGTGCTTGGTCAGTTGAAACAGTTCGCAGAAAACTTGGACTGTGTGTTTGGGCACGGTTGGTCAATCGAACTCCATTTTTGAAAACTTCCTTATGCAATTACGCTGACTTTTGAAACCTATTTTTTTTAATAACTTAAAAACTAGCTTTGCTTAGGTTTAATAACTGTGTAATGATAATCTATAATACACTGCAATGTAAATGCTGTTTAAAAATACCCTCCCAGTTTTGATAACTAGCAATCTTCAAAAAGTACACTCACTTTGAAGAGCTGCAGCCTTACACATTGTTTACCAACAAATCATGAATTTTAATTTCTTAAAATTCTCTTAAAATAATGTAAATATAAGTACAACAATAAGACACCGACAAATAGGTTTCCATTTCAGTTAGAAAAATAAAATTCCATCAAAATTGGAAAAGTTTAAAATCGTTGGTTAATTCGCCAAGGAGCGGGAATCTTTAGAGGACGTAAGCATGGCTCAGAAGTTTTTCGCCCTTTTGTTAAGCAAAATAAAAGATCAATAGGTGGTTTTTAAGTTCCAAGTCTTTCTGAGAACAAAAAAAGTTTATTTATTGCTTTTAGGAAACAGTAGATCCTCCACGATTGGCATAACCAAAATATTACGCTCGGAGCCCGCCTTCCCCAACAGGCAGTTGGTCCTCACAAATCGCCGGTTACGAGTTTTTTAATTGCATAAATACACAACCAGCATTTGTTTCATGCCTTGCTTAAATCGGTTCCGGTGCAAATTCTAAAAGAAGTTAATTTCTCCTGGAAGTTCCCTCCAGAACACACGGGACGAAATTAGGAATAAAACACCCTTTGATTTGGTTGAAAAATTCATTCATTCCTTCTTACAGGTCTAGTGGTTTTAGAGTAAATAAATTTAAGCGTGGAAGTCTCCCATTGCACCCGCGGGAGCTCGGGGTGGAACAAAGCCCACTGTTGCTCCGGCTAACCTCAATCCTTCGTCGGATTTACGTTCTGTATCAGAGTTATGTTGTCGCCCTTGAGCATGATCCTGCCCAAGCTCTTCCGGCTCCTCGTCTTCATGTGAACCTCCTCGGCGTCGTCCAGCACCAGGTTCATGTACTCGTCGAACCCAACGATGTGACCCTCAATTCGCAGCGAGATGTTCTCGTACAGCCACACCTGGACGCGTGACCTGTTCTGCAGGTAGCGAAAGATCAGGTTGATGGGCTGCACCATCACCTTCTGCACCTTTGGATTGCCTTTGTACGACATCTTTGACTTGTTTTAACTACAACTTTGCAAATTAACTCAAGAACGAAACCGGCAGCGTCTAAGGCGGCACGCGATGTTTTGACGTTTGTAAGGCAGATGGACTGAAGTTTGGTGCGAATGCATGACAGGGTCAATACACGAAGTAGACAGCCGAGATGCAAACCGAATTCAGAACGTTTTATGTTTCATGAATATTTTGAAGAATTATTCAATTACATGAAAATATGAGTTAAAAATCATAACATAATTACTTTTAGCAGTGGATAAATGCATAACATTACTTCAAAAAATAGTAGTGTTTTGTGCGGTCTGAGCAAACTGAGAACTGGCATGAAACACAAGACTCTAAACCCTACAAATGTGGCTAGAACTAAGTACCACACTGCTGAGTCCGGAAATCCCAAATTCTCATAGCATTTTTCAATATAGCAATAGACAAGTTGTAAAAATTTCTGGGAAAACCCCAGAGAACAAAGATAAATAAAAATAGAAGTAGAAAGCCACTTTTACTGTTGGTAAAATAAATTAAAGCCCCACTTCGAAGGAATTGTTAATACTAGTAAAATTTAATGAAAGGACAAATTTGAACTTGTTTTCAACTTTCGATTTCCTTAGATCTATGTTTTTTTCAGAACACTTAAAATGAAATAAATAGAAAAAACTTAATTATACTAAAAACTGTGAATCTTCTGCCAGGATCCTTTATTTAATTTTAAGTGGAATTTTTGATTTAAATCAAGCTGCAGGAAACAGACGAAAATTACAAAGGTTCACCTCATTTTATTTTTAAAGCATAAATAAATTAAATTACTAAAAATCCAGTGTTCTGAGTAGTAAGGATCTACTTAATTTTCGTGCTAAATAACCACACTCGCACACTGTGAAACTTTATTAAAAGTGAATCAATAAAAACATAAAACACTTTGCTAACGTGCGATAGGTCGATGCTGAAGCGGGCGTACTTCCGCATGGGCAATAGTACGCGATATTAGTCTTAACGCCTATGCCTAATGGCAAATGCGTTTTAAAGAATTACTTCCCATCTTTTCCCACTCGGGAACATTTAATTGTAGTACTTCGATGAATGCCTGTTTTAGGTACAGCCAAAAAATGTTTATTCCACTTTGTTTTAGCACTGACTCTCTGAAAGAAAGGGTTAAGCTTTTATGCATTGCTTAACCATTTCAGATGTGGATTTCATTGTAGACCTATTCCTATAGCCACGAATTTTCTTTTTTTAGGAGCCTTTAACAACCCTAGGCGCCTTACTCCCTACTATTTATATTTTTTCCCTAGAACCTTACAAAATTCACTTTATACGCTTTGCTCCTAATGATGCAATTCCATCTCAAAAATACTCATGACTTAATTTCTTGGATTAATGGCTTAATTAATTTCTTCTTCAATTTTTCAATGAGGATAAATCCTCGAATATTTTGAACTATCCGAAAATTACTCTTCCTCTAATCTAGAGCTAAAAATAAAAAAGATCTCTTACCAGATGCCTTCTCCTGGATTTCCATCACGGCTGTGAGGAACGTGCACGCGTTCGCCACGGACAGCGTGGAAATCACGTGGTCCTCGCAAGCCGCCCTCAGTTCCTCCACACCCATGTCATGGGCCAGTGTCATCATCTCGAAGACCCGTGAATCCTGCAGCATTATCTGGGAAAATATGGAATCTCTCTAAAAGATTGTCTTTAATAGTTTTATTAGAAAATCCTCACTTTTCCTGTGTACACGTAAAGGATAAACTGTCGAAAAACGTCTGGATTCACATGCGGCAATCTCACGGGGGTTGGGGTTCCTGGTGCAGAAGGCGAGACTGAGCAGCCAGGGATGCGGCAGATTTCACCCCGTTTGGCTGTTTTGAAACTCTTGCACCTGAAATAAAAGAAAACTTCAAAAATTTCTATACTGGCTATCAAGACCATTATAAAGATAAAAAGAAAATAGTCGACGTTAATTTATTCACTGTATTTGGTTATAAACATTTATTTATTTTATTTTATTTTAAACCAATCAGAGTTGCTAAAAAGCATAAAATACAATGAACCATAGAAAATAGACATACCAAGGTGTGTTTAACTTCTTCAAGGATCAAGCAGTGATACATGACTTCAATATGTGAAGAGACACTATCTAAAAAATTAATATACCCACTAGTAAGCCCCATATGATGTGGTACCTTTACAACGCAGTTTCGATACAACGCGGCTTACAAATTATGGGAAATCCTTGATTAATGCGATTCCTGTATAACGTCCAAATTTATCTCGTATAACGTGAAAGCCTGGAAACCATTGGAAGAATTGCAAGGTCCAACAACAACCAGGGTTTTATGGAAAGACGAAGTTTAATCCGAAAAAATTTTGCCTACTGAAAATCTCAATGTAAATTTAATAAGTTATTTTTCGACACGAAATGAACTGAAGCTAATTTTGTTTGAAATAAAATTTACTTTTTACTGTCTTAAAAACATCGCATTTTATTTAAGGAAAAAAATATTTAGAACGTAACCTCTCATTTTGTATGAAATCACGTAACGCGGTTTACTTAACGCGGAATTTTTGTTGAATGTATCCTACGCGTTATACCAGGGTTTCCTTTACATTTGATTCATTCAATACACAATTAATAGCAGTATATAATTTTAAAACTATAGGAAGTTTTCTATAAAAGTCCTGTTATAAAATGAATTTTTATATTATTCAAATTAAACACAATTAGAGCATGTGGATAAACAAGTAGTCAATTTTTAGCTCCATATTTCTAGCGCTGTAAAGAGTAAACATTCTTCAATATTTTTAGATAAAATGTATCAAACGAACTGCCCATAGGACTGTAGCGATTTTTAATAAAAATAATTCTAATTTTATCAAGGTAAACTAAAACCACATCCACATCACATAAAATTGAATTTCCTTTCAGATCATAGTGTCCACAGAAAAGTATGTGCTTAACTGAAATATTTAATAAAACACGGTTTAGAAATAACCAAGCAAAGAGATAATAAATTGATTACAAGGTTTTACGACCAGACACAGCAATAGATCACAAATGTGCTGTTGCAAATGCGAAAGCTTGAAAATGACCTTTACTTGCAGTTTGCATAATCGGAGCACCCGGGGGAAGATATCGAACAAGATCGAAGCTCGTAAACAGAAGAAAATGGGATTCGACTCACCTTGCCATTAATAAGATCCTGTGAGCGTAGACCCGCTCCTCCTCGCGTCCGAGAAGAAAGACGACATCGGCACTGTCTTGATCTTCGGAGAGTCGGTGAAGATCGTCAAGAAGTTGAGGCAAACCAGCCATCGCTTTATCACAGAGTGGTGTTGGTGGTACACGTGTGCCCATCTTCCTACAACTAGACAGTGAACGCTCCAGACGGATCTACCAGGTATGCGCTGTTCGCAATAGAAGCAACTTCTGCACGGGTAAATTGCACCTCTTCATAGAATCAAAGATCAATCGCAGTCAATCACTTGAAAAATTGTAAACAAATCACTACCACAGTCGCGATCTGGACGCTTTTTACTCTGGCTAACATACAGACGAAGATGCATTGATCGCGGTGAGGTGGGACCGACGATATTTTCTTCGTCTTATTGGTGCAATTAGTCCACCACCGATCTTGGCCTCAAAAAGTCTGACTTCGGGACGAAATAATTTCGAGAAAAACACAGATTTATATCCGGATCCCTTTTCAATTCACTATGATCTTTTTAGCCAGGGAAATCTGTCACAAAACACGAAATAACAAAGAGCTGATGCCGATCAAACCTCAAGCAATGTAGTTCCCTGTTATACTGCTCAAGAGATCTTAACACCTATACAGGTGGAAGCAAAAACCCATGGTAGATACCACGCTGGTACAGGTACTCTCTGTGGAACTAAGAGAAACAATCTCAGTTTGGAACGTGTATGACTCGGTGTGGACGGTTCGCAAGAACTCTTGGTATGTTCTCCTATGATTTACTACTGCTTACAGATGCAGACAAGCGTGATCTTTCGTGTTTATTTTTAACGTCTTCTAAAAACAGTCGGCACTTAACTATTTTTGTATATTTCCATATTTTTCCTATATCTTTATTTTTTATTATTGTCTTATATACCAAATGGGCTTTTAAAGGTTGTCAGAATTTGTACAATAATCGTAGATATGAAATCAAGGACACGTTAAATTAAAATGTGACGAATTGTCTTAAAAGATTTGATATCTTCTACACCATATACAAAAGCACACTTCCCAGGTTTTTAGGACTATTTTAACGAAGGAAGGAACAAAACTTTTGTATGTTAATACTAATTTAACAATATTTAAAAATAAAGAAGCGTGCATTTGTTTATTTATTTCGATTATTATTAATATTTACTATTGTAGTACTCAGGATAATAGACTAGTTTCTTGTATGGCGACGAGCTTTACAATTCATAAAATGTATGGTCATATAGAGAATTTTTGTTTTAATTATTGATTATTTATTTAAAAAAATGAGAATATATAGGAAATGTATGTTTCCAAAACAGTGTTCATACCTACTTATTACTTTAAGTAAAAAAGTTACTAAAGCAATGTAAATCAATGCGATACCTGTCGCGGTTTACTGCTAAGTCCCCAAAATACACACTGAAGAAAAATTACATTCTCTTCTTCTTTAGCTCAAATCTTTTATTCGAATTATAATCGGGAGGGATAACAAATGAGTAGAAATGTTTTATAAATTCACTAGAGGTTTTCCAAAAATATACGCGTATTAAAAAGTCGGACTTGGAAATTTTTAATATTTCTTAACAGATTGAAATAGAAATTAGTAAAGCATCAAAGTGCAAAACCGTAAAATAAAGAACAAATTCATGGAAAACGTAGAGCCTTTATTCAGATAGTCAAAAATTGTAAAACTATATAAAATGAAGACAGTTGCTCCCGAGATACATAAAATATTCATATATTAAGCATTCTTTTAAAAATAAATCACAATATCTGCTAAAGAAGAATTAAAACATTTTTTACTAGCTGGACACTTTTCTGCCAGAAAAAAAACTTGTATATGACATGAATGGAGCATGACTTATCTTTTATTGCATGTGAAACAATTTTTTTATGGATTTGACTAATTCGGCAGAATTTATGTTAAATTATTGAGAAAAAACCAAAAGACTCACATCTTAGAGAATTAGCAAAATCGGGACAGTGTTTATATCGTAAACTAAGCTCCAAAATTTATAAATTTGAATTTTGGCATGTCCTCAAGGAAGGAAGGTACATCATACAATTTTATCTATTTAATATATTAATGGTACTGAAACACCAGTTTACATAGTAAAGAAATTATATTTGAACATATTTCGCTTACATTACAGGACTACAAAATATGAATGACTTGATCTTCGTCTACAAATACAATTAGTATCACAACAAAGAATCGGAAATGACTGTATATACAATGCTTAGAATCATTAGAATCACCCGGTGAATAATTGCATACGTTTGTCGTCGGGACTCTTACATGGCAAGAAATCACACAACTGACTTGTTAATGAAAGTAAAATCTAATAGTAATGCAACACTGGACTTAAATCGAAAAACATAGTCTAATAATCTCGCAGCGACCTACTAAGTGGTGTCACTGGTGTTTGTGACCTGGGCCTCAGTCTTTGGGACACACTCCTTAAAATCGCTATTGCCTTCCGTTTTGGGAACTATATCTGGTTTCTTACTGGCTACCTTAAAGCTTTCGGCGTCATCGTCCTTATCCTTGTCAATTCGAGAATCACTGAAAAACTTTTTAAGTTGTCCATTTTGTTCTGGCACGCTCAGATTATTTGTAGACTTTGCCTTTTCGGCGTAGTTAAATGTCAGTCCATTCGACAAATTAAGTCTCTTTGACTTGTCGTTCTGTTTCTTGTCCTCGTGGAGTACAATTTCCTGTAGATTACTAACAAATCTCTGGCAGCAGTGTTTTTCGGCACACGTTGCATCCTGACACTGGACTAGACATTCCTCAGCTAAAGGTACTCTGGTGCTTTTGAACTCTGGCTGAATCGTCACAATTGTGATTCCTTGCTGGTGGAAGAAACTTTCCACATCCTCCATTATTCTAGTGTAGACTTTGGGATTTTTGAAGATTATATGAGCTGTCGAAACAGATTTGTTCGCCGTCAATTGCCAAATGTGCAAATCGTGCACATTGACGATTTCGTGAAATCTCGATAGTAGAGTCTTTTTGAAAATCTCAATGTCTATTGATCCGGGTATAGTTTGCAGAAGTATCAAACAAGATTCCTTCACTGGGAAGAGACAAGAATAAAACGATTAAGCAAAAATAAAACAAACGTATATATACATATATTTAAATCAAAATAATTTTACTATATGCAGTGGATAAGAATAAATAAATATACACAAAAATACATGTGGTCGGTTATTACTACAAAATTGAAACCTAATAATACTAAATTTTGTCCAAACTGGTTTCTGACACTTTAATTTTAGCAAGTAAAGCTTTTATTGTTTTTATTTTAAAAATTTCACACAAATTTATTTTTTATGCTAATGAATAAAATTTAGTATCTGGGGCCTTTTAGATTTTTTACAACTATTTCTAAATTCTTCTCTCTCACCTATAAAATTTTATTTACATTAAAACTTTATGTAATTTAAAAACTTTTCTGAAATTCAAAAAGTCAACCCATTTAAAACTTTTCAGTAATTTAAAAAAAACATTCTTAAATTCAGAACAAAAAGTATGAAAGTTCGTTTAACTTGACTGTAGAAATATTAATCGAAAATAAGTAACTGTCTTAATATGCATACATAGGTTTAGGATTAGTAATTCATTTTTATTTTCATACTTACTGTAAGGATAACTCAAAATCAGAAGTAAAGTGCAGGAGCAGATAGAGAGGACCGGATCAATATATTTAGCAACTTTGTGGTCGTCAGCAAAGTGCACAATTATAGCACATATTATCACAAATAGCGTACTAGAAATGTCTCGAAACATTTCCATCAATCCCTGTCGTTTCCCTTGGCATTCGACTTCGCTGACGTTGATCTGGCTGTGCTCGCGTTTTGTTCTAGACAACCGCCGCTCACCAGGCTTCAATTTGTTGTTGGCAGCCTCCTGGTCCAAAACAACCTCTCCTGTGGGAGTAAGCTGGAGAAAGCTACCTTGATGCATGGTGTAACCTCCAATCAGAATATAGCAGACAAGATTCAGTATCAGTCCGGCTGTACCCAGGATCAAAATTGGAATGGGCAAATGCATTGTGTCCTCGTGCTCTATATTTACTAGAGTTTGCAGCGCCTCCACCAGCAAGGAGAATGCCAGAGACGCCAGGAAGATGCATACAATCAGCATGGTGAGGACATCGATACGGGTCCATCCGAAGGTGTTTCGAAGTTTAAGGGCACGAGGATGTTGATGATCTGAGGGTATGTTGTCAACTATGCAATCCTCCTCCTCTTTGGACGTTTTCAGATTCGGATCACTTTCTAGATACAATTTTCGTTTGCTGTGCTGTAGATAACAAAAAAAAATATATTTAAATAAGAAAATCTAAGTATCATTGAATTCGTCGTTCTTGAAAGGATGACTTTGTAGACTAATCAAAAACAAGCATTATAAAAAAAATCGTCATTATCTCGAAATTGCCAACTTGGTATTTTATTTTTGCACATTTTTTCTACATCTATGGACAGCGGAGCACATTAAAGATTTATGAAATGGTTTCGGATGAATAAATTTGCCAAAAATGTGCGCTGAATTTTTATAAGGCGTATTTCTCCTGTTTAGTATATTTTAAAAAAAGCTTCCGATAGTCAAAGACCTGTAGGCGACGGCATCATGCCAAAAGTGGATAACCCCGTGTGAAAATTGTCTTAATGCCGCATTTTGAATATTTAGTATTTCTAGATATGAAGTAATATCAAATATACGGAAAATATCGACTTTTCAAGGTTTCAATTCGCTAATTTCCGTATTGTAGCAAATTTTAGCCTACCAAGGAAGCAATAAAAACATCAACATTAATTTGAATAAAATTGTCACTATTAGATTTGAATCAATCACAGCTTAATCAGTTTTTTTTCATACATTTGCGAAATGTATAATTTTTGATCTGATTTTTATCTCGCTCCTCCCTGTTCCAGACATTTTTATTTATTTTCTTTTGCAATGATTTATTTTGAAGAAGTTTTTGTAAAATGAATTTAATGAATAATTAATAATAGAAGAATAAAACCAGTCATGTCAAATTTTCTTAAATAAGTAAAATAAAATAAAAAATTATATAGTAGCTTCACCTAAACTTGATTCCTCTATTAATTAGTTTAATTAATCAATTCTTTTCTTTATTTTTCCTTTTTTTATTCAGTTGTTAGCTTAAGCGCTATTAAAACCTTAACAAATTTACAAACTTAAGAAATTTTGTTTCCAAGTGCAAATTTAAGATATTAATGACTTCCAAAAAAAAAAGGAATTCAGATAAATCTTTCCCATCTCTCACACGTGTCACGCAGAAACGTCCGCCGGCACCACCACCATAATTACAACAAAAGCACATTTTAATTTTTAATTATGATGTTTCATTAATTAGCAAGTTTTATATTTAAACATTTTTTTATATGTTTAGTCGCTATGACGGTTTACGTATTTATAGCAGTAAAAGGTAAATTTTATTCCTTATCGTGTTAAACAAAACATCGTAATTTCACACCGTGACGTTGTTAAATATTCTAAACATGTGCGCAACTAATATTTTTTAGAAACTTAAACCTTTTTACCGCAATAAACCAATTACTAAAATTTTACCTTGGTTCCAATTAACTTGGTTTAATTTCAGAAAATATAAAAGTATTAGAGACCTTTAAATTCCACTTGTTTTCCAACAGTATTTCTCATCTTTGTAAAAAAACTTGTTGACTAATCATTGTCTGAATTAAAATATCACCTACAAAATCTATAGTAGTACTTTTTTAATCAAGTAATAAAAGCATCTATTATTTTGATAATTCTAAAATACGCGATTACATATTTATTTCTACTTTTTAAGTTTTTAGGCACCTTTGGAAAATTAAAAAAGTACAATTATGTGAATTGTGAATTCTAAAGTACTCTAAAAACGTACGTATAAAATTTTCAGGCTTTTCCAATTTTGTAGTTTTAATTTAAAATGTGTATTCCTATAGTCTATACTTCGAGTTTACAACTCAAAACATAAAATTGTAAAGTTTTGAAAGGACAAACCACTTATAGTTCAAAAAATAATAATGCAATAATAACAAATAGATAGCTCGTTTGCCTTAATCCCACGTTCGTTATTTGAAGTCCTCAATCTCTTAAAATATGTGTTATTAAATGTAGTTTTGACAAATGTATTTAAATTTTAACGCTGCTTTTCTTCAGCAAACTACTTGCGCAGCCCCATAGATTCTACCTGCAAAGTTACTTTATATATTTATGCCCTTGTATATGGCACATTTTGCAAATTAATTTCTGAACGAGAAAAACAAAAGGAAATTCTTTGACTAGTTAATATAAGACATTAGAATGTTTACACTACACATTAAAAAGAGCATTGCAATCTTATAATAGTAAAATAGTGAAGCGATTTCACCTTCTAAACGTCACTTATATTTCCTCAAATTGAGGACGCATTATGTCCAAATCTGTTTAAAATGGATAAATGTGGCAACAAAACTCAGAACCTGTGCATCAGTGCACAATGGAGCTCAGATTGAGACATCCGCCTTTAAACCCTCGTCTGTATCGTACAATAAACTGAACCAGAAAAAGCCAGTCTGGACAAAATTTCACGAGCAAACAATCCTCTTAGGGTAACAAAAACTTCTTGTTCGCTAGTGATCAATGCAATTAGAAAGCAGTGATGGGATTTGAGGAAATCATTAGCAACCGCAAAAAAATCTGTGAAGTAAAAGGTGAAAAAGCCTTTCTTGAGGAATTTTAGGGGTGTAATGGACACGCTTGTAAAAGTTCGTGCTCGATCTGACCTTGGGCAGTGTGACCCAAATAACATCAAAATACCATCGGCGATGACACAATAGTGTATTTTAATTAGCTCACGCGTAAATTCATACGGACCATATGGGTCACTCTGTCGGATAAGGCCGGGCTGTCGAAAATCCTCTGCATATTAATGAAGTCACATCCCCCGACTGTCCGACGGTCCGTGTGTCGCAAACAAATTAAAAAACAATTTCTAATTTGTAATCACAACCCTTTCGTTTAGTCATTCTCGCGTTATACAACGCAACGTGAATTCCACTTGCTGGTTGTAGTTGGTGGCCAGTGCCAGCCGCTCCGAAACAGCGTGGATGGCCCATTTCTGGTGTCTTAGCAGCGATCGATTAGCGATATGTTCCATAATTAACATTCTCACAGTTTGCCAATCACACTTACGTTACTCAACGAAAAAATTAAATGAACGCGAGTTTGATATTGGATAATAACCCGACGATTTCCTCGACACGGGTGGCATCAGTGCCAATAGAGCGTTCCAACGTGTCAATCAGAATCAAGTGGATACGACACATGTTGAATCACAACCATGTGTTGGTCCTTGTTCCCAATCCATCAACTAATGATAACGAATTTTCCCTCTCGATTAGTAACTAATTTACTAATTTCGGACGCTTCCTCCGACTACGCGGAGTGCACGTAGGCAGCGTGTGCCATATGGCTTTCACTCTCGTTGACCCACGCGGAACCCAGAAACGTGGCAAAGAAACCGCATCACCACAGCGTTCTTATGCCACCAAGACGTGTAGTGATTACTGATAATTATGTGTCCAGAAATTGCGGTAATTATCATACAATTATGGAGGTACTGTTTTATCATCGCTTTAATCCAAAGATGAAAACTCGACCTTGGGCTGAAATAATTTTCTTGGGAGTGCGATGTTCGCGCGTCTTAAACTGCGCGCACGTTCTGCAGAATATTCTTAGATCTAGGAATTTCAAGTGGCCGCACAAGCGCGCTTCGAGTAGCAAGATCGGGTTAAGCGTGGGAGATTTATTTTTGCATTAACTCGACAGGCTGATGAACTTAATATTTATAATAACTAAGGTAAAGTTCAGCTGAAATTTAGAAATTCAGCTAAATTAGTGCTAATTCGAATCCTTACACATTTATTTATTCGAAACAGCTTAAATTCAAATAGAACTTCCGCGCCAGAAACCACGCACTTTTACAAATAAAAATAAATGCTTGCCAAAATGTCATTCAATTTTTAAAATTCAATATTAAATTTTCATTCAAAGAAACGCGATAGTTTAGAACGATTTAAATTTAAAAAAATAGTAAATACCATTAAAACTAAAATACGTAATAAAAACTTTTCACTATTTTAAATATAAAATTATTATTTAACCTTATAAGGAACTCAGGAGCAAATTAATATTACTATTGCATGTTATGGATTAAAGAATTCTCACTACTCTCGTTTATAAACCTATTACAAACTTTCTTCTAAGGATTACATGATTCCAGTATCACTACATATGAATAATTTTTCTCCCTATTGTTTTAGGGTATAACGATGGAACTATATAAGTTCTTACAACATTATTTCCAATTCCAATTATCTTTCCGCTGATCCTCTTATCTCTCTAACAAACACAATATAAAATACACATTTTTAAAGTAGTATTGAAAACATCCATGGAATGGGCAGCATTTTTCTCCTGAATTTCAATTGAATTATATTCTTGGTTTATTTCTTCTAGAAAATTTACGCGTTTCTACGTTTTATTTTTATTTTTCACGTACGCACAAAGGTTACTATAGATGCAGTTAGCTAGGAAATACAACGTATACAGTGAATCTGTTATAGCAGATATTAATGTTGTATGCTAGACCTAAAAACACCAACCACAAAGTTCATTGTACATTGCATACAATAAGAGATAAAATGCACAAGTATAATATAAATCGTCTATATGGAATGAATATGAAACCACATTTAGAGTACAAGCAGAGCAACCTCTTTATTTACCCGTAAGGTGGAACGCACTTAATGATAAATCCAAGCATATGAATCAAGTTCAACTCTTGGTTTGAACTCCGTCTGATAAATTTGTGTTCCGATCAGAATTCCAATTAATTAATAATGAATTCAATTTGGGTTAAGGCCAACAAAGTTGCCGGAACTACATAGAATCAGCTGTGAGGAGAATCTATCATCTTGAAATTAGTATTCTTTGTATATATTCGAAATAAAAAAAATTGTTCGTTGTGACTAGACAATTAAGGACATATTATTAAGTGTGATTTCTGTATCTTGTAATAAAACTGAACATGACAAAGACAAGCCGGATTAAGATGTCGAGTTGGCATTCAAGGTGCTTAGATTTCCAGGACATATGTAAATCTGTACATGAGTAATTTACGACTTTAATTCCTAGAAACTTGCTTTTGTTATCTTTACAGATCCGGCACAACAAACTGATAACAATTTTTGAAATTATTATAATTCTGTCTGTTCAAATCCAAGTGAATTATTAAAACATTTATACGAATATATAAAATACTTATTTGTTTTTTTTTTTTTAAATCGATAAATTGGTTTTATTATTTATTCCTAACGTATTCAGACATTTTTATTGGAAATAAAACAAATGAACAATGAAAATAATGAATAAAATTTTTTTTGTTCTTCAAAGATTTTCGAAAATCAAGATTTTGACGTTAACTTTAAAATTATGGTACAGATATTTCTAATCATTCACTATAACATTAAATAAGAAATGTTATTGTTAAAAAAAATTGCGTTTGGTACTATATAATTCGTAATATTTCCGAATCTGTAATAAATAAAAACCTAAATAATGAGTTCAAACGCAAAATAATTGTGAAAAATATCTCTTAAAATATTGATTAATTTATATACTTCATGAAATTACAAAATGTCATAAATCAATATTGTTTAATTATATTTTCGCGACATTCTATCGTCCGACAGCAGCACCGTGTAAAACGACCACCGTACGACTGCGGTTCGAGCGTTGTACGGTCAAAAAGGCTGTGAAACGACCGCCGTAAAACTGCTATACGCCCGAGGTATGGGTAAAGGCACGGCCCTGCATGTCGTGAACCTATTTACTATTTTATACTTTACGACCGTTGTACGGCCATCAGATTTCCAAAATCTGATCAAAATAATTTTGTGTCTGTATCCATCAGGGATTAATTATACAAGGTTTTATGTTCCTATCGTTCCATTTTTTTCATTTGCTACAATTGTAGCCAAAGTTTTTTATGTTCACATGAAAGGTTTTCTTATTTGTGGTTTATTTATGAGTTCTCGAAGTTTCTCGGGAAAAATCTGAAACATAAATCAGTCGACATCGAACTCCTTAACTATTTAAAAATCAAAGCTTCGATAACTCAAAACAAAATACAATTCGAGACGAGAAATTTCAAAACGAGCTTCGTGATCCACAGAACGAGTCGTTCATAGAAAGCAGAGACTCGCTTCTTTCTCCAATTGAAGTTTCATCAGTTAAGCGGAACAATCGCTTATCAAAACATTTACACTTTCTTGTTTTGATTTTTTTACATAAACGGCAATAAGCGTATCAATGAAAAATTATACAGCCCGTCTGATTCGGTTCACAGTCATGGCACAAGTCGCGACATCTTATATAATTCGGAAGCGGAGAGCTAAGAAAAATTTCTGGTATCGAATTAGGTGTATTCAGTTTTATCTTCTTCCTGCATTTCACCGTTGAATGATGGAAACAGACGTCACCCACACATTTTTTAACTGGACGACAAAATTTGATCAAGGTCGGTGACTCAATGGCACCATTCAAAGTCGACGACGAGCAGGTGTTGAATCATTGATGCATTTGTATCGTATAAAACTTATTTTAATTGTGTGATTTAAAATCAGAAGGTCAGGTATGTCCGCGGCTTACCTTAATGGTCAAGATGCACCCCGACAGCGCCAAGATATTGCACAGCATGTGGTACGAATCCACCAGGAGCGTCAGAGCATGTGTTATGTGGCTCAAGATCAACTGGACGATGAAGTAGCATATCGAGAGCACTAGCACAACGTAGAGTTGGACTGGCTGAAAACGGAGAATCCAATCCTTCATTGGCATTGTGGCTCAGTTTTAGAATTTCCTTAAATTACTCTTGGACTAGATTGGAATGTGCCTGGTCTCCGGGCTGCTGAGGCGTCGCAACGGGCCTAGGGCACCTGAAAAAACGAATAATAATGATTCTATAAAGAAGTTAAAAACAAAATCAATAAAATTTGAAAACTCGCAGTTGCATGCTATGAATATTAAAACGTGGACACGTTTTATGATCGAGGAAGACGCTACATCTGTTGTGCGATGCGAATTAGAATAATAGGAATTTTCTCCTTTCTGTAAGCAAGCATTGTGGACTGGACTTGCAACAAGTTGGAGATACCAACCATTGGCTGAATGGAGTTAAAAATAAATAGCAACAAGTATAGCGACACCGCTCTTTGTTTTCACGTATATTTTGTAGAATCATTTGGTGGAATAACTTGTAGAATTTTTTCAATTCTTCAACTAACAAAGGAAGAATAGATTTAATGAGTATTTTAAACAGTAATGAGTGGGTAGAATTCAGTAAAGCAATATTGTTTTGATGTAATTACCTAATTTAATTAATTATTTGCCTTAATTCACAGTGAGTCATGCTCAACTCACTAACGTTGTAAAGGTCTTCAAATATCTTTAATAGCTTGAATACTAAATAAAATGTTAAATGTGAAAACATTTACAATTGTATTGCATTTAGCCGCGGATCAATGAACCATAAAGGTAATGAGTGTGAAGAACGCCGAGTTTTTAATAAAGTAGCCTCTTATGCAACTTATTCTAATTAGCTCACTTAGCTCATACCAAATAGCACGTTTAAATGATACACGCTTAAGTATGTAAATTAAATGAAATTACCTTTATGCAACAAAATTCAAATTGCGGCACTTATACCACTTATAGTGAGAACACAATTTTCTATGCAATTTGATTGTAAGATGTCCGACGGTTCATGAATTGAAAACATACCTCAAAGTGTCTAGAATTGACCAGTTTATGCGTTCTGTAAAAAAAAAGCTATGACCACTTTCAACTCAACACAGTACGAAATGGTAGATATTTCTTTAAAAGTTTTCATATTCTAGATATAAAAGTTTTATCTTTTATTTTAGCAAGTATATTGCCAAATCACCAATATTTCTCTCAACTTTTGCAATTAGTTTTTAATTTAGTTTTTATAGTAAATAAATAATCGGTCTTATTAAAAAGTAAATCGTTGTTAATACTTTTAACAGATAAAGCTAACAAAACGCAGAAAATGTTTGCCATAATTTGTGCAAAATAGGAAAAAATTATGTGATTCTAGATAAAACTAAAATTCTCCATAAATTTCTGTACAAAATAAATCGGCCTGTTTTTTACATCGTTTTTATTCCCTATGTTAAGAGATATATGATTTTTTATAGATTCGATTAATTGCATATTTAAAAAAACTGGATCCTCTGTTTTCTCATTCTTACTCTGTTTATCCATTTGTTTTTTTATAATATTACGTTAATTGGGAGTGATTTTACATTCATTTATCAATTGTTTTGACGACGAAATATGCATTTTCAAGGGCTTGGCCCTGCATTCCTACGATCACATTATGCAATCAAAATACAATCAGATCAACAATTCAAAACACCCAAACAGATTTATCATCAAATCACAAACCAATTTTATCTTGTTATATAATCTCCCTCAGATTATGTAATCAGCATCGGTTAATTCTCAATGAATCTCGTACTTAGATTACACTTAGAATCCCACTGGAAACAGTATAGCTATTGAAAACTTGGGAATCAAAGAAGATATCGATTTATTCAAATGAGCATTAGCATGCTTCTAAAACCTGCGTTTTCTGCTCTGTCAATTTGCATAATTAAAGAATCCATTTAAGCTCAATTCCCCGAAATGTTGCCGACTGTTGAACTGGAATCGCTTAAATCCCACCAGCACATGTCGCAACCTTTCAATGAATAATGAATCATCCGGTCTGGCTCTCCTGGAGACAGTCTGTCTGCGAATTACATTATCCCGAGATGGAATGTCTTTTATTATTCCGGTTCGACATAATCGAGATTTATTCAAAATGGACCAGAACAGCAACAGCTCGAGTTATAGAAGTTAAAATGAAGATCCCAATCTGTTTGCTACAGAAGTTAAAAAACGCGTCATGTGGTTGTTGGGTCATTTATCTTATCGCAGAAAAAAATAGTTAGTCACCAAAGCAAGTAGATTTTGAGTCAATGGCATGATAACTATGGATCTTAAAATAATATACTCAATAAGAAACTTTCCAGAATTGAAAATCATGCATGCGTCTAAACGTGGGATTGATCTTCAGTGTCTAGTTTGCCGAATTGATTTTATAGCGTGATCAATTACGTGAAAGATCAACACGTATTATGGAAGTGCAGACACGGACGCAAAGACGTAATCAGTTTAATGATCAATTGTTTGGCTATCTCTGCTCGTAGGTAGGGTCGCCATATACGCTGAAATAGCGCTATAAAATGAATTCCACTCGGTCGTGCAACAAACAGACCTTTCTCCGCATACTGGACTCTATTAGCACGTAACAAGCGAGGGAGCATTTATAAGTCTCTTCCCTTTCCTGTCCAATCTGGCCCGATTCAGCCAATCTAATTGCAATCGGTCGTCAACAATGGTGGCTACAACGCGCCAAATCATAACACGTGAATTAAACAAAAAGTGGACAACATACTCGCGCTCCAAATTTAGCTTTGTCTATTTTTAGATCGATTCACTCTTTACTTTTGTGTGCGCCCAACCTCCCTATCGGAACTGCAATAATGTAGATCACCTACGGGTAAAACAACCTCAATGGTCTACAGTTTGCTCGAAAACTCTTACGCTCAGAGGTGACCCAGAAGAGATAGCGATCAGTTGTGGTGTGTTATAGCTGCAGTTGCCCCAGCACAGAATCAGTCTAGTCTAGAATTGGCTGCAGCGGGTTCAATGATATCGACTATACCATTAACGAGTTTGATATTTTCTCTGAAACGATCTGGAAAAATGGCACGATCACCTGCACAGACATTAAATCGTGCAATAAATATCTTTCGCGTTTCATGTGAACAATAACCGCCGAACCGAAAGATATTTATATGCGAAAACAGAGTGCGTTGAGAATTTTGTTTTCTCCTCTTTTTTCTCGAGACGATACTTACTATTTTCTTTATATTATATATATGTACTTTTTTCGGTTCTTGGCATTGTGCACGCGATCAGCATGCCAAAACTGCGAGATGTCTCCAAGTTATGACCACGTGAATACAAACACATGCAAATAATCTTTACTCGCAAACAAAGAGTGGGCGATTGAATTTCTTTTTTTATAAAATTATTGCTTTCATAGTCCAGCAAAAAGTGAAATTTTCCGACATTTCCACATAAAATGAAGCAAAAAAGGTATGAATAAGCTGTGGTGAATTATCTAATCGACCTAGTGGGCAAGTAATTGCTCCGGAAACCAAGGAAAATTGTACACGTTCCGCTGTAGTCAGAGATCAGTGGTAAATGATATTTTGAATAAAAACAGTGAAAACTCTTAACGTTGGTTAAATTTGCTTTTCATTGGATTATTAAAAAGTGTTTATAGTTTTGTTATCATGTATATGTTAAGAGTTCTTCAAAACAAGAAAAATAAAACAATGTTCTTTTGTTAGTGACGTTTAAAATATTTTAAAATTTAAACCATTTGCTTTTGTATGAACCCCAAATTTGGCGTTTTTAGTCAACAGTTTTAATAGATCGATATAAAATATTGTTCCGCAATAATACATAGGATAACTTTGATGATAAGGAAAAAAGTATGGACTAACTTCCTGATAAAGACTCCATTTTGCTCAAAAAGCTTAAATGTATATTTTAAGCTAAACTCTCGTTATATTTTAAGAAGAAACGAGGGCTTATGTGCATTATCGGAATATAGAGGTTTTTGCGGTACTATCAAACCACGTGTTTGAACTAGTAAAAGAAAAAAGTGTAAAAACGACCAATACTAGAAACGAATCTATATTTAAACTTCTCTACTATTTGTAAAACTAATCGTACAATTAATGGTGGAGCCTACAAACTAGAAATTCTAACTAATAAATACAGGCAAATACCTGAATACATAAACCAAAAATCTATGCAAAGGTAGTATAAATGTTAGAAGTTATTAAACATATATCATTCGAAAGATTTGTATAAATTTCACATCACTGAAGTCATAAGAGGTGTATTGAAATTCGTTATGATCAAAATGCAGTGATTCCTTTGTCGTTTTTAATATCCATGGTGATTGTGGTTTCTACAAATTCTTATTGATCATCACTTATCCTTTATTTTATATTCGACATTTAAAGCAAACCACAACATTTCATTCCACTATTCTTTTGAAAAATAAATGTTCTTAAGTGCATTTAAAGAAATTCGAGCATCAGTGAAAGAGAAAGGTGATCTACTAAACTTTAAATATTTTCACTTGATTTAACAATAAATCTAATTTGCATGAGGTCTACAGCAGAGCTAGTTAAATCTATGGACTCCCGCCTGATTAGCACTCGAAAGTTATTTTTAAAGTATAATTAACAAGTTCTGCTGCATAGATAGGTAATAAATTGATAACTGTTTGTAGGTTCGTATTTAAACGACTTTCAGATTGTGTGATCAACTCGAATATTTAAGGAAATTAGCTTTCCAGATATGATCCATGTTTTTTTAACTAGTATTATTCCGTCCAATCTTTTGTTTACATTTTGCCGGAAGTCAACACAGCTGTTTAAAATGTTGTGTTATATAAAAGAATCTTGAGAATTTATTCACTCACATTCTTATTATTTATCTGGCAAACAATTTTAAATATCTTTAGATTTCTAGATGGTTTAATATCAACTATCCAAAGGTGTTCTATTTCTATAAAAAGAAAATGCAAATGTGTGTTAAGGATTAAAACTTATTCAAATTTACGTAAATAAACTCAAAAAGGTATTATTAAACATCTTAAACATCATAAAAGCATAATGTTAAAAACATTGATTTAATATTGATTTACCAAATATAAAAAGGAAATGTTACTATCACATAAAAAAAAGACCACAATAAAATTAAAATGTAATATCACGAACTTAAATTTAACCAATATTTTGAAGAACCACAAGAATTAATTTCCAAAAAAATACTTGCAAAACTAAAATTCGATCATAGAGGCATAATTCTTGAAAACCTTTAAAATATATATCCGAATTTTGTACATTTGTTTGCAAAGAAAGCTTAGCAATGCTTAAGGTCTCGTTATCTCAGTTTGCACTATTTGTTTGCAAACTAGTCCCGTCCACTACGTACCCTAAATTATTTTCCCCCACGGTTCCGTGTACAATCGTCTCGCATTACCAGCAACAGATACAATTAACTACATCTACTTACATATATAATTTAAAGAAAATTAGCACTTTTAACGGACTCCCCGGAGCACAAAGTTTTTTTTAGTAAGATTACCATAGAAATACACTTTCCTCCTCCACCTTTCCGCACTACTAACTACTAGCGGTAGTGATAACTTCAAAATATTTTCACTAATTATTGCCCAACTTTGAAGAGGTTTTTCATATTGATCGTGTCGTATGTGCAAACTGTCGATTAATTGCAACAACATAGTACCAACCTCAAAATGTGCCAAAAAAGAAGATCTTCAAACAAAAGAGAGAAAATCCACCACACTAATTTCTGTATATGCAAAATAGCCTGGGAAGTTGTGTGGTACAGATCGGCTAGACCGTACACTCTCGATCACAGACGGCGCCGTTGCGGAACAATAGAGACTATGAACATTGAATGCAATACACTGCGCGGGAAATTGCAGATTGCAAGATTAAATAAATAAACTTTGTTCAACAACAATGCCTAGTGCAGAGTCTTCCGTGCCAATTTATCTACTATCACTCGCTTTAACCAAAGCAAACCTCAACTAAACCCACAGAACTGCGGTTCAAAGTGTATGTCATCAAATCGAGCCTTTTATCACGTCCCACAATGAGCTATCAATGTTTTGATAGCTCGCAACCAGGAAACCTTGTTAACCGAAAAATTAATTAAACATTCAAACCGCGGCCTAATTCGTTAATTCAACGCATGAAGATCACTGCGACCGATCAACCGGGACGGGAATACAGTCAGGCTAAGTCGCAACGATATCATACACGGCTCAATTGAAACTAACGCTCGGACGATGACGAGCCCGCCAAGTACGCTACTAGGTAGCGGTGAACCGACTGATCGCGCCGAAAGCTCCATCTAGTTCCGCCGCGCGTACTAGACTTCGACTGCGACTTCGCAGACTCGCCTCGGAAGCGTTCAAGTTCATGAGAATCGATCATAATCGCGATCCGTGTCGTGCAGGTCAAACAAGTGGCGATCGCGATCAGAAATAATGCCGCTGCAGCATCCGTTGTGGATTTCCAATAGCCTTACGGCCGGTTATGGTCTGGTAACGCATGCGCGCCGAGCTTAACTCGATTCCCATCTACCTCATCTTCACATGTGATGCGACGTGTGGACGTGAACGGACGGATCGACGATCGGCTAGATCTGAGTCGAATTGAGATTTCTTGGTCAGGTTCGTGTCTTCAAGAGCTGAATAAAACGGATTCAACTGACCGACAATTATAATCGAAGCCTAGGTGGGCTGGAAAGCAAAAGTCGCTGCTGTAACACATTTTTGCGGCATTGCGCGCACGTCCCGCCGCACTTTACACGCCTCTCCGAATCTATGAATGATCTCAAGCACTAAGGCTAAAGTCTAAAGTGAAGTATCTTTAGATCTAAAGGTAATTGATCACAGCACTCTCATTCCCTACACATTCTCAATTATAATTTGCCTAATTATTTGCATAAGGCAGTTACGCACATCAATGAGCAATTTAATTTGGGCAATTAACGCATACGTCAGGTGCGGCAAACGCAAATTATTTTCATTAATCGTTTATTGAAAGTCATGATTAGATATACTAAATTGCTTTCCATAAAAAGAGTGACACACAATCTCACAATATTCTTTGAACAAAAAAATAATAATTCTTTAAAGCTTCGTCTAGTTTAAAATTGCGAGTCCCAATTTTAAGATCTTCATTAAATTTTTGGAATATTCGATGAAACGTACTGCCCTTGTTTAATACGTACAATACTTACTCGGGTAATAGGGTATAAGGTAATATATAGATAAGAAAAACATTAGTGGTTTCCGGCTGTGAACACATGTATTAAAAGTACGTAAAGTTGGGATGAATTGGCTGTAACCATAAGAGCTTCATAAGCAAATTAATTTCTCGGATTGATCTCTAAAACAAACACATTGTTATAGTCCATATCTTCATTATATGTTGTATTGTAAGTTGTGTCCAAGAATTAATTTTTATGGACATTAACACGTTTTAAACTTTGTTAAAATCCACATCTTTTTTTATTTCTCAAAGTCAACTAATGAGTGAAAATAGATTTAGTCTACTAAAGACTATAAAGGAGAATTTTCTTTGTTTCAAATATCTGTTTTTTGTAAAATTATTCTACCTATATGAAGATTCCTCTTTTATTATATTTATTTCGAAGCTGCTAGATTATGCGCTTAATTTTAGTACTGAATATTCGGGACTTGAAGACATGCTTTTAATTAATCAAGTTGAATTTATCAATTCAACAAGTATTTACTTTCAGTGTGACCCAAATGTGACTATTTTTGAAAAATCGAAGAATTTTTCTTAATACACAAATACATAACTTTTCTTCTTTGATATACAATGGTACCTTGACTTACAAACCGCTCTACATACGAACTTTTTCCGTACTCTATGCTAGCCTCTAGACACGACCTTAATTTCGAGATACAACCGTGAGATTTCCGAGTACTGTAACATACGTTTATAATTTGGCCATGACATTTACATTAACATAAAATATATTTCTTATTTCTGGCATTATGGGACAATTGTAATAATTTTAGAGAGTGTTGACAAAGCGACAGACTCAATCAGCGCTGGATAACTTCCTCAAACCTTCTTCACCGAAGAGACAAACGGACTCATCCTAAGCAGCACTTTTATACAAAACGTTGTTGTTAAAAACAATGTAAAGCCAACATTTTCATAAATAATTCTTTCTTATAAAAATTTGTGATTTTTAGAATGGATTAAGAGATTTGGCCTAAGATATAGTGGAAAACTGGGTTTCGAGATACAAACTTTGGACTGGAACAAATTAAATTCGTAAGTGCAGGTTCCACTGTGTACGTAATAAATATCGAATTATTTAGAAACCTGAGTATAATATTCGAGCACTTCAGGCAGATATCTTATCAGTTATTTTATAAGAGAACCATTGGATTTATTAAGTAAAAGTAGAGTTCATTTACCTACATGACGTTATTTTCGATATCTGGGAAAAAATATTTATAATTCTGTAATCTTTCTATCAGAGAAATTTTTATACTGTGCAAATTGCTTAGCGTATTTTTCTATCTATTTAAAAAAAATCGATAAGACATAAACTATTTAACAAAATAACTCAGCCAACAAATTTCAACAGACATACACAATTATATAACAAGTAAAAGAAACGTTTTATCTACGTTTTGAGGGTCATATGATAAAATCTTTACCTAATTTCAAACTTAGAATTTTAAACATTGAAAAGTTACTAATTTAAATATTCAAATCGAGATGCTGATTTTGCTCTGCGTAGTCGTGTAGCTTTTAAAAATGCAATCTTAACAGTGGAACATCTAAAAAACTGGAAAGCTTGTCGCTGTCTAATAAAGCACCACAAAGTTTGAAAATTATTGTTATCTAGCCCTAGCTCTCAAGTTTCAAGGATTTCTAACAAGATAAGTAGAATTTGGTAAACTATAAACCAGAGTGGTGGGAAGTAATTTAAAATTCTATGAGGAAACCTCGATCCCGCTTAAAAGCTAAAGTTTAGAGTTGAACAATCCATGCAAAATGTTCCCTTTTTGGAAACAAAACTGATCTGTCCAAACGATTTTTTAAAAATGATTATTTAAAAATAATTATTATGTATTATATAACTTCTTCGTTTTGTTGAAACGCCCTCCAACAAAAATCTTATTTTTTATATAGTTCCTTTGTAAATTGTCACATTATACCCACTTTTAGAAGCAGACTCTTTACCTTACTTGTGACTTATCTCACAACTTCTGAATCATTAATCTCTTATTAACTTGAAGTTCAAGATGTCCTGGATCTCTTTCTGTAGCTTCTTATCTCGTGAGCTCGAAACCAAAAGAGGATAAGTAACGTGGATAATTCCATAACTTTGTTTGCCTTCCATGTGCCATATCGCATGATAATGCCTCTTCAAAACGAGTACCAACTTTATCTGGTTGGATTACAAGTTTTAACTAACTGATAAACCTCTTTGGGGAAGCTGCAGCGATTGCTATCAGCCATCGCTCGTTTGAATTTTTGTAGACCTATCAGCTTGAGTGGCATTGGCCTGAAGGATTTATGGGAACTTCGCAAGCTTGCGATGCAAATGATTTATCATAATTTATAAACGAAGATAAAGAGCACAAATCCAATTTTTTTAAAGTCATACACAAAGTGGAAATGTTGTGATACGTTGAAGGTTACTGAAGTTTACTTACGTAGGAAAGTGGTACAGGTTTCACTTGCCTTCAGCGGAATGACACAGAATAATTTGCTTTAGAGAAAAACCTCGAAGGCATAGTGTTATTTATAAAGAGTGAAGTAGAGAGAATTAAATGAAATAGCAAATTGAATTTCAAAAGACCTAAAAGAGCTGCTAAACAAAACTCATTGATCTAGGAATTTCTACCAAAACTTTTCGTTTAGTAATCAACAACCTTCAGTAAGCCTAGGTTTATTTACATTACTTTTGCTTTAATGTTTTTAAGTAAAGACTGTCCTTTAGAATCACATCATTTCTATTTCGATATTACTTTGCTATTATTTAGGGTTTTCTAAGACAAAATTTTAAGTGGATTAAAAACATATTTCTTAGGGTTAAAAATTCAGATCATTGAAGTGTACATAAATGATCAACTGATGATAAAACAAATATTTTTATATTATCTTAAATTTTTAAGCTGTGTAAATATGTGTAAATTCATGCGGCATTTTTATATTTTAAACTCGAAATCTCCCATGGCTATGCTGGCTGGAAAGGTGGATTTCGCAACAATTTAAAATACCATAATTTTAAAATTACTGAATCGATTTGGTCCTTATTCAAACTTGATCGAGAAATAAATCCTACGCATTTTTGTACCCTTTCTATCGGTTCGGAAACAGGACCAAGAATCATCTAGTCCCGAGAATTTAAATTTGCTAAATTAATGGAAGGGTAGGTAATAAAGCCCACGTAACCCTTTGAGATTTTCGCTAAAATTGTCCGCTTGATGCTTGATGCAAGAGGGCTCCGAAAATGTTTGTGAGTTGTGGAAATGGCCAACAATAGATGATATGATATACAAATAATTGTTAATAATAAAATGTACAATGTAATTGAAATATGTGGCTTTCTTTTTTGTAACATTGAGGCATTTTTAGGGACGCAGTACCTAATGCATGAATTCAAATAATGGACCAAACTAATATGCGATTACACAATGATTCTATAAGATATTTTATAGAACGAATTTCCATCACTTAAAAAAGATTACATTAAAATCAAGTAGTGTGACGAAATCGAACGAATGAAAATAATTTATTGGAACATTTAGAAATTCTAAATACATCTTTAGCTTAAGCAATACTTGCTGTATCACTATTTTCTACTTCATTTCACAATTTCTAGCTCTTATAGTCAAGTGAAGTAGGATTTTATAAACTAACGCACTATTCAAAATCAGGAAAAATCAAATTACAATGGATTACTGGCCACAACATAGAAATTGTCTTACCTACATGATTTCTTTCGACAATTCAAGTTTTATTAAGTTAATTAAAACTGCAACAATAGTGTTTTATTTTAAATAAATATATTTTCAGCATGATCTCTTTAATCGCCTTCTAAGTTTACTCTCTTAGCGGTCCATTAGACTTCAGAATAAAATAAGCAAACATTTAAAATTTGCTACAATTAAGTCCTTAAATATTAAAATTTTATTAAAAAATATCCAATTTGCTCACAATTTCAAATGTGTTTTTCGTAGGTAGGAAGGGGAGTAATCTTAGGAATACGCTATACAAATTTTATTGTATTTCAGCATTTTCCACATAACGTAAAAGGGGCTTAAAAGAATTAGTTTTCTTTCTAGTGAACGTTTGGAGGGAACAATAATTTATAAATATTGCTTTACATTTTTCAAGTTATGTAGGTGCTCTAGTCAAGTTTTTATTGTAAACTATGTAAAATCCAGGTTTTTAGAAACATCTCCTTTAATCAGTACTCAAAATTCAAAGTTTTTGAAAAAAATATCCTTAACACAAAACCGGCGTTTTTTAAAGTTCGTTGAAGTTGTCTCTTCTTCAGTTCTTCATAATTGAAGCACCACAAATGTCATTGTGAAGTAAATTTTTCCATTTCACTTGTAATTTCTTTTAATATTTAAATTTTTATATACAAACTCTACTGAATGCAGAGTTAACACAGTGGATACTGCAGAATTTTTCCTTGATTAATTAAAATATTCACTGAAGACTTTCAAACATTTAAAGGGTTTACTTTAGTGGAAGAGAGAGTAGTACCCACTGCCGGCAGATGTCCTGTCGCAGCCACGAAACATCCATCGGACAACAATTGAAATGTCATAACTGACAGCCATCGCTGTCAAGCTGGTTTTGTCTAGGGAGGATTTTGTTTTTTCAGCCTTTTAGGCAGATTTCACTTTTACTCGGGGGTTTGGGAGGATGGCTTCGTTAATATTACTTCGTAATTTGCAAGTTGCCAGTAAGTCTATTGGTCTCCTCATCAAACAGAACGGTTTTCCGTATTATGTAATTTCGTGAGGTTATGCATCTTGAGTTTTTAAATATTTCCAGAGCAACAAGCGAACGCCGTAGGTGTCCTCTGCCTGAAAGCCTCATATTCCACGGAGGGGATTCGTCCACTGAAGACGACTAATCTCGCGGAACTCAAACGGGGCACTGGTGGCCGATGCAGCTTCAACGGAATCGTCGCTACAGTATTCGGGTGCAGTGGCTTCGTTGGACGATATGTGTGCAACAAACTAGGCAAAATTGGGACCCAGTTGATTCTGCCGTACAGGGGCGAACACAGCGAAGTCTCACGACTCAAACTCACTGGAGACCTGGGCCAGGTCCTATTCCACTTCTTCGACCTTAGGGACGAGAAATCGATCCGGGAGGCTGTGAAGTACTCAAATGTAGTGATCAACCTGATTGGGCGCGAGTGGGAAACCAAGAACTACAGTTTTGAAGCTGTGAACTGTGAAGGAGCTGCACGCATTGCGAGGTTTTTCCACTTTACTTCATGCATCGAATAGAACAATCCAAATCCCTGTTTGATTCCAGAATATGCCGTGAAATGAAAATTGAGCGACTTATTCACCTCTCAGCTCTAAATGCATCGAATAACCCTAAACCGTTTATGCTTAAAAAAGGCAGCCAATTCTTGAAAAGTAAATTCCACGGAGAACAGGCTGTCCTGAAAGAGTTCCCTGAAGCGACTATAATTCGCCCTGCAGACATATATGGACAAGAGGATCGATTTTTGCGATATTACGCGCATATTTGGAGGCGCCAGTTCCGTTCTATGCCTCTGTGGCACAAAGGTGAGAAAACTGTGAAGCAACCAGTCTGGGTAAGCGATGTGGCCCAAGCGATTGTAAATTGCGTGAAGGATCCTGACACTGCCGGCAAGATTTACCAAGCTGTGGGGTAAGTCGTCAAATTGCAGGTACTAGTAAAAATAGAACTATTTATTTCTCTAGACCGAAACGCTACCTACTAAGCGAACTGGTAGACTGGTTCCATGGCCTGATGCGAAAAGACGCCAAGTGGTGGGGATACAGACGATATGATATGAGATACGACCCTACAATGATGATAAAGGCACAGCTCACCGCACTTCTGCCTGGTACTCCTGTCGGAGGACTTCATCCTGAAAGGCTTGAACGGGAATGTGTCACTGATCATGTCGAAGCTGGTGTACCAACTTTAGAGGACTTGGGAGTTTGTTTAACTCCAATGGAAAGTATAGTGCCGTGGGAGTTGAGACCATTCAGAGCTGCTCTTTACTACGATGCTGAACTAGGCGAATTCGAGACTCCACCTCCGCCAAGGACGGTAGAGAGCAAAGAAGAAGAAAAACTGGTTATCTAATTGTTTATTTCTATTGTAAAATTAAATGAATAAAACAGTTATATGGAGATCGTTCTATCTCGCGGCTAATTATCTCTTTATTTCTAATAGATTTCGGCATAACGTTTCATAAAGAATAACAAACGCAAAAATTACACCACGGAATATACCGCGATTGAAATTTCAAATCTAATATTTTTTTTTTCCTTCACAACCAAATCCTCCTCTCCATGTTTAAACAACCTTCTAGAAAGAATGGGATGCAAACGACCCATGAATGGGAAATACATCGGTTGCAAAAATAATGTCAGAAAGAAGTGAATTTAAAATAAATCAACTATACCCAAAATGCAATTTCCTTATTTTTAGTTGAAAGCAGTCTTTTAAAAGTACTTCACACAAGACATCTACAAGCAAAATTAAAAAAGGAGGTTTTGGTGTAAACTATGACACTTTCATTTTGCAATAAAATTTCAACCTGGTTTGGCTTTTTCCATTTAAAAAGGTATTTATTCAAGCAAAATAAAATCTAGTGAAATAAATTGGGAATTGTATTATTCTTGAGAGTTTATCAGTTTCATTAATTACTTATAAATTACTAAAAAATCGTTATATAATAACAAAAAGTAACTTCAGTCGATTTTAATCAAATCACAAGTTCCATTTTGTCAATTATTTCCCATCCATTCGTTACAAGAATCGAGCATTTCTTTTGAAGTCTCGTCTTTGTAGGACCCCTCAACACCCCGTTCTTACGAAGTTGAGAGAAAGTCTATTCATAATATACAAGACAGAAATATTAAGTTCACCTATAATCTTCATCAGGTTTTGTTATCTGAAATCAAGCCACTTATTTTAAATTCAAAAATTATGTTTTTTGAGAGGCACATTCTTCATATTAGCAAACGACAGGTACTCCAATATTTTTACCAACTGGTCATTAGTAATGCTCTTGTTTAGAAATTTACAGTCCTCAAAATGACTGCTTCCAAGTTGGTTTTAATTTTTCATAAGACTTTGGCTTGTTTCCGGCTTTACCAAAACACAAGCACATGGAAAATTACAGTAACACCCCGCGGGTCGCCCGCAACTTATATCACCTATTTGAACTTAAAATTCATTCCAGGATTTCAAAATTATTGTATCCTGCATATTACTTTTAGATTCTTTGTCCACTTTTCCTTAAGTAGAAACGGTAAAAATCGAGAACTCTCCATCGCCTCACGACATTTTAAACGTTCAATCCCCAACCTTAACCGGAACTAGTGTAGTTAGCTTGATGACCTCTCCTCGGCAAAGACCCCCACGGCTACCTCTTCAGCACTGGACATTTTTAAAAACTGGAATATTTGAACAGTTGTTCGAGCAATTTAAAGTGACCCATGTATTCATAATCAGAACAATTTCTTTTATAGTTTTCGTAAAAAAATATGTGATGTTAAAAGTTGATGATGATGACTATTACTAACTACTCAGAGAAATGGTTCTCATGACCGTGCAACTTATCTTTATTGATGGTCTAAAAGCGAAAAGTAAATAAAAATATTCAATTCTTCACAATATCGAAATAGAAGATCCACGAAAATACCATTTTAAAAATTGGACACACAATTGCAAAACGATTTTTGCTTCAAAGCCAAATAAAAACGCAGGCATGGTCTATTAAAGTTGAATAGACTTCTACGGAATTGTGCAACAAGACGCTAAGGACTATTAACTACACCGCATATAAACAAAGAAATCACTTTATTAACGCAATAGCCTAAAGTAGCTTTGCACACATTTGCAACTACAAAACACTCGATTGCCTAATAGCGAGTAGGACTATCTATACTTGCGCCTATAAGCTAGGAACGAACTAAAGCTAGAGTCTCTTAAAAAATGCTGGAAAATGTGCAAAAGCCGACACTAACATAGAACTACTTAGCGCGGTTGTAGCTACGGCGGAAAAAACGTGCTTCGAAATGGTCACGAATCGTACAAAACGAGTATGATCTCGATTAAAGCTTTTTGGTTTTTAAGAAAATTTAAAAAAGAGCTCCAGGTCTACGTTTTTCGTTTCTGGTCGATTTGCTGCTGCGGTAGCTCCTCCTGCAGCTGAAGAATATGATCAACTGGCTGTGGTTTCCCGTCTTCACCAATTCGACAAGGCTGAACAACACCCTGTCGATGGAGCTTGTCCATCAGGTTCACAAGTTGCATGGCTTCATACTCCTTTTGTTCTTCGCTCATTCCTTCTAGAGGGTTTGGTTTTGGTGCTTCGTAGCAGCCCAGGACCGGATTAATCCCATGTTGCATTTTCTTGTACTCTTCCGTATCACTATCTTCACTATCCGACGAATACTCAGTATTTTCATTCTTTCTGCAGTCCAGCAGTCCACGACTGGCAAAAAGACCCGCGGCATTGCCGTACCCAGTGTACTTGATCATTCGGCCAACGTTTTCCTTACAGCAGACAAAAAGCAGGTCAGAGGCGAGACCTCTTATTGTCGTTTGAGGAAGGGTAAGGAAGCGACACAAATGGTTGCGCAGCTCGTTACCTTCCTCGGGACGTTTCGTAACATCTCTAAGAGGCGGCAGGACCACTGATCGAATGTAGTGACGCATCGTGGGGTTTGAGCGGGCGCATTTTACCAAAACTGTTAGAATCGGTGGGAGTTGTTCATTATTTAAAGGGGTTTTCTGAAAAACAGGAGACAACAACTTGACAGAACCACTCTACAACGACTTTGTTCATTTTCAAGAATATAAATCATGTTCCAAATCATAACTTAATAAGTAAATAACTAAAGGATTTAAATGTGTACTTACATCCTTATCGTTTAGGGTGTTCTTCAAATATTGTAATAGAATATCTAGAACCTTAACACACTTTCCCTCGAACAGATCCTCCTTATTTTTCTCCTTATCAGACGCTCCCGTGGAACCCTCCATCAGTTCCACCATGCAAACTGTTGGCACATTAGTCAGTAAGTGAATTGTACTCGTAACCACGATCTTCTCTTTCTCCCCGGTCAATTCCCCGAATTCCAGAAGGAGTGTCCTTGCCACGGCAGTCAGTCTTCTATACAAGATCTCATTTTCTACGGACGTTTTCTCATTGTTGGCTGTGATGTTGAACAAGACCTTCAGTAATTCCCAGATCAAATCAATCTGTCGTTCAGTTTTATTCTTTTCTTTCAGTTTAAGGTCTAGCCATTCGGTTAGATAGGTTAAGCCGTTTAGATCGTCGCGTACCTTGTTCCTAGTTCCTGGCTCTAAAGCCGTGATGAGGAACAGCAGCTTCATATCGAAATATTCGATGTCCGGGTGGTATACCTTATCGCAGCTGACGCGCTTCAGAATGCTATCAGTCGAGGAGTTTCGGAGACAGGCCTTTTGGCAATCGCTGCTCAGGTAGACCATGTTACAGAGGCACTTAAGCGCCTCAACAGTCACCTCAGTGGTGCTCAATTTTGTGTCCTTCAAGTTCTCTGGTGCCAAATTCGCCAACTTGAGCAGGCAGTCAAAGTCCTTCTTTATGTTATGTGTTCGGATGTTTTTCTCATCCCGGGCCAGGATTCGAACACAAGACAGCGCATCCGGAAAGACATCGGAGCACTTCTCATTGCGAAGAATATTAAAGACTGCATTCCAGATCTGCACCCACTGTCCGTTCGCATTGAAGTCCTTGAAGTCGAAGAGGTTTGCATACTAAAAAAAGAAGAAAATTGTAGGCATTGGAAAGGCAGAAGAATTTTTCTTAGGCAGTACACACCTTTTGTGCAAATGCCTGTAAAGCTATTTTTATGCGATTCAAGTCGCCGCTTTGCAACGATTCTAACTCTTCCGGCCTCATTCCTGTGTTTCACTGCAGGACGATACACGAAGGATCCGGCCGTTTTTTATCAAAGTGCCAAGGAGCGGGCAGTTTCAACTACAAAAATCCCCAAAATCCCCGAACCCAGCGTACTCTTCGAAACCTGTCAACTGCGAAAGTCGTCAAGATTTGTTTTTGTTTTTTTCTGGGAAAATATAATCGTTTTTCCGGGTGTGTTCGAAGCATTTAAGATGTTCAAACAAGTATATGCAATAACATTAACTGTATTATCAAAATGTTTTGTTCTTATGTGACCTTTAAAACACATTGCAAAATTCATGAAAACTTTACAAAATTTATTAAAGAAATACAGTGGAAATCCCGAAAAAACTTTCTTCCCCGTCTCGTTTTAGCGAACGATTTTATTCGGCCATCTCGCTCAGAGGCAGATCTTGTTCTTCTTTTTGAGAAAAAGGCACGAACATTCGTTAGTACAAGCTATTTCCGAAAAATCGAACCTGCCCGATTCGGTACGATAAATTCCCCAAATTGTTCACTTCATTCTCCTCTAACACACGTTTTCGCTCGCTCTGTCTCCGTCTCGACTTCAGTTCAACTGACATTTTCCACCTTCCTTCCCGTTTCCAAGAACGATACCCCTCTGGTCGTCCTTTTCACACTTATTTGGTCATGCAGCGGTTCTGACTTCTCTTTTTTCAGCGAAAAGTTCTTGCAGAAGTGAAAATTCTCTCAACTTGTGATGTCGCGTTTCTGTCAGTTTCGGGAACAGGCGACCGTAAATTTATCGAAACAATCAGTTAACAGCACAAAAGTGCCAATTCGCGTCGATTGAACAGCGAGAACCATCCGGATCAGACCCAGCCCTCGGCGGAGCCCAGCAAATTCGAGCAAAAGGAGCGCATTTCCTTCCACTGCGGAGTCGCGTAAACTTCGAGAAAAGAACAGCGCCAGGCTTCCGTGGAGTCAGTTAACCATTGACGTTTCGCGGGGTCAAGTTGTGGGCCCGCATGCAAAATCGCGCTCTGGTGTGCTAAATTGCCGCACAGTAAAACGCAATTCTCGTGATTTTCCAAATTATCATCGCAAAGTTTTTGTATTCGTGAGGAGGACGAAGAGACAGGAGGCAGGCCCGTTTGTACGCACACCTGTACAAGAAGACCCATTTATGTATACGAGTCGCCCGTCGTTTCTGGCAGTGTGCGTGGGTTTGTTTTGTGTCCTTCCGTCGTCGTCTCGCCTGTTCTGAAGTGCTCGCGCTCGCCCTCGCCCTCACCCGAATCGGACTGGACAGGTTTACATGAACTCGGAAAAACAGGACAACTCGGACGGCGAAACTTCAAGGTAAGTGGGGCTGATACTGTGCCGATGGAGTTCTGGATTACCGGGAGCAATTCATTCAATGTCCGCCCTTATTCAATTTTTCGTGCTGTTGAGGTTATGATCAACTGTCACTGTCCAGTGTTTTCGGATTTCTGCCATCTCATTCTACTCAGACGCGAAGGCCAGCCCTGTCCCGCTCTAACGCACACTCGCGACGCATAGCGTGGGCCTGACATCGAGTCGAACACAGATCAATTTCCCCTCAAAGTGCTGAGTTCTCTACAGCTGTGGAAAAAATTCATCCCGGTATTTTGACAGCTGGCGAATTTTCGGAGCAGTGATTTCTAGTCGGAGTTATTTTATATTGGAAGTATTTAGTACAATTTTCTGCAACGTAGGACAGTGTACAACCCCTTCGGTTATTTCAAGGGCTCAGTCTAAAAATAGTTGCTGCACCGGAATCTGCTCTGGAAGAACCCACGGCTACGGGTTCGAAAGTAGGATGCTACTTCTTGCTGCTGAAAAACGGGTGGTAGGTACGATGCACTCGCGGAGCTCCACTGCTCGCACTCCATTAAAACTGGGCGATTAAGAAAACTGTTCACTCTACTGCAATGTCCCCGGGCTCCCCTTTGTAGAATTGTACCTACAGCTAATATGACCTATTTTTATTCAGGAAGTCATTTTCTTCTAACAGTCGGAAAATCTATCAATTTCCAAGAACTTTTCTTCCATTAAATATAAACAATAATAAGTACAGAAGTTAAAGTAAGAAAAAAATGGTTTAGTATACATTTCTTACCCTGAAACGTTAAATAACTTGAGTGAGCAGCAAATTAAAAGAATGAAGAAAGAAACAGACCAATACTGTCCGGGCGTTTGAAAATTGACTGTTCTATTATTTTTTATTTATGTTAAATATGGAAGGAATTAAGTAAGTACAAAATATATAGTTTGTCCACGAACATCTATTCAATATTACAAAAGATTATAGAGGCGAAGAAGGGCATTCTAATTATTTTAATTGTTTTTATTTTTAGTTTAAAGGTTGTGTACTTTAGGAAAATAATTTTTAAAACGTACTTTGCATTGTTTTCTAAGCGACGCACTACAAAAAGCATTCATTTTCTTTGAACCAATGAATAAACCAATGTGTAGCCAAAGAGTCGTAGTTTATTGTCGAATCTAGTAGTGAACAATTCCTGGAAATGCATAGAGTTTTAAGTTTTGTAAAATTATTACAAGAGTTTTTCGAATAATAATTTGTAGATTTAGATTTATTATAGGAAAGAGTATCTATAAATATAAATCTGCTTAACATTATGTTGAGAATTTGCACATAATGCTCTACTTAAACCAATATTTTATATTTTAGATGGATATTAACCTCTAAACTAGATTTTGGATACAGGACTTGCACTAAGCTTGATTTTATGTATCTACATCATCTACAATATCTATTTATTCTATTGAAAACCGAGCGAAATATCACGCACTAATATGCTTATTGCACCCAGACAGTAATTTGCAAATAGTCCAGTTACAGCAACAGCTTACAAATTCGTTATTACTTTGCACGGCTTAAACTTTTAAATGGTGAAATGTTGAAAATCGGTTCACTGCCTTCTGAGACCGCCTTGAGCAATTCCGCAAGCAAACTTCCTTCCTTTATAATGTAAATATTAGATCATGCTTTTTTACCAAGTTTATTTGTTTAAAATGTTCCTACTCGGCACGTAGAATCAGTGTTCAATTGAGTAAGTGGTCTTACTACCTACTGATTGGTATAAGCAATTTGAATAATAAAAGTTCCATTTCTAACATTTGATTTTTGTTTTAAAGAAACTTTATTTAAAACATTTTTTACACAGAATATGTTTTCGAAATACATTTTAAGCATTTTTTTATTATATTTAGCACAAAGGGCCCTACTTCTATTTCTTTTGCATAATGCTTGAACCTGACAATAAAATCGTAAATGAGTCAAATGGGCTCGCTCCGACAATCTAGTGTTGATTTGTAAAGTTCATATTTTCCAGAATGTAGAATTTCTTTGTTCCTTTGGGAGATACAAAATCTGTAAACAATTTTTGTTGTCATTCCATTCAACTGTAGGAGGAGGGGCTGAAAAGTTTTTGACTTAAATCAGTAATAGCATGAAATTAAGTGAAGCAACAAATTTTATTTCGCAATATAATTTTGTCCTTATGCGTTTTTTTTTTTTGCATCTGGTTTTAAGCCGCTTTATGCCATTGAAAAAATTATCCTTTCCCTTGTTTCAATGGACTTTAATACAGAACGGGTGGTCGATTTCGCCAAACCCTGTTTCGTAACCTTGGATTCTCTCGTAACGCGCATTGTGTGAACACACGCATTCTACAAAAACAGCACGCCTCATGCTAATTTTGAGATTCGCTCGATGTATTGATGCTCCTTCTTTAATTACTAATACTTTGATGGGTGCAAGGTGAAATAAATATTTTATTTGGACTGCTGATAAGGACCACTACTAGCTTCTATGGGTATCTGAGGTCACGAATTTATAAACCGACACATGTGCCTGAAGAGGATTGCCGTAGAAGGACATCTTTAATTCTATCTAAATCTGACGATATTCCCAATCTTCCAAATTATTTAGATGTGTTTTGATCGTTGTCTATCTCTTTGTAAATTTATTAACCTTCGGTAATAGCTTATTATTAGTAGACAAATTTGAAATACAGTCTTTTTTAAGTTGTCGTTATTTGGTATTGTCGTTAGTGGTTTTCTATGCATTTTATTGTATTGTATTAAATATCATTCGAATTCATATAACTCGGAATATAAACCTCTGAAGTTGAACTAGTTTTGTACATGCTATTGTACAAATCCTGCCGATTAAAGAGAAAAATAATCGTATCGGAGTGCACACCTTTCAACCTGATTATACGTTTTTTAATCTCTACAGATGCTGAAATTAACGCCGCACTTAAATCTTTCATGAACCGACGAAAGATCCAAAGAACACGCGCAGTGCGGACCTTTTACGCCTCATTCAGCGCCAATTCAGATCATGTTGATAGCAACAGACGACTCAGCAAAAATAGAAGTCCTGGCTAAGAATACCGAGGCCGGAATCGCCAAGACGGAAAATATGCTCAAACATATGGTCAAACTGATTGATAAAAAAATCCGCAATTTTCAGCTATTGACGATAGCAATGGTCACGAGCCTTGTCGCGACCTTTTTCGCGACAATCTTTCCCGAAATTTCGCCGACTAATAAAAAGATGCGAATTCAGACCGGGAGTTGTCACTCGGAGAAAACGTGAACGAAGATGTATTCGGGAGAAAGCCGGCTTTCTTCAGAGTTCCCTTGTTTCTCCTGGCGGGGACGCGAAAAGTCCATTGTTTGTGAATTTTCCAAGAACGGTTTCAATATAATCTTCTTGTCTGCTCCTTCTGTTTATAAATAAATTAAACGCCTTCTTCAGCTTAACGTGAATTTTCTTACACTGACCACTTTCAGTCTCGTTGTGAATTTTCATTCTGTCGGAACGAACGCAGAGATTTCCACCGGAAGAGTGGATCTGGCATAATTTTTGAAAAGAAAAGAAATTAGGGGCAGTAAAAAAAGTTTTCCAGGTGTTTTTTTAAATCACCAAATAAGGCAAAAATAGAGAAAAATTAATTTGAGTGATTAATTTTGGTGCCAGAGGACAAATGTTCATTTGACGGCCTACAAAATGCGCTACTATTAGTGAGTAACTTTCACAGTTTCACCTGTGTTGCGTGATTTTTTCGACCATTTCTCGAGGCCAAAGACCCGCACATTTTAATTGTTGCTTTGCACCTGGTTTTGCTGCCAGAACCTATGTTTTCCGGTCTAATGTTTTAACACAGTCCAGATTGGTTTTCTAACTTTGCTCGTCTAAAGATTTGCATTTATGTTTTGCTTAGCATTATTTATTTATTTCGTTGAACTTTTAGTTGCGTTCTGCTTTCAGCTAGTTGCGTATGTGTTGCTTCTCTTAGGAGAGGTCTATGCACGCATTGACACTATTTTTAGTAGTCTGACGCTGTTTCTCCGTATCGAATTCGACAATACAATGCCGCGATTGGACTTTTCCTTGACTCATTTTCTTCTCCCGACCATGAGGCGGAAACAAAGAAGGAAACCTACGACAACAAAGCTCCGAAGACTATCGACATCACTATGGAGTAAAACTTTCGGGTACTTCCAACGACCCTTGAGGCTGTTTACCTCTTGGCGCGCAGGGCATTGTGTGCCAATTACCAAGGTTAATAGTACTCGTACCGGCGAAGCTAGACTTCTCGGGATCAGCAGGTATCTGCCCCCAAAGTGATTTCGTGTCTATTTCCGTCGATTCCAACCTCGGCTTTGCTCTTTAAGACTTCATGTGTTATAATAAAATGAAAAATCGATGGAAAATTCACCGCCACCCTTGTTGCAGCTCTCGAGGATGTTCAAGTGAGCCATGAGGCGTGACACGCCTTCGTCCGCACTGTCGCAGTTTCTGAGAATCTTTAATATAACCCTATTGCCCCACGGAGCTACAAGACAAGACACGCTCGACACAGGAGCTTTTAGGTGTCGACTTTTCCTCATTTATATATCTCCGGAAGAAGAGAGCAAAAAGAACAAATTAAGTGCCAACGGAACCTGTCTCTTAACTTAGCCTGCTGTGGCTATTTTTTACGCGACGAGGAAAGGGATGTTGATGACCCCCCGAAAAACACTTAACGGCGGCTGTTTATCTTTTCCGAGGAACGGGGCCACTTCTATCACGACCAATTAGTACGCAGATTTTGATCACACGAGATCCTTTGTGCCACTGAAAATTGCGTCTGTTTACCTTTCGTACCGTGGAACCGTGCGCTGATGACGCTACAGCTGTTGCTGAGGAAATTGCGATTTTACAAATACTTATATGACTAGTGGAATTGTCGAGCAAATGCTTAAGGCGCAACAAACTCTAGTGTCGTCTTTACTCAGCAAGATGAAAATCTTAACAAGAAAATTCATGAAAATTTATTATAAGCCAACTATGCTTCCGCGTGGTTTTAGCTTTAGGTATGACAGATATCAATTTATTTATCACCAAGGGGCGTTGCCCCCCGGGTTGTTTATAGTCCCCATTCGTCGAGCAGTCAACTTTGTTACTATATTTTCGTACCTGGATTTTTCTTGTCCCTTTATTTTTGGAAAATAATACAAGTGCCAACTCTGACTTACTGCAGGCAGACACGGTATAAACAAATATTGAGGTGTTGTACGTTGCTGATTGACGATTTACATCTGATTTGCGTGGTATAGTGTATTTTTGACACGGTACGGAGGTTTATTGTTCCGCGGAAGATTAAAATGTATATTTTATGAATTGCTCCGTTTTTCTTCTAATAAGTGAACAAAATTATTCTATTTAAATTCCCTGGAATTAAGTTTCTTCTAGTTTTTGAAAAATTTATTTTGCACCTTGTGCGTCTTTTAAAAGTGATCATGCCTATAAATGATCATGTTTACTTTCTGAGCCTACAACAATGTACAACTTAAATAGACATTTATATAATAAATTTTATTACATGAAATTATCGTAAACATTTCTTGGGAGGTATATTTCATGGAAGATTGTAACTTATTTAGGACATTTAGGCTTAAGATTGATCAGCTTACACCATGGGAGTCATTGGAAGAATATTGGTGTTGCTTTTCGTTTTGTGTTACAAATTTAAATTTCTTGGATTCAAGTAAATTGTTGGTGTCAATTATTTAATATAAGTATAATAGAACTATTTCAATACATGAAGTATGGCTATCAAGCAAGGTAAATAATAATAGATCTTTAAACTCTTTAATGTTTGGTACAAAATTCGGTAAAAAATGGGGCAGACTTGATTTGGAAATGTTATTTTAAGACTTTTATTTGGATATGTATAGATGACTAGAAGTACGAAAAATACAAGAGGCAAAAGTTTAATTACATTTTGAATCTCATGAATCAAGTAGCACTTCATGTTAAAAAATATCACACGCACGAGAGGTACCGGCATAAAATTTCATTTTTCCATTCTTTATCAACACCGCAGTATGTCCATCCTGGACATACTACAAATAAGTACCATTTTTGTTACGTTTGATTGTTTCAATTGACCCCCAGATCAGATCTGCAGACCATAAAAGTCTTTAAGAATTTAAATCATCTAATTTGGCGACTTAAAATTTGGCACTCTGTAGTTAGTTTTTAGGTCTGTTTTGATGATCTTCTTCCTTAAAAAAAACCGGAAAATGAATGTGTAGAATGCGGTGATGAAGGGAGTTTAAGACTTTCAATGTCAAGCATGTGAAGCGGCTCCTCTTTTTTTACAAAATTGTAATTTTTTAATTCACAAAAATCGTTGTAGAAATAGTTCTGGTTATTCTTACATTTTGTATTACCTTTATCAGTATCTTATTTTGGGACCATAATAACTTTCATTAAGGAAAAAGAGTCTGCTAGGATAATAAATTTTTCAATTAGCGGAATTATGTTCTATAAATCTTCCACAATGGACAGTCGATTGATCATAGTTTCAACAGCACACACTCAAAAATGAAGGAGAAAAATTGTTTTGTATCCAAAATTTTCCCCAATGGTAATTTTAGGCTTGCTGAAGAATCGTCGTCTAATGTCACTAATCAAACCATACCTACTACATACACACAGTCTGAACATCCTTCAGAGTATCTAAGTGACAACATTGACGACGACAGCGAGGACGATCTGTGCGATCTGCAAGATTTGGGTGAAGCGACACCAGAACTCTCGTCGCTTGTTGGAATACCACAGACTGCTGAGACCAACGACGCTTCTAACTTGGTTTATGCAATTGTTCAACCGTCAGCTACTGTATCCGAACCTATTGTAGCTACTCCAATTACAAGTGAAGCTGCAACGCCTGTTACTCAAGAAGCCGTAATCTCTTCAAGTTCTGAAACTGTAGTTTCATCGATTGGACCAGCACCTGTTGAATCTGTACTCCCCACTAGTGCTGAGATTGATATACCAACTTTCGCCAGTACTACTGCTGGTACAAGTCCCACTAGTACTTCAAATAATAGACCAAATATAGGCCTAGTTGTTGCTCCCGGACGAAGCCTCGTAACTCGTCTAACTAATACAAGAAATAGAACGAATCCTCGGGGTCGAGCAACAAGATCTCGTGGCAAAAGGACTGTTACTACTCAAACATCACCACTTAATCAGCCTTCGAGTGGCACCTCGACATCTTCCGAAGCAGGTTCAAGCGCCGATAGCGCGTCCACCTCATCGCCTGCGCCATCATCGTCTGCTGTTAACTTTGTCCCTGGAGGCACTTCTGAGTCCGACGAAATGAAACGTGCCGCCGCTAAAAAGCTCATCGAACGCTATTTCTATCAATTGCTTGATGGTTGTGGGAATCCAAAATGCAACAACAAATTCTGCGCCTCAAGTGGCGAGGTCGAGGAAATGACCCCAAACCAGGCTGCTGCTCGTGCCATACAACTATTCTCGCAAGATGCTAAACTCTGTGATCCGCAGCCATCGAAGATGGCTAGAACCTCAAATGTAGATAGTCTTTCACCAAGTGATAAGGACAGTAGTAGTAACTCAAAGTAAGTACTAAGACCGTGTTTGGCCTTGTTTCTTTGGCACTCACATAGTTATAGGTATTGAATGTAGTCCTTGGTCACTCGGTAGGTACCTCAGATTTGTATAGTTAATGCTTAAAAAGAAATGGGGCCAACCTTGACAATTTTTTTATAAAGTAATTTCAAAAATAATCACAATTCCAAAGTATTTTAAATTGTTAGCAATGAGGATTAAAGAAACAAATGTTGTCCCCATATTTCCCGCTCTCAAATAAAAAAAATAAACAATGAAATATCCTAAAGTGCTATATTCTTCTTTTTGTCTAGTTCACGTTTCCCACGTACACAGCAATCAAGTTCAAAGTATGGTGGCGCTACTTCTTCGGCCACAGATCGGGATGCGTCATCCTCGTCGTCGAACCTACGGAAAAGCAAGGAGTCACCATCGGACAACAGCTCTTCGGACACTTCGAGTCCAAGTGCAACACACACTTCTACCCAGAAAAGATGGCAGAAGTACACAGAAGGCATCACAAGTCCTTCGATAATTTTTCTCAATGAGGAGTCAATCAATGTATTGATTGAGTCTTGCAAGCAAGAGAAATCTTTTGCTAAACTGATCCGGACTGTTGGAGAAGTATTTTCGTCTTGCGAGCTGCTTGCCCACAGTTTTCAGAAACAACCATCGGCTACAATTGACGAAATGCTCCAAAAGGCTCCAAAGGACTTAAAAAGTATTAAAAAGGAAGATCTAAGAGCACTCGAAGGTGATCTCGACAAGGATGAGGACAGTAGCGCTGACAAGGAAGAGGCCGCAGCTCCTCACAATACAACAGTGGATCTCCCAAGTCTGAGGCGAGCGATACAGAAGCTGTTCGAATGCGATTGTCCAATCTACGAGGCGCTCAATAATGGACTGCACAGTTTGGCCATTGTTTTGAGTGTAGATCTACGTCTAGCTACACAGAAGACGCAGATTGAGAAGAGTATACACGTGTTTGTGATTGTATTTGAAATAATGACAATGGGTATGTTGGGGTCGCTACAGCATTCAGGAAATTATTTGTTTTATTATTCTGTCCCATAGCATCTTCGGAGTTCCTCGAAATGGCTCTTCCTAATATTTGTAAAGCGGCTGCAAGGCTTCCCGTCTGGGCGCAAGCGCGGCTGGCAAGAATCTGGGCTGAACACTGCAAATCTAGTTTAAGGAGCCTCCTGCAAACTTTGCAGCAGCTGATCAGTCTTCAAGTGATTACTGGAAATTTCAATAGAGACACTGTGGTGCAGGATAATGAGATCATTACAAGTACAACTAAAGTTTTGAAAGTGAGCTGCTTCATTTCTATTGTATACCATCAAGAACCGTATAATTATATATATTTTTTTATTTCCTTGCAGATTGTATACTACGCCAATATTCTTGCTGGTAAATTGGAAATTCCAAAGACAAAAGAGGAAGAATCATCGGGAGCAGGAGTAGACGGTCTTCCAGATGATCTATTTTTTGGATACACCGGTAACAAGACTCCGAAACCAGCCTGCTTAGAGGATAAACTATCAACCGAGCTGACTGTTAGTGTGCTCGATTGCAGAACACCGCTGATTCCATTCGAGGAATTCTACAATGAACCGCTCAGTGATGCCGTCGAAATGGACAATGACTACTTGTACTACAAGAATATGACTATGGATATTACAACTAGACTAGGTGAGATAAGCGCATGGACGGTTGAGTGAAGATTGTCTTTTTGACTGTTTTGTTTCTTTTTTCAGATAAGAAATTTAGTTTTATGCTTTATTCGTTTATTTTAACGCCCGCAACCAAAATAATAGCATTGTATTATGACAGCAGAATTAGGATGTACAGTGAGCGTAGGATCAGCCTCTTTCACACTCAGTTAAGCGGAGGGCAATCCCCGAATCCGTACTTAAAGCTTAAAGTGAGAAGGGATCAAATCATTGATGATGCTCTCGTTGAAGTAATCACTATATTAACGGAATATTTCGTTTTTGGCTCATAAAATTTGGTTCTAGCTTGAAATGATTGCCATGGGTAACCCGAAAGACTTAAAAAAGCAACTCGTAGTCGAATTTGTTGGTGAACAGGGTATAGACGAGGGCGGCGTCTCAAAGGAATTTTTCCAGCTTGTTGTTGAGCAAATCTTTAATCCTGACTATGGAATGTTTATTTATCAAGAAGATACAAAGACTGTTTGGTATGTAGACCATTTTCATGTGTATACGTAGAGTAGCCTTACTGAGACCCTTTCTTACCTGCCCACAGGTTTAACTCAACATCATTTGAAAATGAGGCCCAATTTACACTTATAGGTATCGTCTTAGGCTTAGCTATCTACAACAATATCATTTTGGCTGTGAACTTTCCAATGGTTGTTTATCGAAAATTAATGGGCATTAATGGCTCATTCTACGACCTGGCCGACTGGAATCCAGTGCTATTTAAGGGCCTACAATCAATGCTCGAGTATGAGGAGCCGGATTTGGAGGAGGTCTTCATGCAAACATTCAAAATTAGCTATAAGGACGTATTTGGCAATACAATCGAGCACGAATTGAAGCCGAACGGCGGGGATGTCTCTGTAACCCAAGAGAACAAACAGGAATTCGTCGACCTGTACAGCGATTTCCTACTCAACACAAGCATCGAAAAACAATTCAAAGCCTTCCGGAAAGGTTTCCAAATGGTCACTGATGAATCCCCTCTGCAGTTGCTTTTCAGACCGGAAGAAATAGAATTATTAGTGTGCGGCAGTAAGGTGAGTAAAAAGACTAGATTTATTTCTGAATTTTTGTTCACATTGTGATTTCTGCAGAAATTCGATTTTGTGGAACTGGAGAAATCAACTGAGTACGAGGGAGGCTATACCGAGAAATCGCAAATAATTGTGGACTTTTGGAACATCGTGCATGCCCTTCCAATTGAATCAAAACGAAAACTTCTTGAATTCACAACCGGATCAGACCGTGTTCCCGTCGGCGGTCTGAGCAGACTGAAACTTGTAATTGCTCGAAATGGACCCGATAGCGATAGGTTGCCCACGAGCCACACGTGCTTCAATGTCCTCCTCCTGCCTGAATATGAGAACAAGGAGAAGCTTGAGGACCGCCTTCTCAAAGCTATCAACTACTCTAAAGGATTTGGAATGCTTTGAACATTGGCACAAAATCAGATTGTGCTGTTCTTCGCCGTCGTTGTCGTCGTCGTCACAGAAACACGTTCCATATGTTGTGCATGGAGATTTATGTCTGTCCACCTCTCTGTCGTTTGCTACATCTCTTGGCTCGATTTCATTTGGATGAAACTTCCATTATTTGTATAAAACAAGAAGAAGAAGTCCTTTATACACAGAAAACATGTAATCATATGAAATAAACACGTTGAGTATTTAGCTGCTATTTTATATCTTTCTGGTAACCTTTTGCGAGACAACCGATATTGCCGATTGCCGGTAAGTGGTGGACTTTTGGACATTTGGAAGCACTTGTGCGAAGTAGTTAATGAAATTCTACCATTGCTTTTTAAAACAATTACAACTAACCCTACAGTAATTCCCATTGACCTATCTAACACCCTGTATATATAACTATATAGATTGATGTGCAGATCAGGGAATTAGTTTTAAATATTATACACCTTTAAGCGATATAATGATTTCCAAAAAAGAAAAAAACTCAATTCGAGGAGAAAATTTAAGTAATTTATTTCAAATGTGGTCGGTTTTCTTAGTATATATACACTTATTTACAATAATTCATTGTTCAAAGATAGAAGTCACATTATCCAGGTGTAATTCTATGAGTAATAGGTTAAATTCCGCAAAATGCAATAAATATAGCAGGATCTGCAAAAACAGCTCTCGTCTACGAACCGAGATTAAGTGGTAACAGCACATAAAAAAGCCTTACTAACTACGGAGAAATACTTTCAAAAAATGCAGAATACTGCTGCGCACTCGGTGTACGCACGCTTTGTGTCTTAATATTGTGTGAAAACACGTCTTTTGTCCATTTATTTTTCTTTTCAAAATCACAAATGCCTGCAGTGATTAACCAAGAGCCAGAGCGGAGTATTAAAAGTTGATCCCAGCAGGAGCAAACCCGGTTAATCACTGGGGAAGTAAAACAGGACGTAACTCCTGTCCTCGCGCTATAATCCTTCTGTGTAGGAGTTTCGATTATCACAGGCGGCGGCCTCTTGTGGAGTTTGGGTTGCCGCTGTTGCCATCGGTTCTAGCAGGATATCTCCACCTTCTGCTATTGCTACTCCGGGCTTCGTGCTTATAGACCGGGCGATCTTCATTTTCTGCCGCTCCAGTCGTTCCTTTTCTCGCGCCAGCCGAAGTTTCTCGAAATCATCGTCCTGATCTTTATCATCACCTGTAAAGGATAAGATGATTGAAATTACAAAATTATCCAGACACTAAAAACAATTATTTTGCAAAATGACCTATTCCAGACGACCTCAGTATGATTGAAATAAGTTATCATCATTTTTGACCATAAAAAGAAAACATATGAGAAATGCAGGGAATACAGAGAATATCTATTCTTGAGGTGAAAGAGTAAAGAACCATTTAAATCGTGGCGTGCACCCTTTTCTAAATAATTACCAGTTCAAGCATTTACCTGTTTCTGTACTAATAAGGTCTTTATCCCTAAATAGACTTCCCACACTGTCTCCAACGACAGTGGTTGGTGTTGGTGGAGTGGGCACTTGATTTCTAGCCGGTGCCGATGTACTTAAAAGAGCATCAACTCCTCCAGGAGGAAACATGAAGGGTTGCGCAGCGATATCTCCAATTTCAGATTGAGTTCTCGTGTAGGCAGGATGTCGGCCTGGGACGTCGACTGGAGCAGACGATGGAGGTGGACCTTTCGAAAAGATGTCGTGAATTGTGGGACGAGATTCTTTATCTCCTCTGTTAGACGTGATGGTCATTTGTTCGTCGTCAACTTCTTCGATAACTTGATCTGTAATACGCATACTGCCGCCCCCAGCAACCTTCATGGGCCCGGCCGCAATGCTCGTCGAACTCGCTGAACCAGGCAGTCGAACCTCTCGATTAGCATCAGGTGTTGCAGCACCTTGACGACTACCATCGTCACGACTGAGGAAACGCTTAAGCGCAGATGCAACTGTGTTTACGCGAGAAAGTGTACCACTGATGCTAGCAAGGCTGGGAGAAGAGCCCGTAGAAAAATGACGATCCCGTACTTTGCCGTTTCCAGCTGTAAAGTGAATTCCACTTGCAGCATCATCCGCCTATGAGATAATAAGCATGTAATTGCAGGCATTTTACAGGTAATTGCAGCGAAAGAAGCAAATCAAGATAGCAACGGGCAGCTAAATTAAATTATGTATCTAAAAGTACTAGAAAATGGCTGAGATACCAATGGCAAAATATTTTAAACTACTTATATTAACAGTTAAGACCACATCTCAACCCTGGAGAATACGAACCTTGTCTTTACATATACACAGTTTCAAGCTAAAGAAGAGCTCATATTGAGCTCGTGCAATATACAACCCCTTTATTTATGTACAGATCCTCCTCTTAAACACGAATGCCCTTCTACGCTATAAACGCAGTGTGTTTTTTAGTAATGCTGCACACTCCAATACCTAGTTTTCTTCGAAACAAATAATTACCAACTGTATTGGATTTGAAAAATCTATTGGCAACTCGAACAAACGAAACTTCGTTAAAAGGACCTGCTAGTGCTTTCGAGCCTTTTATTAACATACATTCTTTTTATCTTAAGTGAATCTCTCGATTTGGATTTATATTATAGAACTAAATTTATTATATAGGATGATACATACATAGGAAATAGGAGATTTATGCCGACAATTTTCGACGACCTTGAAAACTAATAATTTTTGAAATATTAAATAAAATAAAATTTTACAACAATTTTTTTTTATGACTAGACTGGAAATATCAACATTTAAAGAAGATTTACAAAAAGTGTAAATTATTTGTGTGAAAACCTTTAATACGAAAATTTACTTTAAATGCGATGAAAAAGAATGCAAATAGCAAATTAAAATCCATCTATTGTAGAAAATTGAAAATATTCACGTATTTTACGGATGCGTGGACATAGAAATGCAAATTCTAAACCTACTTTGCAATTTGACTAGATTAATACAATTTTAAAATTTGAAATAAAAAATTCTTATTCACGTGTAATGAAATTCATGAAGCTGAATTCAATGGGCTACACCTTTATATTAAATTTTAAATTCAGATGGCTACAACGAGAACTAGAATACACTCAACGTATTATACCATACAGGCTACCTTCTGCCTGGGAGAGCAAAAAAAATATTTTTATATTTAAGTATTCAGTAAAATGTATAGAAATTTGTCTGTTGACGTCTGAATTATTTACGCTAGAAAAGATTCCCATAAAATAAAAATGTTTAATGTTTGAGAGTAAAATATGCTCCATTAAATCCATTCAAAACATTTACATTTTCCAAAGCATAATTCTGAGACTTTGTTTCATCCAGTGATGATAAATTCTCGAATTTATTTCAGTCAGCTCAAAGCAGTTGTCTTACTGTTTTTTTGATTTACACTCTCCGTAGTCAATTTAAAAAAAAATTCTTACAAGCATGAGAACTGATTTTCGTCTTATTTAAAGCCATTCAAATTCAGAAGGAAACGCAGGAGTAGCGAAATTGTTCCCTAAGGAGTGATACTAACTTGAGATATTTTATTTATACTTCTATAAAATTCCAATCTCTCACCTTTTTACTAATTCTCTATGTAAAAGTAACTACTAATTTAAATAAAAACCTTTAAAGAACTATTAGAGCACAGTATTTCTCTTGATAAAGTAAAAAAAAAAATACAAAGCTCTAAAAATAGTTCATAAGGGGTTGGTTAAATAAAAAATAGTAGTGGTCAAGTAAACATCTTAACTAAGCAAAAACCAAAAGCGTAAAAAATTGGGAATGAAGAGGTTAGTCAAAATAATTTTACTTTTAAAATATTTGTTAATTTCAAACCAGATGTAAATGTTGTTAACTGCCCAAAGCAATGGGCTTACAATTTATGTTGCAAAAAACTTGTATTAATAAGAAGAATTAATACCAAAATTTATATTATACTAAAGTTATTTACAAATTGTCCCGAAGGGCTACACAAATCATATTTATTTTTTAATTAAATATTGAACTTAGCTGTACAATCGGATAATCAACCAATTACCAAAAACAAAGTAAAAATTAAACTTCAATAAAAAACAAAAAATAAATAGTAATTCATAAACCCATCTAATTAATTGCGCGTGATCATTAGATGTTAATTTATTTTAATATAAAATAAAATAAATATAGATTTTGAATAGTATTTACAATGTTTTGACTGCAGCTAAATTCAATACCATTCAAAAATTAATATACGAGCAACTTTATATCGATATTTATCAAATATTTAAAAAAATGGCGATTGTAAGTTACACCAAATGTTACAAAATTCCAAAATGAGATTTTAACGTGCATTTTGGAGTATCGTTTAAACGAATTTTTGATTCTAACCTCCTCCTGGTTCTCAGGAAATTTATAATTAACGGCAACGTGATCTGGTTTACCGACCATGTCGTCGACTTTAACACTGGACATGTTCGTTGGAAGCGCCTCTGTCTTAGATACTTCAATTTTCGCTGTAGACGGCTGCGGATGCTCTTCGCGAAAGCGTTCCGAGCCAATCGTGTAGGGCAACTCATTCGGAAATATCTCATCCCAGTACTGATCCTTGATCAGCTCAGGATGCTCATGATGCATTTCATCGACTATCATGTAGGATACTTGAAGATTCCTGTCCACCATCCAATTCACCTAAAATTGTCCATTATGGAACAGTTTCTATGAAAGCTCCTAGTAAATTATATACCTCAAAGTCGTCGTCATCCTCCCCAAAAGGATTTATCAGTGACTCCGCCACTTTGAGCCAACCCATGTAGAAGAAGAATTGCAATGTCGTGAATATGGGGAAGTAGAGATCGATTGTGTTGAAATAACCAGACCCAGTAGCCAGTTCCTTGTTCTGCACCCACTGTTGACCTACAATCGATGTCAGGAAAAATGAGTAGACGGCCAAGGTGACCACCTGGGTGTACACTAGAGGGACACTGATTGTATCGTAAGATATCAGCAATCCGCACTGGCCACGGAATTTGTTCAGTTCGTCTATAATAGTCTTTACCGCGAAATCGTCCCGGATCCTGCCCTCTTTTCGAGCTCTCGTGACTATGCTGGCCGCCCAAACAATTGGCAACCAGTGTTTCGAATGCCGGGGGAACTTTTTATTGAGCGAGTCTATAATGGCTCTTTCGTTCTCGACAAGAAGACCCGCTTCGACCAAATTCTCGAGGGTCGGAAATCGCTTTTTAACCCGCGGCGAGATGTTTATCAACGCCATAGTGAGGCAGAGGCAAACGTAACGCATTACTGTGCGCCGCATCACCCGACCACGCTCGTCCTGGAAAGGGCAGTTTTAGAAGTCACGCATAGGATAGGTGGATATTTACCATACCTACCTGTCCATGGATATTGGCACTGACGAAAACTGCTATCGGATCGGGCCATGGTATGCTGGTGTACTGGTTCCACCACCTCGTCATCACTATCGTAACGTAAAAACCAAGCACGAATGACAGTGGTATAAGGTTGCTCTGGGCAGAGCAGTAGTTGACTACACCCTCGAACGTCCTAGTGGATTGACACAGAGCAATTTGGGTTTTAGGGTTATAGAGCGCGATTTGCTAGCCATTTTAAGCTGACTATTGTCCACTTACCGCTTCTGTTCCTCGTTTAGCACCAGTCTGTAGATCAGGTTGAGTATGTAGTATACCATGAGGAATCCGACTAGGTCCAACCAAACTAGTTTGTAGATACTCCCCCTCCATCTGCAAAAAATCAGAAAAACAATTTTGGTAAGTTTGTTTGCCTCCCTCAGGTTCTTAGACGGATTTTATGGATTATCGATATTTTATTCGCGCCGCCCTGTCGCGTCCCTGCGAGGTACATTTTTAGGTTGTATTACTGAATTTAATGGACATTCCGGTGGGAGGGCCGTGTAAATATTTTTGTACGCTAGCGTGAGTCGGCTGCAATTATTTAAAGCAGCTAGGCGTAACAACAATGTAATCAACAGCTTTAAACGTTTTCCAAGAACTCAAATATGGATTAAATAATTGCTTAACTGTAGATAGAAATTTGACAAATAAAAATCCACAAAGCTTCAAAAATATCGATGTCTTACAGTAAGAATAATTAAATAAGTTATAATTTGTAAGGAACTACTTGCAAATAATAGGAAAATGGACATTATTAAGATATTTCATTATATAGGGTGGCTAGCGGAAAACTTCCAAATATAAAATTAAATTTAAAAAAAAAAAACTAAAAGGTTTATTTAATTTTTTATTATTATAAAATCGAGTTTCACAATGCGGGTTTCATTTTTTTAAAGACAATGTCGTCTGCATGATGCACGTTTCTTTCAAGGCACTTTTGCAGCCGGACCCTTAAATTCGCCAATTATCCCACGGGCAGAAATCGCACACCACACTGATTTTTGGAGAATGTAAAGTTTTTGATGGCGTTTTCTAGGGTCGTTGGGGGACCAGTAACACATGTTCTGCTTATTGACGTAGCCATCGATATCAACATGTGCTTCATCACTAAAAAATATGTTACCAAGTGTTCGTGCTGTCCGAAAACGTTTAAGCATTGTTCTTGCGTAAGTTTCTCGCAAGGGAAAGTCACTTTCCTTGAGCCCTTGCACGATTTACATTTTGTAAGGGTGAAATTTTAATTTCCTTTTGAAAATAACGTGCAGTGTTAATTTTTTAATTCCAGTAGAGGCCGCAATCTTTCTTACCGATTCCGAATAATTTTGTCTTTAACTTGAGCCACATGTTCTGGTGCTGCTGCTGACGTTCATAGTCCCGGAGGAGTTCTGTTGATGATTGTCCCTTCTTGCCTAAACCTTTGCACCCACGATCAGATAAGTTGCGCGCTCGGTCCATCACTTAATTGTGGAATATTGAAGTGAGTACAAAAAGCGCGAACACTTCACATACTGTTCGACCGCGAAAGCACGATGTGTTCCCGACTCATGGTGACTATCAAGCCCGCAATCCTGCGTTTTGAACACTTCTCCTGTTTACCTCACTTCGCTGGTTTTGACGCAATTACCATTCAAACTCGAAAATCCACATGTATCTGGTTTTAACACATGCAAAAGCAGTAGTAGTAAATTTATCTCCGAAATTTATTTTTTGAAAGACTATAAAATATTGTTAATCATTATTTCATATAGAGATTTATCAAAATTTAAATTTATCGGTACGAAGGTTTTAAAACGAACAAAAAACAAAAACTTGCTGCGCCCAAGATATAATCGTATGGAATTGAATGAAAAACTATTATTGTAAAATACAATAATAAAAATTATTTATTATAGTTGATTTTTTCCCTTTTTTGAAAAATTACGAATAACTGATTATAAATGTTGGAAACTTCACAAAAATTTTCAGAGTTCAACCTCAGTTCGGTACAAAAAAAATTAATAAAAACATTTGATAAACCCACTCAAACACTTTATAAAACTATCAACAGAACGTTTTATATTACCTTTTTAAAGATAATAGACCAAAAGAAAAAACGCATTTCGGGCATGTTGGAAGCTCAATTTCGACCGTTACAATCGCTCGCGCCCAAAAAGGTTTACTGTTCCGAGAACCCCTCCGCGTACACTTTCATTTGACGGCGAGAACAGGACACGTGAAAGTTTTTCTACTAAATTTACATCGGTAGTTAAGGGCTTAAGGTTGTGCAAAAGTTTTTTTAATCAAGCAATACTTAGTACGAGTATTTATTTGTCTTTTATATTATAAAAGAAATGTAAAAACCCAAATTGCTTTCTTTTTTCAGAAGTCATCATTGTATTGACATTGATATTTTTTAATAATCCTAGTTTAGACTATAAAAAACTACTCGAGATTACAAAAAAAATTATACGTTTTTATAATTAGAAGGAGCGTTAAAAGCCAAAAATCATAACATATGTTGACTATCGTAAAAAGTGTATAAAGGTTTAAGCATTCAATCGAGAAATTCGATCTCTTGGGTATAAAGTGCTAAAATAATACAATTTAGAAGAAAAAACTATTTAAAGCTTTTTTCTTTATTTTCTTCTATAACGGGAGTAAATATGGTATAATTAAATTGGTAACAATTTTGTTAGTAATTAATTTAAAATATTTTACACTGAAGCAGAAAAGCAAAAAACTTTTCAAGATGACTAAACAAAAATTTTCTGACAAAAAAACAATTATTTTTTCTAAGTGCAATCGTGTCACTCTATTAGTTCTAATTAGCGAGATCTAATAATTAATGACTTGGAATTGGATTGAAATATCGCTTTCTACTGGTGAAGACTAATTATACCTCAATTTGTCTCCAACGTGGTCTTCTACTATACCTGCTCTAAGGCTTTAAAACCTCTTTCGTTTATGTTTAAATAAATGTTTATTTCATTATTTTAATTAATATTACTTCCGAAAAATTAAATACAGCCTGTCTCGCAAGAAAAATATAAGATCTCATATTAATTCTCACATATGCACTTCATGGATGTTGGTAAGGGGTTCAGTTCATTTTGTGTTCAACCGCCGAAATGATGAAAGTAAAGCCTAATGAGTTCCACATTTAAGAAGCGTTTTGAAGTTGTTTGAAGCAAACCACCCAAGAGGACCAATCGCATTGTACCGCATAGGATTATTAAAGTCTACCGAGAAATTGTTTAGAACCGGTTCTGACAGCTGAATCCTGCGGGAGGACAATAACCCGAAAGCCGAATTTGCCCACAGTAGGAGCAAAATAACGGTATCGGAACAATAGACTGGACGTCGCAGTCTCCAGATGTGAATCCTATCGAGAGCGTGTGGTCATATATGAAGCATAAACTCCATGAATACAGGATTCATAGGACACTTTAAGAGCCCTGCAGATTTAGAAGTCATTGACTAAGGAGTATGCTGAAAAATTGGCTCTGAGTTGCGGTAAAAAGTGTGAGAAAATCATTGCAAATGGCGACGATAGAATCCCATGTTAAATTTTTTGTGAAAACCGTAAGATAAGCTATTTGACGGGAATAAAACCATTTTTGTTCCAATACGCTTGCTTTTGTTTTAAAGAGGAATACTTTCTTGTGAGACAGACTGTTAATGCTTTTGGGTCACGCAATACCAACTAGTTACCAAGCGAAGAGAATCGCGCGATGCTATTATTATACCGATTCACAAAAACTACACCAGCCAGCAATTTAGATTTGCTAAATATCTAAATTTAAAAACGCCTCACACTAAACTACAATGACATCATTTCAATAAAAAATCAATCAAAGCAATTTCTCTTAGCTTGATTCTTGATCAGTAATTAAAGAAACGGATACTGCCACTTTAAAGTTCAACGTAAATCCCATTTAATGTTATTATTAAACACAATTAAATTCTTCGCTTAAAATTCTTCATTAAGCTAATAATAAATAAAAATCACATGTGATCAAACAATTGCATCAAACGGTTTCTTTCATCAGATAAAGTCGTAAAAATATTATAGACCAAATTAAATAACGTGCGCATGATACGGAGCGACTATTCTCTTATCAGCGGTCCCTCTTATCAGCCGAGGAAACGAATTCCTTTATAATTTCCTCGCGGATATTTTTTCGAGTGTTTATTGCTGTGTTATGTGAAGCGGTGCTGATACCTTTTAATCATCCAGAATATCACAGCTTTGCTGTATCTGCTATTTATGGTTGCGCTTAAGTAATAAAGTTGTAAATTGTCCGATATCACTTGCAAGACGGGCGTATAAATAAACCTGCACCTTTGTTCCCAGCTCTTTTTTTTGCAATTTATTTGCTTTGTTGTCGTCGTACGCGTCCACTCACATGCCCTTAAGTGTTCAATGACGAAATAAAAGTCCATTCTTAACAAGATTAATGTGCGAAGTCGCCTGTAACCCGCTTAACCCCTATAATGTTTGGTCTGTTCATGACCATCGATCATATCCGATAATGACGTTCCATTAAAACCATGTGGGAGTTTTCGCGGTTGATTTATCTGAGCGCCGGTGAGATGTTTGACCCAACGGTCTGGAAACACGGCTCGTAAAGTGGAGCTCATTTGAATATCCCATTCGTTGCAAAATTGACCCAGGCTCCCACAAACCACCGAAGATATGGCGCAACCTTTGCAATCAATAACAATGTTTTATCGATAATCACTTCGCCTTCAGCTCGCTGCTTGCATCGCGCTGTTTCCACTTCAAAGCCGCGGACATTTTATTGTCAATTCTTAAGACATTTTTATTAATTTTTTTTTATGGGGCTAAGCCGCATAAGAAGCATTCGCCCCGCAAATGGGGCCGCGAGTGATTACATTTGCACCTTAAACATGTCTCAGAATGTCGGATGAAAAAAAAAAACGTTTAGTGGATTCGTTGACTTGCGGGAGAATGCAAATAAAATTATCGTGAGCGGCATAATTGCTATTCTAATAAAGCAGATGAAGTAATTCCGACTTGCAGATTGAAGTAGATTGACTGGAAGATATCTGAAAAAAAACCCCGCGATTTACCACCATCGTTACGGAAGTTTTCCTACTTAAGTAGCTGCGTTGGAGAGCGGGATGGTAGTGGGAAACGGGCAGGGGGTCAACCCGCATCCAACAGAACATTGGATGTTCCGGATTACGTAAGTATGCAGAATTCCAAGGGGACTAAATATCAGGAATTGTGTTAGAAATCGATCCCTCTCTCTCCACTAAATTGACCCATTTTTAAAGCATACTCCTCTAAAATTAATTTGGCACCAACTCAAGCAATGTTGAAATAAAATATTATTGGTAAATTAAAGTAACATTTTTAATAGATCTAGAATGTTCTGAAAATGTTTTAAAGATCGAGTTATTGATTCAAATTCAAGAGTATAGTATAATTTTATTAAATAAAGACGGATTGGAGCGACTAAATTTAAGCTAAAATAATAACCGATAGATAAAGGCCTACCGGTAGAGAAATATTCAACTGGACTTCAATGGCAAAAAATCAAGAAGAAAATAATTATGTACAACAAATAAATTATAAGTAAATATGCATCTGTCATTGTACTACTCTTCTTAACTGGGTAGTAAGAACTTCTTTTAAATATACTTTGTATTCAAATTTAAAACTATAAAAAAATCCGTATTTTAATAAGCAAAGCAACATTTCTATGCAGATTGTGACTTGCTAATGGCACGTGCCGGCCGCGCAGTCATGCAACCTCAATATCTTTGACCGATAGATACTCCTCTACAAAAATTTCCTTACAATAGGAGGTAGGTGGCAGTACTCCATAGTCCAGAAAATTGTATACTCCAATAGTGCTCTCCAAAACGTTTGTTGAATTACAGCCGGTCCACTGTACCGTATTTCTTTCTGAAATCTCAAAAATTTTAACCTATTCCATTCACTGTGCGGGAGAGAAATTATACTCTCCGATTTTCTGTTCAAATGAAATTAAATTTCGGAACAGAACTATATTTTGGGTTTTTTAAATTACCAAAAACAAAAATTGAAATAAGAGAATAGTGTTAATTTATAAAGTCATATTTAAAAATATGTTAAAAAAAGAAAATAAAATACAAATAGTAATGATTTTAAGATGTAGTAAACTTAAAATTCATTTGAACTAAACTTTGTGTGAAAAAGTTCTGGATAAATTGTCAGTACACCCATACCGGTTGGCTGCAGTCACCTTACTGACCATAGTGGCTAAACTGAAATCTGAAGCACAAAGAACTGAAAACATTCTCACATTTTTATTTGTACAAAATGCAATCATATAAAGCTCTCACTTACAATTATTATTAATATAAGTAGAGCAATAATTAAACACCTATTATTTCAGATAAGAATTAAAATGTCAAGTAGTAAGTATTCCAAACAGACTTATGGTTTCACCATTCGACCGCTTGACCGTAAGACCAAGCTGCAAACATACGCATTCACACATTGTGGACAACGAAAAACCTAGCAGTTTCCCTAGCTAGTACAGTGGTTCTCGTAAATAAGTGTCTCATTACTTTTTGCTCTTAATATGTGTTATTTTTAATCATAATCATACTTTAAAAAGCATATTATACATTTAATGGAATTTGAAGTAAAATCTATCAAATCCTGAATATTGCTTTTATTTTTCGCTCACAACAATTATGTAATTTTTCTTTTTAACGTACACTGAAAAAGCATTCATTACAACATAAATTTTATAACTTTTAATTAAAACAATTTTTTAATACTTGCAATAAAAATAGAATTTATATTTTTTTCCATTTTACTCCTACTATTATTTTAATTTTTATAAAATGGTTTTTAATTCAAAAAACATTATTCGAACATAAATCTCTTCTATGAGTACAAAAAACAAAAAATAAATAAATTTTGTTTTTGAACTTCCTACACCACACACTTTGATTTAACATACTGGGATAATCCTCTGCAGGTAATCCATTGAACTCATCAAGTTAACAGACATAGTTACCAAGATTTATGGACTGCGACTCCAGACAATATCAATCTCCAGGCTATACAGGCTTGATATCAATCACAGATTCACTTTTCGAAAAGTGAATTTTTGTAACCACAGATTCTGATCCGTTCGTTGAAATACGCACATGCGCCTTATCACGCGAACATATCATCACATACTCTAATTGAGTCCTATTGTTCGGTAAAAGAGAACTTGCATCGGCCGGGAATCGAACCCGGGCCGCCCGCGTGGCAGGCGAGCATTCTACCACTGAACCACCGATGCTTGATGCTTGCTGCCTTCCATGCAGCGGCTCATTTTCTGAGAAGCAATTATTCTTGGTAATTGCGACCTCAATTGCAGGGAGAAACTGAAGAGTCGTCGTGCATGACGGTATAGCGTCGTAAAAACCCATCAATAATAGATTAAGATGTTTATGCCGACATTTACGAATTCATTTTGAATTTAACTACTTTTATTAGGATACCAGTTCGACTATCTTGAACTAGTTCAAACCCAATTGACAAAAGATTAAGTAAACGTATATCAACATTCAATTAAAATAAACTAACAAGTTTCCATCCCATTCTGTACAACTATTTTTTCAGTACAGACCAGACCAAGGTCTGGGTCACAGTAGAACAACATGTTTTAAGTAAATTGCCTAAAACTTACCCTTCTAAAATAATTCAGCAGATATGCTCTTTAGATAACCGAAACATTGCTTATGTAAAAACGTGCAGACATTAGTTTATAGATTTTTGTAAAGTAATTTCATAGCAATTTTCTATAGTACATAATTCCTTATAATCATTTCGTAATGAAAAACTACACAACGCCAAATTAAAGCTTGGTAATAAATTTAAATTCATACCGACGTTATGAAATTATGAATATATCTTGATTTGTGTGTATAATCAGAACGGTCATGAAAACACGATAGTACCTAAAATCTAGAATCAAATCAGTCTTTTTCACAAATCAAACCTTGCCTATGTCGCAATCATTGAGAGCTTGTTTCCTGATTAAAGGGAAAGCCGTAATGATTTCATTCGTTCAATTTGAATTGGAAATAGAGCTCTACTGCTGACTTTCAAAGCAGTAAATTATTTAATTGCAATAGTTAAGCATGGGATAAACAAGATTACATACCTGAAGAGCAACTTGAGAAAGCATCCGAACCACGTGCACGTCGCAACCTCGGCAGTATATGTGACAGTCATGCTGAACGTGGAAGAAATCCAATAGAGCACCAGACGCAGAAAACTTGTTTACTTTTTCTATCTTTTCAATTAGTAATGAAAGAATTACACTTTTTATCACGACATAAAATGGAAACGAAGCATTTTCCGCTCTCCGAAGGCCTTGAGATACTTGAGTTAAAGCAGGCACTTTAAGATGAGATGTGATTGGCTATAATTGTATATTATTTTATAGTCAAATATTACATTACATATTGACGTTATTCTTAGGAAGTGTGTAAAATTTATCACAGTACACTTAGACAATATAGAAACAGCTGTGCAGCACCACGGCTCTCGTAAAAGTAATTAATCGGCGTAGGACATGACTCACAACCTTGTGTAATTTCGTAATTACCAGTCTGGTCTCATTAGAGGCTAATTAAATAAACTACTGCAAACCCGAAAAATTGTAATGAGCACTGAAAGAAAAACCCAGCACATGAATTAACTGCGGAAAATTGCTGCCTATGGCGCTCTTTCGATTTCCCTTTCATTGCCGCGATTAGATTACATCGACCTTGCTCGACGAGTGGATAACAGCGCGGGGGTCCAACGAGGAACGCGCATATGCGAGCGTATGTTTTAGTTTAGATTTTTGCACAACGCGAAACGTCTGCGTGTGCACACTTGCGGCCTTGTCCAATTTTAATTCTAAATTCCCGTTGTAGCTCGTTTTCGCCAAACTGGAAAACATATGGAGGCGTGTCGTGCGTGGATTTGGGATAGAAACCGCTTCTATCGAATTCTATGCTGGGGACATTTTCTTAATTAAAAACGCGTTGAAATAGCCATGAAATCATCTATTGTATCATCAGATAATCACTAGCAACACTTCCATCTAGAGAGGTAGTGGCCGATTCCATTCAGATGTGATATGCGGCAAATATAGTGCACAATATCCGAATGAACTGGGGGTATGCGACGTATCTTACAGCGATCGATTAATCTATGCATACCCCGCATTTCGTTTTACGAATACTTTACTCCTCCCATAACTCACAATATCAAGCAATAAATTCCTTTACAGTCGTAGTTTTTTCGAGTTATATTTGAGTTCCTTGTACTTTTCAAATCTACTCAGACATTTATGGTAAATTTCTAGACACTGATTTTTTAAAAATGGAACCAACAAGTTAAGCGCTAAAAGGGAATATCAGTACATAGAACTATTTTTACAATTTCTAATTAGAAATATTTTTATATTACTTTTATAATAAGCATAACTTTCGTAGTGAAACACAAAAGTTATAGAAATATAAAAGTTCAAAATGTTCTTTTAAGAGATTACTAGTAACTTGGAAGACTAGCCTTGTGTATAATAAAATATAAAGTAATGGTTTTACATACTAAAAAATTTCTTATATAATATACAACTTCATTCATAATACGAAGAAGCGTTGTTCAGAAGAAAAGAAAATTAATAAGAAAGACAAAAATATAAAATGGAGTGTTTAGGAAAAAACGTCACTACTAATTCTTGAGGAAATCTATTGTCCCGAATACGCATTTTTTCTAAGAACTTAAGTTATATACTTAGAAGTAAGTTGGAAGTAGACAAAAGAATAAATTTACAAAGATCTCGTAATGTCCTCAACCATCCTCGAGATTCACTCTACATTTGCTTATAGAAAATAAAAAAAACGTTTTATTTTCGTCAACCTAATTGTTCCCAAGAAAATCTAAAACATACGTAGAAATATACGGACAAATATTTATAATTAATATTTTATATTTTTTAAAAATTCCTTTAGCAATATCGAAACAAATAAGCAAATTTTATTTTATCACATCTAAATTATATACGAGGAGTTTTTTTGGTCACTAAATCATGTAAATAAGAAACCTGATATAATTAAACTATTTAAGATCACCTCTGAACTATCGTAAAAAATAGGTACGAGTGAATACGCAAAAGAAAACATAAAAGAAAGTCTTACTTTAAAGTGGATTGAGAAATTATTTAACAACGTTTAATAAGATAGTGCTAATAAAACTATATAATACTTTACAAAAATGTCAACGAATGACACTATGTTCTTGGAAGTCCAGGAGAAGATCACTTCATATACAAAACGCACAAATTTAAAACAAATTCATAAACTCATAATCTGCGATAACTTTTCTACTGAACTCAAATATCGTATTTTGATCACGTAAACAATAGAATCAAATTTTCTGAGAAAGTCATGTTAAACTTATATAACTTACTTTCCTAGTAAGCATATAACTACATAAATATTTGTAGACTTCAGTATCTTGTCTGAAAAGCGTCAAGAGAGATCTTCTTTGGCACGAACTACAGTCATTATATAATCCCAAACAGATGCTCTCTGTTTCTGTTCCGCTCGTCATATATAAGCCAGCTAACGTGACTAGCTAGTCTGCAATTTTTTCTTTCTGCGTTTCACTTTGCTTAATTTTTACAGCCATTATGAAAGACACTCAAATTACACTTTTTTATAAAACTCTTTTGTTTTCACGCCGTTGCCAAACCAGTGTAGACCACAATAAAAAGGTGTAAAAATCCGATTATCTAAAAGAGGCTTAAAATTGTATTACATGAAATAAGATGGAGACTTCATGTTCGAGCTTAAGAGCAATTACAGCCACCGGCGCGTTCAAGCTAGTTGGATTGCTTTTATATTCTAGTAGACAACACAATCCGTCACCTGGACAAATGGTTTATGTTGATATCTCCTCATTGTTTAGTTTTTTAATGTAAATATTGTCGTTAAGAGAGCAAAAAACAGTACGTTTTCTAGAATCTAATATCATGTAGAACCGCCGGTGATATTTATGTAGCGATGAATTTTGTACAAGGTTCTTGTTAAAAGGACTGTAGGAATATTATACGTATTTCTATATATTTTAAATTTTGCCTAGATTAGACAGTCGAACCAGAAAACAGCATGCTATGTTGTTTGTTTATACTTCCATCAGGCAAAAACCATTATACAGATTGTTATAGACCTTTCATTGTTAAGATAGATCTTTGACCAACTGTTTCTACGTCAATTTGCGTGATTGTTACTTTATTATGCCTAAACTTTGAGCACTGGCTCGTAAATCGTGTTAGAATATAAACCATAAATGTTCAGCTTTTATTTGACATCCTAATCGAATTGTTTCAATAGATTCAGATTTACAATTTACTACAATTCTCATGGGTAGACCGGCAGGTAGGCTGAGTGAGAGGGCTTAATGTGCAATCAAGTATTTATGGTAGTAATGATAATATTCCATTAATCCAGATGTAATTGCTCTTATCACATTTTCCTCATCGAAAATGCAAACAACTTTCATTTTCGTTAAACATAATGATGCTTTTATTGCCTTTTAGTGCATATAATGAGTAATTTTGTGATCAATTATAGTAAAGCTTTACTTGACACCTATACAAATGATTTGAGTTTGCGAGCCAAGCTTATGTGCCGTCAACTAAAAACTATATTTATAAAATGGTGTACAAAATTATTAAATGATTCAGGGGTATGCCCACCGGTTTGAATTGTAATTTAACTGAATATATAAATAAATATTTGTGACTTTAATTTTTGTGGTGATTCTTTTGTTGCATTGATAACAAGACAAAGAGACGGTTTGCTACAGTTTTTTATTTAAACGTTCAATCGTAGTAATTAAAATCCCACATATTTTAACTAATCCATTTTGAAAACTTACTGACGCTCACCAATGGAATATTTCCGCTTTAGTAATTTCTACTTATAGTTTAATAAACACTCAAATTTTCAATTTGCTTTGCTTTTTTATTTTTTACAAACTAATTTTTTTCTGTATAATCCTAAGAATTAGAGTAATCTCCACACTTCAAGCTTCCGATTAAACGAGCAAAAATATTCAATTTACTCTAAATGAATCAAAATTCTTTTAAAATATTTCACATATTGCAAATGACTTCCCGAAAAACTCACTGCCATTTAAAACCATTCATTTTAAAGGTATGCTTATAAAAATACAGCACTATGGCGTTAAGGAGTTTCTACTTTTACTTTTAGCCATACGTGTTTACAAATTTAAGATAAAAATATGTAAATAAGCCATAATTGTTAATTAAACCTCCTTTGAGATTCGGTGAAAATTATAACTTCAGTCAGGTTCATAACAAATTTCTATTTGCCTTAAGCACGAACTCTTTTAATCAGTTTCCTCTAAACTTGTTAGTGAACATTGAAGTTTCAAGTAAATCGGAACCTTTAATGGCTCAGTTTTTCTGGGCTCTTTCTATGTTTAGGTATCCGAACTCGTCAACAAGTTGTAGTCCGTTTTAATGTAGTTTTCTGGTGTTCAAGTTCAATTGCTGAAATTTACTTCAGAGAACTGACCTTCAATTTGTTTTCATATATCGCCATTGTTACATGCTACATAGGTCTCTAGCTAACAACAGTTGAAGGAGTTTTCCAGCTGATCTTGAGTACTGGGGTCTTCGGCGGATCAGACTTCTTCTAATTAAATCAATTGACTTGTTTAGGAAATTGGTGATTTATTCGCGTAGTTACAAGAAGTCTTACACGAAGAGATTAAATCTCTAATAAAGCAATCATGTGTTGCTACCCATCGATAAGTTAAAGAATGATGCCTAGCTCTTTTGGAACTTATAACCAGTTTCCTAAAAAAAAAAGTGAAGGGTGACGTCATGGTCGAATTCGACCAGCGCGGGTCATGGCACTTAGACGAACTAGACAACCTGTTGATGAATAATGCATCGAAAATAACGAACGATCGTCAGTCACAAATCTGCAGCCATCTGTGACCGTTTAATTAAGAAGTTCTAAAAATAAGTCCTAGACTGAAATTGGCACCTTGCTTGTGTAAATTAAAAACATGTCACAAGTTCGACGGACCAAATCGCATAGTTTTGCTATCCACTCATCACGAACAAAGGCGCTGGAATGCTCACCGTGTGAGCGCTCACTCGGCTTCCTGTTCTCCACTCGTCCGAATTTTCAACACCACCCTGTATGACGCAACCAGCCAGACGTTGCACCAAGCCACTCACTTAAGGTCGGAGGGAGATTCCCTGCACTCGCGATTCGTTGAACTCGCAGAAAATCACAACACTTGCGAAATCAAATCCATGGCGCCGGGTTACACAGCACGGTAGGTGTGCGGCCACGGAAAATGTTGTGACAGGACGCGAATTTATTCCCGGCTGCCAGTTGAACTGTCGACGAATTACCTGCGAGCCTGGAACTGCGACTGGAGAGCTCAGTGAGCATCAGAAAGAAACAAAATAGAACCTGGCAGCGGGACGGTGGAAAAGAGCACACCACACCTCTGAACCATTCGACTGCTTCGCGAACACTGCGAAGTTGTTCGCTCCACAGACGCCAAAAGAAGTCGGGTCGGCTTCGCGTGCAACATAAAGTGGCCATTGTGAACGATTCATAGACGCTTTGTTCACATGGCGTCCAAGGTCATGCTCTCCGTTCCTCCCCTTTTGGTAGCAGTCGTTGGCTCTAGTGTGAAAAAGTGTTCGCAGCGCGGGTGACGAAGCGACATTTCGCAGAATTCTTTCTTGAAAAATCCAACAGCGATTTGGTAATTGAAGAGATTTTATCCAGAGCGGGCTTCACATGGGAATTTTCGGTTCCTCGGCGATGTGTACATGCCGAATGTAAACAGAGAGAGTGGTTGTTTTCACCGGGACACCGGAAGCACGTGAGACACTCGAGGCACCTGACGAATTGCGCGGGCGGGTCATGCGCAATGTCGAAACCAGTTCATGAATGGTGCACGACACGCTGCGCTACCTCGCGAATTCGAACAGTGGTGTCGTGCGGCATGGAGCGGTTTCAGCTCGGGTTAAATTCGTAAACGTTAGATGCTAGAACCAGAATTTAAGATTGTGAATTCTGAAATGTTTTTCAAAATGAAAAAAAGTTCTCCGGATTTGAATCAGACCAAGCCAAAAATTGTAAATATCTCCCAAATGGTTTACTCAATTTTTTTCAAAAAGTAGGCTTTTTCCTTAAAAAGAGGCCTTCTTTTAGCAAGTAAAGTTGTTTTTTTTTCCAAAACATCGAAGCGGTTGCTGGAATACTCAGTTTTCGGAAAAACAAAATCTGTATTCCAAAAATTGTAAAAAAAACTACAAAGTGCCTTCTTTAGCTCTCAAATTCGGAGTGTTTTATTTCAATTTCTCTGCATGCTACAGGGAGGAACTTATAAAGAAACGATTTTAAGCTAATTCGAAACGAAAAAGATAAGAACGAATTGGGAGGTAACAGATTTCCCTCTAAATCCTTGAATGTGTATAATTGACATTCCATAAAAAACTAGCATTCGTTTAAAATATGTAATGGATTTATGAAAGCATATTCGACAAAACTCGTCGCCTGGTATTTGGCAGATCTTCATTCAGATTCACAGCCTACGTAAATGTTTAAACGCGCAGTATCACTTTTTTATCTCTTACATATGTGAAATTCTTAATACTTAGGCACGTTTTATTCTGGGGTAGATTTTGTAATATTAACAAATAAATATGATCTGCTGCAAAAAGTGATACAAATATATTTTAGAATTTAATTCTAACAGGCTTAATTGTTCTAGTTAAATGTACGTGGAGGAATAAAGTGCTAGCTCATACAGTAAAAATGTTGGTTTCTAATTAGTGTAAAACGGAATTAATTAGTGTAAAACAAGAACAATACGAAACCAGATTTTACCTGCACACGTTGTTTCACTCGTTTCGCACCTTTACCCTTCGTATTCCATTGTTATTTATGCGACCACCTCAAGTAATCGAATTGACCTTAATTTGTTTAATTAACATAGAAATTTACACCGTACGTTGTATAAAAAAATTGTTGAATTATTGTCTCCATAACGTAAAGAATATATCAGTGCGACTATATACGGTTCTATTAATTAAATTGAAATTTGTTTGTGTTATTAATTTAAACAAACATACAATGTACATACTCGCGAATTTTCTGCGTTTGAATATTTCGAAAATTCACGTAATAATAAATTTTGTCGACTTTTACAAATTCTACAGCTTTTCAGAAAAATTTTCCCAACTGATTTTCTTGCATTTACATTTAATGATGAAAAATTATTTACCTAAAAAGAGTTCGAAAATCGTTGGTAACGTCAAAAGTGCATACCCCGCAGTTTTTTTAATGTAATTTAAAAAAATAAAGTTCTTGGATTCGGGTGTGAACTCGTCAGCAGCATAGAAGCCGGAATCTTTGCCATTGTTGTTATAAAACGCAGAGAAGGGGCAAGGAGATCAGTATAAAAGGGAAGTCGCGAACAGCCGCTAAGCACGGAAAAAGGGAGTTTTTATAGAAAATTTTTCATAAAAGTTAAACTAGTTGGCAAATCATTATGAAAATCAGTATACTTCTATTCTGATAGTTAACCAATCTATAGATTGAAGAATCACCAAAATCAGTCAAGAATTGAGACTTGTAGCGTGTCCTCTTACGTACATACGTCCAGACCACCGGACGGAGACGCAAGGCAAGGTAAATTTAGATGTTATGAAATGTTATCTTTTTGAGAGGAAAATCTCCTCTTTAATTAAAAGTTCACTACTTATAAAATTACCCTAGTTATAATTACTTCTATCGTCAAAACTCGAGGCTAGGGCGCTAGTTGCTAATAGAACAAAAGTACACAATGGCAATTTCTGCCGTCGAAGCCACCAACACCCGTGTATTCAGGGAAGGATAAAGCTGTGGGATATAATTAATTAGAACTAATCTTATAAAGGAATAGAATAGAGGTTTTATATCCGGATTTTAGACTGAAGTTCAAAATTGGATTTGAAGATGGCAATAAATTTAAAAGGGAAGTCAATTGACAATTTTCCCATAGAATACAAATTTTATTTAGAAGAGAAGTAATACTCTTCAGAAGAACACTATGACCGTATAATTCACTACTGAAAGCACCTAAAAAAATTTTTTGAGTTGGATGACAACAGTAAAGTTTACTCAAGCTAGTTTGCAATGTGTCATTTTCTTTCTACTTCGGAAGCAAATTAAGATCTTAAATCAAGAAGCCTCCGAATAATTGATTCAAAGCTACCAACTCTCATCTATGAGGTCACACCACGACCAGCTTTGAGAATTTGAGAAAAGCTCGCCAACAAAACAAATTTCATAGTGCGAAGGTAAAAAATCCTATGAATAAACTTCCTATTACCCCGCGGAACTACCGTTAGACCTTATTCCGGTTCGCTGACCCACTTTCACCTCATCCAACTACACTACATGGGAATTGATTCCCGCGTCGCCGCGAACTTTGCCCATTCCGCGGGGTTCAGGGTGAAGGAATTGTGTGACATACGCAAAGTTTTTTTGCCAAGTCGCTGTCACGTGTCCGAGTACAGTACCAATCGTGTCGATAGCTTTCTTTCGTTCACGTATTCTTTGCCTCACAAGCGCACTAGGAACGATCTCTTTCTTGAAATAGAGTTCGTTAGATACCGAGTGAGAGGGACTCCTTACAGACGCTGTTCTTTTTTGGCTGCGACAAATCTATGTCTCTCGTCTGCCATTTTGCCGTCTAATTTTCAAAATACTTGAAGGTTTATGCAATAAATAAACATTTTTAAATAAGTATTTGATATTAAACACTTTACGTTATATTTCTTTTTATTTTTGCGTGATTTCACGCTTATTTTGCAGTCATCCATTTCACTCCATAGGCGGTCGATAAAATTTCAGGTTCGGAGGGTTGATTTATTAAAAGATATTTATAATTTTCCTTCAAAAATTAATAAAAAGCAGTCCAGGAAAACATGCTAATGGAAAGTTTCAATAAAAGACCAAATTCTTCTCCTAGATGGTTTTGCTGCAATTAAAAACATATTTCCGAGTGATCTTCAGTTTCGATAACTCGTGTATTCGTAATTGTGTTCCTTTGTAATTTTGGCGGTAATTTGTAAGCGACGATTCTTTATACTTAAATTAGAATTAACATAAAGCTTAAAGCTCTCTTCTATGGAGAAAGGTCAAATAACAGTGCCGAGCTTTCTATAGAGATTTTTATCGATTAAAAGGAAAGTTCCCCACTTTTACACATGCGAGTGTACTTGAAATTGTAATGTAGATATTTTGTTGTTATCCTTGGGTTTTTTTCGATTTTTAACAAAGAAACAATTCTTACGTAAAGTCTTTTTATTGCTGATGGAAATCAAAATAGGGAATATTAATGTTTTCCTGTTAAAGAATTCAATTTAACGAGCTAGCAATTACCGATGGCCTTCCATCTAGTGAGGAATATTGTTTGGAACATTTTTAAGAAATTTGAAAATACTATTGTTTTTACAATGATAATTGCACTTTGTCAGTATTTATAAGTCGCGGATAAAAGTCCTAATGTGCAAAATTCTTGTCCTAAAATATACCTCTTGGAAATATTTGAAAATACAAAAGAGCAATTATTTATATATTCAAATACATCAAAGTATTTTATTTGGATTCAGTTTGCATACCTAGACGCTTCGGGTATTTATTTACACTCCACTAGGCTAGGATTGGAAATAAATTGGAGTATGTATCATCTTGATGTGACTCTCTATGCATTTGCTGCTTATTGTAGATCATGGCTTATGAAAGTGGAAGAAACCTCTTAATTTGTACAGTTTATTAAATAACGATATGTACGTAGTAATAAAAACACGCAAAATGTATGTAGAATATCAAGGCGGGAAAGTGGGAACCAGAATGAAAAAAATCTCGCAATAGCTGTTAGAAAATAATAAGCATAAAGCACAAAAAGGAGTGATGTGGGCACACAAAATCGAAAACTTGCACCAAATATTTGCTTAACAAAGCACTTATTCATTTCAGTTTTTACTACATTTTTTATAAACGTATGAGTGGTCATGTGCCTTGGCTTCTCAAATAGGTAAAACGAATTTATTTCTGGAACTCTCCAAAAACATTATATCGCACAATTTTTTTCAAATCGCCAAAAATATTCCTCTCGTATGCAATGAATATGGCCTTAAATTGGCAGATAGGAACGTACTTGGGTATTTCGAATTCACTAAGTGTAAAGTTCCTGATGTAGTATATTCCCTTGTCAAAGGGGCAAGAGACATTAACGTTTCCCGTTGCCGCAAGATCCTTTTTTAACTTTTCCCAGAGTGGTTCAGTTGCTCTGTCGTTCTGCTCCTTGCAGTAGTTGATCATTTTGTCCATAAGCACAACATCCCTGTTTCCTACGAACTTTAGTAAAATTATCTTTACTGACAATTCATAGTCTATCAATTTGTAGTGCGTCTCAAAATCAATGCTGATGTACCTTCCCATAGCAACAGAGGAATTTATGCTAATAAAATTCTTGTCTACTAAATGTTCCAGACGATTAAACTTTAAATGCCTTTCTGAAAATAACAATAGTTGTTAAATAGTTTAAACCAACGATCGATATTTATTACCAACCATTGCCGTCGGTGTAATATTTGGTATCACAATGTTCACAAAAAACACAATTACAAAAGATTTGTGAATCATTTTCTACTATTTTAACGCTGGACTTCACAACGGAGTATACCCATTTTTCGGCGATTGCACACGTTTTTATTTGCAATAGATAAGCATCAATTAAATTAGTTTTATGACTAAAAATTTCCACGTAATTAATTATCTTCTCAGCATTGTGAATGTGTAATTTTATTAGTGAAATCAACTATTAACAGCATAATTGCAGGAAATGGAAGCAAAAGCAAAGTACTTAATCTACTGAGGTTTAAAAATTATGAAAATGCTTTAAATTTTTACTTGAATTGGAACTTCCACAAAGTATTTTTAAAAACTTAATTTCATTTTCAACATGCGTTTTAATAAAGCGTAATTTAGGCCCATTTCGGTAAATCAAAATTTTATGTTATTTTATGATTGCATTCAGGATAAGTTAAAAGAATATAAAATTATAAAATCTTCATAATTTACATTAGCTTAAAGGTTTATTTACATAACATCGTCATGAAAGCGTTAAAAAATACAATTATATTTTTTGTGAAATAGTAGAAATCTATTAAAATATTTTCAATAGTTAGTTTAGAACAATTTAAATATTACTATACTATGCGGCAAGTTGACGAGTAAATAATTTTATCTGCTTAGCCTGTTATATACAATAAAATGATAACTAGGATCGTGTCTGTACTCACATTACGCAAAAACTACTGGACAGATTTTAATAAAACTTCGCCGTTCTATACCATTATTTAAAATTAATTAGAATTATCACGATATTCCTTATGGGGGTTAAGATATTAAAGAAATATAAATCAATGCATACTCCATACAATTTTTTCTGTGCTCTTTTGTTTCCCTTTTTCATAAAACGTGTAATCCACGCGTACGAAGTCGCAGGCCCAGCTAGTAAAACATAATAAAAAAAGTTCTGAAGTTAAACCACTTTATTTAACTTTACAATACACTAAAAGGTAAAAAAATAATTTTTAATGCTTTATTATTTTTATAAATATTTTTTACTTTAAGTGAAATTCAATTATTTACATGAATTGTTCAGTTGTTAATTTCAGCAATAGAAATTCATGTTTCTTTGAAAGCAACCGGACGAGTCTGTGTTTAATTTCATCAATCAATAAAGCAATGACTTCTAAAAATTTCTTTTTTCCCTTCTGTACGTAAGTAAAACGTTTAATGATAACTTCCTCTTAAGTGATATTGTTACATTGAACATTTTTTTAAATTGCTCTTTTATAAGTAATTCAATCGATTTGTAAATAAAAATTTTCTCTGTCATGTGATTCATTGCTATGAAAGTCTTTGGCACCTTTCGGCTTACTACATGATGCTCTGCAAATAGAACAAATCGAACATTTAGAAGAAAATATTGGCACTTTAAGATTGTTGGAAGTGAGTGAAATAAAATTGTTTTATATGGGCAAAGCAAAGCGATATCTGTAAACGACTTTATTGATTGCATTACGAGGGTATTAATACAACGGAGGAATATTAAAATTTCGATATTATAAAAATATCAATTCATCATTAATTTAAATACAATCTATTAATAAATAAAATCATACATAAGGATTATGGTACGAAAGATCTGATTCAAACAATTATTAAATCTAGTGGTAGCTATAAAAACTTTATGATAATGTATGTTTAAATTGCTACATAAACTTGCATATTTTATAAGCATTTGATCGAGGTATGCATGTTAAACAGATATTCGGAACATTCACACGATAATAAAAGAGGTCTACATTTTTTGGGGTATATATGGATTAAATTAGTAATAAATTAGAAAATAGAAATTTTCAAAAGTGATGTAAAATACTATAAATTTAATTTTTTATTATTTATTTTATAAATTTCCTTTATTGAACATTGATGGGACAGAGTAAGTATTCTGCATTAAAAACTGGAAATTATGAATTGAAGAAAAAAAAAATGATTCTGTTGAAGTGAACGTAAAATGCGTACTATAAACAAAAATAATAGCTCTTTTAAGTACTGCTAGTTGTAGACATGAATTTTGATGTTCGTTATTGTCAAGGATTTAGTAATTGTATTTTCTAAAAATAGTTATCAATACTAGTTATAATTAATACATGGGTTTTAGTAAATAAAATTTGAAATGGGAACAAAACCAAAAAAAGAACATCGTTCAATTTTTCTTAACACGTTGATTGCTAACTACGAGATAACTCGTAGTTTGCGTTATTGCCTAGGACGCCAACTACGAATTATCTCGTAGTTTGTTCACTTGCCATATTTGTGCAGCTACGATGAAATTCGTAGCATATCAGTGTAAATATGAATAGATAGCCTCAAAGAGGAGAGCAAAAAATCAAGGTTAGCTTACATGAACAAAATTTATTATTAAATGAACAGAAAATATAATCATACAAAGTTTATGCAAAATCAACAAGTAAAAGAATATTTTTATTGTTTGTGGTAATTTTCAGACATTCTATATGCTTTTGATGTTTACTATGTACTATAATTAGAGTTTTTAATAATATAATATGGTTAAATTAAACTGGATTTTTACACCGGAATCCTGAAAAGTACCGTGGCAGTCAACGTGTTAAAAAGAAAGTTTTGCTACGAACTATTCCAATGCTTTGCAATTATAATTTTAATTATAGTTTTAAATCAAGCTTCCATTGAAGAGTTGTTTCTAGCCTGAAGGATCGACCTCATTGTTTTGAAATTTAGTCAAACGTGTATTTTTGGACAATTTAAATCTACTTTGTTCGAGAACCTTACGAGGTGGAGAACTTTTGTTTCTAAATTCGTAATCTACAGGAAAAATTCTTTTGAAATCATATATCACTTGCTGGGTGACAGAAGAAGTTCAACAATGACATTTGTTAATAACAATTCTTGAATGCACACATACAGATGCAAGCGGTCCTGATCATACAGTCAGGCTTACTTTCGTATTGATCAATATTTTCTGATGTTGGTCTGATAAAAGTTCTATAAAAGCAATCCTTTAGTATCTAGAAAATTTTTTTAAAAAACCAATAGTGGATTAACACACGGATACAACTTGAAATGCCTACTTACGTTTACAAGGCTCACCTACACGTTTATTGATTTCCGCCACTACAGCAACGTCACACCACCACAAACGAAAAGTTAATAGTAGAGTCAGTTTAATCTTATTATAAAACGGGACAAAAACCGGACTTAGTGACTGCTCAAACCGTGCACAAATAAAACAAAATATACAACGGCCATGTCGATGAATGCAATAAGCATTCAACACAAAGCAGAAATATCACATGTAAAAAAAACAGCTCCCCCCTGCAGAGCCCCGTGTCCATGTACCCATCTTTGCCCGCGAATTGTTGACAGCTACTCGATTTTCGTCGTGTGCTTCACCGACCTCTTCCGACCCCTCGGCAATGGTGCTTTATCTCGAGCTGCCTCCACCGACCGCGCCAAGTCGGTCGACGTTGTTTATGCTGCCCCCGTCTGCCCCGGGCTCCCTGTCCCACAAGGAATCGAATTTTCTGGAATATAGGACTTGTTTTCGGAGCACGACCGTTAGACCGAGACGGAGATATGTGCGGCTGTTGTCCCTTTCGCGAAAGAACAGAGATATGTGTCGTCCCTTTCCGTTTCGGTCGCACAGCAAGGCATTGCCAAGACCCAGTAGCGCAGAATTCGTGCATTGTTTGAGGATTGTGTAATCACGTAATCTTATCAAACTTGGCAATTCCATCTTCAGCTTTTGACACAAACATCAATGCGCGTCTAATTATTCTCGCTTCCCCGGACACTCCGCATCTGCCTGGACGGGGGCTCCCAGTGGAGCTGCTAGTTCCTGATCTGGTGCGCGGCCGACGTGCTTCTGTTGCCAACCTCTGGAGATGCCTTGCGACACGTTTTAAAATTTCGTCTCGCATTCCGAGGTTACGCCAATATTCAACCGCTTTTCTGACCTTTGTGATTTGGCAAGCTCATTTGATGTTTATCAGATAAATGCCCAAAAAGACAATAAAAAATCCGTAGGTCTTTTATACGCGTAATATTGGGGCTAATCTAGTTCGCGCGTTATTACGCATGAGATCGTACTAAGGTTAACGACTCTTCGGGGACCGATTGATTAATGACGTCACAGGTAGGTAGGGTTTCTGCCCTGTGACAGTGTCTACAAATTGTAGAAAATTACCAGACTTTTGCTAAAGTTTGATTTAAAATTAAGTTAGCACTCACGTACTTAAATTTTCCAATTTTTTCAAAAAAAAACCGGTTATATGTAAGTGGAATAAGAACACCCCAGCGAAGGAGATTGCACAAATTTGTACATAGATCGATTGTGAAAATGATAATACCTCGACAAAACTTATACTGTCGTTAATATTAAATTTTCATTTCAAAATCACATTTACTTTACATTAAAATCCCATCCTGCGATTTCCGGAAAATAAAATACAACTTTGCTATGTTAGGGTAGGATAGGTTTAAGTGGCTGTTCACGGCAAACATTTAAAATTCTAAATGTTTGTCTGTTGATCTTAATTTTTCTTAATGAATCTAAAACAATTCTACTAGGCTAGACTCAATTCTGATTTGTGTTCTTCAATATAATCGCATTTCATGTGGAAATTTCCTCTAGCTACACAATGCTATGAAAGCGTGGTCCAAACTTGACCAATAATTTTCATGCGTTTCTGAGACAAGAATCTTTGTTTATAGAGGCGCCTTGTCTGTCAATTAGTGCCCCTTTTAGCCAGACCTTGGATCATCCTGACTACTTATGGTGTAGTCAATAGCGGTATGTATGTAATACTATCTACTAGCCATGGGTTCCAGGTTGCAATCGCCCAAAATTTAATTTATAAATTCAATCACCTTAACTTTAAAGTTCCTTTTTTTATAGAAATACTCTACTAATTTTAAGAATATTACTATTCAAGAGGTTGATAGCAGTCTACTATCAAGTAAATTTAATAACTTCTTTAAAATTGTTAAAGTAAAGCCTTAAAATTTTTAGGACTATATGGACAATTATATAGAAAACATCAAATATAGCACATTTGTTATTAACTTCCCCTCCTCCGGCTGAAAGGCAAAGGGGCGCAATTGGTTCTTGGCTACACCGTTAGTGTAGTTTCTTTGGGTTTCTTTACCTCCACATATATGAAAAGGTTTTTGGGACTTGCAACCCTTGAACATACAACGTAGAGTTGACCATGTGAAAAACATGGGCTCTCCAAATTGAGACCGGCTACTCTAAGCGTACGACTTATGTTGCATTGCTCATAACAAAACCAAAATTTAAGAACACATTCTATGTATTTCAAAAAAAGATCAATTTAATTTTCTTTTCTAGTTTGTGTGAATTCATCAACATCTCGCTTATCAAAAACTGTCAGTTCGATAAAAAAAGCCTGTATATAAAAAATGGATTTCAAAAAGCTTCAATCCAGGTCAAAATGTGAAATGTCAAAAAGTGGACCAACTGGATTCGAGATCATAGTGTAGTGGAGAAACCAGTTCGCGTGATTCAAGGAGATCGCCGTCATTTCCGAGCAGTGGAACTTTCTCGATCTTTCACGAAATCATAAACCACCAGGTCACGTGAGCAGTAACAAAATAACTACTACTTGCTTGTTCAGAATCCAACGCTGTATCGATGCCACACATTCGAATGGCGACACGGCACACAGCGAAGATGCTGGGTCTAAAAATAGCCGCTGCGCAAAGTAGCTATGACAACCCAAGCTCCGCAGCGTAAACATTGCACGCGAACATTTTCAGGTAACTTTGCAATAACGCGCGGAACTGAAAGGCTAGTGGAATTTCCCGAATCCGCCCCCGCCCCGTCCGCCCGGGAAGAGCAGTGGGTAAGGTACGCAGGTGCGGAACATTCTGGATATTTGCGCGGTTAGGGGATCCCGGAGTGGATGTTTTGGTGAGGGCGGAAGGGTTGGGCATGCTTTGATGAGTACGCTGCCAGAGGATGAGGCAAGCAGCCTGCGCAGTGAACGGCATAAGTGGAACACTGCAATTAATGCTCGCTATTAAATCTTCAGGGGCATCGGGGCAGGTCCTGATTCCGCAGCAGCCCCCACTCCTCGGTTGGACTTGATCATTTTAAAGTCGAAAGGGGGCTGAAATAGTAATGTTAATTAATTCATGACTTTGTATAGTTCATTTAAACTGTATGCCAGCGTAAGGTAAATTAGTCTTGAAAGATCATCCCCACTCCTCAGGTCACACAAGGTCACACTGATCAGTAACAAAACTTCCGGTCTAGGACCTCAAGGTCACGGGTACAAACACTGATGTGTGTTATTTTGAAGTTTGAAAGCCTACATTAGTAGCCAACTTAAACATAAACTTAAAACTAAACTTTACCCCAAACTTAGGAAATGTTCCTTGCCGCTCCCCCCGACCGCACGTGTATTTTTCGATCGCTGATGGCGCTGCAGTCACCAGCGCATATTTTTAAAACTCCAAATCGTCTTTGATTGGCTGGGACAAGTGAAACGTCACAGCCTATCTGAGAAGTGTGATAGAGCAGCTCAGCTACTGTATTGCGCTCACTCGGCAATACATCCGTCTCTTTCTGTGTCATTCCCTGTAGCTTGGCGACGGGTGAAACGCTCGCCCGGCGCCATATTGATTATCTCCGGTGTCGAGTTCGGTCGCGTACACTGCCGCTGGTGGCCAGCACAGCACCGAGTGGTTCGAGTTTTTTCTCTGCAACTGTTTCCCAGCTGAATCGCACTCATACAGACTGACGGGTGTGCCGCGAGCGTGTGCGCTGTATCGGTACACTGTCGTGAGTATCGCTCGGACGCAGCTTTTTTCATGTTTCGTGTGGGTTGGTGCACGAGCGGAAATAAAATTTTGCAAAACGGATTTTTAGCCGTGAAATTATTTTGTTTTTCTAGTGTAGAGGACAATTGAATTGCGAAGAACTGTCCTTGGGCAGTTCTGGTGATTGAAGGAGCACCTTAATTTCTGTTCCCGAGTTTCGATCGGCCGAGGCGGTTGCTCGGTGTGTGGAGATTCATCGGTGCTTGGGTGTGTGCGTGCGTTTCAGGTCGCATCGAACGTTTTGCAACTGTCACCGCTTGAAAACAATCTTCCGGCCAACTAGAGGCATTTTACTTGGCGCCAAAAACCTGCGAACAGCAGTTGAATTAATTATCGCCAATTTGGAGTTTGTATGAATCTAGTTTACGATAATGCCGAATATTGTTTATAAAGATGCAGACGGTAAGTAACAAATGTGGGTGGTTGCTGCAGTTGCGTGTGCTCCCCTCGAATAGAGACCTTTATTCACAAAATGCCATTTCCCCTTTGAAATTCTTTATTGCATTTACGGATTAAACATTTACTTGATTCGAAAGTATTCACAGAATCGTTCAGTACTTTTACTACCGTGGGGAGTCGGGAGGGATGATATGTCCAGAACTATTGGCTCGCGTCTGTGGTGAGCTTTGACCTATACCGCCATCTACTGTTGAGAATGGAAACGGGTAGTAAAGAGATTACACTTAAATTTAAATATAATTTGAACCTTCTAATTTAGTAAGTTCTATAATCGCACATCTAAAAAAATAAAAGTTCAGTCTTTTGGAATCGCTTTTTCAAAATGGCGAAATATCAAAATGGAAGTTATCTGGTATTAGAATCAACCGCCACTTTTTATAACTGATCCCTAAGAGTTTATTGATTCCGTGATTTTTGAATGATTTTGTAGATGCTGGGATTTGGCGGTTACTGGTCCTTTTCAGATTAAAATCTATAACAAAAATCACAGACAAATTCTGCGGCAAAATCACTAAAATCGCAATATCCGCAACAACAAAAATTTGTTCAGATTTTGAAAAGCCTTTGCATTGGTTTTGGGTTCCAAAGTCTCATGGTTCTATTTTAAGACGCTTTTGCCTGATTTCTATTGCTAGTTTATTTAGCTACAAAAAAAAACGATTAAAGCTAAACCAAAAAATTACAAAATCTTATATTTCCAAAAACGCAAGCGACGCGTGCTAAATAACTGTATTAGCTTTGAAATAGTATTTTCAAAAATATTCCGCAATTAATGGAGCTCGTCAGGGTTTACAACTTTTGTCTAAACAATTGTTTTGTTTTAAAGGGATTAAGTAAAAGCAGGAAAATACAACAAAGTTTTGTCGTCTAAAATTCTGCTTTTTTAACAGGCTGTTGGTTATTTATAAGAAAAAATAATAATTCTAACCGGTTTCAAACGGAAACTGTGGTTTTATTCTGTCATAGTGCACAGTACCAAGCGATAATTCTTGCATGCAGATGGAAAATAAGAAAGAAATCTAATCTAGCTAAAATTGTTGAAGTAGTAAAAGGCTGAAGAATATAGCTATAATAAATGCTTATAATAATATTCGAATGCAGGTATTATAGTAAAGATACTTCCGAATTTCAAAGAGATATACAAAATTAGAAATGCTGAAACAACAGCTTCGACAACTTCTGTCCTTCGGGACGATGTGGAAATTTCTTGTGTAACTCGCTGGTCTAGAAATAGGCTAAGGTATGTTTCGTCTTTATACGGCACTTGGGAGCAAAAAATAAATGGAAATTGGTAGAGTGTATGTAGTTTTAGGTAGTTAAAGTAATGTACTGGAAATGGAAATGATATATTAGAACAGCGATTGATTGTGCAGATGATCACTGCCTTGCATGTATTTTAAAACTGCAGAAGTAATATGGTTAACAAGAGTGCAAAAACAACTACATTGCGTATTATAATACTAGTAATAATTGATAGTTGTTATAAAAATTGCAAAAGTTCTATGATTTTTGTAAGAGCGAAGAAAAGAAAGCGATTTTTCCAAGCAGACATGTAACTATTTGCTTTATTGGTTTTCTATTGTGGTTACTCATTGTGGTTGTTGTGGTCGAAATGAAAGGTTGTAAGTATAGAATTAAGTCTAGTAGAAATCTGTTCGTTCTTCACATTGAAGAGGGTTTTGAAATCGTAATATCGTTCATTTTTTGTAATACAGCCTTGGTCTTTTGAAGTGAAACTTCTTTTGTCGCGGTAGAGTAATTTGCCGTGATGAGAAACGGAAGCGTCACGAAAAATGAAACGAATTGAAGAAAGGTCAGAGAAGGCGACCAGAGGAGAAGAGCAACATCGAATGCCCCACTTTGTATGCGCTCTCTCCCTCATGCTTCGTACACCCTCTCTCAGGCAAGCGTTAGTGAGATGACGCCACAGTTTTTCACTTTTCGTGACGCCCGAAAGTATAGGAGTCATATCAGAAGTGCTGGAATTCAATTGATTTTCGATTATTATTATTTTATTAAAGACGATATTTAATATCTTAATTAAAGTAGTGTTAGTGTGTTTTTCGTGTATTGTATTTTTATTATTGTATTGTTTAAGCGTATCATTACTTAGTGTGAAAATAACTGTGCTAATCGAGCCAGATCGAGCTAAAAATGCCGAAAACATCGACTGAGCGCGTAAGGGCATTTCGTGAGAGACAGAGGGCAGGGAAGGCATTGAAACAAGCGCCTAAAAGTGCAGCCCAACGTGCAAAACAATACAGAGAGAGACAGAAGGCGTTGAGAAATGCAGTTACCGCTCTTGTGCCGTCACCGATTCCCGATATACCAACAATTGATACCCTTCAGTCTATACCGGGGCCATCTACAAGTAATAACTTTAAAATTCCATCCTAACGCGCGTGGCGATCACACACTTTCTTTATTGTTTGTTTTTTTAACACCTTAGATAAAAGAAAAATGTGTGGAAATACTAATTTTAGTTATTTTATAATTTTCAGGATTCCGCCTTGAGTTCGACTCGGACATCTACGAGGAAGAGAAGAAATTCTACACAAAAGTGTATCCCACTGTAGACTTGGTGTGTGATCGGAAGGTGCATTGCACTGTTTGTGACTTGCACATAGGCACAGCCCCTGCCCAGGAGAACATCATTCGGATGCACCCCGTGTTGAGGGTGACCCACTGTAAGAAGTGCCATGACTTTTACAACAGCGGAGAATTCAGCAAGGGTGAAGATGGTAGCGAGCTCTACTGCCGATGGTGCGGCCAGGGTGGCGAAGTCTACTGCTGTTCGAAGTGCCCATATGTGTTCTGCAAGAATTGCATCGTCCAAAACTTGTCGAAGGGCTGTGTTAACGACATCGAAGAGAACGAGAACTGGAATTGCTTTGCCTGCGCCCCGAAGATCATGTGGCATCTCAGGGCTCAGCACTGGGCGCTCATGAATTTCATTGAGAAACAGAAAAAGTGAGAGTTGCTCTTGCTTTCGCACTACAGTTTGACTCTATGGTTTTTGCATTTTTAGTTCGATTCTATCGGATGAGGATCTGACTGACGCCGAAATCAGAAGGAATATGACAAAGGACAGGAGCACCTGTTGTAAGAAGCGACCTAGGAGCGCAACTCTTTCAGACTCTTCTTGTGATAGCGACTTTTCGGTCCATTCTAAAAAACGGAAGGAAAGGAAACTCCGAAAACTTTTGCCTAAGGTCGAAATAAGTAGGCAGAAAACAGAGTCACCGGAACCGAAAAGAGCAAAGAAAAGTAACGACGAAGTCGTTTGTACCCCAGACGTTTTAAGCATGCTGGTGCGTGAAAATGCAGAAACAGAAGCAGCCGCAGGATCAATTGTATCTAAAACTGTAGCTAATGCCCCTACCGCGAATGTACCTCTTCCTCCTCCACCTCCTCCCCCAAAGGTTCCCACACCTCCTGTGAAAACGTTGAAAATTCCAACAACAAAAGCTACAACAACAACACCACAGATCCTCACAATTCCGATTGCTCCGCAACAGAAGCAGATCTCTAGTCAGCAGCGGCAACAGGTGCAGCCTGTGCAGACAGTTCCGCCGATCCAGCCGGTCCAGCCGGTCCAGCCGGTGCAGTCGGTGCAGTCGGTGCAGTCGGTGCAGTCGGTACAGTCGGTACAGTCGGTACAGACGGTTCAGGCGGTTCAGGCAGTTCAGGCAGTTCAGGCGGTTCAGGCAGTTCAGGCGGTTCAGGCAGTTCAGGCAGTTCAGGCAGTTCAAACGGTCCAGACGGTCCAAACGGTCCAGACAGTCCAGCCGAGCCAGCCGGCCCAGCCATTGCAGACTCAGCAGATAGTACAGAACGTGGTACAGCAACAACCGGCTCCGACGCAGATTCAAAACGCTCAAACGCACGTCCAGCCACCGCCACTAATTATTAGGAATTTCTCCCCTCAATTGCGGGGAGGATCACCAACGGTAATCACAAGAAAGACCGTTGTAGGCCCCCGGCCGCCTGCTAGTACGCCAGGTACTACTCCCGTCTATCACACTATAAATGGTTTCCGAATCGATTTGAATTCAGCTGCCCAACAAGAGACATTCCGTTTACCAAATGGGAAATTGATTCAGGTCAAGAAGCAAGGAACTGCCACAGGACCAGTGGCTCCTGGTCAACCTATGCCTAATCCTCCTTTAAACAATGGCATGAATCCTGTGGGCAGCGTTGAAGCTGCCGTGAATGCTACAATGAACGCTGTGACTCTCAATGGTCAGGTGATGCGTGCTCAAATAGCTCCTAGAGGGATCCAGCCAACCGCTCATGCTGTAGTGTCTCAACAGCCTCAAGCTGTCCAGAATTTCCAGGTGCAATCTCCCCAGTTGGCTACAATCAGGTATGCTCCAGGATGTGGTCAGGTGATCCCCGGCACTACCACGATTACGGCTACTATTCCCAATGGACAAGGTGGCGGGACTGCCGTTCATTTACTTAATGGGACCCCAGTGCAACAAGTTCAGCAGTTGACGTCTAGGCCGACGCCAATCCCCACTTTGGTGCGACAGTTCTTCTCCGCAACGCCACTCGGCCAGGCTAGATCTCAGCTACAAAATCAAATATTTTCCGGTATGGAGATATGCCAACATTTAACTGGAAAAATACACACCCTGACCAATTCGAATGCATACAAATCTGTTCGGAACTATACCGACGTGAAGGAGCTCTATATTCACCTGTCTTATCTTTTTACTTACGCTATCGGCCGATTCAAAGGATTGCAGGAAAAATGCTTGGAGGACATGAGGCGGCTGGGATTCGCTGGAGATGCTGCCAGTCTGGAAAGTGGACAACTTGGTAAGTTCTTCTTAATTTTTAATATTTTATTGTCCACAGTATTTCCTTAAAGAAATCTTGAAAATAACGAAATATTTTCTTAATGAAAGAACTGTTTTTAGTTGTTTTTTTTTTCTTTAAAATTCTTTAGTAATGACCATATAGTAAAACATAGTAACTAATTATTTCTTTTGTTATTTTTAGAAAAGCATGCCAGTGATGGAGATGAAGATGAAGTCGAAATAGTTGAACCAAAGACAACTTGCATCGATTTAGATTCAGATAATGAAGATTCAACAGCGTCAGCTCCTAAACCTGCTTCAACTCAGACTGCCAGGAATGCTACAACACCGGCTCAGAACTTGCACCCCTTACCACAAATTGTCAATGTTCAACACATACAAGTCCAGCAACCGCAACAATCCCCGCCGTCGATGCTTCAAGCTGCTCCCACGCAACCGCAACAGATGCATTTATCGAATCCGATGTCTTCTGCACCTTCAATGCAGCAGATTCCAAGGACTCCATCGACTCCAGGGTCTGATATGCGACTCTCTGACTGCGACTACGACCTTACTGCCAACCTTCTCGCCGGCATCCTTGAGGTGGAGCTGACCGAAGGAAATAGTTTCATGAACGTGCCGAGTGTACCTGAGAGCACGCCGAAAAAGCCGCGGAAGAAGACAACCAACAAGCCGAATCCACACCTCATCAAGCAGCAGCAGATGCAGGAGAGGGAGCGGCTCAGGGAAATGATTCGTAGAGATCCAAAACTAAACTCGAAGTGTCATGTTGTGCTGGATCGGATTGATCATATGTCTGTAGTTAAGAAAATGCTGGAGGAGCGGAAATCTGGCCAGCTTAAATCAAAGATTTTGTCTCTAGTACTGGAAACAGAAGAAACTAACTATAAAAAAGAAGAAGTAGACGAGGAAGCTCCCGGTGTTAAAAATGATAAGGCTGATACTGAAAGTACTGACAACAAAAAGGAGCAGATGGAAACCAGTGCGATTGTTGGGGCGCATAAAACAGCCACAAGTAGTTCGGAAGCACAGCAAGCCGAACAGAATAGAGAGGAAGCTGCAACTGGTGCAGAAGAGAAGATAGATGTAGATCAGAGCAAGGAACAAGCGATGAAGAACGAGAGAAAATCGGAAGACGTCGTAGTGGTAATTGATAAAAAATCAGAAAAAAATGAAGGCAAAATGGAAGAGGAACAAGACAAAAATCCAGAATTTAAAACACGGGTGGACGAAGAGGAACAGACACCTGCTGAATTGATGGAGATTGATGAAGAAATAACGGAGGATAAGGTGAAGGACGTCGTACAGTCTGAGGGAAGTAAAGGCGAAGTGTCAAGCGAGGAGGTTGAAACTAAAGATGTATCCATGGTTGAGGAAGCATCCGCGATGGATTCAGAATCAAATATCGAAAAAGATCCTATTAAGCCTACGGAAGTTAAGCAAGCGGAAAAATCCAAGGATCAGAAAAATGAAACTGATAAGGGGAGGAAAAAAGGTTATGTAACTGTGATAGAGGTCGTAGAAGCTTCAGAAGCATCAGAGAGTGCTTTCCAAAAGTCAGATGCGGTAAATGCAAGTGATAAAGGGAAAAACGCAGATAACTTTAACGACGAGGTTGCGGTCATTCTGAGGAATGGCTTTGAAGAGAATCCCCAGGAGGACTCCATGAAGCATTCGCCGATTGGAAGCGCTGACTCAATGGACTATATAACTGCTATGAACGAGTGAAAGACCTTCAAGGTCCTCGAAGCGTTGTATTCCAAATTTTCCTGTCGTGTGAGTAAGCCAATTGGCGGCATTCGAAATAATTTCGAGCCATACTGACTTTCACACTGCGCCCAGACTGGTTGTCGTATAAACAAATTTCTGTTTTTATTTAAAGACCTATAGATAAGTTTGGCTTGTAAGCACGTACTCACGAATCCGCGAAGTTTGTGAGTTCATTTCATTTTCTAAAGAAGCATCTTAAGCTTAGAATCTGTGTTCAAAGAGAGTGGTATATTTCTAATTAATCGTACCCTTTCAATTCTCAGTAAGGTAGGAAATTATAGCTCATATAATATCTGTACAGAAGTTCTAAAATAAATATAGAATTACTTTTCAATGAAGTGTATTTGTTTTAATTTGTACAGATCGATAACACACCCTGTTCAGTTTTCTAAAAACAAAATAAGAACTTATCCGCATTCAAAATTGACCAAAAAATTATGAATTAAAATATTAAAATAAAAGTTTATTACTTCAAATTGTGTTTATTTTCACTATCATAGACTTAGAATTTCAGTTACTTCGCTTTGTTTCTTGAACAGTAAATCTAGACATATTCTGTTTATGTCCACAGGATTATTATGCATATGTGAATTACTGCAACGATGTTCTGGATTTCATTTAGAAAAATAATAATAGCAAAAAGAGTACAACGTGGAAAATTATTCACAAAAGGGACATAAATGTCTAAACAAGAAATTGCAAAAAATCAAAGAATTAAAAAGTTCCAACGACTTCCTGATGACTCCATTTCTCGTGTACTTCTCGATGAGAGAGAAACTCTCCTACGGTTGTAAATTTAATTAATTAACGGGTTCCAGTAAAACTTTTTCAATTCTTAAGAAACGTTATTTTGCGTAGAAAAGTTCTCATTTTTCCTACTTTCCAACTTGATTTAGTTCAACACAGCACAACAGACAACCCATACGTGACTTCTATACTTCTATTCTAAAAAGTGCAACCTTTTCAAAGATGAGCAAAAGCATGATCTAATCCAATTTTTCTTTTAACTTTAGCAACAGAAATTAGAATTTTGTATTGCATAAAATAATTATAATTTTATATAATGTCAATAACGACATACACATCAATTCGTGTTGAATAATTCTAAATAGGAAATGTAGGTGGAATGAAAACCGCATAGATATTTTATTTCGAGACATCGATATCACCTTTTAGCTCCTTATTGTGTCCATAAAAACAATGCATTTTTAGAAACAATTTTCTGTTAGCTTTTAGTCAGTCAGACCTAGATTTGGACATAAATACTTACACTCGGGTCACCTCAAAGCAAATGGCGCGTTTTTATCCTTAATTATTTAAATCTGGCCCATTCGCATCTTGCGAATTTCTCTTTATTTCTCAAGTTATTTAAAAAAGTAAGGTCAGTGCAAATAATTAAGGATTAATCTTGTGTTTACTTTTTTCATTTGTTTATAAACTTAAGTTCATTGTTTTAAAATTGTTAAATTTCAAAATTGTTTTAGATTAGATTGTTTTAGATTATGATCGGATATTGCATTATCATTTTTGTGTTTGTTTTACTTTCTTTAAACAGTAACTCTTTATGGTAAAGCACTTTTGTTGAAATTATAATATTATATTATATAAATTTTAATTAACACGACAGGGCTTCGTTAGATTCTTACCAGACTGAAGCTTGCTGTACAATCTAAACAAAGAGCTCTCATAAATATCTTTACAAGTTAGTTATCGACTATATCTAGCAAGTGTTATTAGAAAAACCCCCTACTATAGGTAAAAATGTATGAAGTGACGCAAATTTGTAGTTGGTTTCATCTTCCCCAAATTGTGACTTTTTTTTGTTGTCAGTTTCGCTGATTCCAAATTCAGTTTGCAATAATTAATTGGATACCCTACAAAGGTGAAATATTAAAATAATACACTGCACCGCATTTACGGCGTGCATAAGAAGAAGAGGCGTCAAGTCGAGATGTGTCCAACGCGTGGACTGGTAATAAAGCCAAATCATATTTCCAGCAATTCCCTTCTACGGCTTAATTAAAGCCGAACAGCGAAGACGGCAGTTGCGTGGACGTGGTTTTAGGTATTTGGGAATATTCCGCGGATCTGTTAGCCACCGGGTGAGCTATTGCTGCTCGTCATTCCTGCAGCATAGCAGCGCTTCATCGGCAATTAATGCTTCCAGGTAATTATTCATTCCATTCGCCAATTAAGAATTCACCAGTGGGTGGAAGAACTGGAAACGCACCAAACCGCACCGTGCAGATTTGAACTACGGCGTGCCGTGCCGCCAGGTATGAAGTTGTAAATTTGCCAGACTTCGTGCACAAAGGTGTCCACGGAGGACTGTTGTGATTCGCGGCTTCGTGGCCAACAACGACATTTATGCATCCATATCCGCAAAAATAGTGACAGAGCATTAATTGCACGGCGTCAGCCCAACTGGACAATTTTTCACCGCAGTTTTCGCAGACCGTTCTAACCTCAAAGTCCAATTTAAATTTGCCGCCAACGCTCGACGACGAATCAGAGAACGGATCCCCTTGGTCCGCGGATCCGCAGATCTGCCGCACTCGTTGATTAATTTGCGCATTCCGAGGCGAGAATGGGTTTTATTTCGATCCGGAGTCGTTTTTCCACTTTATTTGTTTTTATGGGGCTCCTGGCGGCCAAATGGAATTGCGAACAGCTGTGCTAGCCAGCCTAGAACTGGGACCTCAGCGGTAGACTAGCTCGCTTGTTGGCCTGTCGCCGTTGATCACCTCTGGAGCTCTTCACAGGTAAAACTAGATGCTAGAAACTAGAGACTAGAGGTAAGAATTGGTCGAAAGCTGAATGGGTGGGTGGCTCGTCTAGCGAGCGCTGTTGGAGCATTTTGCGCCTCCAAAGCCACCAGTGATCATCTGGAGCCCTGGATTGCGCTGTTTACATGCCCCAGACCTGGAGTCATAAATTTACATTAGAAGCGATGTCACAATTAGCATAGGATCAGTGCAGATTACAATGAGACGCTGTTTATGCTAATCTAGCGCAGAGAGAATTGCTTTATAAATCAATCTGATTGCTGCCAGCTTGAGAACCATTCCGGTGGAAGGTCTCTATTGAAAATTGCAGCGATTATTTTGAACAGAGTCCAGTTTCGCAACTTTTAAGTATGTACTTGATAATTACAGGATGGGCCAACATGCCGTGTAATTGAAATAAAATTGCAAAATTGTTACATAAAGTTTCGTTTTGTAATAATGTTTATGGTCTAAATCCTTTGTTTGTCTACCTGTTTATTATTCAATTATATGGAAATCTTCGATTTTATCAAAAATTATTGGGCATTTGAAAGCCTGAAAAAGGCATTTTGTTCTTTATAATCAGCATAAGAGTTTTAAAGCCAAATAAAATAAAATAAATAATTGAAATCCTTAAAAATCATCTTCAGAGAAATTCGCATACATATAAACAAACCATATTATGCATTCATTAATTATTTTTAAGATAACTTCTTTCAAAATTGAGGCTCTAAAGTGCATTAAACTTTTTTTTTTGTGCTGAGAAATATGGGGTGGCCCAATTAAAGTGTTAGCATTTGTTTTGTAAATAATTCGAAAAAAAAACACATTTATTTGCTGTTAAATGATTAGTCATTTATTTTGGACCTTAACAATTTGTTTGGATCACTTCTTGAAGATGATATTGCGATATTGGTCGCCTTTACAGTGGATAGCGCAATGAGCTCGTTTTTCAACACTTTCCATCACTTTGCGAAGTGTGGGCTCTATAGCGGCTATTTCGCGTCGAATATTGGCCTTGAGTTCTTCCACAGTCCGTGGCTTGTTGACATAGACTTTAAACTTCAAAAAACCCCACAAGAAAAAGTCCGGTGCCATCAAATCGGGCGATCTCGGTGGCCAGTTAAAATCACCGTTTTTGGAAATTAGGCGATGAACGGTACGCACGTTGCGTTTTCACAATTGAGAAGTTGTTTTGGATGTAAAGCTGCACAATAATAACGCGTTTTTGTGGCGTGTACTGTTCCATCGCAAAAATTCGCAAACATTGACGCTTCGAACGCGGGCTGTCGCAAGCCGATTTGACAATCAGTGTCAAAGTTATACGGTTGCCAGATGCTAACACTTTAATTGGGCCATCCTATGCATATTTCAATTTGTATTTAAATATTGAGAAGGGATTAAGCAGGATAAATATCACCTTCACTATTTCTACGATTTCTACAGGTTTTATAAACAAATTTAAATAGTAATTACTATATTTTGCGGTCAAACATGATCCCAAAATTACAAGTGTTATTTCTTACAGAAATTCAAGGAGCCGGTAAAGATACATGCTGCTTTTCACTATTGACGTGTATTTTTATATTTCTTAAAGTTTTTTAACACCAAATCAGTCTTAAGAGTAATAATCATCACAATTACAGTCTGCTTTTATATCACCTGGGATCCATTTTTACCCGACGAAGTGAGTTAAGGATTAGATCCATAGACCGTTGAAGAAGAACACGGGTGTATCAAACCAAGCTTTAGTTCAACATTTTGGAAACAAACTCTAGATTGCATTGATTCCTAAATCTTCCTTTCTAATCATTTTACAGAAATGTTTTATAATATCTATATAAAATCGCTATAAATAGTACTGAATTTTAATTTCGTTTTTTACTCAGGTCTTTTGATCGTTTTTTACTATGTTCCTCTTTTAATTCTAAAATTAAATGAAATTAAATTAGCTTAGTCAATAGTTACTAGTAGTAGGAAGAAAGAGTATAGCTTGAAAGCTAGTTAATGTACATGGTTTGCAAATTTATATACTTATTTTCCCTCTCTATATTTTAAAAAGCCTTAAAGATGTCGTATAAACGTTTATTGGCCTCAATCAAACTAAATAACAGCAAATTCAGAACACTATTGTAAAACACTAAGAAACTACGAAGTATTTTACACGCGAGTTATGTTGTTTGGCAAAATACCGAGCTGATATTTCATCTAGCCCTTGTCCGGTGATTTCTGATGGGTTTTGCACTTACTGTGCCGTGAACCGCTCGCCGCCTTCTGCTCTGGTCCATTGCCGGAGCTGGAGTCGTTTGGCGCGGTCGCGATCGTTATCCGCCTCCCACAGGGCAATTAAACGGAATTCCATAAAAGTGAGAAAAACATTTGCAAAATAAGAGAAAATTAACGCGCAGTCACAGCAAGACCATTTTCAAGTATCGCCTCATGGAAAATGATTACGCGATTATGACTGTCTCGATTCGCGGAGGAGGCGTCGGGCTCAAACGGCCTCAGGCCTAGCCACGTTCGAATTCATGGTGACGGCAATTGCTCCACTTCCAGCAAAACCTCGAGTAGATTTTCTGTTTTCAAAATTCGATGTGACATGTGTTTTTTCTTAGTTGCTAATTTAATTTGGCACCCTGTAATTTGGAAGATGTTTCTAAAGTGCCTCTTTTCTTAGCAGCATTAAGCAAGCAAATTTTCTTTTTGTGTCAAAAAAGGAATCGATACAATTTTTTAATTTGAAAAAGAAATTACAGACTTCCAGTTTTGTTATACACTTCGTTTTTTTTGTATTTCATTACAGATAATAAAACAATCTTTTATAAAGTTTATACCCAGTTTAACCCTTCAGCTCTAACGTAGAGTGTAATTCGACATCACATTTCTTTGCATTAAAAAAATATAATTTTAGTAAAAATTAATTCGGATCACGAAGGGTTTACACAACCAAATTCAATTTTTTTCAATTTTTAAATCATTTAATTTCTTGGTGGAATTCTAAAAGATTTTGAAATGAAAATTAAGAAAAGTTTGCGTTTTTTCGCAAAAATTATGTTTTAAGTCTCAGAATAAACTTGCCCACACATTCTAAAAATTCATGTGATTTTAAAAAGCTTGAAGTAGCCTTGATTTGCTTGGATTTCCGAAAAAAACATGTAAATTTCAAAATCTTTACTTAAAGCAATATACACTAATTTACGTACTGGTAAAAATTTTCAGATTTTTGGAATTCATGAAATAATAGTCTTGTTTACTGAGTTCAGAACTGTATGGGAATTGTATGATAAATACTTTAGGCCACAAAACTTTGTTTAACAATATTTGTTAGTTTTTGAAAGCTTATTTTGCTATTTTCCGTACGAGAAGCTTTCAATTTGTATTTTTTGCAGAAAGAAATACGCATAGGAGTTTTTCCTATATTTTAAAAAGATGATAGGATAGAGATGTAAACGCTAAAAATGAAAAAAAGTTTGAAGAGACTACGATATGGAATTTCATGATAAGAAATTTATGAAATATGTACACAAATGCTTTTATATGATTTTCGATAATTTCACCCATTTTCAATATGCAACTATTGAAATTTTACCAGAATGGAAGCTTTTGTTGTTAGGTATCAGGGAGCATTAAAAAAGTGCCAAGTTTTCGGTCAAGTACTTGCAATTTATTATGTTACGTAATAACTTAAGTTAAAGTAGCAAATATTACCGATTACAAAATATTTTAATTTCTATAAAATCTTAAGGAGCACCCTGTTATTCAATTAAATACAAATCTCCGCGTACACTTTCAGTATCTTACACCTTAAGTAAGTTAGGAAAACATTAGAACTGACTAGAATTCACTTCAATAAATAAAAGATCTCCAAGGATGTCTTGATCCTCAAGGTGACTTTTAGAAATACACAAAGCATAAAAAAAACGTGAAAAGAATCGGACAAATATTTACATCTTTGGTTTTAGGTTTAAATAAGCAACTAGAGCTAATTGTTCGTGCAATAAAATTGTATCAAAAATCAGTCGATACTGTGCCACTGTGCTGCCATTAAGTAACCTCGTGGCGCTAGTTCTTCTTTGATTTCTCTGCAGGCGACTTGCCCTGGCTTGACTCGAGGAAGTTCCTTACCGCCGAGGAGCTCTGACCTGCCGCTGCGGCTGCAGCTACGGCAGCCGCGTTCGCTTGCTGCAGTTCACCTGGCAGGTAGTCCTTCCAGCTACGGAACAAATACCGGGTGAACTTTCGGAGTTGTCTAAACTTGCAGTACGTTGCACCTTCAGCTGATTCTAGTTGCTGGGTTTGGATAAGGAAGCCTTTCTCCTTGAATGTCTGTTCCAACTTTTCACGCTGGAGAGATCGTCTGGATTTGCGTTTCCTCCTTTCACCACCTTGCCCGGAAAATGCACGATGGTGGGATGTGGAGGGTGTGGACGGTGGTGTTTTGGCATTCGGTAGAAGTAAATTCCCTGTAGGAGAATCTGGAATTTGAAGGAGCTCATTGCTGAGTCCAGCCGATGGAGGTGGGATGTCGCCTGAGATTTTTTCGCCCGTAGCATTCAAAAATGCACCTGCACAGTTTACACCTGGAATAACTCCAGATTGCTGTAGGCTTTCTCTCGGAAAGAACTCGTAACCCCGCATCGATTTGTCCCCTGTTCCACTGTAATAGCGATAGTTCCCATCCGAGTCAACGGAAAGCATTTTCTTTTCCTGCAAACTCGGCTTAGCACCTCCCGTAAACTTGAACTTACAGATGCTCACTTCGGTGGCGGGATTAGAGGTGTTTTCAGCGGGCATCGGCGGAATAAATATTGCCGACCTTTTTCGCTTCTGCGGTGGTTGTGGGTTCGGCGTTGTAGAACTGTTGGCTGTAGAAGCCCCTGATTTTGTAGAACTTGGCGTGGAAGGTGGTTCTGGTTGGTCAGTTGGCTCCTTTTTCACAGCCACTGGTGTTCCTTTGGAGGTCACCTTAGTGGAGGGCTGTTTTTTAGAATGGTTGCGTCCCCCTGGCGAAGAAGTAGCATTAGAAGACGCCGGAGATGCAGGTGGACCTCCAGACAGTGATCCCGAGTTGATCATTTTTTGATAGTACAATGCCATTGGGTGGATGAAAATCCCCGCTGCTGGCCAGTAGACGTAGTTCGGCGCCTGGTCGCTGTCAGCAGTGGACGGAGTTTTAGAATCATCCGAAGTTTTGTCGAGCATGGCTGATTGAAAATTCGGTAGCGACATTTTGAGATTTGCTGCTAAAAGCGCATCTGTGGCAGGATCAGTAGGTGTGGTTAGAGGAGTCGTTCTGTTCGATTCGGTCTGACCATTTGAGTCCTCGCCCTCACTGGAAATCGTTACAGAATCAGTTGACTGATCACGTAAGCATAAATTTAGTGGTTCTTCAAAGGTTAATGAACCGTTCCGCTTTCCTTTTACGTCCTTGTCGTTACAGGATAGCCTCTTTTCCAACAAACTGCACTTAACCTCCTCTTTTGCTTCAACATCTACCAAGTTCTTGGGAGTGCCGGGGAAGATCGTGCCATAGTTTTTGTAGATCAGGTGACATATATCAGCCTTTTTTGGCTTTCGTCCTCGCCGCGGTTTTGAATTCTCTAAGGTCATTTCACCCATGTATGGGAGGTCCGAATATTTAACCACTCGTTTTGGTGACTTATCCACGCTGGTACTGTGGGACTCGGTAAAATTATCCGTGACCTCCATACTGTCTTTGAATTCGTTCGAAGCCGCTTGCATTTCCGAAATTTTCTGCAGCCAGCTGCGGACGGTATCGTGATTATTTGCTTCATTTTTCTTATTACTCGTACTACTGCTGGCAGTTCTGTTTTGTTGATTCTGTGTTGCTTCATAGTGATTCAGATATTCAGCAGGTAGCGCCTGATGGTGGAACCTCAATTTAAAAGTACCTTTTCGCCTAGGGCGTGTTCCTGCCGTTCCAGAACTCCTGATTCGCTTGGAAGATGTTGAGGGAGCTTTGAGTGCAGCCACAGTTGGGTCAACAGTGTTGACACGTGTTGCTGCTGCTACCATGGAACTGAGCTCATTTGGATTGTCATCATCCACAGACGTTGCTCCTCTTGAGATCAAAGGATCGTCTGAGTTCCTTAAGAGTAATTTGCTTGACTCTATTTCGGGGTGGTGCCAAGACGCCGTACTGTACAAATCTCTGTTGGAATCCTCCAGTTTTATGCTAGTACTCTCCAAATTTGGGGAATCCGACGGAACTACTGGTGGTGGGCTATTTGTGGTATAGGCTGGCGTCGGCGATTGTGGTGGACTATTCCGTACTACTACATCCTTATCGCATCCTCCATTTAGGAGACTGAAGTCATCACGAGATATATCTTGCATGCTACCGCCAACTGTAATAAGAGTAAGATGGAATTTGAGACAATATTTGGTAAATGAGAAGCTTGTTTTACCCAAAATTAGGGTAGATTTATAAAGCACGATTTTAAAACAAAAGTTTTATTAATCATTTTTGTATTTTACGTTCAAATCAAATTTGATACGTTAAAAATAATAATGCGTCATTCTTCACGCCGTTTAAAAAACTTTTAAAACATGCAGAGATCCTGACAAGAATAACTGGAGAAAAATTTTGTAAAAAAATGATTTAAAAATTCTCCCTTTCCGCAAATAACCAGCACAATTTTAAACTTATGATAAAAATATAAATAATGATTTGTTATGCAAAATATGTTTTCAAAAGAAACAAGACACACCCACCTCAGTCATTTGAAATTTTACTATAAAACACGTAATATGTGGAAAATGTTTTTAAAAATTTGTTTCTTGCGAAAATTGGTTTACTCTTATAAAAGAGAATTATGTATAGAGTTCTAATTTTGTGCCCCTTTCTTTATTTTAGCATTAAGTAGGTTGATGATGCAGCATGGACTGCGTTTTTAGTTTGCAATTTGTTTTATGAGACATCGAAGAGTGTGCTTTATTTCTTTAAGGTCTAGGTCTGAATAGTTATACAAGGAATTTTGATCGAAGTGAATATCAAAAATACAAAGCGAAAAATGCCGGGAAATGAAATGGAAAAAAAAATAAAATAAAAATAAACCTAATTTAATGGATTTGGTTTTCGTTTTTATTAAGTGATTCAAACTGCTGTAGTGGCGAAGTCAAAATTTAAAGAAAGTCGAGAACAATTATGTTTTACTATAAAATACTTCATTCTGAACGATTTACTAATCATCTCAAGTTATACTGAAAATATTTTACTATGAATGAACATGAATGAACCAAAATTTTAATGTTGAAAATTCAATGGAAACCTTGTAAAAAATTAAGAAATCGGTAATTTTTTCATAAGTAAATTAAATACATTTCTTTTAACTTTTCATGCAGAAACACTTGGTATTCCAAGTATCACAATTTTTAAAAAATGTTTTAATTCAAGTTAAGTTAGAATTTCTTAATTTTCTTTTTGCCCATGGCAGGCAAACTCGTATATGAGTCAGAGTAAGTTCTTAAGTTTTATCCGTCGGAATATTTTAGATATTTTAATTTTGTCCTCATGGTGCAACTTACCACCACAAACAGAGTAATAATGAAAAACAATAGTAAACAAGGGTGTATGCTATAAAAATCTCCATATTTTTGAGTTTTGCTGCTTTCCATACTTTTTGTTCACTTTTGTTAATTTCGTAGATTAGTGGTTTTTTTACAAAATTTTATTTTTACAATACTAAGTAGCAATTTCGTCGATGTACTTTTTATTCTTTACATTCTCAGTTAAAGTTGTTAAAGAAACTTTTAAAACGTTTGTTTTTTGGTGTTGTCTACGGTCCCAGTACACATTCATTAATTCAAAATTCTAGAAGTTGTGTTAAATTTTAAAAGTAAAATTGCATGAATTTGTGCTTTTTGTATTTTGTCGTAAAACTAAGGATGTAGAAAATGACGGCAATTACCCGAAAAAAGTAGTTCAGGAAGCATTATTATTCCCAGTATTCGAATATGACGGTCAACGATAAATTTTATTTCTTGCTGAGGATACCCCAGCAGTCCATGTCACTCTCAAACACTTTTATTTTCTTTCGTTTGTCCACTTAACTTTTTGCAATATGAAATAATCGTGATTATAAAATGTTTACTAAATATTGAATTTAAATACTTTCAAAATTCACCACTGCTGCCAACTTTCAGACGCAGAATAAAACCTTTTCGAACGAGGTATCCCACAAATATTTGTTTTTAGAACAAGGTTGTGTTTACACTTTGTGTCTCAAATGAATATTCTTTTTCTGTAGATACCGCATTTCAAACAACATATTTGTATCCCTAATGTAATACATAAATCTGTAATATTTTTTTTTTAATACTTTAATCTTCAGTGAAGTGCAATTGTCACAGTGCGTACACCTTACGTAAACGCGTTTTCAGGAGACCAGTTTCGACCGTGTATCATGACATCCAAAACGCAACTAAAAACGAGTTAAACGAAAATAAATCCGCCGTAGATGGACGTCTGTCGTACTAGTCGGTCTAGATGTCCCGACGGTCAAAATTTAAAAAAAGATTATAAATTCAGGCGAAAAATAAAAAGCTCCGAAACCAGTACATCGAACATCAAGAGGAAAACCAACATTTTCTCTGTTTTCATCTAACACTACAATAGGAAAATAGGAAAATTGTAGAAGCACGGTCGCGCTCCACCTTAATACATGTTCGCGTGAACTCTATTTTAGTCCCGGCGGCATCATCATAACTTGATCCGCCTGGCATCTGCAGGCGAGCAACAAAGGCTGCAGAGCATAGAATATAGTTTAGATTTTCAGCAATTTCGGTCAGTCTTGGGTCCTAGCTTTAGGTCATAGAAGGCGATCTTGTCGGTTTTACGTCTCCTCCATATAAGCTCAATCTCCTTGAAATCCCAACCTATTTCACGATCTTCCAGATCCGATCCTATCGGTCCGGGTGTCATTCAATCCGGCGACGGTTTGCTCCCGAAGAAAATCGCCTTAAGTGAGCAGAGAGTCCTTCTACGGCGCACGCGCGTACGGATCACCTGGTCTTGATCGGCGCATTCGATGGTGAGAATCCGGCTCGCTTTGGGCTGTGTGCGTTTGCTCTTCTATGGCGGTGCGTCTGTGATTGTGCGCGGATCTTCTTAATTTGGAACAGAAGTTGAAGAAATCTGAGTATCTTGACTATATTTGGAAAAGGCGGTGTATGTTCTTTTGAGCCAGATCGAAGACGCTCCCTCTCAGGCTGTGCTCCCGAGCTGCGAGAGTGCGGTCTCCCATAGATTGCATCGTTATTTATATTGGCGACGTGCGCCGTGAATAATTGCTCTGCTTCCGTCTTTCAGGAACTTCGGTTCTACATCGTAATCTGTCTTCTTTCTTTTTTGTGAAGAAATTGTGACCAATTTCTTCGGCTTTTGCAAAATTATCTTAAAATCACATGTTGTCACCAAATTCATTTTGAAAGCACGATTTTACACGAAGGACCCATGTGAATATTTTCTTGGATATTTTCGGATTTGTTAAAGTATGAAAATCACTTTTTTTAAGTCTGAGAAATTTATGGAGGTTTTTAAAAAAGCTGGGAAGAAGTTTGAATTCCTGTTTTCTTTTTAATTTGAAATAAAATTTGTACGAGTGGGATGGGCTGAAATTATTTTTGATGATGTACCTGCACGAAAAAGTCTTTTTAGGTACCCTCTGTCAATCAATTTGTTTTTCAGAAGTAGGTTACGGAAGAACATTTACGTGATCATTTGCACACGGTCTTTCATCTGAAGATAACATTTTTTGCTTCTTCTGAAATCTTTTATAAAACAGTTGAGGTTTTTAGTCCTCAATTTTGAGCAATTTCAGTAATTCTTAATTAAGAATTTAATGAAATAGAATCTAAATAGAGGTTTTCAAATTATTTTCCGAACCCATTTTTGCTACATTCACATACATGTCTAAGTAAGTGATAGTACTGTTCTATGCTTAACTAGAAATCATGACTTCTATTATATTAAGCATATATAAACAAACTAATTGCTTAGAAAGAATTAAATTGACAAAATTCACACCAAGTTACTTAGAAATATGAGTTCCCAAAAATTGAAATGAATTGAAATCTAGAAACTGCATTTGAAGCAAGAGAAGATATTACGAAGAAGAAAAATTACTTTTTGTCCATTTCTGTTATGCTTTCCAATTAGATGAAATTGAATTTGTCTTTCGTGCTTTATTCTGGGCTAAAAGTTTCAAAAAAAAAGTTAGCTTCTTCTTTTCTTATTTTTCGAAAAATTTAAGAGTTTAAAGACTATTCTGTTAAAAACTAATCGATCAAATAACTCTAAAATTTTAATACAATGTTCTATACAGTTCACGCCTAGATATGATTTTACTTTCAATTGTTTGTTATAAATGAAAGAAATTTTATAAAAGGTTGATAGGGTTGTCGATATCTTGTCTCTGAAAGGTTGCTGCAATTAAAAATATTTTATTCCAAATATTCCTAGAAATAATCTGCTAATTTATAAATGTTTCTAATTTCTTCGAAATTATGGAAAATGGCGTAGTTTCCGACCTTAAATTTGGTTGTTAGTGGTTTTACACAAAAGATAGGAAAAAATACAATGTGGAATATTATAATTAGGTCTTCTAATGAAATAGTTCTTAAACACCTTCAGTGGTAGAGTGCGGAGTTTCATTTGACCTGGATACATTTAATACAAGAAGACACTGGGACATCTTTCAGTAAATATGGCCAGTTTTTATAATCAATCTATTTTATTTTTAGAAGCAAATTTATTTTAAATTGTATGATACTTTTCTAAGTTTTGGCGCATTCACGTCTGAGAAATTGTACGAAAAGCGCACAAAAAGTCAATGTGGTCCTCTGCTATTTTTAAAACTTTATAACTCAGTAACTAAATAGGTATTATCTGGAATTTATAAATTCTGTAGCTAAACGCATGTAACTTATAGTAACGAGTTTTCTACAAACAATATCTTCCAGTAAGGAAGAATATATTCGAATTATTAATGTTATCATTGTTTATTTAAAGACATTTCGGGTCAAAGGAATGATAAGGTTCGGGTTAATGCCATGTGCGTCTTAAAGATTTAATAGTAGAATAACAATTTGGTTATTGCTAGTATGCCGAGAATATCTTCAACGCAACATTATGTAGAAAAACGGAAAGTAACACTGAATATTTTCTGCGTGATTTTCTCTTGAACTGAATGAACTTTGAAAAATCCGATGCGCATCGGCCATTCAAACATGAAAGAATAAAGGAATTGGCTATGGAAGCTTTTCCTCGAAGACGAGACAACGCAAGGCCTCGGGCCTAATTTATCTTTAAAATAATCTGCCACGATAAAAATAAGACTCTAATGTGTGGGTCTAACTTGTACAGCTTGAATTTTGAAATTATTTGGCTGTCGGGCTGCATGGCCATAAAATTAAAAATTCTTTAATTTTCCTCCGTGAAAACCCGACTTCACGCCGTGAACTACAAGATGAATAGAGTGTCCAACAAGATCGTGGAAAAAGACAGAGAAAAAGTTTTCGGCACGTGTGGCATGAGAGTGCTGCCCATTGGTAAATTGCGTGCTGTCGTCTAGGGTAACGTGTGCGCATATGGTGCAGAACACGCAATCACGCACCGCACGCAATTTTACAGTCAAATTTGGGCGGGAAATTTGAGAAGCTTTTCGGTGTTTGGTCGTCTTTCGTCCCAGTACACGGTGGTGAAACTACCTAAAATAAACGCAGCGTCGCCGCGTCCAAGCGGCCGTCTAGTGTTAGTGCTGAGTGACTAACGTTTCGTCGAACGACTGCAGCACGCCGCCGGCGGCCAAATCCAACGCACCGCACTCACAGTGGTTCCGAAAAATGTCGGATTATTTTTGGAACTATGAGGAAAATTTCGGAAAATTGGAGTTTGTTTTTGGGAGTGTTTTTCACGCCACCTCGCAGCTGCCGTTCATTTCCACGGTTTTTGGGAAACCAAGCTCGGATGTGGCTGCTCGGCTATTTTTGGATTGCACAGTTCCATATTTTAAAAAATTTTCGCTTTTTCTTTTCTTATGGCTTTGACTGATTTAACAGGTGTCTAATTTAGTGCTTATTCTGAGCCGAATTGACCTGGAAATGTAAAATTAGGTTTCCACGGTGCTCTCCACGTCGCCCTATGGTTTAATAACTGCGATCATGTGCCATACCATGAATTATTTTTTTCCGTATAATTTTGGATTTCCTGTATCCAAAAGGATATTTTAGCCTAAATTATCTACCTGTTAATCACGTCTACGAATATACGCCCTAAAATTTTAGTTTCGGAATCTAAATCTACGTTGAATTTGACTATGTGTTTTTTAGAAGGTGAAAATGCTGAAATCAAAAGATGTTTTTTATTATTTCACGTTGGCACTATTGAAGAGAGTTAATTCTAAAGACACTAAAAATAGGTTTTTTTAAAATGCTTCAATGAGCTTTTTGCTGGTTTATTAAAAACATCTACGTCTACATATAAGTATTAATCTTTAGAATACTTTACCTGCGATTTTGAAAAGAATTAAGTTGGACTCATATGAGAAATATTCCGAACCAGAATTAAAACTACGAATTTATGCGCTTCATTCGTAGAAAATAATCTCTATCTATTTTTGGGAAATAGTTATAAACCGAAAGACAAAATGTCAACGAGCTTTAATTTTAAGCACTAAAAACACACTAAATTTTAAGTAGTGTAGTGCTGATAATTTTCAATCAACCTAGATTCCATTATCAATATATAATAATATTTTCTTGACCGATTTTTTTCGAAATTGCTGCCACAGATTTTTTAAAAAATATGGGGAAAATGTTGATTTTATCTCCAAAACTATACCTCGTATTTGAAATTAACTTTGGAATACTATACGCTTCTAATTGAGCCATTACTATCTACACCTATGTAAAATTTCAAGGTCTGTCGGTGATAAACAGGCAAGCATCGACGTAATTCCGTAAATGTTCCACTTTTCCAACTTTTCGAAATTTTACTATGAAAGTCGAAAAAGTGTTGCAGTTTTATGCAAAAATTGATTTTAAAATTCGGGTTTATTGTCAAAATAAGGAAATGCGAAAGAAATTTTGCATGAAGATTTGAGTTTTACTTGGTGAATTTTTTTCTGCAATCGTTGAAAATTTAGCGCAATTATAGACTGAGAAGTGGAAAAAACATGAATTCGGTTGATTCATTAAGGAATCCACAGCAGTGCGCACCACAGGAGAATTGAGACGTCCAGTTGTCGGCATACCGCCTAAACATCACCTTAATCAGCCGGGAAAGGCAGTGGAGCACTTAATCTGTACAAACAATTTTTAAAGACTCCGGTCACCTCCTTCGTTCTTCTGCTCTTGTTGGATAGATCTGAATGCTGCTCCAGAACGGGTGATCCGCGCCAGTGCTGCTCAGAGCTGTTTCTCAATATTAAAAGTGGCCCGCCAACACAGATTGTCTGAGTTCGTTCCGTAGAAGGAAGTTAATCAGCTTCAGATTCTTTGAGAGACTCCGGGGTCCGGGCACCATCATCGGTTGCAGCCAGGCGCGGCCCATTTCAGACCTGGGGGCTTACGTGATTAAGATCAAGACCAGGCAAATCTGTGATCTCGCGTCTAGCACCTTTGTGGGCTCCGGCGGATGACAAACCGCCAATTTTTCACCTTCGTCCATGTGAGTGGTCTTTCTTGGATTTCGCAAAGGGTCGGTTGTGTCTAACTCCTTGCACGTCGCGTAGTCTTGAGACGTCCGGGATCTGAAGATTGGGTGAGAGAGCGTCTTGTTTCGCAGCTTGTTTTCGCACGCGAATTTCAAATCGATTTCCTGCCAAGTCTGGGCAAATAGAAAGTTTCTCGCTGCAACTGAGGAGTAACTAGTCTTCCGCCCACTTTCGTCTAGTTGTAATTTTATGCCGATTTTGTTTAGATTTAGGCGAAGACATTTCAATTGGACAGTCTCTGGCTAATAAAGAACGCTAGCCGGTCAATTGGCCAAACAATGGTACTTGAATGGGAATTTAAGGAAACTGCGGAGGCGGATAGATCGAGGGGTATTTAGTGCGGCTCTGGACATAAGACAATAGTCTTTCCTAGAAGTTCACCGTATAGTAGGCCTAAATCCTACTAAATGCTAGATTTTAAAGGATCAAAGACTATTCAAATTGCATTTGTTTCCTGTAAATTACTTAAATCGACGAATACAAATTCAGATTTAACATTTTTACTAGAAAAGAATAATTTGTTAATATGTCTTCATATAAAAATAAATATTTTTTCTAGAAAGTAAATTGAGAAAACGTTTTATTAAATAATCTGACACAATACTTGGTAATGTATTACGTGGTATTCCACTTAATTCTAAAACGTATTGAAACTTTAACATCATTCTAGAATATCTTTTAGTTAATCTTTTCTTTAATATTGATATTTTATCATATTCACGTACTCCAAAAATTGTATTAATTTTAAGGACGCCTAAGTAAATCATACTTAAACGCAATTTACGATATGATAAAAATTTGTATAATTGTTATAAATTATTTCTAGTTAAAGTAAAAATAATCTTTTCTTATTTTCATAAGCACGGATTGAAGCCCCTAGGGTTTGCCATTCTAATTGAGAAGTCACAGTTCTGCAGCTCTAGATAATCCTTGTACATGAATTTAGCTAGTGTTAGAAGTTCAAAGTGTTGAAATGTCAGAGGGCAATCAGTAAATATATAAGCATTAAAATTATCTCGCAATAATTTGAACGAGATTGAAGAAACTAAATAAATAACAAAAGGATCATCACCATTGGACAAGTTAAGCAGCTAGATTATACTGAGGTTTGACCTAGACACCATAAATCCCGCCAAATTGGCTGATTTTCATAATTTTTTTGCAAAAGGTGTAGCAAAATAGACGACTAATTTGCTCCCATTTCGTATATTTGACAACAGCAAGATTATGGGAAATGGAATTTATAATGGCATTTATAATAATAAATTTTAATCCCAAGGTTAATCCGTCCGCAGTTGCGATTAATGCTTATGACTATTGAGGTTTTCTTAAGCTTTCAATATTTCGATAATACGCACTAGAATATTCAAATTACGAAGAAATTTCCCGTAATAAAATTAAGAACCAATTACAATAATAAGCTCCATTGAACATTATGGCCATTAAGTTAAATATATTGCTATTAAATAAATTACGTTAGATCATGTTTTAAAATTAAGGTACTGAATTTTTTTATAATGCCAAAGTGGATAAATTAATTTTTTTCTTGCTGTATTGAATTTATTATAACGTAAAATTATGAGAAAGCAAAATAATTCTTCACAATTTGCCAACTTATTTCTATTTTAGTTTTTCACAATTTCAAGACAAAGATATTAAAATTTGCATGATTGATGATACATTTTATAATATTTATACGCTGTAAATAACATTTTATATTTAAAACGGCTCGGAACTGAATAAAGACAAATAATCCATTGAAAAGAAAGGAAATCAAGGAGAAACTTGGGCAATCGAAATTTCATCGTATGTTTCTATCAGTATTAAATTTTTTTAAATTTGTGTGAAAAATTTTTGTAGTAAGTCATATTGACGCATATTTCAAACAGATATTAATGAAATTCTTTATTTTTATCTACATTCATTAATTTTCAATAAGGCGAAACCTCTCTTTTAGTATCGTGTTGCAATTTATATTTTGATTTTACTTCACGAATGGTGGACCTATATATAAATAATTAGTGAACATGAATAGTTACAGCAAATATTTTTGTTTATACTAGAAATTCATATCAAATATAATTAGGCAAAATGGAGTAATTTTTATGTAGGAATTACAATAAATAAACAAAAATTTAATAACCAAAAATCTAATGAACATTCTCAAATAACGAATATTTTCCATTCGGCACTGTTTGATGTTCGTTTATATGATCTTGAAGATTTTTTTAAACATGCTTGAACTATTTACTAGATTCATGCCATACTAATGGTGCGTGCAGTATTAAGCTAAAAGACGCATAAGACATTGTGCGTGCTATGAAGAGATAAAACCAAAAGTTTTGGTTCCTAAGAATTGCTTACTAAAATACCACTTGCCGTCAATAAAGTAAAAAATAATTTTATTAAGTTAACTTCCTATTTCTTGTTTGCGTTAGTGGTTTGGTATCAAGTTTTGCGATCAACTAAATCAACTGGTGTTGCAAAAGTAGTGTCTATGATATGAATGCATTTTTGGTACTAGGCATTAGAAGGAAGTAGTAAACAATTCTATGCCGAAATAGACTCTTTTGTGACATGCTTTTGATTTTCTTAAGCAAGTAGAGATTTAAAAGTTCATTTTTTTCAGAAATCAAGAGATATTAAAACTACGGACAGATTCAATTTTTAGATTTCATATTCATTTAGAAACAGTTTTCTACGACGTTACATAAAACCCTGAATAAGGCTTCTATATTGAGTTAAGTGTAGTGAATTTATTCTAAATTCCCACAATTAGAGGAATTTGATAAAATTTTTGTTAATATTTTAATTAATGGAATTTTATAAAAAAAAATTATTAAAATTGATCAAGGTTTTGAACCATATTATTCTCAGGCAATGCAGAAGTGACAGCATATAACTAGATTTCATACCACTCAGCAAAATCCAAAACGCCCTAACTAAGCTCCGATTACAGCCTGTGCTCCATAAGTCTGGACCTGACACAGATTGCTTCCGAACCGTCCCAAATTACAGACCATCGTTTGGTCATTTCTCGGACTCTAGAATCCGTGCCAGTATGGCTAGTTGAGAAAAACCGAATGCACTGGCCTAATTAGTCCCGCGCCGCTCCGGGGCTCTAATCGCAGCTCACAACTGGCGCAGCAATTAGCCGCGCGGCTAAGTGGTGGCGTGCCGGACCTCGAACCGGCCACATCTGACACAAATTTGATTTTTTCGATTTTTCCCTTTTCCTGGGACCGCGGCTCGGAACCGAACCGGAAGATTGTGTAACCGGACACTACATGAGCGAAGCACAATGCATGCAACAAGGCTGAAAGGCCACAGATAGAATCGGCCAGAGTCGTCGAATTGAATGGATTCCGGACCGCGACAATGTCATCGGAGACGAAATCTAATTGAGTGAGATAATTATGTAAATTAATAACGGCGGGGCGGCGACGGGCTAATTAGATCACCGCGACCGCGTTGCGTGATTATTACTCACCATCACAGGACCAGGTTGAATGTCCATCGCTCCACTAGTGTATGTCATAGTTCGGACGGTGCGGCCGAGTCTACGTCGCCGCCACAATTCACGAGTCACTGAATCCCTGCTTCCTGCGTCACTCATATAGGCCTCAAAAGAAAATCACCTGCACCTCCTCTCACCGGACACTCACGCGGCTTATCACTCACTCGCGACCCGATCGCCGATAACAAAGTACTCAGATGCGTGCGTACGTTTCCTCCGCGGCTTCCGATCGCGCATGCGTTTCCTGCTCTACTACGGCTGCGGATGGCGCATGATCGATGAATGGATCGAGTGCGAGCTTTCGGTTTCATTCACGCAGCTCCTCGCGAGTGCTGCCGATTACGCGCCTCCTCAAAGCAGCCGCGGAGCTTTCGCGCGATCGCGACCATTCTATTACGGTACAGTCGCGGTTGCTGCTCCGCAGCTTCTCGTGATCTCGCGGACGAGTCACGGACCGTAGGAGTTCTCGAAGAGCGCGCTGGTTCCATTGGGGTATTCACGATCGCAAACCGTCGCGGTCCGCCACCGTCGCACCGCAGAATCGCAAACGCCTCGATTGCGCAACGGCGGTGGCGATTGGATTGTAGGAGTTGCGCGCAATTGATACAGTGCCAAGGGAAACATTGTTTTAATTGCATCTTGATGCTTCGCTGATCCGCTTTATAAATAACTCCGCGGATGAGTTTGATGGACAGACGGACGGCCCGCCGATGATTCAGCTAAATTTCTGATCTCGCGTTTCGCATCGCAGTCATGCAGCGTGCAGTGCAATCTACATATCGTCTTGGCGCTCGTTGTGGATTGAGATGTCCGGGCGGTCGACCGGCGGGATTGAATTGTTTTACCTGAGTTTTATGGGCAATGAGGTTTCGCATTAAGATCTATTCAAACTTGATAATTGTCTAGCCATTAGCAACTGACACCACTCGACCCCCATTAGGTTTTAATTTAGAAATACAGATTCTCAAGATGTAGACTTAATTTTACATCTAATTTGGTCTGTAATTTGTAGCTACCTACATCCACATGAAAATTGGAAAGCAATGCTAGAATTATTTATTTTACATACATCTTAATATAATTTTGAAAGTTATTTTAATAAAAAAAATTGTAACTTAAACCTTTTTCAATTTTCAAAATTAAAGAATTGTAAAAAGCATTGGTCATTAGTACTGACCACCTGCTGATTTGATCACATTTACAACTTTCACCCGAAATAATCTGTGAAGAATAAAACACATGGTGTACGTATAGAACCAAACGTATACGAGTCTTTTAGGGTATGAAGGGCAAAACCCTTAAACGACTGAAAACGACTGTACATAATTCTACAATTACAATTTCCGCGTAAACTACCTAAAAGTGCGCTTGAGCAATGGTAATACAAAATGTAGCACTACGGATTTTTTTTTTATAAAACAAATAATTACATACGAGCGTTAACATATTTTTCAGAATAAAAATTTCATTTGTTTTTGAATTATTTTCTTGTTTTTAGATTTAAGAAACTCATGGAATTCCTGTTATTGTATATTAATACGAATCGCTTTCTAGGTAACTTAAAAACTACTATAACTAAGCAAAACCAAATCAGATCATTTAGCATTTACTTTTCACCATCAAATTCGCCGAGTTGGAATAGAGTCTATCCTTGTAAAACATGAACATTTTTAACTACAAGGAAAAATGAAAATCCTCAGACCAAGTTTCTTATTTCTGATATTATGACTTAAGTTAATAAGTCATATGGTCATATAGATATAGTCATATCTCTGAAACGGTTCCTATAGCCATCTTGAAGTTTTTTTGTGATTAATGTCTCATCATTATTTGGACCACAATTGAATTAAACATTTGCGGTCCCCAAACAGGCCTTTTTTAGAGTCACTCTTTCAGTACAAAGCTAGACATTTCTTCAGTGGATTTCTGGAACAAAATAGTAATACTAATGGTAGCCCTTGAAGTTGGAAAATTAAATACATACAACATAGTGCAGTGTTTTTTTTTCAAAATTTTAAACAGGAAACATTTTGAATAGACTATGTTATTGACTTCAATAATTCTTCTTAATAGATAAGCAGATTGGTGCAGCGACAAGAGTACCTTTCTTATTGTTCTGCATAGAATTAAATATTAGTAGATAGTTAGTAGTGACATTGATATTGAAGGTCTCTCAGTACAGGCTAATTAAGTGTAGGTATAACAATAAACCTACGTTATTCCGCGAACAGTTAAAACTTGAAGCTAAATTCCAAACGTGCTTCACTACTTACTGGTTCCACCTCTTAAATCAAACGATCTGAAATTTTTCTGCAGTGCGTAAGACCGATTGACATCCGTAAAAAATAAAAGCAACACCTTGGCGCGACGAAATGCGATCATTACAATATAAAAGCGATTAAGACAACCATTCCAAATAAATTTAATGCGGAAAGGCATTTGGACCGAAATAAAAATTCATCAGCGCCCACAGCGGATTTGGTGCGATTACAGCTGCCGCGGTCCGCGCTCGCAGCCTCCCGAATCGGCAAGTGTCCAACTTCCGAAAATGGGTTCTGATTTTGTCATGTCTTGCGACGAGCGATAATTTTTGGCAAAAATGCGACGACGTCACTTGTCCGAATGTCAAGAGCTTTGGAGACGCGATCCATTTTTCTGTGGAAGCGTTGAGAGACTTTTTGAAAATAAAGAGTCTAAAAAATGGGATTTTCTGGACAAATCGTTCACAAATCAACGACGATAGCATAGAAACTTTCACTAAATGTAAGCGTGAAAAAAAGGTAAAATAAGCAAGTAAAGTAAAATAAAACAACTGTTTGTTTTCTTAGAGAAATGCTATTGTTCTACATAATTTAAACCTGTGCCAGAAATATATAAGAAACCACTTTTCTTTACTTAAGTACTCGGTACGAATTTTGAAAACAAATCGGATTTTTCTTTTGTCATCTTCCGAAAATATGAAGAGTCATTTAGTTTAAAGTTGACCAAAATCTATTTAAAGAGGTACATAGAGATATATCAAGTTATTTTGGCCTTTTTTGGAAATTTAGATGCTAAAATTATGTAAAACTTACTGAAACTTTACTCGTGTGTTTTGGCGATATTTTTTTCGATTTATGCAGGTAGTAAAAAGGACTAATCAACAAATGGGCTTTTAAATTCAGCGCAATATTTAATATACTCTTGTCTGTATCTCAAGTTACAGATACTATTTTAATTTTAAAATTAATTAAAATTTTCGATGCCTTTAAATGGCTGTCAAAATTTTGCATTTAAATTCCTATCTAAGGTTCAATACTCAGCGGTCTTTTTTTGGTTAAAGATCTTCTTCAATTTGTGGATTCAGATGTTCAAAAGCTGAGGAATCATCTGAAGAACCATAATTCCCTGAACATAGTCATTTTAATAGCAAATAATTGTTTCGGGCAGTTGTATTCCTCCTAATATGATTTACAGAGAAAAAGTTTGTGTGCTTTATTCTTGTTAATATAATATTTTCCTGGGCATTAGTCAGCTAAAAGATTTCACCTTATTGCAGACATCGATCTTGTCAATGACAGAATAGAAAGGCTTAGAAAAATTTCCTTGATAAATGAGAACATGCGTCCAACTCCCTCATTCGGCAACTTTGTCTAGACTGAATTATCTCCTATTACCCTAGTTATAGGACAGTCTGAGAGTAAGTCATTTTTAATAGACTCCACATAAAACATTAAATCTCATAGGTATATTCCCTTTCTGATTTGAACGCTTGACACTATCGGTTCTATTATGTAAATTAAGCACTAAGTTTTTATAGAAAATGGTTTTGATCATTTGTAATGCTATAAGTAATCGATCCTCCAAGGTTTTTGAAGAGTATAAGAATGCAATAACTCAATTTCACTAATGAAAATACTGAAAATAATGAAAATATGAAATAATGTTTTTGTTTTTAAATATTTAATATATTAAATTTAATACATTAGATTAGATTGTCATAAAAGCAACGTTTTGTACTTATTTTTAAAAACTAAACTTGATGGAATAAAATATTTTAAATTCATTTTAAATACATCAATAGGATATTAGAAAAAATTAAAGTCCGGTTTTAAATAACACCTAATTTTTATGAAAGCAACTTAGTGACAAAGAACGGAAAAAATTCTCTTGAAAATCTCAAAGTATTTTTGTTTTAATTTAATGAAGAAATTATTTTACACTTTATTAAAAAGTATGTTATTTTTTGGTCCATTAGTAAAATGGTCTATTAAGTGAGTAATATTTCCAAAGATTGCAAATTATTTGAGCTGTTTTTTATTCAACAAAAACAAAAACTACTATTCCATATACTTTTAGATTCGTGCTATTTTGTAGTTCATAACACTTTGAAATGTTCAAAAGATATGAAAAAATTATTTTTACTAAAATAAATATGGTGAGTTTTAAGAAGAAGGTACACTTCGGGAAGTATATACCACCTTTTTTCTCAAAAGATTTCTTCATACTTGTGTTCAGCATAATTTCTACATTTTTCAATCAAGTCACTTGAAATTTTGAGGAAATCTCATTTAATTTCAATTTCAATTTCATTCAAAGAAGTATGTAAGAATTTTGTAAAATGAATATGACTATGGTTGTGGCGTGTGGCGCTTCTTCCTGAAATGCCTGTATTCAGTGTTGAAATTGGGCAAAACTCCTGCATATTTCTTTAGAAATGTTTCTATTTTTTAATTCCACTTGCTACTTATCCTGTACTAAAATCATATACCACTTTGTTGAAGACAAAACCACATTATTTTTGTAAGCTTTGATAAATGTAGAATAAATGCTTTTGCATTAAATTACTTAGTGTTACTCATTTCTTCAAGAAAAGAAAAACTCCAAGAAAAGTTTCTGTTTATTTATTTCAAAATTGTGTTATTCCTTCAGGTAAAAGGAAACTTCCTTCGGGTCTTTGTTACTGACGAACTGGAGAAAACAGACTTAGACGTAATTTAGGAATCCTTAAAGATTGATTCCTCATTCTGGAATTAATCTGCAAAAAATGTAACTCCAGCCGATTTGAAATACTTCGTTTAAATTGATAAGTTGATAAGTTTTGATAAGGTGGCAATTAGCGACTAGATGCGGGATGAGGTGCCGCGGTCCTTGAAATCCGCGTAAAAGTGGTCGCGAAAATTTATTTATTATACCGCCATGAGTCATTTTCCCAAGCCAATTCGCCGTTTGAGGCCGCAATAAAATAAAATAAACTAATCAGCCGCAGTTAAAATATTTTGATGGCCTGTCCCAACTTGGCGTGAATAAATCCCCCCGCGCGCCGAGTCCATCAGAGCTCCCGCAATAATTTGTAATCCATCCCCAGATGCGGCCGCTCCACGAAATCCATTAATGGGGCCCCAAATTGGGAATAATATCGATAGCAAGTATTGACAGCTGTCGTCTTTGGTACAGCGGACATTTTTGCATCCGAAATCGGCTGTAATGGCGGTAGTGGGCGTCCGCGTTGCCTAAATCGCCGCGCGGCGTACTCGAAAGGTCCGCGCGGCGCAGTTCGCACTGCCAAAGCATTCCGCAAACGGACCCGAGATGGTTTATTACACTTTTGGATTGTTTACAGTTCAGTTTTTGGGGAAAAATACCTGTAATCGGGACCGCGTCGCAATTTATGGCACCTTTAATAGTTTTGGGAGCTTTCCTGGATTTGGGCAAATATTCATCAGATTCAAGGTTAATGCGAATAGTTGCATTGACTTCATACCTTGAAACGCGCCACGTCCGTCAAAGGCTGTAAAAATTTTATAGCCGCCTGCAAAAGCAATAATTCGGCGGAAGCGGAAATAGTCGGTTCTGAGAGGATGTGTTTTGAATTTTTGCGCAAATAGACACTCGAATGCAGATATTTGAAAAATTTTAAAAAGCTCTTGGCTTCATAAAATCCATCAAAGTCAACATTTTTAAAATCTTTTCATATTCATACAAAGTTTGGTAAATTAAAGTATGCTTGTTGACATATAATTTACTTACAGTTTTGGCAAGTAAACAACACCAGTAACATATAGGGTAATTAATGTACCCATTGTTTTATTGTGATACTAACTGATGCCCGCGACTTTGTGCTCGTGGTCCACAATAATATCAACTACATATTTTAGCTACAGAAGGGAAAACATCAAAGAAAAAGTTGAAAGTAATAAAATACTGTTTACAAAATTTCTTTGACTATAGGCTATCAGGCTTGGTGATGCCATGAGCAAGCGACGTACATTTGACCGTGGAAGAAACAGCTGGGCCTTAGGTCGACACCAGCGTCTGCCCCTGCGATTTGTTAATTGCCATAGCGAAGCAAACGCTCAAGGAAGGTGTACTCACTTAAACTGAACGGGGAAATTATTGGGAATAAGTGATATACTTGGGTATAATTACATTTTTCTGCAATTTGATCTACTTCCGTTGTATAACTCTGGAGGAGTTAAGTTTGGAAGAAGCATAATCGGAACACCGACTTTAAGCACGATTCGATGTGCAGGAAGGCCGTTTACAGAGACAAAATTTAGAAATTCTACCGGATAATTAGTTGCATCGTCTTGATCGACTACTGTGTTTATTGACGTATATACCACTTCATTTCCTTTTATTGCGGACAGAACGCTATTGTTGATTGCAGCCACTTGTTCGTTTTTAGACGTTAAAACACGTTCACACATCCAAGAAATCCGTTGGTGTAATATTTGTGCAACGTCTTCATACACCGGAAGAATAAGTTCCTCTATCGTAGGAAGAATCATGCCGAGCGTTTATGGTAGTTTTACCTGGCCATTCTCCTCAGGTAGAGTTTCTTCGCGAATTTTTAAAAACACATCAGAGAGTTTTTGAGCATATGAATTACCGCCAAGTCGTACTCTCATGTTCACTGCCAGGTTCAATTTTGAATCTTGGACCATAGAAAGTATCGTTTCAGTGAGGCATTTTCCTCGCCAGCCCTGGTACCTTTAGTCACTACAGTAGTTACCCGTAATCTGGTTATTTCTGCGGATGGTCTACAGCTTCTACGACTTTCCTGTTGGCCATTGTAGGCTCATCCCATACAATTAGACAGCAATCTTGAAATACCTTTGCCTTGTCACTATGGTGTGATACTGCACACACAGGACTTTTGTTGCTGCCTAACTCTGTAGGGATCTAGAACATTTTGTGCGCTGTTTTGCCTAAAGGCTGTAGTGTGGCAGCAATCCTTAGAACAGCAAAGTTTTATTAAAATCTGTCCAGTAGTTTTTGCGTGATGCTCGCACAAACGCAACCCTAGTTATCATTTTATTATATATTTATATAGATAGATTAGTAAAAGCATTTTACATATTTAATATTTCCTCATTTTAGTACCAGAAACTCAGATAAATATCGGCTATGAAGACCAAAAGGAGTGGGAGTTCAATGTAGGATTTTTAAGAGAAAAATTCTGGTCCATCGCATTTATTCAAATTTTATTTGAAAATTTAAAATTGTAAAACAAGAGCAATATTCCATTTAACTTGAACTACCTTAAAAAGAATAACAGAAACATACCGACGAAGTAAATTAAGCATTTAAGCTAACTGAGGCAAAATTGGTAAAATTTCCTATGACTAAAATGGACTTACAATTAAAATTCAATTAAAAAGCATCACTAGGCTGATTGCTGATTGAGTTTGATAATTGTAAAGAAAAAGTATTCTTGAAAACCTTAAGTATTTTTTCTTTTTTTTGTCCGGCTGAATTTTCTTTACGTAAGTTGCTTTAAGTCTTACTATTTACAAAATATGAGAATATTTTCTTTTAATGTTGCTTATATAATCCTTGGTGATTGTGAATTGTGTTTTTACTATTTATGTTTTTATAACGAAAAAAGGAAATTTGTCGAGTTAAAAGCGCGGGATGCGTTTTTTAAAATATATTTTTTGTTTTCACTTGCATTAATCATTACATTTTAAACACGAGATTAACAGAAACATTTACCATTAGAAATAATTTCTACAAGTTGTATAGTAAATATAGTGTCATCACAGTACTTTTCATTTTATTCATTTATTGGTATTTTATAGTCGTTTATAAGTAAGTTTAAATACCTTCTTTTATTTTAATAATTTAAATAACTTAAAAGCTTAGCTTTTCCAATTAAAAAATTCAATTGTTGGTTCCACGATTTGCAATGGTATGATATTTAGAGTGTTGGTCGACATATTTAGACATATTCTTTTTTTTATATTTTTTTTCTTTTCATTTGCATAGTTATTTTTTAGTTTAATAAGGACAAAGGCACAAATTAAGCGGTATAATTTTTTTCGCTTAGTGCGAATTTATTTACAAGGGAGTATTTGGGAGTTTATACAATCGTCTTCATAGGGAACTGTTTTTTTATAGTACTTTCTCAATTTATTTCGTACTAAGCGAGTGAATAAAAAATTATCTTACTTAATTTGTGAAAGAGAAGCTTTTAACTAAATATGACCGGATTACGCTTCATATACTTTTTTGATATAACAAAATATAAAAAAATGTTTGCTTCGTAAGGCACCATCTTCAAAACATCTCTTTCTAATTTGGCATGCTATTCAAAATAATTAGAAAACCATTTTAAATCAGGATAATTGTCTCTTTTAATAAGAATTAATTCAATTGATTGAAAAATAAGCAGTGCGTACCTGTAGTTCGTCAAAAAAGGATAACCGGAATTTTACTTATAAAGATCCAAGTTTCGATGACTTGCAAAAAAGAAAAAATGAAAATAATATTTTTTATTTACATATTAAATTATCAAAAGGGACAGATTTGTAAAGCGTAATCCCATAAAATAAGTTCAAAAAGGAAAACTTTAATCTGGGAAGTAAAGAAAAGTTTGCGTAAAAATTAAGGCAGCAAAAGATCAATTAATTTTTTTTATAAACAAGTATATTAAGAAGTAATTAATTTAAAATATTCAATATCTTCAATACTACTTCTTTTATATTAAATTTTAATTTTTTTCATTATGTTTATAATTTGCATTAAGAAGTGTTTTTAAGTTTAACTGGATAGAGGCACAAGAAGGATATTTATTTTAATTTTACACTATTCAGAGCATTTGCTGTTATATTTTCGTTTTCATCACGTTTATGTTTTAAATTTATATTTGTTTTTCTTTATAGAATTTCAAATTTTTAAATAATATATTCACGTGTGAAAAGTTTTTAATACTTTTCCCTAGAAACGAAAAGTTTTATAATATCATACAAAGTTTATTTCCTTATTTTTAAAGTTTGAGAAATTTTTAAAAAGTTTTCCTTTGTTTTTTATAATCTGTATTAATATTTTACAATTGCTTTTCCGAAATGTTTGTGTAAAAAAGTAGACTACCTTTAAGCCTTCCTGTAGTATATATCAACCTTACTTTTATTACTAATAATAAATAAAACATTGCTTATGGTTCTATTATAGTCTATTGCAAATTTGCATACTTGTCGAAGTATTTTTTTTTTTTTTTAATTTTTCTCAATGTCTTCAACATTTTTCTTAGAATAATATTTTAATAGATAGATTTTAAATTTAAAAGTATCTAGGACATTTCGTTGCTAATCATAACGATTTTGCGTAACTACGTAAAATAAACATAAAATGAAAATTAAGCGTAAATCATTGCACCGTAAATTGATTGATTAATTATATCTGTACTCTACACATAACGATTATTGATCATTATGCTTCAGTTGTGCTGTCTTTAGGGTCCATTGTTCCAAACATTTAATTATACTTTTCAAAAGCAATTGCTGGTTCATTGTGTTTTTAATCAGATTTTTTAATTTGCTATTATAACACTGGTCACATCAATAAAACCAAAAAGGAAATAAAGAAAAGGCCAATTTAGATTTTTACACAGGAATTTTGATAGTAGGATGTATGTAGTATGTTATTTTTAATTTAAACATTTATTGGTTAGTGAACTGCCATTGCAAAATATGTGGGTTGACCTATGAGGGTTTTCAAAAATTAACGTGAGAACAACCCAACCCGTCAAATTGATATTTTACTCTCTAATTAAAATTCGTACATATTTTTAATATCAATAAATATTTTAATAACGAATATCATGCTAGATATTATGAAGATTTCGTAATTAAAAATAGATATTTTAAAAATAAAATTCAATTGTGTAATTTACATATGATAGAAAATATAAAGATTATCTAGTGTTAATAAAATTGGAAATTAATGCGAAATTAATTAATTATTCAGGAAGCTCACAAGAATAAGGACATTCAACAGCAGGACATTAAACATGAATATTTTTATTGTGCTGGGTAAAGTTATATCCCCTGTGTAGATAATCTATGGATATCATCATATACTTTCGCGACCAAGGCAAATATTGAAATTGTAAACCGAGGGAATGTATCTAAAAATGATTCCAAAATTCATGGAGTCCGTCACTCCAGTACAAGCTTTAGGAGTATTGATTTTTTTAAATAACTTGAATTCCTTAACCATTCCTTGGGACTGACCTTTTTGTGTTAATATTAATGAAAACAAGAAAATAGAAGGGGTTCTAAGTGATTACTTTGCCAAAAGTCTGATGTGAGTTACGTGAGTGGAACAGGCAGTTCACTAAACTTTAGGATGAAAGGCCATAAAGGTTTTGTTTGGAGCACATGATTTTTAAGTTTTCCGCTTTTTTAACATGACTTTTTTTGTATATTATTAATTAAAAAAACAAATACATGTCTTATAAAATCTCAGATCACTTCCAAGCATGGAAGACATTAAAATACAATTATTTAGGTAAATGCACATGTTTTTTAGGTAACCAATGAAATAAATGCTAAAATTCGATAAGAGCACTAACAACTTGCCTAGCCTATTAATTTATATTTCTCGCAAAACTTGTTCACTTCTTTTAATTTCTACGTATTCACAGTTAGATACTGTCACTTTTATAGTTTATATTTTAGTTTTGTCACATTTTTACAGCTAAAATTTAATGAAAAATCCACTATGTACATTATCAGTGATATTTACATTATTACAGAGTGAGTATTACAAGGACAATATTTTCTTAATACGAAAATATGCAATTTGAATTGTGTAAGTATGTTGATGAGTATACAGTTTAAGCTATCTTAGGCAAAATTTAATATTTATAAAATTATTTAACAGGAGTTCTGTTGTTCCTTAGAACACGGTCTTATTGCCAACGATCAGATGAAGCGTGGACTGAATAAACTGAATATCTTTTTTTTGTTTTTTTTTTTTTTTTAAAAACGTATATTTGGTGTTTTCACAAAAATCATCAGTCAATCGAAATCACCTGTTATTTTTTTGAAAATATAGACCTTCGTCTAGACCTTCATTTTTTAAAGGATTTTTTTTTCGGAGTTCAAAAAATGTTTAAATTAGGAAAAGAAAGTTTTCCATCATTCTAATCACATACATCGTTAAGCAAATAATTGAAATTAATTAAAGAAAGGAAAATATTGGAAAATTTAGTCTGTATACATTGCTTAGTAAAAGCCTTTTCGTTCGCTACTTATTTTAAAACACTCTTTAGTTTATCCAAAAAAATGAATTAACACTTAATTTCATGATCTATATTTGTAATCAACGAACGTGCTGCTATACAATGAAAATTAAATTAATATCGCCTATTCGTTATTAATAAATGTCAAGACGAAAACTTCTACAGCTTGTGTCTGTTTGTCTGTTCATTTTGAAAAGGCATAGTTTAGTAACTTAGGAATAGCCTGGATTGTGTATCATCTTGATGCAGCGTTCGGGAACATAGAAATAGTAGCAGAATGGGAAAAATTAGCAGAGTATATGTTGGCTTAGTATCTCCATTGTAGAAAACAATGTGATCGAGTGTCGTTTGTTTGTACGATTTTTAAGAAAAATGCATGCATCTTCATTAGAAATTCGAAAGGTGTTGTTAGAGGCCTAAGAAGGTTATGTGTAGGGCAAAGACCAGGCAATGGCTTTATAGAGTGTAGTAAATTATAATTAAATCCGTTTCCTCGATGCACTGCACGAATCTGAAACGTGAACTAAGGTTAATGCCTTTCTTATAAGACTTGTGTCGACTAAACCAAATTTTTTTCAACATACTACAAAAATAATTTTAATAGATTTTATCACTAAACTTACTCATGTGTTACATATTTTCATTTTATGCTGCTTTTGAGTTTAAAACAACCTGAAGAAAATATTTAGCATTTAAAATTGGTATATATTTATATAAATGTATAAATTAAACGTTATCAAGAGATGCTATTTGTATGTAGACTAGCCTAGCTAATTTACAATGAGTTTGCGTAACGGGAGGAATGGATTTAGCGCGCCGTCCGGTTATAGATTACAAAAAATCCGACAAATGTTTTCACCTGGACTTTCTACTTTTTCAATTGAATGTTTATTGTTTCCAGAAATGAAAATGCAACACTTGCTGTGGCAAATCGGTTTTGATTCACAATAAAATCGAAGCGTCTACCAAGGAGCAAGTTAAAATAAGCGCTATCAAATACGTCTACGTTTGGTTCATGTACTGCCAAGAGGCGCAGAAGTGGATCTGAGGCAAAAGCTTGAAGTCTACGATCTTTTACATTTTACTGACAAGTTTAAAGACATATTTCTATAGTAAGTTATTCCTGTAAAATTATGAATATTAAACTGTTCTTACTTTTGTAAAAATATCAAAGGAAGTTAGTTTTTCAGTCCAAAAGTAAATAGCAATAAAATTTCGCGCAGTATTGAACAAATATGAAATTTCTTTAAATTTATTTTCCAAAATAAGTCCTCAACTCAAGAAATATTTTTATTTTCGTAATTATTTGAAGATTCACGGGGTTTTCTTTTTGCCTTTCACAATAAGATTTCTTATCCAGGAGTATGAATGTATTATTCAACAATGCACTTTTTAAAATGATGGTATTTTAAACTGCTAGAACTAACAAAATAACCTTCTATAACGTTAACCAGTCACGTTCCTCAAATTCATCACTTTTTTAACAGTGGTTTTGTGCAATTTATAACAAAAATATGAATATGTTGTTAATGTATTCCTCTTATTTAAGTTAAAAAAAATAAAGATCGTTGTTATAGTTGTTATGCTTTATCTAAAATAATGCAACACTACTATTTATAAAATTCTATTAGAGAAAATTCGGTGTTTTATTAACACAACCCAACATTTTTCTAATTTCTTCAGTTTCATGCAACAATTTCAAAGGTTTTGAAGCAATAGTCTCGAATTTAAAATCCACGCTTCATCGTAGTAGAACTAAACAATTTCGAGGTTAACACTTAACCTACAATAGTTGTACGTGATCAAACGTCTTTTTTTCGAAAGAAACAAGGCACGAAAGGAAAGTTTTAGATAGAAAAAATAGGACAAATCGACATGGGTGTTCGCATAGTTTACATATAAGTGATGCCGGTCGCTGAGAGCGAGCGGGATCCTACAGTCTAAGACAAGACAATTCCTCTAGTGTATGCACCCTCTTAGTGTCTAAGTGTTTAAATAATTTTGAATATTTGTTCCGCTTAACCTTAGTTGCTTTTGTGGTCTAGGTACTACAAGCTAGAATTATGTAAAAATAGAAAATAGATACTATCACCTACGATTGAATCGGTCCTCACGTTGTTCGGTGCGTCCCAGCATTAAAATCTATGAAACCGACGTCTAATCGAGAAGGCTAGTTAAAATCGAGGGTTAACGTTAAGGAGCGGCCTTAGAAACGTACTGGTTTTTCAAAAGCCTACGAATTGTCCTCGGCACGACGTTTCAAGTTTCTTCAACCGATGGCAAGGACAAAGTTCGAAGGACTGATATACGAGTATGGAGGGAGGTTCTAGACATCGTCTTCTAGGCATCTGTTCATGGGTGACGGTGATAGTGCTGGAGATGGACTAGTTGAAGGTAACTGCAAGGACAGCTGCCCAGTGTCCGGCCCTGGCTGCTGGCCTTCTCTACCTTGGAGTTGTAACTGCGATACACCTATGGTAGTAAGGTTTGAACTGCTTGTGGCATTGGATATAACGCGCGGGTGAATAATGCTATTGATGGCATGCATGATATGATCGAGTTTCTTGTCCATCACAGAGAGTTGCTGCTCTACGCGATAGAGACGTGCACCGACTGTCATTGGTTTCACATTACCGACCCGGTCTATGCCAGCTAAATAGCTTCCAGGCTTTCCTAAAGTCTGGTCCAATCGTCGTTGTAACTCCTGAAAAAATAATACAAATTATATTTAAGTAAAAAGTGAATATAATATTCCAGGCATTTTGGTTTTATCTTAAAATAATAGGACTAACGTGAATGGCTTAAACGAGAAACAATTTTAATTAAACGTAAATGGGTCATTAAAATGTTTGAGGAATTTTTGAGTCGAAATTAGTTCAATTTTGTAACATTATTGTCATGGAGAAATATAAATACAAGATAATATAACATAATAAATTCGAAAAATTCAAAAGTTGGAGTTAACTCTGATGTTTACTACAAATTTCTTACCTTAATTCGCACCATCATATTTAGGTGTCCCTGCGAGTATTGCTCTATAACATCCCGGACATCGTAGGGCTTTCGAGCCTGCTGGAATTTTCGTCTAGCTACAAAGTATTTGATTTTGCGTATCGCACGAATCGCGTTTCTATGCGCCTCTGTTAACCTGCGAAAGAATGAACTTTCAAAGATTACGCTCGTTACTTGGGAAACGTCAGGGGATGCTCTGGGTTAAAACTTACGTCGTAACTCGTGCGGGTTCTACTTCTTCGTCCTGCTCTTGTTCAGGTTCCACTTCATCACTGGGTGCTTCAGTCACAGAACTGTTCTGGCTTACAAATGGACCTCTAGTGGTTACTTGTTCACCTTTTCGAACGCGATTCGGGGTGCCTACAATGAGTGGACCACTAATGTAGTCAAGCGTTGTACCTATATCTAATTTATTGTTTTTTTTTTTTTTAATTCTCAAACGAATCCTTCGATTATTCAATATATTAGATAACAACAGACAGACTAACGGAGAACACGTTCTAAGTCCACGTAAAACCCGTTTCTTTTTCTAGAAATAATATCCTTTTACTTAAATTTAAGTGGAAAAAACATGGTTCATACTTTTATTGGACATATCTATTGATGTACATCCACTTACAAAAAATTGTATCCTACTTGAAGTTCTGCATTTTCCGAGTTTAATAAAATGATTTTGAGGTTTTCAGTATTTTGCTCAAAATAATGTTTAAAATGCTGCTTCCGTTTAAGAAAAAGAAAAGATCGATTTTTTGAAAGAACTGGTTCTTAATTAACATTATACATCTTCACAAGAAAATTCACTTAAATTTTTCGCTGATAAAGTAACTTTTACCAGTGTGCTTAAAATCGAAATTAATTATTAACAAAAAGAACACACTCCGCGAAATTTAGTATAAAGTAGGGTTTGCAGTCGAAAATACTTTTACGAATTGCGATTATTTGACAAAAGAGTAGATAATATCGTTTTATAATTATAATTATTACGAAATAATTGAAACACACAGCCATATGGAGGACACTAAATACACTCAAGAGTGACTTATAGTTCCGAATTCTGATTTTGGGGCAGAGATAAATTCAACCTCGATATAAGATAATCTCGGTGAATACGGCCTTTAATGTAATTTTACTTCAATTATTAAATAAAAATCGTTTAGAAAATACATGGCACAAAAAGACATTTTCTTAATTGCAATCTAATAGAGGAAAAAATGTGACTAATGCTAGCTGATTTATCCGAAACCAGGTTTAGGCACACCACAGTATGCCGCGTATACTTCGCAGGAAAGGGATGTTAATTGAGTGACTATCAAGAGGGGATTATGCCATTTTTCAATGAGACAAGGGCTGATCGAAGGACACCGTCGAACTGTAGGGAGGAGGCACTAGAGAAAAGGTTTTAAGGTTGAGAAGTATCCCATTAGCTTTTGGCTAAGTAATTACAATTACCTCAATCACTTCATCCGGTCCGAAATGAACCTACATTAGCCACTATTGTCCATTAAGTGCCAATTACCATAATTTTGGGGCAGAAGAGGTCCAAAATCCGCCAACCAGCCAGGTCTGATCTCAAGGACACCATTCCCGAAATTGTCGAAAATTCATTACTTTGTTCTCATCAAGTAAACGGCTCTCAGAAAACTTTCACCAAAATGGCCAAATCCGAAGTCCAGCGGAATGGGCAATTTGCACGAATAAGCCGCTTCTTGTAGATTTATTATCGCAATTACGCGGACATGATTAGCGGCAGCATTTTTCATAAATGCGAGCGAACGGGGATCTCCGCGGCTCTTAGCCAGCGGTCATTCGTGGCAAAGGGTTATCGAGATTTGCCCACTTTATCTAATGGCTGAACTCCTGGCTCTCACGGAAGTGGGTCGCTGTGGAACGTCCTTGGCCAACTACTATCACTGGAGGTTACCTGTAATCCCAACCCGTCCTCTCGCCTTATATTTTATTTTCCTTCTTGTTTTCGGTTTGTGTAAATTGTTAGCAAACATGTTTGTAGGCCACTAGTGGCTTGAGGAGGCTAGGTCAATCGAAAAGTTGCCAAGGGCCATTTTCTAGGCGTGCACGGGCACAACGAGGAGCTGGATTTCGGTGGTTTGCCCAAACCGGGAAGTACGAAACTTCTAGGCTAGTTGTGGTCTGGAGGGCTTTGGGTCTCAGGCTGGCTTTAAAATCGCAACTCTGGAATTTCTCACACGCGTTCCGCCTGCTTCCATTGCCCTCTAACTTTTCGAAGAACTCCGGCTTCTAGCATGACCGGAAGTTCGGACCATTTGCATAACTGAATGCTAATGCGAGGAGGGCCTGCTGCGGTGCTCCGTGTGGATTCGGTTATGTAACTCTGATGAACTTAGGTAAGTTTTCTGGATACGATTCCAGTGGATTACCTTTGCAAGCAAGCAAAGGAAGCCAAGCAACTTTTGCTTAAAATTTTTCATAGCAGTACGTGTACATTGCACATGGAGGTGCAGGGAGTAATTTAAAGTAGGTAACAAGCAATTGAAGTGAAGTATCGGATTTATAAAATGTTTAGTGCAAGGTCCTACTAGTTTCAAGTATTAGTGTAAGAAAAACTGGAGGTAATATTTCCCACGTCGGCTTAGCCCAAGCCGAGATTGCAAAATGTTATCCAACATGTGAATGTTCTCCTATCCAAAAGAATTTTGAGAAGAAAAATATATCTCAGGAAGCAATACACGATTTGAATAGGGTTTTTCGTGGATTTCAATAGAGGAACTGAAACGCTTTAGCACATCAAATTATCGAACAAAATAAACCTAAGATATCTAAAAATTCATACTAAACCAATCTTAGGGACGTATCCCACAAATTTGGAATGAAGGATTTGCCCAACGTTCCTCTTTAAGATTGCAGAATATTGAATAAAATAACAGCTGATAAGAAATAGAGTACTTTTAGATTCGTGTCAATTTTGAATACCATGTTTCTTCATTTAATTAATATTAAATAGCGTTGTTTTATTATTCTTGGAGTAACTTTTAAAAACTGCATTTTATGACTGAGTTAATAATTGTAGATTTGCTGAATGCACCCGACAATTGAAAAATAAGAACAAATGAAATATAAGGATTTCAAAACATTGATTAAAATTCGCAAAATTTCAATACCAATGTATTAGATAATCTGGTACTGTAATTATTATTTATTTATATTTATAATAAAAAGTGTTTTCTGAAGTCCTTACTTTATTTGAGTTTTATAGTTTTTTGGCGTTCAAGCATTTTCACTATTAATTAAAAGAATAGAAATAATATCAGCGGCTCAACTCCAAAGCTTAGTACTACACAAAAGTACAAAAAGGACTATAATTTCGATAATGTATGCACGTCTGAAGCGTACACCAAATACTGTGAACTTTTTTCGAATTTAAATCTAGAACTTCTTATATATTTTCTTTGTCCTTAGACTTGTGGATGATTTTTGATAACCTCTCAAGTTTTCTTCGAAAAGAATTGTTTTGTAGAAAGTCGTCGACTATGTAAAACTCAAACCTAATTAAAAATAGTCACCAACATGTTTTTGTAATAACTTAACTTATGAGTTTTTCAAGTAACCTGATTTTTATAAATCAAATAATATTAATAGTTTCGTCAAGATGACGATTCCATTGTAGTGCGTTTGGGCAACTATTTTTTCGACGTGCAAATCAGTCCTTAAGACTAAAGGGATCCGAGGTGTACTTACTGGCACGAGGTTCTTCCGCGTAGAAGACTACATCTCCATCAGATTCGCTTTTCGGAGGCTGTGGATCGTTCTGCGCGGTGTTTCCATTGTTTCCTGTACTCCCTCCTGCACTTGTTGGAGGAGGGGTTTGTGTTCGTTGCTGCTGCTGTTGGACATTGGACGTATCCATACGATTCCTAGACTTCCTCCGCTTCAGGACGCTCGCACCTCGTTTGGCAACCTGTACCATTAGGGTCTGACCCGAATGAACCACAAACGAAAAAAGAAAAACAACAACACATTGAACACATCGAGCGACACTGAATTTTGCATCTCGTATGATGGGGTTGGGGGATGGGTGGAAGAGCGCTTTTCAACTTTTTGTTAGAATTCCACGGATGAAAGGGTGGTACCAATTGCTTAATGGGGGTCTGGCGGTGCGATTCGGATTCGATTTTGGGTCAATGGAGCTATGGAGTTAATACGACAACATTTTCAAAATACCCGGAGAGGGGAACAAGACGCGTACTGGAAATAGGAAATCTACAGCGACAGACTATTCAAGGCACGTACTGAAGAAGAAGTTGAGATTAGCTACTGTGGAAGGTATGAAGAATACTACGATTGTGCTTGAGGGGTGGGGGCCTCTTTGTGAATGTCCTTACCATGTTATCCGTTTGGAACATCAACAGGCATAGTACAGTGGAAAATAATTACTTGTATTATTCTGCATCACTTAAACTTAAACGCTAGCGATACTTGCGATTTGCCAAATAGTTCGCATTTATTTTCAAATATTTTTGGTTATTTTATTTTAAAGCGGTTGAAGTGTTCATGGGATGTTAGTAAACTGATTTGTGTGAAGTTAACGAGTAATGCGAAGTAATATTGTAAAGCTGTTCGTATACATACTGTTAAACTGTATAAAGCTGCCTGAAAAGATTTTAAGTGGAAATTTTTGTATAGTGCAGTCCAACAGGGGTGACTTTTGAAACATAGGCAGGTCTACAACGACATTTTACGGCAGTTATTCTTATTTCTATTACGATGTTGAATATGAAAGTATCAAAAAAAAACTTTTTTGATCTAATTCTCAACATCTATGTAGGTCAAATATTAGCCTACAATTTCTAATTCTAGAGTACCTTTAATAAACGTATAGACACATTTTTCTAATCGATTTCTAAGTAATACATCTGCACATATAATTACAAAAACACGAAACACTTTGATGAATTAGAATTTACATTAGAATCTAGAAAAAGAGTTCTCCTTCGTCTGCAGCATAAATAATATAGTTTATATTTAAAAATGTCCAGAGGAGAAATACGGTGAGAAAGACATGAAAAACAATGAAGATTAAAAAAAAAAAATTCTTATCTAATAACAATTTATTCCTTAATTATATTAATATTCCTTAATTGAAGATGTTTTAGGAATTTTTTCTGAATTGTCATACGCTCTTACTCAAGTAATTGTAATTTTGTTTGTAAGAGAAAAATGCACACACTTATTGATTTTGAAGAAATTTGTATTTAATGAAAGCTATCTTAATTAATAATAATATAAAGTTTTCTCTTTCATCACATTAATGCAAATATCTTTAGCAGGAAATTAATTTTCGAAAAATTCAAATATCAAATGCAAATCCTCAATTGCTTTTATTTTGTTGTCTGCATGAAGAGATCCAGAAACAAATATAAATGCATTTATGCTTATTTTTTTCGAGGCTTTTATTGGTATTTTTCAAAGACCGCAGCCAAACAGAGTTAAAAAATATCATTTTTCCATGGCTATACTATTTTCGAAATTTTATAATTTAAAGAAATTAGTTAAAAGTAAGGGAAATGTTTGATAAATTGATAAAATATAAGCAAGATATTTAAAATTCCATATGCTCTGTAATTTAGGAGACCTTTGAAAGACGTTCAAGAGATGTAGTAAGACTGTATTCTAATTGGGTCTTTTACAAGACAATTTTACGGAAATCAACGATCAATTGTGATGCTGTATTCCTTAAGTGTCTTTAAGTCATGATAAGTTTTTCTCTAGTGCGCAAATAACAAGAGGAGGTAGTAATATTTCTGATCAAATTATTTAACACAAAGCATATCATGCAGTCGTTGTAAACAAATAAACTAATCTTGCTAGACTTTTACAGGTAGCGATGTCTTTAAGCTCAGCTCTAGCGCTATGCTCACGGGCAATCCAAATTAATTTTGTAAATAAAACTTCGAATTGAACCGAACCAAAGTTTTTGGCCTGACAGTGGCAGCATTATCCTTCTGGATAATCTGAAAGTTGCCGATGTTTGGCTAGTACTACCTCCGAAATTTAATCCCCAACAAGTAACGTCACGTGCACTTAATATGAAAGGCAAAGATAAAAAAGGGGACTTGGCAACAGGAGCAGCAAGAAGCAAATAAGAAAGTGGATAAAGTCGCCTTTCTTAAGTAAACCAGGTAGCGAGAGTATCCTGTTGAAAAAACAAGGATCAAAGGAAACACTTGAAAGGACAGATCGTGAAGAGGAAAAATTCATGGTGAAGAAGATAGAAACAAATCAAGACGGTGGAAATTCGAGGCGTGCATTGTAGCAAAGCAGTTTTACGACACCAAGACGACAGCCTGGGGTGTTCCCTTTTTTCGACTGTCCAAACTGTAAGTACAATTCTACGGCATGCAAAGTGTCTCACTATGGCGAGAAGGAGGTACAAGGAACGGGTAAGCTTATGACGCAAACAGGTATAAAATTTCCAGCTAAGCAAACGAGAAAAACTTAAAAATTCAGTACCCTCGAGGAGCAGCGTCCGTCAAGTTCTGAGTTTAATAAGAAAACGTGTACGGGAATTTTATCAGCGGCTATTCTCAAGAGTTCTGTTGCCTTTTGAAAAAATTTTATGTAATTCTGAATTTGAGAACTTCCAAAGTTTTATCAGGAATATTTTCCAGAAAAGTAAAAAATAAACAAAGCAACAGACATTAAATTCCTTATTAAAATGGAATGTTCTTCGATCGTGTTATTTAGATAAATTACAATAGTTTTGAAGATATGCTGTATTTGTATTAAGAGCAAGTGAAATGCTAATAAACACTAGATGTAAGAATGAATTGCTAATATCTAAGAATGTTATACTCTTAAAAGTTATTAGGAATTTTTCACATTTAAGTATAAAAAAAAATTAAAACTAAACAAATATTTTTATTGAATATATTTTAAATCTTTTAATTCAAATAAGATACGAAAATACTTTTGAATGTTTTTCAACTCGTAGAAGCACAAACAAGATCCCCCTTCTAGAAGGGGTTTAACCAATATTTCAAAATGCTTTGTTAAAATTGTTGGTGAAATAATTCGGCCGATCTTAAAGTCTAAAGAAATTTTATATTTTACTCTTTATTGAACGTAAAGAGAAGAATAAAGCGGTTTATGAACTCTAATGTAAACAAAACACCTTTAAACCCTTGTTAAATATAGAAATTTTAATTAATTCAATATACGTATATGAAAATTTGATATTAAGGAAACTCTTAAATTTTTTTATTGTCCGATAAGTATGACTATAATTTTTCCAATAGTTCACTTAAAGTTTGTGTGTGGATTAATTTTTACACCAGATGTAGTAGAATATGTTTAAAGGATATGTTTTCTTTGTGATGAAAGTGATGAAAATATTTGAGTATTGAAGAAATCGATACCATCACACTTTCTCTGAACATTTAACATTTATGCTGTACGATAGAAATCATTAAAAAAACCTTTTTGGGCAAACGGTGAATTGGGGAATCATTTCAATTGCAGGTGCCCACGGGAAAACAAGGAATTCCCCTGAATATCCAGATTCCAAGCACAACGTAACGCGATTACATTGTCGCGCAAAAATTTCACCACAAATTGCCCAAAATTACCCAGATTTGAAAGTGAGCCATGGGGAAGTGGGTCGTTTTGAATATGTATTTCCGTAACCACAGGTGGGATCAGTCTACCAGAGCTATGATACGTTCAATTTGAGTCGCTTTCGTGCATAATGGCACTTTATTGCTCACTTAAAAGCCATCTCTGGCCTAGACTTAGGATTTTGGAAAGTTATACCATTACCAGAACCGCCATTGCGCGTTTTGCTTGCAATTTTTTACGAGCGATTTCCGTATGAAAATTTTATTTGTCGTCTATTAAGGGACTCACGGCAGCTATTAATGGTGCCCCTGTGTGTCGGGCCATACGAGGTGACTTAATGTCGAGATAATGCCTCTTTGCTCACGGGAGATAACTTTTTAAATATTTTACGGCTGACATGGGCTCTAACAGCTCCTGGAACCCACGAAACCGCCTAGAATACGCTTATTAGCTGCGGTAATCTCATTAAGCGAAGAAGAAAATTTTCATCTAAATATTCAGCAGAGGTTCCATTTCAAAACAGGCGAAACGGCACATGTGGAGTTTATTTAATTTTCAGGAGGTTGTTGCTGGGCTTTCGATGGAGGTGTGACGCGGAATAGACTTCTTATGCTGACGGTTACGGATGGAAATTAAAGTAATGATACTATGACATGGATCTTCCCCGGTAAATAGGAAGAGAAAATGTTCCTTAAAGACTGATCATAATTTTGTAAAATGTGTGAATACTATTACAAGGTTTCGTTTAAAACTTTAGTATAAATTCAGATTGTTATATTAGTTGAACCTTGTAAAACTGCAAGTTACTCTTTATGTCATAGTACTATCAAATAAGATTGCTGTAGAATATTTTTTGGTCCCCATATATACACAAAGTTTTAAACCAAATCGACTGAATAAGAAAATAAAATCAGCTATATTTTTAATTTTTACGAGCTTACGCCTTTTTCACATACTTCCATAGGACCATATAAATGTTTTGCTTATAGTAATTTGCGTGAAATAGTCTTTTTTATAGACGTTCAAGATTTCAAAGCTTCCTAATTTGAAATGAATTTTTAAAATCTATGAGAGTTGATTTCGTTTTTTACCAAAATTTTAACGTATTTATGATATACGTAATTTTGCGCATGTTATTACAAAAAATTCGATATCGTCCAACAAATTGGATCGACAAGACTTTTGTTTGAAAATTTGCTAGATTGAGTAGGTTAATGTCTTGAATTGACGCCCACAGTTTCAGTGCTTAAATAAAAATTGAAGCGTGAAATTTCCTTTGAATAGCGCTTTTACATAGAATGTATTTATTTCGTCCTTTCAAAAACAGTTTAAATTTTATAGTTAAAATTCGTTGTTCGTAATAGAATAGCCACTTTTTAACGAAAAATAAATTTTTTTATGACTATAACCGAGGATTGTTTTGCCGCATAGCTCCTTTCTCTGTTCCATAAAAAAATTTGGTACTTTAAACTACATTCTTCAAAACAGAACTACAGATTTTCTAAGATAAAGAGAATTTCTGTGTGCTAGATGGCTAAATTCCTCTTGTCTTTGCTAGTATTTTGTTATGCAAAATTTCATAAAAGTTTGAAGAGGCCACTTATATGTCTAATGGTATTAAATGTAGGTAATTGAGTTTCGCATGTGTTTTTCCCACTTTTGCACTTGTTTCGGAAGTAATTAAAAAGACCATTAATAGACTCAATCAGAAGCGCGGTAGCGATTATCAAATTCTCATTAAAAGTTCCCAGTGTCTCTGGAAGACTCCTGGTGAATCGAATTAAAATTTTAAGTGGCTCATTTGGTGTGACAGCAACCTCTCACATTTTCGTAATTACAAATTAAAATTCGCCCGGGCATCGATTAACCTCGATCCCCCGAGACATGCAGGAGCAGCTGGTGGCGTCAGAAATGGGACGTTCCACTAAATCAATTTTCTATGCTTCCCTATGGCGTGGGATGATGCCGCACGATTCTCAGTTCGCAGATTCCTCTTTGGAGCAGGCCAAAGCGGGGATAGAAGATAGAGACCCAGATAGGGCAGAAATATTGGAGGATTCATAAAGCCTTTTGCAACTTGTGGTAACAAGAGCTATCGGTGGACGGTGGAGAGAAAACCTAAAGCCTCTGAATTATAATTAGCTTAGGTGTGCGACAACAATCCATGTTATCCCGTTATCCCTTAATCTGATTATTTTGTCTGCTTATTTTTAATTTGGGTTCGACAGCGGTCTTCAACCAAGAAGCTTAAGTCGCTGGACAAAAGAGCCTGTGGAAAGCATGCTGAAGGCGACAAAGGTATCGTGTCGGAGTTCTTAAGAAGGGGAGAATCTTATTTATGGACGAGAATAGAGTCAAAAATCTCAAATCAGGGATATTTTCCAAGGACGTCTTATCCAGGAACAGCTGACCAAAGTTAAAGCGAATCTTCAAAATTGCATTTTTTGCATCTTGTTTAATTTTATTTTTTTTTTCAAAATAATTTTGGTCCAGCCATTTTAGATAAAACGAAATTAAAAGTTTAAAAACTAGATCGATTTCAACGAGATGCAAACGTAATAGAAACAAAAGTACAAAACACAGAAAATTCAGAAATTGGTAAGCTTTAACTTCTTTAATTGATTTTAATATTGAAGGGATAAGAATAGTCATTAAAATGTGAAAATTTCCAGAATATTTAAAATGTGTTAAATATTAATAATTGTCTGTGCCATATTGACACGAAAATTCATAGTCAAATAGTAGCATATTTTATAGTTTGCTTCGTCATACTTTTAAAAAAAGCTTATTGGTAACCTTTTTGAAGTAAATACTCCGAAAATATTTGTTAGATTGTTAAGCATATAATGTATGATAAATATTTGGACATTTTTGAGCCATCAGATCGATAGATATGAAAAGCCTGTGAAAGGAAATATTTTTCCTATCTTTTTTTTCGCCGAAATTCTTGCGTTCAGGAGCGACTGGACTGTTAATAAATCATATTAAAATAAAATATAACACTCATGTTCATGTGTTCATCTAGGTAAAAGTATAAAATTTGTACATGCTTGTGTTAGGCGGACACGGTTAAAGACATTACAAGCAACACTCTACAGCATTACACAGAATACTTTAGAAGCCATCAGTCTTACAGGAGAAGAAACAGATTTGCTCACCTTTCCTAGCTGCGTCGGCAGAACCGTGTTGTTAGAATTGTTCTGGGTGGAGTTGTTGTTGTCATTGTCGTTCTTGACGTGTATTAGCCAGGTCGCCTCGCTTTGGAAACTCTTATCGGCGGCGTAGCACCGCCAAAGACATTGAATCAACATTGCAGCAGCCGGAATTTGTCTGTTGAAATGTTTCTGACGCTGCTTCTGTTGAACTTTGAGGGCGAAACCGCTGCCCAAAATGCCCTAAATTAATTTATTAACAGAAAGTTAACATCAAAATGGTCTACTGCCTAAACTTTCGTCTAGTTCCACTATACTTACGGCTGGTAGTGCAAAGAACGAAATGGCGAAAACGCTAAAGCAGGACGCTACTATTTTCCCCATCCACGTTTGAGGAACTGTGTCTCCATAACCAATGGTCGTCACTGTTATTACACCCCACCACAAGGCATCAGCATAACTTCCAAAATCGGTTTTCCCATTTGGTCCAACAACGTCCTTTTCAGCTAAATATACAAAATAGGAACTGAATATCAGCCCCAAGAATCCAATGTATAAAGTGGTGATAAGTTCCTAGAAGGGAAATAATTAGCTTTTAATAAAATTCTCTTATAATTCTTTAAATGAAATTTTTTACATTAAATCTACTCGTGGTTTATATTTTCTTTACTTGAATGGAGGGTAGTGAACTTTTTACTTACTTGCCGATGTATAAACACAACTGATCCTAACAATCTCCACGTGCCGCCTTGACGATCTACGTGCAGCATCCGAAGGATTTGAAGGAAACGAATTCCGCGAATTGCACTTGTTGCAAAAACTTGCCCATTGGAGCCAACTGAGAGCACAACCATAGAGGCCACTACCACAATGAGATCTGAAATCATGCAAATAAAAAATATTTTTTAAGACCATTTACTCCATTAGTATCTCATAAATAAGCAGCTTTGGATTAAGGTTCAGTCACGTTCAACATTTATTATTCTTTCGAAGGGCAAGAACACCATCGAACTCTTCGAATAGTTGCAGTAACTGTCCAAGACGTGGAACGGATTTTCACCTGCCCTTAGAACCTAATCAGATAAAGGAAGCAAGTGAAAAAAAAATTGTGTCAAGATTAAGAATCCATTAACCAACTTAGAGCAATCCATGTTAAGCACCTCATCGGTGTTAACGTCTTGAAAACATCGGCTCACCTCGCCGGTAGTATATTCCATTAATTATTTGCCTAGTTTGCCTTGTAGACTCCTTCCGTCAGGTCGCTTAGGGTCGTGGCTGAAAGGAATATGTCTTGGGACTAACGTAGCCGGAATAGCTTTAGCCTTAGATGTACAGAAAGATTACACATCTCGGTAGGCGCAGCAGGAAGGTGGGCGAAGGTTAAACAACTTTGGACCCCGCAGGCAGATCGCGTGGGGCAAGAGTAATGCTAATATAAATCTGAAATATGGATAATGACTTCCTTTCCTTAAGAGCTTAAGAGCTTTCATCTTTTAATTCACATGCGAGCCATTTATGAACCACGAAGAGAAGGAGCACTTTTCCCAGCTTGCGATTTCCTTTGAACCGGGTTCTTCAATGTGAGAAGGAAATGCAAAAGTTGTCGGAAATTTTAACTCGGTAAAAGATCTGAGACTGAGGCTTCTTACGGATTTATTTGACTGCGGGATGTTTCCAGATGAACGCCTTACGAATGAATTATAATGAGTTAAATGCCTTTGGGCATTTTGCCCTCTTTAAAAGAGTGTTTTATTGTACGTTCCATCTAATAAATTTCTTTCCATTTTTTTTCTAAATTAAATTGAATAAGTATAAGAAGGTAAAAAATTTAACTTAAGAAGTAAATAAAGTTTGAGTTGGTTGTCGCTATGTGGAATCTATTGGGCGCCTTAAATTACGAAGAGATGTAAGATTTCAGTGGAGGAGGAGTGTTCAATAATTGTAAAAGAACTAATATCAATGTATTTAAAGTAGAGCTATATTACCAAAAGTAATCCAAAAGTTTGGATCAAATTGACGCGAAAGATCCGAATAAACTTTAAAAGGAATTACATATTTCTTTCAATATGGTTAAATTGCTTTTCCACATTTACCTAGTCCTAAGCAATAAAACTAAAGTCGGTAGTTCAATTCAGGAAGGATTTTCAAATAACATCTTGTTGGGAAAATTGAATTTTGGACATTTTCGTGCAGTTCAGGCATTATAACTCATCATTTAAATCCCTACTATTGACAGTTGAAAGTGGTCAGATTCGCTTTTTTAATTATCGCCTTTTGTACATAAGTTACTCGAAATTTTAAGACTAGAAAATAAATAAAAAAAGAGCTTGGAGATATTCGTAAAATATCCTCAAACCCAAAATTTTATTTAAATCGATTTATTGACTTTGGTGCCGCAGGTGTCACCAGAAAGTGGAAAAAAAATCTAGAAAACGTATCATTTGAAGCATTTCGGTAAATATGTACCATGTTTTAGGGGATTTTTTTTTCTAAACAACAATATTTCTGTTAATGTACTAAACAATTTTCAATTTTGGCTGTTTTTTGTATATAAATAAACAGTATACGAACTTTGCTACCTTATTTATTAGTAATTGTTTTTCAATATATGAGAAAATATCAACTACGTGCTAGGACTCACATACATTTTACATTTTAATTTCACATTGTTTGCTTTCGTAAATAAAGTGAGCATTCTACCCACCACTATCGGCTTACATTACTTGAACTAGGCCTTGTGCTAATGTTACTTGTTTTAGAAAGAAGGAAGGAAGGCAACATTAACAAAATGGTTGTAATTTACATACTAAAATCTACGATGTACATATTACAGTCTACATATAAATCACTAGGTATAATTATTTTATCTTTAGCTTTGTTTGCACCGTTGTGGATTGACCCTGTGAATCAAAACAGGTGCAGGATTTAGTACTGGAAAGCTCGACGTCGTGGCAGGGAAAACACCTCATCGATTAAAAACGAGTATAAATGCAAATGGACTGCATACCATTGCAGATGGTTGAAGCTTTTGCATTCATAATGCATCCATAATATCCATAATGTGGATGGTAGATTAAATTTGGATTGACTGCAGAGTGGGTAAACGTGCACCAGTTCGCATAACTCTTACCCGTACAAACTTAGGAATTTGTTAACAATACACAGTCGGACCAGTCGGGAACATTGGATCTAATTTAAATATGTTCGACGTTCTGGAAGGGCTTCCTACTTACCGATAATGCAAATTGGTTTTCGAACGAACCGAAATCGACCGCAGAATCCCATGTATTTGGACCGACATCCCGCTGACCAGAGACGGATTAGATACTCCACGCCAAAGAAGACCACAAGACAAATCTCCATCCAGAAGAGCGTCTCGTTGGCGAAGTCACTGTATTGGTCTATGGTAGACAGAACGCTGAATATCAGGCAGACCAGGACGAGCATGAATCTGAAATGGAAAAGGAGAGCTTCTTTAGACTGGTCCTTCTTAAAGAGAATTACATGCTGTTTGATGGGCCACCGGCGGTCGGAAATGTTTGCCCCATAATTGGATCTTGGGATTTCCAGTTGTCACGGTGATATTTGCTTTCAAGACAAGCGATTTCAAGAGCAATGTATGAAAAAGGCCCTTTGGATGCCCCCAGCTTTTAACGTTCATTCTGAAATATTGCCAGGTAATCACATAATTGAGAAAAGACTTTGTCGATAAAAGCAATTGTTGTAGCATCTCATTGAGAGTAAGTCAGAACTTGACTTACTGACGTAGTCATTTAACACTAGGCGAACAATAAAAATAAAATAAAATTAAAAAAAGAATTCACAAAAAAATTATTATTGATAGATCGCCAATAGAATTGTTTAGCTGTATTTTTAAATTAAAAGTAAATATTCGTGTTACTAAAAAGTTTAAAAATTGCCAAATTAATTTCAAAAACCCTTTCCTTGTTTTATATAGAAATAAAAAATGAAATAAATAAAATAAAATAATTCATTCATTACAAATGAATTTAGAAAATTCTGTATTAAAGAAAAAAACAAAAGTTAAAAATTTTACTTAATGATTTTTTTCAATTTTGCCACTAATAACAACATAAAAATTTTTGAAATTAATTACTGTAATTCAGTTTAATTACTTGTTACTCAAATTTTATCGTAATATGTCATTAAACAGTTTTCCCTGAAAATATCTCTGAATAAATAACAGTCCTAAAAATATTTCATTGTTAAAGAATTTTAATAGCCTTTTCTGACTTATAATAAATTAATAAATTCGTAATTTGTATACCTTCGGAAACCTTAAAATAAATCGAAATATTTTTGTATTATTTATCGTATAATACATTAATTCACAAAAACAATCAGTTACTGCAATCATTCATTTTTTCATGTTTCCCAATTGAAGTAATTTCAATTTACTTCCATAGTAAATTTTAATAGAGAAATTTAAAACTGACTTTTAGTATCCGCTTCGTAAGTTTCAGTATGAATTTCACCAGTTGCTCTTTTAAATGTATGCAAAAATGAGTAGTCTGTCTCATAAGAAAGTATCCCTTTAAACACAAGAGCAAGCGTTATGGAACAAAAATGGTTTTATTCCCGTCAAATATCTTATCTCACGGTTTTCGCAAAAATTTTAAGGTGGGATCCAATCGTCGCCATTTGCAATGAGTTGCTCACACTTTTTATCGCAATTTAGACCCAATTTTTCAGCATACTCCTTAGTCAATGACTTCTAAATCTGCAGGGCTCTTAAAGTGCCCTATGAATCCTGTATTCATGGATTTTATGCTTCATATATGACCACACGCTCTCGATAGGATTCACATTTCCAGCCAGTTCATTGTTCCGATACCGTTATTGTCCTTCTACTGTGCGCGAACTCGGTTTCGGTTTTTCGGGTCGTTGTCCTCCTGCAAATGTCATTACTGGTTCTTGGAAGACTTTAATTATTTTATGCAGTACATGTTAACTTGCAGCGGTCAAGTTGTCCGTAAACAGGATGAGTCTGCTGAAACTATTTGTGGATCGCCATTTTGTCTTCTTTCGCCTAAACAGATCACGATATGTTTGTTACCCAAAAGGAACTCTCATCTGTGAAGATGATCTTTGTCCAATCGCATCCTAAACTTTCCTTTACTCATTGCAAGCATTTTTGTACTTGAATTATGATCAACATATTTTTCTTTAATGTACCTCGACATTTATGTCTGCTGCTAATATTCGACGTCCGATTGTATGTATTGATACCTGTATGGTCTTTTTGGCCAGTTTTTGTAGCCCTTAGCGGAGCGTGAGCGTCGGATTAGTTTCGAACAGCTGCCTAATTACCTCAACCGTTGTTCCTCTAGTTGCTCAGGTTTTCCCTCTCCCAGCTAAATCTTCAACATTCCCGGTGTCCATGTACTTCTTTAATCACTTCTTCACTAATGCTGCAGATGTTTTTGTATGACTAGCTACCTGCTTAATGGTCATGTTCGATCCTCTTAGGTAGTTTGCTAGGAATACAACTTGAAAACGCTTTTTAAATGCAGAACTCATTAGGCTTTACTTGTATCACTTCGGCGATTGAATACAAAACGAAGTGGATTTATTTTTGCGAAGTAGGTGAAGATCTAATGATTAGATGGCTCCCTCCCGCATATCTATGAAGTGCACGTGTGAGGATTAATATGAGATATGTTCTGGTCAGACAGACTGTATGAATCTTAAATTTCACATTCGTGTTTTCCACAACAAATGAAATTTAATCGTAATAATTCTTCTCTTTTAATATTAAAAAATGAACACTGATTTTTAAATTTTAATGCAATTGTAATAAGGTGATCTTCATGCTTTGAAATCATTCTAGAAATTTAAAGACAGTGTTCTATTCTATGGTAGACTTTGCGGTTCGATTTTTAGTACCTTATTCGTTAGAGCTCATGGTGAAGACGAGGAGCAATAGGGAAAGCGGTAAAAAGAACATTAAACGTTATCACCTTCTTTTAATCTCGAAAAACGGGTACACAGCTTTATGAGTGCCTTTCTTTGAAATTACCTGCCTTACTTTTGATAGCCGCAACTCCGCGACGTGGTGGTCCCTCAACGTTTCAACAAAAGCCAAATTTTATTCCCGGCCCAGACTACGCCGGGCAATCAATTACAGTTTCTAAACTTTCTTGGGCCACATCCCCAGAGTTGAAATAGAAACAATCGGTCGGGCTTTCTCCGGGAACAATTTCCAGGGCCAGTGGCGAACAAACAGGCAACATTGAAGCCATTTTTAATGTGGAAGAAGATGAAGTGCTTTGAGCGTGGACAAAAAGTGCATTCAAAGATCCATTAAAGAGCCATTAATACCGTCCCGTTCGCCTCCTCTGTGCGGTCTCTCCGCGCCATCTTATCAAAGTCTTTGATATGCCAAGCCGAAGAACATTAAACTGCTTCCAAGGAGGAGCTCCTTGGCGAACGGTGAGGCGACTTTCTTTCATCCGAGAATCGGGTGAAATCCTCCGGCAGGAAATGGTGGAACAACACAAAAAGTAATTTATAAAAACCATTCATCTGCAGTAGCTAAGCCAACAACGTCTTCAATTTCGCCGAAAGCAAGGTTGGCAAGCGGGCGGCTAGGGGTGGTCAGGGCGGCTTGATATGATGACGCAAAGTTAGTAAGAGCACGTGCTAGAAACGCTTGTTATTCTTTCTTTTTCCTGTTGCGACATTGGAGTTTGCAGCCCATTAAGTCGTCAGTTTTCTTTTTACTGCGTCCTTGCATGAATGCCCTCACTCTTTGGCGAATCTTATTTCGAAAAGCTAGCAACCTCAAATGGGACGGAAATATGACAAGGGAGCCCCGATCTCTGCTGTAGCTACATTCGCCTTGATAATTTTTATAAGACTGCTTACTTGCTAGCGCCGTCACAGCTGGTCAGATGGATTATATGACGACGTGCACTGGATTCTGCAACTCAAAACGAGTGTCCTAAAGCTCGGGGATAATGTAGCAGTATATGCTTTTATTACGGAGAACTACTAGGTCTTGCTTGGATCTATTCCAAAAGGAATATGAAAAGAGCTGTGGAGCACCCTCCTCCAAATAAGGGTGATTTCTATTCCTCTTGGGTACAAACTGAATACATGGATATGCTTGATTAACATGCTGCGTCAAAGGAAATACCCTCAAATAAAGAGCTTGTATTGCGACACCCTGTATCCTTTTCGCCTTACGCTCGGCGTACTGGCACCTATGACAATTTCCACCTTAATTACGGTATAGTGGCGTCTAACGATATGCAAATCGATAATTTTCGTAATTAAACTTAGGAGACGTAGACCTGTGCAAACAAACAGTGGCACCTACTCATTTGTCGCCACTTCGAGTCTCATGTGACGGGACAATTTGCGCCCATATGCATCGAGCCGGAAATTAAACTTAATCGATTCCTCTACATGTGCGCAAGAACCTGGTTAAATTAATAATAGCCATCATGCATTAGATGCGACCATATTACCTAATCGGGAAAGTCAACGATTTAATTCAGGATGCTGAGGTAAATAGTTAAAAATACTACACTATTGCGTCATCTAACCACATGAAGGGGTATGGTGTGGTATGTTATTATATTATCAATAAATTAAATTAATTGGTTGATATTAAAACTATTTCCGCCTATAACCAATTTAACACATTTTTTTTTGCAAAATTAAAAATTATTTGTTCAATGATAGAATCAAGAGGATTTTAAAAGTTTTAATAGGATGGGCCGTAGAAAGAAAAGTAATTTGGATCTTTTCTGAAAATATGAAATACTATCCCATAAAAATTAGTTTTAAATTTCCATAGCCTTTTCAATTATTTAAAATTTTATAACTACGGCTTGTGTGTTCATTTGTATAGCTCTCTACTCGCATCAATGATATGGTACAATGCGATAGATTTATACACGGAAAAACTCTTAAAAGGAATTCCAATATTTTTTCTACATTACGTACTCTCAAATAATTTCAGGTAATGCATCGTTTTAGTGGACGTGCGCATTTTATTGCCCGGATATACCTTCAAGGTAAATTGATCCATTAACTCTCCAAATCATCCGTTGGAAGTAAGGTAGATTACCAAATGCCATCTATCCGATGCATTTTACGGTGCACTTCGAATTTTATCTACCGACGGATGGAAGCGGACTCAAATATACGGGATTGATATTTGGGACGCAGAAAATTTCAGCAGCATTAGTATGCTAAAATCGACTTGCTACTTTTCGAAGTCATAAATCGTTCTAATACCTCCTCAGCCCACTTGAAGATTTCCAAACCCATCGGATGAAAAAAGGGTCAAATCCGCCGGGTGTCAGGCGTACCTGTGAAGTGCAGACCTTTTTGATGCGCCCTCCTGTACCCAAGGGAGGTCTTTTTAAAGGTCAAAAGGTCTGGCCAAGTATCTCAGGGGTCGGCGGAATCGTTCTTATTCGATCGTTTGCGGCAATAAGTTCTGGGAATGAGCGAACTGGGAAATCATTTGTGTTCCGTTACGGAGGGACCAGTCCCATTGATAAGAATGGAAAAGTCCTTCCACTTCGCTTTGTCTGTGCTATCGGCTGCTCATAACATGCTCGGATCCATTCTGCCGTGATAGTGCTCCCGTCCATGTGGACAGGTGGGCAGGGATATCCTCCTGCAGGACGTTCGCTGGCCGTTGCATGTGAGCCTTTAAAGGGCGCAGGCGGTTTTTATGTTTGAGACAATGCCTAGATCCCTCCTGGGAGGTGCCAACTTTTCCTGGGCCGCAGTATCCAGCAGAGGATAATTGAAAACAAATTCATTCGGGTGGAATAAATAAAGTTAACTGGTAGATATAATAAAAAGGGAGACCTAGGAGTGTACTAGTTAAAATGTAGTCATCCCCGGAGGGGTGGATTGTTTGCATTTTAGTTCCTGGGATAACTCCGCTACTTTGCCTTTTGCATAAATTTTGGATGAAAACGGAACATGTTGCAGCACTGCTTGAAATTTTGGTTAAATTCTCTAATTATGCTACGTTTGTACGCTTTTCTGTTGATTTAAATTAAGAGGATCCCTTGGAAATTTCAGGTGCAGTTTATTACTGGGTAGGTGTATGAGAACTCATTAACCATATTCAAGAGGAAACCATTATTTGGCGATTCGGCGGTTACAGAAGTGGCTGAAAGGATGAAATTCGCTACTACTAATATTAATATCATCCTTCAACACATCAGAGGAACATAATCGTTAATTTCACCTTTTCTTAGGTGTACCTCATCTTGGGTAACTTTTGCACAGCTCGACCAACCATGCAAGGATTCCATGGTACGCCAAAGGCACTTCGCCTAGATGATAGCCTTTGCATCAGCATCATTACCTTAAATAGCACCGCTCCTCTGAAGATATTTCAGGCGTCAGCTTATTTATAGCACCCAGTTTGTGTTTTCCTTGACGCTGTTCGCCTTAAGTGCCCTCTTGTATACGGCATATCTGCCATTACTTCTGGTTGTCCTTTCCCAGTGGAACCTCCTTAACCAAAGTGGTTCTGCCGCACGACTATAAATCTGCCAACCAATCAAACATTTGCCATGTGTCTCTCTCCCTACAGAAAACTTTTGCAGTACTTTGAAAAGGTGAAACTAGAGGTGGTAGCGGTCCAAAATCTAAGCAGCTTCACCTGCGGTAGTTGCAAATGATTAATGTCCGCTTCAAATACGAAATCATCCTGTACTACGACCGGTAAAACCCCTCCCACCGTGATCCCCTCGAGAGTGCAATTTTAATGAGATACAAAGTTTTTCCCTTCACCTAATCGTCCAACGGAACCTCAGCGTTCCGCCATTTTCTGGCCCATAATAGCCGGACAGACACAACCCCAAATGTTATGTTGCACAATATCAAATTAACGTGGGGAGTATGTTACCCACTAGAGATCGAGGTCTGACGTCAAATGAAGCCGGGGTTTCAATTAGGGTGGAACAATCCGACCACCTTGTGCATACGAAGTGCGCATCAACTGGCACTTTTATGTTGATCCTGGCACTGGAAAAATCTGGAAAAGTAAAATGTAAAAATATGGAAGTGACGGATTGGTCCCTAGAGGACAACTAATTTGTAAATTAACCACTCAATCAGCCATTGCTGGGCAAACAACAAGGACAGTGAAGTGATTCTGGTGAAAAATGTATTTTAAAGAATGGGAAATAGCGCGGAAATTTGAAAGGAACTTCCCCAAATTGGAGCGGTAAGAGTTTAAGAGTTTTAATCGAATTAATTTCTAGTTATTGAAGTAATTTGACAAACTATAAAAACGATTGGTGTAAAACCAATTAAAATGTGGTTTACTTTAATTATAGATTAGTTTAAAATGAAGAAATAAACAACGGTTACGATTCTTGGTTTTTGCATTTGAAGATGACACTGATTAAACGTACACCGTCTTGTTTTTAATTATTTATAGAAAATATGATTTTACAATGCCGTCTCTACTATTTATTTAAGCTAACATTCTCCGTTTTGTTAGAGGTTTTTCCTAGAAAATTTGCATATTTTTCATAAAAAACAACCAATAGCGAGCACTTCAAGGCAGAAACAAAATTATTCTTTAATAAGAAGTGAGCAAAAATTTTGCTCTAAAAGAAAAAGAATATTCAAGACAAATAATTCTGTAAGCAAAAAATGCTGCTACAAGTGACTATTTCTTATGATTAAGGGGCTAAACTACTACACTAAACAGTGTATCTGATTTCGTCTCCTGGCTGATCAGAAACAAGAAAATCCAATTATTTGTAAATATATTTTATTGGCATTTTTATTTTGTTTAGTTGATGAATAAAGTTCTCGTTCCTTTTTATTTTAGACTTAAAACATATAAAATTATTTTGAATAACATCACAGTACGTCCAATTTTGAATTCAAAAGACCAAAAAAAAATATAATATACAATTATCTCATGAATATACTATGACTGCGAAATATTTTAATAAAATTAATCCACCATTTCTGCTGAAGCTCCTATTAATTTTCATTCCCTTTTTCAGACAGTAACAAGTCACATGCTACAGAAGCAACCTATTTCCGATTCAGCGAAGTATAAGAGCCTTCATCTCTGCTCGAGATCTATGAATCAACAGGCATTTGCCTCCTTCAACGCGCGGTGTCATTGAGTCCCCTCTCGCATAATGTGTTGATTTCGTAGTGACCTACGAATCCGCCTGGATGATGTATGGCCTGTCTGGATGTATTTTCCCAGCGCTTAGCTTAAAGTCGGCAAACTCCTATAAATTACCCGTCAAATAAAATTGTTGCTAATAAGCCCGACAGGCCTGATAAGATCGTCGTCCTAAACAAATCTGGCGGCGGCATCGGAGGAATTTATAATTTTGTCACAGCGTGGCCGAACGATTCCTTGCCTACATCGCGGAGGAAGATGGAATTATTCAGACGTGATTTCACCGGAAATTAAAATCGATTTCCTTCCTCGCTTTTTCCAACTCATAACGCTGTTCACAAATGAAAGGGATACGAATTGGTCTGTGTCCTTTTGGGATTGGGACTGTACGCACTAAAGTTCGTCGTCGTCGACGTCCCAGCCGGTAGGACTCTGCCCATACGGCCGGGATAACGTAGCTGGAACTCTGTAGCAACAGCGTGTATTATATTACAAGAGATGGAGGAAACGGCAGGTCAGAAAAGAAAGCACGTCCTCAGAGGATTATGTCAGCACTATAGTCAACACGACTATTATTTCTGTTCATGCTAATTTCTCACATTCAAAACTGGCAGGCTCGACTAGCCTAACTTTTAAGACTTTTAATTAGTAGACATTGGACCTTCCTTAAGTGCTTATTTCTGGTCGCTGATAACTTTATTAATATTATAAAGGAAGAATCTTTAATTTTGGGACTGTTCTGACTGTTAAATCTTCATTTATGTTTATGGAAGTTAGCCATTAAAAATATATCAAAACAGAGGTATGACGTTAAATAGAAATTTTTGTTTTCTCATCGATTCATTAGAGGTCAAAGTCAAATTAGTTATAAGTACTCTTATTACATCTTTAATTTTCTTAACTATAAATTCAGTCAAACTAAGAATGACAAAGATGTTTTCTTTATGTGTCTTGGTTGTTCTTTTTTTAACAATATAAAATATTATATATATTATTTAATTAATTTTAATTATTAAGACTTCTCAATAGTTTGGATAAGTAAATACATTTAAAAAGTTTTTGTTAAAATTATATTTTTCGCACATGAATTTTCCAGCATCCGATATAATGTAAATATTGTACTATTGTTACTGTCCTTTACTAAAAGGAGATTTCTTGATTCTCTTTAGTTAAATTTCTACCCATCAATTTAGTTAATAATTTGGGAAAACTTTGAAAATAGCACACTTTTTTTAAAAATGGATATATTCACCCTTTTAAATAATAAACATTTTATAAATCGGGAACTCGCTTCTGCTAACGCACTGGGTAAGAATCTTGAAAATATTTTCAATTTTAAGTTTGCTTAAGTTAATCAGCATTTATAATAAAAAAATAAAATAAAAATTTGAGTAGGTACTTTGAAGTAATGTACAAATAAATTTAAAAAGAATATTTTGAATATTCCCTTAAAAGTTAAAATTGAAAGAATATGCAATTCTTGAATAATTCATTTTTTTACCTTTTTAAAGCATAAAAAATTAACATTTCAAATTTTCGATCGAATTTCAGTTCTACTTGGGCGATATAGTCTTTAAAGTTCTTACGCGAATTGCTTAATTGCTCTTTCAATTAACGCCGTTGATACCACAAAAATTTCTCAAGATATCAACTTTTTTTCTTGTTTTGTAGATAAAACTTTATAAATATCTTATATGTTGCGAAAAAACATGTTTGCCATTTTACTGCTTTTATAAATAATTTACTATTGCTAACACTAAAGTAATTTTATTTCGGAGACCTACCACGAATTGCAGGAGTCGTCATGGAGTCGTGATTTTAAAGCGCTTAAAGCAGTTCCCAGCAACTACACGTTCTGTACTTATGCATGAGCCTGACATAGGTCAATATTTAATAAAATTAAGTAACCTATAATTTTTCTGTGGACGCGGGGCTATATTACATCAAGTAAAATTACTTCTCATAAAATACAAAACTTTTACGACATACTTCTTGCCAGAAAAACTGAGTAAATAAAACATTTATGTGAATTTTATTCATAATGAAAAATGCCTAACCATTCATTGGCTGTTACATTCTGTTTAATATAAAAAATGAAATTAGATTTCTTAAAAACAATCACCTAGTAACAAACTGAATTCCCCAGAAAATATATCTTCGTCATTTTGCTATTATTTTATAGAGTTAGGTAAACTTTAGCATCCCTTCAGACTAGCTTTTCCATTCTTGGCCTGGACATTTGAGCAGCATGCACACACTGCTTCTGTTAGTTAACCCAACAATTTGATCTTTACAGCAAATAACTAAATGTTTTTAATTTTGTGAGAACTAAAAACAAATCTAACCCTTCATCTGCGCATGCGAATATTTTCGCGAGGTCATATACCTCTATACACTTTGCAACTATATGTAAATATACCTATCCCACGATTACACGAGTTTCGATTTCGGTTTAACATGAAAAAATCCGGAAGAACTTCTATTTACACGACACTTGTATTTCAGTTTAGCACGGTCAGACAAATCCAAAAGTTATATTATATTTCCATGCACTCTTATTTTTACAAAAAATTCGCGATACTACTTAATACGGATTCATTTGCATGATTTCAAGTTAAGAGGTGTTTTCGGGAAACCAATCAACGGTGTAAATCGTTTGAGGATTCTACCGGTCTATAAAGTCGGGTGTATACAAAAATTTAAACCTACTTCAAATGTAGCATGTGCTAAAATTATAACTAAACCAGAGAATTTATTTTTAAAATGTTTATCTGAAGAAAGTATTCTTATAAGTCCATTATTTCGCATTTTTTCATATATAGAAATAAGTTTATGTAAGAATTTTTGAAAATCTCAGCAATTAGAGCAGTTTATTTTTATTCAAGTAAACATATATAAACGAAAATCTTATTTGAAAATCTTAACACGTTTCCTGAAAATGTTCCAGGTAGTTCCATCTTCAAAAATAAGAAAATATTTATTTCAATTCTGGGGATTAGAAATCATCCTGGAGATTTTCAAGCAATCTAAAAAAAAAATATTTAAAAGCCAAGTACATAAATCGATTGATTAAGGTGAAAACAAGTACGTAAGAACGTAAACATTGTCTCTCCAATTTAAAGCAGTAAAATCTCGAATTTAATAACACAAAAATTAATACAAACATTTAAATTTTCTTTAATAGAAATTACAACAAGAGGTTATTTAAAAATCATTGCACATCGAAATGAGCATTAAGATTGACACTATTTTTGTAGTTTTTACTTTTTTGATCTTGATCTTTGTCTGCGCATTGGTAGACATTTTGGAATAAAAAAAAACGTTTACTCATTTTCTTATTTTGTGTTATATATTTTACATGGAGAAACATATTTGACCAGGCTTTATCACAGTTTCATGGATTTAGTCTTTAGTATAGCCAAAGCCGCAAATTACTGGTAAGTCTCTCAGTCACTTTACAAAGGCATTACACTCATTTCCATAATTACTGTAGAAAAATTTAGAATCACATCTTCCCAAAAGTTTAAAATCGAACTTAACCAACTTTTAAGTAAGATTACATTTTAGTTAATTGTATTTTTAGCTCAAAACTCATAAAATGTAAAATACAGCGTCCACGTTTAAACAAATATGTCGTAATATTTCCCGTATAATAGAGGGCTACAGAAAACAATAGCGGAACAATCGATGGGGTGTTTGCACAAAGCAGCGTGTACGCACATACAAATGACACGTGTTGTGTTGAAATCTTCCGGGAGCACAATCAAAAAGTGCATTCTTTTAACGCGTTGCGGTCACCAGTTTTTCCAATAGAAATTTTTTAATTTCTGTTTTCAAGTGAAACGTTAATTTTAGATAAGTAAACAATTGGATCATGTAAAGAAGGCCTTTTTATATGTCCATAAATTTGTATGAGGTGAAATCGCAAGTAATTGATAAACAATAAAAGATTTCCCGTGTGACCACTACGCTCTTATTTGGAGGTGTGACCGCAGCGGGTTAACGGGTTTATTAATAGCCTCTTACAAGCCTTAGCGAAAATACTGTCTTTACATTAAAGATAATTCTCATTTTGAAGCGTTCTAAAAAATTCATTGTGGAATTACAATTGGCATATAATACGCTAATTTCCCTGTAAAATTATATGGTTAAAAAGTTCATCTTGATTTAAAATCGTTTTTTCCCTTTCCCAAAATATTTTCACGGTTTTGCATCGATCGATATTTTTAAGGAATCTTCAAAACTTGTTCTAAACCATAAATCAGGAAAAAAAGCTTGCTCTCGTCCTCCAGTAACATCCAACAGATGAGTTCTTGTTATATCCCCGTTCAAAACACGGTGGCTTTGTCATAATCGTTTGGAACTCCTCGTCGCGTTCGATGATATCTGCCAGCCACAAAAACGTGGCAATTCCAAAAAGATTCGTCTGTCGTTTCAGATTTTAATGAGCTCTGCGTGCCACACGCCGCGTCTAATGAGTCCTCCTTTGTCACAGGGAAATTCTCTAGTCAGCTAACACCCCCGGACCCACGGGCTGTATCTGTTGCGCGCTATCCCGCAATGTGCTGATACTGATGATGGTATTGTCCTAGACCGCCCCAGCCAAGCCAGGCAGGCTAGAAAATTGGCACGAGCTCATGACACTCCGATCCCCCGCGCCAGAGGTGAGGTGCGATTCATTACAACCAGGGGCAGAAGGCAAGGCGGTCTGGCGCGATGGGAAGACATCGGCATTCTGCACGTTATCCGGGCAATTTATTTTGCAAAATTAGAATCTGTAGAAGGTTTTGTGGAGCAGTAGCTGCAAATGAAGCAGGACGGACGGGTAGCAGGGCGTAGGATGTGGACAAATGGACAGCATCAAGCTAGTAAGGAGATAATATAAATAGAAGGCATAAGCCGGTCTTTTAGGGAATTCCAGTTAATTATTGTGTCATCCGCTCTTCGATTAATTAATCAGTCCTGACAGAGGAGCTTCTGAAAATACTATTCTATCGATCCAGGCCTGCTAGGGGGTGTGTTGCTAAGGTTTATTTATCTGTACACTGCATGGGAAATGCACTTTTAGAATTACGATAGGAAGTTCCGAAGGATGTACGCATTGAAGCATTCTAATTCATTTAATCCTATGAATAGTCAAACGATTCACATGAACAATTAATACTTAATCTTCCTTTGCATATCAGATTATAGGTCAGAACCTCAGAATGGTTTACTTAAAGTTTTTGTTGTTAAACAAATTATTTCTAATGTTTCTGTTTTTTTTTTTAAATCAAGTACATACAATGCAATGTCTACACTTATGATATAAAAAAATTATTGCGTTTGAAATCCACAGTGAGATGGATCAAGATGAAACTTGAATTTGTGTGCCCTTTTAATGTGTCAATCGACACGTGAAATTGATTATTTGAAAAAAAAGTAATCCATAGGAGCGGAGCGAGAGGCACAAGCCAGTCTATAAATAGAATTTCAAAACAAAGTTGAACCAAGTACCCTAAAAATATAACACTATGAAGCTAATTTGAAAAATTAACCTGGAACATGGAAAGCAGAAATCATATCTTCCGCTTTAACGTAAAATCTGCATCACCATTATTATACAAACTGTGGCAGTATAAACGTTTCTCTTTGATTCTGTGAACTTGATACCCCAATCAATTCTATTCTTTTGAATTCCCTAATTGACCTATGACTGCGACCTGAGTACTTCCAAATACAATCCTGAGACAATCTGTTCCCGCACAGTTTTGGTGCCAGAACGATCAAGCGAAGTCCTTTTCCAATTTCGCAGCAGCTGTTTCAGTATGAGGTGGTCTTAAATGGAAAACAAGTTCCTTTGTTATTTTCTGTATTCGACGATGCGTCCCGAAGACCTAGTGAGCTCCCCAGATGAACATGATTTCAGAAAGTTGCCAGTATTGTTGTTGTTTTCGATAAATCATCGAAACAAAATGAAATCCTGAAATGGATACCAAATGAAGGGAACAGAATTACGAAGAGAATGGGAGCACACCGGAAAAGTTTTCGTCACATCCTCGATTGATTCATTGAACAATTTCATACTCCCGGCAGGCCGGGATTAGCTTTTGCATTCAAAGGTATCAATTCCACGAAAATCAAAACGCAAAATCGACAGCTTACATGTAACATTTGGATAAATGAGTTTTGATTTCTGGGGGCTCTCGGGAAATAAAACCTTCGGCATGTGGAACAGAAGGAAAAAATCTGTTTTCGCATCTAGAAATAATACCTCCAAAATCACTCCACTGGGAAAAATATTCATAGGTCTTTTTTGCTATATCTAATTAAGACTGACTTTGCAGCTTGTTATCAGAAATGTCTATTTTAAAAATATTTGTATATTCCTATCTTAGTTTTAGCATATGACGAAACGTTAATGAACTTTAATAGAACATTTTTAAAATCGTAGACTACATGTTGAAATCTTCTCAAAGATTTAATATTATTAAGCTGTACACTGTACGAAGTATGTAAGTTATATTTCCAGAAACTTGAGAATTCATTAATGTTATAATAAAATGTTTATAAACTAAAAGAAGCTAAACAAATTTTATTTTCTAACTTGAGATGGTAGTTCTGCATTTCTTTCATTTCAGGCTAAAAGCCTCAAAAATATGAGCAAATATAAAATAATAGAAAAATTGATTTATTTAAATATTTCGAGAAGAAACTTTTACTCTATGATTCGGTTTCTGGCACATGAATTTCAGCGAAACAAAACTTCCATAAATTGAATTTTCACAAATCGGATGTGTACAAACCGAAGTGATTCCAGCGACAGGGCTCCTCCTTTAGAACGACTAAGCTCGGGCGTATAGACAATCAATGAGACTTTGCACGATGAAAAAAATAATTATTTTTTCACTTTGGCAATTCAAAATCTCTGTAGATCGAAAAGTTGACAATTTCCCATGTGACTCAATTTATTGAGATTTTACTGTCTCTTATTCTATCAGTGTTCATTACTTGCGTGTAATGCTCAACATCTTTTCCTTTCTTGTCGACGAAGGATTCACGATCCATCATCACACTTTTATTAAATCGAAAAAAACTCAACCGAATCATTTCATACTTTAGGTACCCCAAGGTTCAACAAGTGGCTCATTGCAATAATCCTTATCCACTTGGAGCAATTCTAATTCCACTTAATCACAGTTAGTGCCCAGATTTCTGAAACTCTCTTTGACCTGTCGAAAAGACAAATCCTTTTCACAGCTTCTCTTTTATCCTCAACAAATTCGCATAGAATGCAAGATGAGACTGTGATTGATACTAGCTTAATAGCTGTCTAACCAAATAGACGGGGAATCGATTCCTCATCTCCAAAGGGATTCTGCCTGATGTACTATAGACCTCACATCTTTTGGGGCAAGATGATTTTGTTGATGGATTTTCCCGGGGCGTACAAAAAGAAGGGATTGGGAAAGGTTCCCTAGCTCAGGCTCTGACATCTTTGATTGGGTCATTGATGTAAGAACATCAACCACTTGAGTGCGTGCTTACTGAGAAGCGCAATTCTGTTAACATTTCGCCAGCTTTGATTCCATTCTTCGAAGGTGGGCTGAAATCTTAAGTGTTATTTTCAGCAATTGCTTTTCTAAGAAATATTTTTGCGATCGCTGTGGGGAGTCCAGGAATTTATTCACTTAGATCCTTTTTGCCTATGCGATATGGACTTATCTAGCGGGGCATGAAAATTCAATCTGAAGATTATTAAGGTATTATAATTTTGTAGCGTGTAATTACCTCCGTTTATAAATTGTTTATAATTATACCTCGATAGATGTTGATTAAGTGCTTTGGTATCTTATATTTATTATATCCAGTGGCTGTAGTTTAAAGTTTTATCAGACTTTTATATGCTTGGTTATATATGCGGAAACAGAAGTAGACAGAGGTGTGATGTAAATGAATTCAAAAAATGGAAAAAAAACAATTTAAATAACCCCTTTAAATATAAAAAGATAAGCTTTTTTATAGCATTTGATTTTTAAAGCGAAATAACTTTTTGGTTATTTATTTTTGTAGTTTTTCTTCATTAAAAGACAGAGTAGAGCTTTAGAGTTACAAGAACATGCTTTCACAAGAATTCAATAAATTTTTGGATACCTATATAAAACAAATAATAATCTACACAGATACACGAAATATATAAACATAAAAAATATAGCAATTATACTATCATACTGCTACTCTTTTAGAGGGTAGTTAGGAATGGGGTAAACGCTATTATGATCTGATATTCATTGTACATATCCACATATTAAGCATTGATTTACAAAGCCAGTTTCTTGAAAACCCATGTTGCGTCCCCTTGGTGTTCTGGGCGACAAGTCCTCGGGAGTATTTGATAAGCCTTTAGAACCTTTCATGTGCAGTCAAATGGCGATAAAGCGAACATCGTCCCAAAACGCTTCTGTATATAAGGAACGTCAGCCCGCTGTACGGTGCTGGGAAAATACCCTGTCAAATTTGATTGGCCACCAAAGCCACCTGGACTAGATGGCAAAGTTGAGGCTAAGTGGGTCGTAGACCGGTTTCCAAGACGAGTGAGCTTAGGAAATAGGCTGGGTGTGGCGACCTGACTTAATGCCTTACGGCGAAATTGTTAGTCATTTTCAAAGAATTTTTGTTTACGAACAGGACAATGAAAATGTCCAAGCCGACCATTGCCTCAAATTTTGATTTCAACTGTATTCTCTTAGTACGCTTTCTTATTTTATTTCAAAGTTAGTGAAATTAATTTTCTGATATTATGTAATAATATAAATTATGTGTTGTTTTTCTTATCAACCCAAGTCCTTTTATAAAGTAAAAATTTACACGCAACTTGAAATTTTTATATTGACTTAAAAATATTCGGAATATATTTTAAACAAAATTATATTGATAATTGGCCTAACTTTCTCGAATTAAAGGAATAAATAACAAAAAGAATACGACGGAAAATTATTGCACTCACACTGTAAAGTGGTAAACAAAGCATAACCATCCTCCAGGATGCTCCAGAAATACGTAGCACTTTTCCTGAAAAGTCTTCCCCCGACGATGATGGAAAACGTATTTCGCTTTGAACGCTTGATCAATTGGCAGTGCAATGGGATAGTATGGGTCAGGAATTCCAGTTGGTGCTGTAGGATCACTAGCTATAGCAGCATCAGTCTCATCAGCAGTCATGTCATCTAAAAGGATCGAAATAACCTATAGAATTATTGAAACCGCGGATGGGTCGTATTTGAGTTGATCAAAAAACACGACTTCGAAAAACCGAAAATTAAACAAAATGAGAAAACTGGAGTTGTAAAACTTTCCGGAAAATTTTAGCTTTATGAACCGAAAAATGCATTATTATTATAATTTTTTTTTAATAACAAATCAACTTTCGAGTATTATCTTTTAAAATATTTTTTTATCACTAACCTACTCGTATCAGTTTGAAAATAAAATAGAAAATTAAAAATAGTGTGATTTTAATTTGCTATGTTATATAACACCTAAAATAATTTGCTTTAAGAACGAAAATATTCGATTTCAAATTGAATTTTTTCAACTTAAAATATGGAAATAATGGTCCAATAAATCTAAAAGGGATTTTACCCGAAAATGTTAGCAAAAAGCAAACTTTTCCATGTTTTAAAAATTCAAGGTATGTAAAAAAATAAAAAGATATTCGAAGTTCTGTGTACCGGGAATTCGACGTGCAAATTATTAACATCACCTAAAGTGATTAACAAAGTTTTTTAAATTGCAGATACAACTTGAACAGAAATACCTGAATATTTATTAAAATTGTCTTAAGGTAATGAGCTAAGATAGTATCATTGTACTGAGTTCTGAATCTTTTGGATAGAATTTTTTATTAGAATTTCTCATTTACCCTAGAAACTAAACGGTACAGAAATAAAAGTTAGTGGTTTCAACTTATCGTTAGTTAGTTCCATGGCTGAAAATTAAAAAAAATTCAAAGTAGAACACAAAAAATAAATGGAGAGTGATTTTTTAGTTTTATTAATTTAACATGTCCTAATTGTACCATTTAGTAAAACATTTTGATTTACAAGAACGAAGCTTTTCTTACATTTTTTACTTTATAGAGTACGGAGAAACAAGTTTTTCACACGATTTTTATTTACTTTAATGCGACCACACAAAAGTCAAAATTAAGAAAAACTCCGAAATTTAAAATAATTTTAAGAAGAGCAATACATGGAGTCAGTATTTTCTTCTACGCGAATTTTATTTACGCATATTTTTTAGGAACGTGTCTACTGCGTAAAAAGAGGTGTACTTACAAAAGTGCTTGGTTAGGGTTTAACAAAAAATTAGCTTTGTTTGATACATGGTGCAAATTTTGTCAAAATCCCTTCTAGAAGTTTTGCACAGTATTTTAGACTATAATCTTGAAAACGGAAAGAACTTAAAAACCTTAGATTTGAAATAAAAAATAGTCTAAAGTAAGATTTATATTTTTGAGCGTGCAATATTTTCTGCAATGTCTTAAAGGGATTAGTACGAAAATGGAGTTGAATGTTTTCTCTAACAAACCGAAAGATTTAAAAAAAACCTCCAAGAAGTTTTATGAATGGTTGAATAAATTTCTTAAACTTCTTCTAATAAGAGGGGAAAGCGACTTTTGGAAAGTCTGCGTTTTATTAAGATCCAATCGATTACCTTCTCTCACCCTCGAGACGCCATCCAGGATGTCACGTTGTGACCCGGACCTCCCACGGCTTTTTCTACGCATCGGAGTAGGTACACGTCTATGGTGGGCTTCGAACCGCGGTCCTCCTCGACCAGGTCGGAACCTTCGCAAAAATTTGAAGGGCGACTTTGAGCCCATTTCAGGGGTTTCTTGAGCTGATTCAAGGTCCTCGACCAGCTCATCTTCGGAGCCCTGCAGGGCTGTGTAGGCGCAGGAATGGGTGCTGGGTGTTGTGGGTCCTGTAGGCGTCTCCTTCAGGGGGGTTTTGAGTACCGACAGGACTAGGTCGTCGCACGGACCCGCACCGAATGGCCGGTCCTCTCCGAAAGACCGGGAGTTATTGACTTGCGAGTGCAGATTGCTTACTTGGTGTATGTTCCCGTAGGAGTAGTGCCGATGGCGAGGATGGCCGGCTGCCATCGGCGCAGTTAGGTGCTGACGTGCAGCTTTTGCTTCTTCTTGTTGCAGCCGAAGGTTGTGCGACTGCCGAAAGAGGGTCTCTTGCTCCCCACGGTTCATGGCTATCGTTGTAGCACTAAAAACAACCGACAGCATTTGGCTAGGGGTGCAGCTATTGGAAAGCTATCATCTCGATTGGTGACATCTTTGCTCCATGCATGAACCGAAGATGGTGTTGTCCGCGAGGGGAGTGAATCTTTGGTCCATGAGCGACAAGCTAAGAGGTCGGTCTCTTGTTTTTTTGCAGTCATACATGCAATTTTTTGAAAAAGCGAATATCTTTTAAAATAGAACTCCAACGGTGAAGCGACAGTTGAGTAATATTCAAATTCCAAAGCAGGACGGTTGTAAGTTGCTGTGCAATAATATTCAAAAAGGACGAGAGGACCGTTCTAAGTAGCACACTGTTTTCCAGCAAGCCAACTTTAAAATAAGCTCTCCACGTTGAAATTCGATGTAGATTCCTAGTAGGTACAGGTGGGCGGTTAGAAAACTTGTATTTTTGTGCAGAAGTGGTGCGCGTGATATAACGATTGTATGTGATAGTCCTAACTCCTTCCTTCCTTTTAGAATATAATACTTCTTAAATACGCTGAGCGTTTATACAAATGCACAATGTCTTGATTTTGATAGTACACTTGCGATATATCCGATATTAATTATTTTAGTGCTTTAAGAGTTACGTTATTCAAGTTTACTGTACGTTAAAAATATGCTTGCAATGTTTATCACAGAAAAAGATGAGAATCAAGAGTTTGTATTTTATTTTTTGCATTGCTTTATTAAAAATGTTTTAGTTGTTTTGAAGTTTTTAAAATTAAATATTGCCATCGAGGTGTTATACTTTTATTATTGCTTTAGGTTGAACCGAGTGGTTAATGAACATTTAATTATCACAAATTGTGCTCTTTTCACTTTTTTATTGATTGCCATGAACGCTACACTTCAACTAAAAGTCTGCTTGTTTTCTTTTTTCACGTTTGTGTATAAGATATTTACATTTTATTTACCTTTTGCAGAATATAAGAACTCTGAAAAAAATATGAAGGAAGCTTTCAGAAAAAATTTGTTTTACATAAAGTAATAAATTCACTTTCGTTCAGAGAGTGGAAAGATGTTCACTTACACTTCATCCTCAAAAAGAATATTTTAATGCGATGCCATTTTTGAAATTTGCTTCGAACACATTTTATTTCGCGTAAAAGAAATAAGAAAGAAGCGAAATTGCATTAGAAAACCAATACTATTTCTATTTTGTGTAAATCCTCCATATTCAAGTAAAATACGCATAAACATCTTAAATATTTTAATGGAACACAGGTAGGATAAAATACGTTCGTAAAAATTATACAAAAAGTTTTTAGCCCGTTGCATTCACCGGGAGTCCAAAAGACCCCATCAGTTTTATCAATAGGGATTTTTTAAATTTTTTTTTTCAAGTGAAACGTTAATTTTAGATAAGTAAACAATTGGATCTTGTAAAGAAGGGCTTTTTATATGTTCATAAATTTATATGAGGTGAAATCGCAAGTAATTGATAAACAATAAAAGATTACCCGCGTGAGGGAGGACCGTTCTTATTGGAAGTGTGACCGCAATGGGTTAAGAAACGACATTTTTTAATAATACATTTTATTCAACTATAAAACTGAATTGAATCATAGTAAGAATTAATTTTGCCTATTTCTGTGGTTTTGAAACTGAAATAACAATTTATGGAATGGTTGGCGTGTACACGTATATTTATTTATTTATATGTTATTTTATCGCATAAAATCCAGAGAATCCATCTTTCCTAGTTTACACAAATAATTCTGCTAGGTGGTTTGTTTGTTTTCTATTTATTTCCACAAATTTTATGCAATTTTTCTTGTTCAATACAAATATAATAAAACATAAAAGTTTATTACATAAATTTTACCAATTTTTTTTTTAATTTGTGTGTTCACTGCTGGTCAACAAGCCCCACCAATTAATAAATTCAATATTTTGTTTCCTTCTGGAAGTTTCATTTTTCTTAAATAAACCATCAAACAGTCAACGCCTGGAAATTTAATTAGACCTTTAAAATTGATTTCGTGAAAACATATTCAGTCCATTCTAGATCCACCCACTCCACGAATGAATCAATAAATTGATTTATTTACTACAACAGTAGCAAGTGTGTCAAAAACTCGTCCAATTTGTGTCTATTTTATACTTTTTACACATCATGTACGGTTGGCTTCAATTTTCAACATGCGTAAGACGATGCTTAATTCATTTGATAGCTTGGTATGGTATAAACATACAAGGAGCTTGCAAGACTTGTAATATAATTCGGTATAATGACATGAGTGAAGTTCAGAAATTGCTGGCCCTAGTTCATATAATATTCAATTATCTCTATGATCCCCGGAGGCAAGATATGCACCTGAAGTGCGGCCTTCGTCGAACCCATTTAATCCTCGAGAATCCTCCAACCCAATAAGACTCCCATCGTCTCTTTGGGTCGCAATCAATTTTAACTGAACACTGAGCTATTTGCAGCCATTGAGGTCACAAGCGACCCCGCATCTTCGCAAATTCAACCGAAAAGCAAGAATAAGAATTCATTAGTGATGCCGGGAGTCTCGACGACAACGCAGGAGCCGGGGAGCTTCTAGTAGACACAGACGTGGCAGTGTAGGGGGCTCCTGACATTAATTACCTTCGGAGCGGATTAAGTTTACGCCCGGAAACAAATAAAAATTGAATTAGATTTATATCCTGGTAATGAGCTCCGGAGATGATGGTTCTGCTGCTGTAAGGCATCTGCGACTCCCGTACAGGAACTCCTTGGGTACCCTTAGGTACCCCGACGGGATTTGCATCGCTTTTCAACTTTCGCTCGAATACCTTCGGGCGAGGATTAAAAGCGGGCTTCGGAAGCAACGATGTCTGTCAGTTATGAATTATTCACGAGCAAAATTGCTTTTCTTAAATCCCAGCCGATTAGGTACCCAGAAGGTCAGGGTGGGGAACTTTCGTCCTTTACTGCTGTGCCGCCGTTGAACGCTGATATTTCAAACTTTTCAATCGATAGGCCTCAGAGGCGCGGGACTTCCCCAGGGCAATATGATCCGTAAAATATTTCATACCCTTTTCATACTTTCGCCTTCCGAATTACAGACATTCGCTTATTGACGTTGGCACGCTAACTCGAAGAAATTGAAACTCGGGCTCTTTAAGAGAAAGCTCATTTTTCCATTGTTTATTTTAAAAGGTTTATCTGAATTCATATAGAGCCGCTATTACATTTCTGAAGATGTGAGGAAAAATTGATCTCTCAGAAAAGCCGCCATAAAATCTGGCATAGACAATGGTATTTTTAAATCAACTGGCAAGACAAGCTCTGCGATACACATTTTTCTGCAAGAAGAACTCCTTCTTAAAAGTTTGCAATTATACCGGATGGGAGTTTTACAATATACAATATTTAGTCAACAAGTTGGGTGAAGAATTTTAAAAATATACTAAAAACTTCAAACTCCAAAAATCACTAAACATTGAAAGCTTTAAAAGTTTATCTAAGGTCGGAGAATTTAATAAAAATGTTGTCCAAATGTAGCATGTAATATGTAAATATTGGGCACACTCACAAAATGGCAAAATCTTTAAATTGAATACTCCTTCGGGTCTTGATTATCGTCATGTATGCAAATGTTCATACATTTGGTACATATACTTCTATAAGATGGGCAAATGGACTCATTATTATATTATATTATTTCTTAAGGAAAAACTTTCAGAAAGTTTTGTTCCTAAATTGGATGCATATAAGTCATATTGAACATAATGCGAACATGTGCACATTTAGCGTAAATGGTATAAAGCTACGAAAGAGTTAAATTTAACCGCGAAAGTTCAGCTTAGTTTCACAGAATTTGTAAATTTAAATTGGGTTTGAGCAATTTTTGCTTGGAAGATGACAAGAATTACTTTGAAAACAGATATTCAGGTATGATAATCTGATTTCGACATATTTTAAAATATTACCTTGAACTTAATGTTGACATGATTTAATATTCTATTTTTTTATAAAACACTAAGAAATTTGAAGTGAATTGTATAATTTCAATAAACGGGTCAAATTCATTCTGATTTTATATGACCTTATGATCATAAAGAATATTTTCAAACTACGAGTATTATCCATTGCGACGTAATTAATTAGAAGACAGTCAAAGAATGTTCTTCACTTTGGTATGGAATAAAATTGCACAAGGTTATACAAACACTTAGGAGAATACAATACTAGAAGTTCCAAGAAAACTGCTAATTTCACTATGCGGATTGTAACTTTTCAGAAAATATTATATTTAATTAGTTTGCATGTTGACATATTTTTATTGTCTAAGGATTGTAGTAAAAGAAACGAATAAAAAATCACACTCGCGCATTTTGTCTCCACCTGAGGATTCCAATTTCGTCCGAATTGAAACAATTCCACCGTGACCCATTCGAGGCTTTGTTTGAATTTTTTTCGTGTTTCTCGAAAGTATAAAATGAAAGAGGCAAAAATTGTGAAACACCCAGGTAAATACCTGAATAAAAGATTTGCCTAATAATGCAAAGTGGACTGGTTGCTGGAAACTCGAAGTTTCTCGACGCGGCAAATTTGCTTAAAAATTTCATTGATACACCTCTTGGAGGTGATTTGTGCGCTTAATGGCGGTCAATTATTGTGCTGGGTGTACCCAATGCTTACCTGTTGGCGTATTCTAACCACACGGACGTCTAGATATTAACTTAAAAGTTGGAAACTAGTTTTCCTTTGAAATGTGAAATTTTCCGATCATATCAAATTTTTAATGGAATCAAATACCTCTGGGAGTGCTAATGAACTGCGGAATTGTTGATTAAATTAAATTGCCTTCAACGTCAACCTCACCGACCCATGGAAACAAAATTGAGGTTTTTCAACGTTTGCTCAATGCACTCCATTAAACCTTCTGGGATTTCATGGCAAAGTGAAATGTTTTGGCGAAAAACAATTAAAGAAAATTTTTACTGGAAGCATGCAGTAGCATTTTCAGGCAATTTTCATATTTAAAATAATTGTTTCAATAAAACTGCAGGTTCTGACTTTCGGTGGGAAGTTACTGAAAGTAATTTTGTGGGTTTAGAGGGCTTTTAATAAAATTCGTGTGCTTGTTTCGAAATTCAAAACTTGCTGGGCTATTTTTAAGATACGAAAATTGTTCTTGTATTTTTAAATCTAACTTCTATTTCAATTTGTCTGTACTTCTATTTGTTGCCGGCTAGCCACAAGCTAATGGATCGGTTTTTTTGGACAATTAAAGTTAAGAATGTATTAAGTCATTCTGTGTTTTACGTTATGCTTGTCTAAGAAACAACATATGAAAATTTAAATAGTTATAAACACAGAAGTAAATAATTCTTGCTCAAGTAAGATTTTGACCTTAGCTTTGCGTAGCTAAATCTTGACCTCTATTTTACCAACCTTTTCCTCTTACTTTTATGGACAATAATTTTATAATAAGGTATTTAAAACTGATATTATTGTTTCATGCAACCTAAAAGAATAGGCGGCACCGAAAATCGACATTTTTTCCTTTATATTTTGTGAATCTCTGAAAACTTGAAAATATAATCGGAAAATATTTCAGTGTATTGTCCAAATTGTTTCACACGAAAACTGGAAAATTAATATACCAAATTAAATGAATTCTGGCTCGTCTATTAGAATTAATAATTTTATATTAAGAAAAGTGATGTGAGCTCATTAAAGCTATTTAAGAAAATTGACTGGGAAGCAAGAAACGATGTTCTCCTCCATTGGTCACCCATTCGTTATTAATTAATACGTTTCAAAGAACGTACTTTCTATAACCACATTTTTTTATGTATAATTTTACGGCATGCACTAAAATGTCACTATTATAAGTTATGGAAAGAGAAGACATTTTGAAATTCTAAGGATAAATAAATAAAGTAATAATTGTATATAATATCATAGAACAAAGGAATAAATGCACTGAATAAATTTTATTTTGTGTTAAAAAATATTGCATTAATTTTGATAGAGCTTGTAATTATTTTAATTATTAAGAGATAATTTTAGAAATATTTTGGTTTTATCCATAAATAAACAGCAAGAGCAATTGATAAACAAGAGTGTTATATTCCTTTTTTAATGTGATGATATTTTTTCGATAGGGCTATATCATCGTCCATTCGATAAAATAAAAAATATTTTTATTGCACAGCTGTGTTCTATAAAAAGCATTAAGTCTAATTTGAAAAAAATAGCTGATTTTATCGATTTTAGACGAAACGTGTTATTATGTTCGATATTTAATAACAAAGCTAAAAGAGGTATTTAGGGTCGTGGTCATCAGTTCAGATTATCACGTAAAGAAGACAATTTTATTCCAATCACTTTCCAACACGTACTGGATTTCTTTTAGATCACCTTTTGTGTCTAATTAAGTCTTGTATTATTCAAAACTTAAAAAGAAACATACATCACACACTTTAAAAATTAAGATTAATTGGGGGTGATTTTCCGATGAGAACATCATCCACATTATTGCTAGGGATGGCTAAATCAGAATAAGCACACTATTTAGATTCTAAGCTTATCAATCACTGGACCTAATCAAAACGGTTGATTCCCATATGTAGGCGTCCTTCTCTAATATCCAATTAAATCTGGCTAGAGATCGACCTGTACTGATGTCCAGACGACCTACAGTAATTATAGGCGTCCTATAAATTGCGCGGGACAGGACTTACCCCCGACAGGAAGATTAATGCCCGACATAATGACAGTCTGCATCCGTAGAATCGAAGAAGTCCTCCGGCTAGGCCGGATGCGGCAATCCAGTGCTCCGCATGATTGATAGACGGATTACGGAGATATCAGTCGAATTCCATGTCGTAAATCTCTGGAAGGTTATTATGTTTCGCGAAGGTATGCCGCTTTAGAGTGTGTGCACTCGGTGCGGGTAGTGGGTGCGGTTCTCGATGAAATCGATTCCATTCACAGTGCCGGTTATGTAATGGAGTTACGCTGGTTATGGGTTACGAGGGTTACTTGTCGAAATTGAATCCTCTCTAGAGGCAATAGTACACGTTGTGGAGCCGCGTTTTAACCAGCCGGCAGCTCACAAGTGGGTCGAACTGGGAATGGGTTTGCTCGTCATGCAGCGCTGCCGCCACGCGGTTCACCTCAAATGCAATTTTCGAAGTTCTGGTTTGTACGGCTGAGCTTATATGGGGAGCTGGCTCGCAACCAACTCGGGGTAAATAAAAGGATAACGTCTAAAAATAGCATCAAAATGGAGAAAGCACTCCTTGCGAGTTGTATTAACTTCGAAACTGTTTTTGTGCCTTACACAAACCTCGGAATATTGGATGAGGCATCGTAAGAAATGGGAAGGTTTCTTCGGCTGTAGGGTGTGCCAGTACCGCTCCTACAGTGTCGTCAACCTCTTGTTGAGTGCTCGAAAATTATTATATGGGGCAATTTAAGGTTGAAAGGAAGCTGATGAGACCTTTGTCGCGTTCATAACTACGCAAAGAAAGTGCAAATGAAGCCGCAGAACCTCCGGATGAGAAGGTGTCTGATAGACATTTGACGAAGATGCGTAAATCCCTCTGAAGAAGTTAACCAAATTCTGAAGGATTTGTGCGGAAGTGACAGGGCTCGTATTTCACCGCAATTATTGGCGCGACACCGCAAGGAACGTGGGGAATGATCTGGCACAACAAGAAGTAGGACAGAAAGCGCTTAAAATGTTTTACGTGTTTCAAATTAAAGTAGCAGCTTAGTCTTGGCGAAGTTATGCAAATTTCATAAGCACCATATGTTAATTTAAACGATTGCTGTTGTTTGCGATCTTTCGGTAAATTACATAAAATGAAAGTTTTAAATACAAACTACGTAAAGACTTAAGTTTTATTTATACATTTATGAATGATGTTTAACGAAATTGCAACACATGAAAGCCATAAATAAACACATTAAACTTTCAGAATGGTACCTCTCAAATAATTTCAATTATAATTAAATTCAATTATTTAATACATCATTTAATCATACATTTTTAATAAATCTGCGTAAACTTTACTTTTCCCTTTCTTGTGATATTTTTTTTATGTTTTAAACAAACAAGAGATGATTGCATTATGAATAAATAAGTTTCGGATTTGTAGGTAAGTGAAATTTTTCCATCAAGTAAGGGTCCTGTTAATACTTTTGTATTTTCTATTTTAAACTTGTTAATTGTTTTCTAGTATTTATTTATTTTAAAAGATGATTGGATACCTCCAGGAAAACACAAAATTTTTTCGTTTGTTTTTCCCATCAAAAGATAAACATTCTGAAGAATGAGGGTATACGAAATAAAAGCAGATTTAAAATTCGCTCAGTGGATCAGACTTACAGCTTAGATTTTTCAAATTTACTTTCGGTTGAGGGTAATCACATGCAACACGTTTCCCACAATCCTGAATGTAACATGTGCCTTTGCATGGAAATTGTAGTTCGATTGACGCTAAAATCTTGAGGTTACAAATTCAAAAGAAATCTGGTACATCTTCGGTTTAACTGAATAAATTTCCATATCTTTTCGTAGCAATAGAGTTAAGGTATTCAGGAAGAAAGGCATGAATATGGCGTACCTCAATTATGAGGTACGTATTAACGCTACCTAAATTTCCATCGAATATTGGAAATGTTTGTATGATTCATTGTATTTAATTAAAGTCATCTTTGAAACATACACCTTACGTTCTGGAGACAAATACGATTTCTTCCATCCGTGGAATCTTTCGTTCACAATCCCAGGTGGCTATGGACTAATATTAGAAGAGATGAGATATTTGCCGTCTTTGGCTTATTTTCTCGGTTCACCTGAATTTCTATATCAAACCCCTTGGGGTTCACTAGACGTTCTGCTAAATAAAGTTAGTGCTCGTGTAGGTACGAGGGGAATACAAAATCCGTAGAGGAGTCCCGTAAAAATTAAATTTTCCTGTAGGCGAATCAAATGTTCAGGATTTAGTTGTAGCTCCAGAGGGCATTTAGGGCCTCAGGGCCATTATCCGGGTAAAAGGACCTCGAACAGCTCCTCTCACTTGCGTCATCTGGATGGAGTCAAATTAGCGATCTTCGTTGGACAGAAAAGAAGTGTCAGAAATAAGAAAATTTAAAAAAAATTAGCGGAGAGAGTGTAGAAAGGCAAGGTGCCAGAGGTCCTTCAAAAGTGTTCTTCTAAAAGAACAACTGCCAAAGTTCTAGATCATGGATGATAAAAAAAGCGCCGGTCGGTCGGCAACTCTTGAGTTCAACATTTTCTAAAAAATTTCATTTTGTTTCCAGCTGCTGTTCGACTATTTAAAACGAATCGGAGACCCACTAGACGTAGATGGATGAATGAATTTTTCACGAAACCCTTTTGCTCTGCAGACACAATAAACATAATTTATATTGTGGGATTAGGACACTCCTGCCTCGAGTGGCTTTTTTATTCAGCTTTTATTCAGCTAATGCCTTTTTTTCTGTTTTTCTTACAAAACCTGACTTTGTTTTGCTTGGTCTTTGGCAGTAAAAAATTTCATTATGCCACCCTTTGACTTAAGTGACTTCAACCCGCCCCCCTAAGTTTTGCATGTTTTTTTTAAAAAAAACACTAATGTTGCTCGTAGTGAAGAAACTTTTAACGAAGGTACAAGTCAAGAAGCAGAATCATGTATACCTCAGAGAGATTCCAGTAAATTAAAAAAGCACAACACAAGGAATAAATAGCTAGCTGGATAAAAATAGATAAAATAAAGTTAAGCTTCGATGTACTCGACATTTTTATATTGCGGAAGGTCGTCGAAAATCGGATGTTGTGCCAGAAAACATCGATGCTGTGCGTGAACTGATCATAATATGACATACCGTGAAATTGAGGCATCCCTGGGCATTAGTATGACTAGCATACACAAGATTTTACATGAACATTTAGCTGCGAAAAAGATTTGTGCGCGTTCAAAAAAAGGCTCGCGTCGATTGGTGCAAAAAATGCTAAAGTAAACAGCAGTCGACTGCATTGGTTTTCCAAGATGAGCCAAATCCAACAAAAGTTGTTCGCGGAAGAAGCACTTCGCGGCAAATGGTCGCCTGCTTCTTATGGGATTCCACAAAAAAAAAAAAATGGTAAATACTTGTTTTTATTTATTATTCCGGATACATAAATAGCGCCCCTCGTATTAATGAAAACCCCCTTTAAATTTAAACATTTCTACTCATCATATATTATATCAGATTGTACTTCTATACCGTATTTTAAAAATCATCCACTTCTAACGACATATATCATAAAGCAATTGGATTTCTAATTTTCCATGAAGCCAATTTTACAATGTAAACAATGAGTAAAACGAGTACGAAATATCCAACTTATACTCCGAATGCACACGTAACACAAAATCCACTGGATGTTAAACATCTTGTCTGTCGAACTTGATTGAAAACAATAGGACAGAGTATGAACAGAGGAGTGCCGGGCCACCAAGAGGCGTGATGAACATTTACCCGGGTTAACGTTGTTCCTGGAAACAATGAGGGCGGTGATATCAAAATCGATACTCAGCCCTTGTTTCACATTACTCGAGTCGGGAGTAAATTAGTTTTGACACTGCGAGGACCTTATGTTCCATTTTTTTCATAGTTGATCGTCATTATCCTAATACCTTCATTATCAGCCACACTAAGTAATAGATGAATTTCTTTGGGAAGTAACAATACGAAAAATGAGCATTTTTCGTATTTATCCTCTATTCGAATAAATCATTGGTCTAAATTTTATTAAGAAAAAAACAATGCTGCTAAACTGATCGCTAATTTTTGTAAAAGTAGCCAATTCTTAATTTTTTTTTGATATTAAAAAATTAAATGCATGTACATTTTCGCCAAGACACCTAATCTTTATTAATTTTTATTAATTTCGAAGATAGTGTTTATTTATTTTATATTTCCGTTTTGTTTGTTAGACTTATTATTTAAGTGAAAGAAGAACTTATTAATTACGTGTTGAAAAGCAAAAAGATAAAATACTTATGAAAATAATAAATGCAGAATTAAATTCTGATCATGTTAGTGAAGAATATCTTTAAAGATTAAAAAAAAGCTAGTTTTCGAGGTTTGTTTGTACAATTTATTTTTGCTGAAAATAAGCAAAAACATAACTTTAAAATAATATTACTACACATGCTTTTAAAAATCAAACTTGATTATTTTTTCAATTTAGCTTTGGGGATCTATAATTTTAGCACACAATTTTTATTACTTTCTAATTTTAAAACAAAAGTCTCTCTAAAAATTTTAATTAAAGTAATAGATTTGTGATTAAGATCGGAATTAAATATTCTTACTTTGTACTCATGTATTATTAGGAAAATACGAGGTTAAATATGAAAGAAATGTTTAACCTTCTCATCATTTTAAAAGTACTTGATAGTACCCTACATCAAAAGTAAGTTGACCATTTTTATACACAATATTTAATATGTAATACAAGCAATACAACAATTGAAATATATTTTAAAAAACTCGCTTCTAGTATCATGAAAGTGTTTCGCTCCTTTTAAGGTCTATGAGATCCGAATTCTGAATTGGACATTTCATTTAAGTGCTAGAGGCCTGCGAATTCGGGCCCCCGTTCCTCGATTAAACCATCAAAGCGCATAGTTTCCCCAGTATTAAAAATTTTTTTCTGTCCACAATATCGCATTTATGTGGATTTATGGAATTCTTTATGGAGGGACAAGCCCGGACAATTACCCTGGCCACACAGCCTGAAAAACAAAATCCGCCCACCGGCAGGCATTCTTCGGTTGTATTCAGTTACGCGCTTTATTTTTTCATGTAAATGCCGACAGTATTTGGCTGCTAAATAATTCAACGCAGACTCAAATTGATTTTTACTCGAATGCCCGGCTTGTGTGCTTACACAAATCGCGCCATTGAGCGCAACTCATTCGGGATGGATGGGGTTCTTTCGTGGAAGTTCGCCATAACTATGACTATGGGTTCGATTATTACACATTTCACCTGTGAGCTTGGATACCTGTGTATTCAATTTCTGAGGTCGAGGCGAATTGACAAAGAAACGAACAAAAAGGTCAAATGGCCAACACAAACAACTTCCTGGCAAACCCTTGTGCGGACAGAATGCTTCGATTTAGGCATGTATGTATGTCCTAGGCTATCAGTCCGCTATGGTTCAATCAGAAATTCTCCTCCACCCTAAACGAAGGTCGCCCCATCAGGTGTGCCGTGGAAAAGCACCTTGATGTCCTTCTTCAGAAAATTAAACCGTGTGTGTGGAAAATCTATTAGCCCGAAGAAGGCAGCATCTGAGCGGTATAGGCTAAATTCCAACAGATAGCCAGACCGAATAATGGTGGGAACCTGAACGATCCGAGCACCCGGTTTCTAGTACTCATCGCCTTAGCGGTCAAGGCCACATTTATGTAACTGAATTGTAAATAGATTCCATTCAGGTATTCTGCAAGCTACGACTTGTTGCGACTCTACCTGTCTTGATCAGGGGCGCGACGGACAAGGATGCATAGCACAGTTCAATAATTTCGTTCGATTACCGTCAATAGTAGCTTTGACCTGACAGTGGTTGGTTGGGTAACACGCCAAAAGTGGTGGCCCTAATGCCCGCAAGTCACGTCACTTTGGATGGTTTAATCCACTGTTGCGACTAATTATTTCACCGACTTGATTGCTTGTTTACGCCGCATTCTAGGGATCGCAACCCACGACCGAAGCCCAAGCCTTGGACAGGAGGCGTAACTTTGTACTTTAAATTCGAAAGGAAGGGGACACTAGGCATTGACATTTTTCGACCGCGAACGGATTACGTAAAGTCCAACTACGACTTACTTGGGATTTCTTTGAGTGATTATCGATTCCATCGCAAGCGTGTGGATTTTGGAAATTAGGCTAGGGAAAAGTTGCCGCTTTTCACTAATGAGAAATTCAATTATGATAGATTGAATTCGTGTCGACAGTTAATATTTTACAGGTAGCGGCATTAGGACTATTTTGACACTGCCTTATTTTGTAAGAAATTTTCGACTACTCATTTATCAATGTCCAAAATGAATAGTTTACTTAAATTATATTTAAAAAACTATGGCAAAATTGTTTGCTGATATATAAATGATGTGCGACACGATAATATTATATAATATTATATGTAACGGTAAATTCCAAAAATAATTAATAGTACAATTTAAAAATAAAGTGATATATTTCCATTACCACGTTGTGGTAATTCAAAAACTTCAAAAACGCGTAAAGAGTTTAAGAATTTATTATTTTAAATAGTGTTCATGTTTATGTTTAAAATAATTGTTTTAATTTTTGCTAAACAATTTACTTCATTTTTACATATTACAAAGAATTAAATTCTATTTGAAGAAAATCGATTGAAATGAATCAAAGAACATATTTAATAGTTAAATTCGTCATTTTTCACTATCCATGGATATTTTTTTGCAAGTAGTATTTATTTAGGCTTTCTGGAAACGATCAAAACTAATTCAAATATTCGGCAAAAAAACAAAATTCTAAAAGATTCCGAATTGGTATGTTTGAACTATAGGGAAAAATATTATGATTTACTTTTATTATGAGGAAGATTATTAGTTATAATCATCAAAGATTAAAATAAAGTCTGAGCTATTTTGATTTTTGAATTAGTTATCAGATAGCGGAATATTGCTGTATAATACCATAAATTCGTTAATGAATGGAGCAATAGGCGCGCAGCGAAATATAGTGGAATATTTAACCTATACTTCCTAATAGTTCCATTAAAAATGAAGAGTGATATCGTGGTGCAAAGTGATACGCATTATCACCCATAATCTGCACTGTACCCGATTCAGTGATGGATTTGCCGCCTATTTTAACAGTCCGCTTTAGTGAAATGATAAAAGTAAAATTAAATTAAAATACCATAGACTAGTCATTGAAATTGTTCACCTGCCAGCGCCACTATCGACACAGAAGCTTTACTCCACCATCCAGGCAGATCCATTACTATAATTTTAAATAAATCCACAATTTTCCAACTGATGACACAAATTCAATTGCACCTTTGGCCTGATGGTATCACATTACGTGGATAAATTGCCTCTGGAACATATCTAGTGACCGTCAGAAGAGGAAATGTGCAGGTATGCACAGTCGAGTAATGTGGTATCCCACAGCCCGATGCTCCCATAACTATCGTTGGTCATGCAGACAAAACCTCTAGAACCCGCAGGTTCCCTTATCTGCGAGTTCGGTCTATGGGGAATTAGTACATATGCCAGAAGAATCATGCATAGACAAGTTTTCCTCTTCAGGAGCTCAAATTAGATAAGACGAAAAGTGTGTCACGTTCGGTCCCATCTCAGGTGCCAAATACCAAAAGTTCTGTGCAAGACCTGGAGTTTTGCTGTTTATTACATAGACGGTCACGTAGCTGGCGGGTATTAAAATGAAATATCTACGCTGTTCTGTCGAAGGGTATCGACGCTAGAATTTGATGCAGAAACACGATTTGCACTTATTCTGCATGCCTCTGGCTTTTGTTGTTCGAATTCATTTGGTACCCAAATGAAATATCGTAGTTTTTGCCAAGGGCTAGTTTAATTAGGATCATGTCATTTAGCCCAGAATCACAGAGTTTGTATGTACTTCAAATTTCAACTTGATGTAACTTTAAGAAAGAAAAAAGCCTTTTGTGTATTAATGAATGTTTCACAGAGAACCCTAACTTTAAACGAACTTTAATAAGGAAAACAAATTTACAGTGGCAAATAAATATTTTTTAAATCCCCTCTCGATATGATTTTTTTATCGGTAATTTCCCTGCAAGAGTTCTAAGGTTTATTTTACTTTTTAACTGAATAAGATATTTTAAAAAACATATTTTCCTTTTTACAACAATTTCCGAAAGAAAATAATAGTTCAGTCTTTTTATCATTAAATTTGTATACTACAAAGTAAATATGGTAGGCATGTGCTTATTTTTGTTTTGTTAACCTGCCTGCATAACAAATTTCGTCTAAATTGGATTTACTTTTTGGTAATACAACTCTGTACAAGTCAAGACAAATTCCGAGTACCTTTGACCTCTGTAAAATAAAATTTGGAACAACGAGAACACCGCGTGATATGCGCTGGTGGGGAAATGTAGGTACAAGTACATGAGATCCATATACGAATTAGATTTTATCTCCATTGATCCACATACGAATTAGATTTTATCTCCATTCTGAACAATTACCCCCAAAAGTCACATGAACTCTCTTTTCTCTTCGTATTAACGTGAAAATTACGCACAAGAGGGCATAAAGCAATTGTTTGGTCGATAGGCGGTAATTTTTTACCTGTAAAAACCGCTTCATTCTTGCCGCGACATACACAAATTTTCCCAAGCAAGGAAAATCATTCGGCAGTGCAATCGTCACGAAAATTATTGTCTCCTGGCAGCCGTCGAGGCTTAAGGAGGAAGAGAAGCAATTAAAGTCCTTTAGCACAAAGGGAAATCTTAGCTGAGGTAATTAGGTCGAAACGCTTTCAAGGAAACCTAATGCTCTCCCAGATGGGGCCCCTTCGAGCCATGGATATTTTAACTGCAGAAAGGAAAATGATGCGGGATGGCTGCTGGGAATGGCGGTAGTACTGCACACGACATCTTCAGATTAAGAAATGCCGGCACCGGCCGAGCGCGCTTTCAGAGGTCTCACTCAGAACCTTGCTCAGCCCGAGCATTTGCATTGCTAAGGAAAACTTTGCTGTACTCGAATGTATATACTTGTACATCCGACAGGTATGTTGAGTAAGATTACCTTTCCTGTACACCTAGGGCCCTCCAGAGAACAGGAACAGTGGGTTTGCTGTGTCGACATTGTGCCAGTTAGGTCGTAGTTGAATTAAAATTAATTCAATAAGCCCCATCTAGGTGTTCTTGCCTTTCTCTTCAAGTTTCGAAAGTTTAGATAGAACAAATGCGATTTTGAGTTCCAAAGTTAGTAGGAAATCAGTTTTAGACTATTCAAAACTAGACTAGTCACATGTGTAAATTGTAATTCATAGCGCAGATTTGAGAGTCTTTTCCATACGTGTTATATTGCACTTTCAAATTTTCAACTTTACTTTTAAATATCATAAAATATGTTTAACCCACTTATTTCATTAATTTTGGACCCATTTCTGCTTCGAAAGACAACTAGACACATTCACTGCTTTTACCGCCTGCAATGTCTAGAATCTGTTCTGTTAAATACTATCCTATTAATATTGTATTTAGTACATAATTACTTATCCTTCGTGAATAAAATCATTTGTAAAACTTTAAGTTTGGCAAAATTTCTTCCTATCGATTATTTACGAGACCTGAATATAATTTAAGTTAATTGTCTATGAAATTGGTCGTTACCTAATTTCGCTTTACGAGTACAATGTTACGTCGATTTACACGAATAAGGTCGAAAAGTTTCCTGTTCAAGATTTCTTCTGATGCTTACAGCCATAACAAAATTGATGTGTACAGTAGTCCCATCCTGCAGGCCGTGCGGGTCGTTTATTAAAGTTCTTTCCACAAGGAACAAGCCCAGTAATATTCCTTTTATAATACCACGAAGAGATTGAAGGCCTTTCCATTAAGCAATTTCGCAGTTAATTGCAGCAATTCTTCACCTATCAAAAACAATTTGCCCGGCCAAGGAACCCTTTTCCTTTTCCGAGCAGTAATTCTGTCGAAATTGACAACAACTTTTTACACAAGGCAACCGAACCGGATTCGTCTTGCAGCAAAATTTAATTGATAACAAAAAATTTTTTGTGGAAAATTGAATTTGCTTCCGGCTTAGACCTTTTGGCTATTTTTGGTTAAAAATTCACCCATGGGCGAACGGAAACTTCTAATGGATTTGGAAGAAATAAACAAGGAGCCGAAGTAGGCCAACCCTTGCATTAGGTTTTTTCCCATTTTGTAAGGAGCAGCAGTAAGGTTTTCTTGAAAATTTGTACGAGTTTTCTGCCGCCTTTGAAGAAAAGACGAGATTTAAATAAAAGCTTAAAACATAAGCCCACAGGAACTGCGAGGTAGCTGCAAAGTGAAAAGAAATAAACTTAAAAGGTAATTAAATGTGACGAGCTTATACAATTATAAAAAAATGTTACTTGGGCAAAGGGAAATTACCTTAACTGAAAAATTAAAATAGCGCACCTGAAGCACCTTCAGAGCTTCACTGACGTAAATTCCACCGGAATGGTGCATATGATTACAATGTTAGATTTATGCATTTCGCTCTGTACCTTAGGGTTGTGAGGAACTTACCTTGAGGATGCTTAGCAAAGGATAACCGGGAAAAACCCAATTAATGCGGCAAAGAGGGGGCACTTAAACAAGGTCCGAAAGTAATTCTAATTTACTGGTAACGATAATTCACTTCAATTTAGCACAGCAAATTGCAGATTTTACTATGCTGCACTTTCATGAGTGCAATTTCCATTTTATCAAACAGTTTGAGAGCAATTTAACAAAATTTTAAATAAGACAGCCAGTAAAATGTACATCTTATTTTTATTTTTGGTGTAAAAGGCACTTGTCCTTTATTAAACACTCATTCTTTTGCAGAAAACATTTCACACAGAGGACTCTGTTGACAAAAAAAAGTATATGTTACAGATCCACATCAGCCGAGAACGGATAAAAAAGTCGTTTGGCAAAAAAGTTTACATGCCACTCATCCTCACCTTGTGTGGAATGGAGCTGTAAACGAGCTCAGGTGAATAAAGTCTGTTCTGCGGGTTAGTGCAATAAGCAAATGTTGCTTTGCTCTACATTAAACCGTCCTTCCTAGTGCCCTTCGTCAGTTTTTCCTGCACAGAAATTGTTGCGCCGTGCTCATAAAATTCTAAGTCAAGAGCTCGGTGTTTTATCCACAACAAAATGCCTTTGAGCTACTGCCAACACCCTTTCCGAGCACCAGGTACACAAATAAAAAGAGTGCCGAAAAAACACACTTTAAAGGAACGTCTTTAGCTCAACATTTCAGAAATAGAAACACAAAGCATGTATAGTCATGAGCCCAAATCTAATAAATCTGGAAAAAAATGCGCTGTGGAAACATTTTGATTTTATTTAAGGGAAATAAAGCCAGTCTTTGAAAGGGAGTTTTTATTGAACTCATATAAATTGGAGGAACTGCGTTTCGGACTGAACTCAGGTAGGCTTATTTTCCTGTAATTTTATGGAGAAAAAATATGAAAAATCGACCAGAATACAAGATAAATAAAATATGTATAAAAGAGATTCTTTTAACACAATTTAATTTTTATTTCTTTGGCTATTGGGATATTTCAAAATTTATAGTACTGAACACCTTGAACCCTAAGACGCTCATTCATCAATAAGGATTTCAAGTTAAGAAAGGCAACAGATGTAAAACAGAGAGTAATTTTCGTTCCTTAAATTAGTTCTCGTAAATTTTATATTAAACGCTAGAAAAATATGCCTATAAGTTACCATGAAAGGCCAATTGGTATCAAAGCAGTGTTTATTTCAGACAAATCATAGTGTACTAATATGTAATATTATTTTTTTTAAGTTTTTATTAGAGATTATTTTACGGTTTGAGTAACTATTACGTTCACATATATTACAGTGTACTATTGTATGCCATTTAAATGGTTAATCCAAAAAGAGAACAACTTTCATTGATTTCAGTGATTTTTATATATATTTAGTTGTTAAAAGCAAGTAATAGCTGTTCCATTAAAATTGAATACCACTGCATTAATTTGTCCTCTCGTATCCCTAATTTGTGATTCGGTCGTGCGTTAAAAGTATAAAACGATGAGAACCAATTCTCGATTTTCAATTGGGTTTTCATTTCTTCAGCTTAGCACTAAAGCACTATTTTGAAAGGATATCACGAATTTTTAAGAAGAATCTAGCGTATTTCTTTGAGAAGTATCTAAAATAGGATGGAAATGGATTGATACCCTTCGCATAAATAGAGTGTTGGCTAAAGGCTTAGATTGACACAGGATTTCGGGTCCGTTTCCTTAATTATTAAATCAGGCGTTCAAAAAGTGGCAGGGATTTGTAAAGTTTGAATGTGTTTGAAGAATTTACGTTCTTCAAATGAGAATGAATGAATGTTGCTATATCCATGAAAAAATGCTGCTACAGATTTATACCTTCATTAATCCCTCGGATTAGACGTGCTGAAATTTTAACGTTGATCAACCTTTTTTGGGGAAAAATATGTGGAATGGTCTGAGTGCCTTGATTTATATATTGCTGATTTTTGGGGCATCATAAGTCAATGACAATGCAAACTCAGAATAAGGTGGATTATGTTACAAGACAAGCCAGACTTCTCTAAGAAATGGCTTTAAATTGTATTGCTTCATTATAGGAGGGAACTGATTTCGAAAAAAGCAAATCCCTCGGTGATTATAAATCGCCACCAACCGTAGAGACGGAGTCCGTAAGGATTGGGATGAATAACCTGCTCCTGGCCGCGCTGATCCCCGTCAGCTAACCTGCAGATAAATTTATTTGCACAAGGATTTCTGATGGGATAAGTACCTTAAAAATTCAGCAAATAATTTCAAAGGAGAATATTTATTGTAATACCAATCGCACTTGTCTGCTTAGGAATTTTCTTAGAGGTAAAGAGCTTCTAACATAATCTTATCAAAAAATCATTACTTCAGTTGTGAGATTACTAGAATTATGCACTTTGACCGGATTGAGATTCTTTCCCTTTAATAAAACTATATCAATCTCTGTAGAAGCTAAGTCGAATCCACTAGAGTATGTCGAAGGGTGTATCTGAGTGTCTCCGGCAGACTCCCCAGAACCCTGGAATCTTATGACCCTCGAATTCAAAAAGCATGTTAATGCCTCAAGGGGATCTTTGAACAATGTGAAGAATTGTTGCTTTTAGCAGGAAACCTTTCATGGATTTTTTTCTCTTTTTGTCGTGACTCATAAATTCTCTTCAGAATTTTTGGCCTGCAGGTTCAGAGGTGTCCATAAAAAGTTACAACCTTGTCATCGGTACGTAAATTCCGTATTTCCGTTGTGCTCAAACACGCTTTGATCTGGAACTGTTGGAGTTTTAGAAAAAAAGCGAAAGGTATTCAGCTAACTCGAAGGAATGTTTTCACATGTAAAACTCTTGCGAGTCAGATGGAGTACGAGTAATGGGAATTTTTCGTGCGACATGCTAATAATAAGATACACGTGGCAAGTGGCGCAGCTAAAGTGAAACAAATCATGAAAAATTTCAAAAAAAAAATCCATAAACACCTTTACCCGGTCTGAAATATGTAAGAACCTCTCTATTGTCCGTAGAAACGTTATAATAGAAAATGATATAGGAAACTAAATATCAACACCTGGAAATTAAATTTATGAAATAAAATGGGTATAAGATACGTACAAAGTAAATAATACATTGCTTAAATTGAAAACTGTGAGAGAAAACGCCTTTTACTAATTTTTCAGAAAGTTCGAACTTTAAAATTGTCTAGTTCCTCACAGGATAAATATGGAAAAACAAGAAAAGTTTCATTGAAACGGATACGAACTTCATAAAATGTAGAAGAAAACGAGTTTTTTTCATTCAGCATGGTTTTTTCTCAAGAATTTGATTTTTCCGAAAAACAATCCTATTGAAATCACTCATAAATTGTTCTGCAATAAAATCTATGTTGAGTGGAGTTTTGGAAATAGTGCAAACCGAAATGAAAAAGAAAACAAGTTCCAATATTTTCTAGCATACTGAGTTTTTGTCTAAAGACAGGGTACGTGACTCCTTCATATCATGTACAAAATGTTGTTGAGCCTTAAAACCTTTAAAGATCTAAAGATAAATTAATTGTATTCAATGAACAAACTTTTCGATGAATAAACGTTACGCTTTAGTAAACGTAGAAAAACTTGTAAAAATTATATCTATTTTATATTTATACTAGATGATAACTAAACATTGTATATGATTCAAAAAAACAATAGCCATGATTGTAATGTAATAAGTCATATTTTTAAAGCTCTATAGAAAGATATTTCTGAACTCGCAATCTGTGACACAGTTTTCAACCAAATACAACTAATTTAGAATAGGGCCTAGCTTTTCTTTAACAAATTTTGAAAACCCATATCCATAGATCTCATTTCTATAAGAAATATCATTTTCTCAGTCATTCTAGCACTACTCCAAATTATATTTTTTAGGATTGTAGTTGAAACTTTTTCTCTCATGGAAATCCAATCATTAGTCCAAAAATACGACATCGTGATTTGATTTTAAGTAAATTGACAAATTGTGCGGTAAATTTGTAAAACAAACTTTATCAAGAAAAAACTTCGTTTAAAGTTTTCCATTCCACTTCAAAGAATCGGAAATTAATAATGATCAAAATCAAAAGATGTCTAATACAACGAAAGCGTCTTCCTTTATGATTGTGTGGATATAGGGATGTAGGGAAAAAATAAGTTTAAATAAAAATTTTTCCAAGGAATTTTAACTTGGTCAATTTAAAAACGAAACGAATGTTAGAACTTGTGAAGTAACTCTGCTTTGAACACAAGCGAAACGAGAATCGGTAAATTCGTGGGAGTGGCTACTTGGGAATATCCAGCTTGGGTATTATCAGTACGCGTAAATCAGGTGTAGATATAAATAATGAAGCGTAATTAAAGCTTTCAGTGGTATTATCCCACGGGGGGGGGGCAGAAAAAGAATAAAGACAAAGGCAAGTACTAATCGATAGCAAAAAATAAAAGCCATTCCATTGCCACAGCGAGAAATGAACTAAGGCCTGTGTTTGTGGATAAACAACAACCTAATCATATCCTCTCCCTAGCAAATATTATACAACATACATTGCCTCGGGCTCACATATGCCCCGGGGCTTGAGGTTAATTGGGTAGGACGACGTAAGAACGAAATCGAATATTTTGGTGACTACACCTTTACAGGTATAACTGCAAGGACGCGGATTCCTACTGTTGTTTGCATACGACGATAGAGCGAAAAATAGGTGAAAAGTAGGTTAAAATGATTGATCGGTCAACTTAGTTCAGGGGGAAGATTAATGTAACGGCGAAAATTCTTCAGACGGTAATTAATTTGTCCGAGTTTTCTACAACAATAAAACTTCATCAGTGACCTTATGCTGGACTCCGACGAAAAGAAGTTATCAAGGCTGTAGGGATAATATCAACGTTAAAGTGGTCGAACAGAGATTTTCCCTGAAATCCGGCCAAATCGTTGACTTAAATAAATTAGTTTGTACGGACCCTTCTACCAACAAATGCTTGAATATTTCATAAGGAAGTAGTATATAAAGATAAATGTGGGGTAAGTGACTAACTCTAGGAACTAGGAAAAACTGGAAGATATATTTATAGTAAAAACTTGAAATTTTTTTACCTTCCCCGCCTTTGCGCTAATGAGTTAATGTATAACTAAGTTAATATATCTCAAAAATGTATGCAATAATAAGATTTTATCTTGAAATAGTTCAATCTAAATAATCAAGTTCGAATAAATTTTACAATTTTATCAAAATTTTCTCTAATTTCACTACAGTTTAAGATATTAAATCAATGTATATACGTATCTGCGATGTAGTGTTACTAATAGAAAGTAATAAACGAGGGACTTTGATGACAATTTTAAATGTACATTATATACTTATTTCATCTAAAATACTATCGTTATTTAAACGATGAACCACAAACATTAAAAACGAAAAAATTACAGTATATAACAAAAATATTAAATTTAAACAAAAATACTTTTTCCAAAATCACTTACAACGAATTTAACTTTTTTGTAGCCGAATAAAACAAGTTTAAAATATTGATAGTGTCATAGTTCTCCAAAAAGGAATATACGAATTAAATGGATATTTCTATTTAAAAGGAATAGTTGCAATTCTAAATTCCTACTTTAGACGAAATTTCGCTCAAATATTACTAATACGAGTATACTAAGAAGTGTACAAGGCTTAAAATGAAAGCATTTTTCAATTGTTCAAAGAGGTCTATTTTAGATTGCTTTTTAATTACAAGACCAATCATTGTTATAGAGATAGTATCGATTTAAGAACATGAATACTTTTAGGAACATTCACAATTTTCGTTCAAAGTTTAAAAATATTTACAAAAATTCAATCTTGAATACAACCTGAATATAAGAACAATAAGCCAAAAATAAAGTAGAGTTTACGTAAGGTCTCAATGTACGATTCGAATGAAACTGAAAGGTCCTAAAATCTGAAAACCCTAAACCCTAATAGGCTCTTTAAATCAGTCAATGCACCATTAGAAATGAAAGAAAAATCACATAAATAAAAGACACTCAGCTCAGACTACACTGGTGTCTTCCAAATTAGTTTCTCCTTGTTTTACTTTTATCTTAATTCATATTGCCTTAAATCGCAAATTGATAAAAAAAGTATGTTAATTTAAAATATCTCATATGCTAAATATTGGCTTCATATCATTAGGTATAATATCTTGTTTATTTATAGAAAAGGTAAAAACGTAACAGGCAGGCATTCCTTCAAAATAAACATATCCAAATTTTATATCTAATGCGATTTCCTTAAGCAATGATATTGTTTAGAATGTTTCTGTTTAGAACGCATTGGTCCCCTAAAGAAAGCTTAGTTTGTATAAATAGAAATACGCCCGATGTTTGGCTAACTTTTTAAGGAGGTTAACATTTTCTCTGTGTTGGCAAAGAATATTCGAAAATACTTGACTAAAAACGAGTCGTATGCATTTCATGTAACATTTCAAAATGGCATCGCATCCTATACCTGACACCAACCTGTACAATTAAAATTCATTTAAAATCATCACTTTCGGTGTCACTTACTCATACCGTTTGAGGTATTCACTCAATCCACTCTCTGACTAAATTTGATTTGCATATGGCGATGTATTCTGGCGTCCATGAATTTTACACATTTATTTATAAGTGCATCAGGTTCCCGTGAGCACTTTACGTGTCTTTTTAATTTTATTTATGTTCCACCACAAAATTAATTAAAATGGAAATTAGGGTGTGTTAACGGGTTCACTTAAAATACAAAATTATTTTGAATAATTAAAATCGAATTGAATTGCAGTAATTTTAGTTGCAAACGATCTTTGTTTGTGGTTTGGTAATTTTCATAATAAACAAAATATTAAACTACTTTTTAATGACTTTGCGGCTTTCAAAAGTTTTATTCAATTCATGTACGCTGTTTAAAAATATTGATTTGTTAATATTAATTAATCCAGAGTACAGAGTGATAAACATTTTAAATATTTAACAGCAAATTTTTCTCCGTGTGGTTGTTTCAATGGTACACATGGTACTCATTTTATGGGAAGCAAATATGAGAGTACAAAACAAGATTGCCTTGGAAGTTTTCATAGAGGGATTCGAAAAGGCTTATTCGAGCATAAAGTTCTTGATATGCGAACTGGTTCACAGAAGAGTTAAAAGGAACATCCCGGCAGATTCTCCTTCTATACCTAAATGCACTTTAAAGCCCTTATTTATCTGCTATGCAAATTTACAAACTAAACAAAAATATGCTATAAAAAACTGCATTTGAACTTATACGTTAAAAGTAAATGGTGTTTATATAATTGTGCTACTTTTAATACACTTCAGTATGAATTTAAATCCTCTAATTTTACTGCAAATATGTTTAATTTCGAGAAGTAAAAAAAAACTAAAATTTGTCCCCATCTATAGGTAAATAAGGTATTTTGATTGCTACTTAAATTCTCTATAATGGCACTAATATTTTTATAAAGTCCGCTGAAAATAGAAATCTCTAAGTCTCATTAGGGCTGTCAATTCTCAGTGCTGGGAGAAAACCAGACCTTAGGTCATCACCTGTAAGTAGAGTTTCAATATTGTGTAGTTTTTCATTATAACACAGCCATAATAAAAGAATTCTGAGAAATCCCCAATGAAAATTTAAATTATCTTGGCTAGAAATGACTAGTGGAAAGTTCTTTCCTCAAGCTCTTAAATATCATACAAATGTTCCACTCACTAAGTGAAGATAGAAGCATCGTACCTAAGAAGTTAAAAATAAAATCAATGTTCCTTGTAAATTATTCTCTTTCATAACGAAGAAAAAACTGTTCTACACCCTTTAATAAGCTAAAGGAAACAAATTGAAAAGCAGTCTATTTGTGTACGATTTTAAAACGAAATTCCAGTCAAACTGCCTTTCAAGAAATCTACAATTGTTTCTTGGACTTTTTAATTAAAATATCTAGTCCAGGGAAGTATTTTTAAATCTAGAAAAATCGTTTACGAGAGCTGAGTATGCAAAGAGATTTTTATCTGTTACGTTCAATTAGGCGTAATAATTGAACATAAGACAAAAAATGGTATAGATGTCTTTTAATTTAAGTTTTATATGCAAAATAGTGAACATCACAGAGAATAAGGGGTAGTAGCTCAAGAGTAGTAGACACATACTCGTGTCTACAAAATTTTACCTACAATTTGCATTTTACCAAAATATGGATTAAAGATATTAAACAAATTATTAATAAGTACTGATTTAAAATGAGTCATATATTCTTTTTTCTTTCAAACACTAAATACGAATATGATTCATAAATCTGCCGAACATCTTTGGTGTTTAAATCTTAAAGGATGAGGTAACTTAATATTTGTAGTAATCACAAATACTTTTCGTGTAATCTTAAGCTTTTAATATCTGATACTACGTTTTTGTAGTTACTGCAATTCATTCAATGTAACGACTAGTTAAATATGATGAATGTAATTTCCAAAGCCGAGATTCCTTAAAAACAAGTTAACATTTTAAAGAAATCAGTTGTTATTAACTACAAAGTAAATACTAAAATCAAAATATTTTTGTATTAATTAAATAATTACTAAGGAATGTATTTATAACACAATCTTTATTGTATTAGCTTATAATTGAAAAAGGTATAAAATAATTGTAAATATATATACAATAGCGATTATAGCGAATAACAGGGATTACTCCGAATTGCTCGCACGAAACAGTAAATAAACCTCTTTCGCAATGTGTAAACGGATAAAAATTAAAATACCACCTTTACACAAATTCACGGAAGTAGTTAATTCTTCCAATTAAACCACAATCACGCGGGCACAGATTCAGTGAATCTCTTGCAACTCTTTCTCCAGGTAACACTTTTCATTACGGGAAGCAGATTGCATATGCACGGGGGTTAACGAGCTACGCGTTCGGGAAATTTTTACGCAAAAAAAAAAACTTTTTTTTTATTTTCGACTTCGCAGAACTGACATAGGGAGCCGGTGAATCAAATTAATCGGCACACCTGCCCCCACTGTGACAGCACCTTTGGTTCAGAACGGAACACTTTGCAACACTTAAAAATTCACTCAGATTTGAACACGCGACGACGACGAGCAACTAACTTGGAATCGGGCTGGCGACCAACTGTTGAGAACTTCCCCCAGAAGCCGACGGGTTTTCGGAATTTTCCCTTTTGCGTATGGCTTCGATCCCGCTGAAGGGACAAAAACTCAGTGCCCCGACGGGAAGCCTCGGAGAACAACTCTGGAAGTGTGGGTGTTCGCTTTCGGGAAGAAAAGCTCCTCCACCCACCGGCAGAGAAGCAACAGCTTATGGGAAATCCACTTCAGCCAGGTAGACCGAGTTGCGCCATTCCTCTTTGCGAGAGGCCCTACGGTTACTACTGGAAGGTCTGACAGTAGTGGCCACGTTTTTCGTCAGACACAGTTGCTTAGAAGCTTTCCTGGAATCACGTCCTGAGGGCGGATGGAGTGGCAATGTTCTACAGGTGCGTTAAAGCTCTATAGGGGAAAACTATCCACTCAATTTTTAACAACGCGTCTGAGTGCAAAAGGGACTTTGGAGCAAATGTTCTTGAGCACTTTTGCGTCTATGTACAAACATTAACTTGGACGTCCCTGTATAAACCCGACTGATTTCCAAACATGCCCGTTCTTCAAAACAACCATGTAAAGAATACACGCGTACTGGGAGTTTATCGTAAAACATAGTGGGTCAATATTTTTCAAGCTTTTGTCGACCGATAGCCATAAAATAAAGACATAAAAATTATGACCTCCTTCGTTATATTTCATTTTCGATGCTTTGTTATACTAAAAAATTACATCTATAGGGTGTCCAGTAAGAGTCCGTGAAAGGAGATAATAAAAAGGTCAATTTGAATGGAAATATTTTCAAACATTATGTCCAAGATAACACAAAGTCGTCAAAAAATGCGGAAGATACTTATAATTTAAATTCGAAATAATGTCATCTGATGTACCTTTGCGTTTTAATCGCATATACTCGCATCAATTTTACGCAGTTTTTGTAAATAATTACAAATGAATATGGTGTCTATTTTATTACTACAGAATTTAATTTATCATTTTAAAATTATCAGTAATAATAAAATTTTATTTATCTGTCTTATGTTCATGTTTTATATTCTCCCGTTTATATGCATATAATAAATTTATTCAAGAGCTGTAAAAACCACTTAAGGGAATTTTATTATAAATTTTACTAGACATCAACATATTCCATTAGACTGAAATTATAAGATAAAAATGTTGTTAGTACGGATTATCATCTGTTTATTACCTTATCATGCAAAAGTAATTGAATAGGTCTTTACATCGATTTCAAATGTTTGTCTAGTTATTCAAAATTATTCGAGCGAGTTTCGAATGGACCTTCCCTGCAAAATCACGCTTGACTATAGCACTATATTAAAATCAATGCACTTCACTATGATCTTACTAAACGAAAGTACCAGACGCACACAATTTAATTTATGATTTCACTCGTATTATAAATCTTTAGCAACGTAATAATACTACAATAGACTATAATACCAATGAATATTTAAAAGAGAATTAAAAATAAATGACATGAATCTATTGGAAAAAAACAAACACAAATCAAGTACATCCATACTAATGGACAGTTTCGGATTTATGAATTATAGATAAACATTTTTAAAAATTACAAAATAATCAAACCATGTTTGGTTTGAGAAAAAGAGGAAAGCTTTGTGAAGAACTTATTCACCAAGATGCGGCTCAAATATAATTAACTATCTCATTCAAAAGAATCAAACTATTTCAGATTTTATTTGATATTTAGTGAATTAAAAAACGCTATAAATTAACAATTTTTTCTAGCATATAGTAACATAGTATTGTGCATAATATCCATTACATCTGGTTTTATATACTAGGAGAAAGTATTAAAACTCGGGTTGGTAGCCAAATGCTCGAATAACGAAATTGTCCTCGTTTGCATTTGTCACTTTATTTTCACCAAATTAAAGTCCTAACGACCATTTTGTGATCGCATCGTTTCATAAGCTTCGTGCGCGAAACAATAATTGCCTCATTTTTGCCATAAATTGCAAAAAGTCATAATTTTGTTAACTTACGAAACTTTAATTGCTTTCTAATTATACCTGGTTGGACGAAAGCTCCGAAAAATTGCTAACCACCCCTACGAGCGCAAACAGGGCCGCCATGGGGTCGAGAGGGTCCTTCTTTTATTTACCTGATTTGTGCGTTTTCCCTCCAATTTTTCCCTTTCTTTTGTATTTCTTTCGGTGAAGTAGAAGTTCTGGTAAATACTGAAGACTTCCAGCAATTAATGGACAAACACCCAAAAAGTGCCGCGAAATTAAAATGTCTACTAAGGAATTTTGCTGTCCTCTTTCGGGTTTAGTAATCCTTATCAGACTGGATGAGGTGAAATTAGAAATTCATTCATCGTACTCATAAGTCCCGACCTGGAATTCATCTTGCTTTTGGTACGCACATTTTTGCGAAAGAAACTTGCGTCTTATTGAAATTTTTGGAAGAATATTTTATTCTTTCAATCTCAGCGTTTGACTTCTTTTTCACCGAACAGCGAAAAATTATGAAAGCAATGATGAAGTGCATTTTATCTTTTAAAGAATTGGAATTTGATCTAATCATTTCAAGCTGAACATCGCCATTCAATTTTAATGAAGATAAAATAAAAATGAGGCAATTTAACAAAACTTTTTGAATTAAAATTAAAGAATAATTAAATCAAATTAAAGAATAATTTCATCGATAAAAACATTAATCATATTGTCAACAGTTTATTACTTCGACATTTTATGATTATATTTTTAGTGATATTAAATATATTGGTCTGTAGCAAATTTTAGTGAAATAGTTCTGAGCCATAAGCCATGGCGATAGATAAACTCATAAAACAAACCTATAATATAATTTAATTCTTTTCATTTTAGTCTGCGATACCTTAGAAAACTTCCTATTAAATCTTAATTTTGAACAAATTTAAATGGAATGTACGCAGAAATGATGGTATTAACTTGTAGTTATTTCCACGACCTTCATCAATTCAAATAATATCGTTGGTGATAGACTTAGAATGTAATTAATTTCCCTGGAGTGCGATAGCTCTTCGTATAGGAAATTTAACAACTGAAGGAGTTTCACCGATTCACGTTCCATCGGAACGCTCTTCGCAACAACCGCTGTCCAGGAGAAATGAATTGCAAAATTAAATAATGCACACCGAAGAGTGAGTGCCATAAATATCGAATCGAGCCAAGTAACCATGATTCGGATCATTTGTACTGCTCCATTTTCGCTCTGTTAAGAAAAATAGAAGGGAAATAGTGGCTCCGACTCCGGATCCGATAAAGGTTCCTTTATCAATGGCCTCGGGTCCGGGTGCCCCAAACGGTACTCCGGAGTTATGTGATGGATTCTGTGAAGTGTGTCCATTACGACCATAGTTGCCGGCTGTTACTCGAACAAATAACAGCCAAGTCCGTTGAATGAGTGTTTCTCGCAAATAGGAACAAACTGCAAGACGTAATAGGAGCAAAAACCCATTTTTTTCCGTTGGAAATACGCGCTAATGGTTTGCGGATGCAGAGGGAACTCATCTTTGCGGATTCCTTTTGCCCACCTAACCTGTGAAGACAAGGATTGGTTGAAGTCAAGAGACCTTGCGAGTTCTCGCTTTGCCTGATGCACACCCTTCAAGGTAAATTCCCGAGTAAAAATGGAAAGATTCAAGTTTGCATGAATAAGTGATGAACTGAAGCTTAGCATAAATTCCTTCAGACTTAGGGCTGGTATATTTTTAGTTACGACGTTAACGAATTTGTGGTTGCTAAAAACAAGTCACGCGGATACGAATTGCTTACTTTCAAATGTGACGGGTTGTTTGACCCGAAACTGCAGGGAAAATGCAAATTGTAAAAATTAACAACTCGCAAGAGTAGCAACGTTTTCGCGTGCCCATTAATTCTCGACCCGGTGGAACTGAAAGGGCACTCAAATGCTACTTCTATCGTAAAGGAGGTCACCGCACGAGTTAAAGCATTTTATCTTAATCGGCTTGAATTTCGATGTTATAACTACACCAAATTTGTGGCCTTCGTTAACGTGTTGTGAGTTATTTTCATTAAATATGTGTATTTAAAACGAAAGGGATATTTCTCCATTGAGTGCGAGAAAAGGTTAATTTCTTAATAACAATTTATTTTAGAAAATTACCAAATGTTTCTTTTCGTAATAACTTTTCTAATATTGTGAAAAATTCAAATCTTGATTGATTGCTTTTAATGTCCTCTGTCTGTATTCTTATTTTATGACTTTCATCCACTTTTGGATCCTAAATCTCTAGAACTCAATTCAAATCGCCCTTATAACTACATTTAAGTAGTGTATTCAAATACAAAAATTTGGATAATAGCGTTTCTAACCAGTTTTCTGTATACTACCACTGTTGTTACATACAAAAGAATATAATAACTTAATGCCGTTGTTATTTGTAATACCGCATTTACCAAACAAAACAAAAAACTGAGCAGTTAGTAATTACTCAGTTTGAAAATAGTATTTAAGTAGTTCGTTTCAAAGAAAAACTGGGTTAAAATGTATCAAGAAGGCAGGATAGCACTGTTAACGCCAAAACATACATGAAAATGAATGTACATTTGCAGAAATTCAATGCATTTTGGGAACACTCAATTATCGATAAAAAACATGGTAAATGCGAAAATTGGCAACTTCCCAATGATCAAATAAATTACAAATTTTGAACAAAGCAAAAGCGAACCTATTGACTATAATTTTCGTAAATGTCGGATCCCCTATATCTAATCAATCAGAATCCTCGCCGCGAAAGATCAAGGACGGCAGAGGTCTGACAGGGATATCGGGAAGAGCTCTTATTAGTACCTTCATCACCTTGTTCTGGTAAATTTTTTAAGAACTTCAGTGGATTGGAAAGCTTTTATTTCGAAACTAATTTTCCCAAAAAGTGCGACTGTAGTGGGTTGACCCGTCCAGAGTACTCCTATCTTCCAGGAAGAAGAAGTTTCCTCCGTTCTATTTCATACATCACCGATCTGCAAATGTATGAGCGGACGTCTCGCTTTACTCAAACTACTTGCTTGAAGCAGCAAGATGGGTTTGCTCTTGAGAAAATACTTCGGAGCATCTAAAAAATTCAAAGGAAGCGAAAACCTGAAGCTGCTAAGAGAGTCCGTAATGCTCTTAAGACCTCGTCAGGTAGTTGCCCAAAAGAAGCAAAGGGGCTGGGCCGAGTGCGCTGCATGCGAGGAGCTACAAACGAAACGACAGATTGGTTTAGGGCTTTTGAGCTTGACTTATAGCAGCTAAGGTACACAGGAAAGCCCGGCACAGGTGCCCCTCTGCAGCATGATGTCGATGGCTCCGGCGATTCATTTTGATTAAGCAGAAGCAGAAAATGGCTGGAGGAAGATTCCCCCCGGCTCTTCATGAATACTACACAGGTGAGTGGTGGTAAAGTCAGACGGATCAGTGCAAAAGCGCCAGGAAAGGTAGCACGAATTTTCTTTGAATCTTTATTAAAATGTAAACGCATTTTCTAGAGTGGAATTTAATGTGCAAAACAAAATCCTTGTTTACATTCCGAATAATGTCGAAAAGATTTTCCAAAGATACAATGCGATGCAGAAACTGATTTCATTTTTTTTTTGCTTTTTTTATATTCCATTAAATTTGCATATGTACAAAATCTTTACAGAAAAAAGTAAAAAGAAAAAAAATTGGAGTTGTAAAGTAACATTTCTGCTCGAGTATAACTTAATAATTAATTTGTTAGTTTAAATATTAATATCATTTTTAATCTTTTCGTTTTCTAAAACTTGAATTAACAATAAACGCTAAATCAAATTTTAACTGCTCGACTTTATTCATTCATTACATGCACATCCCAATAAAACTTCCATGCCGTAGGTTACTCGTTAACTCGTTGATCTCTCTGTGACGAAACCCGTCCTTCGTGGGTGTGGTATGAGGTACGAATAAAAATCAAACAGCTTCAGATTCTTCTGATGACAAGATTCTTCCGCGATGAAGTTGTCATCCATAATATCGGTGTTCGCGGTATTACCATAAACACGCATGTACATCAAACCACGGAGGTCTGCTTCAAGCTTTAAATTGTTCATTTTATTCATCTTAATATTCCTTCCTTTTTACTAAGATCTAGGGATTACTAGGCACTGATACAAATCCAAAGTATTATATATTTTTTATTTTACCCCACTTTATTACTAGAGCTATTTTTCTAGGTTTACATTTTTATTGATGTTTTACAACGTTTATTATCAACATTTATTTTCGAATTATCTTGCGATGCGGAAAATTTAAACCAAAGTTTTAAAATATTTGCAAAATGCCAGTAGTAATAGTAAAACTTTGCCGTATTTCTGGCTTAATGCAGATTTACGACTCCAAACGCTCGAGATAATATAACGTGTTTAACATCAAAACTTAGTATGGCTATACCAGTCGAGTAAAAACCCAACTTTCCAAATCAAAGCCCGTAAACTGTGAGTGTATTACCATCTGCATAGTTAGGACCATAAAGCAAACCAATAAAATTGCACATCATGGCTCAACCCTTTCTCCCTAAACCGGAGTAACTGCTGGCCATAAGATATGTTTTATCAATGCCACAAGCCATATATGCTCCATCCCATATAGAGGCAAGCCTGAAGGCCTGGTCATGCAATACTCCTATAAGCGTGTTACGGACGATTTTAAAGCTTTTGCAATAAATTCGTAAACACCTGTCGCACCACAGCCCATGAAGGGGGTTTACTAGTCTAAGGTGATTTGAAGGCAGGATGTTCTGATATTTTGCACTCTAGAGCTCAACTATTGCTTCGGATTGTGGAAAGGATAGGACAGACAGAAGCTATAGCGCTTATGCAAATATCGTCCTAGGTTTTATTGCATGATTGAATATTTGATGCGACTGACGACGGAATGAATGGTGAAAAAAGCACGACGAAAAAAGGGACTTGCTTTTGTGCTACCTGGAACATCGAAGATTATAGCAGGATTTAAAAATATTGCAGAGAATTACGACTCATGAATAATATTTACTTTTCTGTCTGGTTGAATTATTAATACAATACATAAAACACAACACCCCCTGGTATTTAGTACCTTGAGCACTAATCCAACTTATATTTAAATATTTAATTTTTTCCCTCAAATTTAGCACTAGTTCTCGAAACTTGTTTCCTTACGTAATAAAAAAATTAAATAATATTTTAATTTTGTTTGTAAGATTTTAGATTAAAAAAGTACCAGCTTAACTCAAACAACTACGATCAAAATCCAAAACAAGGTAGTTCTGCTTTATTATGAAAAGTGATACCAAACTCGATAAAATCGGTAAGAATTTCGTCTACAGAAAGAGCACAATTTAAAATTTTATAATTATATAAAAAAAAAACAATTAATTTTTCGTTTCAATAAGCGATAATTACAAATTTTAGGATCTGATGATGAATACTTATGTTGCTACTTAAAAAAATGTATGGTCTTTTAAAATTTTAAGAAGTAATATTCAATTCAGAAAAACCTTTAAGAAGTCAAAAAAGGTACAATCTTTATGCATTAGTTTGTTTTAAAGAAACCAATAAAAATATTTCAAAAATCTCCACATGTTTAATTTCCGCAATAGCTGCTCTATGCATCTACTTTAATATTTTCATACTGAAAATTACGTCAGATGAGAACACTTTTAAAACACCGCAAACACTTCCAGCCACAAGGACGCCATGTTTACCTTACTTAGGTAAACACACTCCCTGTTGCTTCCAGTTGAGTTACCAAACCCTGGAGAAAGCAGTTTGATCCATCCAATCTGACCAGAAAACCTCAAATCCCCACAAATTCCTTGACAGAAAGAAGGTGAAGGATTTCTTTGTGTTCCCAAAATCTGTGGTTGGCTCTGTTTCCCTTCCAAAGTTTTCTAGTTAAGGTTTTGGAGACATGCGATCATATCGAGCCGCGCCACCCAGATGAGATTTATGTGTCCCTCAGCTCACTATGTCTGCAGCTAGCGATACAAAACCTGGATTTTATCCTTACCTTGTATTCCGAAGCATTTTTCAAGCTATAGATTTCCCGATTCCCCGGCAAAAATAAATTGCATCGCGTGTGCACATATCATCACTTTCCTTGCACCTCACCCGTTTTCAGATGAAAAGTTTTGCTTCAACAGGGCGATAATTAGACGGCACCGATACACGACTCATATGGAGCACCTGCTATTAGAACAGAACGAATTCTTACGGTCGCAACATGCAAAGGTGATATGTCTGACAAGTTACCAGTCTGTAAAATTGGGTCACTTTACTCAATTCCATTAGTTCTGTACGGCGTTTTACACCTGTACGACGAAAGTATGCAGTAAATGTGCAGATGACGTGTACATTTGTTGTGAAAGTAACAACTTAGCCAGTAAAGGCGAGAAGAACTAGACAACGGTTTATCGATACAATCGGACGTGGAAAACTACGATTCGTGCAGTAGTTTGGCTTGAACGAATTGTACCACTAAATCTTTTTCAGTATGTTTTTTCACAAAGTTAAATACACTTCAGATCTTTCGTAAGTCCTTAAAAATATTCACTGTATAGCAATAGTTTTTTTATAGTTCTTATGACTTTGTACCTGAAGGATTAAGACCGACATTTACTTAGTCTACTTGCAATTCCGTCTCTCTATAAATAAAAAAAATATGGCTAAAATTTTATTGATTTTGATTTTTCGGACGAATGATATTTTGGTCATCCAACCTATTTGGGATTTTTTTTATATAAAGGTACCTTTCCAAAATGTAATATGTCCTGTAGTTAGACAAAAATAGCAACAACTATAGCAATTATACCTTCAACTATCGAAAAAGTTATTCCATTTGGTATTTACGGATTATTAAACACTATAAGATCGATAAAATACGTTTTTAAGTATAAAATCAACCTTTTTCATAATTAAGTTTTAAGAAGTACAAATAAGGGACGATAAGTAAATAAATTTTACTTAGAGTTACTTGGGTTTAAGGGGCATTTATCATTAGCAAAAATTATAACCAAACAAAATTTGCAAAAGTTATTAGAGAGAATCGTCGTCCGGTCATGGTTTATAATGTCGACTGAGAAAAAGCACATTAGTCCGAAAAAATGGCAATCAGCGGCAGTTAACCCAAGCTAAGTCAAGCCCCTATAAGGCATGTAAAATTCACTTCAATACCTGCAAAGGAGTAAATGCGTAAACCTTCCGCCCAGCAACCTCCGGCGGCCTAAATCAACTGTCCACCGCTTCCGCCAACTCCAGAAGGAGCCATTTATCAAAATTAGAGCCTCTGAACCTTTTTTTAAAGAGCCGTGTGGAATTAATGACGCGTTATCCTCTACAGTTCGGCCGTTAAGCTAATTGTGCCCTCCAACAGGGCAGCAAAAATGTCAGTCCACTAAGTTCACCTGGCCGAACAGTATCCAGGTAGAAATTACGTCCTCCCGGAGCTGGCGATCTCACAGAGCCAGAGATGTGCAAGAAAAGTGTCCAAAAATCCTTTTTTAAATATTTCAAGAGGAAGAAACCCTTGCCGGTCCCACTCCATCTTTCGAAAAAATGAATGTGACAGAAAGTCAGCATGTGAGATGGAACTCCACTCGTTCGGTGGCTTAGGAATCCCTGATGTAATAATGCAAAGGCAAAACCGATGGCAACAAGGTTAAACGAACGATTTAAGATGCCGTAAAGTCCGGAGCCGGCATCTAGAAGCGAGAAAGTATTGCGCTCCCCAACGACCCTCCCGTGGCAAAGTGGCGAAGAAACACGAAACTGTACTTACACAGTCATGTGGTAGACGAAGCACTTCCATCCTGATGGCCGCTCCAGGAAATTGTAGACTTGACCTTGGAATGTAGCTCGGCCCGTGTTGTAGCGTCGTTGGGCCTTGACGAAACTTCGAGTCGCCTCACTAAAGTGATTGGGCCCACTTTGTGGAAGGATTAGAGCTGAAAACAGGCAACAATTTAATATCACTCGAAATATCTCGAGAAATCAAAAAAGATAGAATACGTAATAAACTCTGACATTGGCTTTTCATCCAGTGCATAAAGAGAAACCAATTCAATTACCTAGAGTTATTTTCAATTATTGGATTCGAATAGTATTCTAAAGGGAAGTAAAATCTCTTTCCTAAAGATTTATAGTACAAATTTAAATAACAAACTTAACGGTTTTGGTTTTTGGAAATAAATGTAGGTGCGTTAGCGGCTCCAAATATAACAAGGTAGGCATTCCACTTTGAATTCTGGTATTTATTTCTAGGTTATCGAGGATAAGTTACAAGGACATTATGAAGAGTTGAGTATTGAGGGTTATTGATTTTGCTTCCCTAAAACTCCTCACTTCATAGCGTCGCGAGGGTGTAGCACACAATTTTGTTTGACCACGCCTCATCGAGGAGTGCTCGTCCGTAACTATCAGACCACTCGCCTTCGGTCGGGATTAGAGGGCCCTAGGTCCAGGTCGCCCTCCGGCACAACGGCCTGATCGCGATACTCGCCCCACGTATGAATTATTGCATTTTTTTAAAAACGGGATAACTTTTCTAACAGTGTTGTATAACATTACTAAGCACTAGCCCAGAGGGCTCTGACTTTTAGGGCTCCTCAAAATTGAAAATAAAATCTCATCTCGTTTTTCTTGAATCCTTTAATTTAATTTCTTACTTTCTGGTATTTGTATTTCATTTGTCGATTAGAAAACTAGAATTTTATTTTTTTTTTTAATAAACAAAAAGACTGAATACTTTAATGAGAATTTTATTATAATTTAAAAATCAATTTATGAAAGGTGTAATTTTTTCGATTTTAAGCTCGCATAAAATGTGAACTGAAAAAAGTGCGGAAATAATTACCTAAATGTTTGAATTGTATGCTATCATTACGGTTGTAAGTTCTAAAACTAATGCACAATATAATTTTGACCTTGCCAAAATTAAAAGACAAAACTAACCTCCGGGAATAGGCGATGTTGCTCCATCTGGATTTTCACCCACTTTGAGTCTAGGTCCGGTTAAGGGTGATGCGTTCAGTTGTTTTCGAATAGGTGCAGCAAGGGAGGCTGGAGTTGCGGCGACTCCACCCATTTCCACAATGGTCGCACTGGGTGACAAGAACTTCTCAGTGTTGTTCAGCAATATACCCGAATATTGGTTGCCCAAAAGGGTTTCTGATTCATCCAGGATCATCATCTCTGGAACATCTCCGGGACTTCTCGGTAAATACGAAATTTTTGGGGGCTGCTTCCATTCCGTGCCGATTCGATGTTTCGCCATTTTTTCACACAGATTAGGATTTTTTTTCGGTTATTTGTCCTATAATTTTGTCCCATACAATGCGAAATTTAAAGGGCGTCACAGTGGCGTTTCAAACAGGAGAGGTATGGCCTTTTCCTACGCTATCTCTTCCGGGTAATCAGGGACATTTTCGTCCGTTTTTCTGCAAGGGAATCAAAAGACATGCATTATTTTCATTATCCCTGCTGTATAAAGAAGCAAAATATTATTTTGCTGACATATGAGAGAGCCCGATATGTGCAGCCGTCAGCTTCCTGGGACATGACAAGTCCTGGGGCGCACTAAATGCCACATTAAAAATTTATGAAGTGGTGAGCGAACAGCAAATGAATGCCAGCCAAGTATATTCGGTTCATGCAGAAAAGTTTCCCCGTCTACAAACGTCCTTTCGACAGACCTAGCAATGAAATGTCGCGAAATTTATACAGGTACGTATGTTTATTTCTTTCTTGCCGAATAGTTTTCGCGGGAGCTAAGTGGCCCGCATAAAGCTTGTCCTTGGGTGGTTCCCGCAGTGCGATGTCACGTCGCGGATAGGAAGCCAGGTAATAATATTTTTTTACTATTTCTGCCCGTAATAACCTTGCGATAAAGAAAACCATTGAGTCGCACAATTCCTGATAGAGAATTTCGCTGTCACGCGTATGATTAGGAGGAACGCCCCCGAAGTACTTCGACCGTCCTACTTCACGGCTCCCGCAGAAGACAACTACAATAAAATTTTTTATCGCAATTTCTTTTTATACTTGCTAAGGAATAGAAAATCACAGGAGGATGACTTCGTCTGAATGATTTTTTTTTATTCTACCCATGGAAGTCATAATTCATTCGTATGATGGTGCCATTCCCCTTCTACTGGGGTGGCAATCTATCGCCCCGAGTTCGTAAATTCAACCGTAAAAATTGCGAGAACTCGAATTTCCCGCTGTTTTTGTGAGACACCATTCTTTTGTTTTCAGCGTTTCCCTGCTCATTTTCATTCAATTCAAATATGCCAGAAGTTGTCGCAAAAAAACACGCTGATCTTTCCCCGCACAATTACGAACAAAGGAATATTAATGACTATCAAACACGCATATGGAATAGGGCAGCGGCAGGCAGCCCCAGAGCTACCCTTTTCGGCTTCGATTTTCCCGGGCGTGTTGGCTAGCCATGGAAATGAGTTTGCAACAAATATTCGGTCTCTTCGACGGTAAAGTGCAAAATAAAATAAAATACCCCGACTACAATAGTAGAACGTATAAAAGAACTATGATGGGTATTCACAGCTGCCATAAATTATCGTACCTGTTAGCAACAGAACATCGTTGCCTATAATTTTACGAGCAAATAGAAGGGAAATAAGAGATGGAATAAATCTCCCCTCCTAGCATTTTATGCAAGGACACTTAAAATTCGGTTTTTGCATATAAATATACTATAACTTATTCCTACACATTTAGAATAAAATGTATTGAAAATCCATAAATAAATGCCCCACTATTTTAATTTCAGAATGATATTTATAGGTAACTAAACTGGTCAAAACGTGTTTCTGTTCCAATATCCAAAAATCTAAACACTGCAGCTCATAATTATATTATATCATAGGGGCAGAAAATTGCAGCACTATTTTCATCTGTTGGCTGCTTAGCTATGAGGCCGAAACTTTACACATATTTAAATAATGCATTTTTATACTTTTATAGCAATAATAATAATCCAAGACAGCGAATGAATCTCGCTATTTAAGGGTCAACTTGGGCTAAGAATTGGATCCTTTGAAGATTTGAGATTGCAGTTTAAAAATTTGTGGACGGATATTTCAATGATTTTCCGTTGTGATATTTTGGGTCATGGAATACGATGTATTTTTAGTTTTTTTTTAAGATTAACGTTAGTGTCTAAAAAATTTAGTGGTTTTAAGCATCGCACTTTACAGAACAACTAAAAAAATTTATTGTAACTCTATACAAAGCGTTTAACACGAGTTTCACTCACTTTCTGATTAGTTACGTAGCCAAATCTTGAAATAGAAATATTCGATTCAGTCATGAAAAACTAGGCTCATTTCCTTGTATTTAACAATAAAAAAAAAACGTAAAAATCTAAATATATAAAAATAAAATACATTTTCAGCTAATGGGAATTGAAAAAATGACTTCTGAAACAAGCATTTACATTGCAAACTATACCAAACAAACAATAAGTTAATAACAATAAGTTTTCTGCTATCGTATAACTAAAGGAGCATTCACTCATTGTCTGATGTAATATTTAAAAATACTAATAAAGTAATTAAAAATACTAATAAAGTACAAAGGCTATTTTCTTTCCCTTCTACAACTTTTCTCGCTATTAAACTGAAATTTTAAATAATTAAAGATCACTTGAAATTTTTACTTTAATCATGAGTACTTTGGTAATTAAAAAAGCAACAAATTAAAATTATTTTCGGCAAGTTCCGTTTTCAAACTGTAAAATTATTAAATATGTTTGTAACAACTTCTGCCACTGAAGCGTTTGGGCGCGCAATTTTCCTGGTCATTATCACCATAGCGCACACGGGACATTGCAAGTGGTAGCCATTTTACAGAGCACTGAATATTTCATTGCGATCGATACATGACGTACGTAAGAAATTTTTTTTCATTGTTAGTGCTTACAAATCTTGAACAATATTTCAATATTTGCATTTAATGAAAAAACACTTGGTGGTGTGTACCCTTACCTTTTCATTTTGTCGTACGATGCAAATTGGTTAATATTTCTCAACCGCGATGTGACTTTTACGGCAGCCCAAGCAATAACCAGTCGCTACTTCTTACGTAAACTAAAAATTCGTATTCGTCTAGATGCAGTACCTCACACAGAATTCAATTTCTGCATCAATTTGCATAAACTTTATATTTAGGACCAACAAAAGATTCAATTCAAAACCATTGCTCAGACACTTATGCTAATTTGCATTCGTGTATATGTTTCACAAAATCCGTTATTTTGCGTCATTTGATTTTAATTATCGACAATGTAATTAATTATAATAATATTTTTTCTTTTAAACTCGTTTAATGTTTCTTAACTAGATAGCCGTCGTCTTAACTAGCCGTCGAAAATTGGTTCAGTTAATTAATTACTTTTATTATTTATCATAGTATAAATACTTTTGTTTTGTAAGAAATTATTTGGCGGAAATTATGTTTATTATAAATTCATATTTTCGAAATAATTTCCGTTTTTAGCTTTTGCAAAGCTTTCTAGTTCGAAAAGCTTATTTCGGTTCTTATCACGATTTCGCACACTTGGAAAGCTCAAAAAAGCATTCAGAGAAAGTTCGCGCTTTCGCAAACCGTTAGTGTACCGTAAATAACGGCCAAAACTTTCTCAAGTCCTTTCATTTCCATCACAGGTAAGTCAATTTCAAGTGCCCATCCAAATTAGCCTCCTGACTGCTCCCTTATTAAAAACATTTCTTTGTATGGACGTAAGGAATTTCGATAAAATTCACAGACAAGGAGCAAAATTGGTGAAAATTAACGTCACCACAAGTGTTCAATTTTAATACATGCAGCACGAAAAGAAAGACAATCGGAATAATTGAAATATGCTTTTAAAATTTATAGCATTCAAAAATTTATTACCGCAAAGACCCAACCTTTCGTCGAACGTTGGTAGTACAAAGTCGACAGAGCCATTAATCTCCTGAATGTGTGGAATACAAACAAAAATTTTCCTCAGTCAGATCGAAACCCCACATCCCATTCGCGGAGGTCATAAAAATTCCGCAAAAATATGCAAGCGAACCCAATTCCAAGTCAGATCCGCCAATTTGAGGTCGCATGGAGTGTTATTATTATTCCTACTGACGTCGAAGCAACATATTTAGTCCTTTCCAAACATCTTTAAATAGAATCTTTTAGTTGGTGTGGCTTTCAGAGGAATAAAACTGCTTGCGTGTACTTTTAGTAGGAGCGTAGTATGATTGAAAAAAGACTGCTCCAGCATGTTAATAGTAAGTATAACGACTCTAGTGAGCGTTCGTATTCGCAGCTAAATTTAAGACAAAACGCAGTCCTTGCGCCGCGCTGCGTGCAGAAGGAAGGCTCATTGTGGAACCCTCGCAGCAGGTTTTGACCTCTTTTACCCACTCGAGAACTCGTTAGGGACAACGAATTGTGTGTTTAGAATTAGCACGCTAAAAGTAGTTTAAGTTATTTCTCGTGAGAACGCATGCTTCGCTCGTACAAAGGCTTCTCAAGGGTTTGTTGCCCCAGGGTGTGCTATAGGAGCGGAAAGGATTGGGGCCTATACGTGCCTCTATGTCATACAGTTTACCTTTTTGCCCTACAGGTGTGCATGCGAACAAAGGGTAAATGGAGTTTCTCTTGCAACTGCTTTTAAAAAGCATAAAAAAACCGGTGTTTTGTAAAAACCGCTATCAAATGAAATAAAAGGGCAAACATATTTTGCAATTTCCAAATTGAATGTAAGAAAAACTTTTATTGTTTCAAGTCTTTTTTTCTCACAAATTAATTAAAAGCGTCATGTTTAGTATTAAATGGGTTTAGGCTTGGAAGAAATTGCTCTTTTCAACGCTAAACTTTTTACGAAACGCTTTTGCTTGCTGGAGTGTAAGTTCAAAATAGGAATTCTCTTGTGTAAACAAAAATAGAAACTTGTTGATTAATTTTGTTTTAATTTTCGCTTAAACATAAATTTTCGAATATGTTATGTATTTTCTCCCATACCTGATATCTTTTTACTATTTAATATTTTACTCTTGTAAACTATGACCCTTAGGATGATCGTTTTTTATTTGATAATAACAAGTTCAATTTCCCTTCCATTACCGTCCTGTTCAGCGAAACCACTCAACAACGTAGACGCCAGATCTTGGGGCCACCCAATTTTTCCAGCACAATTACTTGCTGCAGGATGAGTCTGCAAAATACCTAGTTCGCCTGTTCATCCGTTCACCTGCTCTAGCCAATTAAAGTCTCTAACCTACCATCACACGAAGGACTGTTAATTCGTCTCGTTCAACAGAGCCCTGCTGAAGCCCGAGCATCGCCTCGTTAATTAAATTAATTTGCTCAATTCAATTTTGGCATCTTTTAATCAAATCACTCAATCAATTGGCTTACCCACCAGGAGCAAAAGGGGATTTTAGGTGACGGGCGCTTGGGGGAAACGCCCGGGTGAGAACTTCTGGAAAAATTAAGTGTAAACCGAGTGACTCTCTGGTGCTCAGTCGTATGCATGAAACACAGGTACCTGGCATTCTGGACCCATATAAATATCGACCACCGAACACTCATATCCCTGGGGTCCATTCCGTGGGCCGAGAACCACAATGAAGAATCAACTGAGGAGGAGAGAGGGAGCAGTTTTGCCCAGTGAATTTGTTTTGTTTGCAAATCGGATAATTGGCTGACGATGTTGACACAAACGGCAAGTATAGTGTAAATATCGTCCTCGATTTCGACCATTAATCACATAAGTTGATCCACGCGGTGAACGGACAAAATTGCTAAATCAATGATTTACACGCTGATTGATGCGACCGCTGATTTATAACCTGCAGACCGGATTGACTGCGTGCTCAGTGGTTAAAAATAGCACTACATTAGCAGATAATTAAGGACAGAATTTGATTCAAATCGATTTTACACCGGGGGAAATGTATGTAGATATAATAACTATGCGAAACAGAATATACTATTTGAAACATTTTCGCGCGAGTAATAAATTAGAAACATTTAAAAAGTCTATATAACACAAAAGCATTAATTGCTACATATGTATATGTAAATATTATGTAAGTTTTATTATTTCGTAGTAAACATTTGTCAGTTTTATCTACAACTGTTTAATATCATATTATTTAATTCAGATATAAATTCTCAGAAAAATTAATTAAACACAATATATATTCAAAAGAAATTTTGAATCAAAATTAGATTTGAAATATAATAATAATATTGCTTTCTGTGAAAAAAATTAATTTTTTTCTTTTCTGTAATAAAAATTCAAACTATGAGTTATTAATAATTGAAAAGGCACGACTATTCTGGGAATCAATTTAACAAATTTCATTTGCTGTAAACAATATTATATAATATAAAATATTAAATTCTAATACTACCAATTTATATAAGAAATAAATTACAATACAAATACGAACTAATTAAAAACTATTAATTTTTTCAGTGCAGTTCTGTATATAAAAGTCTATTGAACAGGCAACTTCCTCATACCAATTAATCATAAAAGAAGATTAAAAATTGCCGTCGTTACCTAAAAAAGCTATTAAAACACCTTGAAGAGTAAAATAATTAAAGCTCTAATGCTAAATGGATTATGGAACCAAAGTGTCAAATTATGATACAGTTAATTCGACGCTTTCAACAATTAAATTTGAACAGGTACCTATAATATTTCAAACGTAATCGTTTTCAATAATTTGATGTCATACCTCGCTGAATGAGAATCTATAGTATTTCAGATCAATCCAAATTTTCCAAAACAAAAGTAGAAGCAAAAACCTTTTCGGAGTAAATGCCAAAAAAGTCAAGTGTAATTGAGGGAACTTCCACCGTTTGCCACCTTGAGCGTTAATGGCTTAAAGAGGTCTCATTCACCTTCAATTTTATGAACGTTAATTAAACAGCATTTATCCGTTAATTTGGATCATATTTATAATACGTAATTAAATCTACAATTCTATATCCGCCGTGTCCCCTGACTACACCGATCGAAACCCGAAAATGGCACCTTCATCCCCTCTTCATGCGTCCATTTATTGATACCCGTGAATTCATTTCCGTATGACTCCATATTAATGCAGGCTTATTAATTTTTCAGTGCTACCAGCAGCACCCGTTCTGGCGTCCAGTTTAATTGGTATTTACGAGCAGTTGATGGACGGTATTTAACGTGAAATTTCACCAAAAAAACAAAAAAAAAAAAAATACAGCATTTAGCTTTTTCCAATAAACAGGTAACAGTTTTTCACCTTTTGATGCTATGAGTGTTTTTATAGTGTGGACGCCGTGCAATTGAACCAATATCGCTATGATTTCTTTATGCTATGAAGTTCTCGATATTTTTTTCCAGTTTCATGCGGGACGTATATCCGCACCGACATGGATTCTTTGTGGATCCAAATAGCTACGACGATTATTATTTAATCAGGTAGACGGCTGCTTTTATGGTATTATGTCCTTTATTCTCGCAATAAACAGCACCCTATGTAGTGCGTGGTATTTTAATAAATCTTCCCGCAATTATATTTGCAAATTATATTGGGAAAAAACACTGCAAATTTTACCTACCTCTGCATCTACGAGTATATGTCTCCGGGTTTTGTAATCGCTGGCTTGCGTGCAGTCTTAAGGCGTTTCTGAACTCAGGTTCACGACGCAGTACACTGTGATTTGAGGGACTCCCCCAGCAGGCTTTTCACGTGTACAAACATAGAATTACCTTTGCTTACTAGAAATCAGTTAAATAGGGAGCAACTTCCCGCCCCGAAAGATTGCAAAAGGCAAAATCATGCCTATGCTAAAAGTTCTAAAGGATTTTTAGATAGACCACGCTGGTGCGATTTGCAAGCGCAACCTCGCGGTTTGCGTGGAATTAAGTTGATCGCTTGAGGATTTATTATTGCGAGATGAGAAGAAAAATCGTTCCTGAGGCGGTCAATTAAGCGAAGCAATTTAAACCTCTCTTTTAAGTTATATTTTAGGTGAAAATTGAGGTTTTGTTACTTTTAACGAAGAATGGTGGCCATTAGTCAACTGGTGGCTCAGAAAAGTCATTTGTGAAAACTACTATGAATCACCGAGGTGTTGCGTGTATTATTCAGGATGTAATTACGGCTCGTGGGTGAAAACATGGTGCATCAGCTCACGAAATTGCAATATCACAAGTGTAAAAAGGCGTTCGCCGTGCTTCCAATTAATTCATCGTAATATAAATAAAGCTATAAATTTAAACACCGATTAAAACGTTTTATAGCTTCTATCAAAGAAGCTAAGTGCACTATTTTATACCGCTGAATAATTTGTAAATAATAATTCAATTTTCAAATAACAATCATTTACAGCAAGATGTTACGTAGATGGTCTTTTAAAAGTTGAAAACATTCAGTTCCATTCCCAACAGTGTAAAGGAGAGGGAGAAAAAATATGTACGTTTAAAAATGCTCTCGAAAGGCGGGAGAAGAAGTGGTAATTTTAACACATAAAACTACATTTGTCAATTTAAATTCAATTTTTTCTCTATCTTATATCTTTCGGCATAGTTACCGTGTACGGGGCTGAATTTTTAAGATTTTCAAAATATTTTGTATAATTGAAAAATTTCAGATTCTATTAGAGGTTGTCACTAAAAACTAAAATAAATCTATGTTTTAGTCTAGTAAAAAAGTAGTAGTAGTACTCCATGGTGGTGGAAATAATCGATTTGAAAGTCGTAGTTATAAATCTTGCTTGCTTTCGCCTTGCCCAGAAATCAAAAATACAAAATTGTTTTCTTATTAAGAGGTTCCAAAGTGTGATAATAAAACAATATTTTTTTGACCCATTGAGCTGAATATTGGGTGATAATAGAAAATCAAAACAAAATAGTATTTCTTTTAATTTTATTTCGCCTGATTACAGAGATATTAACAAAAATATGCGGATGTATATGTAAATATAACTTTATTACTATTCTCTGGTTTGCAAATACATCGGTTCACTCTTTTTCTAGAAGTTTCATTTTGCCCGTACTCGCGTAACTCCTTAGGTTTAATAAGCTCAAAATAAAAACCTTTGTCAACTTTGAAGATTAATACTCAGGAATAACTGGAATACAAAAATATGTTCCACAAACAGGATGATGCCTTGCGTCAAAATTACTAGGGAATCACTATTTTCCCTCCAAGGTTCTTTACTTTATATTATTGATGGTTTGCTCTAAAATATTATCAGTTTCGAAATAGCTCTTTAATATCAAGTTCAGCCCAAGTACACATCCTTCAACCTTTCTGAAACTAAAGCTACGTACTCTACTAACTACTTTTTCTGAAAGTTGTTTACTGATTGTAAATAGTTTTGATGATTTGTATAGATTGATGTTTTTCAACTGTTTTAAAAGTTTATACTCTAATTTTATTTGTTCAAAAGGTTTTTTAATACACTTTAGAAAATTTACAATCTCTGCTTGACCTTCCTTTGGCATAATTTTTAAAAATCCTTGCATTTCAAAAGGATTTTCGCCATTTTCAGTACTCCCAATTGCAAATGTGTCATTTCTAGAATATACTTCTCTTTTTAGTGTTTTTGCAAATGCCGCATTTACTTTTAAACTAACTACGCGCGGATTATATTAAAAAAAATCGAAAATTAACCATACTAATCTACTTATACATGAATACTTGACGTTCAATACGTGCCATAACTTAATAATAATATCCAAACATTTTACAAAAGTTGGTACTTAATACCTTACCTTGTCCCGGTCTATATAAAGACTATTTAGATCGTCAACTTCTGGTCGAACTATTATAATTTTTGGTTGAAGTGTTAATTCCTTTCCACCATATAAGCTTCTTATTCTGCCAATATAATTCCTCAAATTGTTTATTGTTACCATGAATTACGAAATCCCCCTGGTTTATAATTCCTGCTTACTCTTGACGGTTGAAGTACTGCATGTAGTAAAAGAGATACAATGCAGAAATCTAAGAAAACATTAGATGTAAATCTCATATCAAAGGCTCCACATACTTTTATCGAGGTCTGTTTGTTGCAGGGACTCTTAAAGAGCTTTAAAATCTGATTTGCAAATTCTCTCTGTAATGTCGAGATAACCTAATAATAATAAATTCTCTCTTCCTAGGAACTTAACTGAAACCTATGTCCATCTAAACAAGAACAGATAAGTGCTGTATGTAAAATATCTTAAATACAGAAACATAATTTCAAAAACAATAAATAAAGTCGGTGCTTTGGAAATGCGTATTTCTACTAGGAAGGATTTATAGTAAAACCATTTTTCAGACTTGTGCTACAAATAAAAGAGAACCTTCTTAAAAATAAAGAAATATTTTACTTACTAACTGATATACGATATTATCTCCATAGCGAAGCCAAGATTTAATGAAATCAATTACAAACAATTTTGAATACTTAATTTTAATCGAAAATTCGCAGTTAATTTTCAATACTCACTTATTTCTTTAAATATTTAGTTTTGAATTTTAAATTGCAGAATCGATAATATAATTTAGGCGACGATTTTTTTTTATTTCCCCGTGGTAAATAGTGAGTCTCCTTTTAGCATTTTGGTAATACATTTATACATAAGTATTAAATAGGTAAATTACGTAATGCGTTAAAGCCATTTGTCCCTTCACGCTACATTTTAAAATAATTGCAGCTAGCAGGACTCATCACATGCGTTTACTGACGCGGGCAAAATAATATCGGAATCAAAGTGTAAAATAAAATTCGTTTTTCCGCTCTTTCCTTCCAATAAAATCTCCTCACTGTTCATGTGTTGACGTTGCTTAATTATATAATACAGTGAACCTGTTGACCACACTTGTTACTTCGGCTGAATGAAATGCATAACGCCCTGATCCCACGTAAAAGTCGACGAGTTAAAAAGTGGTATCAGCTTTAAAAGTCGTATGTAAGTAAAACTAAGAACGTAAATATTTTAAAATACGATTTTTCTCTCGGTGTTGTTAATAAAAGTATGTAGATTATGTAATCATTTCACATCACAATCATCACAGGCCGCTAGAAAAACTGTTCTATTTAAGGTCATTTTGGCGGCAATCCATTAAAAGAAAAGCCTAAGTCAAACTATTCCTCCCTAGCTACTTGAAAAATTCGTAGAGCATAAAAGGTCAAAACGGCTCGCAAACATATCCTGTAACATATTGAGCCCGGGCTGCTAGAACATTGTTTATCCAGAAAAGATGACTCAGCTTAAGTACGAAAACCTTTGCACTAAAAACTCATTTTTTCCGCTCCACAACTCCTCTGAAAACTTCATCAGTCCTCGTAGATTATTTGCATTGCTGGCGCTTTTGTAAAGTGTTCAGTGAGTGACTCGTGCTCCGGAACTCCTCCCTTCTCCTGTTTATTAAGCCCTTGTTTTAAGCAAATTACAATCTGGCGACGTGGGGTACACCCACAATCTTCAAAAGGTCGTCCTTTTCTTTCCCTCGGAAAACTCACTCAATTTATCAGTGTCTAAAAATTCAATTTTCTCTGGGAAAACTTAGAGTGACACGACCAGACAATCGCGGAACCTCGTAAACTCACAGTAAGTCACACAAAAGTTTTTTTTAATGTAAAAAATGAAGCAGAACAAAAGGAATGCAAAAACAAATGTGAAACATTGTCGTGACTTTTGACGACTTAAGACGATTCTGGCCAAGACAGAGAACTCAGCCCATCATTTATCACTAAACCATAGAATTTCAAGTCCCCAAAAGGAGGCAAGCGATTAGGAGGGAAATTTGTTTAAGGCCAGAAGATTCCACGATGAACATGTGTGGATGGGGATATACACTAAAAACGTGAACCACTGCTATAATCCTAAGTGGTTGTGACTTAAGTAAGTGTCCCAAGATACCAAGGAAAACTGATATGGGACTGGATTCACATGGCTTTAGGTGTCCCATTACACGCGCTGCGTAGTTCGCAGAATTAAGCTAGTCCAATCTGAAATTGATGTTTTTGGAATCCATTGTTGTGGTATAAATGGATTGCCTGAAACGACAAAAAGCACCAGCATATTAAAGCAGGCTAAATGTCTGTAGGGAATTGTAGGATCATGAAAAGATGTTCTGGATGTTATTTATTTTTCATTTAATGGACACTCCAAGAAGTGAACTATTTTTTCAATTCAAGATCTAAATTTGTTGAGCAATTTTATAAACAAATATTTTATGATTGAACTAATTTTTTAACCGCAAGGTTTAAAAGCAAGATGAAATGAACAGATCTACAGTACAAGTGTATAAATTCACTAGTTCGTCCATGCGAATACCTCGCACTTAAAGGCAATTAGAGGGCAAATCGAGATTACAATTAGCATTTAAAACTTTTAACTTTCATTTCAATAACACAAAATTTCTTGAAGTCGTCTGCTACAATTATATTTACAGATTCTGAAGAGTACAATCAAAAGCAATTTAATCCAAATTTAACAATTAAATAATCCCACAATAAAAATCGTTTACCTCTTTAGGAAAATTTATTTTCATTGGCACGGCTTAGGCCAAACCGACATAAAAGAAACTGGGCTGATTAATTTATCCCTATCGGAAGAATTCAGTTATGATTCGTTTTAGTTTCAACTTCAATTTTTAATTAAGTAGTACGTTATTATGTTGCTAAAGTACAATTCGTCAGAAGCCCAGGAAATTCCGTTTGCAATGGTACCTCATTTATTGACACTGGTCAAGTGTGAAGGGAGAAAAATAGATCTTCACATTTATTACCTTGGAGAAGTAACATTTATGATACTCGTGTGTACGCATGCATATAATGCAAATAATTCCACTGCTCGTGTAAAATATCCTGGAAAAAACTATACTAAAAGCCACTTCACTCCTTTCTACATTTTGCTTTTGTTAAGCTCCAGGTCATGGTATGATTTGATCCTTGGTTATATTTAAACATAAAATAATAAAATCCACAAATCGCTGGTAAAACCAAAGAAAAAAGCCCGGGTCATTGCCCCACGTCATTTTTGTTACAAAGCGGAGACAAGGGGCAAGGAGATCCGCACAAAACCGAGGCTGAGAACAATTGCCGACCATAAAAAAGGCGAGCATTTGTAGAAAATTGCGTATAAAAATTAAACTAGTTGACAAATCATTATGAAAATCAATAGTATTTTATTCTAATAGTTAACCAATCGATAGAAAAAAGAATTGCAAATCTAGATTATAGTAAATATTTTTAAAAACAAAAAATATTGCATCATTTTTTAAAGGAAGATCTCCTCTTTCCTAAAAGCTATATTAAAAGTTGATTACCTTTAAAATTGCCCGAGTTATAATTGCTTCTATCGTCATATCTCGAGGCTGGCGCGCTAATCGGTAATAAAGCACACCCGCGGGTGTGTAAAATGATAACAGAATTAAATTTTGGGGAAAGTATAAATGCAGGAGAATATTGTAGAAAGACGAACATGAAAAAATCATTTAATACTCAAAAGACGTTAAAATTACTTTTAAATAATAAAATGATGATACACTTTCTGTTTTATAACGTATTCAAACTAAATTCATTATTTGTACGTTTTATTTGTATAGTTATAGCTTTTAATCTTAAGACAATGCACAAAATAAAAACAAATGCATAAAATAAGAGAAACATTAAAAGAAACATTATTATGTTATATACTTTAATATAAGCATTCAAATATAATAAAAATACACAGTGAACATTTCTTATGTAAATAATCATCCAAACTTTTCCTCAGGCCTCATTTTTCTGCTTCCATTTTTGACAAAATAATTATCCTTCATTTTGTGGTAAAATGAGTCCTAAGTGGCCGATTTTAGTCCTTCAACTAATTCTGATGAAACTTGTCTCATTGGAATACTTCGGTATATTTGGATTTGAAAATGTTACAAATACTATAGTAATAGTTTCAGCTCTTAGAGGATGCCAAGAAGTGGGAACATATGCGGCAATTTATTAATGACACAGAAATTAAAGGTATCCAAATAGGTCTCAACACAGAAAAGTAATTATCGCAAGAGATTTTTGAAAGATTTACAGATTTTCATTATGTGTAAGGGTGTAAAGTAATTACATGTTAATTTTACTATGCTTGCTTTGAGTTTTATTTAGTTCTTCTGTACAGTGAAAATTGCCAAAACGTCTTGAGAATGATTCATAGCACCTGTGGAACCTCATAAATTCTAAGGTTTATTAGCCGTACTCTAACACGTGTATGCCATACGAGGCCTCTGACAAGAAAAATTGTCAAAGTCCACCATTCAAGACAGTAGAAGGATACTTATCCTTACCTATTAGACCGGGATTAAATACATCAAAGAATTATTTGGCCCCCGCGTTTGTGCCTGGAAATTTGCGGTAATAAGGAATAAAAGAATCTTCTGCACCATTTCTCCTCTTATCCCATGTGAACTGATTACATTCCCGATGGGAATGCGCAATTCCAGTCAGTCGGGTAATTTATAGCTGGATAATATTCTCACGGTTGCGTTCGCCGTTCACGAAACACATTTCATGGCGGCGATATTTCTTCGTTTTCCATGGCACTGATTTATATGACTTGTTCGCACTGGAGAAAGTATTCAATTTCTCATGCTGAGGGCCCAACCTGACTAGCAGCACTGGACTCTAGGCTATTTTCAAGCACATTTCACATTTTTTAGGGTCTTTGAGGAAATGGAGCCCATCAAAATTGATTACGGAGCCACTGAACCTTACAGGTTCTTCCTGAAAGTAAGTGTTATCTTTAATGATTTAATCCAATGCGATTGAGAGGCGCTCAGCCTGATAATAACATCGTCAGCAATTAAGGGTATAATGGAAATCATAACTTATTAATTGTAAAATGCTACCGAGCTCGTACTTTGAGCGGAAAATATTTTTAACCTTGCTCTTATTGAGAAATAATGCAAATATTATAAAATCTAAAATCCAGTTACAAAATTTTCGTCCAGATATCTGAGGATGCTATAAATCTTAATCTAAAGTGATGAACATGGACGAACGTTTAAACGCGTTTTGCTTGCAAATATTTTCTAAGCGGCCTATTTTCGTTTATAATAAAATAAAAAGTTTAAAACATAAAACAAATCATCTACAAGACGTATAAACAATTGGAAATATAGAGTAAAATTTTTACTGAAATAATTCGTTCTGGTTTTACGAGGATTCAAAGACTGGCACTAGCATTTCTAATGTTGAGATATAGAGCACGTTACAAAGTCTAGGGCTAACACTTCTAAATAAAAAGAGGCTAGACTTTCTTCAAAATTTACTAAATGGCGTGAAAGGATACTTACGAGGAACGTAAGGGAGTATTGATTCAATAGAACTTCCATCGCAGAAAAAATAAATAAAAAATAACAAAAATACTTATTCGATATCTTACACAATTTTCCACACATCCATCAGTACTAGAATTACAATTTTGTTTCAATAATTTTTTATTGTCTCATAACAAATAACCACAAAGAAGTTATTTTCGATTTTTTTCATTTTTTTGTAATATTACGATCATTTTCTGCTGAATAAACGAAATAGCACTAAGTTTACTGATTAATAATTCACTTTTATTCTTCTCAAATTCACACAGACCTACGGCAACAAGATTCCAATTTTAGGCGACTCTAATCAACATGATTTTTTATGTATTTAATTCCAAATGTCGTACTTTTTTTGCCCTTCTTCAAGTAAACAAATAAATTGATAATAATATTTATATCAAAAATAAATTCCCAAATATTACTTCTTCTTCTTGTGTTCAAACTGAAATGCCTCTTTAACAGGAGAAATATAGATTTTTGAAAAGTATTATTAAGAAAATCAATAATATACCACATAGCAAAAAATATATCATTTATGATAAAAAATATTTCTCATTCTCACTCGGTGAGAATAGCAAAAAATTTGTGCGGAAAAAGCCTACTGAATGCACATATGTTTGTTTATTAAAATTTTATCATAATACAAATTAAAACGCTTTAACGATTAATGTAGGAATTTTTACTTTACATTCCTATAACCGAAAACAGCTTTCAATCATCACAAGTCTTTGATTTTTAAACTATTTGCTTCTTTTTTGCCACTGGCTAAAACACTGACATATTGCCTAAATGAAATTATCACGAACAGATTTCCCTTTTATACCTACAAAAACCATGTGTACGAAATTTCATTCGAAATAATATTCTGCGCAACTTTCACATTCATTTCGATCTTTACAATGGAAGTTAATCGCGTTCGAAGGAGTGGGTGAAACGAAAAAAGGTTTTGTTTCATGGGAGCACCCATATTTTTCGTATTTTTGAAAAATCTAACAACCTTTATCGTCTGGAATAAAAAAGGATTTCAGAGATAAAATTTACGCCTGTAAAGTATAAAATTTGAATACTAATCATGTGAACACGACAAAAATGCATAAAGAAATTTTATCGGCCTTACGAAAAATTCCGTATAAAATTATTGTGCGTATGAGAAATTCGTACATAAAACGTAATGTAAATTTTGTTAACAATAAAATATTAATTAACTACGGAGATCATAATTTAGGTTTGTATTACAAAAATTCAATTTTGGACTGTATCTACATATGCTTTTTCCAAATTGCATACTGTCCCCTATACCCATACTCAAATTTTGAGCATATCCGATTATGAGTGTATGCTAAGATTCTGCATACGTCCACACTTTTTCATTATAAAATTTCATAATAAAATTTCCGAGACCTGACATGAAATAGATACACCACTAGGTTCTTACTACTTGCTATGACCTGTATGTACTCCTTACATCTGATAATGTGAACACAAGCAATCCTGTCTCTCCTGGCTAATTCAAAATTTTGCCCTATAGTCTGCCTAATGTTTGTGCAAGTATTGGGTGGTTCTGACAACTTCTCATTTGCATAGATATGAATGTCGACATAACTACAGGGCACTGGCTTTACAGCAACTTGCTGAAAGCTGGCTAAGTTCAAAATAATGTTAGAGTGAAATTTGCCCCAATCGAGCTCTACCTGTATTGATTCCATCATATCAAGAGCCACACAATTCTGATGCAATTAAGTTGCTGGAGCACGTCCGAACACTTTACGAGTATTTCACCAAAACGGGGATCCCGTGTTGAACTGAGAATATCATATAATCTGCAAGAACTGAACTTTCTTCCATTCTTGGCATCCTCGTGATTATTCATTGCCTCTTTCCCTCAATTGCAGCTGATATATACGTGATCCTCTATCAAATTTCCATTTTTAGTCCCATGGTACCCAATTAATCGAATAAAAAACATTTTTATGCAAATACCTCGTTAACAATATGAGACCAATTTTGCCAAACTACTCAGGCTTGTTTGTCAACAAACAAAACGAGGGCTTTTGGATGAAATAAAATATTTCAGGTCTTTTACTCATTTTTGCAACGATGATTAATTGCTCCTGGATGGTACTGCTGATGGCGCAAAAATTAGCATCCAAGGCCATTCCGAATGAAGCCGTTCTAAAATGAAGATTATCTACGCTTCGGTTCAAAAGTGAAAAAGATGGAAATTGAATTATCCTAGAGCTTACTTTAGCCGAGGATTCTTTAAAGAACGTTTAGGATTTAAGGTTCATTTAAAAATATGATGGTTTATAGAAACTCCATCAATCAAGAGGAGATGCGACATAAGGCAAAACAGAACAGCATACTTTTGATTAAATTTAGAAATCATTTCCCATTTTGATTAATAGCTTGAATTCTTAATATGAAATAAAATTCTGCCGGCAAAAGGTGGATGGAAATATCCGTTTACCCCAATACCCCTATTAAAAACATTTTATTTTTCAAATGAAGATTAATTCTTAAGAGGAATGAAGTTTCATCGCTTAAAGTTAATCTTAAAATACAAATATTTGTTGTTAAATAATTTTGAAAGCAGAAAGCAGCCATCATAAATAAATAAATTTTTATTCTTGTTGAATATTTGATTTCATAATTATGAATCAAATTTGAAAATAATTTTCACAATCATGCCCTTTTAAACAATAATCACAATTTTCGACTAGTCTTTTTAATATTGATGAATATTTGTATACCTAAAATAAGATATTTACAAAAACTACAATTAATTATTCCTTCGTGAAAAAAATAAATAAATTGGTTTTATGCTAAATTAAATTTTTTGGGGTAAGTGGTAATTATCTCTTACAAAAACTATAGATTTATCTAATAAATAAATGAATAAATAAAGATTTATACGTCTTTTATCCTTGCCTAATAATGAAATGTTCAACTTTTGACTAGACGTGAACAAGCGACCCTTCTAACTACCTTTTTTATCTTTTTAATATGGAATCCAAAATTCATTTTACATTAACCATACAGCCTTAATAAAAAATCATTTGAAAAGTCTGAATTGTGGAGCATAAACTCCAAATTATTTAAGTCTTTTCTCTAAAATCAACAATGAACCTCTACCTAATTTTCTTTAAAACATTATTAATGCTGGTAAATCGGGAGGAAATGTACCAGCATTTGAAATTTCTTAAAATTCTTTTAATGCTTTTATTTACGGTGATATTAATGAATGTGCCTCCATGTGATTTCCAGAAATTTTCTTGTCATTTCTTCAGAGCTTAATGAGGAGCCCACTAAGGATAAACCTGTCAACAAACCTGGTGGAAAGAACCTCTAAAAAGTCCAAGATCTAAATTATGCATTTCCTGCTCTCATTTGTAATTTTAATTTTGAGCAGGTGAACTAAAGCAAATTGAATTTTTCTCATTGTCTCTCCTCTTCCCACCTGCCACAGAAGGAAATAAAAATTTAAGCACCGGAAAATAGGAATTTTTCAGAAAAATTCCATCGCAGTCTTGTCTGTCTGTCATTTAAATCCTAGAAAATCTTCAAGTGTTCTTGTATTTTCTTCGAAGTTAATGCATTCACTTTTTATGTTTTGTTGTCCAGAACGATCGTCCAGTCCCCTGAACGTTCCACAAAGATAGTCAGAGGTCACGCCAACATTTTTGCAGGAACCCTGCACGTTAAACAGACTGGCGTATTTACAACAGTTCCGACAAAGTTACTATTGAAAGAAATAAAATTTTTAATGCATTGTTCTTCGACCAAACGATGACTTCTTTTCCGAGGACACAACTACGTTCCTTAGTGAGTGGGTAAGGGTTTATTATTGGGTTGTGGGTGCCTATGAAATGGACGTGGGCTTAGCATGCGACCATACTTCGTCCAGCCACAACCTAATTTCTGATATTCGAGGAAGTACACATTGCCAAAGGACCTCAGTGTAGACATACGAACTGAAACGAGTTCTCGCCACCCCCCTCGCCATGTTGTAGCTTTCTTATTGAGCGGATCTCGTGACTTGAATTCATTTCGCGTCGAACTCTAAGAGGGAAATTGTGTAATGGTCCACACCCACACCTCCTGCCCATTGTAGTGACCTGTAGCGTCCAAAGAGCGGCATTATTCTTCAATTGTACAAGACCATAGTAGTCTTGAGAGCCCCGAAGTAAACCCCCAATCTTATGATATATATAAAGGAAGAATATTTACGGGGGGTTCCGAGTAATTTCCCCAGCTTGCTTGGTCTGGACGGCAATTTGTGAAAATATTTTTCCTTTTGGAAAAATCGAGGTTGACAGTCAATTGGTTGTGGTTACTCCTGCCACCTCAGAATTCTCATCGTCTACTCATCGAGAAAGGACGTTGAAACTCCACGTACGCAGTGTACCAAGACCGTAGTGTCCTTTTGTTGATAAGCAAATCCGATATGGGTCCGATATGGGTTAATGTGATTCGCACAAAAGCCATCGAACTGTCGATAAGAACGGAGTTTGCATTTGAGGCCCTATCGACGCTGGATAACGTTGGCATGCTTCCAACCTAATGGGTCGAAAGGTGACGGGCGGCAGTAATTTTAACGTACCATTACGCAGTTATGTGTTCGGCAAACTTTGTTATTCTAGAACTTTTGAATTTAGGCATTAAAACAAGGTCTCAGCAGCGTAAAAGAGTCGACTTTTACTTAGAAAGTAATCCGGAATTTCTAATGAACGAAATGTGAATTTAATTGAACGGTTATAGGTACGTTGAAATCAATTGAATCATACTGTTGAGACATTTATAATCATTAATTTGCATACTGATTAATTAATACAGTCCAACTTTCATTTCTCAGAAATTAACAAACTGCCAGGTGTTTTGTTGAAAGGTTTAATTTTAAATTTCTTGATAAATTTTCTGCAAAGTTTTGTACATAAAACAGAATTTTCATAATTCTCAAACCCTCGAAAATTAAAAATGAACCTGTTGCCATTCATTTACCTGAAATAGTATTTAATAGTAATGAAGTTATAACTTGTACAAATAATTACGTATTCAAGTATTTCGACTTTTCTTTTAACAATTTTCTAATCCTAATTAAATATAAATTGATAAAATTTTACCTAAGCTTAGTTTTTATGTAAGTCTGTTTGTATTACTATTTAAGAATTAATACTAGAGGAACTATAAATGACTTGAGATAAACTGCTTTTAAAATAAAACATAAAAAATTTTAATTGCCAAATGCAAATAAAATAATTAAAGTAATAATAATATTGTGTTTTAATCGGAACAATAAAACTAAACCATTACAATTTCCTTTTAAATACGTTTTCTAGGTAATTTCTTTTCTTAAAACAAACAAAAGTAGGAAAACTTCAAGACAAAATCGCGAGATCAAAATTTAGTCTGATTACTTCTGATAGTGCTTAAAAAGAAAGCTAAAAATTGCCAAAGTCAAGAGTAACTGCATACTTACGCCTGCAAAATTCCCATTCCTAAAAATTACCAAATATTTCCGAAAAACTTAAGCACAAATCCCAATGAGGCCAACTTCAAACTCATATTCAAGTATTCCAGTTTTAATCAATAGAAAAGGACCATCCCAGATATCCAGCTTCCGCTCCCAGATGGAACTTTGCTGTTTTCGCAAATATGCACAAGTTTCGGATGCACTTTGCGTTGCTTTTATTACACTCCTGTCCGAATTGAAAATGCATCCCTGAAATGCGAGCAACCCTCAATACTAGCCAAATGCTTCATCCTAGCCCTTGGATTTCGTAGAAAAACTTTGACCAAATTAAGTGCTTCTGTTGATTCTGGTCGACCCTCATGAAACCATGGCCACACGCGATACAGTACTACTTCTAAGGAAACCCCTTTTATAAATTCTTCTTTCAATCGAATATTCGACTCCAAACAAATGCTTTCAAGACATACAACATTTTTCTTCTAAAGCTAATTCAAAGTTCAAAATTTTCTTTTAAAATAAAAAGTTTTGGAATAATAAGTTGCTCACAAACTAGAAGTAGAATAAAACTAGATGGCTTTTAGTTTACCTCCCGCACAATTCTCAAAGAATGCAAATGAATACATTTCTACAGCAAGTTCAAAAAATAACAAAACCATCATTTCTTATTCTGAGACTAAAGTACCTACTGGAGGTACTGCAGGAAAATTGAAATTCATACATACAAAGGATACAACGTTCAATCAGAAACTTCAAAAAGACTAGCGGCAAGACTAGGCTTCCTAAAGTTTAATATGTAACTAGAAAGTCTAATAAAAAGAAAAATTAAAAAGAAATCCTATATTTTGATAATTTTTAATTACGATAGTACGCAAAAACAGTGTCTCACAAAGGTAATTTTCTGGAAGTGTTACTAGTGAATAAGGTTTCGAAATATTGTTGAATTCTTACTAAAGGTAGTGTACGAAAATTGAAATCAATTATGTTCCAGTGGGTTTTTACGTTGATAATACGACAGTGGTTACGATGACCTTTAAGGACTAAGCTCTAATTTCTTGTCCATTCATCCAACACTGGCAGAACAGAACCCCTTAAAAGCTAAATCAAAAATTAATGGAAAATAGCTCGAAAAATTGGGACTATTCATGAAGTTCCGATTTGAAATTTTGAGATCTGATCAACGAGCCGTAAAGAGCGGAAATTAATAGATCATAGAGTAACATAATATTGAATTTTTATCATTAGCTCAAGTTGGTTGTTAACAGCTGCATTGGAGGAATATGATTCAAAATTGTATATCGACATTACTAGAGAAAGTTCGGATTTATTGGTAAAATTTCCGAAGCGATCAATTCCAGATGAAGTCGTATTTGATAAAATTGAATTCCTAGTTCCATTTAATTGGAGCAACCTTTTAAAAAGTGATGCTTGGTGTTGTGGAAAGATAAAAGTTCAAGTAGATTTTGTTTGCAGTCCATATATATCTATCTCAGCAAAACTAGTTTTCAACATGGCTGTAACCTTAATCCTTAGTTGCTTCAAAATTATCTCAAAATCGAAATAAATTTTCATTTGTCATGAATCTACAACTCGATTCCTTAAAGTGAGGATTCCATTGAGCTACGTCATCGCACTAACGGCAATTCGTATTACGTCTCGCCTGGCTTAATCGGGGACTCAGGCATCGCTCTTCAATTATTCAGCAGTGCTATTTCGTTTGCGAAATGCTAGGCTCTGCCAACGCCGAGTTAAAAGGGGCGGGTACTTTTGCCCTTCTTGTGGACTCACCGGGCCATTTGCTAAAATTGAAGCCCTCGCATTATAGTGAGTCTGGAGAAATTGAATTTTGCATCAGTGCCTGCGCTGTCCTGAAAGGATCTTATTAATGCGCCTCTTAATCCAGCGGAACGATGGCCGGAGCACCGCAAAGTGTAAAAATGTCCTCAAAGCTTAAAAGCGGGTATCAGCCGCCGATGAGCCCTTCTTTGAATACTTGAGCAGGCTCTGCCCGTAAGGACTAGTTCAGCCCTCGCCTCCAGCGAGCCGGTTTGATTCGAGGACGGGTGCAAATTGAGTTGAATATTAAATGTGGCGTGGCGTGGTCGGGGATTGCGAATACCGGAGCATGGAATGACGCGATTTATAAGTGCCCTGGGACACCTATTTCAAAGTGCTCCGGAACAACTTTAATGAAACTCCAAATGGCTTCCTTCCTACATTCGAAGCTAGCACGGCCCATTAAACTCCTCAGACGGTGAATGCCATGCAAATGCTTTTGGTGAAAATTTCAAAATATTTGCACCCATTGCACCGGCTGTGAACTGAGCAGCAGCCTTTAAATAGAAGAAGGAGGGGGTAAAGGCAGTCAAGAGGTCAAAGTTTCCATCTAACGACTTCTAATCATCATAAAATTACCAGGAGAGATGGAAAGTTTGGCACGTTTGGAATCTTCGAACCCGTATCTTAAGGTTCTTTCTGATAAAGCTATTACAATTTACAACCCCATCAATACGATCTGACCTGCATAGAAGGTGTAATTGCAAGGATGCATGGCTCGTATACACTTTTTTGGAGTAATAAAAATGCTCAATTAACTTTTTTATCAGAGGGAATTTGTATAAAATTGCTTTATAAGTATGTAAAGCTCTAATTTTATATCACCGCTGCGAAATTGATTTATGACTTTTTTATGATCTCAAACTATATTGTTTTTTACGTTATAGCAGCATCAAATTGAAAACCTATACTACTATATAGAATTCTTCCGATTCCAACCCCATTTCGACTGAAACAGAGTTTACATTGTAGTGTATAGACAAACTTCAGTATTAAATCTCTATTGGTACTCGCTACTTGCTGGACTACAACTCTGTTTTACTGCAATCTGAGGAAAATTCAATCAATTAACATAAGTACTTGTTAACAATATTAACACTATCTAGCAAAGCTAATTTTGAAGAATTTTATGCACTTTATTACACCCATTTATAAAAAATAAAAATGAAAATGTAACTAATTTAAAACAAATTTTGAATATAAATAATTTTCTATTTACCAAGCATTGTGTTAAAAACTTAAAAACTAAAACTCGAAAATCAACTACATTTTTCTACATTAAAGTAGTAAAATTCAAAGGATTAAAACCAGACATGCTTAATGACATCAACTACTTTTTTTAGGATCTTACGACGCGACTAGCTGGGCAAATATCACCAAATTTAAGCTATAGGCCTATCAGTTTGTAATAATTTTCAATAAAATTTTAATTGAAAATATGTTCAACAGTATTATTATTTTTTTCCAAATACTGCAGTCAAAAATATCTCCCTGGCCAAAATTATGATCCTCTTATTAATGATATTTTCTGGATTGAGTTCAACCTCCAACCAAATTGATTTAAACAATTTCATAAAGGCGTTTCATAGATCTTTGAGGTCCTAATATTTTTGAAGATATTATTTCTTATATCTTCCCGGATAAATTGACGAATTAAAGTTGTCAGCACTTAGTGCTTTCACTTAAATACTTCAGTGCCTTTGTTTTGCGTTTCTTCGCTAAAAAATGTTTCTCTCTAAAAACAATTATTTTAAAACATTAATTGCTTACTGAGTGCTAACATTTAAAAATTTAATTTGTATACTAAATGCAAGTATTTTATTTTAACAAAGAAATCAACAACAACAATCTTATTATAAATGCTTTTCTAACTCCCTTCTAAATAGCACAATTTATGTCTACCTTCCAGTGGTGGTCGACTGCTGTAATTAAGGGCGATAAGAGATATAATATTGTATTTTTGTGGTAAAGTAATTAAGGTAATAAAAACTTTCAAATTTATTTCAAGACTTTGCTGAATACTCGTTTCAAAGCTGCCGCATCTACACAAGGGGACTTAGGATCAAGTGAATGGCTTTCAATTATCCCCACAACGTCCTTTCCCAAGAGGAAAATACAAACGATGAAGCGAATTGCAAACTCTTCCTATTCATGGAGAGCTCTTCGCAGTTTTTCAAAACATTAAGAACAAAAATGAGGAAGACTAAATAAAACATACGACTAGGGTCAAAAAAGGCAATTTCTTGACTACTCCTAGTACTTCATAAGGAGAGACTGCTCTTCAAAGAAACCTTTCTTTTCCGCCAGCATTTTAGCAACTAAATCTCTTAATTTGTCTATGAAAAATATTAAAACGAGAAATCTCAACAAATATGAAAGTTGAAGTTGCAATCATCCTCCACAGAATAAAAAGTAATCTCGTGAAAAATGAAAAACTCCGTTATGCTCCATTTGATGGCATGTAAAAAAAATTGTTTGAGAGCTGGGGTAATTCTCTCACAAAAACATTTTATTCATATTTTGAATAATGAACTTTTGATGGATGAGATTAATTGAACGTCATTAAAAACTGTGGGAGTTCCAAAAACGCGTCCTACATTACAAGACGACAACAACTCGAACAAGGTTCGTCTCAAAGGAATATCGAAAATGAGCCTCAATTACTTTAATGATACGCCACAAAACCATAAAAGAGCAATACCCCAACGAGACTTTTGTAAGTGTACTTCAGCCTGTTCAAATGATGAATTTGGAGTCGTCAACATCTGCATTCCTCACGAATGGCGCGTTTGGAGCCAAAAACCTGTTGCGTGGTACATTTATCAGCGTGTCGGGTGGGAATTGCAGTTCTTGAAGGATTTTATAGCGCTTTTGAGATCATAACCCGATTTTCATATTTCCACCAGAAGAATATCAAAACTGGAAGAAGCAGGTAACAACAGGATTTTACCGGTCCAACAGTCGTTAAACAATTTTCATTCGTTTTCTGTCGTAAATTTTTGAAATCAGAATTATAAAAAACTTAAACGGGTAAACGGAAAATTTAAGAAATGATAAATTTCACGGCAATCAAAAATGTTTTAGCTAAACGCGAATCTAATTATCAAGATTCTCGCAAAAAAAAAATCAAAAGAGATTTATTGAAAAATGACTAAATCATTTAAAGACTGGCGGATTTGGAGATTTTTGGAAATATTTGTTTATTTTTACTTGAGGAATAATTTAAATATCACAATATTTTAACTTCCTTTAGGAAAGGAAAATTTTTATACATTAGATTAAATACAAAATCGTTATATCGTCATAGTCCTCATCGCATACAATTGTATAATTTTTCTAAAATTTGATTTAATAGCACAAAAGCCTCTCTTCCGGCAATTATTTTCCATCAGCAGTTGAATCATTTACCCATTAAACTCCATTCGAGAAACACTTTATAACGCCATAAGCGAAATTATGGAACAACTAGATAAACCCAATCACCAGAAACCCTCAAGGGGGACTTCTAGAAAATTGAATTAGTTCCGCTTAGATTCTTGGTCCAGGGCAGTGCCCCTTGGAAGAGATAGGACTAACTTTGAAACCGCACTGAGGCACAAACAGTCAAAATACGCTCGCATTCCTAAAATCTCCGTGGGAAGAATCCTTCGGGATCATAACCACCCAAGCGGCAAAATCCGAATGGATGAACAGGAAAAGCTAGACCATGGACACGGCTGGTAGAACGACGCTCCCGAGTTTTCGGCGACTCTGATTGATTCGACTATGTCTTCGGAGATTTATATTTAGCCTCCCTCTCCTCCACTCGCCACGAATAGAGTTCTTGGGGCTTCATGGAAGCTTCTTAATATCGAAGAAAGAAGTTCTCAAGAATTGCTCTACGAAAATTCCGACAATATCGAAGACGTCGTCTATTCGTCGATGAGATGGTCTTCGCCGTACGGGCTATTAACGGTTTTGGCGCGGCGCGGCTGTTGATGAGCGGTATCGAGAATTTCCGAAGAATATTATGGATCTTTTATGGCCCGCATTGAACGTCCTTTTAGTGACTCCATTGTGTCTATTTACGTGTTTTTTTATGGTGTTTGAGCTACGACCTCTTAATTTTAGTGGCTGCAGTTGTTTGGTGTTTGCCTTTCTTTTATTTATAGACCCTGATTTACACAAACACTGTCGTACTTTTTTATTGTTATATTGTCATCGAGCGAAATAGGAAATGGTTCCAACATTAGATCATATTCCTATCGAGAATATTTACATAAAAACCACCATTAGAAAGAATAAGAATAATTTACGAGGTTACAGTCAAAGGTCATGCTGTTCATTTTCAAATACTACCTACTTTAATTTTATAACCAATATTATACTGGTATATTAAACTAAGTAAAATATCAAACTTAAATTTAACATATTAATTTAATAATTTCATCTAAAATGAAACAGGCAAACATAACAAAAAAATTTAATTTCAAAATCCACATGGATAAAATATAAAACAAAATGTTGGGCTATAGTAAAAAAGGTAGATAACTACTGCGCAATAACACTATCGCGAAATTTTAAAAAAAATGCTTCCTCTACTAACGCGTACTCGAGGTCATTTTAGGGCTATAGTGCAAAAAAGAGATCATTACATCTAGTACACTACAGACACACTCTTCAAAAATTTAAGTGCAATAGTAGATTATAAAGCAAAAGACAAAGTTCACCACCTGCTTCATATTATTGAGCGTATAGAGGAAAACGTATTTATAAATAATAATAAATAATTTATAAGAATAACTATATCGTCTTATGCATCACTGTATTTATGGTATTTTGAAGTTTCAGGAATTTATTTATTTATTTATTTTTTTCTATTATGAAATGCACAGATTAAAGTCTTAGCCAACCAAGAAGTGGAATCAGCATCATTTCTCAAGGATCATAATTAATTGTGTTTAACGTAAACAATTGTTTGCAATTCCATTAATTAGTCTGCTAAAGAAAACACTTGTATGTGAAGATAGCAATCCAATTGTCTATCATTTGTCTGACCATTGATTTTACGATAGCTACACCTCCCAATCAATTAAGGTTATTTGCTATGAGAGAGAATCGAAGGCAATTTATTTATTTAAGGCTAAATATAGAACAACGAATGTTCCTACACTTTGGAACGTACTCACTGAGTGGTTGACTTTAAATATTTTCCAATATAACAAATGTGCGAAAGTTAAAAGTAGTGGAAAAAGTCCACAATAAGCAAAATAATACCGAAAAACTGCTCGAGTTTTTGGACTAAAGTATCCCTTGTATATAAAAATACACGTATCAATTTTTGCAGCAATTTTATACATTATTATTCTAAAATAAAATCGATTATTTTTTTTTTAAAACGATAACCATTTATAAAAGCATTTTGTTTTCTTGCAAAATAAATTCCAAACACAATTGGTGCGTAAGTTCACGAGCACAGATCAAGGAAGTCATATCATGACCATTAACTTTCGAAATGTATCCATAAATTGAACGGATGTGCAGAACGAATACCTTTTGTGTTCTCAAAATGAGCCTTTTGGATGTGTGTAACTCCCTCCCATCTTGAAGATAATCAAGATTTAAAGGGATGATAAAGAAATTTACGCAGTATAAGTTAAAGGTTACTTTTAAAGAAAAAATGTGGTTATTTAATAACTCTTAATTAGAGCTTCAAATTGTTGTCCCTTGCTAATTAAACCAAAAATTATTCGCTTGTCGTTTGCTCAAAAAGCAAAGTATTATAAAGTGCTTGCAAAGGTGCATCAGTAAACTGTGAAAACACACATCAAATTTTTTAAATTCACATTTTTTTGTTATTTAGCAAGTTTGAATCAAATTATCAAATAAACATCTAAAAAGTTGTCCTCAGTAAAATAGTATTAATTCTGGGAAACTTCTGAAACGTTTTAAGTTTATGTCAATTTTATTGAACAACAATTTGTCTTTTTTAACACTCACCTGAAAAAGTGTTACGCAAATAAGTTTAATATTATTAATTCCAATCACCAATCTTTAAATGAAAAAAAATGACGGCTTCCAAACGTTCGTTATGTTGCTGTATTACAAAGGTTTTAGTGTCAAGAGAATAAATCAGAATTCACGACGCAATTAAATTCTTTCGGGTGTGCCTCTGGCCCCATTCATGAACTACAGAACACAATCCAAAAATACCCGGTCATCACTAACCTTTCACAAGCTCTCACAATCGAATTCCATTCTCACCTCATTGAAGATGGAGTACCCAGACCGAGTACACAACACCCAAGAGGGTGTATAAACAAAATTTTCTCTAGTCCACAATGTCTAGACGTTATCCACTGGAATACCGGGCACAGTCGACGCATCAAACACAAATCTAAGAAATATACAAAAGCTCACGGCATTGTCTAAATCTAATCCGCGCCAGAAGTCAGCGAAAAATTCACTCCTCGATGGACACCTTCGCGCCCTCAGCTATTTTTATCTAGTCAGCCATGACATTGTGTTAACAATTTTCCCAAGTTTTCACTCTTATTTTTACTTTTTTTGTTTACGTCAGTCCGGCTTACTCATAGAAAGTACCGGATTACCTTTCAGTCCCAGCTGATGCCTTCCATCACCTGGTCTTCTCCGCCGAGAAGGAGTCCAGCGGAACGGGATCTGGGTCGTCTTCCTGTTGATTCCTGGAGCGTGTTCCAACGGCATCACTAAATACCTTAGCAAGGAGGAAATTGAACTTTTCAATTTTACTTAAACCCGCCCGGATATTACAGGGGATTCCCCTTACAAGAATTTTCGTGACGATACTACAAAATTGGGAAATTCTACCACAATTCGGCGTCTTTGGACACTCTGCACTTTTTTCACACTGTGCCGTTCTAGTGTGATTTGTTTGGCGCTTTCGTTTTTAAAAATAGAATTTTCACCGGAAGAAAAATACCCTGGGTAAATATTTAGTCAAGTGATTCAGGGACGTTATATAGACAAAATTTAATAGGCAATATGAGAAACTTATGACAAAAGCAACTTGTTCCAATAGCGCGTACCACGTGAATCTCAATGCTTGGCAATTTAAAGTGGTTGCTTCTTTAATAAATTTTTTATGTAATCCCTCAGAGAAAGAAAATTTATGCAAAATTCTATACCTCTGAGAGAATTCTGCAGAGGTACTTTTTGCTGTATACTCTCCGAATTATCCCAAAGATAGATCACTATTATTCTATTGTTTTAAAAATAGTTAAATCCTTCAAATATGATACATCTGGCCATTTTCAACAGATGAAATTTAAAATTAATGTTTAAACAAAATCACAATTCAAAAGTGGGGTATATAAAGAATTAAATTTTTAGTAACCTTTCATTGTAAAATTATTTAATTGATTGCTTTTATCGAAGTTAAATAATTTCTCAAATTAGTTTTGCATTATCTACAAAATTAAGTCTTCATTATGCTTTTAAAGAATTTTCGTTATTAAAGTTCTTTACAGTTTTTTATTTGAATTTAAAGACTGTTGCCTCTTACTATGAATCTTCAAATCTAATTTGACACATGTAAATACTTAAAAGCTCTTTAGAAATCCTTTTATTCAGTGGCCCCCAGCAGAGTGAAACCCCCAAAGTCTAATTGCAAAAGCAGCAAAAAAGAGTGAAAAGGGGTTGTAAATTACCGAGTTCGGTTTAAAATTTAAAGATGTGATTAAAGAAGATCTAAAAGGAAATTCATGTGTCCTTAATTAGCCATAATTTATTTTTGTCATCGGTGAATGAAGGCAGGGCTATAACAAAGGCATCGGTGTTTTAGGAACCAAAGCGATTTCGACGTAAAACTAAAGACCTTAGGTTCAAAAATCAATTAGAACTAGAAACTAAAATATAAAATAATTTATAATCACGAAATAACCAATGAGAAATTAATAAATCTAGACAATGACAAAACATACCTTTGAAAATTTTTAATTAATTTAATTTTCTTTTTATTTTACTTATTTCTCTGATTGTATAGTAATACTATATTCTGATCAATTGGATACCTGTTATTGTGTCAAGTATGAATTACTGAACACATTTTAGAAGGGTTGAAATAATACAATTTCACACATTTCTCCAATAATAAAACAAATTTTAACATGCCTCACTGTACTACATACCTTCTTAGTATTCTTCGCACCCTCTGTTCAATAGGACACAGGACGTGGGACACCTACGAGATGAAATTATTGCGTTAAATTTGTAAGACAGTGAGAGCCTTAATAAATCTTAAAGAAAAGCGTACAAAGCCCTTTTTGAGTCGACGATAATAAAAGACATGTCAAAGTCTTACATATAAATCTTAATAGTCCCAAAATTGAGATTCATTTTCACTGAATAGTGACCAACCCTTGCCAAACCAGTTGGGCTATTTGCTCACAAATTATTCAGGAGCATATCGCACTAAACGGCCTTTTAACCAATGTAATCCTCCCGCACGGCTGTCGCACCGGCCGGGGGCTATGAATATAAAGTACGAGCCCACCCTAATCTCCAGCTCTAGCCTCTTCTTAATCCTCAAAACAAAATCCAACCTGTTACGGTTTAACACAACAAATGAACAAAACAATCCTTTGAGCGCTGCAGGTAGCCCTGATCTCCTGCAGAGTATCTCCACGGGAATGAAATAATTCCAGAAATTATCTCCTGGTCGAAATTTGAATAGAAAAGAAACATGCCGGGATGATTAAACTTTAAACGAAGTTACTCCCCCAGGATTAAGGTTAATGCAAAAAATTAACGCCCATGGATTAGATGGGAACGAAAAAGGGCGTGTGCTTTTCTAGCACGAAAGTAAAAATTGAGTCTGGTCGGGATTTCGCACAGGACCAGAAACTTCGGTAGAGCATAAAAATTCTGGTCTAGATTGGGTAATCTTCCCGTCCGCACCTTCAGCGAACCAGAAGGCTTTTATGTGGTTTGTTGCGAATACAAAGAGTCCGGCCAGAACCCTTCCTTGTTCCTGGTCATGTTTCACATTAGTTTGGCAAGCAAACCCGATTTTAAACTGGTGCTGGAATTTATGGTCGAAAAAGTGAAGAACGGACGGAAATCTACTTTCGATACTTCGCTTCAATTGAGCAAGCATTGTCAACGGATTTTGTCGTCCGCGTGCCTTTTGTGGGATTAATACTTTTAAAATGAGATGATAGCTGGAAGTAACAGCTGCTGGACCCATATTTTGCTCGAGGCATTCCGGGTTGTTATTGTGCTTCGAAGAAATTCTATAAACTCTCTTTCAGGAGATGATGGAGTCAGCATAGAATGAAAATATATATGGGGCAAATACCTTTTCTATAGGCGCTTTCCCCTAACAAAATATGCAAATTTTATCCCTGCTGACATTAGAAATTACCATGGGAAACATATTAAAACAAAATCTTAAATATGAAAAACACACATTTAATCTATGAGAACAAAAATGGTAAAATTTTATTGTATTACAAATTTATTCTACTATTTTTAAAGTGGGATTTCGCCCAATTAAAAGAAGCTTTAAAAATTGAATCTGGAACTAAATTGACTAGTTTCGTGTTATTAAATTAAAGTAACAAATAATAGGATACAGAGTTACTATTAAAAAGCACGATATGTAAACGCTACGATATGACCTTCGAATTTTTCTGAAAATCATTTAAAACTAGCTATTTCTTTTTCACAGTCGTAAATTTATTTAAATCAAAACTATAACTTACAAAAAAAAAAACTCACAGCAAAAAGTAGGGGAGAGGTACTATAAAAGGAAGAATTTCTTTTAACAATCTTTCCTGTTAACAAAATTGCAGCCACGAAGAGAAAATAACTTGTAATAGGTTGTACGTTTACAAATTTACAGTACAAATTTATAAACATTTAAGAAAATTAACAAGATTTTAATAAAAAACAAAAAGAAAACAAATAATAAATATAAATAATTGGAAAATATCCTTTTCATCATGACTAGGTGGTCTTCAATGGGACATCCCACGTCACGAATGGGACACGCTAAAAAGAAGCCTTACCAACTAAAACGAGTACTAATGAAAAGTCTCTGCACATCAAAATGAAAGACTGAATGCTTGCACTTTTATATGAACACTAGGTCTTAACATTGACACTATAATAATATAAAAAAATGTCCTTTCTCACTCCTATCCACTATATAATACTACACAAGTAAAATTAACATACACGGAAATAATCAACTTAGCTTAAAAATTAACGACAAGAGAATTAAAATTTTAACCAAAGCCAAACTATGTTCGACACAAAAGTACAAATTCATGCATAGTTCGGTCATAAAGGGACTTCCCATTCAAGACTTATTAACTAACTTCACAAGCTCAGCAGATATAACAACTCGAAAAGACCGCAAAAACCAAGTCGCGTTTCGCCACTTTGCCTCGAACGATAGCGGCAGAAAGTCTGCATCAATTGACTCGTTAGTGTTAGTGGCCGCAATAAAAAAAATATTTACCACGCCAAGTTCCCCTTGTCCCATTCAAGACCGTCAAAACAAAATATCACTACTATGAATGTCGTTTCATTGAAATTGATGCACAATTAATAATTTCCATTTTAATAAATTTAATGTTATTTCTGTTATTTCAAGTTTTTAATTCGGTAAGATATCCAAGCCTTAAAAAATATTATTTTAACATAGAACATTTTTTCAGTGTTCACAAAATTTCGTATATAATTTCGTAACAATTTTGTAGTAATTTAAAGTTTTCTTTTCAAAAGTTCATTACGAACCAGTCCCTTACAGTACTTAATTTATATGGAAAATTATCAATTTAAATAATAAACGTCTAGTAATTAGAATATGAGAAATAATTCTGGAGAAAGTTTATAAAATATTCTTATATATCAAAACGAATGTGAAATGTTCTGATATTCTGCTATTTGATGGCTATAAGCACCTACAAGACTACGTTCCAATTAGAGAGAAATTGTAAGAATTATATTAGACGTCGGCTTGGTCAAAAATGTGAAAAGGTCGTATTTTTCTATTTACGCAACAAAGTCTTAAAAATAGGATAGACGTAATAAGAACCTCTTTTACTAGACCACATAAGAAAACATAAGACAACACAACGACCTCAGAAAACCTCTGGTAACTCGAAGAAATTCGGAGCTCTATTCAGAGAAAATTCTTGCCTCAGTTGATTTCTTGAACGATAAAGTATAATAACAAACAATTAAATGCACAAGTATAAAACTGAATTAAAAGCTGGAAAATGAAATTCGCCTTCGCTGCAATTGATTCCAATTTGCCCTACTGTCCCCTGGTCCAGAACTATATCAAATAAAAGGGTGGAAACTCCTTAAGGACGCGCAACATCTGCGCTTTTTCCCCGAACAATGCTGAAGGAAACTGAAGGCACAATACCTCGATGTGCTGGCGTTCTGTGCCTCTTGACTTTGGCAAGAGCTAGAACGCGCTGTCTTTCCATTTTTACGTCTTCCGATGCATAATTCATCTTTAAAACAGTCCCAGCGGCTTCAGGACTACATCTTAGTGCATTGCTTAAGCAACTTGCCGTTGTAGCACGAAGTACTATACAATCTAGGGACAGGAGCCTCGCCGCGAGTTTTACACTTAAGTAAAAACCGGGCACAACTTTTATGTTTTTGCGTGGAAGGACAGAGGGAACTTTTTCAGCTGACGGCGCCCCGTGTTGTGGGCTGTGCTGATTTGCCACTTTCCCACCGCCCCAATAAATTTTTAAGGATATTGACAAAGTGGGGCGATCGTCTGGGGAGACCATGTAGGCACACAGAACGGAAATAGGATCGGCACAATGACTAGGCAATACGAACCCAAAGTAGAACGTCAGAAACTCTTATTTATGAGAACGACTAAAAGCTATGGTGGCGATATCAAAAGAAAGTTACAGGGGTTTAATAACACCAACATACGAAATTCGAGTTTCAGTAACAAAATACTTTTATTTGTTAAAAATCAACACTTTTTCCTGTTGTTATAACTTTGTACTACAATCGGGTGACATTACAAAAGTAGCCTGGAGTACCATATACCTTAAACCGTTTCTTATTATGACAACCTATACGTAGGTTTGTAGATCCCAACTACCTTCTTTGTAACTTTCTTTGGTGATAGTAAAAAATCCTGTTGGCTTTATTGGAATTATCTAATGAATTTTTACGTAGCATGAATATTTTCGGAGTTTCAATAACATCGTAACGAGATGCACGTGATTCGGATTTTTGCTCTTCGTTGTAATCCCAACGATCAAAGATAATTACAAAGCACAAAAAGAATCACAAATCTCTGAATTCCCTCTTGAACTTGGAAAGAGGCTTACGTACACGTGATTATCCATATTTATTAGATTATTCGCGACAAATGTAAACGCAAACGTAGAAAAGATATTTGAATCACAAGAGTACATGACCGAAGTTTTCGTCATCAAAGCAGTAATTACTTGGCGTTTCGATTTTTCACATTTTTTACCATTAACGATAGTTGGTGTTTAAATTCCTGGAAGTGACTACTCCCGAAAGGCGAGCCATCAAATCTCCTTTCGTGCTTAAAGGATGTAAGGAATGCTCTTTTTTGCACATCTCATCGGAATTACCATAACTTTTCCCCGAGAAAGTTCTTATCAGCAATTATCATTTGCTTGCTCGACGGCAGGATATTCTTTCCACCTGGTGCACGCCAAAAGGTGTAATATTTTGCGCCGCCCGTCCGCCTTTCCTCCGCGAATATAATCTCACTAAGGTATGTAAGGCTAAGAGGAGCAATGATGGGTTCGTTGGAAAAGACCCTCATAAATCTTCTCCAGGAATCCCGGAAAGCGGGTTCAGCTAGGAACAGAAATAGTTCAGTAGCGGTGTACGGTGGGTAAAAGGGTTAAAATGAACCCCAAAACAACCACTTCCTGCAATTCCTCACGTAGCTCGAATACTTTAGGACAGAAGACTGGCATTTTGTGCATTCGTTGCAGCGTAGAAAGAAATTCATATGCAGTGCATATCATTGACGGCTAAATGGGTATTAAATTTTTTACGCCCCCATGCCCCGCATCCGCCTACGCGACCCAGATGCTGACGACGACGGCACCGCCGCCTTATTGAATTATTCTCAATACAACTCCGGGAAAGACTAACTGAGGTGAATGGCGGAACGACTTGCAAGGATTTCTGTTTAACTAACGACTTTGCAGTAAAGAAAGTTTTCAATGATTCCGCGTTATTGGTTGCCAGCATCTTGTGCATCTTCCGATATCTTCCAGCGCCGAAAGATGCCCATTCATCTCGGTGGGAGGAGTGACGTTCGTGTTTTACATTTCAATAGGCTTCGCCGGGAGCAGGAGGATGATACGAAAGTTTGTGGGCACGGACTAATGAAGTTTAAACACGGCGAAGACGAGGACATGGTCTTCTAATGCAATGAGGATTTTGAAAAATGTTCGAAGCTCCCTTAAGAAATTCGGTCAAACTTCATGAACTTGTCGACTTTTTGAGTTTAATAAGTTTCAAAGTGTTCAGCTTACAAAAGTACTTCTACTGGGACGGGGGAAGTACGAAATAGTAAAATGATCTAAGGGTTAAAAGGTCTCTTGAGAAGGGGAATTCGAATAGACGCAAAATGAGCGCACTCGGGCTTTTATGCTTTACCCTGTTATAAAAAGAAAACGAATAGAGACATGATTTCCAAAATCGAAACATAAAAATTAATTAACCAGATTAATTGATTTAGACGCAAGTTGGTTTTATGGTATTTACGTGATTAGTATTTTCGTAAAATTAACTTGGTTTAATTAAAATAAATTATAAAGTAAAACTAAAAGATGTTACAGGCTCAAAATATGACTTTAATTAAATTTTAAAACATTCACACCTATAAAAATGATCAAAAATTCAACACCTTGGTACATCTACAATATAATAATTTAATTTTCAAAATTTCTGTAACTGTTTCTAATGATTCTATGTCGAATGATACTTATTGAACACCAAAATTACGGATGTAAAATGGGCATGTAAAATTCCTTCATTGCAACCTACGGATGAAAAATGTAATAATAAAAATATACAACTGCAGCTGTATAAGTGCACAACATTTCAATACGAAGGAAATTATTTTTAAACTTATTAGAAATAAGAAAACATTTTAAGAACAAGGCTTTACTCGGTTCACTTACCTTACAACTATACAACCTTTCCATAGGAAGGCTAAAGATGGTGTCCACAGAATTTTCTCATATGTGTCGTAACTAGTTTAAAATTAAATTCTTCATGCAGCATTAAAATTTTCGATGGTTTTTCCTTTAGGAAAAGTTTATAAAAGTTAAATAGATCAAAGTTAAATATTGAAATTTGCTTAGCTAAGGTAGATATAGCTGCATCACTTAAAATGTTCGAGGAACTTCTTAGGAACACTTGACTTAACCGCCAGTTTGCGTGCATAGAGCAAATTCAATGAATATGCAAATATTAGCTAGGAGACCATATGTTCACATATCTACAACATACTTCGACTTAGTGACGTCCAATCCAGTCCTTTGGACTGACTGCACAAACAGCCCAACGGAGTATTGAAAGGTTACGGTTCGTCGCGATTCCCATGCCTTTTCCACCTTCACCTCCTCCGGGACTTACAATTTACTTCCGCAAATGAAAATCTAATTATGACCACAAGCACTTTCCAGCGGGAGCAGGAAACTCACCAGGTTCGTATTTGACTACCCGGCGAGGCTTTCCTATTGCAAGAACTAAGGAACTAAGGAACATCAGCTAACTGTTGTGGTCGCTGTTCTGTGCAATGAGTTTTTTTATCGCATAATCAACTCGAAATGTATATTTAATTGTATTTCAGCCATTATGGAGACGCTTTATTACCCTTCTGCACCTGGCGGGCTTATTGTTCCATTAGAATTTCTACTAGTGGAGGCCTGCAATATGCATGAGAGCAGCCCTACGCTCGCTGTTGCCGGCGACTAATTCTAAGGGACTTTGTCCACCTGTTAAATGGTGTGTTCCAAGCCCAAATTGTGTTTTGTGATCAGTGATTTGCTGAACAGATTAACTACACTAGAGCACCAACGATATTTTAGGCAGTGATTGAAGTTGTGAGATCTTTTTAAACTAACACTCTTCCTTTATTCAAATTAAATTGCACAGTGAATAAGAAGCATGCAATAACATAGGTTCACTAAAAAAACTACATGCACATTTATGGCTATGGCAAGGTTTGCGTTTTAATAGTCACTTCAGAAGATTTTAAGAAATCATTCGGAATTAATTTCCCTTTTATTTCCATATGAACTTTACTTTTTTACAGTGTTATCCTTTTCATCACTTTTATTTAACTTTACTTGGTAAAAAAGCATAATGCTAGACTTATTCTCTTTCTGCTGAGCTATTAAGCTAAACTCCTAAATCTAATTCTAAATGGCAGATCTAAAAATTTGAATAATTGATTTAGGCGAAAACTCAAGACTACGGAGTCAATGTAAGCTTTCCATATTTTGCCCAATTCGACTAAAAGTCTTTACACATTTTTAGTAAAAATTTATAACGTGCTATGATATAAAATTTAATGGGCTACAAAGTAGTAACAACTTATAGCTTATATCAAATATACAATTCTTCAAAAACATGTGAAATAATTTTCAATTATGATTGGAAAAATTATCTAAAAGTTAATGTAGTAATTAATTTCCCTTACAAAAAAATAAAATAATGATTGTAATAACACGGATTTACTATGAAAACTAGTTTCTCCCTCTTTTCTATATCTTTTTGTTTGTTTTAATTTTATCACATGTTTATTTTACGAAAACTTTATTAAAAATTTGCAACGAATCAAGAAGGTACTTCATTTAATGTATATTTCATTATGCCTAAAGTACATATCAAAGTGATCTTTTATTGTTACCTGATCTTAAAATAAAACAAATAGTTGGAAATCATAAAAAGCGTAGATCTGTCAATAAAATCAAAATAGGACCAGAGAATTAATCATCAAAAAATCTAGCTGAGTACAACTCACATTCAATGGTTTAAATATGAAAATATTACATTATTTTATGTATATAAAAATTAATATTAAACACTTGTTATTGTACATACTTTATTTTAATAAGTATCTAAAAATCAATTCCGTCTCATTCGTTTTCTCTAAAAGTAATTTTAAAATTATTATAATCTTAATTTTGGAACTGGTACAGTAGAATAACCTCTTAGAAGTAAAACTAAACTACTTATTTTATTTTCTCCACTCCGTATAATAAATTCAAAACCGTAAGAGTTTAACTATCTCATTTAAATAAGTACGTTACTTCTTTATCAAGTAAATATCATTGTATATAGTAAAGTGAATCCATTTTAATATTAAAAAATCATACCAGGAAGGGTCCAAAGTCAAAAAAGTTGATTTTAATCAACCTAAAAACAAAACCTTATATCAGCATGATAATGGTAGAACCCAAAATCAACCCGCATAAATTGAATAAGTTAGGTTCAATGATCTTAAAATCAGTGCGATAGGCAAACACATATCCTAGAACATTTCCATTTATGTCTACTTGGATGTTGGGCTTGCTTTTTATGCAACGAAAATTATAGCAGGATCATGATATGCGAAAGAACGCGGCCCACAACCTTAAAAGCGGAAAAATCGATATTTGAAAGAAATGCTAGTTCAGCGTGAGGCAGGGGATACGTTTAAATTAAAATGAGCCACCTTTAATAATTGATAAGCACAAAATGCACCGTATTTCTTGTTGAGCATACGACAATGAACAGATTATCTGTGAGCTTGGAGGTCAGGACCGCATTTCCAGTATCTTTCTGGCAAAAAAGTAAGGAGGAAAAAGATCCGGTCTCTCCAAGAGCTGGGCATGCATTCAAATTTTAATATAAGAGTACGTCTGGAGTAGGATTAAATTTGCATTATATGCACGCACTCAACCTTTCCCATAATTCCGTCTTTAATCAGTAAACTCAACAATAAATGGCAGTGTTCAGGCGTATCGGGGATTTTCAGGAGCGGTTCGGAATAAATGCCTGCGAGAGCTACTAAAAATTTTAGGGCATTAACGTACATAACACCAACAAATCAATTGCTCTGACGTTTTCTTATTTACCCTCTTCCTGATCCTTGAGGCAGAAATAATTAGATGTCTGTTTTAGAATTTCCGAAGCAGGGTAAGAGCAAATGTACTACGCTGGCATTATGAGAACTTTTCGTTTTGTTCACTTTTCAATTGAGAATCAAACTTGAAGAGGACTTTTTGTGCAATTTAACATGTCCGCGAGGTCCAAAAGATTATGTAGGCCCTGCCCTGTGAACTAACTATTTGCTCGTATGCCAGACCAGAAAAAGGTAACCAGAGCATGATCTGCTTGTCTGCGGCAAGACCGCTTCTACAACTTATCATGCGCTTCTCTACCTGAAAAAGAACACCCTGTCAGTGTAACAGCCACGTACACCTAAAATAGAACCCCGCTCCCTTTTGCCAAGGGCATTATTTTCCACGAAACACTTTCCGTGGAAATTCCATGAAAGGATCTTTTCTCCGAACTTTTTTATAGTGTCCATTCACATGCAGTGGCATCTGGAGTAAGTAGATTGTTGTGCGGCCAGTGCCACCACTTTTTCCGAAATTATAGACAGCTCTTGATACTGCAGAAAGATAAGATGATGGAAGCCTGTTGTCCAATGTTTTCCGATGGATGGCGACCGAGGGGTGAGAAATACCATCAGAGGTCACGCAGTTTGTCCTTTGCTCTTCCTGATTAGATAAGTGGAAAATCGCCAGTAAGGTAATGGGTCATGCAAAAAGGCAATTTTCCAACTTTTGGTGGTTTTTGTGAAATAATTACGAGGGGTAAGTAAAACTGTCCAAAGAGGGAAGTGAGCTTTGAAATTGTCTCGTTACCTCAACTACCAAAAGTCATTTGTATAAAGACCTCGAGATGAGCCTGATAACAGCGGCTTTCGACTAGACTACATAATTTATTATTTTTTCTCGAGAAAAACGTACACTCGCTAAATTAAGGTAGGTTTTTTCGGAATATTGGGAATATCAGACGGTGAGGAATATTTCCAGATAATTTGATAAAGTGCGTACGCGCATGTAAACATCTCTTAAAGTTATCTTCGGGAAATCGCTTAAAGTTAAATTTTAGATTAAAAAAACAACAATTCCCCTACAATAATTGGGTGAAATATAGTGAAATTTTCTCAAAGTCGAGATTTTGTGGTGGATAGATAATCAAAATGTCCAAATTCGTATTTCTAAACTCACTTGAAATTTGCCATTTGCCAATATTTTCCATTTAAATGGTCTAATGAAAGAAATTGGCGACATTAACATAATAAAAAGCTCATTAGTGATAATATATAATTTTAAGATATATTAAATTAACTAGAAGGCAAAGTATTTCTCAATAATTGTGCTTCATGGAAAAATAAATTTTGCACCTTCTATTCTGATCAATGGATTGGTACTGGTATGTAATTGTTATTAACTTTTTTTTTTCTTTGCAAAACCATAAATGTTATTATATAAAATTTTTTTTTAATTTCATTACTGTCCACTGTCCTTTGTTTTCATACGCAAAATACCCTTGTTTATAAAGAGATTAAGATCATCTTAAGCTTAATTAAGCATTTGCAGTGAAAAAATAGCATTTTATGTCCTCTTTTGTCGCAAAAATTAAATAAGATACGCGTTACCCATTTTTCTCGTATCTTAATCATATAATATGGTTCAACCTCGCATTAATATCAATCAAGTGTATTCAAATAGCAAGAAAAAAGGCAAGTTTTCATATAAGCAGAAAAGCACCGAATATAATAGATTGTCGCAGGAGGTATTTTTCGAAAACAATTCATACACTTTTCAAGTACTACATGAATTATTTTTCTAATAAAGTTCTCTTTTTTCTTCTTGGATTCTTACAATCGATAACCTACATGTACACCGCGGTAAAAGGCGTGTAATAAATGTTTTTTTTAAAATAATGGGTGCGACCCTCATGTGAACCTTCTCATGATATGTACGGTCACGGCCTCATTTAACTTAATATGTCAAAATATTTTTATAATAAAACGTTCTTGACAGGGTCCTTAATTTTAGCACGCAAAATTACCAACCCGTACTCAGATCAGTAATGCATAAGTACAATGAGACGGTATATAGTTTCTTTTTTAAATCACGTGTGCAAAGGTGAATTTTATCGTAATATCTTAAGCTACTTTAGAACGTAAAATCTTACATTATTAAATTATGAAGGTATGCTTGTGTTGTTAGAACAACAAATAAACACAAATAATTTCGTATGAATTTTATAAACCTTCATAAAAATTCTTCTTACAAGAATCGATCAGGTGTTGTCTCACAAAAAAAAACCTGATCAAACATACCCTCTAGGGCTCGAGTATCATCAAACCACATTCTACGACTAGTCTACTATCACCAGATTATAGACGAATTTGTAAAATAATCTTAGCCCGAAAATGCAAAATTCATGGTAGTAGACAGAAACTTGCTGGAGATTTAATGAAATTAAAAATACATGCCACATTAAAAGGTATGTAGAAAGTAGTACCCTAAGTGAATTACTTCGATCCAAAGGACAACGCCTACCTCTTCGACCCAAAAGCTAAGCCACCACTATTCCTAATTAGTTGGCATGACACATTCATTTCTTAAACACTTTCCATAACAATAACTAATAATTACGCATACGAGGCCGGCTTTCATATGCATATGATCCCCACATTGCCGGTAAGGTGTTTCTAACCCGTGCCCTTACGTGAGCATATAATCCCAAGGAGGGAAATTAGCCATCAACCAGAAGGTGTATAGCCACATAATTTACATACCGTTATAATCCAATTTCGTTGCAATATTTCCCGCATGAATATTTGAATTGTTCGTTGTAAATAGCCAGTGCCGAATAAATTAGTAATAGGGAATCAAGTGGAGCAGGTAAATGTAGACCCTTGTCCTATCACCCCATCAGCAAACAATTCTATCCGCAGGGATAGGACCGTAGAATACTAGATTTGTTTACGATCACCTGTAAATAAAATATTGCACCACTCCAACACGATAAGCACAACTCGAAATTGTCTAAAATTACGGCAAACACAAGAAAGTACAACAAATTTCCACAGATTTACTTCGACACACTTTGTCGCCCGAGGGGCGCTACAAAAAGGGGAGAAGTTCGCGACACCTTTCTCTATGACACCTGATCGGTTCTGTTCAACCTTCGCGGAAGAGCACCCAAAAACTGGCAAAATCAATTCGACAGTCTGTCGTGCCACGAGGCGAACATCGTTGGACACTCTATGGCAATAATTGTCTTCACGGAGGGGGAGCAAGATGTTTTTATTTTTTTCAACCTTTTAGGTAAGTCATAAGCGGAAAAGTCGACCGTACAATAACAACAAACGATAGGAATCACACGCGAAAGGCAAACTACACCATCTGTCCAGGTAATCCCTCAGCGGTGTGTTGGTGTTTTGTTGCCTACCGTCGTTGCCGCCGCCGTAGTAGTAGATATTCACAAAATCCAATTTGCGGGGTCCACTGCCACTGCTATATCGCGATTTCTATGGTTAAGTTATATCGACGTCGGAATTACACAGTAAAAGATGGAAGATACCTAATTAGGAAAAATTTCTCGTCTTATCCCCACTTTTATAGCGAACGAATTTCGGCACTTAGGAAATTCATACTTGCACAACACCGAAACGATGAATTTAACAAAATCTGGATTTTGTACAAACCAAAAGGTTCGACACACCGCCACACTTCGCAAGCACAGGCGTTTTAAATTTCATAAAAGTGCGACTCGCTAGCAACTTTATCACAGTAGACCTGTACCATAGTCGGCACAAGGTTTGGACCTCATTTCGTCAATCCAGAGTACACAAAAATGGACATATAAGGAACTGTATGCTGCTCAGGTGCTGACCGTCCTTTGGATGTGGCCAAACTCTAGCGAAGAATCACCTCAACAAATATCCGCTCCACGTTCTGTGTGTGAACGAATGCTCGGTATTCCCTGGCATACCTCTGGGCGATACCAACGTGGACTGAATCGTGCCGGCATAAATCGACCTCCTTGAGTTCAGACTTAGAGGAGCTTTTTCTTGCGCTTTACTACTATTGCGAACTGACGCGTGGTAACGAAAGCTTAGGTGCATTCTTGAGTCGGCGCATAGTTTGTACTATCTTTTATAACAAAAGGGATTTACCAGAATTGGAGGGACTTAGTCATGTTAATAGGCAACACAATTTGCAATGATTCAATCCTCAAGGTATGCACGTAGGAGTTGTCATATGTCTGCCCATAATCAAAGAACATCGACAAATAAATCGAGGTCGATTAGTAGAAGCGGCGCTTTAGTGAGACCGCCGATGAAAACAGGTCAGATTGCTAACCGAAAACTGTAACCACTTTTCAGTCGGTTGCCCCTCATTCATTTTAATGTGTAAAGTTGTTTAGTGAGAAACACCGTGCAAAATTCTGACGGAAACCTCATGGTGTATTTATAAAACCCAGAATTCAGCTTAAGTGTTCATAATTCAAAATGCGGAACGAATTTTTGCATATTTATACAAAACAACAACAAAATATCAACTAAAGTAATTCTTCTACATCCCACTTTCATTAAACATTGTATAATATTAAATGATGTATTATTAGCGGTCTATCCTTGTTTTAGATCGAGCTATTTTCCACCCATGGGTCGCTCGCATTTGATACTTTTAAAGTACTTTAATATAATTTTTTTAAAATTGAATTATTTATAAGACATGGTTTGGACATCCTATTTCATGATTAGGATGAGCCTTTAAAAAATAAATTGTTGCTATACATTTATTTATCAGAGTTTGATGTAAAAATGCCTGAAGTTTTAGCTTAGAAAATATTGCCTTAACAAAAAAGTATGACGAGCATCGGAATTTAAATCGTGATAATTATTTTCAACTCTGAAAATAGATAAAATTTTAGTAATTTCTGGGGGTGGACAAAATAAATGAAAAAAATGTGAAAAAAATATGTTTCTTGAATCTTACAACTATTGCTACCATAATTTGTTAAAAATAATTCTCAAGAGCATCAAATGACGTCAAAAGAAAAACATTTCTAAACTAAATGTTGACCTACTTAAAGCCCATTCATGAGTCCTTTGCTCTGAAATTTAGGACCCCCTTCTTCAATTTTTTTTCTAACCTAAGTTTAATTCAATTCATTTAATCAGTAAAATTATTGATTTCGTTATTACTAATCGAGAATTTCGAGGCGAAAATCTTAAACCGTAGCCAACCTTTAGAACACAGGAGTGCTATGCACTAGAACGCTTACAAAATCTGTTGACTGAATCGGAATTTATAAAGATTTCAGATTATGCAGGTCTTACCTAAAATTCATTTTATCACGGCTTTGCGTAAAATGTTATTACTTGTGCAAAGCATTTCCTTTTTCCACTAAGTCACTTTCAGGCTCAATAAAAATTTGACTTTAAAACCACATGCTTAAGATGGCGAATAGAAACGGAGGGTAAGAAGATAAGGGATCTGTTACATACTTAAATAGCTTCAATTTGTGGAGGTCTTAATCGTGAAAATCCTGTTTGTAAAAATTTAATTTTGTGACGCAAGAATTCCTTTCCGTAGGTACTAATCTTATCTACTCCATTTAAAAGCGCACAAATGTAAGTCATTTGAAGATAATTTTAAAATATAACAAATTGTAGAAAAATTCCGAGTATTTTTAAAAAAATTTGAATAAAACAAAAATTCAGAAAAGCAACATTAATTTTTCTAAATTAGATTTGATATCCTCTTTTAGAAATATGTAAGTATGATACGACTAAAACTATGAAAATATAGTATAAGAAATGTAAAATGAATTAACGTTTCACATTTTTCTAAAAATCATAAAATATATAATTAAAACGAAAATTTAAAAAAAAAATCGATTAAGATTGATTCGCACATCCAGTTAAACCCAATCCGGGCAATCTAGAAGAAAACGCTTGTGAAAAACAGACAGACGTGCGATTGATTCTTTGATTCCTTTTTCCTTTCCAAAAATTGATTTGATAGAGCACAAAACGATAAAAGCATGCCGTTTACCTCTTTTAAAGTGTAAAACCAAAATTGGGATAATTGGCATAGTTTGTTATAATTGGCGACTTAAAATACATCCCGCTTGAACGCTTGAGTGTTTGTTACTCGTTACTTTTTATCTCAAGACAAAACGTTCATGGAAGACAGTGATAACAAAGCTGTTTATTTTTGCAGCTTAACGCCTAGTATTCTGGAGTTCTAAAGTAGTGAATATCTACTTCATAAATGTTATGTTGTTTTGGTTATTTTTGTTAGATTGCTTTTTTTACTCATGGGATCACACATGCAGGCTATTGTTAATATTACTCCTATTATTCCAAATTGGCAAATTACATCAGATCAGCTCCATTAACACCATTCTCATTTGCTTTTAAGTAGAGTAAAATATTCAAATACCTTGATGAAATAGAATGGGAGATGTATTAATACCTCCGCCAGATTGTCGTACAAGCTCCAAATTAACAGCATTCCGCTTTTCGCTTCGATAAAGCCCTTTGGTTTGCACAAGAAAAAATAAACTCAAAAATCACGATAACACCTGGGAATTTTGTTTTCGTGCCTTATCTTCATTACGGCTGTATAACAAGCTCCCTATTCTCTGGAAGAAGGTGGCATGGAGCAAAAGCGGACTTCTGTTTCCAACCGACTTCACCACGTGAAAAAGGATTCCCTTATTCTTCCCTGAGAGATCGAGAAATGGAAGAAAATTCCGAGAAAACAGGAAACCGTCCTGAAAGAACTTGCCAGCAAGAAGACCTCAATAATATCCCATGTGCCCTTTACGCCGGACTCCCTTCTACGTCGCAGCAGCTCGGGTGTTTAAACAAATTATAAATCTCCAACATTCTCGCGAACAATTTAAGCAAATGGAAAAGGCGCGAGCATTCCAAAGCAGTCTAATTAGCCGAGCTGTACGCCCTCCCGACGTTCTTGCACGAACTGCAGTCAATGGAGCGTCGGGTAGGAGACAATTTTCAACACAATTAGGCCCCCTAGAAGCCGACGGGGAACGCTCCCCGATCAACCTGTTGCCGTCAGCCGCTGAAACGACTCGGAAATATATTTCCTCAAAATCTTTTGCGTGTAAATTTATTCGACCCACAATTCCTGCAGAAGTGTCTCCTTCAAAAGCAAGGGCCCTTCCAAGGGATCAGGGCCGGTTTACAATGAGACCAAATTTCAGGCTAATGGAGAAAATCACAGCATAATTTGGCGAACTTTAAAAAATTGCTTAAAAAACGAAGCGTATACCTGAGTTACTATAAAAATGAAAAATTAACAGAAGCACAGAAAATAATTAGGTACCTGCCTGCCCTGATTTTATTGTGTTACGACATCTCAAAGAAGATTCTTGTGTTAGGGCTTCAGTCGGAAAGGGAGCTGAAACTACTCCGACTGAGCTTGAACGCATGTTCATGTAAAATCTGCAATATTCAAAAAATCGATTAGTCATGATATGAATTATCAGTAGACCCTCAAGAAATACTCTATGATGTTAGACAATACGAAGAATTGCATGCCAAATTTTGCAATGACATCGTTGACAATTCTAAGCTCTAAAAAGTATTAATATAATTTGAAAATTGTTTGTCAAAATATTGATTTCAAAGTTTTTTAAAAAAATTTCAATTATTTTTAAATTTCCGTACTTCAAAAAGGAAAAACGAAGCTCTTATTGAATCACTCGCTCATCCATCTCGATTGATTTCCTTTGAACTAGATAAAGTAAGCTAAGGTTTCGAAGAATTAACTAAGTTTAAAATTTTATCGAAATCTAAAAAAATTATTTTTCTATATGTATAAGATACAGGTACACTCCTACAACACGGTATCCTATAACACAGTTTTGCTCTTACACGACAAGAAAATTACGGAAGTCCTCGTATAACACTGTACATATATTATTTAACGTATCTATGCATATATTAAGAGATCTTAATTACGGATTATGGGCACATAAGTTGCAAAATTTCTATATTTTATATCTACAGATTTTTTAAAAAGTGCAGAAAACGCAAATGATTAGCGGATTCCGAGTACGAAGGTGACATCTTTCAAATGAAAAATCACTTATGTTTGTTTGTACCGCACAGCGATAGGGAAGAAAATGTTGGAATGAAGAGTTTTCTGATATACATGTGTTAATATCTTTAATAAAAACGAATTTGTTTGAATGGATTTGCAAAAACAAATATTTGCTTTTAATAAGTTTTCGGAACCTGACCCCCCTTTTCGTATTTGCTCTGAGTCTCATATAACACGGTTTCACACAACGCGGCATTTTCTAGGAGGATTGCCTGTGTAATAGTGTGAACTACCCCACGTACGAGTTGTACTTTTTCTACGTGTACTTTAATGTTCCTCGAAAAATTAAATCCAAATTCCTGTAATTAATAAAATTATACCACTAAAATTTTAAAAGCGTGTTCCCAATTATCTACCAAGGTTTAATACACCAAAAGAATTTGAAAATCAAGTTGTTGAATTAAAAATTTAAACTAATATGGTACTTTTTCATCAAACACGTTACCATTTTGAAAATAAATGACTATTTTAAAATAAACTCTTTCAGTTCTTGAAAATACTTGAAGAATGGAAAAGAAATAATAATTCTAATTTTTACGATACTTATGATAAACAATTTATAGGAGTAAAATAATTATGGAAGATATTTTCCTAAATATAACCGCCTGACCTGTTTTAATAATGGACGATGTATGTAAAAGAATATAACAAACAGTCTTAAATTTAATTATCCTTATAACTTAACTTTGGAAAAATTGCTTAACTTAATATTTTAAATAGAGATCTGCTTGTTTACTGTTGGCTCATTTTAGTCCAATTTGTATTTATTATACCTCTTTTTTATGTTCCTTAATTATCTGAATAATGAAGCAATCCGTGATAAAGACAATCAGAGATTTTTTAACAATATTTATAGTTTTTTTTCAATTTAATTATTATCCACAATCCATAGAATAAAGTTTAAATTAAAAACAGAACATTATTGTGATCTATATTTTTTAAAAGTAGTGTAGTGTAGGTCTGAAGTGATGTCCCAATCAAATACAAGTTAATATCCTCCATAAGCCATCCATGCCAGTATTCTTCCATTAAGAAGTATAGAAGAAGTATAGTTATTATTTCGATAGTAATGACTCTTTTTTAAACATATAAAAAATATGTCCTACATATTAAATATAAATAAATATTTTGAAAATTTGAATTACCCATTTCTGTTTCCATATTTTCATCATTTCTAATTACGTTTTCTTTTTCTTTACTAAATTTCAATCTCGGCGTAATAAATTTACGTCTCGTTGTGTGCAAGCTTAAAACTGTTTCATCCTGAATCCCTAGCTCTGTTCTTGCACGTTTAAATGATTAATGCCTCCCGGGACAAACTTAGGGAGCACATGTGTATAATACAACCGATAGCTGGCAGACTCCGTAAGACTCTCGGAGGCACAATAGCGTAATAAAGGGAATTCTGCATGTTGAACATTTCCAAAACTCTAGTTTAAAAAAGTGCTGAAAGGAGGTTAATATACCCAGGAGTCCACAAGGGTTTCACACCAAAGCTCAGGCACGAGCCATCGCGCCAAGTTGCAGCAAATCCTATTCCTTTTACGTTTTCTTCTTCCAGGTTTTTCATAATCTTTTTTTAATTTTAAGAATCGTTGATGTGGTTATGGTTTTCAAACAGTTCATAAATGAAATTTATGAGTTCTGGGAAGCAGAAGGTTGATGCTTATCCAGCTAGAGAATTTTAACTATTCCCTGCTCTAAATGGAAGTTGAATTCCCATTAAAGCTTGTTCCTAATTTTAACAGACCTAATCCAAACTGGTGATTTATTTAATTATGATGTACCCTTCAGTTCAAAGAGTTTCTCTACGAAAATCTGCTTCTAAAATTCTTAAAACATTACAAAAATTGAGGATTTTTAGAGAACTTGGGAGTATATTGGTCTTGGACAATTTAGGGGGAAGTGAATTTCTTATAAATCTAGAGAAAATATATCAAGTCAATTTATAATTCATTGGTAATTAATCGCTCGCAACGTCGCTGTTCCCATTTTATTCTAGCCAATTAAAGAACACAATCTCGCTAGGATTAATTTCGCTATGTTTCGACATGTTATACAACTTGATCAGCTTTGAGAATTCAGTTCTTGTTTTTCATGTTATGACATAATTCATTCATTAAAATTACGAAGTTCTCATGGAAAAGAAAACAATTTGCAACAGCACAAGCATGTCAAACTTTTTCCTTTCATTTTTACACAAATTTTTAATATCTTTTGTTTACTTTGTACTTTCAATAGAATTTTGGTCGCATTAGAAACATGAAGGTAAGAAAAGACCATAGAACATTTTTAAGGCGAAATGAATTGCTGGAAAACGAAATTCCGCAGAGTTTAGAGTGGCAAAAGCATTTTAAATCTTTACAGACAGAACAATAGGCTTATTAAAGGGAAAACCATAATAAGAAGTGAAACAATTTGTTTGCACTTTCTCTTTATATTCAGAAACGTGACGACGTTATTACATTCTCTAGAAATCATGCTATTCGCTAGGCCAAACGACCTACCGCGGACAATTTAACTAGTCTGCAGCTCGCCCGGAAGTCTAGAGGCTGCGGGAGTACAAAACTTCAGTTTAAGTGAAAACTAAATTTCATACAGCATGACAGATTTGAGCAGTTAATCATTTTTATAATGACGAATACTTAAGAATTTCTTTTCAAGAATATTCACTAAATTCACTTATTTATAATTATCTTAATTTTGAAAAATCTACGCACTTTTCCTTCCTCGCATTCGATTTATTTAGCAAGACTCATACCAGTGGAGACTTCCGCAAGTGGAGGAACTAATGGTTTGTATCTCCGAACATTCTTCCCAGATATAAACCGAAACTTTGAACCAATGGAAGCATATTGAAATAAAAGTTTCGAAAACACGAGGAACATTCTGGCTTTAAATTCCCGGAATCATTTTTTACATTGCCATGGTTTAGTCAACTAAGTCGATGAAATTTCGTCGTAGCTTTTCAAGCAGTGACTTGAAACTAGGCAGGCAAGGACCATCACTACTAATTATTGTTACAAATTCGAACCTGTATTATTTATACTTCGCATAAACATGTAAATCTATTTTTAATAAAATTTACTCGGATTTAAATTTTTTATTATGACAATTACTATGACTTTACAATACTTCCTTGGTATTTTACTTAGGATAAAAGAGACCTGTATGTGTAACAAATTTGAACAATACAAGTCCGTCGAAAACTTCGTTATTACGAATAGATTTTTTTCTTGCCATCTTCTGATTTTCGCTTAAAAAAGCATTCGTCGCTGGTCATAAGACATAATTTTAGTCTCCGATCCAGTCCATTTTTAAGTTGTTCTTCAATAAAAAGGACACAAAAAAGTGACTCCTTTTCTGACCTTGAAATATTGTTGACATCTTAAGGACCTAAGCTACAATTAAAAATAGAGCCGCCGCCACAAAGGAAGTTAATAATTCTCAAAAGCTTTAACTAGCAGGAAAATGGAAACATCCTACAGAAATAAGCGAAAAAGATGAGCAACTCACATAACGCTACACTAGTAGGATTTTTATGGACCTTATATCTTATATCTTCAGTGCAAAACTTGCAAATGAATTTTTCCTATAAAATTCAAAAAGGTGGCAACATTGAGCAATGAAATCAAATTCTAAACCTGATCCATTTTTAGTTCATATCTTCATGTCCACCTTATGATAAATTCAATAATGGCGGTCGAGGCTGTACTTTGTGTTGGTCACTAGGTCCTTTTCAATAGAATTTCACGTGGAAATAAGTTCATTTGATTAATTTTGCAAGTTTATTACATAAGTAAAAGATATCAATTGCTACTTTCACCAACACTCAGTCCGGAGGGAGCTTAGAAAGACCGCCAGCATGGAAATCAACAAGACAACACTTGGAATCGCTGCTGGAGTCGCCGGAACTTTATTCCTCGGTTATTGCATTTACTTTGATAACAAGCGGCGCAGTGATCCTGAATACAAGAAAAAAGTTCGAGACAGTGAGTGTTTCAGTCATGAATAGTAATTCGCCGGTGATCCTTACGTAAAAACCTCAAAACTTTTTCAGGAAGACGTCGCCAGCGCAAGAACGGCGGAAATGGAAAGAGCGAAATGCCAAACTTGAATGATCATCAAGCGATCGAAAGGTAACAGATTATTAAATATTTCGCGGGAATTAAATCCAATTAAGGCGCGGAGGCTCTAGCACATGAAAAAAATTTATGTGAATGTGAGGTTAGGGGGGAGCTTTGACATTTCGCAGAAGCAATTCAAGCCTCTTACATGCCTCAACCTTCCGATGATTACGTAAGAATTAACCGCCCTTTGACCCGCCCCTTTTCGTAATCAGATGCTTACTTAGGTAGGGCATGAGGTGCCAGTGGGGCTAGGTACTGTCTCTACCGTGCGAAGGAATTACGAAGCTTAGGCGAAAGTGGGTCATGAGTCAATTGCGTGTGTCGCAAGGACTCGCTGTTTTCATTTCCACACGGAAAAATGTGTAAGAAACTCGATTGGGGACAATAAGGGAATCTTGCCTGTATCGAATTCGAGATAAGAAAACAGCTAATTTAACGAGCGAAAGCGCCGCGCTGTCAGAGGAAATTCTGCGGCTCTTTGTCCAGAGGAGAACAGAGACCAAAATGCATACACGTATTGCTAAGATTAACGAAATTCCCAAATCTAGAAAGTTCGCATTTTGCCTCACAGCTTGAATTTGTCTTTTCAAGTTAAAAATGTAGTTGCAATCGCTCCTTTGTTCTGAAGGCAGCGTACCAATGGCAATGTTCCCTTTGTTTTGCTTGTTTGGAACACAATAACCCATTGAAAACTTGCGCCTAGAATGCCGATATGTTCTTACTCTCAAATTATAAACCTTGCTTTATTCCGCAGTTCGTCCACGTCCCTTGATTGGAATTCATGCGCTGCTTTTCTCTATTGTAATAAGAAAGCCTTTCAAATCTTTGCTTTTTGGCTTACATAATTAAGCAGCCTTTATCTGTGGTGGTAATGTTCAACGAAGAAATACTACTTGAGACACTTTCTTTACAACTAGCATTTGGGATAAGAAAATTAACGCATTAAAATTTCCATAAATAATTTCAGTTTCGAAAATCTTAAAGTTAAAGAATTCGTAGGCAATGCTAAGTATTGGTCCCGCGCATAAAAAGTATGTTCTGTATATGCGTTTATTGCTTTTCAAAATATTTCTCATTGCAATCATTGCACCTTTGCATTCTGCATCTTGTTTTTGGCGCAAGGAAACAAAATTCGAAAAATAATTCAAGAAATATTTGAAAATTGTGGTATTATGAACCTATACCGTACCTAATATCTTTGATCCCATGTAGTTCCTCCCCAATTTAATATGGTTATTAAGCTCTTGTAGAATGACAGAGTATTAGTTAGTGAAATATAATTTGCACTTTTTGTTTATTCTAAAACCCTAAGGAGATTATTAATTTGGTATTGTCTCTTTGCAGATATTTCTTGCAAGAAATTCAACTCGGTGAATCGTTGGTTGCCACTGGAGACTTTGAGCGTGGTGTGGAGCACTTAGCGAATGCGATTGTTGTATGCGGGCAGCCAGCACGCCTTCTACAAATCCTTCAGACCACACTGCCGGCTCAAGTTTTCGCACTTCTTATACAGAAAATGCAGGAGTATGGAACACGTTCAGAGGAGACCAAAGAAAAAATTGTACCGTCATCATCCAGTGGCGGACCGCCATCATACGTCTTTGGAAACGTTGATGATGAACTCGAGTAGTAATAATGCGCCGAAGGCCGGAGACTTCCACAAGTTTACTTTTACATTTTGTTCTAGTTCACTATAAACCTCTAATTATATGCAATAAGTGAAGAAATCTTTGATTCTAACCGTGGTATCGAGGATATAAGACCGGGAAATTCTGAAGAATCCACGAGGAGCAAGAAAATTCATTATCCGAACTAAATTAGTCAAATCTTGAAAATATATTCCTAGGCGTGTACTCGTCCACAAGGAGACAAACCCGATCCAAGATAAGAATTCCTAAATTATAAGAGATTTCTTTGAAAAGAAGAAATCTACAGGCAGCGGAGTTGATTTACCACCTTACTTTTATTTTGTTGAGTTTTAACTTTATTACACAAAATATTCTATTGAAAATGTGAAAATCGGCTCGCTCATCTTGTGTTGCTTATTTTGTACATAGTGTAGTTTTTTTCAGTTCGATGAGTGGATTCTTATATTAGTCACGTTTTGAACACTTTTTTGTTGCATCAATAAAAGAACTTTAGTATTTTTTAATTCTTTATTTCTTTATCCTTTAATCCTTCTTGGTTTCCTTAATTTATTCGCTTAAATTATTGAAGAGCACCGTTGAGCGATGTGAACATGCCCGGAATTTGTAACGCGATAACTTTAGCTAAGTAGGTAAATAAATATAGGGCGTTATTTTTTAATGGAGTTAAACCAAGACTTGTCCAGGAATATGAAGTTAACGATAGAAATTGCGTTTTTACGTGTGTAGTTATTTCGGAAGCCTTCGGCGCGAATGCAAATACAGATTTGGATCGCGCGATTGCCGAATCCACTAGAAGAGAAATATATTTTCAAACTCAGTAGTTTATGAAGCTCGAAGATATTCTGAGTGAAACGAGTATGACTATGTGAATGGTAGACTTTCCAGCCATTGCCAATTTAACAAAATATATTCTCCCTCAGCAGTCTCAGGATCCGGATTCGTATTTCCACTCACGATTCCACAATAGGTTCCAATATATCAACAATTTAATTTGTAACTAGATTATTTTTTGCCTATTAATCTGTACATTTCAAGTTAATACGATGGAATTGGGAACTTTTTAATCAATCACTACTATTTTCGAAAGGAGTTCGAGTTCGGCTCATCAAAAAAAAAGAAAAACAAGTTTTGTTTTTCGTCCCTACTTTAATGGGTTTTACTCTCGATTCCAAGCAGAATCGAACTGAAAAAGCCTTATTTAAACAGTGTACCAGTTTGGCTAAGCTTGTATTTGACCTCTATCTTAAAATCCCTTAAACCAGAAAAGTAATGAATAAGCTGCGTAAGAAATTTCGTCTTTATAAGTCTGGATGGTAGAATCATATAAACGTTACCGTGTTTGAAGTGCTCTTTGCGAGTGGTTTAATTTTGTCCCAATCCTATATTTACAAAAGTTTTTCAAGTTGAATGAAACGTTGCTAAAACATTCTTCAACTTAAAATCACGTGCATGTGAAGCAATACAATGCTATAAGGAAAATACAAGTTCAACCAAGCTGGCACTAGTTCTGTATTTACCTTACAATTCGCAGAGAAGTCTTCGACGTAAAGTCAAATCTGTATCATTGAATCTTTGGTCGAACAATTGTTTTTTAAAAGAAATATCAATGTTAACTAGAATTTCACTGACGAATTGTATTGTTAACCTTCAATCAATTTTTGCTCAAAAATTGCCAAAATCCACTTGATTGAAGAGAAGGTAACTTCTGAATCGTTTTGGCGCAAAATGAATTCGATTCGTACAGAATTTATACGAAACCTGTAAAATTTTGTATTTTACATCTAAGTTAAAACAATATTTCAACAAAGCACATTATAATTGTTTTAAATCCTAAATTAGAGTGGTAGAATTGTACAATTAAATCCAGTTTTCTAGGCACATACTGGATCGCCCCTCATAATCTGAACGTTCAAAAGTTTTATATCAAAATTTGATGAACAAATTTGGTTTATCTTTATATTAGAGTCGAACAAATTACACACCCTTTTATGAAAAGAAATCTTTAAAAATGCATAACGAATACACAAAATAATCTATCCCAAAATGTACACCAGTACCGTATTCACCTTTGAATTTTGTATATCAGGACTACGACGGAACTGACAAATTTATTTCTAAATGGTGCTTCCTGTGAAAAAGTTCAGTCCTTGGTAGCTCCTTTCCTCGTCGCTGTTAAAATATGTAAAATGTTTGTTTTTAAAATGAGAGTGAAGTGAAAGTGTTTTGTTCCTTCAAAAAGAACCTTGATATTTCCTTTTGAACTAGTTATTTTTTAAAGTCTTTCTCAATACGTCTTTTGTAAAATGCTCTTCTTAAGTTGAACACTTCTTTTAAATTTTGTATTTCACCGAACTTTCAATGATATTCTAAAAATATAAAAAAATTCGAAATTTTTAAACCTCTGAATCTATATTTTTATCATAAAAATAAAAGTCTCTGTAATAAAACTCGGGTTAAACGCATTATCCAATAAACTCATAGTTTTCAATTTTTTTGACTCTATAGATCAGTAAAGAAAGCGCATTAATATTCCACCTAGGTTTATTAATAATCGTAATATCACTAAATTTTGTAGAACACCACTTCGAAGAGTGGCTGATAACTTTAGAGGAAGAGACAGTCTCAAGATTTTTAAGACTATTGTGAGGCTTGTAAAACTCGTAAACTAGTAAACAAGGCTAAGTTGGGAAGAGAGAGCACAATTTTAAAGCAAATGTATGAGATTTTTAGAGTTTTTAAAAAAGCAATTTTATACGAGATAAACAAAACAGAAGTAGTGGATCAGAAATGACACAATAAAAACAATTTGCAACGCATGAGACATATAAAATTAAAATTAAAAATGGAATACACTATTTTGCTTACTGCTGACTTTGTTACACATGCTTTAAAAATTGAAATTGCATCGTTGATCCCGAATTTAAGTACAATGTAGAAAATCAAGAATGCGTAAGGCTCTTGTTGTCTTATATTTTTCGGAAATTTTAAAAATTGTTCTTAATGTTATTTAGGTAATGTCTCCCCACTTGATTGGCGTATAAAGTAAAAATTCCACATTCTTATATCTAATTGTCGGTGTTTTTAGGTGTTTCTGTGAATTTGCAATAATTGAAATTGGTGCAAGCAAATGTGTTCTCTACTTAACTATTAGGGTCCTTGAACTTTAAGCAGTCGTATAAAATGAAGAACAAAACACAATACTTATATATAAGAGGGCACTTAAGGTAAAAGAGACATATAATTTATTGTTATGACTTTGAATTGAGCAAATGTAAAAATGACAAAATAAAGCAAACATATTTTAAGAAAATATATTTGAAAAAAAAACGAACTTGTGTTTTCATTTACTGTATTTCCTAATACACAATATATTTTTAAATCTGCACTATTTTTACTCATTTTACTTATTTGCGATTACTTTTTTAGAATCAAAGTATAAAAATAGATCAATAGGAATAGAATTTTTAATGTTCGGAATAATGCAGTACTACCCTTCGTTGGAGAACAAAAGGCATTATCAAAAGAAACAGAAGTAAAGCAGAAAATAGTCTGTTCTTAAATCTTAAATTTGAGAGGAGCTTTTAAATTTATTTCTAGCACTAAGAAATTTGCGTAATTTCAAATATCCACCAATTTCGACTGGACTTTTGAAATTTTACAAACTATGCATAAGTACAATATAAAAATATTAAAACTTCACTCATATTAATTTACATTCTGAACTCTGAAATAGAACTGCTATAGTTCCTCCTTCAATGTAAAATTCTACTCGTATGATATCACGTAAAATTCCTTATGTTCACTTTTCCTGGACACTTTAGAAACTTGAGGGTTTGAATAAAAATGAAAGTACGAAATAAGAAAAATGTCATTTTATTAAATCTTCATTTCATCGAAATTTTACAATATGCATTATTTACTTAAAATATAATTTGGTAATTTATTAGCTTCTAGAAAACAGAAGCAAAATCTGCCACATCTCCTCATAAAGTTTTTAACTTATTCTAAACGTAGTAGTAATAAAAGTGCACGCAGTCATGAAAGAACTTAAGAACTTAAATATATTTTTTGGATGGCACTTTAGATACACCAATAAAATCAACTTAAAATTAATAAGGTATGGTATTTCATTGCATTATTTCGCACCTTTTCCATTTACCATCATTGATTACACATAATTTAAATTCTTTTTTATCATTTTTATTTAAATTTGGCATATTCCACTTAATAATTTTCAGTTTGAAATATGATTTTTTTTGAGAAAGTCGGTTTCGTAAGCATTAGAATAATATTAATTGATTATTATGTAATTTCTAGAGCTTTATTAAAATTTTAAAATCGAAAAGCATCGATATTTTTGAAACTATGTAAAGTATATTTTGCTTTCGTGTTAAAAAGACTATTTCTTCTTTTGTTAAGCAACTGCAGGGTCAATAGTCAAATGTCCTTCATATGAAAAAATTCGTCAAAAAGAATTGAAAATAACGTCACAAATATACGAAGACTAAGTTTTAGGGCAATTAGATCTACTTTTCATATTAACATATCGAAATACTGCACTTTAAATTGCATATGTTTTTTGAAAATAACGACCATTTCGTAATAACTAATTTTAAATTTGAACAAAAGCCTGGTTGAAAAATTTTTTATATTATCGTAAATCGTTTAAATTATTTATTTATATAAAACTATAACCCAGCATTTGTTTAAATACAGAAAACTTAATCAATCAAAATTTTATTTTTCATAAAGTATTGATTATTTAAAATGACCTGCAGGACTTTGCAAGTTTGATTTGAGTTACAAATTGTCAGTTAAAATTTATAAAAATCCTAATTGCCAAGCAGTTCAAGCAATTAATTTTGTTAATTATGATAATACTAAGCTCTTAAAATTTGACGAAATTGAATCACGAAATATTACGACCTCCAATTTACTTTTGTTTAAAATAAATATATTGAAATAAAACAAAACTATAAATTTATTTTAACTCTTTCTATCTCTTTTACTAAATCCAATGTACGACTGTTTCAAGAATTTACTTTGGCATCCGTCTTATTTTCATTTTATATAAGAACTACTTTTTATTTGCAGTGAATTTTATATGCAAATAATATAAAATTAGGGAACTCTAGAAGACATTCTAAAAATCTTTCAGTCTTGAAGGAAATACGATATCCGACAATTTTCCACATGAAGTTAATTATACACAATTTTTTATTATTTAAAACATTTTTATATTGCACCCAAAGTTCAATATTTCAAACTACTTAGTTTTAAAAGAGCATTATCTTTTCTTTAAAAAAAATATTCGGAAAGTCCGTCTTCATAGCCTATAGCTACATTTTTTAGCGGAAGAATATACTACAATAAGAAAAAACGGTACTTCTATTTTTATATATGTCTAGAAATTATAAACAAAATTATTTACTGATGTAATATTCTTCGAAATTTGCTTATATGACAAAACTAATGAATTGTATATTATTTGTTACGCACCGACTTTCCATCTTGACACGTTTTACATTTAAGTTTTACCTAATTATGACATTACACACTGCACGAAACACAACATTATACTTAAAAGCCCAGCATTATTCCGCAAAAAAACTCTCATATAATATTTTAAAATACTTTCTGTAAGCGTTTTCAAAGTCAAAAATACCATACGACGCCTTTATCAGTATAACTACACCTAGTTCCCAGTACTCTTAATATTAAATGATTATGAAAAATTGTGATCCTTTATAAATTTACTTTAAGAATTAAATTACTTTAAAAGTGTAAGTTATACGAGAGTAAATTCATCTCCGTTTTGGTTTATTCAAGCAAATATCTCTTACATTATGACTTACAGTCTAGCTTTTAAATATTTAGTTGGTGTTTGCTTTTGGCTGACTTAAGAACTATGATTTATAGAAAAGTACACTATGTTTGTAAATTTAAAGCGCCGTTAAGAAAACGTTTAAGACGGTTTTGCATAACTAAATAATAATAAGTTTTTTTTAAAAAAAAAGAATAATAATAATAAAAAGTTGTGTAGTTACTAATATAGAAATAAATTGTCTTATATCAGCTCTGCCGTTGAATTGTTCCCTGGACTCATTATAAAATTCGTTATTTGACACACTGGCTGAAATAATTGGAGAGCATATTTAATTTCTTATATAATATTAGTTAATAAGTGATAAATCAGTCATTTCCAAGTATTTATTAAAATAATTATTACATTAAAATTGGTTAAAAAACAAAAAGACGACGGAAAGCATTTCTAGGGTTATTTAAAACCAGTGCTAGAATTATAGAGAGGAAAAAAAATTAGTTATAAATTTATTACATTATATTACTTGAGAATCAACTCTCGATATAAAAAATTAGACATAAATTCTATAAGTGCGTCCTTTTTCATAATTTTTGGCAACCATTAAAAGTTCGTTCACATCTTTATTCCAATCAAATTACCAGTTCCAAAATTTATCATTTCTAGAATGATGTTTTCTTTTCAAAATAGATCCGCTTTAGCTTTACTTATACAAATAGAGATCGCCTTAATCTACTCATATCTATAAAAAATATCGCTATGGGAAAATTAATTAATATTAAAAGTATAATTCATTTCTTTTTAGGGCTTTGTCTTCTTTTTAAAAAAAATACACTGTATCCAATAAAAGTAATATGTAAATCTAGTTTATTTTTGGCGCTCAATTTCATTCTTATCGTTATTTTGTGATACAAATAAACTTTTTGAATGAAAAATGCACAGCCGACTTGACCCTGATTTCATATTCCACCAGATTACGGATAATCCAAACTAATAATAATAGAGTACCCATAATTCCATATTGTTAATAAATTAAAATCATTGTTTACTCTGGTACATTTCTAGGTCAAATTAAAAAATTGGATTTATTTTTCCGGACGTTCTTGTTGTTGCTGTAGAAAAATACTAACCCTAAAAACTTGATTTGGTTGACTAAATCAAGTTGTGACCTACAATGCCTTATGATAAAACTTTAATCACGGTTTCAGGGATATGACAGAGCAGTAGAGATTGACGCAGTCTTTGTACATAAAAGTGAGAAATGAAAATTTTTAATGTGCTTAGGAATGACATACCTTCTATAAGACTGATTTTGGTTGTATAATTACTAGTAGGATGTATATTAATGAAATCTAGGCCTCTATGTTAAAATAAGCAGTTGCATATTATATAATCCTTATATGGAATGGATTGCAGCGTTAATAAAATATAGCACTGGTGCGGGATTTTTAAAGAATCATTTCTATACAGAAACTTATTTAAAAATAAGTGTAGACAGAAGGTATAATGTTGTCGTGCACAGTAATTGCACTCAAATGAATAGTGGAACTTAGACAAATTGATGAACTGAAACTAAATTAATTTAAATTTTATGCACTTGCCACGATTTTTTTATTAGAAATGTCAAATACTCCTGTATACGTAGATTTGTTAATTCATCTACTGCAATACATGAGTGAGTATGGATTTAAATAGTTTGATGTATCCATATTTCATCATTTATATAATTTTAAATGCACTTCAAGTAAATAAAGATATACCTTTACATTGTTCTACTAATAATACTTCTAGATGGTAGTTCCAAAATGGCGAATACGTTTTATTGTACATAGTACATAACTGAAACTAGTCATTTTTAAACCAATGAATAGAGTGTATATCGATCACAGGTTCCGCGGAACGTCACGTATCCTATAGGTTTTGTGTGGCCAATATTCTTCTATCTTATTGTATCGTCATGCATCACATGTCTCTCGAGATAGAACTTGTAGCAGTAGTAGTAGCCAGACTAATATAACTAATGAGTACAAGTTTTCCCGCGATGTAAATACAAACGGACAGACAGAAAGACAAATAGACATTTAAAAAATATGTAGGTCAGAAAATTGTTTTTCACTAAGTTATGAAATTCTTAAAAATATTTGTTTTCTGTTCGCATACAAAGTGGTTGGTCAGATCGGGTCTTGCCCAAATAAAAGTTTAAAAACAAGAATTTTGAAAAAAAAGGAATGCAGAAATTAATTTTGAAGAAGAAATAATTGACAACCATATAAATATTTACTCACCATATTTCCGTAAATAAAATTGGCCAAAAAAGAAATTATGAGTACCCCTATATAAAATAAAGAACAAAAAAGAAAAAAATCCAAACGATAAAAATAAAATATTTATTATTTACTTAAGAGATAACAGTAATACGGGGAAGCTAAATTCGCGCCCTATAAACTTATCTTATAAATCTAACTGTATAATTGTCTTTTAGGTCATATCAATACAATTTTAGAATTTTTAAAAAAATAAACGAAGAATAATGTAACATCTCTCGTAGTACACATTCCCTTTTCTTACTTACGTACACATGTCCACTCTTGAGTAAATGCTCAAACTAATTTTATTTTCGAGTACAATTTACGCCTAGAATATTTTTAATAAATGTAAACATTTAGTAATTCTCTTCTATAGATGAATCCCTACACGTCCGCCTTCGCACATTCGCATACACGTACCTTAGGCTCGTTACATTGAAAATGCATTTTGGTTTGGCTTTGCTTACGTAATAATATTTGGCTTATCCACCGGTCCCCTCTATTTCATTTATTTTACATTAGAATCAATTAAATTCTACTGCAAATCTGGCGAAATTTGGAATATTTCATGTTTTTCTAGTAACTGATAAACAGATTGAAATTTTTTTAAATCATGGAAAATTATCTCAGACTTTTGACTCTTCAATTGGATCAAACTCAGTTTTTAAATACACAACTTTCCTCTTTCTTTAATTTAGAGTTTTTGTGAAAAAAATCATTTTGCTTCGATTAATGCCAATAATTTTTTGCCGGTGTTTCGTCACCCGAGGTCGTATTTATTTGGGAACGTACAGGAATTGAATTAAAATACAAAAACATGTGCATTATTATAACAAGTTACAGAAACTTGACTTCTAGTTTTTACATGCACTTCACCCTTGGGAGATTTGGCAACAACGTACAAAATTGATAAAGGTAGTCACTTTTTTTTATTTGCAAATAGTAAACTAATTCAAAATAAATCGTGCCTCTTTTTGTCCACAAAGTCATACTTGTTCATTTTTTTTTTTTAATTACAAGAAAAAGAGCTTTATAAAAATAACTCTATATTCTCAAAATGTCCTTTTGTTAGTTTCTAAAAACGTCTACACTACGCAATATACAAAAGGTAGTGTTTTTAGAATACTTTTGTAAATTGAAACAATTCTTCGTACTGTCTTTGAAAATATTGTAGACAAAAATTTGTAGAGTAGTAAATAACAAGTGAATGTGGGTTGCTTCCAAACCTTCCCACGGTAGTATATGTATCTAAATTAAAGAAATAGAGCATGTATTCATCACGTGGCACAAGGAATAAGTCGTTTAGTAGACACGTTTTACATAAACGACGTTATGTAATAAATGCACACTTGCTCTGGTTTGTTCTTGAACAAAGGAACAAGGAATTTTTGGACTTTACTTTCTTTTATCTTGTAAAGTCAAGACAAAGATGAAGTCCACCTATCGATACACATAAACAGCTAAGTTTACATACTTTATACATATTTTAGAATTCAGGCAAAGATTTTCAGACTTAGCTCTTAGAAATCTTGTCACTCTTAGTCTTAATCTTAGCGCCTTACAACTTACCATCATTAGTTTTTAAAAAAACATCTGAAGACCTACAAATGTATAAATGTAAAAAAGAGAATGTTTCAGCAAAAAAATTGGTTTGTTCCTTCATAGATTTACACCTAACTAGAACTAACTAAACCCTTGGTGGCTTGAAGTGCAAATGAGATGATAAGTCCTTGGTCTCGTGGACAACGGGTGGTGGTATAGTGGGTGATGTCCTCGTCACCAGTGACGGTGGTGTTGTGTCCATAAGTACGATCGGCTCGAAGTCACCCTCGAGCGACTTGGTGTTCTCGGAACCCTTGCCCACAGACGTTAAATTTACTTTCGCATGCAGCTGGGTATTGGTCGATTCGAACGATACAGCCCGAGGTTTCCGCAGCTTACTACTACTGGAACCGCAGGAGATACTACCACAATCAGTCAACAGGCTGTTCGACTTCTTCTGGCGGAAACTATTCGAACGGTGAGGTTGGCCACTAGCGCTGGCTGGGGTTAGGACCAGACTGCTGGGTCCGGAACTCCCTGACGTACCCACAGGCAGGGTACTGGAACCACCTCCAGATGCGGCTGTACTCTTGCCGTTCTCCTTATTCCGCCGCGACGAGGACCGGTGCGGATGGTGACGAGCTACATTCGGACCACGGCGAGACGGCCTTTTGACTGGATAATGGACAGATTCGGCGCTGGCGCTCAGGCCGATGTTGCCAACTAGAGAATAAATTTAGATTTTCGGCTTAATTATTGAATTATTTCTATGTTTAATTATTGTCGAATATGCGGATGAAATGCTTAGATTTTCTTACATGATGGCGTCATGCCGAGTTATGTCGCTTGGTTAAGATGAAACATGGAATACACAAAATAACACATGCAGAAATAGTGCCACTTGTTTATGGTTACACTTTTAATAATGCATTAAACTATAGTAAACAATTATATTCACAGGATATTTTTAAAAATAAATATCTTTCTTTAAAGTTATGTTTTGCTTTAATATTAACAAACACAATTAAACTTATAATCTTTCTTAACAAAATATTCATTTAAATTCATATTTCGGTTTCAATAAGTTGAACAAATATTAAAACAATATTAACTGAAGGGCAAAAAGGGTCATAAATAAAAAGATTAACTGCAGAACACAGACGTTAATTAAAAGACCTTTATTAAATTGATTATTAAAAAATGCAAGTATTAAAAAGGAACGACTTAATAAATATGAAGATGTATTAAGTAAATTGCATGCAATGCTTATTTTATTTATATGTAACTTGTATAATAACTGGGCTTGGCTGCAAGTTGTTGAATGCGTAACAGTGTACAAATATTTTTTAAAAATATTGCAACACCTTAGAACAGCAATGATATGAAAATAATGTTAATAATAAAAGCAATATTACTCTATGCATATTTACTCTATGCAATATTACTCTATACATAAACTAAAATAAAATTTGTAGGCAAAGAACGTTTTGCTAAGTACTAATTACAAAAATCATAAGATTTTTGTTTTAAATAATTTGATATAAAGTTATTATTGATCTTTAATTTTGCCCTAAAATGGCCATAGTGCTGGATAATGGAATTACCAAATAGACAGCGAAAATCTGAAATACATATTTTTCTCTTGAAATTAGTCTTTTAAAAATGTTTAAATGATTATTTTACACCTATTTTTGGTGAGCTAATCTGAAATACAAAAAAACGTGTTACGAGACAAAGTAAATGATTTACGTTGTGATGGAAATTCTTCGTTGGTGTATTGTTAACGCCTAAGATTTTATTATCTAAAAAAGTCACGTTAATGGTATGATGGGAGAAATTTTACCCCAGTAATTAAACTTTATTTTATTAATTCAATGAAGACATATAAATGAAGTTAAACATATTATACGAACTAAATGTAAGGTGAATTGTTTCATGATGGTATCTCTACTGGCGCCATAAACGATTGCTGAGAAAATCAGCAGTGATTGGGTTTTTTAATATCAGAGGAACAATTTGCATGGGATGACTTTTCAGCAATGATACCTTTTAAGGGTTAAAGAGGTTTATCTTTCTTTGCTTGTATTTGAAATTTAAACTGCTTGCTTGTATTTGAAACTTTAAAATGTTTACTAAGCATAACTAATGAAATTATGCAACTTTGTTACACCTAATATAAATAAAATTGTAAACGGTTTTTCTCAAATGATTGATTTGTCCAAAGCGATATTTTAACCCTTTGCACTCCAATGACTCTGCAGAGGCACCACGCATTTTATGACTTTTAGGCCCATCAACAGTCTAATGCAGTAAACGGAAAAAATGTGTCGCGAGTTATAGTTGATTTTTTTGCTTCATGACTACTCAAACATTCAATCTTTTCTTCTGATCATAAAATTAAAAAAAACACGCTTTTCATTTAAATTTTTAACATTAATTTTGCTTTTCTGTGTTGCATGTCTATAGACGTGAAAGTAAAAGTCGTTGGAGTGCAAAGGGTTAATAAAGTAAGGGTTTCACAATTGCTCGTTTAATTTTTATAAATAAGAAACATCAAATAAACGAAGTTTCAATTTATAAAATGTGTGTCAGTTTATCAAAAATTTTGAATTTCCTTTCTTTATATAACTTTTTAATCGCAGGTTTAGAAGTCAGGTAGCTTATACTTATAGTACGAACTCACCCAATATTTAGAATATTGCACAAAACAAAAAAAAACAGATTTCAAATTTCTGATTCTACTATGGCTTCATTTTTACAACCAGGTTCCAATAGTTGCAAGAAAGGTAGAGATTCGTTAACATACCTTGACTACCATTTAATGAGTATCTGAATTTATTAATAATCACCAAGCTTATTATTTACAAATTCAAACAAAGAGTAGGTACATTTGTTGGTCCTTTAATCATAAAAAAAAGATGTGAGCTCTTAATAATCAAAAAAAAAGATGTGAGCTCTAAAAAAACCCCTATCAACAAGACACAAGACAACTTTTATCGAAATCATTTATGTAGTTTTCAAAATCATCATGGCGCTGATTTAAAAAATATATGCATTTTGAGAAAACTACGTCATAATCTTTTGACTTGATACATTTTCTTTTAAACTGACTAATTAATTGAGGACTGTCACGTGTCTAATTCATTCAAATTTTGGGAAAAATTCAAAACAAAACAAACGTAGGGTCGTAGGAAATATAAAACATCAAATTTTGAATGAATTAGTAAATGAAAATGAAAGAGAAGGTAATTTCCTAGTAAACACTGCAATTCTAAGCAGAACATTTAGTTGTTTGAATAAATCACAATATGTGTTGGTTTTCCAAAAGTCCTGACAATTGTGAAAAGAATCAAATACAAAGAAAAAATCAAATTAATTAAATCATAATTTGCTGATTGGTAAGTAAATTAAAAATTTTGTAAATGCTAAACGTTCTTCACCTACAACCAGAATTATTAAAAAAATATCGAATTCAACAATTAAAATATCTGTAATAAAGTTCCCCTTAATTTTAAGCATAAGTAAATCTAACGCAAGCGCAAACACACTCATTCGCATACGTCCTCAGAACAGAAAATCTAAAATGCTAAAGACCATCGACACAAAGCTAAACTGCTGCTGCTGATCGCTGATTCGCTGATGGGAATTCCGTAGATTTCGACTATCGGTGCGATTCAGGGCAGCTGAACGGCGAGTACGAGCCGTTACGACATAGTCGATTTCTTCATTGCTAAAGCGAAAACGCGCGGAATTATCTCCACCATTGTCTAGACCAGTCGACAATGGCGACAGTCTTGATGTGGAAAAATGCCGATCAACATTCTGTAGTGGTTCGACCACTTGCAGAGACTGGAGTTGTGATGATTCAACAACATGTGGTTGCAATTCGACAATATTTGGACTTCGAATGGATAGGCCATTCAGTTCGCCACCGTCGTCTGGACTAGTGGTGGTAGACTGGTGGACGTACAAACATTGTGCGGAGGAGGAGTGATGCATTGAAATTGTGTAGCTATTGTTACTTGTGTTACTATGGAAGTCATAAGTACCAGAGATCGGGGGAAAGTTCGTGTCCATTAACATCATGGCGGTACCGGATGAGATGTCGTGCTCATCGGCAGACATGTCCGTGTCCATGCGCTGATGGTGCGGATGCTGTTGCGGCTGGTGATGCTGTTGTTCTTGCTGTTGCTGGAGCATCATTAACATCGCACTATTCGCCAGAACAGGATTCTCCTGCAGGTCACTAGTACTTCCGCCAAAATACTGGTGATAATTCTCACACGAAGCTAGTTCTAAGGACCCGCCGCGAGCTCCCAAGAACCACTCTGATCGCGTCCGCATTCGAGCTGTCTGCCGCTCATGGACCTTTTGGATCAGTTCATCGTCCGATAAGGGATGTTGTTGTTGTTGATGAGGCGGATTTTGATGATTGTATAGTTGTCGTCGATGTGATGTTTCAAAATTGAACTTGAATTTAATTTTCTTATTCTTAGAATCTTAGTATTGATTTTGATAAGAATTGGTTTAGAGCAAGGGCTAGATCGCTGCTTTTCAGGAAATATTTAAGGATGATTGAATAAACAAAACGATTCTAGAAGATTCAATATAGATGAAGCAGGATAAACGCTAATTGATTAATTATGATAGCTGTTGAAGCATGTGGCGGTTCCAGTGAAATTAAATTTTTAGCAAACTGAACACTCGTGTGTTTTAGTATCAATTATAATTACTGGTCTATTCAAAATATTTTACAAAAATATGTATCAACTAGGAATACTTCTGAAGACTGTAAACATATTCCTCAATACTTGACCAAAGAAATTAGCATATAGCGGTTTGGATCTGTCTCGAAATCCATTCTACATACCTAACTAAAAACATCATTTATATTTTAATAACACTATTACTTTTTATGTTCTCAAATTAATTCAAATATTTTAGAAACTTCTTGAATTTAACAAAAATTTTGCGGCAATTGACATTATGAACTCCTCCTGATTCTTGTCTAATTAAAATCTAACTAGTATTATTGAACTGCCCTATGCGATGATGAGTTTATGGATATTGATAAATTATCAGGATAATAAGGAATAGTTGCATACCTAGGACTATTCTGTTTCATTCGAAGTATATGAAAATAAAATCCAATACTTCCTGTTTTTCTTTCGAAGGTATAAATAAAACAATTAAAATATTAATTATAAAAAATATGTATTAAATATGTGCCATTTTGTGAAGTTTTGTCTTCCTGTCATAGTTTACATTAGACATATTTTTAATGCTAGGGTGTTTAAAATACTTCAGAAATAATTCATCTATGGCACCCTGATGACATCTGAACACATTCACGACCGGCAAATTTTTACGTTTATAATACTGAGTACCGGCGAAAATAATAAAATTCTGAACCTGGTTACCACAAACTTGCATCGTTAGATACAAAGATACGAAGATAAAAATTATAAAATTTGTTTTGAAATATCAATGTTGTAAATATGTGTTGTTTAAAATAAAAAGATTTTCATAATTTGCATACTTGCTTTTTAGGTAGATAATAGATCACTTGTTATTATTTTTGGAACAAGTATAAGTATGAAAGCACTGAAAAATCAAAATACAACCAAACACAATTAGCAATTTTTATCACCTAAATAAAACAATAATATAATTATGTAAATTATTTTTCTCCCTCGTATTCTTATTTGCTTATCCATTTCATAGAAAATTATAATGCATAGATATGATAATATTGCAGCATTCGGAAACAGAAATTGCAAGACGTGAATTTACGTCAGCGGCAACCAGGAATAGAATTTGAAATGACGTGAATTCACATCAGCGGTCGCGAATGTGTTAAAAAAACAGTGGAGTGAAGATTTCCTTGATTCTTAGGCAACATAACCTCATACAGACAACAAAGCAGATATTTTGATATTAACACCGCAAAATTTTATGAAAAACAACCAGATTCGTGGAACGCTGGACAAACAACAAGTCAACAGTAACTACTATTGACTAAAGAAAGTCTATAGATTTTTTAAGTTTCCAATGCTGTCTTTTCTTATAGCCATTTCCATAATACCAATTTTATTTGTAAATATAATTTTCAAATGTTCTAATATGTAAATGTAGAAAAAATATAGCGAATAAATTTTTAGGTAGCTTTCTGTTCTGATAAGTGATTTTTAAAAAATACGGACACATTGTTTAGACCATATTATGTAAAAACGAAGATGTTAATGATTTAGCAACACTTTGTTAGCATAACCGCCTTGTTTATTCAATCACATGGCTACAAAAGAAAAACGCTAATAGAAAATAAGGAAGAAGTAGAAAATGAAAGAGAAAGTAAAGTATTATGACTGAATCATGTATTTACACTAAAAAATAATTGCAAAGTATCAAAAAGATTAATTTTATCGTACAAAAACACCTAATATTTTATTTACAAATTTTATGTATGCTGTTTGAATCAAAAATCAAAATGATCAACAGTCAACACTAGTCAACACAGTCTTTTAACATATCCATTGTAGTATTTTGGCTTCCGTAAAATATACTATATACTTGTTATATACGCTTATCATGTGATAAACAATTTTTAAGATTATTGAAGTTCTTTTCGCCGCCATTTTAAAGAGGATATTGGAATTTATCGTATTGTTATTCTAAATTAATAAGTACACCCAAAATCCCTCTTCTACGAGTGTGAGTTTTAATGTGTGAAGCAATTAGAAAAACTGTGTAATGCGTAAGTTGTGACTTTTTGAAGTTGCATATCTACGCATAATTCGGAAAAGAACATTTTTATTATTAATAAAAATCTTTTTCTTAGGTTTTAAGGTACTTTCATAGATACTATGAAAAATATCATCTAAGTATACGTTAAGAAATTCGTTCTCAAAAAGGACACAACTCCACATTTTCTTATGTACATTGTTGCTATTTGTATATTTGTCAAACTGATAAATTAATACTGAACATCCGTTTACACCAGCCACTATTAAGTTTCATGTTGTCATTAAATGAGAACCAAATAGAACACCAATGATTCCAAATGATTATATCCGCGATTACAATAGAATTAAGCAAATCACAAAAAGTAAAACCAGACATTCATCCTGTCTCAAAGTTAATCAAAACGGAAACTAAAACAGAATCAGACAATTTTGTGATTACTAACAAAAATAACAAAAATAATAATAATAATAATAATAATAATACTGAAGTGAAAGAGAGAAAGAGGAAAATCAATGGATACAATATTTGAAAATTAAAGAAACTTAATAAGAAGATCTGCCACACCAAAAACAAAAAAAGGTTTAGATAGATGTTACTAAACAAAAATAAGGCTGTTCAAGTATTTAGCATCTCTCTAACTCTCACACCGATACTTGTGAAGTGGGAAAATAATAGTCCCTCACCTGTGGCAGGTATGATAGACTTTTTGTACTTTCAGCGTAACGATTGACGGCCCTGAGTTCATCCATGGTCATATGATGGCTACTACCCGATGCAGAATGTGACGAACGAGTTGATGAAGAGCTCGATGAGTGCTTAATGCAATTTGAACTGCCTCCACCGATTCCGCCGTTACCACCACCTCCACTACTGCCCAGATTAGTCGATCTGGCTCCACTTGGCTGAGATGATGATGACATAGCGAACACACCCGGACCCTCAAGGGACACTGACAGACGTGCACATGATTCAAGCAATGAATGTTCTGGAATGATCCCAAGCGACAGATTGCTATTGCCAATGGCCGAACTTGAGCTCGTCAATAACGCTGGTGTTGACTGAGATTCTTCTTGAGCAACTATATCGGTTTTCGTAATGTGCAAGGAATAAAAGAAGAAAAAGAGAGAAAACAACGTTTAGAATGACTTTACATCGACTTTAATATTTTTAACTAATTACAAAACTAAAATAAAAACGTTAGTCTGAATTACGAACTAGGAAAATCGCAGATACTTACTCAATCCCCACCGTTCACATTCGCACTGCAGCCAAGTTTTTTCTGCTTCCAGAGATAGTTGGACTGAAAAAATTAAATTTAAATTTATTGATTAACTTAAGTCTAGTTAGCAATTGTATAGAGTAATTAAATAAAATTATGAACATGGAATGAGTACATGAGAATTTTTAAATCTGCATCATTTCAAGACACAAAGAAAAACGTGCAGCATTATTGTTTCTTTTTTCAAAGATAATATAAAATAATTTTAAAAAATAAAACGAAATAAATTGAATTTATTGCAGTGAAAACAAAGTGAAAAAATTGAACCTAAAAAAAAAACAAAACATCAGTGTCGACCAGTATGTCTTCAGTATTGCACTTTTTTACAATAAAAATTATTTATATTATACAAAACATGGTGCTACAACACAACATCCGGTACTGCATAAATAATTTATATCATTTAAAATTAACTTCCACATTTAACTAGACACTTGCACATTGTTTCTCAACACAAAATCACTCCCCATAACTAATTTATTCGAAATTTAATGATAAAATTTAAAACTTGAAATACGAGCATTCTCAAAACAGCGGTTTTTAAATTATTTGTGATCGTTTTATAAAAATCAAAATATAAATGAAAAGTGGGTGTTATTAAAAGAAACCTCATATTAATAAAAAAAACAGTTGGACTTGATATGTGAATATTACAGTTAAAATAAAAAATGTAAAAAACATTAAAATTATCAACTTGTAAAATAACTTGTTTCCGGAACTAATGAGGAAATATGAAGGCCCTACTGTAATTAACTCGCTTGCAATGCAGAAAACGTATATAAAAACTGGATAACTTCTATTGAGTTGCGTAAAGACACCTCTCATAATAATTTTCGTCATAAAGGGTGGGTCATCTGCTGATTTATTTTTACAAATACTATAAAATAAACACTGTTCATCAATTTTCATAGTTTGTTGATGTATTGAAAAGAGTAAACCGCCGATTAGTCGTGGAATATAGTTTCATTCAAATGGCTGCCTCGGCTGGTTTGGCAGTAGCCCATCCCGTCAACTCAATTTTGCACTACATTTTCGATGCTTTTAACACGAATAACTCGGTCAATATCATTTTTGCATTGCCAGCATAATATCGATCTTTAATGGCACCCCACAAAAAGAACGTCCTACGGCGTCAAATTAAAGCGTAAGTGCAGTTGGGGCATTATTTCAACCGAAATTTTTTTTAAAAATTCGGAGATTCGGCAACATAATACTCACTTTGGAAATAAGCTTTCAATATTTTCCATCTTTATTCAAACATAAATCAATTAATTTCGTACCGCGGACATGACACTGTGTTTCTGTCAATTTGTTGAGCGTGAAAGAGCTCTCTCTGTCAAAATAACATGCAATTTAAAAAGAAAGCAGTCGAAGACCCTTTACAAAAAAGAGCTCAGTACTTTAGCGTATTCGATGAAATTTGCGAAATGAAAAATAATCTGCAGCAGGCTAGTTTCGATAGATTTTTTGCAGTGTTAAAAATATCAATTTCTGCTATGAAAATATGAACTTAATTTACATGAAAATTGCTTACTCTTTTCAAACTTTTATATTTTCCGATATAATTCTTGATATGGATTTATAATAGCTACAAACTTCTCAATAGTCGTCTTCCTAAGTTGCCTAACTCATATAACGCTTGTCCCTTTACTGTAAAAGACTACAATTATTCCTTCTATTATTTTCTAATAGTAAGTGCCTAATCCAGTAACTGCAACGTCCAACGAAATACAAGAATTATTAAAAAAGGTCTCGGAATGATGAATAATTACACAGGTACAAAATTGCACTAATCTTCTTTTGGTACACAGATAAAAATGGATGATAATAAATGTGTCATAAGGCTAAATATGTCAACTCTACGAAAAATATGGTTGAAATCTCTTTTTTTGCGATTTTCCAGAATCTATAAAAATAGCAGTATATTTCATAAACTGAAATATGAAAACATACACTTTAAACTATAGTTATAAAGTTCGATAAGTCTAAAGATATTGTTAACACATTCCCGTCATGTAAACAAAAATTCTATACTACTGCAGTTTTGTTTTCTGATTTTTATAATATAGTTTTAGTGTTGCAGTCACATTTGCAGTCATTTTTACAACATACCATCATTTTTCCATAGCTTTCCAAAATCTTCAAACAACCGAGTTGTTTTGGTAGTTGAGAATTTTTAATGTGAGCAAAAACAAAATTATTATCTAAATTAGACTAGATCGAAAAACAATTGACCACACCTTTAACCACGACGATGATTTAATTGCAGCTAAACAAAAAACAAATACAAGCGATTTTTATTTAGCAACTTTTGATAAGAAAATATCCAGATCATTCCGAGAACCTTTTGACCAACCCTGGTACATATTTCGCAGCTGATGATTCGTACATTCAGATGTTAGCACCTGAAAAGGTTTTTCATTGTTGTTAGGTGCGATAGCCCATCCCCGCAGCTTAAACTAGATAATGAAATCTTCCCATTCATTGTGTACGTAACAATGTCCATATGAAATTTTTTTGCAAACAAAATTAAAGTGATTAAAGATCAAAATTAATACTTATTATTCGGTTAAATTTTGGTTTTAAAAAAATCAATCAATCCAGGATTAGAAGGGATTAAAAGCTCAAACAGTTTTGATGGGAAAACGTTTGGATGGGACAGGGATTATTATAAAAGAACATCAATTTAACGTCTAAAATAAAAAATATCACAAGTAATATTTTTTATTAGCATTCGTACATTAATAAGCTTAATCAAAACAGAGAAACACAGACATAACAAACTAAAACAGAAAACAATAACGCGCGATAATACTCGTAACAATAACGAAAACTCACCAAGCAAAATATAATATAAAAACGAATCGAAATTCACCTGCATAGTGCTGTTGAGCGGACTTTCCCCGCGGCGGTGGCGGATATCGAAAGCTGCATATCCATTCGTCTTGTACTTTTAATATTCGCCCTGTAACACGTGCATAAAACTCGTAATTGTCTCTCCCGAAGAGATCGTATGCAGCGAATTGATCAATCATTTGTTTCATTATACGTGTTGCTACCTGTAGATAAAGATGAGAAATTTTCATTAGGTTATTGTGCATAACAATCGAGACATATATTTTTCAGTTGTATCAAATAGGGTCAAATATTTCTTACGGCATTATTACATCTGGGATAATATGTGGGCCACATTAAATAAATCTCACATTCGCATTTTATTATAATAAGATTTTAATATCAAAAGATGCTAAGCCGTACCATTATTAAACAATATTGAAGCAGATAATTCCGATTAAAAGCATAATAACGAAAAGACTACTAATAATAAAAGCTACTGGTAATAAATCATTTATACCTTTGCTAAATTTTATTATACCATTAATTCAACAATTCAATACTGTGTTTAATTTTTAAATGTTTCCTCAATAAAGGAAAACAATGTGCAAATCAAAAAATTTAAAGCAGTAAAACAATTTAAGATTATTCTGTCTAACGACGTTAACATGCATTTTTAGAAACTTTTTAATCACACTAGTGACTTTTACTATTCCTAAATATAGTTCCATCAAAATAGGTCATGGCGAATAAAGTTAAATTTTTTAAAAGCATCAGAATACATTTATGGCAAGTTGTAATATTTTGTAATTATTGGTAATATATTACCAAATTGGTGGATTTGACATGCACAGCATTGATTTCTAAAACACGTGGGAATAAATATGCATAGATTTTCGACTTTTATTTTCACTACTCACAAATGGCATTAAATCTCAAAAAACTAAGATCTAGGTATTTAAGACTCATGGAATATTAAGAGCCGGTACTATGCTTTGAAGAATAGAAATTGACTTCTATTCAATTTACATGAAATCGAAATATTGCAATGAATAAAAATCAGTTTTAAATTTAAACATGGATATTTAAAATAAAAAGTTGAGGGGCCATAAATCTTAATATTTGCTTACAATGCAGCAATAAATTCCTTCTTTTACGTTTCGCCACAACATTATTAATTCTAGAAAGGTAATCAAACGTGCTTAACGCGTGGCTTAAATTTCTCTTCGTTTTTGATTTCAACAACTTCGCTTTTAAATTTTGTTAACTAATTAAATAATGACAAATGCGATTGATTGTTAATAAAAGTACCTATAACCATTGCATGGTGAAGAGGACTGTAAAACTATACAATATTATATTTGTCACTATTTTTTACTTAACTAATTATTTCTCTTATTGCTCTTTTTTTAATTTTGACTATTTAATTAAAATCTCCATGGATTAAAAATAGTACATAAAGTGAAAGAAACTACTCGCAAAATCAACCAGGCATTTAGCTAGAGGATTTCTAACGAACGTACTGTAGAACGTTGAATCATACAAAACAATCGGTTGTAGAAAAATCGGTGAAAATTGTGCGACGCTTGTCTTAAATTAGAAAAACTGTAGTTGCATAAAGTACCTAATAGACTAAATAAATTTTAGTAGTCTTAAATGAAATCTAAGTAAAAATAATCTGTCGAGATGATTCTTTTTTACTACTAATAAAAATATTTGTACCGAAAAACCCAATATTTTTAAATATTATTTCATCTATTATATCATTGGGAAGAAATTAATAAAGAATGCACTAATTATAGGTACACTTAGGTCCTAAAAATTCCAAAATAAGCTACAATAAGTAAAGCTTTGCAAAACTTTTAAAAAGCCTCAAAATATTATTTTAAGACGAAATACTTAAGAATCCTTCACAATTCTTGTATGTTCCTCACCTCTGTGGTGTACGCTTTGTAAATACAATAATGTATATAAAATAAAATACAATTTTATATAAAATATTCATAATTTAACTATTAAGAACTATTTAACAGCTTGTGCCATCTAAGTTTAAGGACTTGTCCAACCGATGGATCAAAATCTTATAAACAAATTCGTGAAACAAGCTATGTCACATTCACATAACAATCAAATATTACGCGCCACACTTGTAGCTCATTTATATACTATGATATGCATGCTAATAACAAATTCATGCACTTGGAATTACGTGATGTTTTATAATATGAAATATATACATATTTCCCATTGTATGAGGGTCCACAAGACCTTTTGAAATTCGGACGCTTTCTGGCTAGAGTCATATCATTTTAACAATCAACGGATATGGATTTAAAAAAAGCACTTGGTACTATAATCCATTAAAGAAATTCTAGTGTTTTTGATTTGATTTTGGATTTTATTTCCAAAAAAAAATATTTTATAAAAATTTAACGAATAATCAGATAGATTATGTTTGCAAATATTAACAAAACAAAAAAAGGGATAGTCACTAACTTGTTTTACTTTACTTTTAATCAACATGTTGCAAGCATTCAAATACTTTTAAAAATATCTTAAACACGTCAAACACTAATGAGCTTGAAACCCACTTTTTAGATAGTGTAACAGAAATTGACTAAAATTAAAAACAAATTTGTTGGCGCCTTCACGTGCATTCGCGCCCTCATACATTGGGAAAACTATGTAAAGGTATTGATAAGGTGTACTAGGGTTAGGTTCCAAAAACAAAACGAACATAAACTTACATTTACTTCCGCCTGCAGACGAATTGAATGAAGCAAATAAAATAAAGTGGTGTGTATTGTTATTTAGTTAGTGTAGATAAAAAAAATATAGATATAAAAACATTGTAGCTATAGACATTGAACATTAATTCATGGAAACTTAATGATAAAGTAGTAATAATTATTCAAGATATCTATAACGATTAAGAATTAGAAGCTAATAAAAAAATAAAAATAAAAACGTTAAACATTAACATATGTGAAATAACTTCGAAATTAATCTTTTGTTTATTTTGTACAATTCACAAGTCCTTACAAAAATCAAATCTCGCAAATTCGTTACTTTGAAGAAATACCTCGGTATTACATTTTTAAAATATAACTCAAATTTTTAATTATTTTGCAAAAGAAACAAGTCCAAAAGTTTTTAGAACACACAAGGTTTTAAATATGTATTCATCAATAAAATGGCAGAACCGAAATCGCAAAGTAAATACAAAAAAATATTTAAAATTATATTACCAGTAGAGCTCAAAAAATCAATTACACAAGTTTCTCATTGTGAGATTTCCAGAGTAAAGTACACCCAATTTTGTTTTTATACGAATTATTTCTCTTTTTTACGCGATTTATTTGATTTAACACGTTCAGCCATCATGTAAAAACAAGATTGGGTGTAGAATTAAACTTTTCAATTTTCCATACCATCAAAAATAAAACTAAATTATAAATAAGCAGTTTATGTAGAAATTCGTTAATTGCTACATTATCAACTTGTTAAGTTGATCAATTCAAAGACAGTAAATTTTAATACTACGCACAGTTTTTTGTGCAAAGACAAAGCAGGTGAAAATGTAAAATGTAGAAATGTTGCCTTAGAAAACTTTATTATAGGGATTGTAAAGGTTTTGAACAAAATTTCATTTATATTAATTAATTGATTTATTTATAAATATTCACAATAGTAAGTAATTCTGAAAATATATAATGAAAATAAAACTCCATAATTACCGGCAAAAAAGCTTTTTAATCCACTGTTAAAGGTTCGGTGTCGGTTTATTTGTGTGTGGATCCAATGGATCAAAGCGTAATGATAAAAACTTTTTTTAACTCCATCGAGAATGACATTGTTCGAAAGTTTCCACACTTTCACTTTACCGAAATGTGTTAAAAAATTTACTCCTCTTATCTCCAAAGCTTTTAAACTAAACGATAGACGTTACGGCATAAGTCTCAAGAAAAAAGGAAGTAATCTCTAATTCATGTTATTTAGAATCAAAATATTATGTTTTAAATTAAATACGCAACAATAAAAAGTCTCTGGACACTTAGCTGTTTTCATATTTTTTACCTTTTTTAATTCTTAACTTTTAGCTATATTTAACAAGGTTAAAAAGTTTAAAATGTAACCTCCTTTAAAGTTCTTTGCTTTCTTTTTATTATCTGCACCCTAAGTTAGTAGCCAAGTTTCGAATTGATCATCAAAAAGCGGAACAACTCATCTAAATATAGGTATATACCAACGCTTTTACTACTTATAACAACCAGCCCTTCAATGAAATTAACTTAAACAAATTCTAAAGCTAAAACATTCACACAATGCTTATTTAACCCGCCCCTTCCACACGCTCTAGAAACCAAAAGTTCACTAACATTTTAGCGTGTAGTGTGTTTTTTTCCACTTAACGCTTCAGTTATTTCCTTACACAGTGAACCGTTCCGAGCCTTCACTTCCCTTTTTTCCGAAGTGTTTTCTATTTTTAAGCCTTTTTCTATCATCTTTTTTGCAATACTACCTCTCCTCAGTGATTAGCTAAAAGCAGCATTATTCTGGACTTTTTTTTCTTTTTGGACTGGCATGGACTTTTTGCGTTAGCCCAGCCTTTGCCGGACGGTCAACGCCGACGCCATTGACCATGTTCTTGTCTAGTGCGCTCTACTGGCGCTAAAGCGAACGGTTTTCGCTTTGATGATGACCAGCCCCAGATGAAAGTGAAAAACTTAAGCAGGAAATTGAGGAAAGTACAAAAAGTAAAACGAAAATTGAAAACTAAAAAAGCGCGAATACAGTTTCTACAGTCTCTTCCATCCGCGAAGCCACAACCGCTCACCGGCGTTCCTTTTATACTTTACTGCTGGTGGCCATATGAACCATGGATTGCTCTGTGGAACCCACTCAGAGATCTAGAATGACTCTCGGAAGCACCGTTGGGCTCTCGACGGTGGTAAATTGTATGGCTCAATGCATTCGTCATAGATGGCGACCAGCACCCATTCAGACCAAAGATAATGACGACCAAAGTGAGGGCCACTAGCTAAATGCGCATGTAATTATGCTGCCATTGATGGATGAATGTGGTTTATTACCTGTCCCTTAATCGCCTCGCTCACGAAATCAACCAGCCCACTCTGTGACAACTCGAACTCCATCATCAGCACATCACGCAGAGGGTCTTCTTATCGGGCCCCATGTGTGTCGCACAGAAGGGTGCTAGCCTACATAAAACAAGCACAGAAGCTGTGACAAATTGGAAACAACACAACTTCCGGAGCTGCTAAACAAAATGGGTTAATGAGATCTGTTCATCTATCTGAACCGAACGGCAAGAAATTTTAATAGCGATCCCTCGCCCGCGTCGGAATGCCGATACAGATGCCGGCTCGATAATAAAATTTATGGCCTGAAATTAAATTGTAATTGTTTGCCGGCGCAGCTCGATGCCTAAAACAGCCGCAGACTGAATGTGACATATTTTCCCGAAGCTGAGACACGCTCAGACGTTCTCCCTGCATCCTCGCGATAGTCTCGCGCATTAGAGTGCAACCTATTTGAGGTCAATCGCTTTCTACAAGTCCGCCTTTAAGTTTTCGTCTTTTATTCGCGGCGCAGCCATGGAGCAAATCTCCGACATTAAAATTCAATATCGTCTTCATTCTTTTGACATCTCCTCTTATGGCTCATAATCTTCTTCCTACAAGCTACGTAATAATATTCCAAAACTGCAACGGAACCATTTTTTTTAAGATGCTGTTAAATATATCGCGCTTTTTTCGTTTTCAATTTTTACTTTACTTGTATTGTATTATATATTTTCAGAAGTGTGAGCCGCTATCTGGTGTTTATATGTTACCACATCGTCAGAAAATCTACGAGATCAATTTTGACTCTCTTTCAAGGGATAGTTACCTTGGAAGCTTTCCTTTAATACAGACATACACTTTCATTGTTATAATCCCTAAACTGATTCTACGCGATACTTGAAACATATAGAATTTTAGGAATTTCTGTCTATTTATTGCGCTATCACATAGAAAGTATTAAATTTATTTAAATTGTTTTTTTTTGAAACTGCATAAACAAAAGCAGCAAAATGAAGCTTGAGTGAAGTCGTAAGTAAGTATAAGGCATTTTTTACACGATTTTCATATAACTTTCGTCTTGAAAATTTAAATAAAATTATATGCAGACATAATTAAAACTTCTAATTATTACTACTTTTTTGTAATATTAGACAAAAGACCAACATGACTTTGCTCCGCTGGGGAATATTTGCTTGTGTGTGTGCAACTGTGATTAATAAATTTGCATCTTCCACACAACGCGTACAAAGGGTCATTAATTAAACTGAATAAGCTGCACATGGCACATTGTATATAATATAAGAAACATATAAATAATAAGAATAGATTTACTATTAGATATACAACTAAATGACAAAGTACCGAAAAGTCCACGACCTGATCTGAGTGAAAAAAGAATAAAATCTTGTTAGGTTAAAAACTCTTTCGAGAGGGAAAATCAATTGCTAAAATATTGAGAAAAATATATTTTCGTCTAACTTTTTTAAAGGAAAACTTAATTTTCCTTTTGCGTACTAAATTTATAGAGCGATATAAATTGCAAAAACTTTAAATGTATTTCTTTGGGATTTGTGAACATAAAAAAACTGACTCTTGTAATTTTAGTCACAGTTTAATTTATTAAGTGATTTATTTTTCAATTCCGATATTTTTCGAATTTTTTTTTAATCCATGACTGAATCAATTGCAAAACGTAACCTGTGTTCGTATTTTTGTATAATCTAAATATAAGACAGAACAATGAGTTTTAAAATAAATTTAAAATATCCCATTGCGTCCTAATTCACGATGTATGAGTTCTTAAGCGACGAAGAAGAAATACGAGCGCTGATTTATTACCTCTTTCAGTAAGGCTGAATTTTTCACTTTCTTGTTTTTGGATTCCATAATCCCTAGAAACTGATTCGCCCGAAGAGCGCACAGTGCAATTAAACTTACTAAATTACCCCTCTGACCTTATGAATGGCACAAATGAGCTACTTAAAAACAGACAGATCCCAGAGGAAGAGGCAAGGTCCACATGGATGGTTTTCGTAGTCTCTCCATATACGAAATGATCGGTGCGACCAAAAACTGTCGTCGCTCCCGGTTAATTCAATTACCAGCGATGATTTGCTCGGAATTTGGTTCACTTTCAAGTATGGCTTATCATCAGTGGCCGCTGCGCAGACTGGCCGTCATACAATACTCTTCCAGAGGACGCCACAATGGAATTGGTCGGATCTGCCTATTGCGGGACCATAGAGTATGGCAATTTTTTTATTGAAGGAATTTACCAGTTAACTGGCATAGCTCGTGCCTCGTTTGCACTGAAGAAAAGTGGTGTTGATAGATCTATTTGTTTGTTTACGAAAACCAGTGTTGACTTAATGAAGAGATAATAAATATTGCGAAAACCTTAAGAGCTTATTTTCTTATCATGAAGAAGCACAAAGAGGTGTCATTAAATTTCTGTTGACAATTGATTTCATGCTACTGTATAATACTTTTCTAAGAGTTCCAAATGAAATCCATTAAAGGCGTGTTGGGATCGCACTTTGGAGATCCTGTACATATCTACAACATGAAAAGTTGTCGCATAATTCCAAAGGGAATTTGTTCTTGTTGTTAATTAGAAAATATCGAACCTATCAACTAAGTCTCACAGAATATACAAAGTACTTCTTTGTAGAACTTTTACTTATATTCTGTATGTCTGCCTATACCACAGAATAATTTTAAATGCTTCCAATTGCGAAAAAAGACAATATAGTGTTGTTTGTATGGTACACTGGAGGTTGGGTGTGAACATCACTACATATTGTTCTACTTTTTCTTATTATTAGAAATAGAAGGCGCCAAAATGGTTTCAATTTTTAACACAACACTATCTGAGACATAACCGAACAACGTTATTTATAAGCTAGCTATTACATTTTGGTTTTTTCAAGAGATTTCTTTTATAAATGTGTAATTTAAAAAATCTTGAAAAATCAATGAAAAGATAAACTTTGGCCATCAGACTGGGGAATACCCTTAAAAAAAGTGAGGTAACAATAGCTTCTAACCCTGCTGTGCATTGACCTCACTTCCCTAAGGACATCATCGCTGATAGTTAGCGATATTTACTTGAGCTTGTTTGCTAAGATGTGTAAAAGCCTTCACTAGTCGCAAGCCACTCCGTCTTTTGCACAATCTAAACACCGGAAACCATTATTAAGTCTCAAACCGAAATAGAAACAATAAATGTTTGTGGTAACAGCAATAAAATCGATAAAAACGCAACAATTACGGGAAACTCGTGAAACCGCACTCCTGCAGTGAACCGAATCAGGAGGCAGGGGGTGATGAGTGAACCAAATGAGCCATAAGTTGTGGTTTTCCAATGGCATCCGATTTAAACAAAATAAATTTTAAAAAACAAGCTCGGAGACCCCAAAAATATCGTTTAACGTCGGCGAGAGAAACCGCGTACGATCACCTTGGTTCAATTGACCTCCACCTCGTCTCCGTCAAGTGAGAAGAGCTTATTTTTTTTCTGTGCACAGGCCAAGCGTGCGCAACCTGCGCGCGCACAATTTTTTAAAAAATCTTATCGTACGCAATCAATCTGCATTGCGTGTGAAGCTAATCAAAAACGTAATTTATGGCAAAAAAAAATCGAGGTGAACGTGAAAAAATTACAACGGAAAGTGAAAAGAGCAAAACCACTTGGCCATCGAACCGAGCGTTTCTAGTGAACTTCCTCTGGAGGTGGTTCGCTGGCTTGGGTAACTCGGCTAAATTGGCTAACTTTCGTATTCTCCAATTTTGCTGCACTTGCTGCGTACTGCTATTTCCAGCCAATTACAAAAAAAAACAAAATTGAAAAAAAGAAACAATAGGAAGAAAAAAATGCTTTCCTTTTTTCGATTTTCGCAATTTTCTTGTTACTCTGCTCCATTGAGTCGACGAGTTGGCTCTATTTTTATCTGCGATGGCCCAGCTCGTTTCGTTGATTGTTTAAAATTTCATAATTATTAATTCGTAAATGTGTTCGGTTTTCGCGCCATCTGCCCGCCACGATTTTATAAATTGTTTAAGCAGTTGATCGCGTTTAAAATGCATGCACCTCGCATTTTAATCGTCGCCGTCCGGGTGTGATTGGGGTCATTGTTTAATGAAAAATTGCTCGTTCAATGAATGCAGCACTGGTGATTGCGCAAAGAAATTTTTAATGGCCACTAATGTCCCCTAATTATGCAGATGAGTTTAACCGGTCGTCAAGCGGTGGAAAATGTTCAATTTGAAGCGGGAAGTAATTACGAATCAGACCGGCAGATTTCCTGAAAAAAACTTACGTGAGAAAATTATAGACCCTTATTAACCTTTTAGTAGTTTTCATTAAATTTCCAAAAAAGTAGCTTGAAGAACAACGAATGTAAATCTTTTTTTCCTAAGAATTCTGATCTTTAAATTTTTCTTTATCAAAAAAATTTAAATCTTACTAGGTCTGAATGCAATACTTTCCCCACCGGTCTTTGCAAATCGGTAACCTCGATTTCCCAAAAACGAATAAATACGGATAATAAAACAACTAAAACCTTATCTTGTTATTCCCTTCATAACTGGGTACGTTTGTTTTAATCAAAAGTTTTTTTAATTATCTCAATACCATCGGCCGAAAAGGTCATTGAGACTTGATTTGAAAATTAAAATACTTGTAAATGGACCTGTGCTTAGCCCAATTCTATATCTGTTTTAAAAATAAAGTTGATTTGTTTTTCAGATTAATCTAACAGGAAATAAAATTGTTTAAATGCATATTCATAGGTACACAATTAATCTTTTACAGAAAAATCAATTTACTAAAAAGTATAGATTGTACTTTTCAATTTTTATAAACTATTTTCTCAATTCAAGAATCTATATTTTGTAATATATTATTAAAAATAAACGAATACTTTATGAAAAACAAAAAATAGTTTTATAATTATCAAGGAAATTTTTCTCTATATATTTTATATTAACTTGTTTCAATTTCTTAATTTTAGTTTAAAGTAGGTTTAATATTTTTGGAAGGTAATAATTGGTTCAATACATGAGCTATTCATATTTTTGAAAACTAATTGGCTTATTTAATAAATCGTTGCTATAGCATTATTTATATATTTAAAAATAAATATATTTTATATTATCATTTTAAGGAAATGCTTATTTCCTTTCCTGTATTGAAAGTTAGATTTTTTTTCTTTTAAAAAATAGTTATGTCCTTCGTGGACAATATTATATATTTATATTATTTAATTAATCGCACTGTCTTTCAGACATGGGCAATTTTTTTTCTTGGATGTGTTTTAAAGCGAAAGTTTGAGGTATTCAATAGTTTTTGAGATGTAGACGTTTGAAGGAATAGTATAGTAATATTTTTCGAAAAATAGTACATTTTTTAACAAAGAAGGTCTTTTTAAAAATACCATGTAAAATTACCGTAATTTTAGTCTTTTTACGTACTATATAAGCAGGCAGATTTAAATAATAAACAATAAAACTAATACAATACTTACAAATTGAAAAAATATATATGGTATATTAGTCTGACTGAAAAATATAAAATATACTGCTTTTTCTGTTTGAAGTAAATTATGTAGGTGAAAGAAATCTATTAAAAACAAAATTTGTTGCGAAAAAATAGCATATAAAGTTTCGTCAAAGGTTTATATTTCGAACTAAATATTGACTTTAGTAAATATTAAAACTTATGCCTAGTTCCCACATTTTAGAGATAGTAAACAAACGGGAATTTATTATCGGGCTCATATGTTTGCATTCATTTGATAATTTTTAAATTGGCTTATAACATTGTTGATATTACCAAAAAGACCCAAACGTAATTAAATTTCCATTCTAAAAGAAATTATGTTGGAAATTTGGAGACTGAAATTACGAAAATGGTTGCATAAATGTATATAATTCAAAAAACAAAGTCTTAGCGCTATTTGAGCTTAGTTTTGCAACGAAAAGATGAGATCGTCTTCGCTGGAATTGAAGTAGGCCAAACAGAAATTGTAAACAGAAAGCTTTCGCGTAATTGAACAACGACGTGCTAATTCCTTCAATCAATTAACGCATTTTGAGCGCTTCAACTACAAGCGTTCCATTTCCATTGAGGAGTGCCGCAACAGCATATTATTTTCAAATGAGGTTGAGCGTCTTGCGACAATACGGCACTGTTTATTCTAATTTCTAGCGCAATTTCTCACTGGTTACTGAACCTTATAAATTAAACAAGATCGTTTGAAAATGCTAAGAAAAACCTGCAGCTTCTAAGTCGACATTTCATAAAAAACCTGAAAGTGTACAACCAAAACATTCAACATATTTTGAGGAAATCATTCACATAATCAAACATCAATCAATCACGATCTAGCGATCGACTTAAGGCAAATTGAGAGCGTTCACCCGGTCTGACCATAGTGCCTCTTATCTCCAAGCCGGCGTATGAATATCGACAAAATTAGAATGAAATTATCCAAAAATATACGATCGAAGTGAACGTGCTAAAATAAAAACCCGATAGAATTGAAACAGGTCTTGGCGAAGGCAAATAAAACATAACAATAAAAATAAAACCGATTGAAGCAAACGTAAAATCCATTAAAGTACGAAACGTATTTTAATGGAAAGGTAAACAAAGTGAAAAGAATTAGAGAACTTTTCGAGAGCAAGAGTGAAATTTTAAGAAAAACAGAATTAAAAAATAAATCGGACCACATGTGGTGGTGTTGACGCGCTGGAAAGATTTTGTTTAAAAAAAAAGTATATGTAGAAGCCAGTAGAGGACAAATGATATACTGAAATTTAATCTCACCTTAAACCTAAGGACATCCTCCATTCGTGCTGTCTTGCCGTCGCTAACGCATGACTGGAAGAAACTTGGTGCTACTGAGACTCCTAATGCTTCGCTAGACATGCCGGTACCAGCACGCTCTGCATTACTGGCTATGACACGGAATGTACCAAATAGCAGCACCAGTAAACGTTGTGTATAAATTGGCAGTGACGTAATAAGTCTGAAATAGTAACATAAAATACATTATATAACTTCAAACGCTCTTTTATGTTTTTATTATAGAGCAATTATTCTGTTCAGGCAAAATTAAATCAGTGATTGAGAGGAATTTTAAATAAGAGTAACCATAACAAAAGTTTTCAACAAGTGAAATTTGTTGCTTTCATTTCAAGCGAAAAGTGTTACAAATTTGCCGGACAATGATCCCGGGACGAAGCGTACTAACTTTGCTAGTATTCTACAAATTAGGCGATACAATAAACGAAATTTGCTTTTTGTTAAATTCGAAGAGAAATTTCAGTAAAATAAGCAGTCCACAGTCGGCCGCCTTTTCTCGACTTCAAAAGACCCCCTGCCGAAATAAAACCTTTGCAGACAGTACGGCGACGAAAATAAATAGGTCGACTGCACCATAAAACTTTTCGGAAGCCTCATCAAGTCAATTAATCACCAGGAAAATAACGAAAAACACTCGCTCCATGTGTGGCTTCCTTGGCTGCGTTCGTTGCAACTTACAGCGTTTGATTTGCATTCTTGCGAGTTCAAAAACCTCCCAAGGAATCAAGCGACCAAAACGGAGACGATGTTCGTAACGTCTTCGGTAAGTGGAATCTAAAAAAAATAATAAAATAAAAATGATATAAGTAAAACCGAAAGATCGTCACAGGCCTTTGCTATCAGCGTAATTGGAGCGCAATCGCTTCCATTAAAAATTTTCGACGTCATCTACGAGGAAAGGGCAACAGACCAAAAGACCGATGAATTCTACGAAGTCGTTCTTGCTTTTTGCCTTTCAACAAAATTTCTTTGAACACTCGGCAGTTTTTTTGAATTGCCTTCTGCTTCGGAGACGTTGCTCATGTTTTCCAGATCGTAGTTGCGTCTCAGATAATTTTCCACACCGTGTATTCTTCTTTAAGGAAATTCGTCAACTTTTCCAAACCAATCCGAGTCTGTCTGTTCTTTCATAATGCGATAAAATTCGATAAGAGAATAACACAGCAATTGTTGTGATAAAGCTAACTCTTCAAAATCCGTAGTGCTTGGAATCAATTAAAAAGAAATGAATCACTTCACTAATGAATGATATCACGCAGAGAAAGCATTTTGCACAAGTATGAAAACATGTATCAGAAAGAATGTGGCGGAATACAAGAAAAGTGGATTCTACCAGTATTTCTGGGAATTATACTATTTTTGTATAACACTTTATTTTTGAAATGTTTAATCTCGTTATAAACATCGATCAAAATCGCAGCAAAAGTTCAGATCTATTTTAAGTGAAAATCTAAGAAAACACACTCTTAAATTGTGCGCTCATCTCTCGATAAAAACAGTTGGAATAAGGTAGTCAAAACAACATAAATCTTTCTATTTCCGCGTGAAACGGCTAATAAAATTTATTAAAATAAAGTATTTAAAAAAATAATCTACAGAATCAAGAATTTTAAAATGCAGTTTATTTTTGCACATAATTACTTTACACAAAAAATAAAAACACCTTCAATTTACAAAGGTCGGTTCTGCCGTGAAAACGCAATGTATAAATATTTATTTTAGTTCTGTGTTTATTTAATGTAATCCTAAACATATTTTACTCTACTATTGTCTTTTCTATGAATTCTGTCAATATTATTCGCCTAAAATAAAAGGAAATTCATAAAAGCCCCGAATTACAGATTTTTATAAGATCAATGGGTTTAATTATTAAGATTCGAATTATCGAAGTATGACCTTTTTTAATAATACAAAAAATGGGAACTGTTTATCTGCGACAAAATCACGACATAGATTGACTTAATATAGGAAAACATCCTGCAATTCATAAAAGGAAAATTGAGGACAAAACTTAAAGAATATAATTTCAAATGTTGAGCGGTGACAACATTAATAAAATTATTATTAACAAATATTAAAATTATTTTATTTCTAATTTTTTCAAAATTGAGGGTCCAATTACTGGTCAACATTTGAATTGGTTTGTCTTCTCAAATAATCTATTCTAAAATATATTTTTGTTCAAATACGTTATAAAGAAGGCATTTCTTGCTATAATAGTTACCCAGCATATTGAAAATAAACTACAAACATCCCATTGAGTTAATATAATGTTGTTAAAAACACAGGAAAACATGAAGCAGGATGTTAAATTAAAAACAAACCGTGTTTTTAATGATATTGTGATTTTTTCTGAGCGTATTTTTTAAAGTCTGTGTCCTAAACGATTCATAAAAAGAGTTTAAACTCTTTAAACTGTTGCAGTCCGGCTTAATTAAACCCCATTCGAACACTGCACGTGTTTACGACGAACGTGATTCGTTCAACCTGTACGCATGAACGCAGTGGAATTACCTGCGACAGTTATAGGGTAATTTGAAAGTGCAAACGGCTTTTAAGCTATCAACTCCCAGAACTGAATCAGCAGAATTTGAAACGCAACACCTGAGTCGATTGAACGACCGGACATGGTGCGTATAAATCGCTACCACACTTAGCGACACCGTCTGTTGGGCAAGAGTCGCGATTTGGGTTAAAGACGGCCTATGCCATTTGGGTGGACTTTCTCCCAAAAGCATGTGAAGCAAAATCGTGTCAGAGCGGGTCTTCTGCAGGCCTCATAAGTGGTGCGTGTCTTCTGGCGACTCGCTTTTAACGCGCTCCCTCGTAAGCTTTTTATCTTATTACCGCAATTACATCAGACACCATGGGCCGAGTGCGCCGCGAAGGTAGGGCTTCGAAATACTACGACAAGTGCCCGTCGTCGCCCCTTAACACCTTTCCGTCTTCAGAGGTGGGCAATTTATTTAAAGACGCACCTCCGCTCTCCTCCGTCGCTTTAAACCCATAGTATTTTTAACATACGCACAAGGCTCGCTATTTCCAGAGTGATAAGAAGCCGCCCCGATAAGCCCTTCATGTAAGACGAAAAATTTCATCATTAAATAATTACCGCCGGCTTAGCTGAGTAGGCTGCGCCATGATAAGACGCATAATCACTAGCCGCCTGGATGACCAGGATGCCACGTATTTGCCCGAGTGATAAGAAACGCAAAAAAGGGTTACTCTCGAATGATATCCGTTAAAATCTAAGGTCCTTTTAAATCCTGTACATATTTAACTAACAAAACTAAAATGCCTAGAATCTCACTGTCAATAGTTACGCCAAAATCCACAATGGCGTGAAACGTGGAAAAACCCAAGCTCACGTGGGGTACCAAGAAGAAAATTTACATGAGCATTCCTAACTCATGCAACTTATCGTTTTATTTTGAATTTGATATTTTCGGGATAAAATATTTCTTCTTTACAAACATAATATAAAAACTGCTTTTTGAAAATTTAAATTACAGCGCAAACACATCACAAATAATAAACTTTCCTGATTGATCGAGAATTTATTTTAAATTACACAAATGGCTGGCCTAAAAATAACAATAATAAAACTAATTCTCTTTTATAAAAAAAAATCTTTATATTTGTATATACCATACGCACTGTTAATTCCTTCCCTTAGAACATAGTAAATTGCAATTAGAGCTGGTTTAAAAAAAATGTTTTCTAGTAAAAAAAAAATGCATAAATGCCTAGAAAATCAAATCAAATCTTATGCTAGGATTCTAGGAACTTCAGGTTTATATCCTTAAATTAAAAGTCAAATCCAAGTAAACACAATCATAGTCCTCCTAGTAAAAACAAGATTCGATTATTATTATTATTATTCTTATTATTATTTCTTTTTTTAGCATATGAAAAATATATTAAAAGATTACTTTAGATCTACTTCATTGATTTTTCACAAAATTATTTAGATGTTTAAAAATAGAAAAATTACTTTTAGCAATATCAAAATATTAAAAATTTATTAACAGAAACAATCCAGCCTTGTTTTAGACACTAGCTGGGCACAGACTACCACTGAATGACTTCGTTTAGCCAGTGAAAACTCCACCCATAGCTTTTTTAAAACTGAAATTGAAAGCGCCCCACCATTCCCCACTTAAGATTATGTAAGCCTCAACAATTATTTATTATACTATAGAAATAAATTGTCATTACAGGAATTTAAATTGGGTCTGTTTTACAGGGCTGCAGCAATTGGTTATCACCTTTAATATCCAATTTATCTTACTTTTGATAGAGAGTCCAACAGCCCGAGACAGAGCATGGGACTTTTATCTTTTAGTTCCGAGTTCAATCTTATTCTACAAGTCCTTATTTTTCTTTATTTTACAATGATTTTCAAAGAGACCTCTTTTCCTTATCACTGGAGCTGAACCATGTAATTTACCATCCAAACTTCTTTAAACCTTGTAATTTACCATATAAAATTTTCTTTGAAGTTTATATACAACAACTACAACTGCTGGATGTTATTCGTAGTTCAAGTCTAAACCAATAAAAATTGTCTGAAGCGTCTTTTGAGATCTGCCATCAACTGCACAAAGCAGATGATTTACTTTGTTTCTAATTACAAAATAATGCATAAGATTTAAAAGTTAAAACAAATATTAAATTTTTCTGCGTGTTATAAATCTATTTTATTTTCCTCTTAAAAAGTGCAATATCAATATCATCTCTCAAAAAAACAAAAGAGCATTTAAAAATAGTCCCAAATGTTCAATATGCAAAAAGTGTCGCCAGCAACTCTCACGCAGCTCCGAAGACCTACTTACGGGTAATTTTTTCCGACCACCGACCCATATCGAGCACAACGGTTTTTGCCTCGAATGTCTAAATTACCGACAAAGTAAACGATCGTCGTCGTCTTTAAGTATGGACCCCAAATTCAAAAACGCCGGCAAAATTACACAAAATTGCCACTTTAGTTGCAAATAGCGAGCGCGCTTCTTTCTAGTCTTTGTCTTTCAAAACATTCCCCATTTGTCAACTTCCGCCATTTATCACTGCTCAAGGTGAAGATCGTGCGAGAAAAAATTCTAGTAAACATCTTCACCCCGATAAACTGGAAAAATTTCGCGAGCGAAGTCGCGCAAGATCGACAGTCTGCACCTTGGAGGGTCTTGGCGATACGACAACGTAAGCTGCACGACAAACAACATCACTATCAATTAGCCGCGACTAATTTCCAGTGCAATGTCAAAAGGTTAGATAAGGCGAAATCCAAGAAAATTTGTAGAAACAGACGGAAATAGTGTAAACATCACCGATCTGCTGGGAGCCTGATAACAGCCGGCGACTCACCGACCACATGGCGGTCGGCGAGAACGACACGATAGTTCTGGGCATGTGGCGGGCGTTACAAAGACGATATTTTTGGTGACAGTATCGCATCACATATGGGCTTCCACGGCCAAGGATTGGCTTGGAGCTGCCATGGCGGCGGTTTATGGTTTATTGTTCGTTCCGTGAATCATTTCCAGTGAATTAGATATACTGCACATCGTAGACCTTGCCATTTCCTCATGACCCAAATTCTTGGGGCTATATTCTTGGGGTCAATGAACCTAGCATACAAGACTTGCAGTAAAGTGAGTTGAATCATAATTCTTAATAATAAACATCAGATTCATAAATTTATCTTGAGCTATTAAAATGCAGGACTAAGGCACCCAGTAGATAAAACCCATGCTGATAAAGAGCCAAAAGAAAGGCTATGTTTTCGAAAGCTCTGGATAAATGTCGAAATTTGGCAATTTTTTGTTCACATAATCATCCATATGTGCTAACAGCTTTCAAGTTACTGACGAAATTTAAACATATAATATATCTGACAAAGTGTTCATGCTGAGAAAGAAATTTTGAGATAATGCTAATTAAGACCGTACACGGTGTCCCAGGCAAAGTTGCAGAAAGTAACATTTCAAAAAATTCAAACATAAGCCCAAATCGAGGAGAGCAAAACAATTACATTTCAATGCGAATATACATATTACGAATAATATAATGTATGATTTAAGAGAACCTACTGAAGTCATTGGTTGTTAATAACAAACACTTCCAAATGTAAATATTACTATGAAATAATATATTAAAATAATTCCAATGAAACGTTACATACAGATCTAATATAAAACACACTTAACACCGAGAAGGTATTGAATTTTGAATGAACGCAAATAAATCCTTGAACTTAAACATCCCTAAAATAGTAAGGATTTTTAATCTTTAATCGCAGATACATCGCTACCATACAAATATATAAAAGAAAAACTTTTATATGAGTGATATTTGATAATTACCAGTAATTTTTCCGAGTATTGATTTTTTTGTACTGTACAAAATGAAATTCTACGACTCTTTACATGACATATGTTACATTACGCCTTTCTGAACTTATATTTAAATTTTCGATCAAATTTTCCACCGCCATTCGTTCCACCTATGATGCACTATTCCGATTTAATTTTTATTTCTTGCTCTAAGCTAAGAAGTGAACAGAGAAAGACAAATGTGGGCAGCTATTTTAAATAACTAAAAATGCATCGATTTTGTAGTTTTGGATTTGGCGAATAAAATTACGTTGCAGTTGCATAAAACTAACTCTAGTTACAACTGATTCTAGAGGCTTTCCACTTTCTGCATTTCTACTTAATCCTTACCAGTTATAGACACTCCGAAACCAAGGTCAACTTGTCACAGGTCAGATTGCTTCTATAATCAGATTTTCTTGCCCTCTCTGTTGCTGCCTCCCTGCTGCTCTTCATTGTTTTTTGCGCTCGACGCCCTTTAATCTTTTCATTATAACTACAAGGGGAGTAGCCCTTTGGCTGTTCAAGAATAGCACAATCGCATAAGTGTTCTGACGAAATTTTTACGTCGGCTGTGGCCTTCTTTAGTGTGATTTTTTTTTTAAAGAGGACTCTTGAAAAGGTGCTATTATGCCGCCAAATACAACAATAGCTGTACTCGAAACGTGCTGGGCATTCCAGAGACGCCGCCGAAGAAGTCATTCAATAATCAAGGAATAATTAGTTACCAATAAAAATTACCTGCCGTGCATTTTCCCCGCAGACACTTCGATTAGTATTCAAGTATGAGGTTGAGCCCAATTATTTCGTCAGTGAATTATTCATTGTTTACTGGCTTTATTTCGAAGCTTTGTTTTTTCCGAAAGGGAGACGATTTCATGCCTTTTAATTATCTACGGCTGCGTCAGCCTGCATTTGTCACACACGGCGAACGCTAAGAAAGGCGCCGAGACAATCTGATTGCAATTTAAATTTGAAGCGATAAGATGGCCAAATCAGATTTTGGTGCTAAGGTACAGACGTTATCGTATTGTGCTCCCGGTGACTTATCGGGCAATTACGTGTAACGCGCATATATGAAAAAGAAATCAGTCGACTTTCTTGGAAGCCGACTGGATTTTTTCACTCTCGTTTATTTCCGGTGCGCACCTGAAAAGTGTGAAGGAGTAAAGAAACGAGTCTTCAAATACCAAGCCCATGAGAGCAGACTCCAGGTTCCATAACCATTTTCAACCAGATACTGTTTATTATTTCTTCAGTGGAAACCATTCAATTCAGAAGAAGAAGTCTAGAGAAAGCATCGGTTGCGCAACTTCCCGGGTCGCGCCGGCCGCCATGTAGTCGGTTCGGTAGACAGCTGCATCATCGACGGTCGGTCAATGAAATGCTGCTCATCTGTTGAAGCGCGACAGATACTGCAACAAAAATTAGTTGCTCCTCGGGGCTTCTCTCTCACTGGCTTTAAATGCAGCCCTCGGCGAATCGCAACAAAGCGGGAATTAATTGAATTTCTGACTTAAATCGCTTTTTCAGCCCGAAGACACTTCGAATGGACAAAAAACAGGTGTGACTCACTCCATTGTAGCTAAGTCTTTATAGTGCTTACACGCTTTCTGACTACGTTTCGGCGGTCCATTCTTGCATAAGCTACGCCAACCCATTTTTAACAGAATTCTTTAAAAAGAAAGTTAAAGCAATATTCCCCATAACCCCAGATTGATCACTATTGCGTGAATGCAGAGACGTAGCATACTTGCACATGGCAGACAGCAAAGGCCCTTACAAAATGGGAATTCATAAAATTTTCCCCTTTTCTACGAAGCACTGTTGTCTAAGTTCGATCTTAAGGGAATACTGAGTGTACACTTGGTATATAAAATGTTTTCATGCAATTGCGTTAGCTGTTTTTTTTCTGCTGGGTAAAATAATATTAGAATGTAATATATTCTACTTTAACTTCTCCTATAGATTCTAGGAACAGCGCTTTGCTTATAAGTACAAACCTGGGACTGTTACACAATTTTAGCATGAAGGATTTCACATACTAACCCGTATTTTTTTCTTTTCCTTTTCGAGGATTCTTCTACTTTGCTGGGTCACGTTAATCGATTTTTTCTTTACATTTACTTAGAGATTAAGGTCTTGAATATGTGATCAAGATTATGCTATAAAAATATGGGTAATTCTCAAAGTAAGAAGTATTTACAACCTATAAGTACTATGAACATTCTTGCTGCAAATATGAACGGGTTTTTCTCATAACTTCGTTTTCAAAATTTGAGACTATATTCCACGACATCATAATTGAACAATTTTAAGCACTTTAAGATACGAAGAAAATTTTTCAAGAAATAGACCGAATTTTGAGTTGAAAATAAAAAATCAACATTAACGGTGCACCATTCCGACATATATTAAGGTATCCGTTTTTATTATTCATTGTTTTATGCGCAGACCTCTATGAACTAGAAATCTGGCTGACTTTTGTGTTTCAGTCCATTTGTCAGAGCTTTGTCGTTGCTAGATACCAGCAAGGTGGTATAAAACAATTCTGTGCCTTTCCCAACTGGCCGTTTTCATTCAAAATAAAATGTATTTCTGTATTAAATAAAGACACATTTACAAGAATATCAAATTTCGTCATTCTACCAAACAATCTTAACACGTAGTTGTAATATTTTTTTTATACATTATTTTAATAAAGTGGAACCATTGGAAAATAAAATTATTCACAGAGTAGCACAAATATAATAAATATAAAAATAATAAGAATATGAATAATAAAATAACAGTTAATATCGCATTTTTAGCACTTTTCTTTGATTGTGTTATAAGTGTTATATATATCAATAAACCTACTGGTATTATTAAATAAGTAATAAAATAAATGCAACCCTCGTGTAAATAATACTACATTGGCAAGTTCTATATTTTTCACTTTAAATTCTAATATCATTAGAATAATCATTTCTTTTATTAACGAAAAAAATATAAAACACACTTCCATTCTTATTAGATGAAGAGAAAATGTAATAATCTGCATGGTTGAGAAAATTTACTGATCGAGACTGTGAAGACTGAAGCCAAGCAATGTGAAAATATAAAAGAAAGCAGCTGCTATGATAAGGGAAGATACCAGCGAATGGGCAGCCTGTAAACTGATCGGTACTGCTATAACTTATTCAATGTGGTTCTTGTCGCCACAAACATTTGTTCATACCATAATTACTAGAAGTTTCCAAAATTATTACTTAGGTCTATATAATTATTCTTAATTTTTGCCCACCCCATACCACAAATCTTCCTTACAATTAGCGTATATATGTATATTTATAACCGATAAAATGTTTTAAAACATTTTGGGTATTTTACCCATTTCGTGCTTTCTGCAGTACGTCGCTCAGCACTGTCTTGTTGAAAAACACTGCCTGAAGTTATACCGAATACACGACAAAAGATTTTGTCATTTTAGAACATTCCAAGAAAACACTAAAGATTTCTACTTCTCCTAAATAATAACCCAAGATAAATAAGACTAAACATTTCGTTTGGAACACAATATATGAAGAAGACAATATACCCAACAGGCCCTAACACATAGCTGTCTTCCAAGATAATATCTGAATAGGATTCAACAATTTGCGCTCTTACGACTTTGAATCCACAAAATTCCACAGTAGTTGCAGGAATATATTCAGGCATTTAGCAGTGAAATCTAAATTTCGATTTACGTGAACTAGCCTGCCTTACTCCACAGTCAAATTGGGAAAATTAAAAAATCCTAAATTGTGCTGAATGCTTCTGAGCTAACAAACGCACAGGAGTTAAGCCAGAACGATCGATACGGAACAACTTTAGGCAATTTGGGGTGCGTAACTCGATGCCATCTGCACCAGCTGCTTAGACTCAACTTTACTTGCTCGCCAGCAATCTACAAGGGTCAGCGAATCTACAGGACTGGCGATTGTTAAGCACAGTTTTTGTCAATATCCCAGAATCAGCTGCGACATGTCGCGTCACTCTCACCTGTGAATTCTCTCCTGTTGCTCCTGTTCGTCCTCGAGCTCGACAATAGCAAAGAGTTCGGCCTCGCCTTCCCGGCCGAATATCCCGTTCGGTACTTTCCTCAGAAACTTCTTGAGTACACTAGCGATAGTGTGCACAGAGTAATTGTCAACATTAACAAGCCGTCCAGCCTGCAGGAAGTGAATCAATTTCTTCATAGCCCCCTGGTGCCCCGGGGCGCGGAAGACGTCCCGTCTCTGGGGCGCCTCCTTGTTCAATTTCAGTATGAGAACGAGCAGCGGTCCCGGAATGTCGTTTTTGCACACCTCATCCAGGGGCACTCCGAATTTGACCTTTTCGAGCCGATACGGATACGGCCCCGGCCCCGGATGCCCACAAGATGTTACCACACTCCCCAGATCAGCTGCACGCCGATGCACCCGCTGTGCCCAGCTGGCCATTTCCCTTTATGATAGAATCAGCGGCAACAAAATAAATGAAAACACAAAAATCGCACGAATTTTATCTAGGACGCCTTAGCACTAATTGTCGGTGGCTACTTCACATCGACCAAACCGTCAATTTTCATTCATGAAAAACTGTAAAACCACAGAAACAGACGACTGCAGACTTTTCTCATTTTCGACGACGACGGAAGAAAATTTCCTTTCGGGGCAGCAGCGGCACACAACACACGGACACAACACTCGTTGTAAACATTCCATTTAGCCCTTTTCGCGTTCCATCCCCTGGGAAGACGCCGCTCCACTTGCGATTGTAGTTGCCCGACGCTAAATATTAACAAAAAAAGTCTGATTAAGCGTCTGGCCGCGCTGATTGATAAATGATAACGCGAAAATGAAGGTCCGAAGGTAAAACAACGCTAGCAAGTCCCTGAGACACTTTTGGATTGCTTAGCTTCTGTGGGAACCACCAACTTGTCTGACAACTCTTGTCACGAAGTGGAAGCACTACACTCCCGTCCGAAGCATGAATACCTATATGAAGTCGGTGACGCTTCAGTGGAGACGATAGAGCGACAAGGAAGCCAACAGTCGAAAGCTCTTTAAGCGTGTGTTGGTACAGCTTTAAAGCACTAAGTCTCTTCAAGCTGCCGCGAGCGCAACTAGCTCGAACGAGATAGACGTTCTTCAAATGTATTCAAATGCAAGTGTGAAGCGTACAATTGCTTCCTGCAATCAGCTGATTGCAGTTAAAATCCCAACGTCGAAAATATGGGATGCAGCACACTGTAAAAGATTTTTAACACTTTCTAACGATCGGGAAATCTTACCAACACATTCTTAAGGAGGGTGTAGGTTTCAGTAAATATTAAGGAATGTATGCGCATATGCCGGCTTAATTTATTAAAATGTTATACCCCACATCAGCCCGAATCAGTTAAGATTGTGTAAGAAGTGTTCAAGAAGGTAATAAAAGTGTACGAATGCTAGATATGAATAATACTCTTGCAATTGCGGCAAGCTTCAAGTCAGTTAACCGACTCCGAAGTTGGAGCCTTCTCCTCTTGCGTGTACGTATTTATTTAGCTCGAACACATTCACCTGAGTTCCTTCCCAGTTCATTTCTGCAAAGCTGGGTTTTTACAGAAATCATGACGTTTCTAGTCAATTTGAATTACGACTGGTTAAGGAAGGTGTTTCTCGTCTTACTTTTTTGTGGAATATATCTAATTTAAAATCGACATCCATTTTAATTAAAAGGTGCAATAGCACGAAATGTCTTGTAAGTTATAGGATGAGTGTCGAAATTACAGGACAGCATTCCGTCGCTATTTTTTTAAAGCCCAGTGTGGCAAAAAAAGAGGTAAAGAGGGAGTTCGATATTCTTAGGCCTAGGTAAGTTTCGTGTAATATAATAAGAAGAACAATAATTAAAAGTAAACTTACTTTCAGAATCACAACACCGCATGAAAGATTTATACGAGCATACTCAAATGTGATCTATTAGCGCTTCCGGAGATCATGGTCACGTCTAAATTAATGGCAGTAAAAATTCCTTAATAAAACACACTGCCACCGTGAACTAAACACTCCTAATGCGAAGAAGATCTCTGAAACGGAAAGCTTTTTAATTGAGGGGATTGAGGAAAGCGAAATTAGTAAGATACTTCACCTATTGATCAAAATGCGAATATTTTGTAATTTCTTGTAATCAGCTGTCGAGTCAACAATGGAGCTTCAAAGAGAAAATAGAAAAAACAGGTTTTTTCTAAAGGCTTCAAAGTACTGGCTCAAGAGCTAGGACGACACAGGAGCTTCGTGGGTGAGGAAACAACAACTCTGTCATAAATTGCCTTAACACTACCTTCTGCGTTCCATTGCTAAATAATAAGGGACAACACAAAAAATATGTACACAATGACTTACTTTCTTTTTCTTTATGCTAAAGATATGAATTAGTATCGAGCGTCGGCGTGTTTTATAAATTTTAGTGGTGGACCTATGGGGATCAAAGAAAGTGAAAATTATCGGTTCAAGAATAAATATTTATTTGACAAATATCAATCATTCTTTTGAATATCAGCCTAAGTAATATCGACATAACAAGAGTGTGAATACCTAGCAGGACTTTACATAAACATAAGATTAAGATAACGACGTTTCTGTACTTCCTATTCGAATTTTTTCGGCAATCGGCAATTTACACGTCATTCATTTCATTCTACTGCCATAAATCAGTGAGCATCACAGAAATTTGCAATGAACGTGTTGGTATTTACGTACTATTTATGATTAATACCAGTTACATTTCCATTAGCCGAGAGAAATTTGGAGAAGAATCGATAATGCGTAAACACCCTTCATCTAATTCAATGAATAAAACACATTTTAATTTGTACAAGAGAATATAGAAAAAAAATACGAGACGATTTTTTCCAAGATGTTGGCCGGAATTTAAATTAATTAGTACCTGTTTAGAGCGCATAATTTTGCAATGACTGAGGTAAAAGACGATAACGTCTTGATTGACTACGCTGGTTTTAGATGCACGATTAGTGAAACTTAATCACAGTTTACCACCGTAATATGCAATTATTCGAACTGCTATGTGAAGTATTCTATGTATAATTGTATCGTGTGATAATGAGAAACGTTATTTCTTCTTTGTTATTTTTTAATACGTTGCTTTCTGAAGTAAGTGATTAGCACTTTATTAACACAACAATGGAAGATAGCCAATATTTAGAATTGGATCTCGTTTTTTTGTCCAGGAGGTTGCTAACAGCTAATTTTCTTACTAGACTAAACGAACTGCGCCCCACCTAGTTATAGACGTTGCTTTATATCAGAATGAAGGTCTGCTTGAGGTTGAGCACATACTCGATAGAAAGGATTTAGTTCAATTCATTGCCTGCAGACAATACTATAAAAATGTCTTCGAGCTTTTTAGTATAAAATAAGTTATAGCATAATGTGTGGGCGCAACAGTCAACAGCTCCAGGCTTTGTTGTCAGCAGATATCGTCCCCACATTTTACTTTACACATAAATGCGTAAATGAAAACTGTTGATTCAAATGTAAAAAATTAAAAGCCGTGGATTCTGTCATAATCCTTAAAATCGCTGAGTTGGCATCGCATACGCCATTTTGTTTTAACACACATTCGGGCGTATGGAATTTTGCTGGAAGGGATGAATTGCATTGCACACCCGTGCTCTCGACGAAATCCAGATATGTTGCTCCGTCATCATAGGACAATTGTTAGATATGCGAAAAACACAGCATATTTATGACGGGGCGAAGGAGCAGTGGAAAAGTGCGACAAGAGCCACACGACACCAACGACATGTTTCCGAAAAGCGTGCGAGAGAGAAGGAGAAACATGAAGTGAGTAAACGGGAATTTCTCAACGATGATGTGTGCTTAATGTCGCATTTGTACTAGATTCACTACTATTTCGATGCCAGAAAAGTCTGCTCCGCATTTCTTTAATCTACTACCCTTTTAGGCGTAATTTTTAAATATAACCAAAATAAGATTAATGAAGCTCCAACGAAGTTCTAAATGCCGAAAATCTATTTCGGGGGGTGAATGTTGGTAATGCAAAAATTGTTTTGCGAGCATTTTACCCATTTATATTAAATTTACCAAGTCAAATTTAACGGTGCATAACGGTTTATAAGTCTTACCGCATGTTCTTTGTAACTGTATACGAATCACGGAGCCGATTTCTCATGCAATTTAGTTGCTTTACTACGGAAAAGGCCGTTCTACTACCATTTCACAACGAATCTAATACCCGATGAAATGGATTTTGAGGCAACACTGGCGTAGACGCGCTTGGTCGGACTCGGTCGGTCCCGTAAAAATCACAGAGCCGGCGAAACGATGTGGTGTGCTGCAGTGTCGGTGCCTAGCGGTCGAAATATAAAAAATTGCACATGGCGGCCACCGTAGGACGTCAAAGAGTGGAGTTCGCGGAGAATTAATTCATTTTTTGAGGTTTGTGGAGGTTTTTTATTCAATTTTTCGATTTCGTTTGATTTTTAAAGTGATCAACTCGCAGTGTTATTGGAGTTTTTGTCGAGTGTAACGTGGAGTGCCGTAAACGGATGTGATCCGCAGCTGCGGTCGCAGCCGAAGTTCGATGGACCTCAAATTACATCATGACAAATTAACCGAGCTGGTGGTTTAATTTGCCGCGGTATCTTAGGGTCTCTTTGGGAGAGTGGATTTTATGAATGTTAGCCCGGATGCTTAGTTGCCTGACACAGCGCCTTGCCCCTATCTTCTAGATGCGTCGGACGGGTTTTGTACTCGCTTTCCGCTTTAATCTCGTCTGTCCCTGGCCCCTTTCCTGAATCGTCGATCTGGTACTGCTCAGCTAAAAAGCGATCGACAGAACAAATTCGCCTTGGACGCAGTTTATTTAGAAACCTGGCCGGACAGCCGGGGCGCCAGGCACTGGGAATTAGCACTTTTCCTTCTTTGTCCTCTGTTAAATTTGTGCCATTTAATTTCTCATAGAATTTGTTGGTTGATCGCCACCGCGGTCATCATCAGCCCTTTGAAATCTAAGTTTAGAAAATTTACAGTGAGGCGACTTGTTTGCCTCCTTCCCAGTGAAGTAATTTTTAAGCAATTTATTTGTAGTTTATGGAGAATCAATTTTTCATGCCAAAAATAAACTCAAGGTGGTGGTGGGCCCGTACCGAAGATGTGCGCTGTTGCACTCGGTCGTCGCTCAGATGCTCCCGTCCCGCCGACTCCCGAGCACTCGGCCTCCGTTGCTTGCGATGGGTGGGCCGACCGGCCGAGTTGGAACGATGACACCATTTGTTGATTAAATCGAGGGGGTTGTGATAAAATCCATTAATTTTTTTAATGATACATGCGAATTCTGGCCTGTGAAGGCTCTGGGTGCACCCAGACCCACCGGTACAATTGCACTGTTCCCTGGCGAACGCGGGCGCAGTTGATTTTTCTTTTCCCAGCGCAATAAAATATGTGCCCCTCCGTAACGTGGGTTTGAGGATCTGTTCAATGGCAGTCTCCGGTCGTTTTTGTTGCCCACAAGTGTTTACTTGCTGCCCTTGTCGTTCGGCAATCACATCAAGAGAACATACATTTTTATTGATTCCGATAAGCAGTGAGTACGACACATTATCGCCGTTCATAGCTCTGGTTTCGCAAGTCTCCATTTATGCGGGGCCACACGAATCCAGCTTTTCTAAAGACCCATTTTGCTTTAAAGTTGTTTTCTTCTTAGCAAATTCCTCTTTGGAAGTGCATGACCTGGCCGGATTTCCATTAATTCGTTTTTATCCGTTTAAACGGTTTACACATTCCTAAATGTTTTGTTAATGCTCTGGACTTGCATTTGTGTCTGGTTTACTTAGATTTTATTGCCGTAGGTTTTAATCGTTTTATGGACTCTAATCTCCCATGAACTCTTCAAACTGTCTTTTATATAATAGCCGATACTAATTTTACCTCACTGAACGGCAAGTTACTAATTTTCAGTTGAGCATTTTTTTAAATTAAAGCTAATGTACCTAAGACCTATTTAAAATGGAGATCGTGGAATGGATTAGATTGCAAGGTTTTAACACTAATGAGAAAAATAAGTGGATTTATTTTACATATTTGATGTACTAAGTACTGAAAATTTATGCACATTTACAGAATCAGAACTTTATTTTCAGAAAGACAAACGGCAGTAGCAAATTCCTCTCACTTTAATTTGGAAATTCAATAATAGAAATATTTCAGTAGTTGAAAAATTAAATGTGCCCTAAAAGCCAACCTACTGATTAATCTCTTATTGATTGCTGGGGTTGATTGGCCTCTTAACTTCTGTGTTTTATTTGGGAGGATTTATTTAAAAAAAAGCAATTTTCTAGTGAGATTAATACAATTTGGTTATGTTCGTTTATCTGTCTCAGAGCCTCTTGGCCTAAAATGCACGTGTTTGACACGTATATGATTAACCGGTGCCAACAACGGAAGGCTCGCAAACGTAAGGAAACCTAGGATTTATTACTAACAAACAAATGTAAGGAAAAACATGATATTGATACTACTTTGCTTTTTATTTACACAATCTTCCTGTTTTGGTTGAGCATAATTTTGTCTAAAGGTCTTTAGACGGGCCTTGACCTGACCATAAAAGCAAAGACTGATCAATTCGTTATCTGGCAATTCGTTTTTCATTAACAATTTTAAGGTATTTTACGACGACTACAAGAAGAGGTTTTGCAGGTCACGTGTTGAAGATGCCTCTTTTACATGATCTAATTGGCTTCAAATCATTAAAATTTTTTTTTCTCAAATATATGTATAATATGTGAGATGATCAGATTTGTTATATTCAAAGGAAAAGCGTTTTGCAAAAATATTCATACTAATAATAGTAGTTCAAAAGAACTCCCAAAGATTGTATACTTTCAGTTTGTCACACTAGAAGATATCAAAAACAAATTGCAAGGAAAATTATCTCATTAATTGTAAAAAATCGCAAAGAAGTGTAATTCCAAAAATTGTTTTGTTTGAGGTACATTTAAAGGTCTATAGATCTTAGGGACCAAGACATGGACAGTGGGCAATGGTGATTCCTTTCTTAATTTTATTGTTTGCAAGTATCTCCTAACAAAAACAAATCATTTCTTGAAAATTAAAGAATAGAAAATGTTGTCTGTACTAGTCTTTTAAATGAACTTTGAAAAAAGGCTTAAAGTTGATATAATTTTTTTTCTTGTTTCCTGCAACTCAAGTTATCTTCTGTTTTTTTCGGCATTTGCAAAAATGCTATATAAAAATAAACAAATTTTACAATTATATGATACAATTATATGATTTCATTCAGTAGTTTTACAAAAATCTATGGGCTTCAATAGTAAACAAAAATGAAGAAGTTCTACAAGAAGTAACAATCAATAAGACACAGATCAGGAGTGGGACGCGTGCTATTTAATTTTGCACCGAAGTCGTTACTGCGTGTGGGAGCGGTTATTCGTATATCAGGCGTTTAATGCGAAGCTAACGTTAACAAGTTTGTCGTAAAGGTGTTATAAATTGGATGGTGTAAATTTCTGTTGAACTATCGCATTCCCATGCAATTTAGGCACTTCACAATATTATGGAATTTTAAATTTTATTCCCCAACCTTAAGATAAAGTGTATATAAATATAAACAATAAATTTTCGATTTCTCATTTTCTAGATATATAAGGTTTACCAGTTAAGTTTCCACTTCAACAATAAAAGGCGGAAAGACTTCCTTGGAAGCGCCAAATCAAAATGACCACTAGCAGTGAAGATGTCCTCCTCCAGATGGGGGAGGTACGATATAAAAAGGGTGATGGAACTTTATACGTAATGAATGAACGCCTTGCCTGGATGGCAGAGAATCGGGACACAGTTGCTGTATCGCACAGATTTCAAGATATCAAAAGTAAGTTGCACCTACCGCAAATCGTTGTTGGCATTGTATTTAATAAAAGAAATTCTTGTGTAGTGCAAAAAATTTCACCTGAAGGGAAGCCAAAAGTTCAACTCCAAGTAGTCTTACACGATGGGAATAGCTCGACTTTTCATTTTGTTAACAGAAATGGTCAAGCTGCCCAGATCGCCGACCGGGATAAAGTCAAGGAGCTCCTTCAGCAACTTTTGCCGAATTTCAAAAGAAAGGTGGACAAGGAGCTGGAGGAGAAGAATCGCATTCTTTCAGAGAATCCACATTTGCTACAATTATATAAGGATTTGGTTATCACCCAAGTTCTTACAAGTGAAGAATTTTGGGCGACACATGCAAAAACTTACACACAGAATAAAAATGCCAAGAAGCAAGAAATTGGTAAGAGTCTCTGAGTTTTAATTTTAATGATAAGGCTAAATAAAATTTCTTTGTTTTTGTCATGATAGGCGTATCTGGTGCCTTTTTAGCAGACATTAAACCGCAAACGGATGGTTGCAACGGACTGAAATACAATTTGACTGCTGATATAATTCATTGCATTTTCAAAACTTATCCTGCTGTAAAGCGTAAACATCAGGAATACGTTCCGGCGAAATTAAGCGAGTCGGAGTTTTGGACGAAATTTTTCCAATCGCACTATTTTCATCGCGATCGAATAACAGCTGGGACCAAAGACATATTCACTGAATGCGGAAAAATCGACGATCATACTCTAAAAGTTGCCGTACAGCAGGGAGCCGGTGATCCATTACTTGATTTGCGGCAATTCGAGGATACAAGTCTTGAAGAGGGGTTTGGTGGCATAAATACCGAAAGTGGTGGCGTAAACAGTGGAAATATAGTTCATCAGAGCATGATAAAGAGGTTCAATCAGCATTCAATCATGGTACGTTTTTTGAAGATTCCGTGGCATTCCACTGTTTCGTTATTCCATAAGCTTTATTTTTCATTTTTATTATAAACGTTAGTGTTATGTTTGTTATTTTTAAACCTTAGGTTTTAAGTGAAGAAGATCCCCTAATTTCTACAAGAAATCGATTTCCTTCAAATTAAAAAATGACGGAGTAACTAAAAATATGAAATATAAAGCCTTGATACATATTATCATTAATTTGTACATCACTATGGTTGAAATATTACCCTCATTTAATGTAAATTTTTTCCTTAGGTATTAAAAACTTGCACCAATGTAACATCAAATTCCCCACCACTATCAGCAACACCAACTGCCGGCAAAAATGTCTCATCAATAGATGCTAACAAGAATGATCTCAATCTAAATGGAATCAAGGATAAAAGCAAAAAAGCCTTGAAAAGCAGTAATGGCCCTAATAGTGATAGTCATCCACCATCGCGCAGGAGCTCGGCTGAAGGACAGAGTGGTTCGCCAAGTAAACCAAAGCGTCAGAGAATTCTGGAGAAAATCTGCTACGAGGATTTAGGAACGCCCGAAGTCGAGGAATCCTCTGGAACAGCAATCATGAATGCGCAGAAGAAAAGCCAGCAGCTCAATTTGGCTAAGGTCGAACGTTACTTGCATGGACCAGTTCCTGTATCAAACTACGACATGGTCGATGAGCCTCAAGAGCTCGATATGACACAGTACCAAATTCTTTTGAGCACAGAATCGTGGGGTCAGAGGACACCGCACAAAGTTCTTGTAAGTGCTACAGCCGCTGTTAACGCTCTGGGGGAATTGAGCCCTGGCGGAGCATTGATGAGAGGTTTTCAAGAGCAATCCCTGGCACGTAAGTTTATGAAGCATTAGGTTTCGGGACAACTGGCTATAAGTTCTACCGGTCTTTTAGAACTCGTACCCTCAGATGTTGAGAAGGAGCTCCGAAACTTGTACCTGTCCCTGAGCGAGCTTTTGCGGCATTTTTGGCATGCATTCCCTCCAACAACACCAGAGTTGGAAGCAAGAGCAGTACGCATGCACGAAGCCCTGCAGCGTTTCAAAATGGCAAAATTGCAACCATTCGAGGTAAGTTTTTACCGTAAACTTATTCCAAATGTTTACTAACGATTAAATTTAGGATCGATCCATGCGGGAATTATCTCCACTAGGCGCTTCTCTCACCCAGCATCTTAACCAACTCCTCCGGTCAGCCGCACGCAAGTTCGCAACTTGGCAAGAAAGAAAAATGCGCCAGCATCGGTAGCAGCACGTCTCGTTGATTTCCTAAAGATGAAATCCTGTTCTCTAAGGATTTGAAGGTCGTCATGATGCAGTGATAGCATTTCGTTAGTTATACCGCCATCATTTTCGTGTTGTTTTTCGTCTCTTTACGTAGCCGTGAGCCGTTAAGGCACCGACCAACAAAATAGGCGAATTCCGCCGGACTCCTGACAACTGTATAAATCTTGAAAATCTCAATTCCATTCATAGTTTTATACTTAATATAAAAATAAACTATTCCACAAACGAATTGTTCCCCAGCGCCATCGGATCCTCTGCTTATAGTCGTCTCTTCCGCATCGTATAAACCCAAGAGGGCCATTCTGAGTTTCGCCCGTCCCATTCACTTGTTCACATCCATGTAGAGCGCTTCTGAAGCCAATAAGTATACTCTTAAGGACAGCCTAATTTTAAGGTGTTTTCTAAATGTGAAGAATGTTTACTTTTTTTTTTCCTTTTCTGTTTTCGTAGTCCGTTCAAATTGTTTTCGCTTCGTCAATTCGGAACTGATATTTTGGGGAAGTTTGTAGTTGAAGGAGGGTAGTTACCTGTTCTTTTTTTATTGATAAATAAATGTTTTCGAAGAAATAACGTGTTTTACTTGTGTCCTTTGGAAGCAACAGCAACGTCGAAGGTGACGACATCGAAGACACCTTTGTCGAACATTCAATCGAAGTGTATATCTCTGTAGCTAGACCAATTAAAAAAAAATTCCAAATTATTTCATTGAGATTCCAAATATAATCGTGAACTCCAAATATTTGCGTTATTTTTATTAGGGAAGTTGAAATAAAAGAAAACTGTGGAATCGAGCATAAAAAGATATGAATTATAATTTAAAAAGAATTCATATAAAATGTCTTTTAAAATATTGATTTACCTTTTTTTGTAATTAATTGACTGAAGGCTGAAGTCAATTTGTAATTTTTAAAGATTTTCGAAATATCTTTTAAACATTACCTGCGAAAAAACACTATAAAACGCTTTTATTGTTCATGCCAAATTATTTATAAAAATTATTTACTTGTTTACTAGTTTTCCGAATTACAATTTGCCGATATATTTATTTTCGTATCACTTACACAGTGACCATTGTCTTAGTTAGTAGATAAAGAATGAACTATAACAAAAAGACAAATTATTTTGTTATTCGTTCTTTATTGTATTTCTTAAAATTAACAGTATTCGCTAGTTACTGGAAACAAGGTAGTATGTCTGAGGTTGGACTCTACAAAATTATTTAACGGCTGAAAACATAAAAAAAACTTAAGGAACACATTTTACATTAAGAAATATTTTTAAAAAATCCGCTTACGTACATTATTATAGTTAAAAACAAGTGTAAACACCCTGAAAATTTAATTTGCTACGATTTTCTAGCTTATCTTAAAACAAAACAAAAAATTGCCAAAACGCAAAGAGGAATCTGAAAGGGGCGCTGTGTCCAACATTAACAACAACTAGCTCGCCCGGTGATCACTAGTGAGTTTAGTATTATCGCATTCAAATGTTTCAGTGCTTTACAAAAGCTGTTCTGTTTGTGACAGTCGTTCTAATTATTTACTTAGTAGATTTGTCGAAAAATGGGTTTATTTTCTCAAGGCGACGATCCTGCGTTTTGGATGTGCTGTATACTTTTATGTTCTTAAGGATTGTACTTTATTTTGAATAAGGAACCAAGAGACCATTCCTAGAATAGGAGACATTCCAATGGCTAACATTACGGATTAATTTTCCTATTCGGAATGGAACATTGTGAATTTCGAAGAGTGCATACAAATTGGTCGAAGTCGAAAAGATAGCAGGTGCTAATGAGGTGGTCAGAAGGTGCTCCAAGGAGTTGAGAATGAACTCAAACCGGGAAAGATGTTCTTTAACGCGCAAGTCGGCAGTGAACTTCAGTTTTATTTCTGAACGGAAGAATTGCGTCTCAGTCAATTCTGGTTCGGGGGGATGGATTATATGAACTAGAAATGCAAATGGAGTCCTGAGAAGGCGTTTAAGCCCGAGGATGGACTCAGTGAAAGTCCAGAACGCGTAAAAGGTAGCGAAGGTCTCTTAAAAAAATATACAATAAAAAATTAAATTATAATAAGCTTTTTACTTATCAGCTAAGAAATTATAATTAAAACAAGAGACGAAATAGCAGCTTTAATATCGAAATTGTCCCTTCTTTCCCCGTTCATTGTGGTAGACGCGCAAGGGGGTATAGTTGCCATTGGTTCCATTCGTCGCCGAACCATTTTGCGGGGGTTGCGATAAACTCGTGAGGGGCGGTGGAGGCTGGGCCTTAGCTGCACATCTTGGAGCCAGGACTAAGTTGTAAAGGATGAAATAAATTAGGGCTATAATGCACGCAGCTATCGCTAGTCCTTGGTATGCGCAATTAAGATCTATGTTTTCCAATTTCTTTTCAACTGCCGATAGACCAATTAGAGCGCCGAAACTCTTACCTGAGAAAAGGAAAAAATTATTAATTATTATAAATTTGGAAGAGAAGAAATAGGTTTTGTTTTTTCAAGTGTACAATTTTATTATTATTATCTTTCTTTGGATCAAAAATAGTATTGCATATTATAAAGGTTTGAAAACTTTCAACAAAGAGTTTACGCGTCCCAAGTACTTACCAATGCAAAAGTGGGCGATTACAGCTAGCGCCTGTCCAGTACCAGTCAACCTCCGAGGAATGATATGTCGCATGTAAAGAATAATTGTTATCCAAGAGATGCCTATGACAAAAGGTTCCAAAATCTCCGTGAAGATCGCCAGACCAGGTACTTCATCATATAGTGCAATGGCCGTGAAACGAACGATGTAGTACGTGAACGTACTGATCAGGATGTTAGAGTGCCCACAATACTCAATGAATTTGTCCACATTGAAGAACAAAAGTAATACCAGCAGCAAACCGAGGGCGTTGATAGCATAGTAATCCCTGTGTACCCACATTAAGTAGCTTTGAATGCTTCCGAAGAAGAGTCCAAGCACCAGGGTGACGATGGTTAAGCAAAACGTTTCTGGTCCATATTTTCTTATCGCGGACATTGGATAAACCAACATTCCGGTCTTGGTGTGCCACCACCATTCAGGTGGACTTAATGGCATATTCGAAGAGCAGAAGAGAATGAAGGCGGCGATCAAGAAGGATATCACAGCTATGAGAATCATCGCTAGACAGACATCTGAAGTCGGTGCCTCATCCAGCAAAATGAAGTTCAAAATGAGCAATGTCAAGATCCAAGCGATTGAGCCCCAAACGTACTGACGACACACTTCTCCACGTCCTGTTGAGGTTTCTCTAGTTGCTACGACGATGGCAGTATTGAGCAGTGTTAGGGCTGCCATTGGGAAGATCTCAGCGATAAAACGCAGCGCAAAATATCCCCAGAAAGTAACGTCAGCATCTCCAATCGTCTAGCAAAAAGAAATGCACGTATTTAGAAAGTTAATAACAACTTTATTAGCAAAGAAATATATAACACCCGATTTGGTGAAGAGAAAATATTATAGAAGTTATCATTGAATATGGTTTAACACTTGCTAAGGTAAAATATTCAAAGTTGAAAGTAATGTAGTATAAATAAAATAATAAAAACTGTAGTTTCCAAGATAATTAGATAGACTTATAAAAAACTTTTGAAAGAGTCGAGCTTACAGAAATGCAAAGACTATCGGCTAGGACACTGTCAGGACTATCATAGGGATCAATGACCTCACACTCCATCATCGGTTTGCACCTGGAATGGTTTTTCAATCCAGTCATGTATTTAACCTGTTGCTCAGGAATATCGCATTGGAATCCATCTAAAAGTATATCACAATAAATATAACGTTGATGCACAAAAATAGTATAGTATGTACCTAAGGGGTAGTTGCACCAATCAGGACTATGGGTATCATTTTCCTTATTCGTAGCACTTCTGAGGGTGGCTTGCACCTTCAACGAATCCGTGTCATCTGTGTACACGTGGCATTTTTCCACCCGCTCAGTACCATCGGCACCAATTCCTTTAATACACAGGTGCGGTGGATTTACATAGACTCTGTCAAGATCCCTCTTTTCTCGAATTTCACTGCTGAAGACCTCTAGGCTCTCTTCAGGTTCTCTTTTGTATCTCAGCGATTCCGTTGTGGCCGAGGAGGCTGCCTCATCATAGTCCCGCTCCCACTCAGAGTCTGAGCTGATATCAGTTGGCGGGATCGGGGATCCTTTTGTCCAAGGAGTGTACAAGAACTCGTACTGACTCGGCTTCTGGCAAGTGTACGAGCAGTTCGTCAAGATCAGTGAGCCAAATTTTTCTTTGCTCCAACGATGGCACATTTTGGATTCGGTGCATCGCTCCTGGAATATTACAGCACCGGAGGAGTCACAGCCGAAGCTTACTAGGGGTCTACGGGCCTCGATCCGGGTTACAGATGGAATCACTAGGATCAAACAGTACAGCAACGACGCAATGATCAAGAAGATGCCAGTCAGAACTCTAAGTGATCTTCCAAAGGTGTTGGGATTCCTAGACGCTAGCTTATCAGCTAAAGGACCCGCTATCAGGGGTCCTAAGGTGGCTATTAAGGGTGTAAGGATGCTTATGAGTCGATATTCATCGAAATTTAGTCCTAGAGGCAGATGGTAGTATGCGTGGAAGCAGTGGAAGTTTGCAAGTCCTGCGTAAAATTAACATAATTTAAAATATGTTTTAAGGACGTTTAAAAGATGATTTTACCTAGGAAAACAAAAAATACAACGAACTTTAGCGTGATTAAATTCCTGTTCACGCGACATTTTTTCTTTTCATTTGTGGCACCCATTTTCCATAAATAATGTTTGAAACCTTTACTAATATTACTCTAGGCAGTATTTGTTAGCTTTTAAAATTGATTTTATTTTAAATATTCCGGACGCTATGTTTTCATTGTTTTATTTGCTATACTGCCTTGCATGGATTTATCTAAAAACAAAGAAAAGTTCTTTTAATTACATTGTAAAAATATGAAATCAGAAAAGGAATTTTTGTATTTAAAACAATCATATATTCACTAAAATGTTGTCGTCGTGTAAATTAGGAAAAGAAAAGCATGTTTTTGAGGCAAACGTGTTGATTCAGTAAGCTTAGGGATAGTCATGGAATATTTGCTCTTTTATTAAAAGTAATATTCATCTTAAATAAAGTTGTAGTAATGTTTTTTTATTAATAAAAACTACTTGCTACAAAGTTTTACAACGTATTGTTTGATAATGAGCATCAATTATTAATAAAAACATGTTATTAAAATTGTATAAATAAAACAAGTATATAAATAAAATATATCAAATAGTAATAATAATAAAAAAATAATATAAATATAATATTAGAGTGCTCAGATCCGTATCTTATTTTTAAATTTTCAAATGTGATTCAAAATTTAAAAAACAGATATAGAGCTTGAATTCGAATTGAAAATTTTTATTTAAAAAACTACAACACACTGAAAATTGATCGACTGTTGTTGACCTTGGTGGATTTACAAAAAATTAAAAAGTAACATAATAGTTATAATCTACCAGTTAATTTCTTCAATTTTGAAAAATTATATATTTTAGTGCATTTTGTACTTAACTAAGAAAACATTTTGATCTTTAATTGTTTAAAGTACATAGTACATAAAAAAAAATAAATTATCAAACTTTTTCAAGTATGTATATTCTTAGAGGTATGGAGAAAAATATCAATAATAAAAATTGATTTTTGAGAATTTTAGATGTGCAACCCTTAATAGGACTTTTCTTGATTTGTATCTTAAAATACCGCTGAAGTCACTGAATTATGGAAAATTGAATTCAATAATTTCCATACTTACTAATACGGAGTTTTATAAAGTTTTAATTCATTAAACAAATTGAACATTATTTGATATTTCAAATGATGTTAAACTATCAAACCATTATGAGATTTTATTTCCGGTCTTTTTAAGTGGTTTAAAAAATATTCAAGCCTTTACAAATCTTCTCAGATAAAAACAAAACAAAGTGCAACTAAGGCAATAAATCTCGTTCTTATTTCAGGAAGAAAGGTGACTTTTTCAACAAGAATTTAGTTAGAATTATTCTGTTATTCCAGCTTTTTTAATCACTTAATTTCAATATTTATTTCCCCTAATTATTTCTCCCTGACTACAGCACAGCAGCTGCCATTATATTAATTAAGTAAGACAACAGTCCAGTTCACACCCTTTCAATTATTGCAGTCACTTGCTCAATGATGACCCACTTCAAAACAAGTCGATCAAAAGTGGCTGTTTTTTGTTTATTTCTTCAATTTCTTTTGCAGCAATGTTTTAAGTGGTTTTCCTGAGAAGCTGTAAATAACGAGGCCGACCCGTGGCCAGGAGGTGTCTGGTTCGATCAGCACCTTGCTAACCGAGGATTTCTTAAGAGACCACTTGGACCTCTGACGAGTTCAATTTCATCCTCGAGTGCGTGTCGGAAGCATCTTGGCCTGGGTAGAAGTGCTGGGGTCTCTGGCCAAACAGGAGATCCCACAGTGCTGGAATCATCAACTTCCCCGCCATCGCCCGATATCGAAATGGAAATTGCAATAGCACTAATCGAGCGGAGTGTACTTGATTGGCTCCGCGCTGTCTAGGCACGTCTGCACCGCTGTTATCGGCTAATTGGAGAGGCTTCTTTTTGTGCTGTGGATGTTGCATTCGAGCGATTTATGTAATTGAGCGAATTAATTAAGTCATTTTAAATTAACCGCTAAGTGCTCTCAAAAATGGGGGTTTGTGCGTGCTCACTGCGGTTCCACGAATGTCAGTAGCGAAATTGAGTGGTCTTAAATTCGATGCAATAGAACTTCATCTTAACGACGTTGGAATGCTAAAAAGTTACATTTCTGCTTGGTATGATGTAAGACAATCTACTGATCGAATTTGGTAGGAGCTAGACTTATTAAAAAGGAAGAACTGTGATCTATGGATGTGGAAGAAAGTTCACTCTGAACATTTTAAAGACATAGTAACAGTATTTATTTGGTACATTGTGCTCGAGCCATTTGTACTATTGTTTTAATTCATTAGTTTTAATTGTAATTCCCAAATCCAATTGTTTGCTACCAACAAAGATAAAATTTGTTGGTGTTTGTTATAACCACTAAAAAAATGATCAACTTTGTTAGACGAACCAAACGACTAGCAGCTTATGAAGGACAACGACATTAAACAGGGTCACAGATCATCATCTGAGATATGCTCACTATACTCACTCAAAAACAGTCCGCAAAAGAAGGTATTCTAAAAAGGTCTCAATGAAAATAACTAAATAATAGGCTTGGGTAAATTCAAATATGGTGAACGTTCGGTTAGTGAAGACTTTGGGTGGTTAAGGCAAATGTGAAATTTATATCAATTTTATAAAAATGAGCTCTGAGTTTGTGTACATGTGTGTTAAATGAAATCTGAGAAACGTTGTTCTATTTAAAAAATTTTTTTCACCGTTGAAATATTACACCAAATTTTATTAACAGATTTTGTTTAAATTAGTTTGTCATTAAGGTTCGAAATTTGTATAGATATAACAGAAAAATTGCCCTACATTTTTTTTAGAAGACTAAAATTTGCTTTTTAAAGAAATCAATTTTAAATATATTTTATTATTACAATTTCTTGTCGCTCAGAATAAAAAAATCCGTTTGTGTTTCGGGTGCGGGTAAAATGGGAGTCAAATATATTATTTTTTAAAATCTTTTATGTGGAGTATAATGTAAAAGGCTTTGGTTGCAGATTTCATATTCGCACCTAGTTGAAAATATTCATACTGATATAGGTCCAGTTAAGACTGCTGGAAAAATGTAAAGGTATTCCTAGCGTTCACAGTTTTTTAGAAAATAGCACGAAATATTATTAATAGTGTCATTATTAGTCGATTTAATTTAATGTATTAAGTGCAATTATTTTCACTTCTTGTTTAGTAACAGTCGCACTCGACCCTTAGTCGACCCCTAGTCGTGCTTGTTTGCATGAGCCAACTTTTCTTAACATTTGCAGCTTTTAAAATAGGAAGATATATAATATTTGCTTTTGATTTTTTTACCCACTGTGCGTAGTTACGCTGCGAAAAACGCTGAGATTAACAATTACGTGACTCTGTCGATTTCTTTATCGACGTGACTCTGTAGACCTCCATTCCAAACAATTTCCGCTTGCCTCCGTGCTTTCGGCTGAATAAATAAACAAACTTACCGTCTTCTTGGGATTGATTTGATTGCTGCTATTCAGAGAACGGTACTGTCGCGCGTTTTTGAGACGCACGAACTACTCCGGCCACTGGCGTCACTCATTTGTTTACTGAGCAGCATCATATTTTACCCTGGGTGGGAACTGTGTCACCCTGTCCTTTACAGGACAATGGCTTCCCCACTAGCCGCTATCAAATAGCGCTATTTGGCGCCAATGAATCGCTATTGATTTTTGATTCAGGGGCTCCTTAGGCCGCGACTTCGCGGGCGACCGGAATTGGGAAACGCATGTGGCGTTGACCCAAATCCGATTAAATCCGAAGGGCTCTACGCACCGGCCGGCTATTGTCCAACCGGCCAAGAAAGTATTGTTGAGTCTAAGCACGACCTGAAGACAAAAGCGAGGAGCACCTGAAAACTAGCAATGACTTCTTTTCTCTTTCTACGAGCTTTGAACGGACCTTAAGTAGATGCGTGGCCTCGTTTTAGGGCTTCGACGTTGACGAAGCCCTCAGCGTCAAAAGAAGCAAATTAATGCGACTTCCGTCTTTCGAAATTATCGGAAAGATTTCAAATCGAACAATGGGGCGAAAGTGAAATTAATAATAATGTGGTGGTTTTTATACGTTTTCTCTGCGTACGATTGCGTATGCGGCTGATTGATTGATTGATCTTTGTTGCCCTCGCTGGGCTCCGATTTAATTAAATGAAGCCGACCTCGAATGACTTTGCTGTGCTGAAACGTCGGGCGAATTTTTACTTGTGGGTTTAATAAATATTTAATAACATCAATAAAACATTTAAAAAATATTTGATTTATCCATGCTGAAATGTTGTTCCAAAATTCTTCACGTTGTTTAGGAGTATGCTGCGCCAAAAGTACGATTATTTTTAAATTCACGGTTTTTAATCTTAGGTATTTATAATAACTTTTAAGTACAATATATAAATATTCTGAGCATTTATGTAAATAAGTTTCTTTTAATTTCATTTCTTCAAACATTTCTGATCTTGGGATCAATCTTACGCCTTCTTTGACCTGGAATGAATACCTATAATTTTAACATGCTTTTTAACTATTAGAAATTATAAAGGTGTGTCGATTGCATGGTTATTGTGATATAGAACTCTAAAAATTATATAGGACTACTTTGATCTCATTTGCGCTGTTTGTAATTTATGGAGTTGTTGACGCTAAAGTCCCTGAGTTCAATGCTATCTACACACAATAGTTGCTGAAATGTTCAGAATCTTCACTTTGGCGATCTGCGATGTGAGAAAAATTTATTCTAGTTGCTTGTTTCAAAAAATTTACAGTCATTAATTTTAAAGAAAAAAACAAATCTTCTTATGAAATGAAAAACTAATTGCTCTTAAAAAGCAAGTATGATGCTTGAAGGAAATATATGGAGTTAAAAGTAAATTATGATTTTTACACACGCTTTTATCTAATGCTAATATACAACCTTTCATTGCGGAACTAGCTCATTAAGATGTTCAGATGATTTTAAAACTAACTTCAATGAGTACTTCCCATTCTTAAATTAGGAAATATCAAGATTTTTTCCACTTTAAATAAGGAAAAAACTTCATTGGCCGTTTTTATCGTTTTTTCACACCTATCATCTTATTGATGTTTTTGTTTTTTAAAGTGCATTCACCTATTCTGCTCCCACAATTATTTAAGCTTTACATTTGAGCGACTTGTTAATATATCATTAATAAAATTTAAAAAGAGTACAATAATGTTCATTGTATTTTGTATGTTGGTGTTTTTAGGGTTCCGTACCTCGAAAAGGAGAAACTAGATAAAGGTATCAACCCGATTTTATTTATATTATGTAGTCAAAACGTTCGCTAATATTGGCGGTCCGAACTTGGAAGGATTTTCTCTATCTCTCATGATGACCTACATATTTCAGAATTTTCTGCTACGTACTAAAAACACGACTCGCCTCTACTACTGAAACCTAAAATGTCGAAAAAATAGTAGTTTTGAAGATACACGTATTTTATTTTCTTATTATAGCTTGCGATGAACCAGTTTTTGATATACTTGCAAATGTTGCGGCCATTAACTGAAAAACAAACAGTATGAAAGTACGGAATCCTCAGGGCGTGAGTCACACTCACGCTCAGATGATTATTTAAGATGTTTAAATGTGATGTTTGATTTCACTGAACATGAATGTTCTCGCACAGTCGTTTTAGGTTTATTTTCATTAAATTTTGACTATTTCTAGGTAGAGGGAGTGCCAATTGTTAGTTAGATCAATTTTTATAATTTAATATTATGCAAATATTTATTGTGACAAATATTTATTGTGATTTTAAATTTAAAAAGTGTATTTTCCTGAGTCGTGACTTAACACTAGTGGTCTTAGCGAGCATGGGCAAATGACCAGCGAGTAATTCAATTAGCTTTAAATGAATGCAAAAATCGGAAGTCGCGGGAATAAGAATTAGCGTCATGCACGGGCGCGAATGCGGGCTAAAATAAGCAAACACATAACCTCCCACACTTGCGTATTCCTTAAAGGCATCCGTTACGGAGCACAACAGAGCAGCCGGAAATATCATCTTCAATTAAAACTAATTCAGGCGACCGGTGCTGTCCTTTTCTTCCCGAAAACGCTTAATACCCCAAGATTCAATTGAGGCCTTAATCCCATGCGTGGCGCACAATGGCCGCGATTATTACGCCCGGCAACGTCCCTTTCAACGGCGATTGCGCCAATTGCGGAGCACTTAGGTGCCCACCAGACTCGGTCATCGTCGTTCGAGCATGGATCCATGGCTGGTTCCTCAGAGAACGTCTTTAGATGACCAAGGAATGGAAGCGACTCGCGGTCGATGGACAAAGAATAGTAGCCAAATTGTGCTACTGGATGGGCAGGCAAAAATGGAGAAACAAAATTGCAAGATGATTGACCTCAGTAGTAGTCGACGGTTGACTTGAGGTCACGCAGCGACGAGTTGATGGATGATTTATTGAGACCTTGGTCAGTACGGTAATAGAAATAAATGTTTCTAGATTCAGCAGTAACATGGCTAATGTGGGAGGTCTTTGTATGAGAATTAGTCTGTGAATGAATATCTTTTAAGAGGTCTAAAAATGTAGAAAAGTTCAATTACTTAAATAGATTTTTGCGGTTAGAAAGATATTTGAATAAATGCGCTAAAGTTTAAGAATTCATATCTTGTTGTCTTGTACTATAATTTAGTAGCTAATGTTTGTAGATGATTATAGTTTTGGTATCAGTAAATGTTCATATTAGACGAAAGTACAAATAATGATCCAAAGATTAAAAATATTCGAAGGAAATAAGGACAATTAATAACATTGTATTCTTCGTTTTTGCTTGTTATGATAATTAGATATCATTGAACTAATAGCCGACTATAAACATCTTAGGCTCCATACATTTTAGCCGTTCACACAAAGGTCCCATAGAAGTGTATAATTATATCAAATAATTTTTAGTATTATTGGGTCAATAATTCGTTAAGATGTCAAGTATTAAAAAAGTATACATACTTCGTAAATCAGAAAGTGCGTTTGAATGTTTGTTTGTTACTCGATCACGACGGAATGGCTGTTGGAATGTTTCGATGAAACTTAACATTGAAGTATATAGCAAAGCAAAATATACCATATTATTACCATATTATTTATTAAATCCTGTTTACTTTTACGATTCAATGTCTACTATTCTAAAATTCTTAAAAATCAAATGCCCGTTTGATACCTCTAATTTTATTCGATTTAAGATGTATCTTTTGCGGATGAGATCACGGGCATAAGCTACTCGATAGTACAGAAAAAAATTATCTCAATATTGAAATCTTTATTATTGGAGATTATTCCAACTGACATGTCTTCAGACGAAAACCAATTCGTGCTAAATACCAAATGTGAAACGTTGCGTGTATAAGCAGTTTTAGTTCTTGTAGGTCAGGCATAGCCATCGAGCGGCCGAACCCACTTCTCAACGTTACAAATCAAATTGATCCTCATCAATCAGTCAATCAACGACCGAAAAACAATCAGCCTCTTCCAAATCGGTAACTGGGCGAGTAAGCGCCACTAGTCGTGTAGAACTCCAAATGCGGTCATCGCTTAATAAAATCACCTAAAGACATGCGTGTCGGAATTAGCCTATTACCGAAGCATCGAGCTAGAGGGAAAATGGAAACTTCTGACTAGCGCCGCTTAGAAATTCCAATAATTCCCGGCGTGCTGGAATTCCAACTGTTTCACTCTAATTAGTTGCGGAGCACTTAATCACGCTTGCGGCTGCATCTAATTGCAACTAAAGCGTTCACGACACAGGTACCGCGAAGGTGAAGCGCGATTAGATCACCTGACGTAACACTGTCGTCCTCTAGGCCTAACATTGGCCCAGGTGTGTTACAATTAGTTCGGCTTCTTGTACTTTGGGACAATGACAGTGCGCGGCTCTGGCGAGTGATGCGATGATGTCATTAGTCACGGGCATGGTCACGGTTGAGCGGTCACAAGTTTTTTGTTGCCAGTTTATGGATCGTGTCAGAGGCGTTCCACCATCACCTCGGTAAAAATGGACCAAGGCCGTTGGCATTTTAAATTGTTGATGAGCAATGCCCACATATAATGAAGGAGGGTTAGTGGGCTATCTCACCTTGTTGCCTTCGGACCTTCATGGCCGGTAATTGTTCCGTGCGTCAAGAGCCCGCGTTGGAACCTTCCTTGCATTCTCTGTCCCTTTACCGGAAAGTTATGGCCACAAGTCACGCATGTAGCGTGACAGAACGCAACAAAGAGTGAAAAGCTAATCAGTCGGCGACTCCGGTAGAAACGATGACGAAGATTCGACCCAATCGAGTTTACATTTGTATCTAATTCTACCGGGTAAATTATGGGATGCCATTCATCATGCGAGTGGCTCGTCTCAACCTCTCAACCTCAGCCTACATAAGTTCTTTCCAAGTCGTACTTCTTACTAATGCAAATGCGCTCTTGTGATGCGAAAAAGATCTTTGTGACTCATTCGCACTTATCGCTTCATGATTCAGACAAACTCTTATAGCCAAGATTTAGAAAATTTCGAAGAATGTTTTCGTTGTCCCCGAATTAATGAATCGGCAATTTGTAATCAGTAACTTGGAATTTTATACTCTTATAAATCTGTGGATAAAGCAATGCCAAAACTATTTTTTTATCCATTATCATTAAGACGTAATGCTAAGAAACTAAAGCAAAATTTGGAAGGCATTTTCTCAAAAAGTTATATTAAACGTTTAAACTGAAATTTATAATTTTTATTTGTTAATATATTAATATTTTAATGTATAATAAGAAGGAAATGTATATATTATGCATTATAAATATACTATTAGTAAGAATAAGGAAAACGCACATTTTTATAATAACATACTTATATCCTTCTGATATCCTCTTCATGAAATTTCTTGGCAAATCTCTCTGTGATATTTTAGAATTAATCCGTTTTTCACGACAGACAAGTCTATGACGTAAAAGTGCACTTAGCTATTGAAGACGAGCTAGATTTAACACGAAAACTACATGGACGGCTAGATGTCCTAAGCTTTAAAATATTGAGTAAAGAAAGAAACTATCGAATTTAAAGAGATGTCCATCTTACACCGGTATCCAACATAGCAGTTTCACAAATTAAATATGACGAATAAAATATCAGTCCAACAAAATGTAATCTTAAAGTATAATAGTCCTGTTACGAAAAATATAGAAATTTTGCTGTTTTAATCAAACTTATAGAACTATTTAAAATCTATGTTACCATCAGCATTTATTGCTAATATCATAAAAATTCGGACTTTTTCAAATCATGATGATGCTCTATTAAAAAGGGGCTTTAATTAATTAAACGTTTTCCCAGGGTTCCCTTAAAGGCGATAATAAACCACAAACAGTGACACACGATTCCGAACTGGGTCAGCAACGAAGGACCACTGAACTTTTAAAGCGGCAGCGAAAAGACTTTCAGCGAAGGTGTGTCTCGACCCACTTCGGCCATTATATCACCTGAAACAATTCTGGGGAGCAGCCTTTCCGTGGCAGTCCTCGACCTCTGGCATCCGACCGAAAGGTGTGTTCGCACGCAACACTCCTTCAGCGGCTTTTCTTGGGCTATTTCGTAAATTGCGAATGCCTGAGGCTGTTCTAAGGGTCTGTCCCAGCTCCCACTGACGCGGCTGGGGATAATTTCGTTCGGGGTGAATATCCTTTTGAACGTTTCTCGAAAAAACGTTTCTTTTCTCGACTGCAGACCCTATCAAACACACGAGGTTATTTTGCGCGTCTAATAAAATATTCAAAACTCCAGGTAAAACAAGAGATTGATGTCTACTTTAATTTCATTTTTAATTCAAAACACGAAATTTCCATTAGGCAAATAGCCGTATTTATATATTTTTCGACGTTCGAAAACACATACCAAATTATGATCTGACACAAAAGACATTGAACATATTGAACATATAACTTTTCTAGAATTAAGGAAGAAAATTCTAATTTTCGTTTGTTTCAAAACATGTATAGCTTATTTTAAGAAAAGGTATCTTATTGATAATTTTTGTTTGAAAAAATAATTTTAATTTTTAGGAGCTATTTAAAAATATGTTCAATTTATAGTAGTTTGCGTTCTTTGAAAAAAGTTTAATATTAATATTTGATTCGTTTTAAATACTTTGAAAAAGACTAAAGTGTTAACCCATCATTTCACATACCTTTCAATGCTTTACACAAAGCCTATTGCAAATATCTGAAAGAATAAAAAGAAACTATGTTAATTGCAAAAATCTGGAAATTACCTTATATATGATGGCTTAAAACTGTAAGTGATACTATGAGTGACTGCATTTGCTTAAACTAATTAACTAAATTTAGCCCAATTGAAGTGATCTAGAAAGACTTATCCTGAGAACAGCATTAACAAGAACTTTGTTTACAGGATGCTCCAAATCAACATACTTGTATTAAGATAGTTTGCCGAGAATATTTATAAATTACCACCAGTGCTTCTTTGCTCGCGCGGATGCTTCAAAAGTGCATATTTTTAGATTTATATAATCTTTTTAAGTAATACAACGATGCGGATATCCTTAAGTATCTAACGGACTGTGGGGAAGATAATTACGAAATTTCACTTACGATTGTTTACTAATGGAACATTTTGATCCAAACTGAATGTGCTTTCTTTACTTAACTTTAATCAAAGTAAAACTGAAGTAGCTGATTTATATCTTCTTTATAAATTCGACTATAGCCTTCTGGTGTTTTTTATAAAATTATAATTTTAGTAGCCTACTAAAAGCACCTCAGTTCAAGAATAAAGGAAAGAATCAGAGTCTAACGTTTATGCATTACTAGAATCCTTCAGGGTGTGATCCAGTGGGTTCGTCCCTTTGGGTGTTTCTACTAGCCATGACAGTTCACACTGATGAAATGAATTGTATTTTTAATTTCTTCTTTTCTTTTTAAAAACAAATTATTTTTAAAGTAACAGTTTGATTTGAAATTCTCAGTAATATGAACTAATGGTAAACGTGTTATACTCTGAAGCACATTTTAAAAAATTGTGAAAGTGCTTTGGAATACGTGTTTTTTTTTAATGAACAGAACATTTATATCTTGGTTGTAAAATATAATAACCACTTTTGTTTGTTATTTGTTTTAAAATTAATTAATCCTATTTCTTCTATCTTTCAATTTAAAGCATACAGTCTGAGTAGCCACAGTCCTTTTAACTTCCTCAATATTTTGTCAAAAACGAAGTAAGTCACAGTGGAAGCATTCAATTACCTTCCGCGTTAGATAAAATTCAATATTGGTTACAATAACATAATGCAACTTTAGTCTACCATTCAGGTCGTATTTCTGTCTAATATTCCATTATTTTTATTGCTGATATAACATGGGACACCGTTCCTTGTAAATGTACTACGTATAGGCATTTGAAAGAGCATAGATCCCAGATGCAACTATCACGTACGTGCATTAAACAATTGCGATTACCATAAACTAGCATTGATCGCCGTAATTATCAAATAAACATGTCACTTAAAGGAAACAGTGTCAGGCCTGATTGAGTTCTAGCCGCTATTAGTCCTACGTGCTGGTGGAATACATCGAAATTGCTATAGATCGAATGGGGAAGTTAATAATTGACCACCATCACTTGCCATTACCGTCGTCAGTCCGGAGTCATTACCGGGAAAGAGCTCTGCTTAAGAAGTACATAAATAAAATTTATTAAATGTCGATATCCGCCTTAGACCGCGCGCGGAGGGCTCGTCTTTAGGTGACTTCTTTAGGCGGGCGCACCTATCAATTCACCGACTTAGCTCAGTTCGCCTCATTTCATTCAATCGCCCGACTGGGAGGCCTGCACCGGTGCAGGCAGGTAAGCACAGGTAAGTGGGCAGGCGGCACTGCCAATGAATAATTATTAGCGGCTCTGGGTGGATCTGCTGACATGCAGCTTGCGTATGTCGAGACCTCCAGCCTGCTGCCCCGGCATGTTGCATAAGACCGCCGCAGCCTGGATGCGTCTCGCGATGATATCTTCTTCGAGAAGTACGCGAAATATATTCTGAAATCTCGAATCATTCCTCTTCAACTCACCAGTTACCTTATTTGGAAGGTTGCGGACTGCTTAGGTTGATCGAGGCACCTTCTGCAAGGCTAAGGTTAGTTAGATTTGATAGAAATCGCTACCGTCGTTCTGTTGCTCGTTTTTCCTAGTTGAAAGAGACTTGGCGAAGAATTAAAGCGAGTCTTTGCTTTGGTTTTTTCTACCTGTGAACTTCAAAAGAGCACTCGCTGAAACCAGTTGAAAGTCTTAAGATGAAGGTCAAGCTTCTCACGTGGTTCAATAACGCGCAAATAGAATTTTGATAGGAAAGCCACCAAAGAAGTTATTGAAGCTTCCCCAAAACAGCGGGTCTTATCAACTAGGTCACTGCACTGCATTAGTGAAGATAGCACTTCAAATGATCGCCTCAGTTAAAGCGTGTCTCCAGATTATCACGTAGCCAGACCAAGTGTATCATCATCGCCCCCGCCAATAAATCCAATTTATTTTCATTCTGAACATTTACAAAATATTTCGTTGAGATTTTAGCATATTACAAATTTCTCTGAATCGTATAGAATATTTGAACAGAACCGTATCCCAAGACTTTTTACTATTTCCGTTCGGATTGAGTAACGCCTTCATTTGTTCAGACGCTCTTCTATCGTTAGGCAGCATCTCTAGATTTTCGTGATCTCTTGACACGATTTTGTAGCAATAGCGTGTAGCTAGCAATTCTGCTGTTTTGCATCAGAGCGATGTAAACCAACACGATAAGAGTCGTTTGCGATCGCCAAAACATACTCCAGATGTTTTCAAATACTCTATGGGCTGTTATTTCTGGAACTGTGCTAGTCTAGCCCAGAGGCATTACCTATGGGCTTCAGAAGATGATTTAGTGTTAACAACAAACAACGTTGTGTTATCTAAAATTATAATATGAGAAATATTTTCGCAACAAATGAATGAATTAGTCGAATAGTTTATGAAAAGTATAACGTAAGATTACAATTTGATAATCATTTCATAACATTTTACTCTGAAAGTATCTTTAACTTAACGAGAAAAAATCATTATGAATTACTAAACAACAGATGAACCAAAAGTGGGCAAGTGTGATTAGATATCACCATAGTTGTTTATTACTTTATTATTGAAAGCTTTTGAATTCATAAAGAAATTTATATTGCTTCGAAGTAAGTTCTTCTGATTTCAGTTCTGAGTATTTTTTTTTTTTCAACTTATACAATTCCCCTCGTACTTTCTTTCTTTAGTACTGCCTTGTCGTGTTTCACCAGCCTTCGATCCTCAGGCCTTTAGCCCCTAGTCTGAACTACGTCGTATTTACTCAGATCACAAACTGCTTGGATTGTAAGTCGTAAATTACAAAATATTTTTAAGGAAAGGTTATAATAAAAATAAAATTCTGTTTTGCGTAAAATTATACCAAAACAATAAGAGCATAAGATTCAATATTTCGCCAAAAAAAAAATCAGTTTAAAATTGTGTAATATTTTGAATATTTCATTTTGAATATAATAATGTTAAAATCTCAATATATTTATAAAACTACATCTTCATTTTCGTGTTCTTTGATACATGCAGTTTAGTTTTTAGCTACACACCTACACTTTCTTCAGAAAATTAAGTGATAATAAATTTACCAAAATATTAGGTCATTTATGCCGCCGTTGATTTACTAAAATTGTTACTGTTTTCTTCCACCCAATTAAAAATTTCCGAATCTCATTCCAACAACTTCAAACATGTAAAAAACTGTTCCTGTACTCTAGTCGATGACATCAACTGGTGGCAATTACACAAATATTCATTTCTGACCCTGAAGTCAAATCGATCTCAAGACTCGGGTTTATTTTCGTCCAGCAAAGAGACACTTCAAACAAAGAGCCAGACACCACAGGCCGCAGCATCTGAATTGATGCAGCAGCGCGGGCAAGCGATGTCGGGGCTTCGGTGACAATAAAATTATCGCAATCGCGGATATCTGTCGAGCAGCTGAGGTTCACCGCGCGTACAGCAATAATTGATCCACTTTGTAGAAGTCTAAAAATAAAGATTTGAGCTTTTCCAATCAAAATTTTCTTCACTTTATTGCGTTAAATAATTTTGGAAAGGTCTTTATCAAATTTTAGAGATGATTGATTATTCTTTAATTTATTTTAAGTTTATATACTTAGTGCCTGCATTGGCTTTTTAGCAAAAAAAAAATTATTTTAAAAAATAATTAAAGTTGCCTGCTTTCCCAGTAAAAAATCAACAAATAAAATTTTCAGAAGTATGTAAAATCGAAATTTTGTTTCACAAAAGATATATAAAGGACTAATAAATTATTATATGCATATTAACACCATAAAAATTGGAAGCAAATTTGGAAAAAAATATACAAAACAAGTCACAAATCAAAACAACTAAATTAAAAAAAGAGCTAGAGCTAGAATCGTTAAAAATTAACATAATTTCATGGTTAACATAAAATTTCTTACTCCCAAACAATTTACATCTATGTAATAATTTACGTGAAAATCGATTTTTCGCCTTTCAGATCGTTTCGCGATAATTCGATGGAATTTATATAAATGAAAGAAAGCGATTTTTGTTATTACGAGTATATTCTTAAAATGTGTGCTTTTGTAAATATGAAAAATTAACAATTTGACGCATTTGAGGAAAAGCGGTAAGAGGCTTGTAATTTTATTTCCACTTTTGAAATTAAAGCAATTTCCAATATCTAGGTTTATATACTATAAGACTTTCAAAAGCAATATAAGTACACCCATCTTTATGTTTAAAAATTGAAATCTAACCCTATACAAAATTTTATACATACAAATGCATGTTTTTTAAGAACACTCTAGTAATTATAAATTACTTAAATATCTGAAACTATACTCTAAAATTTTGAATAGACTGTAGTTTGAGTATCTGTTAAGTGTTTTTAGGCTTTTGTTTTTTTTGTAGTCACCTTTCTTAAAAATTTTGCATTGCAGTGATCCTTTAAAGAAATTATTAATTATTTTTCTAAAGGCAACATTTTACTTCCTCTATTTAAACTTAGCTAGCATTAATCCGCGACTTTACACACGAACAAAGCTCACGATACTTTGATGACATGTATTTAACAAGCCAGTGAATGTTATGTTCTATCCATTCCTTATTTATTGGCTTCTTAAGTTCATGATAACACCTCGCTACCGGCCTTTAAGTTAAACATTAAAAATCACGCTGTATTCTTACTTTTATCACATTACTTGCTGCACAACTAAATATGTAACCTGTTAATTTCCATTCAATTCTATAGCCTCTTCATGTTGCATCAAGATGATACCTACCCCTTTTTTGCTTTTAGGATTAAATCATACAATGGTTGACACGCAATCAAAACGAAGACAATAGTTTTAATTGATTCATATTAGAAAGGGCAGAAAAAAACCAAAAGCTATAAAAGTAGTTATCTTAGCAGGCGCTGACTTCAAATGTACGATACTAATTTAGTTTTTGGAAATGTCTATATTAATTTAGTCACACTTTCTGTTTGTGTTGATCTTTTTCACGGCCACAACATAATCGTATTACAATTCGAAGTTAATACACATTAAAGAAAAGAAACATGCCAGAGCTTAATCTTAATGGACATTTATGAAATGTTGGCTTGTCGTTAAAATCTAATATCAATTCCTTTGTCCAATTAACAGGCAAATCAATTTCTCTTGACTGTGATTAAACGCATAGGTACATTTAAAGTGTTAATCGAGTTGTGGTGGAAATCTTCCTAATTCTTCCTAACATAATTAAAGACGGTTACGACTAATTCTTATCATCTTACAAAGCGCCACTTGAGTCGCGACGACGTAATTAAGTGCACCGGAAGATCGTGTCGTAAGATAAAATCTTAACTGCAGCTGCACGTATGCAATTAGCTGGGAAGAAACAATTCCGAAGTATGTCTCAATGGATGAAATGGGGCCGGGAAGTAGCAAAACGATGCCCCTTAGGAAAGGACGCTATATGTAGGCATGACCATTTCCCTGCCACGGTCGTTTCTGCGAATCGATGGCAGATGCGAAAAATTCGTTCGAATGCTAAAGGGCAATCTCGCGGTTCATTAAGTCGCTCCGTGGCATTCTTGGAGTGGCCGAAGATGACTTTCAACGCCACAGAAAGATCTTACAAGCTACGTGCACATTTTGGCCGTATTATGGAGCCACCGGCCGTTTCGACTTGTAACTAGGCCAAGTACCACCGCGGCGGCACTCGTGTCAGCTGCATTTCGCTAATTTTCCGCCACTTCCCCGTTCGCATTGCCCGCGAAATAGAGGTGCTCCTTAATTCGCACATAGCAGCACCTTCGCGGCTAGTAGGCCCTGCCAAGTGGCTTCGTTTAACTCTTTCCCCCTGGCGGTTGTTTCTTTGCGGATCTCCTCTGTCTGCTGCTCCGGTACAGGTTGGCAAGTTGGGAGGTGTTGAAGATGATGTCATGTGCCGCTTTTAGCGCGGTCTACCTCTATCTTCTGGCCTCTATGCTAATTTAGTTTCGGTTTCATTCAGACCCGACTGGCGCGATTGTTGTTAACCTTCGCCATATGACGTCACTCTACTAAATTTTACAACAATTTTTATGTTCTTTTCTGTTTTTTTGAAATGCTCTTTACACGTTGTGCATGGTAAAATGGAAATTGAGCTGATTTGAATTGATGAGCGTGCAGCAAGAGGTCACTAGCGACTTCAAAACCTACCTGGGAGCTCCACGCAAGGTCTAATGTGGTTACCTTTTTTTCAATTTCATGCAAATGCGAAGGTGCCGGTGAATACGTTCGCAAGCCTACCCGGGGACGAAGATTTACGTCACAGGACATTTATAGCAGTGACTTCCTCAACAAGCTCGCTTTATGGCGTGACACCGCTGGGTTCGTGACATCATACTAAATGAGTGCAATTTCAGTAAATTAAAGCGGTGAGGTCATAAGAAACTTTGTTACTTATTGAGTCACACTCCCAAATGCACCCATCTGATCGTAAGTAATTTTTCCGTAGAACACGGTAGCAATCAGAATTAATAGGATACCTATTTTGGTTTAGAAATTTAATACTATGGACTTTTACGGTTTAATATTATAGCGTTATTCACAGTTTTAAGAAGGTTTTTTCAAAACCAGTTCATTATTTGTATTATTATTTATTAAGGGGATATTGTTTTCAATTTCAAAAGATCTATTTTTCATTTCCCTAAAGTACAGGCTTTTATGCCTGGAAAGGAAGTTTTAAAATTCTTAGAATTGATGAAGAGATATGAATAAGACTACGTGTGTGAATTTTAAACAACTACAACAAACTTCTAAAAAACTACTTATTTCAGAGCAATATTTCAATTTCTATTCAATCAATCGACTTCAAATTTGCTGTGTATCTTCAGAGCATATTCATTTACGGCATTAATCAAAATAATTGGTTAAGTTTAATTTTTTCTATTTTTCACTTAAAAAATAAAAAAAAATATAAAAAATTATATTTCTTTCAAATGATCGGAGTTTTGTGAAATATTTTATTTTCATTTTTTTTTGGTCCTTTTATAGATATAAAAGAAAGAGCAAAGGCAACATAGAAAACAATATACAAAATAAAACAAGGTCTCCAACTGCTTCAATTTTTAAAGAAATAACGATTATATCCACTGCTAACAAACACTTTATAATAGCATTAGTAATGTTTACTTGCATATGAAAGGTACGGAACACTCCGCGCGTGAGTTACACTCGCACTTGATCGAGTTTTTCAAGATCTCCTTCTACATCAGTTTTTGCTCCGCTAGCCATTAAAGGGTATAACGATTGTGAGCAGCTCTTGTGCTGACCTTTTATGCACAAATTAACTGTTAACTAGTCCGCATTTCTTTTTAAATATATTTTGAAAAAATTGTTGTTCATGATCAATAATATGACCCTGACACAAGAGTACACTCGAGTGGGCAATTTCAGTCACGAATTCCGTCCCATTAGTTCACTTTGGCTACTGATTGAGAATGCCGTCCAATTTTTTCGGTCGTACGTTCCTTGATTAATCAAGCCCCATGTGAGAAGGCCGCCACTTTTTTCTCCGAGCGCAGAACCCATTGTTGAGGAGCTGAGGCTCATCTAGGCGCCTCGTTCCCCAGCCAGAGAGGAACAAGCACGGCCTGCAAGGAATAGCGCAATTATTCCCGACACAATTGCCGTCGACTTCTCCGTGGCCCTGGAACTTGCCATAGAGAGGATCCAACGACGAAGCTGTTGCGCGGGTTTTTTACTGAAACCAAAAGACGTTGTTTGTTTGCTGTGGTTTTTTGCTACCCGGCTTTGAAATTAAAATGAATTCTTTTAGGTCTCTCGCTAGTCGAGCAGCCGGCCTGTGACGTGATTTAATAATTCACTTTCCTTGTTAGAGTTAAAAGCAGTTTACGAGCTGATTGAATCTAGTAACTGCGAAAATACTCACTAGATTTGCATTACAATGTCAAAGATGGACTCAGCTCGATTAAATAGATTTAATGAAGTTAATTGATTTCTTATTCGAGCTATCGATATCACCTGGATTGGGAATTAGCATCAGTAAATTGCTGAATGAAAAACTTCTTAGGAAACTTAAGTGGACGTACCGGAAAAACAATTCTATTCTTTTAATTTCACCTTGAAATATCTACTAGTAATTCCAATGTTTTTCAATTCCAATTTCAGTATTTTCAAAATATGCGATTTATTTATAATCTACTTTTAATATCCTAATTCGTTTTGGATATTTTATTCTTGCATGAAGAACATATGAATTACATTGGTACTAATATATAATTATAATTTTCAGAAAAATTACAATATGTTTCGAATATCTAACAATGTACCGCAAAATTTATGCATAAATAAAACAAATTTTTTGTTTGCTTATAAAAACGAAGATTTTATATAAAACAACTAATTAGATTTAAATTTTCGAATTAAGAAAATGATAATTTTGAAATGTTTATACATTTTTATTTGGAACATTCTTTAAAATAAATTAAATAATAAAATAAAATACCGTTTACCTTTTGTAAAACGCGGCTTTGAAAATTCGTAAAATAGAAGAAGTACACCCATTCCTCGATTTACACGGTAGATACGTTCCACGAAAAATCGTAGGATAGGTTCAACTGAAAGTTAAATCGTGTAAATCGAATCAAAGAATATAGAAAAATGTTGTAAATTTGTTCATAATTTGAGATTGGTTCCACCGAACGACAAGTCTTGAAATTAAAGTCGAAGGGTTTTGAAATAATATTAAAACATACGTTTTTCATGTTGTATATTATATTTAATAATTTATAAACATGGAAACGTAAAAATTATTTACAAATTATCCATAAGAAATGAAACCAAGAAAATTAAAACAAGTCTTTATTTGTCGTCAGAGGTTTTAAAAAAGGTTCAATAATGATAGTAAATTTTGGTTGATGGTACGAATTTAGCGATCAACATTTGTTTACTTTAGCGGACGCGTTTGTAAATTTCTTCATATGGAATAGGCGCATTTTTTATTATTCTCTGAAACTTCAAGTCTCTTTCAATATTTAGATCTGTGTTGTAATTGAGTTTGTGAAACAATCGCGTTCAGTGTACACGTATGTATAATAATCGAAAAATTAGAAAATACATATATTTTTTTTTAATTCGCTACATAATAAGTAACAACTTAGGAATATTTTACAAAAATTGTAAATTTTGCTTTTGAGAAAACTCAAAAATGATTTTAAAAATTTCGGGATAAAGATTTGGGGATTTTATATAATTTAATAATAATAATTTTTTATAGTACTATTTAACATAGATATGCACAATTCAATTCTTTTTAAAGTGCGTCAATTATCTTACTTCGACAAAAATGTATTTTAATGAGTATTTAAATCTAATTATTATACAGAAATGAGTTCAGTTATAAATTGACCTTTTTATCATTTCCCATCATTTTTTCTTATTGTTGAAACTGATGGAATGTCTTCATGAAGCCTCACAGTCCTCCGGATACAAAACCAGTAGACTGTCAACTCAAAAAACCTGCCAAAAATATCAAATGACGGCATCCGTTGTGCCTTTCCACCGGCCGTTCACTATTTGTTTATTTGCCTCCTGTTTATGCTCCCAAGGACGGACGGAAGGAGCTTCCCATCCGATCGAGATTTATTGATAAAACTATCACAAATTGACGCTCTCGTGCTGTTCGATTTGTTTGTCGTGTTTCGACCGTGCTTCATTTACGCGCTCCGTCGCCGCAGCGTTCCGAAAGAATCCAGCGCACCCCGACCACTTCTTATTCAGTTCATATCTCACCTGTCTGAGGGTATAATTGAACAGGTGTGCACATTTAACAAATATTGCCCCGGTGCTGGGGCTCCACTAGCAATCTTTGCGACCGCCAGCACCTACATCACGCTAGTATTGTAAAGCAATGTTCAGATTTTATCGATGCCGGCATTTATTGTTGGGAAAGACGCTTTGTTTTTCCCTCTAGCGTATTAGAAGTGTTGCTTTTGCAATTTTAAGACACCGCTTTTTTACCTGTTTTTCCTTCAGAGAACCTAATGAGGTTATTCGACTGAAAGCAACCTCCGTTCTTCTGTAGTGTTCCCAAAAAGCAGTTTTTTTTCAATATAATTTTTTTGTGTAAAGTGATAAACTTTGTGTAAGAGCTGCAAAAGAATTTCTGACTATTTAAAACCAATTGAATTGTAAGAATTACCAGGGCAGGGAATAAAATAAAAAAAAAATAATTTAGATATGCCTTTTTATTATTTTCTATTTAACTTTTTTAATTATTAGCTGTAGAATGTTTTTTTTAAAGCATCTATTTATAATCATTTCCCTATGGTGAGTATACCCTTCAATCACAGATGTATTCGATTTTTAAAATTTTCTATCCTAAAAATTTTTCTTTCGAAGGTTGTTTTTCATCCCATTTTATGGAGCTGTAATTAATTCAATTAATTAATTAATATCGTAAAGTGAGCTCAAAGACAGACACTAGTTACTGCTTTAATCCAATCTCTATCCTTCTATAGAAGTAAATACATTGTACATTTTACCTGGTGTTCTTTTTAATAGAAAAATATAAAAAATATCTTCTTACACTTATTTCAAATTATTTTATTTTCAAATTTTTAAACTACACTTCATTTTACGAAATTACAAAAGCAAATTAAACTTTACCTTCCGCAGTGCAAAAAAATTAATTCCTTGTATGCTCTAACAAAACATTTATGAAATTGAAAACGTGAAAGGAACTATGAGAAAAATTGTATCTCTAGCAAAATTGGTCTTCTGAAAAGGTAAAAGTGTGTGTGGAATTTTTTATTCGAATTTATATCACGACACCATATTTACTATTCTTCCCGGAGCAGCCAGAGAATTCCTAATTTAATTTTAAAAACGCTTTTTTTTGGCCGCAAGTAGAAAGTCCTGCCGTTGAGTTAGAAATGGCATGCATACACAAGTGGTCCTATGAGAGGTGAAAGGGATTCAAAAATAACTCCCCTGCGAAAACCCAGTTCACGAACACATTTCGAACCTTTTTTTCTCCACTTTAAAAATCTCCTTTGAAAGTAACATGAATCGTCGTCACACACGTAGGATATGATAGTAAAATGACCCAAAGCTTTTAAACTTTAATGGGGTCATCAGTATGCTCCTTTGCATCTGTTTGAATCAACTTTTAAACATCCCCGAGCGTCCTTAGACGATGAGTAAGATGATAGACCTGCTGTAGTTGCACTACAGCACTTAGGGCCATTTTCTCAACTCTACATCAAGGAAGGAGTTAAAAGGTGCCTGAAACTTACTGAAAGGCAGGAGCCGGATAGAAGATTCTCAAATAGGAAGCAGAAGGTCATTCGCCCGGTGAAAATGAACGAAACCTAGACAGGCTGCGACCATAGTGGCATTATTTCCTTAAGTGCTAGATTAAAGGCATCATGTTTCCCATCAATCACTGCCTACCCACCGAATGGCAACTTTTTTCGATATATTGAGCTTTGTGTACACAATCCTTCATAGCCGAAAATAAAATGTTGACGACCAAATTACCGGCCATGCGTCCGGCTCCCTTTAGGATCTTCTTGATTTCATTGGGGAACATTTGTGACTTGATTAGTACAGGCAGTGACGCAAGCGAAATTACTACCAATGTACGAGCGTACAAAAAACATGGTAAATTAACCTAAGTCCATCACGCAAGGTAATTAGGGCGAAATGCTCTAAGGAATGGGTGTACTAAGCCGGCTCCAGATAACCGCGAATGATTTGTTCGCCATTGTACAGGAGTTACAGCCACGATTCTAGGAAAGAATAAACCGAGAATACTATGGAATTTCCGTGAATTCTTATTAAAGTAGGCTCATGAAAATTTTCTAGGCTGCTGATTTCTAATATGTTTTCAAAAGGACATTAGCCTTGTGGCATTTGATAGACCTACGAGAGAAAAGGAAAGATTTATAATAATTTAATAGAATTAATTGCTTGTCTGTTCGCTACCTCATTAAGAAGAAACTATTGAATTGGTTATTTACTTAATAGATTAATCTAAAAAATAGGTTTTATTTTATTTTATTTTTTGGCTTATAACTCATTAATACTTATATTATATTTAACTATTATAACTCATTAATTAACTTAAAATGTATAGTATACCTTTTTTGTTTTTAATTCTATTATAGGCCAAGTACAAGGAATGCAAACATATATATTTGTTCCTTATTCAAACTAGTTCTCTACGAAAATATTCAACTTATTAATTTGAGAGTCAAAAAAAAAAAAAATAGATCTTCAAAAGTCCTGTTTTGTAGTGTGCAATTGTTAGTAATATTTTGTATAAAAGTCACAATATGTGGCGAGGATATATTACCTCATCGTTTTGACCGCACTTAATGTACGAAGCTAAATGTAATTGCTATACATTATTCTAGTTTCCTACAATTTCTACGAAATTTTACTTTCTCCAGTCGAATTCAAATAAACGAACGATAAAGCGAGTGATTTAATTTTCCTTTACAGTTGGCCATCAGAATTAATATCGCTATTGACTTTCCAGTCCTCGAAAATCTCAGACCGCTCTTGAATCCATTAGCCATATCGTTTGGGAAATGACATCACCTCGATCATAATAAACATAAAATTTAGAATCCACTTAATTGCTCGAAGGTTATTTTGAGACATGTATGTTATTAGTTTTTCTGGTCAATCTAGCTTTCGTCATCGTCAGTTTTGATGACTCCATTTTAGTCGCATTCAATACACCCACCTTTGAAGATCACTGCAAGATCAGAGCACTGATTATTCCAAAAAGCGCCGCAATTGAATCGGTTTTGAGCATTTATGAAGATTATGGCAACTATACGAGAATCTGCGTTCATTAGTAGATGGTTTGAAGGCGGATTACATTATCCTATGGGCGATATTAGTCTAACGAAGATGACTGATCGACTATAGCATTAATTGTAAATAATCCAAATGCACCATTCTCCTCTACTTTGGAAATGAGTAGTGATGTAGTGACTAGTGACTGGTGACGTAATCCTAAAGATTTTTATTGCACAACTGGGGGCAACCGAGACCTGTTTTAATTATAGCCCATGATCTTAAATTCCGATAGTGTTTCAGAGATCAGGGAAGCGATCAAGTGGAATAAATGAGGTTTTAACGTTTTCACAAAATTTTCAAGTGAATGGTGAGTGGAGAAAATGTCTTCTGATATTTTTTACGATTTTATAAGTTACACGCAAAATGGTTCAATCGCTACAAACCCTCATCAATCGGAAATATATTTTTATACTTGCCGAAATGAAAACGTAAACAATTCGACCGTCCTCTGTGGTCCACTCAAGTCCATTGTGGACCCTGCCACATTTCCTCAATGATGGGATCGGTACAGCGATTTAATTGGAAAAACAATCACCGGAGTGTACAGCTGTACACAACCCCCAAAACATTGGCCGCGTTTTAATTTTACCATAGCCCCAGTGGCTGGTCGTGATTTCGGTTTCTATTTATCTTTCGTCTAATTTTAGACCCCCGACCCAATATCTCTTTTCTAACACTCGACGATTTTATTGCCTCTGAGGACAGACGACACAAATTTCTGCTCAAAATATTTTTGCGCTCTAGAAATTTATGGAAAAAGGAAGTAAATTGAGATTTTCTCAAACACTGTGAGTGACGGGATGCTACAGATTCAAGGTTAAGCTAGGTGGACAGGTTTCCGCCCCCTTGTTGTGCTTTAGCTAGGTAAACTTCGATAGTAGCTGGCTGATTAAATTTAGAATAAATAAGTTGCCGTGAACGGTAAACGCGAAACGATTGAAGAACGAAAGTGCTAAAACCGCATTTATCAGATTTACAACTTGCCCACAATTGCGGCGCAATCTGACTCGAAAGTATTTTTACTTTTTTGTCACTTCCCGCCCGTGTGGCTTTTCTTAAGACACCCGTTTGCTAAGTTTCTGTGGCGCCGGAGTAGTTGATTTAAATTGCTTTAAATTTTTCAACATGTTCAACGCGCCAAAGATGACATAAACACTTTAATTGTTTCGACTCTTGAGTGATACATGCCAGCGGCAACTTTTAACATCTCGCTCGAACCTTTGAATCGGAAATATTGTCACTATTAAATTTAGATTTATTATAGTTATTTTAACTTTGCCTGTAATAATCTCAAGTCTATTTCTCTCCAACAAACAAATTTTTCAAAGGGTTCTAAAATAGAAGCACTTAACGCCTATGTTAAAAGGCGTAGAAAAAGGGTAAATTTTTATTTGGTATGTGTTTCTAACCTAGGACCATTATTAAGCGAGAAATGTAGGATCAAGCTCAAAGTGGAAGCAGAACCACAACCTCAAGAATAATGGAGAAATGGTGCTAACGCTAATCCAACGAGGTTTCTAATTCTGCATTTATTTATTTTCTTCATCTCGGAGAAATGTTCTACACATCCGTTTTGATACCACCTTTTGTAATCATGAATCATTTGTTTCAGGTGTAATATTTTCAGGAAATAATTTAACTAACTGATATTTTTTTAAAAATAAATTTAAATTTATTATTTACAAAATAAAATTATTGTAAAGAATGAATTGTTAGGTTATGGTTTTTTAAAATTAATAATAAAGGAAAACTTTTGAATGTACGTAATTAATGTTTTGTATTTAGAATTAGTTGTGATAATTTAACAACTAAATATATAGATAAACTAACAACTAAATATAGATCCTTGGAAAAGCAAAAATATATGTGTGCTGATATTATATTGTAAACATGAAGAATATCTGAAAAATATATTAAAAGTAAATTTATGACGATAATTAAAAGTAAACAATTATATTTTTTATATATATGAAACCTCGCACTAAGATTTATAACAGCTTATTTAATAATGCAATATAATTTGTAATATAATTTATACTTTAAACTATTTTATAATAAAACAGGACTAAACTCGTAAAAACCACTATTTTAGTATATACGAATAAATACCTTCAACTGGTCTATCAAGCACACAAAGTAATAGTTGTTAGACTGGTTATTTTAGAAAATTAGTAAATAAATTCTGAAGGATGATTTCTTAGCTTTGAGTTGTTGGAATTAGAATAATAAAGAATATTTTTATATTAAAATGCCTCTCCGGGTCGAACCATATCCAAATTTTCATCTTTTAAAAATTGTTTTCTCTTTACTTTCAGGTTTTCTTCATAAGTCGTTTAAGTCTGAGTAAGCACTGTTTCTGTTGTGAAAGCTTGTAAATAAAGAAGTATCCGGCACTTCATCATCATATTTGGACATAATTAAAAGTCCATACTTTCTGAAAATTGTTTTTCCATTCAAAAGGTCGATTTTTTCAAAATATAATAAAATTTTTAAAATAAAATAAAATAATAATAATTAATAATAAAAACGAATAACTCAGTTATACTCAGGACTTTTCTAAAACTTAATATTTTAAAAATGTATTTATATATTTTTTTTATTTTCAATAAGTATTCTATATTTTGGAATGTCCCTAAATTTGATCCACTAAATTGTTCGGAACGCAAGAGGTTTTAAAGCCTTGGATTTAATACTTCCGAGGGGACATCAGTCTACGAACTTTTAATTAGATTGTTTACATTCTGGAATTCGTTCAATCGCAGGAAATATCATCTTAAAAACATCATGTCAAAACACATCAAAAAGCTAATGATTCAAATTATTCACCAATCGCCTTGATAACATTTTGTTAAAAAACTTACTCAATACTTTTTGCAAAATTGTTTCCGAATGAGTAAATCCAACTGATAATCCAATGACAACAATTGTCCAAATAATCCGACGTAAGAATAAATCCACTTGGTATCGATCACGGCAGGAAAACCTGAACTCTTTCACATCCAAGTGGTGTCGATTTGCCGAAAATTCGTTTCTTGCACAACAAATCACAAAATGCACTGTGAAGCAGCAAAACTAAAAACAAAAAGAGAAAATGCTATGAAAATAAACGGGGGCTAAAAATGAAAAACGACGAGATAACACGAAAATTTAGTCACTTTTCAGCGCGATCGCGCGCCCGCAATCGACGGTTAATAAACGCAACATTAATCGACGATCACGGCAATTGCTGAAAATATCGCCGCTGCGTTCGCCGTGCGATTCTGGGATCGTGTAAGTGAAAGTGTCCGTCGACGCAGCTCGTGCGTGTTTGTTTTGGCCGGCACAACAATTTCCACCTTTCCCAAAAACACTTCCACGAGATCCGCGGAAATTTGTTTTTGGGAAAGTTCAACGGTCCTGGCCGCGCACCGTACGATCCAGGCGCGTCCCGGACGAGCTCCTTACCACTAGCGACCAGCCCACGGGCACGAAGTGAACAGCACGCGCGCCTCTTTCGGTTTGAGGAGGACCACGAACTCGGGACGGATTCAGCCGCTGCTAGCTCACGTGGTCTGACTGGCGGGCAGCAACTGGTTGGCTCGGTGGCGCTTCTTGCTTGCCAGCGACAGCGACGGCCGCAGCTTTGCCGATGGGGAAGCTGGTGCTCCGGGAGCTCCATAGGAGCCTAGTGTCTCTTCTAGCCGAATTCACAGTTGGCTGCAAAATTATAACAATATGATTTTATAAACAAAGTAATGTCGAAGTCGTACCTTTTGAAGAATAGAAAAATCCGACCACATTTTTAGTATTTTCAGATTATTGTAAAATTATAATCGCGTCAGACTCGAAGAATGGAAAATATTTATCTTATACCTAGCTTTTGTCTAAATAAAATTTTTTCGAATTAAAATTTCATTAACTGTGTTTAGTAAACTACGATTTAGCCAAAACTAGCATCATGATTTTGAAATCCATTTGCGCATGTATTTAGGGTAGGGTTTGGTTGTTTGTTGTTTGGTTTGGTTTTCAGGGGTTAAATTATATCCTCGTGAATATTGTTCTCTTTTATTTAATTTTTTGGTGTAATTCTGATTTAGACGATAACCACACAGAAAATTTTTGAAGAAGTTGTGACGAGTCGTACATTTAAACTTAGCTATTTTGAAACCTTAAGTTTTAAAAAGTAATAACAAAAGTAAATTTTTGTTCAGCCGATCCCTTAAAATTCAAAGCGTGAAAAATTCATGTTCCTGAACTGTTTTTAATAACAAAACAATTTAAGACTAAGTCTAAAATGCGAATAACACATTTATCATAAAAGCACGTTTACGGAACGGATAACCACTACTTTTCTCATACGAAAGACGAGCGTTTTTAAAAAAATCAATATAACTACATTTCCGGTGTCCGCACAAAGATGTATAAAAATTTTTAAGGCTTATACTAAACTTTAACTAGATAAGCTAATAGACTAACAAAATTGTTTATTCCATATCAAAAGATGAGGCCCTAGTGTTCATCACAAAGCAGTGTTCAAATCGTTCAGTGTTCAGCAAATCGTTTTCCACGAAACACTTTTTACACGGTACATTTCAAATATTATATAATTGCTGCTTGAAAAGCTTTTCTGAACAAAATGCTTCAAAACGTTCACTAAAGCTGTTTTGCAATCGGACTACTCCTGACCCCTCAATTACTGAGAAATCAAAGCACAATAATCGTGCCTCCAATTTAATAGTGATAGCACTTTCTAGGGCTCCGTGCCAAAAAGGCACACAAGAAACCGTTATATGGTGAGATTTTATTGTTATCGTCCATTCGTTTGTCTGCCAAGCAGATCTTTTATGACTTACGCACCTAGTACCTAATTTTATAGAAATCGATCATACAAATTTGGAGTTGTAAAGGTAAACAAACGTCCCTACCGTCCAACCACAACATTGTCCTCTTTGTGTAGTTATGTAAAAAGAAAAAAATAATAATGCTCTAGTTACCTTCGTGCAATACTTTTCATTAAATTGAGGCAGTGTGTTTTTATAGTTATTGATGAGTCACCATTTTCTTTTGCAAAAAGTTCAAAAGGAGGATTCAGGGAAAAATTTCATGACCTTTTCCAATACAGTGACTTCCACTGAAGCATAGTTTCTCTACATAGCAACAACCATTCTTCCATAGAAGCACACCTGTAAATCACAGCCAGCCGGAGGGACTTTCGTCAGCCATGCAGAATAATTTGCAAATTTATTTTTAACCGCTGTGCCAGGACATCGATAATTAATCGTCCCGGGGGATTGGTCTGATTACGTGCCATTGGCAAATGAACGCTTTCAATAAAGCAGATTGGATTATTATTAAATCTTGGTGCATCTAATTCGAGCGTTTTAAGGAAATTATCATTCTGAGAGGAAACGATAATGTTCACTGCTCCATTTATACGGCCGAAGAATAAATATTTAATGATGCCTTACAGCCCTAGAAACACCTAATTGAAGTACCTTGCAAGGTACCGTGCTGGGCTACGCACACTCCTGTAGGGAAAGATTGCGTTCCGAAGGAATCTTATTAATATTTCAAGATTTTATAAAGCCATGGGTAGATATGGACCTAGTACTATTACAAAATAACCCAGAATAGGTCAATAAGCAGAAATTCAAGCGTTCCGCGGTTGTGGATAATTTTCATATAAAGTGGAGAAATCACAACTATAAAAATGTCTAATTAAAAATAATTTAATAGTATTTTTGATATCCGTATACATTTTACAACATGAAAGTAAATTTGGCAAGTAGATCTTTCGCTGTGTGTGCCACTGTTTTTTTTCACACAACCATATTTTCTATTAGTAGCTAGTTATTTTCTATTTACACTTAATAGCATTTTTTAAGTTAAATGCGCCATGTACTTCTTAGTGGATTAATTTTTAAGAAATTATATTTGATAGATTATTATTATACACTCAGCTTAAAAGATTACGGAAAAATTCTTGTAAAACATATTTAAAATCAAAATGAAAACTAAAATATTAAGATTCTACTGCAAAAATTTGTTCATAGGAAAGATTAATATAGTCATAATTAATAGCTTAAAATTTGTAAAAAACTAGAAATAAAAATGAAATGAAAATAGACTCTAATATTCAATCTCCTGTTTGTTTAAACTTCACTTTATTTTAAACGGCAGTGATTTTGAATATTGAAAAATAAAAAATTGAAATATATCTGCTGCATTAATAATGCTTTTTGATAAATTATTTTCCAATTACATTTTTTGGCCGACTTTCAGCGTTCCATCTACTACTATTATAAATTTCAACAAACCGAGATAAAAGAAAGTCAAAGTAAAACTAAAATTTGAAATAAAATGCTAAGCTTTATTGTTTTGTTAAATGTAAAAATGTATTTGATTTCATATTAAGCAAAGATGCTAAAGTTTTTGCAAAATCAGCCTTTTTTTGCCAATTTTTAGAAATCATTCAGACATCTCGCAACTTTAATGGATGTGGCCTTGATCAAAGAATAATAACTCATTTAGTTTAAGTTTAGTTCTACTGTTACAATTTGCTATTATTTATGTATTTCAGAATCCAGAATCCTACGATAGAAAGAATAAATCAAATACGACGTACTAAAGCCACTTCTCTTGCGATGAGGTAATGCAATAAAAGGATATAAAACAGCCATACAGGTCGTAAAACTATTGTTGATTCCCAAAGTAGGAAATATCTTTTGGGTTGTAAATTTCTTCAAATCACCCGAATTCTCACGCGATCCGCATTTCACCTTTTGGTCGAGAGCCTACAACCTTGCCAATATTTTTAGGGCTAATAAATGCGCGAGAGTACACGCCCTTGTCGGTTTCGGCACCATACTTAAAGTTGGCTCCTGAAATAATTTAAAGCAGGCCCTCTATTGTTTTTAGTGCACTGATTGCTTTTCCAATTTAAGAACTGCGCACCCACAGACCTCTGATTAATGCTAGCGGCCCAGTAGAGCCGAACTCCCCCCGTATTTATCCAAAAAATTTATTGAACCAGCACGTGATCCTGTCGGTTTTCCCGATGTTTTGTTTGGATTCTCGAAGGGCGACAGTAGTCATGCATTTTCGTCATCTCCCAAGCGACGATTTATTGACACTCCAACCCGCCCGGGTGGAAAGGTGAAAAACCTCTAAACTGCCGGGAAGAAACCTGGGGGACGACGACATGCTAAGAGCTAGTGAAGTCCACCGGAGCTGGGCTGAGATGCGTGTTTCTCGAAAAATTAATTCGCCCAAAATGCCATGTAATGATCTACGAAATTATTCCAGGGGTGCCGGGTTTGTTTAAGCGATAGCTGTGTCGGAGGTTTCCCTGCTGGCCCAGGGTGCCTCGGATCCGGACGCAAGGGTTGGTCCTCATATCAGTTGTGAAATTAACCCAGCAGCAGATGTTCCTCGCCTTGTTTGATAGGCCAAAGAAGTGCCGGCGTTAAAGACGCATAAACTCATAAATTACACGATAAAGTGCCGGCTGGCTTCCAGAGTGTGACTTCAAATTGTGGGAAATTTTCTGCAATTGATCAGGGTGCTTTGTACTCGATGCAACGTCTTTTATTAACATTGAAAAGCCAAAACAATATGCGCAACTATTCATTAAATGAAATATTACCCACTAGTGTTTATGGATATAAAGCCTAGAAGAAAATTTAAAAAAAAAACGAAAAAAATCTAAAAGCTAAGTGGAAAAGTTGTGAAAAAGCGGGATAAAGATTTTAGTTTAGTAAGGCACACTCCCATAGACTGAATTTTCCTTTTTTATGATGTAATTATTTTAATATATAATTTGTTGATTGATATGATAGGGTCTCTCTAAAAAAGGAAACGATGTAATCAACGTAGTAGAATTAAATCAAAATAGTATGTATAATAATATCATCCATTATCGTCACAGGACTTATGACTTTGGGCACCAATAATACAAAATTGGATGTAGGACTTAATTTATATTTCACATATAAAATAATTTACATGAATTTAAGTAAATTAATTCTAAAAGCATGATAAAAAGAACTCTTAATCCATACACAAATAATTTCAACGCAAATATGTATATTTAATATTTTCACAAATTTATTTGAACTTCAGAATTCTGCGTAAGTTATAAACTTACTTAAAGTAAACAACACTATTTCTTTTTCTTTTTTTTTAAATTGTGATTGTTTGTAAGGTAAATTGCACCAGTAAGAATCGGAAATGTAAAGGTCAGTAATGAGATTATTCAAACTTTAAAACCAGTTAAACTAACAAGCGCTTAATTTACCTTTTTCAAAATTCTCTTTTAAAAATTAAAAATTTATAGCGGTAGGAAGTCAGTAGTTGAGAATGTTTTAGAGGTATATAATAAGGTTTTATATTATTTACAATTGAAAAAAATATACTTTGAGCGAAATACTATCGTTTTTAGTGTCAATCGCGACTTCAAACTAGACGAATGCATTGTCAAAAAATAGTAAATAGAAAGCCTATTCCCTATTTTCTTGGATGAAATGAATATATAAGAAAAGTAGTGCAATTACAGATGTGAAAGAATAGTTTTTTTTAATTCACTTTGTTTCTAGTATTAGCGGGGAGCTTTCACCCCATTCTGACCTGTGATACGAATCTTCTTCACCGGTTCATCTTGAAACGTGCATTTCAAACTCATTTCCAAGTTCTCGCTCAATTTAAAAATCACTGAGACACTCAACTGGGTCAAGTTCTTATTTCTTATTCTTACTAATTCGGGGAGAATCCCCGCGATCTCAGCGGAATCCTCAGCGGGTAGCTATCGCGCAGATAATACAAGTATGCATTTGACTGCGAGAAAAGCAAATCGCTAGTAAACCGTGTTAAGAAGAATGTTTACAAGCAGTCAAGACGTACTCAGTGGAATTGAAGTGTTTTTTGATAAGCAGCCGCAGTGATACCGTACGAAACCGAGCAAATCTCTTAATCAAGAAAAATTAAGCAGTCGTTGCTGGAATCTCGAAGAGGAGTTTGTTTGAGACTGGAGGTTACATCACCAGTGTACGTTTCGCCGCGTTCCAGCAATCTTAGTTCGTATAGGATAACCAGTATGCAACTAAATCGGACTATCTTTTTGCTTTTTATTACTTGGTGTTCATTGGTCCTGGGTGCTGTCCAAGACGGTGAGTTTTTTTTACAGTATAAATATCTTGGGCGCATAATTTACTTTTGTTTTAAAGGTGTTCTCAGATCTTTGGACCATATTAAACCAAGCGCCACCCCAGATGTACAGAAATCTGCTGTGGAAGGTGTTATATCGCGACTACTTCCACCACATCAGGCTGCACTGTTCCAGATAGAAATACGAGAGGATCTTCCGCGAAACACATTTCAGGTAGGTTAATTTTTTTGTATCTATTAAAAAATTTAGCTGTAAGAAAAGAACACCTATATGCTGAATAAGTATACGTACTTCTTAAAGGTATCATGAAATTCAGAATAATCACATATGAAAGTAGAATCAGTTTTGGATTTTGATAAAAAAATCACTGGGTATCAGTAACAAAGCCCAAAGTTCGAAGCTAAAAATATGACATACATTTTTTAAATAATTTTATTATCCTTCCTATTATAAAAATATTAAAAATATTAAAAATCGTTCACGTCGGAATAAACAATTCAATTATTCAAGAAAACAAAAGTAAATATGTAAGTGTTAACTAAAAGTAGCGCAATTTCGATTACAGCTTATAAAGGACGAAGATGCTACTGTAGTTCTAATCCGCGGTTCTGATGGTGTATCAGCCTGTAAAGGATTCCACTATTACCTGAAGTACTATCTGAATTGCCATGTATCTTGGTCAGGCAGTCAATTGCTCAATTTTCCCAATGAGTTACCTGCGATTCAGGTGCAAATGACTTCCGCCAGCCGTTTCATATATTATCAAAACGTCTGCACCTGGTCGTACAGCTTCGCATGGTGGACTTGGAGGGATTGGCAGCGCCATATCGACTGGATGGCGATGATGGGTATCTCACTGACAATCGCACCGATCCAAGAGGCGATATGGACACGAGTTTATCGCAAACTGGGATTGACCGACAGAGAAATCGATGACCACTTTGCCGGACCGGCTTTTCAAGCATGGTAAGTACTTAAGATGCTTTTGTTTTTACAACGAGCAGTCGAGTACTATAAGTGATAATGTATATCATATCAGATCAGATGTTCTCTGCCATTGTTTAGGTTAAGTTAATTGAGTATTTTTACCTCGTTGGTTTGTTTTGCACATAAATGATCCGGTGTAATCAAATACAAGATATACTCAATTGTTGTTAGTGATAAAATGATGAACATTATTTACAGCTATTTTATTTAACAGAAAACAAACAACAGATAACAAATTTATTTGACAATCTTTATTTTAATTTCTATTCAATGGACTTCATTGTATTTTGAACTTAAAGATTTCCAATTTTTAATATCTTTCTTAGACTCACACTATAATTTACTAATTATTTTCTGTTCTTTTATTTGTTGCGCCGAAATAATTAGAAAATTAATAATTATAAAGTTCTTTACAAACGATAAAACTATAATTTTCCATTCGTAAAGTTTACATACTTTCGATTTTTTAATGGTGGATAATTCCTACCAATTTGTTTTCTACAAAACTCACATATGTAGCTCTTATTACTTTAATAGTAATTAATTTAAAAAACAATTCTATTACTGCTTTATGACAGACAGTCATAGTGAAAATTGTACACTTTTAATTTTTACCAATCTTTTACCTTTACAATAGCAAAATAACTATGTCATATAATTCTTACAGGCAACGTATGGGAAACATGAGAGGCTGGGGTGGTCCCCTTCCTTCCTTTTATAAGGACCAACAGCTTACTCTTCAGAAAAATATAATTCAAACTCAACGCAATTTAGGTATGACCGTCGCCATACCAGCATTTGCCGGACACGTCCCAGTAGCATTTCGTCGGATCTTCCCGAACACAACCCTGACTCCAGTTAGCGTTTGGAATCACTTTCCCGGAAAATATTGTTGTCCCTTATCCATCGACCCAAATGACCCACTCTTCTACACAGTCGGGACAGAATTCCTCAAGGAAGTCATCCAAGAATACGGAACTGATCATGTATACTTCAGTGATCCCTTCAACGAGCTCATTCCACACTCTTCTGACTCCACATATATATCCAAAACATCTTCTAGTATTTATCAAAGTCTAGCTTCTGTCGATTCAGAAGCAGTTTGGTTGCTGCAAGGTTGGATGTTTGTGAACAGTCGTGCATTTTGGAGTCAGAATTTGATAAAATCATTTCTTACTGCGGTTCCAATAGGGCGAATGCTCATTCTGGATTTGATGTCAGAACTTGACCCACAATACGAGAGGACACATTCCTACTATGGGCAACCTTTCATTTGGTGTATGTTACACAACTTTGGAGGAACCCTAGGCATGCATGGGTCGGTGCCTATTGTCAACAGAAGAATAACGCTAACTAGAAACATGAAGAATAGTACAATGGTTGGAGTCGGGATTACACCAGAGGGTATTAACCAAAACTATGTACTTTACGAATTTGCATTAGAGAGGGGATGGGCGCCAAAGGAATTCGATTTAGACGAATGGTTTGACCAATTTCTAGCGACTAGGTACGGACAACTTGACGATAAAGTTGAGGAAGCTTGGCAATTGCTTAGAGTAAGTATACGCATTATTATAGTACAACGCGGCTTTTGTTTAAGAATTAGTTGTAGCTAAAACAAGAATTTAATGTAAAACAAATTTGAAACGCTTTTTTAAATATGCTCAAACATTTCCAGAAATCGGTATACGCTTATCGTGGTTTAATTCATCTGCATGGGAAATACATCATTGCTCGTCGACCTAGTTCCAAATTGAAGCCCGGAATATGGTACGACCCTAACGACGTAAAGGATGCATGGTCAGGCATGTTGAATTGTACTCGGGCAATCCGGGCTTCGCCGCTCTACCAACATGATCTTGTGGACATCACTCGTCAGTTTTTACAAAATATGGGTGATCAAATTTACGTCAATATCATGAAGGCCTATCATGCTAAAAACGAGACTCAACTGGAGGAGTTCAGTCAGATGATGCTAGATCTTCTTACTGATTTAGAAAATATTCTACGAACAAACACCCACTTTCTCTTGGGTAATTGGCTAGAGGCTGCCAAGGATTTGAGTACTGATCCTCACGAAAGGTTTCTGTTTGAAATCAATGCCCGAAACCAAATAACCACTTGGGGACCCACCGGCGAAATCGTAGATTATGCTACTAAGCAGTGGTCGGGTATTGTGAGCGACTTCTTCTTGCCACGTTGGAGGCTATTCCTAACTGATCTTAAAACATCACTGCAACAGGGTACCTGGTTTAATGACAATAAATTTAAGAGAAAGGTTTTCAAGAGAATTGAAAATCCGTTCACCTTTGCCACTAAGGTTTACCCGACCACGCCTAGAGGGAATAGTGTGGCTTTATCTTGGGAACTCTTCCGGAAGTGGGATAGCATTGTGCGCTCTGAAATCCTCACCGAAACAGTTTCAAATAATATAGAAGATTTAGCGATCGAAGTCACACCAAACGTGATTTTTAATTGACTTTATATAGAAGTGCGCTATCGTTAACTATCTGATGTTAGTTAAATTTTTTATGGTAATAAAATGCATAGAAAGTCTCTACTCTTTCAAAAATTGTTGGGAGCAATTCTTGAGTTTTATTGATACACGCATTTATATTTTATAAACGGAAGTTCGCATTTGCACCATTTAAAGTGTTGAAGGACGTTAGTGCGTCTTGACTATTCTCACCACTTACTAATGCACTAAACAGTACTGCGCGTAGTTATCCACGTGTTTGTTTTGGTCTCCGTCTCTTTCATCTCTCTCCTCTTCCCTAAAACCTCTTTAAAAACACGACATTATTCTCACCACACTTGCTGAAATCAAAACCAAACAAAACGAAGGAACGGGGAAACGTCAAAAACCGTCTGAGGTGAATTTCGGTACTACTCCCTTCCTTCGTGTGGTTCACTGCTTGTCAAGCGTTCCGTTTTTTCTGTGGAAATTCTCGGAAAATTCGTGTTGTTTTCAGTGAAAAGTGCATTAATTGACCGATTGCGAAGTGCGCTGCGTAGTGACCGAATTGTTTTGGTGTTTTATTGTGTACGGGGCATTGCACCTTGGGGGACTTGTGAAAATTGGGCGGAGAATTTGCCGGCCATTTGTGATAGTTATAAATTGATTTTTTCTGGCCATCTCCAAATAAACTAGAGTTGTAAATGTTTAGTTTTCAAAAAGATACGCCGAATGTAAGTTTTCCACTGATCCTGTGTATAATTTGTTAGCTTTTATTGATGGAGTAGCAAACTTCTTAATGTTAATTAAATGCAGCTCTTACCATTGTGTCGGTGCCCAACGGGGTGCACAATGGACGACTTGTGAGCTTTTTATGTCCTACAGCCAGTGGACTTTTACCTCCACAAAAATGCTAGCAAGCCCTTTACATTGGAGAAATTTAGACTTCAGTAGTTAAAATTCCTCAAAGTTGTTTGGAATTTATCTCAGATTATTATGTCAAGAAAAGTCAAAGTGGTTTTCATCTTTTCTTTAACCAGGTGATTTCTACTCGAGCATAGGCCAAATTTTGATTATTCGATAAGTTTCAGGTAAGAAAACCTAGAGAAACAACCTTAAGGCCATAAACCTTAATAACGACTGACTCCAAAAATAGGATAATTGTTTTCAACCACTATGAATATCGACCAGATACTAGGCAATCCTAAATTGCAAATTTGCAAACAATGATTCCATTTAAGAACTTACGGCGAATACAATTACCTCCCTGATGAAATTGAATTAAATAAATCGATTTATTATATATAAAAAGAAACTCAGAATAACTCAGAATAAGCACCATAGCAATGTAAGTCAGTAAATTTGTCGATTGATTCTTTCAATTCGACCGAAATTCGATGTGTTATTGTACAATCAGATTTCTTTAAAAGTTGCTTCAGAGAGTTGATTAGTAATATCAGCCCAAAAAATATGTGTTCTTATAAAAAATATGGGAATAATAAATTTAGAGGATGGATAAAGGTCAAGTAGATGTTGATGAACAAATGCTATAAAAGTTACAAAACTTTTGCAAATTCATTACTATGACAGTAAGTTCCTAACAATTGGTTGGAACTAGAACTTTGTTAACTATATCGCTGCACGAAACCATGGGAGGGATACTGCCACTCTCTAACAAGAGAAGTTTTTGCATTCGGGAATTCGTTCGAATTTATAGAGGACCTTTCACTATCTTTTAAAGCGACGAATGTTCTCTTCTATGGCCTGAAGTGTAGTTTCTTGATACAAATTATTATCCCCAAGGATATTAATATAGTTAAGAGATACCTTTAAATAGCCTCTGAGAAAATCTTCCTAATGGACGATAATTTACTTGAACCAAATATTCTTACCAAATAAAATCGTTACTCACGACTCAATTATATAAATTTTAATTATTCTCTTTTAAAACTAAGCGATCTACATAGTCTACCTTATCAGTTCTCTCGAACACGATATTATGTTATAGGCTGTCAACGAAATCCAGGTACAAAACCTCCATTAAAAACAATAATATCGATTATTATCCAGTATTAATTCAATTAAAATTTCTTTTGTACATATTACTCACTCACGGTACTCCAATTGCTCTAACTAGATTTAGTCTGCATTGAATTTTATCTAATTATCTATTTAAAAGAATAGAGTCAAGCGAGAATTTTAGCTAATATAAATATCAAAAGGAATTATTGGATTTCTTTTAAATTGCCATTAAATTTTTTCTCAGTACGATATTTTTTGTTTTTCTGTAACAGGTTTGAAAACGAAAATTCCTTTACCATTATATACTCTAAGTGGAAATGACCTATGTATAGTATATGTATTTGTCTATATATAATAAAATAAAAATAAATTGTAGAAAATTATTTCAAATTTAATGTATGCTGTAATTAATAAAATAATAGAGTTGAACCTCCATGTAAGTAATTGAGAATTATTAACCATTTAAGCAATGAATAAAATGATTATTGACTGATTAAACATAATACAAAAAAATTTTAAATGTGAAATGGCGAATCGTAAGGAATATTCAAAAACGTAGTATAGATATACAAAAATTAGCATTGAGTGTTTGTACCCAAATGTCTTGTAAAAAACATGAAGATTAATGATATTTTTTTTTAAATATCCTTTTTTTTAACATAAATAGAGAAATGAAAGTATGTTTTCTACTGTTTTGTTTTGCGAAATATTTTTCTTCATTTTGGTAGTTACTCAAGCATTATTTGAATTTAATAATTTAATTACTAAAAATATATATATATGTAATTTTAGACAGGATTTATAGTTATATTTATGATTAATTCCTAAAGATTTTAGTTTCTCGTAATTATGACTTAACAACTTAATTTTATCACAATGTCTAATAATAATATCTCCTTTATAAATATATGGCATTTTCCAGATATAAACCATGGCACCGATTAATAAAAATCCGAATATGACGAAAAAGCAAACGGGCACGGTGCCAAAAACAACAGCATCATCGTCGATATCATCGACGTCAACGAAAGCTGCTGAACCACCAGCAGGGACAGCAAAACATTCCTCGGTTGGGAAGTCGCCTTCGTCACGGAAGAACACCGAAATTGTAGTTCCGGTGCGACGAGAAATCAAAGACCTGAATGTAAGTATGCTTTATTATAGTAAGACATAGTTGAAATTCACTTTAATAGACTGTATGTAATTTATTTAAAAAAAAAAAAAACGGTTGATTAATCTAACGTAGTTTGTGATTCGAACAACATTACAATTTGCAGATTTTTTAAAGACTCATTCTTAAGTTGTTTTTTCTATCTGGAAGATCGTATACGAAGACAGTGGTCTGCAAAATGTGCATAAGCATGGTATCGAAAACAGTTCGGTTTACGCAAACCCGAAATCCTTTAATAATTCACTAGCCGCCGTGGTCTTGCAATCCTATAAATATTCCGACCACGTCAGAAATCTCGGGCTCTCTGGCGTTCAATGAATATTTTTCGCGCTATCTAAAAATATACCTGTACCAGTCGAACCAAGAGCGCGAGCAAATGATCGTACAGCCGCCGACGAAATTCAAGTCGGCACTTCAGAAAGGGGAACCGTGATCTACCGCCGTATTTTACGCCGCATTACGAAAGAGTGTAGATCGATCAAACGAACGAAAAAAAGACTTATTATTTTAGAGCTCAAGAAATACAGAAAGAACGATTATTTTCCAAAATCCAATCCATTCGGTATAATCGAAAAAAATATCAAGATTGCGTGCCTATTGACCATATACGAGACTTCTTTGAAAATTCTCGGGCTAATTTTGTATTTTTTCTTCATTTGCAAGGACTATTTTTTATCGGTGGCCGAAACTACAAAGCAGCAGAACAGCGGAACTAGTACGCACCTTGATACAACCTGCTTCGATTTAGGTAAGTCACCTTAAAACTATTTTAGAAATTTTTTTTTGCAAAAAAGGACAATTGGTCAATGACTTAATTTTCGTGAATGTTCCATTGTTGTTTCTATTTTTCGCTCAAAAGAACCAAATATAGCCGTGGCGGAAATGTACAAATGTGTTGAAGAGGAAACTTGCGTAAAAAATTGTGAATAATCTTTCTTATTAATAATTATCTATTTTCACAAACTTAATGTGGGTGAGATGTGACTACAACAAAGTCCATGCGGAGAATATTCAGTGGCGTCGTTGAATTACAAATTAAAGAAAAAGAATCTAAAATGAGAAACACAAAGACATAATCACCGGAATAAATATTATTTCTTCATACAGTCCATAGATGATTCAATTCAATTTATTGTATGTTTAAAATGACAATTTTTCGAGTATTACAGAATTTAATTATTAAGTAGAATAAAGAATAAAAAATAAAGATTTGGAACTAAACTTGCGAAACCTGATAAAATTTACACAATCATTGAAAGACTATTACGTTGATTAAATTTAAGAGAAAAATGAAAGCAATGACCAAGACAACACTTGCAGCTAGTTAAGTACTTTAATCTCAATAATTTTTACACAATATATTTCTAAATGTAGTATTTTGAACCTTTAATTAGATCCGATTTAAATAACTACTATTCATTTAATAAAACATGCCGTGCTATAGGTCTCAAAAAATCCTATCTCTTTCAGATAATTTAAATTTTCAAGAAAATCAAAGATTTTGCTGGCCAGTACGGCCTATACCGCGTCGAAATATCTTCAACAAAGATCTCAGTGAAAATCAGGCATCGTCAGCAAGTCTATCAGCAGCGCCCACTAACAACGTTCCACCAACAAACTATCATCTGAATAACAACAGCAGTGGCACAGGCACAGGAGGTAGTTCCAGTTTGAATTCGGCAGCAGCAGTAGGTGTTGTAATTCCAACAACTCCGAACACAACTGCTTTTGAGGACAACTATAATTTAAATCGAATTAACGTTGGATCAGGCTCAAATCTCAACCAACAGCATCTAAGTGCTGAAGAAATCAACAGTAATCAGCAGAACATTGATTTCGATAGCGCTCTTACCTGGGAGCAGAGATTGAAATTTATTCAGTATTTTTTATCGTTGACTTCTAAATCCATTAGTAAGGTACGTACAGTAGCTTTCTAACGGTAAGAAGAGATATTTTTTATTCTTTTTTTATTTCGTAAGGGCTCAAAGGATTTTGTAAACAAGAACAAGAAAATGGTTAACGAACGTAAAGAGAATGAAATATTAGTTAACTCCGCTAGTTTAGAGGACGTAGCGCCAAGCGAGGTGAATTCTGTTGTGTTGAACGGTTGTTGCGTGTTGATGTCGTTACCTTTTTTATACTCTTTTATGCAAAAAACTAACATAAAATTCTACTAAAAGGAAGCGTTCCTGCAAGCTTATAATAACAAATACACGAAATGTTGAAGACCTTTGAAAGTATTTCAAAACGTTTAAATCGGCGGGAGGCATATCCTACACAAAAAGGTTTAAAAATTATACCATGTGAAATCTGCAAATAAAAAGTTAGAAATAATTATAAACAGACTACATCTACACCACTAAAAGTAAATACTGTCCATCGCCTCCCGCCAGAACTGTACTCCTAAGGCTAGTTGTCCAAATTTTTGCAAAGCTAAGTTTTCATGGTTATCGTCTAACACTTTTTTACGTGCACTAAACTTAGTGATATAAGTTCATTAAAACTGCGATTTTATTAGGACATTATAAAATACATGATGAACTTGAAATAGAAGTGTAAGAGCATTTACTAGGATAATAAAAATAATCTATCAGATATCTCTCAGCTTTTAGTAAGTTTTATACTTCAATTTCCCAGTAATGTCTTGAAAAATGCAAATTTTTTTAGTGACTGCATTGACATTGTATTGGTCGCGACAAATTATATATAAACAGCTAATAACAACATGCTTTTTTTCACCTTAAACTTCTTTTGGATCTCTTTTTAAAAATATAAATACAGTATTTGTATTATAGTGAGAATAAATGCCTTTTATTAAAAAAAAATTCTTCAGACATTCTACTTGCTATTCCAGATACTTTAATTTTATAATATTCGGGAACATTATTTTTCTTTCATTTATTCTCTGTAACTTTTTAATTTAGAGTGAGAAAATCCATATTATTTTATATATCGTGAATTATTTGGATATTACTTTTAATGTATAATTTTCCCTTGAAGTCGCATTAATGGTATTGTGCTTAGAAAAACGTTACTTCCTTATAGCCAAATTAATTCTTGAAAATGTTAGCCTTTATTTTCTCTATTTTAAGCTTTTCTAGATGAAAGGTCTAGACCCTGCCTAGTGTAAATTTGCTGAAAAACTGCTGCATATAAAATCCAAATTCCACTTGCGAAAATTTCGCTAATTTGAATTAATAAATAATGGAAAAGAATTTTAATTCATATAGTCATTTTTCTTGATGAAGTTTTTAGTTAAATATTTGTAAAATGCATATTTTTGTAAAGTGTGGCGTGATTGGTTTTAAACTGTTATGGAAATTATTAATATTAAATTATAGCATTAAATTTTCGTACTAATTAATAAAAGAAAAAATAAAATTAGAATAGAAAACTTTTCCTCTCCAGACAAGTGATACTCGTGCTCAGTCTGTAACAAGCATTCACATGTTAAGTGGGCCAACAACGCCAACTTATGAAGAGCTACACTCAAAGCTGGAAGCATCGAATCGGAATATTCAAAATATAAAGGATCAACAGCAACAGCTTTTAAAGCTTCAGCAGGCCGCCAAACAACACTTAGCTGAAATGGAACAGCTCCAAGGCCAGGCAAAACGACCGGCCCACTTTAACCAGAATGGGTCTGCCCCGCCTGACTACGAATCAGTAGAACAAGTGCATAACGACATGTCTAACCTTGTAAATCGTATGAAGAATTTGACATCGTTCATCCAAGGACAGCATGAACTGAGCAGTCTACTCGGTGAGGATGGACCGGAAATTCTGGCCGAACAAGAGGCGCTACAAAAGAAATTGGAGGTATACAAGAAAATCATCTCTTTTTTTTAACAGGGTCTTCAAAGAGATAATATTTCAGGATCTCAAAGCACAGAGGCAGGAAATGAAGAATCTTGTCTCGGAATTACAAGATATAAACAATTCCGTGGATAAATCTATTCAAAATCAGAATCATCAGGACACTGCGTCTGCACGTGTTGTTCCTATTGAATATCAGAGAGTGGTTCCCATTGAACTGGTGGGTTCGTCTAAGTCGCAAGATCATAGCTCAACACCCAATGGAAATTACCAGCAACAAAGTGGACTCTGCAATGGTGTAGTAAATGGGGTTCATAATGGTACGGAAACTAGTTCCAACTCAGAAGAAGCTGGAAGTGAGAAGAATGAAGAAGAAGTTTCAAATGCCATAGAGGAAACCACGGAACTTATTCAGCAAAAGATGGCAGATATAAATGCTATGAAAAATCAACTACGTCGGTTGAAAGAAATGATGGATACTGTTCGAATGATTGAAGAAAAGACTGAAGGTAAAAGCCCTAGAGAAATTGGTATAGAACTAGGTGATGGCGATAGCCGCAGTGCTCCTAAAAGTCAGAATACAGAACCGTTAGTTTCCTCATTCTCGAGATGCGAGAATGATGAAATTCTATCCGCTGAAGAGGAAGCTATGACTGAAAAAGTCCGAATGCTACATGAAATGACTCAGGATTTAAGGGAACAGGCAGCTAGCATGGCATCAGAACGCGATCGACTTAAAGCTATTAAAGACGAAATGAAAAGACAGAAAGATCAACTGGAACAAAAAAATCGAGACGAGAGCACAGCAAGAATTGTGAACAATATTCAAGCAAATAAGGAGGCTGAACGTGACTTGCTAAAAGCCGAATACGAAGCAAAACAAAAAGAGTTTGAAAAGCTATGTGAACGCCTACAGAGTGAAGATCATTCTCCTAGAGATGGAGAGAATGAAGATGATACACACGAGAATGAAACTGTAGAACGAACAGAAAGCAAACGTGAACAAAATTCATATTTCACTGATAATTGGCGGCGATCACACGCTATTTCCGCTAATTCGCCTGCACATGGAAAGCATTCTGGAAATTTGGCAATGACTCCCACAAGGGGTAAAGATAGTGCAGACTCTGGAGCAGCAGATGTACATGGTGTAGCTTCTCTAGAAGCTGGTAGCCTACAATCAGGTAGTTCTCGCAGCTTCAGCATGCCTCCACCTATGCGCAATTTAACGAATCGTGAAGCTCCATGGAGAAAAGCATCGCATGACAATTCACAGTTCGATCCTTATTCAGGGGCTGCTCCACAACCCGCGATTCCTGTACCTAACTGGAATCCCTTTTGCCACTACAATATGCCTTGCTCCCAACATTGCCATCACGGAAATTCAATGTCAGACTGCGTTTGCAGTCATCAAATTCACAGCAATTTAGCAATTTCTAGTGCATCCAACAACAACCAGCAACAGATGACTACACCACATAGTGGCGTGACTACAAATGATCCGATGTTACTCCAGCAATTTATACAAACTCAACAAATGCTGATAAACTCAGTTTGTCAGTGTAATCAACTCTTATGGCACCAGCAGAGAGAGATCAACAATTTAAATAACGCGGTGCTTTTGGTAAGTGACCAAAATTTAGCTAGGGGAGATTTCGATCGATTAGGTTTATTTTCAGCTACAAGAACGTCTCCTGAACCCAGCATCGAGCAATAATTATGATCTACCTTCTATTGGTACAGCCAATAGAGCTGAATCAGTTCCACCAGCAGGTGTAACTGTAGCCAATAATTTATACGCAACCGCGAACAGAGCAACATCGGAACAATCACATCCGCCACTACCCTTCCAAACAGCTCTTCCACCTATGTCACCAAACAGATCACACTTTCACAACTACAATTACAGCAACACCTTTCAACAGCACCGCAGAAATATAAACAATATTCAACACAACAATCATCTAATGTCTTCTCACGCAGCATATAACTTCGCTTCAGCAGAACAGGGTTCTTCAATGTACACTGCGAATAATTGCTCCCAGCTTCCACCACTACATAATCAAGTAAACTACAACAATGCTCAACAAATGCAACAACAACCTGGCTTCCTCAACAATGATGGTCCCCACCAACATCATCCAGCCCCACCAATTTTTATGCACCACCACAACAATACCATTACTCCAACAGGGGCCGTACAACAGTCTGTACATCCTAATAATAATTCAAATCTCCTCAGTACCCAACAGAATTGCTTGAGTTCACCAACAGCGGGCAATGGTAATCAGTCGGCAGCCGCCAATGCACCATCTTCAGCTCCAAACACTTCTAGTAGTAATGCGGCCGCAGCGGCAGCTGCCCTCAACAACCAAGTGCCACCCGGCAATAGGGCCAACAACTATTGGGACAACTTTCGAAGGTAAACAAGTCAACTTCTACTACTACCACAATATATAGATCTATTGGCTGCACGACTCTTCTTTTAAAGTTCTTTTGTTTACTTTTTGTTCCATTGTTGCTATTCTTTTTCATTGGAAAATAAACTTCTTTGCTAAGGGTGGTGGGCTATTTGATTCTCTTGTACTTAAGTTTGTGAATTTTGTCCAGTTAATTTTAAGGTTTCTATCTTTGTTTGGTTGTCTTGAGTTTATGTTCAAAGTTAGTTTTCTTTTTCCCATCTTAGTAGCTATTATTATTAAGTTTTGCTGAAATTATTCCTACTTAGAAAAAAGAACATTTAGTACGACATATATAAATTTGAAAAAGAAAATTGGTATAGCAAAAGATTTAAAAACAAATTTCCTTAGTCACCTGTAGAGCAACTTTGGATTCACAAATTCACGAAAACGTTAACACCCTAAGTATTTTAATGAGAAGGAAAACATAAATCGAATTAATCTAATCCGAGGACAAGGTATTTTCATTAATTCTTTGGAGCACTTAGACGGAAAAGTATACAAGATATTTTTCACATTATAATCATTGATTCTTAGAGTCAACATGGACGTCCTTTGCAGTCCAAAAGTTAAGAATTTGTTTGTCCTTATCTTAATTAATATGTTCACACATCTTATATTCTCACGTACGTCTATCAGAATGAACAAAAATTCACTGAATTCATAAATAAATCAATTTCCTAAAAACCATTCTAAAATAAAAGTGAAGCTTTAATAAATTCTTTGCTTTCATGTTACAATTTTATATTTTTAAATGCTGAAATTATCACTTAATTTTTGTAGTTTGGTTGTTTTCAAACAAATTAATTCGTTTTTTGTCGAATTTTTTGTAAGGTTCTAAACGCTTCCAAACTTTTAGAAATATTAATTTTTCTTTAAAAATTATTTTATTTTTATTACTTTTATTCAATAGTAAATTTCAATGTTCTTGTCTTCCATTGCTTACGACATGTTTTCTTAAAGATTATTCAGAAATTGAGTAATCAATAGGTCGGCTTTCCATGCCAATTTAATGGTTAGATTAAGAACATCTTTTATTAGATTCGATATTTTTCTCATTAGTAAAACATTCGCATTTTAGTTTCTTGCTTTTATATTTTGCCTATCCGGGAATTCAGAACGTCTTACTTTTTATATGATCATAAAATTATAAAATAGAAGGAATTACAAATCCATACTTTTCGCCATCAGTTCAATTTAATACGGTATCTTACATACATATTTTTTAAAAAACTTGACCGTATTTCAACCACTGGTATGGACATTATAAAATAATGTGAATTAAGATCGGTTTCTACTTTATACATGCTATGTAAATATTAGAATTTAATGTATCTGTATTTCCTAAACTGATAAGTGAATAACGTGAATATTAGTGGTAATGGCAAGTAAAAGTACTCTAAGTGGGTTATTTTTAGCCATTTACACATGCTTTAAAAGAACTACTTCTAAAATATCGGCGTTATGACACAAATAAACCTTTTTCCAAATGAAGACTTTGAGTAAACATTATTTAACAAGCAAAAGTGATTTATTATTCATTGTAATACACTTACTATTCACAAAATTAATAAGAAATTTGTTGTATGTGCGAGCGCGAAAAATCAAATCGATTTTTCTGACTTCCTAAACAAATTATGGTTGGTATTTAAACAGAAATGCCACTGATAAAATAATTAATCTCTCAACGGACGAAATTGGGAAAAAAGAAACATATAATTATCAGTTTTTTTCAGTATTCTGGTAAGTTCGTGTGGAATTCTGTGGAATTTTTTGCGTGATTAAAATGGGTTTAGTGTTTATCAAAAATAAAACACATATTTTCGGTTATACTAACATATAGTGGTTTAATAAAGAAACAAACAAAGCTTTTTAGTATTGAATCAAAGGTAATAAAAAGAAAAGCTTAAATACGTAAAAATTAGAAATTAATTCTCATAATCAGTAACTGATTATTATAAAGTAGATATAATAAAAGGGCAGCTTTTTTATATCAATGTTTGATTTTAATTTATAACATTTTTTGTTGACAAAATTAAGAATTTCATGCAGAGTTTGGTTTATTTTTTTTAAATTTTTTTCATTAAATATTTAAACGTAATTAAATCAGTTTTCCTTCGCTGCAGCTATTCACGACAAAATCTTCTATCAAGCAATTCCTGCAAAAGTAATGAGGAACAAAACCAGCAACAATTGAGCTCCTCGCCATTTGGGACCAATACAGGAATGAATACGAATTCAAATGGATTCCGCAATCTACAGCACGTGAACGAGACAGGAAGTCTGTCCACTAACAATTTGACGCCGCCTACATTCGACAACAAATATATTCACACGTTTCGAAATCAAATCAATGTGAATCCGATATCCCAATCACAACAGCATCCAGTGCCTTCTGGAAATATAACAATTAATGACACCGATGCAAATATTTCACATGAAATGCCACCACATAATAACATGGGACCGTCGCATGTAAGTTTAGGACAGCAGGCCAATCAGATTTCGCAACAGGGTAACCTAAATGAAAACGATGACCAGAGTTACAATAACACGAACAGCACCTGTGGAAGCAACAACAACAGCAATAGCGTCACTGCCATCTTCGGAAGTCCTGATTTCAGAAATATGAACTTCAACTTTGGCGCCAATGAACTCAGGAAGAAAATTCCTATAAAGGCGTCCTGCAGCACAAAGCGTCTGAGGCAAACTCAGTCGGCACCTTTGAACGGAATGCTGCCAAACAACCACCGTCTGACGGCCGGTGCTGGTCCAGGTTACGGGCATGCAGAAAATTTTTCACAGCATCAAATTGGCCCACAACAATTTAATTTTGCTCAAGGCGATTTCCGGCGCTCAGAAGGAGCTGTTGGAATCGACGAGACGTCCGATGAGATAAAAAGAAATCTCTTGGTAAATGCTTTGAAGAGTGATAAGTAAATGTATTCTTCTATATAGCTAGGTATAAAAATTACAAAATATTCTTTTAAGGTTTACATCAAAGTTCTTCGAATCCCTCAAAGAAGATGTGTACCGGGAAATCTACTCTGTTATTCTGGCAACCGAATGCCATCCTCACTACTTGAACCAATTTTTCAAGGAACTACTTTTGGTCCCTTCCTCAGATCCCCTTCGGAATATTGTAATGCAAGCTATGCATGACTTGTACAAGCGTTCGTGCACAAATGATGCTGAATCCAGTGATGGTTACAACGATTTAGATTTCCCCAACAGCAGTAATGATGACAACCAGATGAATTCTGTTCCATCTCCAATGATGCAAAATAATGAAAATTTAGAAGGTGCTAGTTCTTTGACTCCAGAAAATAACAGAGACAATGAAATCATGAACGGCCTTATAAACTCACCGGAATTAAGGCGACTGGCTTATAAGATTATGTTTGAGTCCAGATCACCTACTAGAATGGATAAAGGAAAGAAATCTGGTATAAAATACGATGGCGAGCCTCCAACAGACTCTCTTAAGGTAATAATATAATATTATAAACAGTAAAAAAATTTAACATTAGACTGTGTTTATTAAGTACTCTTGATAACCTTACGTAAATATAAAAGTTTGAAACTTTATGTGTACAATTATTAGTCTAAAAGTTCCAGATTTGCATTTGATTAACGACAAATTTTCTGAAAAGCGTATTGTTAAGAAGTACTAAGCACAACACCGTTTTCTTTGCAAATGAGCTTAAAAATATATATAATTTGTGATTTTTGAATTTTGAACTTATCTAAATTTTTTTGCTCTCCTCGACTTTATTGCAGATTCCTAATGAATTCTATCGGCCAGACTATGAGCTAGTGAACCATGTGATGTCGAGTATTCGGAGCTCAATTCGATCCCAGCATATAGATGACGGTGCCATGATTCGCATAGCCAAGCTTACATTTTCTACATTGGAAAATCTATCTCCATCTATTAGCAGGAGGAAGATTCAAATAGATCGTAGTCTAATTTCACCTAAAGAACTCTACAAGAAGATGAGGTCATTTGAAATACGCGATAGAGAAAGTTTTCTCGTTCGTTATGAGGCCTACTTGCAAACTCTCTTCGTGATGAAGATAATCAACGAAGATGCGAATAATATAAATTTAGCTAATCGTAAATCCCAGGAGAATGTCGTTGCGCCCTCTGTAATGACCTTAGCGAACGCCTTGTCGCTCTCAAATGAGGATGTTCAACATTTAAGACGACATGCTCAAGCTTGCAAGTCAAATATTCCAGTAATCGGTGAGGAGCTCCAGTTAGGTTTAGGCGTCCCTAGGAAGAACACTGGGCACGAGTGTGTTGCTTCTTCTGGTTCAGATCGCTGTCTAACGCCTCAGCAGAGCGTCACTTCTCTTCATAGCCAGGCTCCAAACTTGATAACCTCAGCAGACGTAGCATTAGTTTTCAACTCCATTGGAACCAGTGGAGCCCAATCACTCCAGCAACAAGAGCACGCCTCATCACCCTGTATTTCCAGTAATAATAACAACATGATGAACGAAGACCTGGCCGAAGCTGATCAGATTTGCTCCGCTAACAGCTCCATTGTTAATCCTGCACCTTTGGGCGCTGGATCTGCCCGCGGAAGTTTCTCGTCAGAGTATCAGCCCAAAAGGCCTGCAAATGAAAACTTTGCTAATGAGCACGACTCTGGTAAAGAAAACTGCGTACATTTCATGGGGCCTGGCTACCAAGGATTTAACAGGGATGCTCAATCCAACTCTACTATTGATCGAGAAAATTTAGAAGACGGGTATGATGGTCTCGCCTATGGCAGCTTCCACCCGGATCCAGATGATAGTAATTCGGAAATAATTAGCTCAAGCGGAAATTTGGACACTCATCACTCCGAAGGTGAGGCCCAAACAGGCGTTGGCGTTTCTGAAGCTGCATGTGCTTTAGGGTTTCCGGTTATTGCTCGCGAAGCAACAGGAAACTCGGAGGCTTGTGCAATGCCTGATAGCAGTTCCGGATCCGGAAACAATAGCCACCCTGGAAACACCGCCAGCGACGCCACGGCGAAGAGAAACAGTGTTCCATGAATTTTGCTTCATTTTTGCTTCAGAAATTGCACCCCATTCCACTGCAATTCAAATTGAGGTTTCTTTTTATAATATTTACTTTGTCGCTTCGATTTTTGTCGTTGTGCTTTTGTCTATTGTTTTAACATTCAGCGTATTCACTCAATCGAGAAATTTGTGATTTCTACGTTATATTTAGCCGTACACGTAAATAAAATGTACCTACATATTTAGAGGATCTTTCAATCCATTTATCACAATGTTCAGATTTTTAAGAGAAGGGGAAGTGGTCTAAAACTTCATTACATTTAACCCCGCTACAAATTTCCTTGTTAAATATTCATCGACTTTTACGAAAAAAAACAATCGTACGTATACTAAATAAAAATACAAAATCTGTTTCATATATAAATATTTACTTAGAATTCAATATTAAAGGGGTAGTATTTGTGTTTCCGCATACCGTCGAAGGGAATTAACCTGATTCCCCTATTATAGCGGTCTATTAATTTCATTTCTTCTTCAGTAAGCTCAAAGTCGAATACCTGGAAATTCTCCTCTATTCTCGATTTTGTTACAGATTTTGGGATGACGACCGTTCCATTTTGAATCGAGTATCTTAAAACGACCTGGGCGGGAGTTTTGCTGTAACTCTTAGCTAAATTGCCGATAGTTCTGTCGAAAATGAAGCTCGGTCTCTTGTTTGTGGGATCTAGCCGACCGAGGGGACTGTACGCGGTTATGACGATTTCACGCTGTCTACAGAATTCGATGAGTTTCTTTTGATTGAAGCCCGGATGACACTCCACCTGATTCGTGACCGGTTTGATCTCGCAGGTCTGCAGAACGCGCTCAATTTGCTCACTGTTGAAATTCGAGACACCGATGCTACGCACAAGTTTCTTCTTCACAAGACTTTCCATCGCCTTCCAAGTGTCTACATAGTCGACATTCAAGAATGACCTGGTTCCCGCGGGAAAATGTATCAGGTAGAGATCTACGTAGTCCAAACCAAGACTTTGTAAAGATGTTCGACAAGCATGCTCGACTACTTCAGGACCATGGTGCTCTCCAGCCAATTTGGTCACAATGAATAGATCCTCGCGTTTAACCACTCCTTCGTTGATCTTCGCGTGTATTGCCCGACCAATTTCCTCTTCATTGTTGTAGACGTAGGCCGTGTCGATATGTCGGTAGCCGCAGTCAATGGCCCATTTTACAGCAGTTTCGCACTCGTTCCGGGAAGCCATGTAAGTGCCCAAGCCCAGAATGGGCATTTCCTCGCCGTTATTCAACTTTTTTTTCGGAGCCAGAACCATTTCGTTATGCTGCCAATTTGCTTCACTGTTAACAAGGTACTAGGATCTCAAAAGTAACCAATCCGTCCGGCTGTGGCGGTAGCAGACCGATAAGATTGCGTCATATCATTTGGGGAGATATTGGAGGTGTAGCCAAGGTTAAGTTCCCAGTGACTTTTTCCGACCTGGTCATAATCAACAGTGGCTAGGGTTACCGTTTTTAGTTTTAAAGATATGTTTTTGATAGTTTTAAAATCTAGATAATCTAAATACGTACAACCACTTTTTTCTTTATCTTCATTTAAATTTAGGATACTTAATTGTACTAAACGCTTCAATCTTATGTATCGCAAAAAAACTTTAATTTGTTATTTCCATTGCGATCACACATGAAACTTCGACTTTTATTTTAGAAAATGCAGCTATTATAAAGAATGTATGCCAAATTCAATTCATCTGCAAACACTTTGAGATTCTAGATTCGTAAATTAACTCGGCGAGCCCGAGTAAAATATATCCGACAAATTCAAAACGCTGATAAGTAACTGTGCATTTGAACAAGTTTGTGTGTTTTTTACCTTTCCATATACTTGCTATTAATAAAAAAATATACATTTAACTAAATAAATAAGTAAAATACATTAATAAGAAAATTATCATACGCGGCTAAAATACACCCCACCTGTCGCTCACCGGGTTAATGCACATAGAAATAATCTGGATAGCTACATCCTCTAGGCTGCGGCAACACCAATGGCAAACAAGAGGAAGAGTGTGGCGTTGCTAATAAAGGAGTCCTTAATTATCCACTAGGGGCCGGGGACACCGTCCGATGGTTCGGTTAGTCTTCTACAGAGCAAAATCCACCTTGAGATGACTCACCTGGTCATTATGTATCAGAGTGGCAAATACTTCAGAATTCGATCGCCCAGCTCAGGTGACAAATGAGGAAATGTCTTGGGATTTCCCCCAAGGCTAGTGTCATTTGAGTTCTAATTCCTAATACTTTTATTTATTTGTAAGTAATTAGATTTAATTCAAGAATTTTGCTGCCTTTTGCAGTGGTATAAAAATGACCAATTTACTTAAATGGACTTGTTTAGGAGACTAATGTTTATATTTTCTTCCTTTCTGTAGAGCCGTTACAGATCTAATAAATACAAAAACCTAGTGATACGCGTGCTTGCTGAGAAATGGCTAATGGCATCTCCTATTTAACAAGAAATATGTACAGTAGTCCCTCAATTTACGCGGATTCACTTTAACGCGCTTGACCTTCCAGAGCCAGAGTAGCAGTGAAAGATTCGTTTAGCAAGAGGTTTCGAATAAACAACATTAAATTAAAGCGTATTTTTTTGTTGCTGGTGAGTTTTCAAAAAACCTCTAGATAAAGCTTTCCTATGGCAGTAATAGCTAAATACATATTTGATAATGTGGAATGGATCCTTATTTTAAATGGCTTTGCATGGTTCCACTAATGCACTGTTCGTGAAACCAAGTGCCTGCATGAATGGAGGGATAACTGTATTATTGATTCAATTTTCTTTTAAAAGTTTTATGAATGCAAGGCATTAAGAATTTCCAAATTTTTGTTGTATGTCAACAATCTGAATTCCACTCAGTACTTTCCACCTGCGTGTTAAAGTATTTCGAAAAATTAAATTCCATTCTTCTACGTATTCTACCAAGTGTCTAAAAATCGTCTCTAATTTTAAAAAAAGTATTTTTCTGTTTCTAGTTTGTGTTATAATAAAATACATTCTTGTAAATAATACATTCACAGCTATTTAAAAAAACGTATTTATGAATTTTTTCTGACAATAGAAAAAACACTGGATAAAAACATACAGAAAATTTTCTACGTTATATTTACAAAGTTAGAAAAACGCATTTACGGTTTATATTTTATATATTGAATGCGTGCTATTTTTCTCGCAAGCATATACCAACAAATTGATGCCAACAATTGATAGAAAATTGCTCATTGAACCACTGGTACATCAATCAAATCAAGTTTGGAAATATTTGAAATTTTGATTTTTCTTCTTCATTAAGAAATGTTTACTTTGTGTTACAAGCCTTTCCCATATTTAATCAACTTCAATTTTAATTTTAATACCACATAACACGGTTTCACTTTAGGGAGGAATTAAAAACTAGGTTTAAGGGTACTCTGAAAAGAAAAAAATTAAATTAGAAAATAAGGAGAAAATAAAAGTTCTTTTTTATAAAAGTATAAATTTTGTTTAATATAAAAAAAAAGATACAAGAAATGTTAAAATCTGAATACAAATATAATTTGCATTCTATTTCTTATGTCACTGTTAGGAGTTCTTAGAAATAAAGCATACACCTAAAAAATTTAATTTAAGCGTCGGTTACATTGTCTCTTTTAAAGTCATCAAGTCTGGACTGCAGCGATCTCTTAACATACAATACTAGACTAGCCGTCGACTCCTACAGCGTGTCATGGATTTTAGATTATTTTATTTTAATGTATCCAAAAACAAATACTTTTTAATTAGATTAGTTTAGAGAAAATGTCTATATTGGGATAACTAAAGTTAATACGTTAGTTGTCAAATAGTTAAGATGATATACGATAAGTTAAACTGTTCTTAAGTATATTGAGGTATGCGATGATATGTCTTTGAAGCCATTTAGAAGGTGTTACAGTTAATCAATAAACATTTCCATCAATCCACAGGGGGGAAAAATCCAAATTTGAAAAGTACTTATGCAAATGTTATTAAATTTATCAAAGGAAACGTTTGCTTATTACAAATGGGGTAGTGCATGTACTTTTACTATTTTTGCGCATAACTTTGGATAAACATAATTTGTAATAATGAAGTCATCATCAGTGTTCACGCAAAAGAATTGTGTATTGTACAAAATTTAAATAGTGTTGTTATTTAGTAGAATTTGAATGGCAGTTGTTTATAGCAATAAATCTTAGTAAATGTGGAAAGCTGTGCGTACAAATGCAACTAGCTAGAAAGAGGATTGCTCAAATATCACCCTTTGTTAGTTACTATTTATAAAAATATAACATAAAGGAACGCATACCTTCTTTTTGCTGACATCCAACGGCTGGTTTATTGAGAAAATTTAAGGAAGCTTAAAAATACTTAACAAAATTGTAAACTACTATGAAAAACAGTAAGAGCGATATACAAGAATAATTTCCGAAATAATTTTTTGTCCAATTTTTGTACTTGAGGTCTTGAATATAGTAAATGGCAAAATATTACAATCAGTGTTTTATTAAGAACAATAAACTTTCTCATTTCGAGACACAATCACTGCTCACTCTAAGTCCTTATTGATCTAAATCTTCCGGTTTTATTGTCAGCCAGAAAACGGAGAAAATTATTTCGTTTATTGATAATAACCAATAAATGTATTCAAATAAATAAAAAATCTAAAGAGTAGTATTAAATATTTATACATAGATGAGACTCTGATCTTTAGCATTTGGAGAACACATTCTCTTGTTCAGTCCCTTTAAATAAACTAACTACTACAAGACTGAAGACAATAAGTAATTACGAATTAGTGCAGTTATATAGCAGTAGCATAGCAGCAAATTCCGCCATTTTATTTAGAGATTACCAATTTGCCGAAACCTTCCGTCTTGCACAAGTAACAACGACGCATTGTGTCGACGATGTGTTTGCATGTCTTATTTTTTCAAAAGCTAAAATCAAATTGTCCGTCTTATGAACTAGCTAAACAAATATAAGCGATGAAATCATTTTTCTCACGTTATCGTTCGGCTCTGCGGAATGCTCTACCATGGAATTCTCAATGTTCGAGATCTGCACCGATCTGTTGTAGGCATTGAGGATTCGCTCGAATTTTTCTTCACTTAATGAAATTGGTTTTATTGTCGACACTTCCATGTACCTACATAAAAGTGAAATTGTTTTCTCTTAAGTAATTAGCTGCCATTGAAATATACTTACTTGCTTGCTTTATATTTCTCTTGTATTGCTTGTTGTGCTAGTGTTAGTGACAAAGAATGCGTTTTGCTTAAATGTAAAATCACGGTCTTCAAAGTCTGCAAGGAATACGTTGTAATTTCTTCCAATTCGGGGCACCAAATTGGAAAATCTAAAATATATCGAGATAAGGCTAATGCCGCTGATGAGATTTGTGAAGGCAAGAACTGCAGGTAAGGATCACCCAACAAAAGAGACAATTCAGCAATGTACTAAAGACGAAAAACAGCTATAATGCAGCATTTCCATGTATCAAGAAGCACTTACCATTGCCAAAAACTTGACCTGGTCGGGCATTTCGTAAAGAACTGCATATGTATTGACAAAAGCTAGATTTGTTGGAACGCACAAGTCAAAATGAAGAGCTCTTAAGATAATCTGTTCCATTTTTAAGACTTGTGCCTTCGTATAGGTGTCGTCTGTAATAAAGACAAATTCACCCACATCTGGAGGATAAATTTCTTCATATTTTCTAAAATTTAATATTAAACAATAGATTGTGAAAATTCAAACATTTACACGACCTACGCTGCAATAAACATGGCAGCCGTCCCAACTAGTTGTAATTTGGCTCTAACCACAGACATTATACTTAAGAAGCGATCAATGTAGGATACAGCAAGGTAAAGAGTTTCATTGTGCAGGCGATATTCCTCCGCAACTTCCACAAGCCAGTCAACGAGGATAGCTCTCATTGAGTAGTTTATATCGGGTTGTCTGCTCATGTACGTTGCTTTCGGGCGGAATTTTTTCTAAAACCAAAAAATATCCATCCTTGTCCATCTTTCAATTATAATTCCTATTTACCTCCCTATCTCTAAAGTATTCCAAAATATTGGATTGATACTCTTCGACCTCAAAGAACCGTTCGCGATCATTTCTTGGCGGAGGAGGACTTATGATATTTTGCTTATTTTCATCATCGATTATTGACTTGTCTATTGACATAGGTGACATGATATCACCCACAGACATGGGTGTCTCAAGCAGTACATCTCGCGTCGAAGAAGAAATATCTCGTAATGGATCCCTGTAAATATAAAATCAAAAAATAAGCAAAACTATAACGGTATTATACAGAATGACTTGGAAAAACTTTAATGATTCTCGTGAATAGCTTAATTAATGTTAGCTTTGAGATATATCAAAACGTTTACCTTAGATAACCTGCATTTGAATTTAATTTTTTCCAGAAAAATACAAAATGAATGAATTTGCTTTGATTTGCTGAGGCAACTAGAAATGTTGGAGCTTTATAATAACAACAGTTGTGTTTATAATCTGCAATCTTCAATATTCTTTTGGTAAGAACACTCCTAAATATTTACTATTTAAATTGCTTTAACTACTAACTAGTTACTTTATTTGGTTTTCTTGTCTTACTGCCAGTTCATAACATGGCTTTCACATGCATTCTCTAAAGCCCATGCAACTCATGCGCGACTTATCAGGATTTACTTAAGGCTTAATTGCACCTGAACTAATGGAATTATTTTTCAGAAAAACTCCATAGGTGATATTTAAAGGCATAGGCAGACATACAGAACTGTGTTGCAGGATAGCAAACAAACTCTTGTTTACCAACAAGAAAGACTATTTTTCATTAGGGAACTACATCCTAGAACATAAAGTACCTAATGGGTATTCTCTGAATACTTACCTTATTGCACAATTGGACGTATTTGCACAGGCAATGCTATCTTTCTGCTTGACAGCATTTTGTCGATCTTTAATCTCGGACGCGCTGTCCTCGTACACAGAGAAGCTTTTGAATTGCTCAACTGGAACATTGGCAAGAGTTTTTTTCTGTTGCTGAATTTTTGCATTTCCGAACCCCTCGGTTGTATTTTTCACCTTATTGACTTTGATATCACGAAATGCCTATAATTAAAAAAAGAAAAGCCCTCTTTATAATCTAACAGTCACCTACTAAAACCTAACGGTAAAGCTATTTGAATTCAAAAGAAACCTAAGTTTGAGGTTACGTGATCTGCTACACTTACCGTCTTCCCTGCTGCACCCTGAACATTTTGGGACACATTATTCAGAACTGCGAATGTCGCTCTTTTGTCTTTAGCCCCTTGCGCATTTCTCGATTTCTCAGGGAATGCATGGGTAGCGTTTTCTTTTTCCGAATCTTGATGGATGTGGAACGTCGCCATGTTTTATATCCCGCTAGTCAAACCGTAATGCACGATCGCACGAATATCTACGTCTCGACGAAACTTCTGCTGTTGCTAATAAAATAAAACCCGCCTTTCTTAGCTAGGAATCCTTTTAAAGGCGGGCTTATTTAGGCAGCAAGAAGAAATTCCGGTAAAACAACAAATTAGATAAAATCGCAAACCTCAGAGGTTGTAATTTGTTTTCTACAATTCTTACGAATATCTCACGAAAACATCGTTATAAACTTGAGCAACGCGTAAAGGCACTAACAAATACTTTATCTATAAATTCACGTTGCTAATTAAATTGGCAGGAAGCGCGGAACGCCTGCTTATTTCCAAAACGAAACAAAGTGCGTCTGCATCGAGCTGCAAAAATTTACTCGCAGGCGGAAAAGCGGCACAATCTGGCGGGAGGTTGAGGTAAGCGAGAATGAACCCTAATCAGCAGACATAAGGCGGAAAATCGCTTACACCATATATAAAAAAAAGAGAAGGCAGCTGCTATGGTGAATTTTTTAACATTAGGGTGTGTTCTTAACGTTCTGGGAAAGCGACGACACTATTCTCGTTATTTATAAGCAATGTATTTATTTTCATTATTTATTTAGTTCTTAGATAATTGATATCTCTAATAAAAGACTCATGCGCTTCATAAGAGAAAAACACTTATTGATCAAATGACTTCAATTATGTCACCCTGTGTTTTGACATTTTGCTGCACGTGTGCTTTTGTTTGGAAACAAACTGAAAGGAGTGCTCTAAGAATTTCCACCAAAACCTTAAATTCTTTCGCATGGCTGAGCAATATAAGTGAGAATTAAATAAATTCGAAAATGTATAAAACAATATTAAGTTGGCATTGTAATTTCAGGATCATTCATCCGGTCAAATACTACCGAGACTACCTCAACCAGAAGATTCGTCCAGATGGAAGGGAATTTGATAAATTCCGCCCCCTTGGCCTGAACGTAGGCTCCATTACAACTGCAGACGGCTCTGCAGTTGTCCGCAATGGAAACACAATCGTAGTATGCGGTATTAGAGCGGAAATAGCCAAACCAAAAGGCAGTGAGCCGCAGAACGGCTATCTGGTTCCTAATATTGATCTCATCTCCTTTTGCAATCCCAAGTACCGCACAGGATCTCCTGAGGATGCGGAGGCCTACACTTGTGCCCTTAATGATATCCTTCTTAACTCAGAAAGTATTGACCTTAAGGAACTGTGCATTTTCAAGGAAAAACTGGTCTGGTGTCTTTACTGTGATGTCTCGGTTCTGGACCATGATGGTTCCGTCATTGATGCAGCACTGGTGGCAGTAATTGCCGCTTTGAAAAGTCTGCAGTTACCTAAGGTTAATTTCAATGCTGAAATCGAGAAAATCTCCGTTGATACAAGCATTAAGAAGGGAATTACTGTGAAGGCACTTCCAGTCGCAACGACCTTAATGCTGTTTGAGGAGTAAGTGGGTTCCTTTGTCCTTCAATGCCAAAACTAATTTAAGTTTTTAAAGTAATGTGATCATCACGGACCCTACAGCAGAAGAAGAAAATCTTTCCAGTTCAGTTATAACAATCGCCGTTTGCAATTCAGAAGTGTGCTTCATACTAAAACCTGGAGGCACACCGTTCAGCCAGGAGCAAATGGATGTTTGCATCAAACAAGCTTTGTCCAGAGAAAAAATTGTTCTTAAATTGTTAAAAGAAAATTTCAAATAATAGCCAATCTGCAGTTTTAGTCCCTAGAAAAATCTCACTCAGTCCCAAGAAAACGACAACAGTCCTCAAGTCGACAATTTATTTCCACCTTGAACTAGAAAATTAGAAAAAAAGAACTTTAGTCCGATCCTCGCGGAGTCGTCCCAAGTACAAATAATAGCAAAGTGCTAATTACACAGGTGAAGCTGAATAGGACGTCGGAAATGAGAACGAATGTGAGCCGTACGCAGCTATACTAGGCAGAAGCCCCGCATTGGGGATGATATTCCAAGAGAGGCTAAGGGTAACGTTAGAATTCCTAAAAAACATCCCGATTAAGGAAAAATTATTCACCCAATCGAAAAGACCCTCACCTTAGGAAATGTCCGTCGTCCCAGAAATAATATTTTGTATTCATGTTTTTAAAATCAAGCACTGTGTTCTCGCCGCGTAATATGATTTTATCCCATAACACAATCTGATTGAGCTTATTCTCCTGCGTCTCATATTCTGCCGTAAGGTACAAGAAGAGCTGCTTAACATTCCAGTTGAAGAGGCTGCTCAAATTTGTTTGCAGGTCGAAGGTAATGTACCCCAAGTCATGCTTCTCCCTCAGGGCACCAAAGTCCGGAACGTTCCTACTTGAAAGCAGAGATCATTCAACCGGAGGCTCAAAGGGTTAAATGAAAGAATACTTACACCAGAACTTTGACTGTATTTATTTTAGCTTCCGTGCGGTAATCTAGGAAGAGGGTTGATATAAAGCAGCAAAAGGTTAAGAAAGCCAATACGCTTAGGGAATAGGCTAGTATTGCGTTTCCTCGGGTAAGAACTGTATGCATTTTGATTTTTAAAAAGCCGATGTATTTAGAAAAAACAAACTAAATCAACTTTATCCAAATACTGCTGAAATTATGCCGACACGTCAGTCACTTCAGTCGAGTCGACAACAATCAAAACGTTAAATGTCGTGATTTTTACGTCGGAAAGTTGGTACAGTGTTGTCAAAGTATTTACAATTTGTAACGTACGTCGTGAATTTCTTTCAGTTTATTTGAAATCAAATGCTAATGCTTAATGAGCTTTTTCAAATGCACTTTTATGCGTTTGATGGAAACAAAAGCAAAGTGTACTAAAAATTATTTATATATTTTTATTTCCACTAACATTAATTTAAAAGAGATATCAATATTATAAAAAGGTAATTAGTACATTTATTTTTTTACTCTCAGTTACCTCAGTCTGTTTTTGTTCTGAAATTTTAACCTTATATCGTTGATCAGAAGTTTTTAGTATACGTATAATTCTGGGATAGCAATAACAGATATCAACTGTTTCGTCGGTTCTGCGGGATAGTTTTTGTAACTATAATTATTTATATTATACAATGAATTCTACAGGCCCCTAAAATTTTGAATAAACCATTTTCTAAACCTTTCTAGACCAACTGGCGGTCTTAAGTGGATATTTTAATCTTGATTGTTCTTAGAATGGTTTTTTTTTTAACTTTATGTTTCAATTACATAATTTTGAGCAGAGTTGTAGTGCATAAATGCATTAATTAATTATTAACAGGAATAACCTTACAAAAGTTTTTTCACTCAAATTTTATGTGCAAAGTTACAAGTGGAATTATATTATTTTGTACCCCTTTCTGGGAAGTAATTTGAAATATATTTAATTTTCAAATTCATACTATGCAAATTATATCTATTGCTTACGGCTTATAGTAAATTTACAAATCTAATTGAAAAGTATTTGCACGCGATAGTTTTGAACGCGAGAATAAAGGAAGAACTTTTCTTTCCAGATCTGATTTTCGGATGTTACCTAAAATAAAATGTGTGATTAAAAAATTACCCCAATTCCTGTGAAGAACACAAATTGAAGGTTTAACAATTATCCTTGCAATGTTAATATACTTGGATAAAACGCTTTAATCTCAATGTTTATAGTCCATGCATGCATTGCATAATTTTCGATAATAAAATATTAAAATCCACACGACCAGCGTTGTAGAGTTGAAGGTTCAATAAACCAAAAACTGAAGGCGATGTCGTTTTTATAGACTTCCAACTTCCAAGTTCAGCATGTGCACACCGCTTTGTCTACTCTAAAGTTAAACTCAGAGGCCCCTATGAGCCTGACTTCGGATTTCACTTCCAAATTAATTAAATTTTCATTGTCAGAATATAATTGTTTTCCCAACAAACGTTGATAAGATTTTTAATGGGTTCATCGGCGTTACATTTTAGCTTGGTGGTTTGTTAACCTGTCAATTTCGTGTGGCACACGCCCTCAAGGTAAGGAGTAAACAGATTAAGATTAATCAGAATAGATATCGAAAAGGTGTTTCTATGGAATTGTATGCTCAGTTTGTTATGACTATAAAACATAACATATTTTGGAAAATTCCTGTAATAAAGAGATGAATAGATTTCATGGTAGAATTCAATTCAAATTTTTGAAAATTCCATAATTCAAGGATATTTTATGAGCTCTGAAACATCCAACGAATCATTTTGAAATACGTCTCTGCTTTTACAAATTCGATTATATTTTGGACGAAATTATTACGACTAAAACTATTCAAAACATAAACAACAAAAAATTTTTCAACTATAAGATAATTATTACTTGGATACACTGACCAATAAAAACTTTTCTCCGTGAGAAGTCATAAAAAATAACAACTATTAGAGCTCTAATGCAGAAAAATTAGAAACATATTTTCGACAATGCGTTTACAATTTTTTTACAATTTTGTCTTTTAAAAATCGACAATATAATTTCATATTTCGTAGTTTAGGCTTACTTTGATTTGTGTACTAACTATAAACCTTAGAAATAAAAAGTATCTAGTAGCCCCATCATTTTGCTGATTGAGTATTTATATTGAATGAATAAATATATTCCATAAATTAGTTCGCACAGTTTATAGATTTCTGTATTTTCCAAGCCGATTTACTTAAAAAAGCAAATTATTGCACACATTTTCCTAATAACAGCACGAACTTCACATACATCATAATTCTTCCGCATGCATTTCATTTGCAATTCATGAAACAAATATACTGGATTGATATCGAGTCTAACATTGGGATTTTGGAAACATCAAGCAATACGGGCATAAAAATTAAAAGGCTTTCTATATACATGAGCACATTTGCAATGCACTCCAACAAAGTATTTTCCTAAGAGCTAATTAGTGTGTGCAACTACATTTGGGTCAAAGAAATGTTCATTGAAATGAATTTGTGCCACGACTATAATTGAAAGACGGCTAATTAAGGCATCTAGGATTCATTGTAAGGACAAGGACATAAATCATTACAGATGCCTAGAAGCCACATCACACGGTCTACATATACCAGCCACGCCTCCAGTAATTGCATCATTATTAGTATGTTCGCTAATTTATGTGTACGCCAATAGGGAAAAATTTCAATGTCACTGCCGCCATAAGAGCAGAATACGAGCTGCAAGTTCAAGCAACATGGGTACGACGCGGTGTTATCATCAGGAATTACGTAAAGTGGTGCTACCTGATCAGAGTAAAAGAAATCTTATCGTAGCACGTAGAACGTGTGCGTGGAAAGCTTTTGATGCGGCATACAAGGAGGAAAAATTATAAACGGCTTAAGGTGGGAGTGAGTAAAGCTTATTCCAGTTCTTATAAAGTAGGAAAGATCCTATTGGAAGGGTGTCAGTTTAAGTTGAATTTCCGTTGTTTGGGTTGGCTGCTTTGTTAATCTCCAAAATCCGAGCAAGAAGGTTTGAGGACAAAAATTAACCAAGCTATATACAAGTGTGTTATTTAAGGATATTTGAGGTAGACACTTTTTAAAGATAAACTTGAAAAATTATTTTAAACTTTAAATGTCCTTTGATTATCTGATGCCTTCAAGAAAAAGATTCTATTTTTAAGCTATTGATAATACCATCGAATAAACTAAAATTTAAATTTAAAAGAAATTATACCTCAAAGAACACTTTACAGGTTGTTAGTAGTTTGAATCAAATTTATCAAAGCATTTTAACAAAATAATGAGCGTACGAGTATTAGCCTTTAGCTCTGTTTCGTAGGTATCTGCCAGACTGATGAAAACACCCTGTTCAATTTTTAAACATAATAGACATCTTGGCGTTTCAGAAATTATATATAACAAATATACTTCTTTATTATATATAAAAAATATATGAATTCTTCGTTTAGTTTTCGCGATAGTTTAAGCGGAGAAAAGATTAATAAAATAACATAGACTTCACTCAATATTGGATTCTGTTCTGAGACATTTGTCATTTTCTTTATCTACATTTTAAGACCCCATATGTAAATGCTATTATTATTATTATTATCTTTCAATACTAATTGCATATAAAGTAATCTTTTTTTTTGTTTTTAAATGGTGTTAATTCTGTTAACTAAATATCTCCTTACAAATTTCAGGATAATACCTGGCATATTTGATGAGGTATTAGGCTCTGTCAAAGAAGTGTAATTGTATTGAATTTACGAAATTTTAAAAATGAAAATTTTCGCTACACTTATTTGGACCCATTCAATGTTCATAATTGTGGTGTACTGCCAGACAAGCTGTAAGTTTTCCATTTCCCTACGAAAAAAACATTCAAAACATAATTTTGTTCATATTCAAGTTTCAAGCTTACCTTGTACTGCAACAAAACGTGGTTCTCGAATAGTAGGTGGCTCCGATGCTGGAAAAGCTGAAATGCCATTCATTGTGAGCTTAACTCGTCGCGGTGGTCACTTTTGTGGAGCGAGCATTTTAAACGAACAATGGCTTGTTACCGCTGGCCATTGCCTTTGCAATGGATTAAATGACATCTTCAAATCTACTCACATTAAAGGAATTGTTGGATTGCACAAATTTTCCGCGTTCAAAAGAGAAATTCCTTCTGCGGAACTAAGCTCACCCTTAGAAGTAACATTCAAACAAATATTGGTCCATCCAAAATACGATTGCAATAAACCATACGACGATATTGGTAATTTATTTAAATTTAAAGTTTACTTCAATTCTATAATAGTAAATTTTGTTAGCTTTACTGCAACTAACAAAGCCTATTACATTTTCGGACCACGTTAAACCGACATGCATTGCTGACAGTGGTACTCACGATTTTGAAAATATCTGGGCTACGGTTTCTGGATGGGGCTGGACTGAGGAAGATCATGAATTGGGAGATCGTGCTGATGTGCTACAGAAGGCTCGTGTTAAAGTTTGGACAAATACACATTGTCAACAGTCTTTTAACCAGAATGGAAAAAATATGAAGATTATAAACACCCAAATGTGTGCTGGCTATGAAAATGGAGGGATTGATGCTTGTTGGGTAAGTCATAATATTTTTTACAGCACTTCAAAAGCACATAAATATAATAACAATTAAAATAAGTCGATATGGGTCGCTTAAGATAATTCTAGATTTGTGCTCATGATTTGACTGGAAAAAACAAGCGGTGTGTATCGCATACAGTCTCATAACTCGTTAACTGTTGAATGACTTTAACGTAGTTTACTATATACACGGGGAAGTAACTGTGGCAAACATAAAAATGCTGCAAATGAAATTGTAAGAGTTGGAATAATAACATTTCTCTGGAAAAGTATTATTTGTTCAAGTGAAGTCTTTCACTCTTGTTTAAAGTTATACCTTCAATAGGATTCATTAAGTAAATAAAATAACAGGTGTTCGTTTTAAGGCATACATTTAACTAGTACATATTCTTTCATATTTATATATCACAACAATTTTGGAAAAAGCATCACTAATAAATTATATTTAATCTACAATTGTCGCGGCCTCGTAAATCAGTCGATCAATAATGCCTGGGCGCTCTTTTCACATAATGAATAATTTCAATTCATAAGACGAGAAAAAGTACAGAATCATTTAGCTTTCATCGAAATTCAAGATTTTAATCATTCATATTCGTTTCAACACACTCATCTCATACCGCCAGCAGGGTTAAATGAACTTTGTATTTGATTTTATGAAATTATTTATTACCATATCTTATTATTTCGTTCTTTTTGTCAATTTAATATTTCAATTGGATGGGAACTCAGGCTCAACCTTTTTTTCAGGCTGATTCTGGTGGACCTTTAGTAACTGAAAACAATCTTTTGATTGGAATTGTCTCAACAGGCATTGGTTGTGCCCGACCAGGGTTTCCAGGAATTTATACACGCATTAGTAAATATTCCAAATGGATAGAATCTGTGATATATGCACAAAGTTAACTGTCTGCTCAGGCTTCTAAGGGACTTCCTTATACTAACACGTAGGTTACTTGTAAATGATTCCAATGAACTGTGATATTTTATAAACTTCATGAAAATAGATCTAGTCATTTAAAAAATTATTTTTTGAAAAATATAAAACGTGTGATTTATCAAAAATATACTTTTATTGGGATGCATCTTCGGTACAAAACTCTTATTTTCTTAAAAAAACGCTGTGGACTAATCACAAATACATGATATGCTAAATATCTTCGCAGGAATCATCCACCAAATGCCTCCACAACTGATGATTTCCACCACCGTGGGTAAGATAAAATAAGGTTTCTAGATCGTTATCCTGTTTTGCAGTAATTTTATTGCGCCAATTTTCAAAAAATACTTCTTTTCCCTTTTTGGTGCATGTATTGTCTTTGCTTTTTGTATGGGTTAAAAATTGTACACTTAGGCACGAGTTAGGAACTGAGATTTTCGTGTGTGATAATGGTGTATTCCAAATGTTTGGCTTTTGTTTCATTCCTGAAAATGAATTAGAAGAAAACATATTTGAAATTAAATAATAGGCGATATTCTATAAAATAATCTTTTTGTATGATAGTGAAGAATTATCTGAAGTCGTTTTTGAGTGAATGAGTAATGATGGCCATGTGTACCGAAAATAGTACACGACAAGAAAAAGCTCATTAGAAAAACATGTGAATAATCTGTTTCAATAAAGAAATGACTATGCTTTATTATAAAAATAATACTTATTTTTTTATTTAATTCTTTCATTCTGCCCAGTAACGCAATGAGTAGACAAATACCTAACTAAATATTAAAATAAAATATTACCAATTATATATTTCTAAACAGATTTATAAATTAATAGTGTCGTCATTAAGTTGTTATAATATTTAAATTTGGAACTATATAAATGTGATTTTTCCCTAGATATAAAAAAAATAAATTGAAAAGAACTTTTAAATCCGCTGTAATTTTCCTGGCAAATATAATTACATTTCTAATACTATTAAAATTTTCTTCTTGGTGGTAGATTTGGGTTATTTCAAATAGGTCTTTTTAGTTAAAAGTTTACATCCGATACTTAAGAGTAAGAATGCTTAATTACATATTTTATATTGAAAATAAAATATAGAACAGATATTATCTAAAGTAGACAGCAAAAATGTATTGTACGCAATTTAAGATTCATGCCATATATAAAAAAGTTACGCCCGACTCTTTTAACAGTCCCTAATATTAAATTAGTGCATCAACACACTCACCTTCCAAAAATTTACGACCATTGAAACAAATGACTAATTAATTAATCGCGTGATGCGCAATATACAAATCATCGTACAGATTTAGACATATGAAAGCTCTTTTCCGAAATATCTTTTACTCCGAATACCTGCGCTTATAAAATTTACGTTCGTTTTATTTTTAGTCGTTCGGGAAATGAGAAATATCGTGAGACTTTTCATTCTGATGGAAAGTTACTAGCGGAATTTATACACACGAATGAATTTAGAAATTTGTCTTTGATTTGTTTTTTTCTTTTTCCATATACCTACAATAATGGCAAGTGTAATAAATTACTTCAACGTGATAAATTCCCATTTCGCTGTTGCTATGATATAAGGAAACGCGTGAATTTATTTTCAATCATGTTCACGCTTTTTTTGAGATAATTTTAGAAAAATTTAAAAAGGACACTCACCTTTTTTATTTTTATTTTGAATATTTGAGCACAAAGAGTACCAGCTGTTCTAGGTCTTGCAAATCCCTTACCATAGACAAGTAATATGGAAATCAAGTATGAAACTAACCAATTTTTTCAAGTTTCTTTCATTTCAAGTAAGTCAAAAACTAGAAACAAATCACGTTTTGAAAAAACTTTAGACTAAAATATTGTACAATCTATAGGTACATAAATAATACAATCAAAACTAAAATCTATATGAAAATGCTTAATATGACAAAACAAAGAAAGTTCTGTATATTTTCAAGCATATTATTTTTATAAGTCTATTTGTCTCTTAATTCTGATTCTTAAACGCAGTAACTTCACGTTACTAATAGGCCATATATTCTTATACACCGACTCAGACTATACTCACAACACTCATCCATATATTCTGGAATTAGAGCATCGTCATAATTTTGTTTATAGACTTGCTCAAATTAAAAATAGGCGCACGGAGGTAAAAGCTAATTTTTAGCATAACTGCATAATGCGAAATTATTTCTACTAGGGATTTAACAGTCTGCCGTATTTTACGTAATTCATAATCGACTGGTGATGAAAGTGCAAAGTAAATCGCATAGAAAATGTCTAAGGCATTGTTACCACAAGTAGTTGCTTTATTTCCCTCATATTTGTCAGTACAGGCTTCTCCGTTATGTATTTCTTGTTTTTAAGAAATATTTAGCCTTCTAAAAAATTAGCTCAATTTCACTACTATTTTTTTTTCTGCCCGTCAAATACACACATCTCTGCATACAGAGAATACTCGATGGATTTAAGAGATTTAGAATTGAAAGCAGAATAAATACAAATTGGGTACAGTTTGAAAGGGATTTTTTAAGATTTCTAAAACTTCACTTTGTGGTACGATATGTTCCAAAACTTTTGAAGGTCGAAAATCTGTTTCGCTATAATACTGGTAGGAAAAAAAATGAAGTACAAATTATAAATAAACCATTTTTATTATACGACCAACCCAGGCTTGGTCTTCAATGGAGAAATAAATTCTTTTTGAATCCTTCTTGTGCCCAAAATTGCACAAGCGTCGGATTAAAGAAGATAGACACTCATAAATTGGGGGACTAAAGAGCAAAGACTATAGCAATGGAATAAAATAATGGCGTATGGCATAAATTTGAATAAATGAATTTAGAATTTTATTCTTGTTTCACAATTATTTCGGTGTTCCGCAACAAAATATTGTTTTACATAAAATATAGTCGTTATTATTATTTTTTAAACTTAAGCCTCTAAAAATCAAAAAACAATTGGAAACTCCAGAAATGCGTGCACTGACAGATTGAGACAAATTTAAATTTCTCAATTAGTAGTTTTTAAAAATAGTTCCAAATAATAAAAGATAGTGTATATAATTAGAGCAAAGAGACTAAAATGTATTTGCCAAGCAACATTTATTCAAATCTAAACGTTTACAACTAAACACAACCAAATCCACAGAAAAATTCTTAACCACCTTTAGGATTTATGCAATTTACTTGTACACTTCAAGGCTCTTATAACTAGATAAGTATCTAAAAAAATTAGGTACAAAACTACGACTTCGTTCTATGCCAGTCCAGACACCTCCGTAAGCACTAAGTTATTGCCCCACCGTTTACATTAGGAAATAATTTTTCTGGCAAATTTGTGCTCGGGTGCTCGATCAGCAGAACATTTTCTTTTTCTTTCTTTCTCCCATTTACAACTAAAAAAAGTACAGTTTATCTTAAGAACTACACACTAGCGTGGATGAAATCAAAAGCACGATGACGCTATTCTTAGATCATGTGGGAAAGCATGCACCTACTTATATCGTTATATCTATTATTGCACGAAAAATTACTTTTGGCGGTGCTGTCTTCACCCTGTTGTTGGTCAAGGCCTGCTGCTGCGATTTGTACTGGTGTCGATTGTTGCTGTACGCATGGTGTTGACGCTGATGTAGCGTGGAAATCATCGACCACAGGGAGCTCATCTTCGTCCATACTTAAAGGGAATATTGCCATTGGAGCATATGTCGACGGGCAACCACCTGTTGGGATAAAAATAAATTTCATTAATATAAACGCAATTTCTTCAAATATCATTACTTCCGTTTATACTTATCCAACTGCTCGATTTATTTGCATATCTGGCAGACTTAATTTGTTTTATTCATTAAAAATTTTATCGGAATCTTTAATTAAAAGTTGACTTAAAATTGGAGGTACCAAAAGGGTCCACATGATAGATAAATATACTAGTAACATATTATTTTTAATTTAATTCTTGGTAATTTAAGTATTAAAATTACCAAAATGAAACGTTTAATGTTTGAGTATGTTGAAGAAATAAAAACTTCATATATGAACCACAAAATACTACTTTTTAGTATAAATAACATGCTAATTTGTGAGATCTAATTGAATACATGTGGATAACTAAAATCTATGAGCACATTTAAAACATCTTTAATCTAAATTTTAAAAATTCTTCGTACTAGAGACTATGGCATAATAAACATTTCCTGGCATTATATCGAAATCAAAAATTTCATTATTAATTAATTTAAGTTTTTGCAAACCAGTTGGCATAGCGTAAGGAGCGTAAGATAGAACGCACTCGAATAGAAATTAATATATTATATTTTTAAAAATAACTCAACGCCATGCATCATATATAATATGTATGTTATTAGCCTTCCAACTCTGGTTTTTATGTTCCCTCTCATAAGGTTAAATTATGAATAGTATTCCATATTTCGATAGGTAGAAATAAAATATAATATATCAAGTCTCATATGTTCAAAATTGTTTAATCATGTTTATAATTGTAAGTTCATTTGTTGATGCCATTTGCGTATTTTGAACACGTCTCGAGTGTCGATGCGGAGCGTGTATGATGAATCCCCTCAATTTCTAAAGCTGTAATGTCTAGAATTTGTGTCTACATTCGAAAGATTTTAATTTCTCATAAAATTGACCTTTTTAAAGCAAATGTTAATTCATATGAAATATAATTTAAAAAAGTATTTACATATTTGTATATATTACCCGTTAACGTCTAAACTGACGAACTTTCAAATGTGAAAAAATCGGCTATAGACATGCCAATTGTTGTTTATGAAATTTTTTAGGAATATTAAGTTTTAATTCTTAAAAAAAGATCTACAATCTGTACTGAGTTGTTAATATTCCACATCCTTACTTTTTATGTCAGTGTTTAACCATATTTAACTCTAACGGAAAAATCCCATAAATAACACTGTCTGTTTTCACGATTTCGGTCACATTATCAAATTTTCCCAGCTGCCAAGCGATACAATTAAATCAAACGCCCTAGTTTTCTGAAACCATTGACCCCGAAGTCAAAAATAATACAAACGGCCAACAAAATGTGCCACTATTCGCGCGCTAGTAATCAGCCCAGCGCTTCGCTCAATTTCTCTCATCATGTCAACAATACGAACTGGACTAAAAGTTACCGTTGTTATTGTTGTTGACCAAATAATGTTCCCTGTACTGGTCGAATCGACAACGTTTTGCGTGCTGTCGCTGCGCCTGGTAGACCTCATCCTCGGCGGAGGCCCGTTTTCGGCGAACTGGTGAGGAGCCGTTACAAAATATAATACCATCCATCATGTGAACCGCCGTTGTCTCTTGCGCGGTGCTGCTAGGCGACATTAACGACGTCGCGGTACAGCTGTCGTTGATACTGCTGCAAACCGGGGCGAAGCCGTAGTAACCATTTGAAGACAGGTGCGACACGATTTTTGGTGGTTCCGGGACTAGATTGCTGTTTCCGAGCTCCTGGAGTGCACTAGGGTTGAACAGGTCCACAGCGGTCTGATTACGTCGCTCGATGACAGCATCTCCGAGAATGGGTCGTTCCCCGGAACCCCCGTGTGCCCAACATTCGAAATTCGTTAGAACCATATCTCTGTTCTCTAACTAAAAAGGCCAGGTACCCGCGCACTCGTCTACTCTACTCACGAACTGCGACTTCACCTCGTTCACGCCGTACAACCGGTGTCACTTGGGAGAGTGGAAAATTCTGTCCGCACTCCGTTCTGAAGATGCCGCCCGACTAGACGGCAATGCAAAAGCACATGAACGTAAGACCACGAAAAAAGCACTGGCAAGGCACCCCGCGCGGCAACGGCGATTTTTCGCAACAAAAACGAAACCACTAGTGGCCAGTGTCCACCCCCGCGCTCCGTACAACTTTGATCTAATAGCGATGACTTTATAGCCGGCTATGTGCGTGTCGACCGCAGTTATTTCGAACGCTGACTCGAGTCGTATGTATGCACAGGAATAGGATTGACTAAATGCGGGAGTTGATCAATATTTTGACGGTAAGCACTTAAAATTCAGCCAGAAACCTTCACCTGCGCTGCAACCGCCAACCGGACTCAAATGGAAAACACCAACGACTGAACTGACTGACCGCTGTTTACAAACAATGAGTAAAAATGTAAGGAAAGGCACTTTCGTGCAAAAGTTCAATTGAAGCACTTCTTCCTAGTGCAATTTCTATTTATCAAAAAGAAGAAGACTCTAAACTGTGGAACGAATCGAAGTATGAATATTCGGAACGAAGGCTGAGGCTATTTAGAAACGTAGCACATATCCCCGAAACGAATCACTACAATCAGACAATCCTATTTTTCCTTTATGATTTGATGGGCAATAATTGTGTAACTTATGCGTTTTCTTTAGATTTGGGGATAGGATCGGGTATATATTATTAAAATGCGAAAAAGTCTATCTATTTGTGGCTTTCTCTGTAGCTTCTGGTCGGAATCGAAGATCACAAAGTATTATGCATAAAGTTGAGCCCATTTATCTAATAATTTGCTTGAAAATGGACTATAAGGATCTCAAATAGTAAGTTTTCTACATTATAGTTATAAATCAGTAATAAACATTTCAAGTCATAACTCGTGACTTTTCCAGAAACTCAGAATGTAGTTATGTAGTTGAGTTGGTAACTCTTACAGGACTAGGTGGAGAAATTATACAACGATTTGGTTACGTCTTAAACTTACAAATAATACTTTTTTACAGCCGAGTTCGAGTAAAACAACCGACATCGAGCCTCTACTTTAAAGCATTTAACTTGACATAGAGGCGTAGGGAAGACGAATTCTTAGGGGGAGTAGAATAAAAATATACTTGATATTTATATTATTTTGATCACTCTCTACTTAAAACAAATTCATTGCTAGGTAGTTCGTGCTATTAACTGCTTAAATAAATACGTGAGATATGGAGACTAATTTTATAAGATTATAAACTTGCAAAAAGCGGACCAAGAAAACTTAATTTAATTTAAATATTATATAAATACACTGATATGTTTCCAACAACACATCTGTTCATATTTTAGTACATATTATTAAATAAAGTACCATAGCGTAAATAAAAACATTTTCGGGAATTGCCACCAAAATCATATCTGGTGATCATCCCTGATTCCCTCTCAAGAAATGTTAAGTTCAACCGCACCTTTCTTATTTATTCAATAGATCCGCCCGTGATGACATGTGACGGGAAATTGTGGCCGGTAGCACTTTCAGCGGGGACATTTCAGTGTTTAGTGCTAGATTTCTCAATCTTATCGCCGTGTATTATACAAAAATGAGAATTTGTTGAGTCGTATCAACTGCAAACTTAACATGGGCAATAAAAAAAATCAAAACAAATCGCAGCAGGCAAGGAATGTAAGACGAAATCCGAGAAAATCCCACCATCCCGCCGAAGCGGCTAACCCAAATTATTATCGTCTACTTACAGGAAAATAAGGACTACAGTACATTCAAAACGGTTCTATTCTACTGCCTGATGATAATATTTTGCCCTCTAGTCACGTTCTGGGTATCGAAGCGGTACGTGTTTGATGAATACCTACAACTGGACACTGTGCGGAGCAGCATCTTCTCAGCAGTGGCTTCTATTCTAGCCCTTCATGTCGCTCTCGGGGCCTACATTTACCGTGCGTACTTCGAGGTTGACATCCCCGCCACCAGTCTTAAGAAGCAAGAATAGTATTTTTGTTTGTTTGCAAAGAGTCTTCTAGGTAAATGGAATTCTTGTCACAATAAATAATAGTAGTTTGGAAGGAATGTCGTTTTTAGCAGCCTGCTGATGTTGTGTTAACATTTGCTTGCCTTTGATTTGAATGCCTTGTCTAATACGCTTTTTGTTGGACGATTAAACTCTAAGTAGCCATATCTGGTTACACTTACACCAAATGAATTTTGGCCACATGGTTTAGTTTGAAACAGCAGTTGTACTTCATAAGATCGGCGGTATTACAATTGTTTTTTTGTAGTTCGGTTCTCAGTCTGTTTTCTAGCTTCTTTTCTCACTCCTATATTTGAACCAAGCTTGTGAAATCTCAGCCATCAGTATGTATAAAAAATTGAAGTAATGGCTGAGTGGTTTTTTACAGTCTACAGAAAAACATAGCTTATTCAAAATCTCAAATTTCATTGATGATTAAATTCTTTTTGAGTGGATTTTTTAATGTTAAAAATAATTACTTGTTGAATTCATTTCTATAAAATTTCTTCGTCACTACCGAAAATGGTTTGTTATATAGAGAAACTGAAAATTTTTATCGTACCAATTTGTATCTTATGGAGAAATGGGTAAGAGAAAACATTCTCACTGTTTGGAATTTGCGGTCCATTAAAAACCAAGTATCACCTCCGCTGTGGAATTTTGTTGAAGTATTTAGAATAAGAGTTCGATAATCTCGACTGTCTCTTAGTGCAATCATATATCTAATTCTGTTGAATTAACACCAGTGATAAATTCGGATTCTAGAAAGGCATCAGCAACGGCTTATTTACAGATATAAATCGATATGAAATAGTCTTGAAAGGGTTTTAATTTCCTCTTGGGGTTCTAGATCTTAATGCTTGTAATAAGATTTTCAGGATTGGGAAATCAACTTAGCTGTTACTGCAGATGCCGATACTTTTACTTTACTATCTGTCATTATCTATTTGTAAGACGTCGAAAATGATAACCCTTTTCTCAACAGAATAGGTGTATTTTTTATACTTGCTTATGAATAACGAACCACCCAATCGGTAAAATCTCGACCTATTGTATTTTTTCCGGGATTAGTAAGTCCCACTTAAAGAAAAGCTTAAGTATGAAATCTATTACTTCAGTTGCTTTCTGAAGCAAATATCAATATTACATCCTAAATAATCTAGGCCTATTCCGTAATATGCGGAATAGTCCATCAAAATAATAATCTAATTTATAAAGCAACAAACCTGGTATTACATTTAATACTAGTGTGCGATTGCATTTGGTCGTGATGAGTAGGTTTCATTTAATTGTACCGTTTCTGCCCTTTTCATACAAAATTAAAATCAAAAATAAGAAGGCATAACAGGATTTGTGAACGCTAAGAGGATATGCTTTTATCAGTATTACGATATTGTTTTTAGATATTTATAGAATTTAATTTCTAGCGCAGGCAATGATGCAAAAACTGAACCGTATAACGAAATGAACTGCAGTCGTTGTAAAGTATTTAAAATTAGACTTTTATACATTCTAAAGAAAGTTTTTAAATGTATAAGTACGATCGCAGTGCTGTAGAAGATATCTTTACTTTTTGTGTGCGTAACTTTTTGGGAATAAAAATATTTTTATTGTTTAAAGTTAGTTAATTAAAATTTTTTAATATTGTACTTTTGAAATCTTTAGGAATAAAAAAAATTTATTATCAATAAATATAACTTTTCTTATAATTGTAATATTACTAGCAACAAATATATGTGATAGGGCAGCGCTGATCCAACTCGACATTTTACGTACACCACCAGTTACTTTTGCTTTCCTTTTACAAGGCTCATTTATAACTGATTCATTTTTTATATTATCACGTGTAATGATTCATACATCAGTCTTCCAAAAATTCAGTATATCAATTTTTGTCTGGTATAAGCAAACCTGTGTTTTTTCTTACACTGGAAGATTATCGTAGAACGTTTCATAAATATCTTTCTCATCATCTTGATATTAATATGGATTACTAAAGAAAGTTACACGTGAACACACATAAAAAAACAACAAGAATTAATAATTTTTTCTTTTTGAAATCGAATAAAAATATAAATCTGCACTGTGTAGGGTGAAACTTCGAATATCACCTGAAAAGAATAAATTAGCGATGATAATCAAGTACTAATTATTTTTCTTGAAAAGCGAACTTCAAGGCAGGCGTTAAGAAAGAGTGTAAGTTTGGAATTAATTGATTTTCGTCATTTTTATGACAAATATCCTTTTATGATAGACTTAATTATTGAAGTGATTAACAATATGCTACCTTACTGGGTAGCGCTATAATAATCAAGTGATCACTTTGTTATTCAACATGATCGCATTTGTATTCTATTAAAAAAGTAATGAATTGAAAAATAAATATTGGATTGTAGAACATTCTACATTATATGAGTTGCATATTTTCTCTTTAATTCTATACTATAGCGTTACAAAAAATTAATTGCTAACTTTTATTATTCTGAGAGGCTCGTTTACCTTTTACTCGCACTTATTGCTTGATCTTAAACAAATTAAAATCTCATATTTCTTTTGTTATACCATCTGAGACATTAAAAGAGAAATATAGTATAGTAGCAGTTCTGTAGAATGATATGGGTTTAAAAAACACTCTATATGCCATTTGATATTCCACGTGAATGAAAATCATAATTTTCGAGGCAATGATTTCGACATTTTTAGTGTAATGCTATTCAATAAAAAAACTATCTTATTCGTTTCCGCATAGTAGTGGTTAACTTGCAAATGACCAGTATTGGTTATATTTAAATATGAATTCAGCTGTCCTAAGAAAACATAGATTTCGCCGAATTCAATAGGAGTTAATCATTTAATCATTTTGTCCAATTTAAGCCTGTAATGATAAATAGATATCAATGAATGGGACTTATGTATTAACTTTTATATGATTTCTCCTGGCGGTTTTTTGGTTTACTAAATGCTAACATTTTAGTAAGTGCAATTATTAATTTCAAAATAATTAGATGTAGCCAAATTTGCATGATGCATGGTATAAACTTATGATTTTAAAGTATATAAATAATAATTTCAGGATTGTGGCACTTATGATCGACACAATTTTAGGCTTTAGTTAAAGTAAAGTCCTCATTTGCACCTACGCTATTTTATTTTATGCAAATCAATAAAACCTAAAGAATGGAGCAGAATTTTACCATTGGCCAAATGTTAATTGTTGAACTAAAAGATGAATGTTACCGTGGTGAATTCAGTTACATAAACAAAGATCATACGCGAATAGAGCTAGTTAACGTCTGTGATTTTCAAACCGGCGATGTCTTCGCAGGTGCACAACACTTCTATAAATCTGATATCAAATCAATAAAGTTAGTTCAAAAGGACGGTACATCTGTTGTATCGTCTGATGATGGAAAAGAGAAAACCGATTCCGAATATGAATTAAAATTGGTCAATTTAACAAAAAGAGAAATTCAGGAAATTGATGAATTGGTGAAAAATGCAAAGTACATCTACCAAACGGACTGCCTTTATCACGGTGCCATCAAGGACATGTGGAAGCAGAATGCAATTGCTATTAATTTGGAATCATGCGAAATGGGACGACACAATTACACCGTATTGTTAACTGTATGCACGATGGACAACGTATATATATTTGATGTAATGTTTTTAGGTCGGGTATATCCCGAAATCAAAGAGATCTTAGAGGCTAGAAGGCCGAGAAAAATTGTCCATGATGGCAGAAAGATTGCTGACAATCTTAAGTTTAAGCAGAATATTCAGTTAAGCTCCATTTTTGATACTTTAGTTGCCCATGTTTCCGTAGCGAAAGAGAAAAGTTTTATTGATTTGGCCACTTGCATTAAGAAATATATTAATGTTCCAGACATAATTTTTGGATGTGAAAAGGTAAAAATTCAAACTTTCTAGTTTTTTGTTTCGAGTTTTGTGTAAATGTCTATATCTTTTACAGGATTTAGATTGGCGTACAAGACCACTGAGTGATGATTGCAAAACAATATCTGCAAGAAAGATCGTTTTTCTTTACAAGTTATATGAAGTATTTTTGCACGATCACATGCTCCAAAACTTTTACAATGTCTGTAATGTGTTCGTAACTTCTTACAGTAGTAATTCGGATTCTGTGGAAGTTGCCTCCGATATGGCAAGTAGCAAAAATGCCTCAATAGAACAAATTAGCGACGTCGACTGTGATTTCGCTGTTGAAGAAATTAGTTTGGACGCATAATTCGAGTTAAAATTTGATTTGATGAAAGTTTTTTTGGATTTGAATTTAGTAGGAAAAGTGCTTATTTTTTAAGTTGGAAATATTTACCTTTACTTAAAACTGTGTGGTCTGTCCTGACTGAAGCTGCATTATTTTTCGCTTTAAATGTAACATTATGTGAAATATCAACCGTTCGTCATGGGTTCGTGTTTATGAAAAAATTTCAGTTTAATGGCTTAACTTAACGATAAAACACAATGTCTAACTTTGAACGTGTTTTTCCCGAAATGCATTTTAAAAATAGTGCCTCATAACTTGTTTTTGAGTCACTAACGAAACGTAAAACAAAAGCAAACCTACTTGGGTTGTGATTTTGAAGTTGTTTTATACTGTTAACCGTTTTGCATTTTCACAAAATACTTCTACTATGGAGTACATAATTTAAAGCAGAGTAGAAAATAGAATAAATTTGTAAAGTATTCATCAATCTAGTTTAAGTAAGTCTTCACAATTTTTCTTGTCTTTTCGTAAAAATTATCCAAATGAAATCGATTCCTTAATCTTGGTCAGACTCCAGAATAGGGTCTGTCGAAACACTATTACAGGTTTGCCGACTTAACTTCAGTTGGAGTTTTTTCTTTGATAAAAAAATATTCATTTTGTAAAATTTTTAGACGTGGCTTATATATAAGTAATTTTTGTTCATAATTTAGCTTAAAGCGTTTGTATAAAAATTTAATGATTGTTTTCTTTTTTTTGCTATAGCTATTTTTTACACACGTTAGGTACGGATCGCAGATAATTTAATTATTTTGAACTTTAAAGTCCTGGTCGTTTCTAGTATCATTAAAGTTTTTCATATAAAGGTGCTATTCTAACACAAGAACACTACTGAAATATATAAAAGTCAACCGATTAAAGCCTTTATTGCTCATTTGAAATAAAACTCCATTTCAGTTCACCTTAACTAAAGACAAATTGTGCATTATGAGTAATGAAAGAAAGTCTTTCAAATGTTTTATGTAGTTTGTAACCCTTAAACAACATAACGAACGTTCATAAAAAAAATTTAATTCTTTTGCATTGCCTCATCCAACAAATTGTTAAAGCAAATAAATACGTTTTTTCATAGTAAGTTATTCTTATATAGAATTTAATTGAACAGAAATCGGTAACAAAAACTTTCAAACAAAAAGCAAATTGTCTCCCCTCTTTTACTCGTAAAATTCTTTAACGTTTTGGACTTTTCAAGCTCATAATTTTAGTGAAATTTAAGCAGACAAATATTCGTTATTATTTATATATGTATATAATTTTTTCTTGGTTTCTGAGGAAGTGATATATAATTTCAATAGGGTTTTTTCATAAAATGCCAAAGCATGTTGGGTTTTCGAGGAAAATAAATTCAGATCAATCTATTCATCTTTATTAAGTTTTTATTTATATTGGAGTAAGAGTCTTTTGTTCGAGGTACGTGTTTGTGGTAATACCATGAAGACCGATAGTGCGGATGACAATCCCACCAGGGAAAAAGCCTTGTCGTAGTCTCGTACCTGGTACCTCGAAGATCTGTGGCCAGCTTTAGAGTATAAATTTTTTTACATCATTTTTTGTCAGCCAATTATGAAATAAAAAGAAATAAAACACAATTTAATCATGGCGGCAAGGAGCTTAAGTCGTGAATATACGTAGTCGTTCTTGTATTGAGAGGGATTTCCTTCAAATTGCCTTTATCATTTAAGTAGTTTTTGTTCCTAAGGATAGTTAGAACGTTTCTAAGAATAATTATGAAGAATTATAGATATATTTTTACGATTAGTAAAAATTAGTTTAATTCAAGCATTGTACATTATGGTAACGGAGACGTAACAATTTATAATTTAATAAAAAATATTTAAAAAAATAAATGATTAATTATCAATGACTGATTTCATGTAATTCAATTCAAAATTTAACGAGTTGTTATTTGCATCAGCTTTAATAATAGATTTCAAGTCTATGTAAAATATTACCTCCGAATTACGCGATAAATGTCGGTCCCAAATACCGCGTAACTTTGAGCCAAGTATCGATTGTATTATAAAAAGTTTAAATATTACAAAGAACAAAGTTCATATCACAAAACTTTTTATTAGATGCTATCGCGAAAATAAATTTGGATAAAATCTTAATCCCTCGATGGATTCATCTCTTACAATTCTTCCAAACCTTTCAGCAGCCAGTAATCGTTCCTTGGCCAACAGAATAGATATACCAAGAATTTTTGCCAAATCCTCGACAGAAAGGGATTCTTCCTCCTCAACCTTTGTAGCAGTCTCTTCGGCGACGATCTCATCATCGTGTGAATCCAGTTGTAATACCATTGCCCCACTTGGTAGTTGTCTAAGTCGTAAAGGGCCATCTAGGAATTTGCATGCATTCAATAAGTCTTCAGGTGAGAGTAATTCTAGACCTCTAGCGCGATTAACTCGACAATAAACGTCTGCTAAGGGCATCATTCCCCCTGCTTCCTAGAATTTGTTTAAGAGACTAAGTTTACGTAAATATCTTATGATTCGTACTAAAGTGTCTTAAAGCAAAACGTGGGCTTAACTTCCAACTCGAAGAATTTTAGCTGATATCTTTATACAGAGTAGGGCGTTCTTATGGAATCTCAAGGAATAAATACTTTCGTGTATCTGCTTTAAGATACCTCGGCACGGATCATATTTTACAAATAGTACTAACGTCTATAGGATCCAGCATCATTTCACAAAGCTGGCGTGCTAAGCTATTGAAGTAGTCCGTGTTGCTCGTGAATGCATCTCTAGTTACGGGGTCGTCTATACCTAAACTCATTAAGTACGATTTGAAGCGCACAGTTTCATCCTCCGAAATATCTCCCTTGTGCTCTCTGATTTTTGTGCTAATTGCCTTAGATAATGCCACCATATCTTTGGCCATGGCCATTAGAACCTTTAAGTCTTGAAAAGCAAGAGCTATGTTCTCATCTGTTTGCTTGTGTTTTTCTTCAATTGACCGTTCTATCCCGACAATTCCTGTCCTCAGTTTAATTCTAGGCACTGGAGGCGATTCTGTACTATTACTATTAGAAGATGGTTCAACCTCCCAGATCCGAGCACTGATTGTCTCCTTTAACGATTGACTGAAACTAGGATCCAGCCCGTTTCGCCCTGATAATTTTATAAAGTGTGCAGTTGCTGAGTCCATCGGGCCTGGAGCCTTATTCGGCAACGGTGGCTTTAGGTTTAATATAATTCTCTGCTTTCGACCGAATATGAATGAGCTGGCCGTTTCCTCAGACAAGGAAATGACATATTTTAGTTGAAGACATAGTGTGGTGGCACCTTTGGATATCTCCCCAGGTCTGCCCCAGAATAATCGATGTGTTGTTAATACCACCTCACCATCCTCGAAATTGGTCTGTAAATAATCGAAGGAAATAATTGGATTTCTTTGATTTACAAAAATTATACCTTATCATCACCGTCGTACAGTTTAACATTTTTATCGCGGCTGACGAAACTCTCATCTTCCCTGAGTTTTGCTTGAACGTACTCAAAGCGATTCATAGTTTTAATAAAATGCGCTTTGCAACACTTAACATTTAGGTAACAAGGAAAATTTGTTTTCCTCGTAGGAGGAATTCACTCATCAAGTGCAAGAAATGTCAAAGTCAGCTGTTCCCACTTAAGGAGGTTCGCATCTAAGGTGGAATTAGATTGTTGGTTTTGATAGCGTGACGTCACATCCATCCGTGGTATTCTAATCACCATCGGAAATAAATTTTATAAAGAAAAGTAAAAATAAAATAAAAGGGAGTAAATGGATAACCAGATCTTCGTAGACATATCCGTTTGATATAGATTTATTTTTAAAATGTCCATATTTCCGAAATTAATGAATATTTGTCTACTTTCTTATTATATATATCACGCAAGTGCTGATATTCTAAAATCCTAAATAAAAAATATTACGCTAAAGTTTCTTACAATGATCAAAGCGGTGACCTATTCATTTAACCCTTTTGAATTATGCACACATTTAAAGACAGAAAAGAATTTTAAATAAAGAATTTAATATTTTTTTAATTTGCAAACTTGGAGGAAGAGTTAAATATATTATGATATTTTTATAAAGTATCTTTACCTCTGTCTAGATCTGAAAAGAATAAATCATTTGGTTGTATTTCGCAAGAGCGCGTATCGTCCTGAAGGCCTATGAATTAAAGCATTAAATATTTATTATTTGGTAGTTTTTAATTACTAAACATGTAAAGAACATAATATATACAATAGAATAATTTATGAAAACAAATGAAATAAATTTTAGAGATGGATTAGTTCAGGTAAAAAAAGGAGAACTCTTGTTAAACATTAACATATAAATCATTGAAGTTTTCTTTGCGCTTATGAGACAAACTTAATGAGCATATACTAGAGAACTTCAAAAACGCAGCTGCATTGTGATGTTATTGGTGCTAAAAATGTTGATTCACCTTCTTTTGTACTATTGCTCCAAATGTCTAAGCAATAACGTTTCTTAATTTTGATTTTCAAGAAACTTTTTTTTAATGTTATTTACTTTAAAAATTTTATTTGAAACAAAGGTTTCTTTAACAAATATTCCAACTCGAAGTGGGAAAAGCATACAAGGAATCAATAATTTTATTTTAAATACATTGTAGACATTTTTCGACTTAGTATACAAAAACAAATAACCGAGTTGCTCTAAGGCGTGGCCACGTAACCCAAATATTTTAATTACCGAATTGATTCCTTGTTTTTAAATATACGATTATATCGAACTATCATGATATCATCGATTTCTTTAGGAGAAAGGTGGCTCCGAAGAATGTTCAAAATAAACCACAAATTGGAAAAGGTCATCTCTATACTCGCTTGACTCATAGGGATTGCCAAAACCGTTGTCGCCAACTTATACAGCTCTGGATCAGAATTCTTTCGATGTTCCCAAAATAGAAGAACATCAGAATCGATGGGAAGACGTTTAGTGGAAAAATTTTGAAGTATTTTTTGAATATTTCCATCTGATGAAGTATCTGCACTGTTACTCGTGTTAACAGCTTCTTTTCTCCGAAGCATCGTCTCCAGTATATCGTCTGTTTGTTTTAATGCAGGACTACAAGCAGCAGTGTTTGTGGCATTTTCGAAAACTTGAATCTTGTTCCATAAACAAGTAAGGTGATCTTCGGCTCGTTTCTTTTGAAATGCAGTCAGCAACACTCTGAATCTGGGATCGAGAAAAATACCAGCAACCAGATTATCCGATTGAAAAAGTATATCTTCGCTTTGTTCCATTGCAGTGGAAATTATTTTTGCAAGAGGGTATGTTAACTCTTTCATCTGCATCTTGCACCGCAACCATGCAGCCAGAAAGTCTCCTATTATCATTTTTTGTGACTGCATTTTTGCAACAGCAACTTTTGCTGGTGTCAAAGTGATTGCAATTTCTTTAAGCTCCAACCACTCTCTTTCGCTGGGCAGGATCGCTTCACTCTCTTTTAGAAGATTGGCCTCTTTTAGTACCCAGGAACACACGTCCTTTATGGCAATAAGGTTTTTTAGCATATCGTGAGTTGAATACCAGCGAGTTTTTACATCCAACAGTGGTCTCGAATACCCGATTTGGAGGAGAATTTTAGTAGCATCAGGATTACTCATTTTTTTTACAAGTTCCCGCGCAACATCGATGACTTTTTCCCAATTTTCTAAGCCATTGCGAACTGCAAGGTGTAACATATGAACTGCACAGCGCTGAGCAACTAAGCCCTTACTTTCAATATCTTTAGGCAGTTCTGCAAATAGCTGACTACATTCGCTTGCTGTTGTCCACGACTCTGTACTTTCCTGCGGTTCAACGTTACAAGCTAGAATTTCTTCTGAATCTTTATCTTGGTTTAATGGCTGAGCGTCAGTGACTGGTTTTACAGTACTGGCAGCATTATCCGTGGTAATAGCGTAAATTTGATCTGGTGAGATTTCAAATTGTTCTAAGATCTCCGACAATTTATTCCGTAAATTCTCAGCACTCTGGCTACCTCGAATTTCAAATACGTTAAGGTTTCGCAATACAATCCGTCCATTAGAACAAAATTGTGCGTTTACGCTTAAAACGGAGCGATCTATATAAGGCGCTGCATCGACTTTCATACAAACCATTTTGCCACGAATTTCTTTTTTAATATCCTCTCGCAGCCGCTCGGCTTCTATATGAATAAAATCACGAATATTGTTTCGATTAATACAAAAATTTGGCGCGTTGCCTTTGGAGCGCAGTGTGCTTATTATCGGATCCAATAATTTCTTAAAGCCGCTGTCCTCTAGAGCAGAGGGAGGCCATCCATTTACAGTTATTAGCTCCACACAAGCATCTATAAGATATGCTTGATCGATTGGAATTGATATATATGAGTCTGAAGTCATTACAGGTACATCCCCTGAAAAAGGTGCAGGAGGTCTCATAGGCGAAGTTGGTGTAGCAGGCCTCTCTGGTGACGGGGAAGGGGACGGGTGAGGTGTGGGAGGCCTCATGTACGAAGTTGATCTACCAATAATTTTTCTACACTTGCATTCATTCGCCCTCCTGTCTTGTTGGTACCTCGTGCGCCCTTTCATTGCAGATTGATATTGAGCCGAGTGTTTTGCCCTCAGATGCCTCAGTAGGTTTGAGGTATGTCGTCCCTTTAAATACAAAAATTTTAAAACCAACCTTGCTTAAACCTCCTTAAGAAACAAAAAGAATATTACCTGAAGGACTGTTCTGCATTTGTCTACCTTGCATGTTGAGGTATTTGCAACTTTATCAACGTTGAAGTAAATTCGAACACATTCAAACGGCCGTTTCGCCTTGCCACTCGCAGAACCCACTGCGGTCGATTTAGTCTGCTTTTTCCCCATTCTTACGGTTCGTCAATTTCTTTTGGTGTTCAATTTTCCAATGCACGCATTTTCTGTCTTCAACGCAGTAGCAGCTCGGTTAACATTACCAAATTATGCATTCACATACAGAAAACCCTTCCTTTTTAGTAATTGCGCTAGGTTTAAACATTATCACAGACAATTCCATTAAAGGCACTGAGGTCAACCTAACCCACTTGAGACCTTTTAAGTTTCACTTTTGTAGCACAAAACTACTCGTCAATTAAGTTTTTACACTGCCTCTTTTAGCAGAACTACTTTGCGAATTGTGTTTACTACAATTATGAATATTAAACATAAGCAGGTTGGGTTAGAAACACCAAGATTAAGTTGAGAAAAGTCCGTACTCGAAATGACAGATGGAACTGTCGCGCTGCGGGACCGCTTAGTGGACCGGTTCTTTCTCTTGAAATATACTGATCTGTTGCAAAACTCAACACTTGAAGGCCTTGAAGTCAAATGTGTTGTAAGAGTCAGAACTTCTTAATGGCTACGTGTTGTAAAACTCAGCCGTAAGAAAAATCCTTAACTTTACAACACGTACTATGCTATCTCATGTTTGTGCGCTTGAAACGAATCCGACTTCTATCTGTCAAACGCCGCATTTGATAGCGATTGCGTTTGGTAGTCCCAAAAGAAGCCGAATTCGACGAGTCTCGTTACGCATCGCCACACAAGCAAATCTCCTCTGGCTGGTGGTTGGGTGCGTGCGCGTGAGTAGCCTCAATCCCAACTGTGTCTTTGACAGCTATAATTCGGATTTCCAGGCGTCGGTCGACGTGATTTAACAAGATTTGTGTCATACTTCCAGATGTGCGTCATTTGCACGTGATTTAATCCGACGTGCTAGGCAAAAATCCGGAGATTTTCTGAAATATTTAACCGGCTATGAAAAGTAGATGTTAAAACTGTTTCAGAGAAAAAATATCAGTTCATGAAATTTTAGAATGTGGTCCTAAAAGATTAAAAAGCAATTTTACATACAATTAGGAAATTTGATATCGCCTTTATTCAATTAAATAAAAAAATGATATTTTTGAATAAGTTTACATATTTTACTTGAAAAACTGCTGCACTTGACTATATTCTTGTTCCAATGCGTTGCTCTATATGCTATTCGCTATAAAAGGAACTAAATTCATAATGTTTACATAAAAGTTAACTTTTAAGTTTTAAAACAACTAAATTTTGAAGTTGGAAAAAATGACAATATCTTGAAATGAAGTATTCATTTTAATTGGGTTTAAACAGAGCTCAAAACTTTACTTGGAGATCCACACTACAACTCCTTGTGGGAAAACACAATTATCTATAAACAATTCAGGATATTTTATAGTATAATATTGTAACTTTAAGTATGGGGAAAAACGTAGCCATTCTGCAACTGGTAAAAAGTAATTGATATCAACTATTCTTAATACATTGTCGACCGGCAATTTTACGCAGAAGCTATTTCATATCACTTGGCTACTATTTCACTACTGAACATGAAAAAGAATTTTACAATATGCTATGTCGCCCTGAGTTTCAGAAATTAAAATAGCCAATGCAAGTGCAAATATGAGTTAATTCATGATCGGTCAGCAAGGTGTTAAGATTTACAATTAAAAAAAAATCCTTTTATAGAACTAATAAAAATTTTTAAAATCTAGTAAATATAAAACCATAACATTAAACAGTTTTGATTAAACGTAATACCATAATATTAAATAGTGCAAATAAAAGCACCATAATAGTATTGCCGAAGATTTTTATACTCGGATGTCAATATTATCAGAAATATTTTGGCAAAATAAGTTTCTAGTGAATCTATGTGTATTGAACATTAGTTCATCTCAAAAATGCTAAGAATCATCTATTCAACTACGATGTAAATGATAATTTTTGAGGAGGATATAAATACATTCAGAATTTTTTACTCAGAAGATCGACTCGATCCCAAAATAAAATTCTGCTTTGTGCTTGATTGCTGCGTCTTTCCAAAAAGGAAGTTCTAAATATTCTGAATAATGCTGAGAATTAAATTCCGATATGTGCTCGAGTTTTGGTGAAAAATTATCTCTCCAAGCGGCATTGAACCTAAAGATAACAAATCTTGAAAAGAGTAATTATATATTTACTTGTTCTACCTCAGACGCAGGAGTCGTGCTTCCGAGGGAAATTCTCTAATTTATTTTATTATCTATTGAAATTCAAACCGCCAACATTTCGAAATATTTAATTTATTATTTAGAGTATAAGAACTTGTTTGTTAGTATGAATTAATTGGAAATATTGAAAGTAAATCCATATTGGAAGCATGCTACAATCATTCTTTAAAAGGACGTGTTTTCAAAAAGATAAGCAAATCTTTCAGAAAAATCATTTTCATTACAATCGTGACCAAGTTTATATTAGGGAACATAAAAACATCAACCATTTTTTAAAGTTATATTTCATTTGTTAATTGAAATTGATTTTCAGTTTCATTTTCATAACTAAAACTATAAATTTTATTACAAGTGTAAGGATAAAAATTATTTGCTTTGCTTTGCTTAACTTTAAAACTTAGCGAACAAGCTAACCAATAAACAAAATTAAACTGATATAATTACAATTAATTTAATTATGATCAATTATACATAATAGTAATAATCAGAAGTCGTATATCACCTCCTCTCTTCCTTATATGTTTTTTATATACTTTTAATAGTTTATCCTCTTCGTCGGCCTGTAGTGGAGCCCATGGCTTTTACAGTTCTATGATAGCACATGTATGTGTATATGTATAAATATTTACAACATTTACAATCTAATAGTCTTTATTTTTATTATATTTATTTTTATATTCATATTTAATCGAAAACCTTACAATCGTCTTAGTCAATTCTTATTTAGAGTGCGTGTTCTGGTTGGCCTCATATCGTAATATACTTTTCTCTAATTATCTGCTTGCCGCTCTATTAATATTTCTGTATTGTATTAAAATGATGAGCAGAGAACGGGGAAAGTATAGTAATAATTTTATTATAGATTTCTGAATTTATACAACTTCGCTTACTTGTACTTTATACAATTAACATTCTTTGTTTTTTCCTTATTGAAGAGAGATTTGTTTTCGTAAACATGCTTATATCGAAATTTAGACAAATTTAATTTTTGCTTCTATCCGTAGAAGGTAAAAAGGTATAATTTTGTTGGCATACACTGGCAATTTGAGTTTGATCAAATAATTTCGAATAGGAATGACAATGTTTCATATATTACCTAAGATTTTTTTTGATTTTCAAATTAGATAAAGAATATTTTAAAATTGCTACAAAGTCTGAAGATATTTTTAATTGGGAAGTAGGATGATTTTGAGATATATTATGAAAGTATAGAGGAATCTGGACCATTTATAGAAATAACGACGAGAGCATTTTAGTATTAAATTTTGTAAAGTTGCTTAATCATTGTTTATGATTATGCTTCGACAAATGTCCCGCAATTAGAGATTTATGTTGGAGGTTTAACTGCAATGATTTATATAGACTCCATTTTTATCTTCTCGTTTCAATTATATCTTTATTTTAATAATTTGTGATGCTTGCGATTTTGTACGGCTTTAAAGTTTAATCAACAAAAATTTTCATCAAAATGTGATAAAAACGAGAGTTTCCTTATTGAATACTATTAGTACTATGAAGGATAAAATTATTAATAGCTGAGCTGCCTTTTGTACTTTAACTGTCCTAAATTGTAAACGATATTTTCCGTAAATATTTATTTAGATTTTAACACAATCTTTGTAAAAGGATACACTAATTTGTATCGTAGTAATTTTGTGAAGTAATTTTTTACAACATAATTTAGTTTGCTTTTACCGCATGATTTTGTATATATTATATTGTTTATATACTTTGAGCATTGCAAATTCGCTGATGGGCTTTTACATTAAAACTGCTAATTGTTTAAGTGAAAATGTGACATGTTCAGCTAAAATTAATTATAATTTACAGACTTCAAATATTAGAAATTTACTGCGGCAAAATTTTTTTACTAAAGAGCAAACCAATTACTTTTAAAAATAAAGAGGATACAAGTTTAAGAAAATTATGTATCTCAAGCCAATATGCTTTTACTTACCTGTACTAAAGTCGTTTTTGTAAAACCGGAAAGCTATTAATTGAAATTGAATATTCGCATGTTCTTCCTCTCATTTATTTTTTTACAATTACTATAAATTCAGTAGTAGTGTAAGGTTTTAATATATTCAAAACAAGTGCTCTCTTTTTCTTCCTTTTACATATATTTAAGTTTAAATGAGGCTGTTTAGTGGTAGGGGATCAATTGAAAGTGAAAAAAAATCTTTGCTCTTTCTGGTAAATATCTACAAATTAAATTTACATAAATTTTTATCATACGTAATAGCCAAATCACTTTCTTGTTCCAGTTGTAATAAAAATGACAAAAGTAGCTATAACTGCGCGTGATATTACAAGTCAGAAAAAATGTAAAATATTTTTTGTTTTATGCCAAAGTATATAAAGTATTAAGTTCCCTACATTAAGAAGAAAAAAAAACAGTGGACGAAATGCTTCGAGTGTTTTTGTCTAATGTAACACTTCAGAGAAAACATAGATTTAATAGTGTGTCATAAATTTTAAATGCATTTTTAAGAGAATTTTTTGGAACCCCTGCTTAATTTTCCAATGTAAATGAAATGCCAATGAAATTATTTCAAAGTAAGTATTTTTATTTGTTTCAAAATCGATATTGTGACATTCCAAAATAAGTTGATCCTCTAACGTGCTACTTTGTACTTTCGAATGTGGAAATGTTTAGGTAAATTAAAAAAAAAAGTTCTTTATATAAATTTTTTCATAGTTATATATTTTTTATATCACTACTCTTCTTGTAATACTTAAAATATCCTTGTACACTTCTCACATAAAGGACTTGGAATTTGGTATTACTACGACTATAATAACTTTCCCAATTAGTTAATTACATAACTCATAATGCATCATTGAAAATGAATTTAAATTTTAAATTTAAGACGGTAAGATCTCAATATCGTTGTTCCTTTACTTACGTGGTATTAAAACTTTGCTGATTTTATTATTATTATCGGGTTTTTTCGATCGTAAGTTTCTTTTCGATTAAAACTGGCACAGTTAGAGGCTTTTAAAATGTTCATGGAATTAGAAATACTTAAATACAAGCATTCATGTCCTTATACCAGCCTTATCATAAGGGAGTAGCGATTCAAAAGGAACTTGACATTAAATTTGATTAAAAAAGAAAGTAATGCACTGTAAATATCAATTCACGAAACTCATACTGTGGCTATATTTTACTCTCGTAAGTCGTATCATTCTAAAATAAATGCAAATTGATATTAAGAAAATAATAACTTTACCTTAACGATCTAGCATATCCATTTACTTTCCATACTTTAATTATAAAAAAGTATTTTTGGTTTGAGAGTTATAAGATATTGATATTCTACTTATTCTTAGAATCAATTCGAATCACTTCTTAAGAAATAAGCTCAATTCTTCGAAATAAATTTTAAATTTTTATGTCGTTAATTTCAATAGGCTTAAAATTCGTGAATGTTTTTGGTTCTTTCTAAAACAGTTGCATATTACAAGGTAGGGACATGGGTTTTAAAACAATGATAAAACAGTATGAGGCGATTGTTAGGAAATTCTCATTGCTTTCATATTTTTTAGAGAAGTTTGCTGTAGTGAAATATAACTGCACATCGCATTGTAAAACTTTTGCAAACGTAATATTACACACTTTTTCAGTCGTTGTATATTTTTTTAAAAAACTAAAAGAACAACTGCGTCTATAAATTTTAATTGTTATAGTAACAATACTTTAATGGCTCTTTTCTAGGAAAAAATCTACTTCTCGAAAAATTTATAAAAATATTAAATTTTCGAATTGATTGGGAGGTTTTCCAGTATAATAAGTATTTCTTTTAAATTCCATGCCAATGGCATTGTTTATTTAAAGTGATTAGAAACCATATGCTTTGCAATTTTTGTCTGTTTACATTTGCATGATTTAAAAACCACAAAACCTCGACATATGCTATACATTTTCATTTATTTATTGGATTAGTGAAACCAATAGTCTAATACTAACGGCCGACAAAATTAATGTGATTGAAAAAAAAAAATTTCTTTGAAATTTGTGCATAGCTCTTTCTTAAACAAAGAAAAGTACGAAGTTCAATAGCGTGCATTGTTAGAAAACTAAAGAGCATTAAGCGAAAGTGCATGTTGAAACTTCCACTCATTAGAATATTTCTTTGATGAGTACTATCCTTCTATAGTGTTAGGGGGAAGATTTATACTGCAGGGATTTAAAAAGAATTTTTAAAAACAGGTGAAGTAGCTTTAGAAATATAAACTAATAAATATATGCTTTTATCTATATATATACCAGTGAAAATATCATAACTGAATTTAGTGCAGTGTTACGTGTGCTATATTTAAAGTATTTATAATTTAATAAGCTCGGCGTTTCCAAATAAATAAATCTATGTGGTATTTAAAATTTTTATAGGTAAAAATTTCATGAAAAATCCTTGATTACAAAAATGATTATTATTTGCTCGGTCCTGTGATGTCGTGTGTTTTGAGAAAAGAGAAACTGAAAATAACCCACAGCCAATTTTTAAGCTTCCAAAGGTATTAAAAATAAAAATGACAACAAAAAAATTAATACATTGAGATTTTAAGAAGGATAAAACAACTATGAAAAAAGGATAGATTAGGAAGGTTTTAAAGTACAAATTGTAAGTGATTTTATAGTTTAGAGCATATCTTTCATATTTTATTTGAATGCTTTAAAATATATTACAGTTACACGTAAATTACCTGTCCAGATTGCACACTATCGCAATAGTGATTACTTAGCGCTTCAATACCCTTCATAATATATCCACATAATCAACCAGCTAACAGCTTTCCAATAAAACTTCATGGCTTGGCAGCAGTGCAGGCCTGTCCTAATCACATGCTAATTAATAAAATAACAGCTATGATCTGCTGCACTCTTTGTTCTGATGAAATTTCTCATAATTACAATAAATATATAATACAATTGATCTCAACTTCATAATTTACAACCAATTTTGCTCTAGTTCTTAATTTGCGCAAAAGAAAATAATAATATTAGTACTCGAATCACCGGACACAATCGAACGTCTTAATCTATCCATGAAAGTCACTGATTTTACAGTTCACTCGCCAAACACTTTTCTATTGCCAACAACAAACATTCGTCCAACAAAATTCATATTATGTCTTCTCATCAGACTCGTAACTCTTTTGGATCACATTCAGTAACAAACTGCGTCAGTTGATTAGTCAAATTCGTCTAAATAAAGCCTAGAAGACTTAATAAAAGTACTTTTATAAAAAAACAACATGTCCATATTAACTGCTTACGATAAACAAACCTACTTAAGTCTCAATGATGAATTTGTTCTCTGTTTATAAATATCATACAAAACGTACCTTCTGCTTAGTGCTTAGGGCTTTACAGTAAGATTAAGGCTTTAACACAAGTAAAAGGACTCTTAAACGACTAAGAAACTAGGCGTACTCTACGTAACCCGGGACGTTGCACGGTTGCGTAACGCAACTTAACGTAACGTAAATAATCAATGGGCGGAGGAATAAGAAAAACTGGTTCATACCTAGTAGTGAGGGGGATGACTCTTATTATTTGTTGACCTCGGTAGCGGACCGCCGCCGCTTCTGATTCGACGTCGCCACTGAGATCGCGTTCGCCGCAAGAAGACGCTGCTGAGCCGTCGCTCCGCTCATCTGTAAATGTTGTTGCTGCTGTTGCGACTGCAGGCCACCCTGTTGCACTTGCTGGGTCTGTTGCTGTTGTTGCTGTTGCTGGGCTGTAGCCGCAACTGCAGCTGCCTGCTTATGCAGTTTCAGCTGGAGTTTTTGTGTTGTCATCATTAGCGGACTGGCAGTTATGTTTGCTGTTGTAGTTATCTGTGATGGTGCTGTAAAAATGTACAGTTATAATTACTGTTTATCATCACGATACTTATTAAAAAACGAACAATATTTCTCACAACGAGATTAGCCAGACTATATATAACAATTTGGGACCATGTGTGACGGGACAATGATTTTATTGTAGCAGGTTCAGGCTTTCTGCCTTCTAGTATAACTTTACAAAATATATATAGATAGATTCATAGTTTGCATCAAAGTAGCCTATTCAATATAATTCTCAATTCTTAAAATTCGAATATGAACCTTAAGTCAGTTACCTCTTGTTTTTGTTATATTCTTATTATATTAACGACAAAATGAGGGTAGCTCAATATTCTTCAGAATATTTGGTGATTTAAAAAAATATTTTGCGATTTACCAGCATGAAATTCATTAATGAGTTTGCACTTAACATGTCTTTACGTGTTTTTGTTTTAAGTGATATGAATTCTTTTATACAACTTTTTGTATTAAAAAACTTGTAGTAAAATGCAACATAAAAGATAGCCAAACGAAAAAATCAACGATCATATATTAAAAAAAAAAAATGGTTTATTGTAAAATATGATACTATACTGATAATGCTTAAAAATTGCACTTTTTTGTGGCTCGTCTTCATCACCCACTCTTCATTTTCAAGCGGTCTTTTATTTATTTATTTAAATATCATACCTACAAGCTATTTGAACTACAAGAAAGTTCCGCAAGTCTATTATCGTCATCTAGAGTTATATAGTCCACACATATTGCTTTGGATTTACTCTGATTATGCTAAGCATAGTAATTTGAAAAATGTGTACCTGTTATGATATTTCTTTGCGAAGTCAATTGGCCACGATTTGTAATTTGTTTGCCACCAACAACTTGAATACTGCGCGGTCTTTGCGGGATAGTACTTAATAGTTGAATCGGTTGACTGCCAGCATTTGAAATAGTCCCACCTGAATTGTTCAAAGTCGCACCACTGCCTGCAGTTTGAATAATATTGGCATTCACAACATTCTGGGAATTAGAAGGGCCCGCTGTAGCTGTGCGGATCGTTTGCGCATTTAACCCTTTAACTCCAGATGTAACAAATTGAGCTGTAAGAAATAAAATATGCAAAATAAATTATGAAAAAAAAAAATCTTATGCATGTGGTCTTTCCAAACTGCTCTTTGACTTTATATTGAATTCCCTAGTAGTAACAAAATAGAAACTCACCAATTGGCAGTGACAACATAGATCCAGTGACTCCACTTGATGAATTACCAGCAGTAGCTGCATTTGTGAGGACGACAGTCTGTGTGGCTGCTACAGTGGCGGGAACTGATACGACCGTCCCACAATTGCCAGCACCAGGAACAGTTTGCATGGTATTCACCTGCGTTGTACTTGTAACAGGAACTGAGACTAAAAGGCTTGTGGTTTGTTGTGCATTTCCCTGTTGTCCAGCCGCGGCTGTTTGTTGCTGTTGTTGAACGGCAGCGGCTAGTCCGGCACTTGAGAGAGACAGCGATATTGGCTGTCCCAGACCCGGAATCTGGACTTGCACATTTTGCAGTCCGGGAAATGTAGCCATCGCTCCTTGTAGCGATGTTAGATTAATTCCCTGTAAATTTAGGGTTGTTGTTTGTGCTGTCTGCTGGACAGGTTGTTGGGGTGATGGCTGTGGTGGAGGACTAGACAAGGGGGAAATCGACGCTGCGGGAGATTGCACATGCTGAACAATACTCTTGGCAACATTACTTTGTTGTTGATGCTGCGGCGATAGGCCTGGACTGGTGCTTACATTTGTACCACTATTCAGTCTTTCTATAAGTGCTTGATTGCCTAAAGTCGATGTTACGTTACCAATACCTCCCCCACCAGGTGTCCCATGCGGAGTCTGTGATTGATCATTATTTGGCGACGGCGAAGTCGCCAATAGGGCACTCAATCCAGGCATTGTAAAACCTAAATTGGACGTGGCAGAAGTGTTCGAAGCATTTGAATCACTTCCTGGCGATGGAGCTGCGACTGTTGCTGTCGAGTCCCTTCTTAACGTGTTCGCTGTGATCACTCTCTGAGCGGTATTATTCATGATCTTAATATTGTTGTTATTCAGTGAGATACTGTTATTGTTGTTGTTGGCCGCGGAATATCCAAAGTTAGTATTCGTCATCACAGCGGGCGGTGAGGCTAGTTGAGATGCTAGAGCCGACATGGTGACTCTGACATTTTGTGCTGCAGTATTGTCAGGGTTCAAGCCCACTGCGCTGACCGCTATAAGGTTGGTGCCACTCCGGCCCAGTGTTGCATTACCACCACTACTCCCACTGACCATGTTTATCTTCCGCAAATTATTAGTAAGCAAATTCTGCATGACTTCATTTTGCTTTCGTTGCTGTGGCTGCTGAATTAGCGTATCTGCTGCAACTGTCTGATGCGTTAACTGTTGGTGTACTATTGCTTGTTGCTGCTGACCAGCAGGAGGATTGAACGTATTACTAACTACAGGAGTATTTGTCATTGCAGCAGGGGCGCTATTCAACAAACTCAAGATTGCCGCATTACTGGAGGATTTTTGAGTTGTTTGTTGTTGCACTAAAAAGGCGAAATTTGAGGCATATAATTACGCATAGTATATAGTTAAGATCTTACCTGTAACCTGTTGTTGTTGTTGCTGCTGAAACTGATTTGCCGTATTCATTAACCCTGTTACTAAAGCATTTATTGTTGTATTTGTTGAGTGCAAGGTAGTTGGAGTCTTTTGTTGAAGAATTTGTTGCTGTTGACCAGTAACAAGGGGCGTCGCTTTCAACTGAGCCTGCTAGAAGTGTGTAATACGTATATACTTTAATAATTCTTAATATTAGGAATATAAGTTTGCTGCTTGAGGTTCCAAAGCTAAAACTACGGCACTAGTGAAGCTATTGACTTTTGAGCTGAATATCTTTCTGTAATTCTACTATTGATGTTTTTGGCTTATTGTTTTAAAAACAAAGAAAAATTTAGAAATAATAGTCCTTGGTCTCAGTGTTGTATCGTACCATATAGTTGTTTTGTACTCACCAAAATAGGAACACCAGAACTCAATTGAGTCCTGATAGCATTGGTTGCTGCAAGTTGTCCAGCGCTAGTTATAAGTTGCGTCTTCTGCTGGTTAGCATTTTGGATTGTGAGTCCAGAGCCAGGAGTCTGCTGCTGTACCAGTACCAAAGACCCATTACTGAGACTTAGTTGCTGAGTTGGCTGTGCTTGAACACTGACGGTACCAGTCGCTTCAAATATCTGCTGGGACTGTTGACGCAACTGTTGAACATTCCCAGCAGTAGCAATTCCTACAATGTTCGCCCCTTGCAGGTTAATATTCAGCTGATTTCCAGAAAGAGTGCTAGCATTAGTAGCACTGAAGGCAGGAGCAATAATCTGCGGAGTTGGCTGCAGCGCGGGTTGAATGTGCTGTTGTTGCTGGGGCGCTGCCGCTATAAGCGTCTGTGTTGAATGCTGTTGAGCTTGCTGTTGTAAAGCTGCCGCGAGAGCTGCCTGTTGCTGGTTCTGTTGCTGTTGTTGCTGTTGCTTACGGCGCTCAGACATACCTGTGGTGTAAGACACCTTGGGCTCCTGACCAGGAACTTTGTAGGTTATTGTAACCGGTTTTCGATCTTCTTCGGTAAAAATTTCTGTAAATTGCTCAATATATCGGTTGGCATGAAACCGTGTCCCCAAGGAGAACTGGCACGCTTCCCCGTTCCGTTCACCTTTTCTATAATCCCTGAAATGAAAAATATGCAAATCTATATATATGTATGTTATTCATTCATATTTCATTTTGTAGTTTTTAAAAATTGACTTATTTAGAACCTTTCATTTAGAAGAGTTTATACCGCATATATATTATTTGTTTTAGTGATACTTAATGTAAGAAAATGAAAATGCTTAGTATTTCTATCTAAATACAGTACTTATTACGTATGGAATATGGAAACCATTTCAAATTTTTATTTTATTTTATTTCTAATTTTGGCAATATTCCTACTTTGTTCGATTTGTTTTTATAGCATTTTAAAGCCTTTCTGATATATACTATATTAATGTTGCGATGTTATAAGGAAATATTTTGCAATGCTTGTATCCATTGTAAACTATTTCCTTGAAATAATGTGTTGTAAGGAATTTGTTTGAATCCATAACTGATGTATATAAGTAAACTTTGATTTATGGGGATTAAAAAATAATGAAAGATATACAAGATCTTTTCTTTAAAATCAAAATTTTACCTGTCAACGTAGAGTTCTCCCAAGAACTCAAAATCTGAAAGCCTTTGAAATATGGAAAGCTTTATGTGATAAACTCGACCGGCTTCTCGGTCTGTCTCCAAGATGTGCTCCTCAATCAGTTGTGGCTCAAAGTTATCCGACGTTTCTGGTAGTTTATATTCTTTAGCATATTTCTTGACATTTATTTCTTCGGGTATTGTTAATGGGGGGTAATCAAGACTTGGCGGTCGAATGGGCTTTATAACATCTGCAGGTTTTTTAGGTAATTTGTGTGCAGCGAAAGAGGCCACAATTGTCGAACCACTATTAGAATTACTGCTATTAACGCTACTGCTTGTACTGATGCCACTAACAAATGGAGTGGTGCTACCACCACTTATCATGCTTGACCTCGGCCTTTGTCTCACCCTCTGCAAATAGTCGCACAATTCAAGGCCGTAATTGTGGGTAAACTGATCGATTTTCCTTTTACGGTTTATTGAAATTTGCGAATATTTTTTCATTTGCCTTCGAAGGCTTGATGTATTCCATATCTGCCGCATGTGTTGGCTGTTGATAGCGAAGCGACCTATCTTCGGATCCGGATCTAGACACAACGGCTCCGACGTTGCCAGAATCAACTGGCTCTCCAGCATCAGTTTATCTTCCGCACTTATGTCGGAGTCTTTCGCCAGCTGATTAATATCAGAGTATAGCTTATCATTGGTGGGCTTCAGCAGTACATGGTATATATCACAGCTATTTGATGAAATTGGAAAGGTTTGTCGAAAATCACGTATTTGACATATAACACAACCCGAATAGAAGACATTTGGTGTTCGAGTTTCTAATAGATCCGAGAACAAAACAGGTAGCTCCTCCTTGTCGATGCTGTTTAGAAGATCGTCAACTTCGTATGGCCAGCGCATTATTTCAACTAAGTTAGCATCCTCGTCTATATCCTCGCTGTCGGCTGTTGCACTTGAAGTGTTAAGAATATTATTATCCATTGAAGAAGCGATATTCGAAGAAGCTTGAACAGCAGAGTTTAGGCTGTCGATAGCGTCACCGAACGAATTTGCAATTGCACTATCACCTTCTGCGCCATCAATATCGTCGTCAACATCGAGATTATTGGAGGATATTAGTAAATTATTGCTATTACTATTAATTAAACTACTACTACTAATTTGTGTTTGTTTTAATCGACTAGAGCTTGCATTTGTTCCAACTTTGTGGCTGCTACTGCTTGTGTGGGGATGCAATGAATTGCTACTTCCACTTCCGCCACTTCCACCTCCGCCTCCACCTCCGCCACCTGGACCTCCCCCTCTATCAGCTTGAGAACTGCTTCCACTGGTACCTTCGTAGCTAGAACTATTTGCATTGTTTCCTTGCTGATCATTTAACATATCATCATGCTTATCATCTTGATAAAATGCTAGTGAGTATCCTTTGTTTCCAGGATATAAATTTACAACGATTGTGTTTAGCTTCTCGCGTTCGACCAAACGTTCGAGGACAAATGATCTTGTTCGGTGTCTCCGCTGGAAATAAACGTTAAGAAATTAAACTGCTATCTTTTATGCGGTTTACACATTTTGAGAATTCTTTAACATATCCTTTTTTTGGAAAAAATTGTATAATGGGTGGTATTTCCTAGAGATTTTCAAGATTTTGAGATTTTAAAACAATGTACAAACACTGAAAACTGCAATCGAAAGAAATTAAAAGGACGTTATGACTTGGATAATCTTAAAATTTAAAAGAATGATTCCGAGAGTGGCCTACAACTATCGATGTGTTTTTTGTTGCTAGTAAGTTCTTAAAAAGCCTATAACTTAAGCTTTCCTACCCCAGTAATAGGTGAATATATATTTGATAATATAGAATGGATCGGTATTTTAACACTCCATTTCACGCACAGACACGTAATCTGATAATTTTATTTTATTTTTTAAATTTAACGATTCCTCAAGTAGCTGAATGTAATGTATTGACACGTAAGTACTCCGGTCACCATGAGGCATAGATTTTTTATTTTATAGGCGATTTGTTGTTCTTGGGGCTCGCCTGTGTCCCGCGCAGGAAATTACGTAACTTTGTATCGATTATCTGCGCACTTTTAAATTGATTTCGCAATTTATCGAGCTGAAGTCTAATTTTTATAATCGAGGTTTTATTGTATATGCAAAAGAAATTCAATTTATATCCCTAATTTTAATAAAAATTACCAGCCTTGTGTGGGACGCTCTTGTACCCTGTGCGTGTTATGGCGTAAGAATTACGGGCGCGTGGAATGGAGTGTTAAAATGCTTTTCATGGTTCCATTTATGCGATTTTTATTTACGCGCTGTTTTCATGGAACTAATTACCTGCGTAAATGGAGGGATTACTGTACTTATTTAGAAAACAAAAGATTGAAATTATTTAGAAAAAATTTCATATTAATAACTCACGCGATGTAATGGAGTGTTGATATTTATTATAAAGAGATGGAAATATCCAAACTTATGGAGTTCGCGCTCATTGCAAAAATGATTTGTCTTTCGTGAAACTCTATCGGCATGGAAGTTAGATTAAATCACATGTGAATTATATTTTGGGGATTTTGAAAGGCGGTCTTTTGAAAAAGTACTGAGTATTGCAGTAAAATTCGAACACTCAATGAACGCTAAAAAGCGTTTACATATAAAACCGTAAAACATAAGCTCATAAGTTCATATTCATAAGTTAAAACTCGATTTAGCTGTAAATCAACAGCCCTTTAGCTACTTTAGTTAAAATTTTGTGCAATTCAAAACGCTAAAATTAGCTCTAACTTTAAACATAAGTAATTAAACTAGAGTATGTATTTAAAAATTCAATCTTAAATTGATCTGAAATTGTACAGATTTCAGTTTGAACAATTGAAATATCTTAAGATCCATATTTTATTTAATTTTAATTTTATTTTTGCTTAAATAACTCGGAGACACTGATCTCGATTTTATCTACTGCTATTATGGAAACAATCATTAATTTTTACGATCCAATATCGCTGAAGAAAATGACATTCCCCAAATATTCCCTACAATTCCCAACAACCTCAGAATATATTTCAGATTGTAAAGATATTAATTCCTTGCCTTTTAATTGTGTTATAGGCTACTATTTTCTTGCAGTTCGCTACTCAAGTCTAAAAAATTTTAAATTTAAATACGTACAATATAATACTTGTATCAAATCACTTGACACTTAGAGAAATTTGGAGTCATAGTAAATCCACTTACGCTATCTGTAGAACTTAATAAGGGCTGAATCAGAAAAAATAGTCAGCAACTCACAAGCCTTTTATACAAATGTAAAATAAATTCCCTTTGCAACATGTGCTTCCTTTGAAAGATTAAAATCTGACTTCCAATTTATCGTTATTCGTTGTCATTATGTTGATGGAATTTGTATCTCTTTGGAATCAAATTCAAGTTAATGATCTACCCAAGGTCCATAGTAAGAATTTGATACACATATTTTGTGCGAAAAATAAAGAGTAAATGACTAGATTATAAACACTATGAGACATTTATGAAAATTATCGGAGCTGTTTCTAAATACAATGGACTACTCCATTATATGCGGAGGAATTAAAGAAGATATGTAAAAATGTAATGACAGCGTCTTCAATAACTGTATTTAAATTTATTATTTTATTTTATTTATTATAGCTTAGTTTATGAGATGTACGATGTGCTTTAAAATTAGTATCCTCAAGCCCACATTATCATAATATTTTTTTTATTTTCCAGACAAAATTTTTAATATTTCCATTCTTTTTGTCAAAACAGATTAAATTGATTTTAATATGGTTCAATATATTTTTCACGAAAATAACATCAGCTAAATTGGAAAAATATGTAAGTATGTGTAGTATATTTCACACATTCACTTTTCATAATAGTTCGCTTTCGATCACACTTTTTACGTTTATTTTGGATTAAAAGAAAGAATTGTTTGATAGATGGAAGGACCTTCATTTTTAAAACAAATAAAGAAATTTATCCTTTGAATGAAGACAGTTTTTACAAACGGAACGAGTAATGATTCATTCAAAATTCGTTCGTACTCTATGAATTTTTTAACGAAACCGAATTGAGCCCCTTAACGATGGTATAAACTACGCATTATTTTGGATTTGATTGGGAACGAGTACAGAAGTTGAACAGGGATTTATCGTAATTTCTTTGCTCTTCAGTTAAATACATGAGTTTTTATTTAAATCAAATTAAATTTCGTAATAATTTATTTCTAGTTTATTGTAGTTATTATTTTTAATCCTTCGTTTAGAATGAAAAAGATTCAGCTGAAAATACTTTTCGGGATAAATGTGCTGATAATTAATCAGATATTTCAAGCGATGTCAGAGATGAAGCGAGTGATAGGTATGAAGAATATCGACCTCTGCTGAAGTTCTCTGAAACCGTACGGCCTGTAAAGTTAAAGAAATAGCGAATTTTCATTTCCAATGCATCTAATCCATAGCAGTCATATCTGTGAAGAGTGTTTTTTAAAGCATGGTCTAGGAAAACGAAAAGTCCGCTAATGTTTGATTTCTATCAATAAAAAGAGACTATAATTCGAAGAATTCATTTTTCGGTGCAGTCTTAACCATTTAAACTATATTAAAATTGAAGCTCTTTTAAACCAATAACATTATTTGAAATTTTAAACTTGATAATTTGTGGCATATACGTACACATACGGATCATTATTTTTAGAGATCACTGCCGTGCGAAAGCAGATAAATCTTAACAAAAATGCTGAGCAAGGCAATACATTACGCAAATATGAATTAAACTTATTTTGTATTTATTTTATCATAAAGCATATTCCCGTTATGAAAAAATTATTGAAAATATATTCTACCGAATGATGGTTTGACAAAAAAGGGAACTTGATATTTTTAATTAAAAATTTGCAAAATTACTAAGACGAAAGATGCGTGAGTTAGTAGAGTGGATTTTTATACTTCTTCGATCTAAGTAGTTATCGTAGTATATCGAATACAATGAATAAATGGTTAAAAAAACTGTATTTCCACTAGTTTCCAGTTTGTTTAGGAACTTCTTATAATAAGTGTATTGTATTGTAATAAAGTAAGTTTGATTGTGAAATTCTAAGTTGGCTCGAGTTTGTTTCAAAAAGTAATAGCAATGAAATCCATACACCTTTCACAAATATAAAGTATATATAAAATTTCGCAATGGTATTATCTAAGCATTACATGCAAACATACAGCCACGACTTTGTTCAGGTGAAACAATTTTTAGAATTTTCCCCAAAAATTATTGACTATTCAAAGAATTTGCTAATAGTGCTTAAAATATTTTAGGTGTGTTTGTTCTGGAATTTTCAATTTTCATTTTTTCACTATATTTTCAAGTTTATTGATTTTTGCATTGTATTTCAGAAATGAATTTATATATTTAACATTGGACCTGATCATATTCTCTTCACAGAAAACCTTAGATCTAAAAGCAAATAGAAATTAAACACATGTACAAAGTATAGACTCAAACAAAGTTTCTGAAGGTCTATAGCTTATGTGACCAGAAAATGTGCAATGCGATTTGTTCAAATTTATATTCGGAATATGTTATCGAAATGTATCTCAAATTGATTGAATTGAATTATTATCGAAATGTATCTCAATTGATTGGAATACGGACTGACTCCGAAAAAACAAAAAACAAATTCAATTCTAGCGTCCGATTTTATTGTATATAAGTCACTGGAAATTTTTACAAAAGGCTTATGCTGACCACTTTAGACCTATGGTAAGGTAGGACAAAGTTTTTAACTGGAACGTTTCGTTTATGTTTTGTATAAGTCATTTGTATTTTACGGTTCTTTACTTATATTTTCCTCAATATCATTATACGTATTTTAAATAATTTCTCAAATCTACATCTGTTAATGACTTGAGAGTTTTTGACATTTTCGAGAACAGTTTCTTAAATTGTTTCAGCTTTGGAGTGCACCTTTAAATCTCCAAAAACAATAGAAGACGAATAGTCCATGTGTTGTACGTACTTAAATAAACTCTCAACTTGGCTGTTTGGCTGCTTGAGTGCGAAACTTACTTGTGTTTGTGAAATATTACCTCAAAAATTTCATAATTTACTAAGCGAATGAGAGCTTATATGCTTGGAGCGTATATGCTTTAAGAAAATCCATTGAGGTCAACTGAGGTAAGACGGTTATGGTAAATTAAATCACTACGAGAAACTGGGTTACTATCGCCCGAAAGGTTATCTACGATTATCAGAACTCTGCATTGTTTTTTTCAGAAGGTAGGTATCATCTTTATTAGACATCAGAGTGGAAAATGAAAATATGTATGTTATATATGTATAAATTAATATAGTAACATTTGTCTCGCAAGTAGTGATAGCGAGAAATTTACGCAATGTCTGTCTGTCTGTCGAATTATAAAAACTTGAAAACTATCGAATTGATTTTAATACAGTTTGCACTTTTATGTGGGGTATTTCTTGGAAAAGGTTTTTGTGTATGAATCACTGATGGCCAAATGAAGCTAAGTAATGATGAATGAGAAACATACGAAACATGCAGTACAAGATACAATATATATGTTTGGTCGTTTTGTTAATACTGGGCTAAAGAAACATAATTCCTTAAATAGCGCATTGGAAAAGAAATTTTAAACTCATTCAAGAGCTCTGGGAGATTAATTTTTTTTAAAGATAAGAAAAACAATTTTGTGATTGTTACATATGAATTGAAGTATATCCAAGGAAAGGAATTTAAGTTTCCCGTGTAGAGAAAAATATGGAGAAGCTACTTTGGACAGCTTAAATATAATGGACCTCCGTTAACTCCTTAAATTACTTCTTTATAAATGCGATGCAATGCAATGTCCGGGAAGTGGATGCTAGTGACTTCTTCGAGGAAACCCAGTAAACATAATTTATAATTGGAAATGTTCTGCTTAATTTTATCGGAAAAGGGGGAAGTTGCGTAGCGGTAGAAAAACAGGAAAACTTTACTTATATATATTACATACATATTGTAAAATTAAATTTTTCCAATTTTAATTTAACATATTTTACACGATGCTCTGTAGAATATAAGTACAAAAATGTTTGATGGTCGAGTACTCTTAACCATTATTGCGCACTAGAGTTTCATTCTATAATTTTCAACACTATAAATTTCTACAGTAACCAAACTAAATCTTCTTATGTAGTATGTTTTATAGTAATTTTTATTTCAAGTAGTAATTTTTATTTTAAGTATTTCAAACCAGGATTTGCTAACTAAAAAACATAAACGCAGCACCCGACCTACTGCACCATACTCAAAACGTGTCGGTGGTTTTATTACTCTTGCATAATGTGTATAAAATTGTGTTCAGAAACTTCAAAACCGAGGACCTCAAAGATATAAAATCATTCGGTATTTCAGAGATGCACATCTAAATCAGTATGTTAATATTGTGAAGAGATAACCGGTCGGAGTGAAAGCGTGATATCTGTAACACTTTTGCCACTGCTATATCGGTATAACAAAACTGTTACGCTTATAATTTCCTGATAATTTGTTCACATATTTCTTAAATCTATTTAATTTTATGTTAAATGTATTGACCAAGCCAACAAATCTCAATTCTCGATTGATTTTCGTATCATACAGATAACATAGCTTCGTCTGTTTCATATATTGAAAGCAAAGAAGCAATTTTTTCTGCTTTCATTTTTGAAAAATAAATTCTACGGTTTGTAGAAACGATACTAATCATTTTTGAAATATTTATCTATCTTATTTGCATTACGTGCAAATATATATATATATGAGAAAATCTATTACGTTCGGACGTAATGCAATCCATGCATCATCTACATGGATGATTGTACGCTTATATTTTTGCTATGTAAAACGAGTATTTTATATTTTCTATTGTAATATTACAATTAACACAGTAGACCATACAAAGAAGAAAACTTTTAACAATAATTTGACATCGAAATTTGCTTATTTAATTTAAAAAGTTCTCTCCATTGGCTGACTTCGTCTAACATTTCTACGGACTTGGTTCGATATTTTGTTTTTCTTAATTTTATACGTCGTAATAACTATTATAATTAGCAATTTAAAAGCAATTAAACATTTGCTGGCAAATTATTTCGATGAGAATTATCTAATATAAACGAACTCGCTGCATTGGCAAAATACAAATTAAAAATTCACGCGCAAAATGGTTTCCGAGAGTTTGTTGGGAGGCAACTTGGACTTAGTAACAAATGAGGCCTTTTGACGGTTTTTTTCAAGGGACGCGGCAGTCGACCGTTTGACTTTCAACAGCAACGTTGTGGTAGTAATTGCGGTCACTCCTCTGGTACGTACTAAATTAACATATTACTTTATTTTATTTGTATAATATAAATATGAACAAGCAAATACGTGTACATTCCATGATTTAATGTGTAATTTATGTTGCAATACGCATTAAAATAATATTTGAGTATATCGCGTAAATGGTCATTATATTTGCGTCACTCCTCTGGAGTTTATGGTGCCAGGGAAGATACATATATGGCACAGGCCTTGTTAAAATAGAAAAAAAGAAAAGAAATAATTTCTGGTCAGCTTAGTTATGACCAGAAACATATGTATCCGTATATTAAAAATCAAAACGATTGGCGAATATTTATTGGAGGGCCGCCGAAATTCCCAACATAATCCCCCACGTGTACTTAAAAACGTAGAGTTTTTCTATCAAACTGAGCTTTGATATGCTTTAAAGTTAAAGTGATTCTATATACAATATTTAGGTAAGCGAAGCAGAGTACTAGGGCACTAACCTAAACTAACGAACTAGGGTACCTGCTGTACATTATACAATTTAATGTTCAAAACACATGTTTAATATGTATAACATATACGCATTATGCGTTGCATGAAACAAAACACATGATATAATACAAATAACAGAAGGCGCAAAAATGATACATAGTTTATGTTCTAATCTGATATGTTTATTTCCTATATGCAAAATTCCATGAAAATCTATTCAGTGATTTAAATACGAAAACACAGAAATAAACCGACAACGTTTCACTTTTGTTTGTTATTAGTAGGAATAATTTAGAATTTTTGATCCTAGAGCAACGTTATATCAATAAATACTTGACGTTGTTCAAAATAAATCACAGACAGTTCCTACGTAAGTAAAAGTCCATTTCAGCGATATTTGTTCCACCTTCAGACATCAACTTTTGGAATTTTAAAAATTTCAAGCCTGTGTGTTCATCTGTATTATTTTATCATACCAAAACAGGTGTTTTTGCAGAGTGTACTGTTAGATAATAGGTCATAGATAAACTAGGGATATTCGTTATATATGTTTATCAATCTATTCGATACGAATTTTGCTTAGAGTTTAATTATTATATAGTTTATAGGGCTAGTTTTGGTCCTTGACTCCGCACATGGAATGAACTCGCGACAAGGAGAAGAGATTTAATTGTAGTTCACAATAGAGTGCAAAGTATGTTTCGCATTTCCCCTCCAATTTATTGGCTTCTAATACTTCTGATTAGCATTCCCGAATTTAACCAGCCTCAAATTCTAAGCATGGTGCGACAAATTGAATATATCAATTTTTATCAAAGTACTTACGTAATGGAAGTTACTGAACCAATGTCTACTTTGACGATTTTTATTTCCCCCTTTCTGCAGTTCAAGATTGTACCTATTTCAGATAATTTATTAAACTATAGAATGGGGAAAACGTGATCAAAATACACTGGCTTATATACACTCGCTATAATTTTTTGTAATATCTTTATTGTACCGATTAGGAGAATTGCTTGCTTTGAACGAAGAAGCATTTTCTGTGATTCTATTCGATTTTTTTTGCAAACGACAAAAAAAAATAGTTCTGAGAGGTGGGTTTGTCGCTTAAGTCTTTGAAAGTTTCACTAGTTATATCGCATTGCTAGAATAACCTTTATTTTATTTATACTAAGTGTATGTGGCTGTTCAAAGCACATATGGGCCAATGAATAAGCCCGTTGCGGTTTAATTTATGTTAAAATTCGATAGATTGTGGATAGTTGATCTTCCTCCTAATCGCAGTTCTGTTATATACAAATACGGTGGCAGAATACTTGTGGTGCTCTAAATGAATTACATTAAAAAATTTTAATATACATTTTGCCTAAGTGGTTTTAGATAAAGATTTGCCATTTGGAAAAACTATGAATATATGTGAAAGTGTCAGCTGCATAATTAAAAAATGACTCTTCGGTTTGATTTTCGCTGTTAGTCGCTAAAAAAGACGCAGGATTTAAAATGTAGAGCATTAGGGAGCTTTTGCTGTACGTAGAATAGGGGCTAACATTTATTTTCACATCTCAAAATCTAACACAGATACTTATCGTATTCAAACATTCAAATTATTTACTTGAAATCGATACAACGGATAGAGTCCTTTCCTCCATTACTACATTGATATTAGTTATGAGCTTTTCATGTAATTACATAGACGCAGAGAATGATATTTAATAATTTAGTGATAGAATCTAGGAATATTACATCTGACTTATCCTGGCATAAATGCATAGTTGGCATTGAACGGAGTTTTTGAATTAGTACAGAAACTTAAAGTGAAAGTTAAAAGTTTTTTTTTCCAAAGAAAGGATAGAGGTATAAAGAAAAACTAAATAAAATCACAACACTTCTTGTCAACGATCGGTCCAATTAGTGTTTTTTCCAATCGTTGTATGCTTAACTCTAGCAAGTACTTACCCGACTTTCTTTGAGTGACTTTTCGTCATTGATGAGCAGGTAAAGATACAGTTCCCTAATTTTGTCATGAATATCGAAAAATGTTGAATTTGCCGCTGTTGCCGATCCAGAAGAAATAGAACTACTATTTCCACCAAGAGTTGAGTTGGAAGAATGTAAAGTTGGTGTGTTGGGTACTCCTTGAGAAGTGCTGGTAATCGTTGTAACATTGGATGTTGGGACCGAAGATAAGGGGTACCCGACTCCAGATGTTGATTTAAACAAATCCCCATCTGAGGTATTGGTGTTTTTCTTCTGCTGAAAATGCGATGCTGCAGTAGATGTTGAACTGCTGCTACATGCAGCTGCAGAGGCAGACGACGAACTGAAAGACTGCAGCAATGGCGGGGAACCGTACAATGAGGTGTTTGTGAGTTTTGCCTTTTTGCTGGGCGACGATGAGTTGTAAAAGCTGCTGCTGGGACTGCTATCTGATAGCAAGGACTGTTTCTCAAACTTCGAAGTATTCAATGTCGGTGATGTTAGTGAAGTACTGAAAATCATATCGGGTACTACCGGAGACGGAGATATGATGGAATTAATGCAGAGATTTGATGAGGCCAGAGTATCGGTGAGAACCGGCATTTGTTGATGAGTATCAGACACGACACCCACTGAAGCCAAAAAATCATTATCACCGATGTTTGTCGGCAGGGAAGAGTAATCTGGAGACGATTCATCATCGAATATATACGGAGGTGGCTGTGAATGCTGAAGGAGAGTGTGATGAGTTTGTTGGGATGTTGCTTGGGTTTGTTGCTGTTGCGGTTGCTGCAATGTGGAATATGGTGAATGCAATTGTTGCTGATGCTGCTGCTGCTGCTGCTGTGAAACTGTTTGCAGTTGAGTCGCCTGTCGCAGACTGGTGTTATTGTTCGATGATCCTTTTAACTCCGACAGTCTGTCATTTATTATAAACTGAAACGTGAAAATAAAAAGTGACTCTAATAACTGAATTCGTTTCGAAAACCAGTTCAAAGTCTTTTATTGGAATATGATGGATACGGCACACGGACGGGCCACCATTTTCTTCTGACTACGACCATGCACGGACCTTCTGGTATAGGGCTTAAACAAAACGAACTTACATCGGCTTCTTGATATGATGAATCCAAGCTTTGCATTGTGCCTGGATGGTCGTCATTCAACTGTGTCTTTTTATAACTAACTTTCGTCAGGAAGAGTGCAGCAGGTTGATCCTGATAGAAAAGAGCGATTTACTGACGGAGCCCCTGCCCGTTGATACATTAATCTGGAAGAGAATCAAACACGGAGGTTGCATTAGAAATGGCCAAAAAGTTTCACAAATCGCACAGAAACACCTGTAGAGAGGGTAAATAACCGAATACAATTTGTTTATAAGTAAAGAACTAAAACAAAATCAATTTCACTTAAAATCCCCTGTAAATGCGTTTTCACCAAAAATCTTGTTTGACACACATTTGATCAGCTTGGCACATCCAATCTTCGTCAATTTTTGTGGTACGAATCACGTTCATTTGATATTTTTGCTACCGGCCAATTTGTTTAGGGCCGAAACTTGGAGATTTTTATTAAGAAAACGCAATCATAGGGACGAAATAGAAAAAACTTTAGGAGATGACATGTTTTGACAGATTGGACTACTAACTACCACCAGTGGAAGTGACAGAACAAATTTGCTTGTGTGGCGAGTATGTCGCCAGATGATAGTGGTGAGTAGTTTACACGTGCACGTGCACATAGCGCCACTACATTCGTGCCTGTGTAGGTGATGTAGCAGGCGATTTATGTCAAAAAAATTTCGGCTTTCCTATTCTAATCAGAACTGGAAATATGCACAAAGTGCCGGGGTCGACTTTCTCAACGAAAACGGACACAGAAATGTTGACATTTCTCAACTTGTCAATCATACCTTGTTGCAAGTGACACAGCGATGTTGTCCATGTGTTGCCCGACGCACCCACACACATAAACACCCTTTATTGTAATCAATCACTTTTCACTGCGGTCAGTTTCGCCCGAATTTTCATAAACACGTTAAAAGCCGTTCGAAATTCTTAGCCAAAGGACATTTTTCTTTCACATTTCACGGAGCCCGACACACACTCCATCAGGCTTTCAAATGGCCACACACACTCATCAATCACTTTGTAATATTTACACGACAGCTGTCTCTTTCTAACCTTCAGTGAAATTGCACGCAACTTTGTTATTAGCGAACACGAAGAAAAAAACTATTTTTTCTCGTTGGGCCCTGTGCCGATCGCCAAGGCATAAACCGACAATGCTGTCCAGTAAACCGTCAACTTGACCACCACCGGGCGGCCGTTGAGCACCGAAAAGTATACCGTTTTCAAATTAATTACGAAAAATTGAAATACAGACGAGAATTTTTCTCAGGACGACGACGAAAACGGCGACGAAGCTGGACGATTTTCTCTCGACGAGATTGCAGCAAAAACCGCTGCAGCTGTCAAAATGACACTTTTTAACAATCAACTGCTCGGAGCGACATCGGTTGAATAGAAAACCTTAATTCCTCTATTGGTGTGATTTTTCAAATTTTTCACATGAAGGGCTTTCTTTCCAAAAATTATAAGTTACAAAATGTCTTATGTGCTACTAGTTTAATACGAACTTAAGTTAATACGAACTCAAATTCTCATAGTTTTTCGTCGATCGTTTTGAAATCTATTTTGGGATGCGTTCGTTGCTGCTGAGATTTTTATCGCAAATAACTACAATTTAAGTCGTTCATCCTTAAATTTATTAATTATAATTTATGTAAACGTTTACTGATTTCTATTTTATTGCCAAAGTCGTTAACTATAAAAAAACTATAAGGCTATATATTTGTGAGACCAATAAGTTATGATACTTGTGGTGCCCCTTACGTTTACACGTAATATTGCCCCTTTTTGAAACAAATCCTTCCTTTATAGAAAAATCATTAAAAACAATATCGAATTCCTCAACCATTTACTTTGGAACAATTCGGATAAAGAGATGATGCAGCATTATGTAGGTTCATGTACCTTTCTGAGGGTACCGTAGACTTGATCCTATTCTGAGCTCTCTTTTTTATGGCTTGCTTTATTTTACAAATTTCAGAACTGGTATTTGTTCTTTTAATTTAATTTTATCCTTGTGAGAAAACAGTTAACATGCTTCAAAACCGGCAGATTCTTGTGGGATATTCAGCAATGCTGAAAGAACGCGGCCAAGAGAATATTTCCCCCAACAGATGTCTCACGGAATTTTTTAGAAAAAAGAAAACAAAACGTGAAAGCAAAATTTGACAACCATCCCTCCCGCAAGCAATCAAAAAACAGTAGAAGAAAACGGAGGAAACTCAGTGAAAAATACTCGATAAAGGGCATAAATTACAAGCGCGGGATCACAACGAGTATTTTACGGTCTTATCAAATCAATCCTTAATTCGTTAGGAACGTATGATACTCCCTGAAAAATATTTATAAGGACGGTAAGCTACTTTCACGGGCTCATTGGAGTTACTTTAATCCAATCTCAGTTCTAGAGTGGTGCAGGCAGTCAAGATCATGTCAATTACGGTAGATCAAATCATCCAAGATGCCCAGCGCATGGCGAATCGGTTTAAGGACCTGGAGGCCCTCAGCAATGCTCTACTCATTGAGGCGGAGGGGAACAACAGACAGATCGAGACCATGAAGCAGGTGAGCCGCACTATTTGAGCGCCTGTTAACCACAGAAGGAATTCATATCATTGACTGCTAAATCTAGTTAAGAACTTGCGCATTTCATTCGCAATAAGAAGCTTGCAAGCAGGTCGCAGTTACATTCATTTTGCAGCGATGGTTGCAACTAGGGCACGGTTGGCATTGAAATGGATCTCGTTTATACTTGGAATTCTTACTGCGCATAATGCAAATTAATTACGCCTTATGAGTCAGTGTGTACTTCAGCAAGAAGGCTGGTATTAGCTGGAGGCCTAAAGTACTGTTTTACAGTTTCTTGTTGGTGGCCTTCTTAACAGATTAAACTCTCACACCCTTCGTGGATTATCATGTAAATGCAGCTATTTATCATTGAGCTCATTCTGTTTTTTTTTTGCCTTAATCTGTCTTTGATTTAATTTTGACCTGGTGGGAGAATTCTGTTCATGAGAAATTCTCGCTTATTTTTCATTATTTGAATAACGACGTCATACAACAGATAACTCGTATTTTGTCGTAGATTTCGAATTCGGAAATAAAAATACCTCATAGGCTTATTTCCAGGGAAGAAAAATTATCAAGCTTTTCCAAAAAAAAGGCAGATACATTTCACTTTGTCATGTATTTAAAGACTTGCGGTATTAGAAGTCTGAAGTCTACACTTAATTAGAACTAATCTTTTATTGCCATTGAATCTAGTTTAGATATTTTTGTTAACAAATGTAAATTTATACGCATAAGTCTTAGGTAAAATCTGCGGAGCAAACCTGGCTTATGTTTGGGGTCATCCACAAGTTTATTGCTTAATATAACTTTCAATGAATTGTTGAACTTCGTGAATGGTAGTGTAAGAAATACTGGGGAATATTTCGAAGAATTCTAGAAAATAGTCTTTGAATTGTGGATACAATTTGTTACAAAGGCATGTAGTTAAAAAGAATTTCTTGCTTTTATCAGTTATTACAATAATTTCCATTGGTTTTGTACAAATATTAATAATTATCATTGCAAGAAAAACTTCTAGGAAAGTATTGTTTGCATTTTCTGAAACCGATGGGATTTACATCTACGAATATTCATACTAAGCCAGAAGAGTAAATAACTATTAATTATATCGAATTTGTAATTAGAAAACAGTTGGAGTCCTATTATTTTACTCAGGTGTCTATAGTCTAAGTTTGTTTGCTCCAAAAGATTTTAAATCTATATTATGAGAACAATTATTTTTTAATTGATTTAGAATGAAAAAAATATTCTATAGAGAGAGTGGGCTTAAAAGCTACTAAATTATAAGTAGAGATATCTGTAGGATAGGCAAATAAATAAATATTCTTATATTGTTATTTCCATTGCTTTAAGTATTATCTTGAAAAATAGAGAAAAACTTTTCCTTAAGTTTTGTTAAGAGGTATTAATAATTTAATTTGATTCTCAATCTGTAGAAATTAAATATGGTTATATTTGAAATCTAGTATTAAGAAACAAATATTGTGTCATAGATAGATATTTCTAAGTTAAACAATCATTCTTCCTTTCAGTTCCAAGACGACCTAGATTCTCTAAATAAGCTTGCTCGGGATAAAACCAATGCTGAAATGGTGAATCGTATAAACCAACAGAATCCGAGCATTCGTGAGATTCGCCAGGAAAATCGAGAACTCAAGGCTTCCCTTGAGGATCATCAACGAGCACTTGAGTTGATTATGCATAAGTATCGTGAACATACGCAGCACAAGATTTTCTCGAGTCGGATCAATTTCAAGGATATCTGCAACGCGAAAAATGCCAAAATGGTCGACGAACTAAGGAAGCGGGAGGAAAAGATAACAGAAATGGCAGCGGTAATGAGACGAGCTGCTGAGGTAGACGACGAAATGGCCAATAAGGAGATAGAATGCATCAGTCGTCTTAGGGTGGAAAATCAGGGTCTTAGGGAACTCTTACAGATTTGCAGACAGTTTGGGTCGACAGCGATTAGCTTAGCATCTGAGGATAAGGCCGTGCAGACTGAAGAGGACGAGAATAGACCAAGCTCTGCAGAGGTTCTAGAGAATGGTGAGAAGTCTAGGGAATGCTCAGCGTCGCCTTTACCGGCCAAGGCGGCCTCGACAAACGAGACAGGGACGACTTTAGATACTATGAAGAAAAAACAGCCAATCACCAGTGGGCCTTTTGTACTCAATGGCGAGGAAGCCAAGGCACAGCCAGTTTCATCGTGATAAATGGACCGCTGTTACGTTCGCATTTCGCAGATAATCGTTGATTTTTTTTATTATATTCTAATCTAAGCATGTTTACCTCCTTTTTATTATATGATTGGTTTGTAACATTCACCGTTATTCTCAAGTTTATACTTGTTTTCTTTGTTTTGTTAATGTCGCACCAAAAAATCGGCAGGGATCAAACATGTTAAAATAATGCTCCTACGTTTTGACGCGAAAGAGCTTAACTTTAGATTAAATTCATTTTAACGCACATTTGAGAAAAGCCTAGAAATGCTTCAAATAACTCATACACAGTTTTTTTAATTTTACCGACGCATTTAACATTCACAGCATTTTGTTATTAGGATACAACAAATTGCAAATTTATAATTTTATTTGATTCTGTTAAAGGCACGGTGCACGTTCAGACTAAATTTTATATTCCGCACTTATTCAATTGACCAGCATGATCTCTGCCACAACGCTATTTATATAAATGTATTTTTTTCTAGTGATATTTATGCAACAAACTAACTAAAGCGCGAGAAAAAGAGGGAGGAGAAACAACTCAACCACAAATTAGCCTATCTATCGAGTTTAGCATTAAGCCATTAGCCCTTTTCGCTATTAATAGTTATTATTACTCTTTTTATGATTACAGTTAATTTTTCTTTTGTATAATAACTTATTTATAAAACGTGGATTCAAGGGCGGTTAGCTTTTTTCATCTATCATTTCTATTACTCGTGTAAAGATCATTTTTTTGTATTTAGAACTGAAAAAATTCAAATAAAGTGTTCATGACCAATATGAGTTTATCATTTTTATGGATTTCTTTGTCGAAGCAAGGACCCGTAAGGATAAACAGGAAGAATTAGTTAACGGGGATTTTCTAAAAATGTTCTAACAGTTGTATTGCTATATATCTGAAGACTTTTTTAAATCTCAAGATAGCAGGGAAAAATGGGGATTGATAAATCTATTGCAAGTGATAGGTTTTTAAAGTGTGTAAAGAACGTTTGTATATCAAAATCATTTATTGTGTCTATTTGCTACGTATAAAAACATGTAACAATTTAAAATTATACAAAAAAAGAAACACTGAATTGATAACAACTGCCTCTAGCCTTTTTCGTTTTATAATTTCTCTTTGTCGAAAATAGCTTCTTTCTATGGCTACTACTAGTTGGATATAATCGTATCACAAGAAATAGAAAGGAAAGTTATCTTGAGGGCTTTAATTCCACAGTAATTATCAGTACAGATCCTACAAGTAGCTGGTTTTCATTCTTTAAGTATTTCTTAAATTATTTTAAATGGAAGATCAACTAAAGTTTTTTGCAATGCATTTTTTAATAACAATTGACAGGACCTTCCGACGGAATGTAACTCCTCACTCAATAGGCGTTCCAATATTTTTGAAACATCAAGATTTTATGTCATCTTAGAGATTAGCACGAAAAATTTGTAGTTTACCGCCGAAGGCCTCACGTGATAGATAACCCATTGTCCCATATTGGCCGCTTACATCTCTTCACTTAAAGTAGCTTAAAGATAATTATATAAATAGAATAGAACATAACGTAATGAACAGTCAAAAATATATTTGTAAGCCTAACATGACTCAATTATCATCGAAACACTTTTTTCTTACGTTTAAATGGCCTCTTATGTGATAAAGTCGGATATCTTAGCCAAAGGTGATGATACGTGCAGGTATCACTTAAGTACGTGGCAATAAAATTATAAACAAGCAGGCCCCTGCCTTCAGCGCTTTTAGAGATCGTCTTCGTTGCCGTTGTCGTAATTTTTTAGGGCAGTTTCGTTAATAAAACCAAATATCCACTTCATTTTTTCGTTGGATTCATCACAGTTATTTACATAAACTTTTTGTCCCTTCGGATCAGCCTCAAGGCATCGCATGTTTTTTCCATGCATCAACCACTGGTTCTTAAGCTCGTAGAACCACAGTTGGTTTCCTTGCTGTCCGTGGCATTCGTAAAGGACAACTGGAGAATTTTTGGTGTATTTAGAGACGTCCAGGCAAACGGTTCGTCCACGTTGTCGAATATCCTTGTGCCAGCTAAGTGCCCAATTTTGATTGCCATGAGGTTGAACATTATTCGTAGCGCATTGAAAGAGACCAACGACATCGTGGGCTTTGTGATTGAGAGTGTCCAGACAAAGATATGGCGCTGCTTTGCTTCTTATAGTACCGTGGGCATAGTCTGGAGGCTCAACCGGTGGATATGTTTTTGCCAGATCAAAAGCAATTTCGTCCATAAACCATTTGAATGTTTTACAATGCAATCTTTTTCGTATTTCCTTTTGTTTTGTTAAATTACCAGCGTCGATGTGTTCATATCGATCTGGATCCCTGGCATACAAATACTGCTTATATTCGTCCATCCACACTTCAGCTACTCTTTTAAAATTCTGAAAATAAACGACGGAAACAGAAATAGTTAATTAATTATTTTTAAGTGTTTAGAAGTTTGTTTACTTTATGCAGATAATCTGTTTTCCTAGGGTTTCTGAATGGTACAGCTCCTCGGTAAATATGACCCACTCTGGAACAAGGTGCATCTAGAAGCTCACCACCACACATCCAAATTTTGAAACTCAATTCATACTGCTCTCCACCCCAAATGTCTAGTCCTTCATCATATCCTCCAAGGTCCCAGAAGAACTCAGTGCCAATTGCAAATAATCCCCCAGCCATAATCGGGCTTTTAAATGGTTTCGTTTTGTCCACTAAATCTTCTGGAAGCAGAGGTAGCCGTTTGTAGAAAAATTCCCAATCGAAAGATCCTCGCGCGCCTTCGTCCTGTGCTCGGTACTCAAAGGTGTCGTAAGCGATAACATCGATAAATGGACAGACACAGGCTTTTGGATTGATCGCAATTGGCTCTAGAAGTGGTGGCAACCAATTGTAATTCGCCTCTATGTGAGAATCCAGAAATATTAAGACTTCTGCGGTAGCCTTTCTCGCTCCGGCAAGCCGTGCCCGGATCAATCCCATTCGTTCAGGAAGGCGTATGATATGAACCTTAGGCAAGTGCTCCTTCACGTAATTATCGAGTTTTTCTCCGAGGAAATCTTTGTTGCTCTTGTCGTCGACAAGAATAATTTCCTTTACCAGTTCCGGCGGAGAACGATTTAGAATGCTGTAACAGGAACGTAGCAAAGTACTCCAGTGCTCGTTGTAGAAAGGAATTATTATGCTAACTGCTGGCAGTTTGGCGAGGTACATCTTTGTTTGACAACTGTGGAGTATATCATTAAATACATTAAGCCAGAACCATAACTTTCATATTGAAATGCGAATTTCGCGAATATTTAATACCATTGAATAAAAGAATTGAGAACTACTTAGCAAAGGTCGATTTACTCAATAAAACCAAAGTAATTGATATACTACAACAAAACGAATTTGAGAAATTTACTTTATATGATATATCGTTGGCGAAAGAAAAAATGAACCTTTGAAATTAAAATTAATAAATTATGTATAAAACTTCGGCGATAAGATCAATTTAAATTATTAATTTACAAAGATACCGTGTACAATATTATCTTCACATTTTTTGTATTCAAAACAATTGTAGTAAAATGTACATAATAAATCTGGTTCTAAACATGATATATAAAATAACATAAAGACAAAATAATATAATTCTTATAAAATTCAGTTTTCTTCGATATTTTTGTCATATGTTTTATATCTAGGGACTTTTCATGTATTATATATAAAACTTTAAATCACTCAACTCGAAGTTTTATTAACACTAACCGTACCAGGCCCGGTCAAATGACCGGTTTCAAAAAATTTAAAATTATAAACTGATTAATTGCTCCTTTGTTCATTTGACTTTATATAAATTCTTATATTATTAGATTTAGCAATTTGCCAATTTTTTTGTGTTTAATTTTTTTTTTCACTGATAAATATTCATTTCCTGGCTTGTTTACCGCGACCGGTCATTTGACCGGTCAATAAATTAAACAGCAACGGAGTCTTATCGGAGGTTCCCTATCTCGTAATAAACAATTGAATAGTCTGACTTACTAACGGTAATTCGCAAACAAATCTGTAATCCACGTCCAAACGATGCAGTCGATACAAATCTTAAAAATGCAGTATCAGTTTGAGTGCCACAGTGTACGAATTGAAGAAAAATCATGTACGACAAATAGTAAACAAATCTCATACTACTCAGTACATAAGCTTTTTTTTATCCCTAAATATGTCCAAACGACTTGTGAGAAAATTATTGAAAAAATACAAAATATAAGTGAGGCGTGTTCAGGCGGGGAAAATTCCGAATCTGAAAATGTGCAAATTGAAAATTTTTACTTGTCTGATACTAATGACGAAGAAGAAAACATTTTGAATGTTCGCAGAGGACAAAAGCGTCGAAGGATTTTATCAGATTCCGAAAGTGAGAGTAGTCAAAATGTCCAGAATACTGAAGTAGCTCTTGCTTGTGGAACTGTTTGGCAACAACAAATAAAAGCAGGCTCTGCAATCGGAAAACTTCCTTATAATTTCAAAGAAAAATCAGGTCCAACAGGCAACGCTAATTCGCGAAAAACATGTCAGATAAAATTTTGCAGAGAAAATAAAACAACCAGAACTTCCATAAAATGTAAAAAATATTAAGCGGCAAATATATGGCGGAGAATCCTATTATCTGTAAAAGATGTCAAAAACAAAACAAAAGTATTCCTAATTTATCCCTAAATAAAATAAAGGCTGTCCTTATCATCTCCTGTTTATATTGTATTATACATAAAAACGAAAATATATGATTTATTATTTTATTGTTATTTAAAAGCTTTCATTATTTACTGGAACAAATTGAAAATTTCTTTTGAAAAAACAATTATCCGGTCAAATGAACGGTTACGGTAAGAATAGGTATATGTGATACGCCGGTACGGTTTATGTTAATTTAATTAAATGTTATTATTGATACAACAATAGATGACTTACCCAGGATTTCGTATATCTGGAACGGATCGATTAAGTGAAATGTGATCACTTAATAGAGCATTGAAACCGTTTGCGTTATATAATGACTTTTCTTTGGCTTTGTCAGCATTGTGTAGATGGCCTGGTTTTCCTTTCTCGCCAATTCCTTCCTGTAGGAGTTGTTTCGTTATGGCGAGATGGTCGTGCCAATCTTTCTTTTCTAACTGGTGTCGATTTCGTTTTTGATCTGGTAGTTCCAACTCTTTTAATTGGTATGACATCTGCGGCAGAAGGTCGTTCGGCATGGGTCCGGACATCCACGACGATATCGTTACGATTAAGGTGATCGTGATAAATGTACCAACAATCACCTTCACAATGCATAAACTACTTCGGCGCATTTTTGTAGGTTTTGTCTTGTAGCATTACATGGGAAACTGGAAAACAAGTGAGAAGTGAAGGTTTTAAATCACTTTATACAAATTGGTGAGTGTGATAAAACTATTCGATATGTATCAAGTTAAAAATTTAATTTAAAAACATTTCATAAATGTTTTTTACGAAATTCACGTTCAATTTGTCGGTATAATTTTTTACGTAAGTTCACGAATAGTCTTTTATAGAGTTGTTAGTAATTCTTCTTTCATTTGGCAGACGATACGATTTGACGAGACGATTTGGAGTTGTAATATGGAATAAATAATTGTTGGCCCTATTTTTAAATAGTGCATTGAATAAGCAGTATATTTGTTATAAGAATTCCAACACTTTCAGCACTTAGCAGTTTGGAATAAGTGTTGAAAATACTTTTCTTTTTAAGAAGTATAATTTTTCGTTTTCATATGCTTTCTTCTGACATAAATTAATTATTTGATTGTAATTTATGTCTTCTAAATGAAATTTTTAATCAGTATTAGTTAATAAATTGCATTTACCAATAAATAATGCCAATTTGTATATTTAATTTCCCACAGGAAAAATTACACTAAAAGCCATATAACTGTCTAAAAGCAATCCCGAAACATTTGCGTGTTCCTTTTGATAAAAATCCGTCCTCCAGTCTACTTTTAGAGCAACTGGGTTTCAACTTAAAGAACAAACGAACGCCTGTAAGAACAGCACCTTTTAAGAGAAAAATTTCTCTAAGAAAAATCAAAAGTGGACGCAAAACTGCTATTTATCAAAAAGCATATTACGAGTAGAAGTAAGTTCGCATAGCAACAACATCCGAACTAAGGAACTGGTTTAGTTTAGATGGCCGCGACGATTGAAGTTATTATTTTTATAATTTGAGGAAGAAGTTAAATAAACAACAAGAACGAAAGAAGTAGACAATTGGTTTGTACTGCTGCTGTTAAGAAATGTGGTTTTCTTACCCTCAATAAGAAGAAATTATATAAATTTACATAAGGACAGTTTTGCCAAATATTGTAAGGATTTACGAAAATAACTATATTTGTCAGCACGATATAGGAAATTATATAAAATTATTGGAAGACGAAATATCGCCAAATGCTGAAAGGATTTAGGGGAATAGCCAGCCACGGTTCCCAGCACGACAATGTTGCCCCCAGACTATTCGCATAGTTAAGAAAGTTATCGCCGCGAAAAATCTAAACGTTCGCGACTGACCTGCAAAGTCACCGGATCTGAATATACTTAAAAATGTTTGTTAACACGCACAACACACTCAACTTGTACAAATTTTTGTCGAATTGAATGTCAGAAGTCACTGTAGGGAATAGAAAAAGAACTTCTACCGATTAAATACCAAAGAGAGTATTTAAGAAATAAAACTCACTTAGCAGAAGACGAAGCGAAAAAACGGGTTTATATTTTTTTGTTGTAAAGAATAATTTATTAAAATGTTTATTTCCATTTCCAGAAATTAAAGTAGACAAAAAATTGGTTAATTGTCGTAACCAATTTCGACACCTTCCCGTCTCGAATGTTTGTATGAATTTTATTCATAAAAGCCGCTAAAGGACCGTTTTTATAATTAATAATCCAAAAAAATATGAAGTGATTTTAATTGTGTATTTTAAAAGGACTTATTTAAGTCTATATTTAATTAGAAAGAAACAGTTAGTAATAATTCGAAATTGGACCTAATTTTATTTATTTGTATTTATGGTGTAAAGGAATAAAAACCCTTTTGCAGGGAATTCCCATTACCCTACAAAAGAACTTTGTTATATAAAATCTTTCAAACTGCACATTACTCGGATATAGTGCAATGAAATATATTTTGCAAACATCTTTTACAGTATTCATCGTAATGCATTTCTGTGTTTTATAAAAGATCTTTTATAATTTAGAGTGCAATGGCGACTGAAGATTTTTTCCTGTTTAGGCTCTTTTTTCTTAAATGAATTCGTTTATAAATTCTAGTAAGGAAGTGTGTTATCTCTAATAAAATTTCTATTTTGAATTTGAACCATTTCAAAATTAGGTATAACTTGGGGATATTTTATTTTTATATTTTTATTTAATTTCAACTTGATTTCTTTAAATTTAATTATGGTGAAGGTTTCCATAAGCAGCTTTAACATAGAAAAAATTTTGTAAAATAACACTTGACTTACATTACTAGATAATTGGGAACCTAGATTAGAGAATCAAAGACTGAATGCATTCAATTTGAAAGCTTACTAAATAAAAAAGTACAGTAGTTCAATACCTTTGAGCAATGAGTTATATAAATACAAGCGAATTTTAACCTCCGAGCACAATCGCAAGTAAATGTTTTAAACTAAATCGGAAACAGAAAAAGACCAATCTGCAGAGACACCTGCTTCAACCATCATGACAGCTTTATCTGTTTCATTCTTCAATTGAAGTTGGGCTTTTGCGTAACGCTTTAGACGAAATATATTGTTTGCATTAATTCTAGCCACGTATTTTTCCGCAGTTATCGTAAATGATAGCAGATAGTGAAAATTTTATCAGAATTAACTACCGCTATTTAAATACAACGCCATGCCTCCCTTTTCCAGTCGGAGCTAGTAAAATCCAGATAACGTCTTTATATCAAAAAAAAACTAATTACGAGCAAAGTCTGTGCATATGGTGGGTATCATCAAACCGCTATTGGGGCAGGTGTACCTCGAGAACGTGTGATTGGGTTTCCTCACGCCGCAAGAAGGTCACGAAAAGCCGTGCAGCGAATACAGCAAAGCCCAGCCGGATGGAATTATTCCACACGACATTGTTGCTAAAGCAAATGTGTAATTATTCGCAAAAGCAACCATACCGGAACTGTTGCAGTTCTGTGTGCAAAGTCGGTAAAAACTCGACGAGGATGAACGACTTCGGTTGACTAGGTCGAACTTTTATTTGGGATCCTTGAACTTTTCGGGCTTCCTTCACTTTCTTGCAAAGTATTTTGCAATTCTTAGATAAGAAACCTGTTTTTTGTCTGCTGCTAAAGATGCAGTTCGAACAGTTATAATGTAATACTTGCCGACTGATTTGCATAAACGAAGGTGAAACACTGGCTCTCGTTCGAGGATATATGGCAAATCTCTAGAAAGAAAGACGTGACTGAATTTGTGGTAATAACTTACAGTTGGGATCGTTGATGTGCTGTAACTGTAAAAAGTACTAAATCACCACCAAATAATTAAAAGAACTCGTACCCACCAACGGCACGAACGGGCACCCAGCCCGTCTCAGCTCCAGGGAGAAACTGACAAGTGTCAGTGAGGCAAAGAAACGTCAGAGCGACGTCTTTGTTGACATCACAGCGTAAACAAGCGGCTCCCCATGGCTCCATTTGAAATTGAAACACGGCCTCCCCTCCGGTGCGTGACGTTGCAGACTAGCTTAAAAATTCTCCTTATACCAATGCCGAACTGGATAAAACCTCATGCAATTCAGCCTCTGTGGATTTCGTAGATTTACCTTGATTATGCGAAATACACCCGAATCCTTTGAAATATCTTGAAAGCCGCTAGTGGTAAGTTGTCACTAAAATGTCATGTCACGGTTTGTCACTCTTTCGCTTACCGGCAATCAGAGCAGCTCGAAGTCTTTTAATACATTCGTCCACCTCACCGTGGCATTGTAGCAATACTTGGTTCCATATGACGCCTAAGGATTGCCTTCCACAAGAAGTCAGAGTGCTGCTGGATCGTGCTCAACGAATTATTCCTCCTTTGGATGATGATAAGCACAAAGGACAGGCTGGACGAATTGGTGTCATCGGAGGTTCGCTGGAGTACACCGGAGCTCCATATTTTTCGGCAATCAGTGCGCTTAAAGTGGGTGCAGACTTGGTCCATATATTCTGCCAGCAAGCAGCTGCACCGGTCATCAAATCCTACAGTCCAGAGTTAATAGTGCATCCTCTTTTAGACTGTGACAATGCGTTGGATCAGATCGAGCCTTGGCTGGAGCGATTACACGTTTTGGTAAGTTACGCTTTGTCAAATAAACACAATAACATACTAGATCCTTTTAAATACTCTCGGCATTCATAATTATTCATGACACTCTTAGAACGCTGAGGCATTTGCGGGGTGTGCATTCGAATTATATGTAACTTTTTATAGGGCTTTTAGATGTAACTCAAATGTCACTCATTCGAAGACTTTACATTTATATAAATCTACAATTATGTACAGATAATACAAATTTAAGTCTCTTTTTTATAATTCTACACCTAAATTGAAATTAAAACTTGCTCATCTGTCCGTCACAACTAATTTTTAGAAACTGAGAGTAGTATCCTTGATCCTTCTTCCCAAATTGTTAGAACTTGAAACTTGAGAGTCCAAGAAACTATTTCATTTATTTCGTTTTTCAAAGGAGGTCTTGTTTAAAATAGAGTTCTTTAAAATTGTATTTGTTTAGTTGTTGCTCCGAGCTATATTTTGTATAATAAAAAGGTATCAGGAAAACACATGGTTAAACAATTTTGCTGTCCTTGTCTGTTTTTAACTTTTATTTGGAAGGAAATTAAAAATGAACTTTGGTTTTTTCAAAACCCTTCTGATCGACCTGGTTTAGTGAGACAGATATCTGAAATCAAGTTTGTAGAAACGGGCTAATATGTTAAGAAAAATTTCTTATTCAAGTGCCCAAGGCTTTCCAACTAAAATATAAAATAATAATAATGATGTTTTAATTTTTAGGATAAAATCACTATACTTTATAAAAAAAGCATTAAACCACTCAAATACGCTATAGCTATTTATTCTAGTATTATAAATATAATAGATATTTAGAAAGCGGGAGTTTATTTCGGAATGACAGGTTTTTATTTTATCTTCTTCCTTTTTTGTCTACAAATCTTATATTTCATTTTTTTCTATGATATAAGTTTTATTGTTTATAACAGAAAAAGTATATAAATAATTTTATTTTTAGGTCATAGGGCCTGGTCTCGGAAAAGACAGAGCTGTGGTGCAGAATGTGATTGAACTACTGCGATTCGCAACGAAGAACAACAAACCCCTTGTTATTGATGCGGATGGATTAGCTATTATCCAACAGCACACGGAGTTAATAAAAAATTATGATAAAGCTATTATAACGCCAAACGCCATTGAATTCTCACGTTTGTTCGGCAGTGAACGGGAACTACTGCCGAATCGTATTAAAATTCTAGGCAATGGTGTCACTGTCTTAGAAAAAGGAAGAAACGATAAGGTTCACATATCACGAACTACCGAAAGAATAGAGTTGCCATCGGGCGGTTCTGGCCGTCGATGTGGTGGCCAGGGGGATTTGCTTTCTGGAGCACTCGCGACTTTCTTCTTCTGGGCCTTACAAGCCAAGGATCCGAATCCTGGATTCATAGCATCCTTCGCCGCTAGTTTCTTAACGAAGCAATGCAATTCATACGCCTTCAAAAAGTATGGAAGGAGTACGCTGACTAGTGATATGGTTAACGAAATTGGAAATGTTTTTAACGATTTTTTTGAGCCGGAAAGTACTAGGGAGGAGAAGTCGAACTAAGCAGAGGATTTTTAGAGTTTTTGTCTTTTGTACTCTGAGGCGTTAGCCAAACATGCGATTTTGCAAGCATTTAAAAATATTTTTGAATTGATCGCTGTGAAATTATTAATAAATGTTTTTAGGTGATTTTAATTGGTCTATGTTTTTTGCCCTTGTTATTTTATATAAAGCGATTGGCGCAATTATTCCCCTTTAAATTATAACCACAAACGTAAGATCGATAAATCCACCTTGATACAAAGTAATTAAATTTAATTAAAATTGTTAAATTCCATTTACAATAGCTTTTAAATAAATTCTTGGCGGATATATTAATGATTTTAGTTATACCGTACCGTATTTCTAAGAAGGTCCGTTAACGTCTAATAGAGAATATAATATAATAAGTCGTTTGACTTAGATAGCTCCAAAGTGGGTAATTACAATAATTTAAATACATCAGATTTACTAAATATTAAATATTGTCGTTTTGTAGTATAATCTCGAAAAGAGGTATATTGTACACGCGTTTTAAAACTTAAAACTTGATTTGACTTTACGCTTTCGAAGTCGAATAATTTGATTTATGTTTGAAATCATTTTCCACACTTAACTCAAAATGATGGTCTTGTAATCTTTTAAAGATTTATTGTCTACTGCGAATGTTCAAAAGACGTTTCTGCAAAAGTAAACGACTTATAATCAATTTATTTCAATGGTAGCATGTGAAATAGATGTTGGTTAAGATTTTAATAGTTTGTATGAATAATTTCATCATTTTGGAGGTAATTCACGTAATTCAATTCAACTAAGTAAGGGTGGATAGATTTTTCGTAGTACTGCTTTGCACTTACTAGAATACAGCACTCGATATGGCCACAATCCATAATACTCCACGAGGTTCCAAAGTTTCTATAAGATTCCAAAGTTCTATGACGAATACTTTAACTTTATTATTTTTATTTATATATATTTCTTTATTTCGGAAAATGTAAACAAAACTACTAATGGAAATAATGTCATCGTGTTTTTTTTGTTTACATATTTTTTTCAATTTCTTCTTTTCTTGAAAACAAATTAATGAAATTTAATGAAGTTTTCATAATATCAACAAATTACTTTCACAATATCATTGAATTAAACAAATAGTGATTTTAATAATGTCAAAGTATAATTACATATTGAAGTATTTTAGAAATTGTGACAAGTTCTCTTTTAGGATTTTATATTATATCCTTGCTCATTAGAATTCAGTGAAATCGTACTTGTATGTTCAATTAACAAGCGGTAACATTATTTTAAATATTACATAAGCTGGATAAATCTAAATATAACACTGAAAGAAACCTTACCCGCTTACTTGACTAAATTAATTTTCTCAATGTATATGCAAAAATATTTGAAGTCATATTTTGTATTCTTGGTGGTCTACAACATGTAATTTGGAATACTTATAAGCTCTATAAAGCTCTGATTTGAAATCCACTTTAAATAAGGTGTTGTATAACGAGTAATCCCTTAAAATGGATTTCAGTTCATCAAATATTTATGAACTAATACAATATCCTTGTCCATATGAGATATTGACTCCGATTTTCTTTATTCTCCTTGAATGGCTAACTAAACTCACCTAGGTCTAGGTATAGTCATCTGACCTGCAAAGTGGTGCGTAACTTCATGCAATCAATCAAAGCTCCTTACGCTATCACTCTTATGTATGAAATGTCAGAGCGAATCTTATGGAATATTGAGTTCCAATCAATCATACAAATTTCTAGTATCAATTTTGCGCAAATGTAGCAATTTTATCCCCATATCGTTGCAATTTTTATCATTTCTTCTTTAACGCAGTTCCATTGAAAGCCGTGTAATAGAGTCCAGGAAGTGGTTTCAGGTCTATGTAATATTCCTCTCTGAAAATAATATCAATCAAATTTCAATCGACTTTTACAGTAATAAATTGGAAAATTGAATGAATTTATCTATTTCTGGTAGCATTCAGGTGATTCTATTTTGTTCTTATTGAAGAACAACTTGTAGCTCCTGACTCCTCTTTTTATTGACACAGTTGTCTGAGGAGTACATAAAAAGTTTTCCTTAAATTCTTTAATTTGTTGATGTTGTTGTTTATGAAGTTTAAATTGAAATTGCAAACTCATACCTGTCCATAGAGCTACAAGATGCCACTCTTTGCCAGAATTGCAGATCAATAGCTTCTAAGAAGATTAGTACTCTATGTGTGACCTATTGAATTACGCAGATTGGAACAGCATTTCTTACACGTGGTAACTTCGTCATGTTATGCATTTTACTTTAATTTTAAATAGTGAAATATGACTTAACCTGTTAATACTTATTTATTTTCTTATTATTTTCTTTTTTTCTTATTTTCTTTAATGCCTTTTTTCTTAATTAAATTCATACATAAAATTAATTTGTAAATAAAAGAAATTGCAGGTAGTTGAATATTACTGCATTAAGAGTTTCTATGTATGCCTATTAATTGGAGAAAAACCTTTTCGAAAAATTAAATTGCTTTTTATATTTTACAAATTTGATGCCATAATTTCCGAAATATGTAAAATACCTAATTCTGTAAACCGTTAAACTTGAATAGATGATCTCTGAACACTTTACATTTTATTTTATCTAAATGTTGTCATTATAACCAAATGCATAAAATACTGTGCCTTTTAAAGTTCAATTTAATGCTTTAGCTGTGTAATTGTGTTTTAAAAATAAGAGGAAGTTTCGAAAGCTTAAATTGGAGAGAAATTTTTTTAGATAAAGTTTAGAGTCGTAAACTTAAAAAATGATTTATTAAGATGCGTACCATCTCTATCATAACGATATGAAAGTCAGTTGACTAACATCTAAGTGGATTTTTTAAATTTTAAAATTGGATAATATGTACATATTTTATTTATTTTCTTATATTGCTTATTTTCAGTTCGATGTGTAACAAAAAAATTTTTTCCAAGGTCCATTTAGTTTTGTGTAATGAGATAAAAATCAAAGAAATGAATAGGCAAACATACAGACGTTTATAGCTGATATTCTAAGTTGACCAAAGTGCTATCTAATGGTAAAAGCTTCATTAAAATTTGTAAAGTACCTTTTGCATTATACAGACATAACAGCAGGCATGGGATTTCAAAAATATATTCTATGTGCAAATACAGCACCCAAATAGGTCTGAAAACCGTACTCGTAAAATGTAGATTATGGTCTAGGTAGGCGGCATTCTTCAAGTAGCAATAAATTTGGTCATAAAAGCCTTTTTAATAATAATTAAAATATATATTTTTGATGTTTACGAGATTTTTGTCATTCCTTTTATTTGTGTTTCTTGTCTTTAAATTTAAAGAAAATGTGATTTGGGTAGAATATCAATATTCAAGTCCTCAAAAACTAGAATGTGATTTACGTAAAATCTTTGCCGGCTAACTTCAAGCAAGCAATTTCGTGGGTATCAACTAGTTGGGAAACACGACGACACCAAATGGCCGCGTTGATCTCTTATAATTTGGAAAACTTTTGCAATGACCTAGTTACAGGAATTTGGACAGAACTTAATCTTTCATAAGTTTCTTTACCATAATCGGGGCATATATATATATCTTTTTGACTTCCTCATAATCCCGAGATTGCCAGCCCGCCGGACTATGAAACGACCATAGAAGCTGTTCATATCTCATTTATCTTTTGAAGGAGGATCGTGATGTGAATTTTTGCACTGGGAAGAGTGAGAGAATGGCGGTCGGGGAATTTAATAATAGTCCTTCATTAGTTACACCCCTTCCCGTGGTCGCTCCTAGCAATACAACGAAATTACCCGTATATAGTCGCAGCGCGGTACGTCTCATCTTTAGGACATCATTAGTTCGCTGCCACGTGCGATTAGGTACGTGAGCTGAATCATCGTCTTCAAGATGGTAAGTTATTACTTTCGAGCTGCCAGCCCAAGTGGGAGAAATCTTCAAATGTACTTAAGAGGAGACGGGGGAGATCTCCTAAGTCCTTTGTTGGTGAACGAACAAAAAGTTTCACTTGTTCCGGGAACTAGGACTAAGTGAACGAACTGCGACTATTCTTGGGACAAAGGATTCTTCGGGGAGCGCTCTGGTATTCAAGTGGTGGAGTTTTCAAAGATGAGCCGAGAGTTATGGCTCATAATTTATGCTTTACTCCTAATATTTTATTTCTGTGATTTGGCTGGAGACAATTTCTATTCAATGTACGGATTTTGGTGGAGATGATCTGAACAGACGCTGGAAATCAGACATAAATGTTAACTTGGCTAATTAAATTTTTTCGGGGACATTTTTTAATAGGGACCGAATATAATTTTGGTTTTCTTTCGACAATCCTTTCTAGAGTAAAATCAATTTTAAGTTACAAGATTTGAAATCAGCTTGCGTGATAAAGCTTTGGTAATAAATAAAAAAAAATCTGTTCCTCTGCATAATTTATTAATGGCCGAAATATTAATTTTTGCAAAGAACACAAATTTTTGAAATCTTACAACTTTTCTTCTCCTTTTACATGTAAGGGCGTAGTGTTTTTCGTTCTATTGGAAAATTTAAATAATATCCTTTGAATATTTTATTTAATAGTTTGAAAAAGTATGAGGATATAAATATTTTAGAACATTAAGAACTCAAAATGGATCAACATTGTTCACGTTTTAAACATTATTAAATAATGGTGTATCCGAGTTTAGTTTTTCTTATTTATAAATTAAACATTATTTTAATCAAATTAAAAATTTCTACATATCGAGAAATCCATTGAATTTTTAAATGTTAAGGAATTTGTTCTGTACATAGTAACACAATTCTAATTGGACAATTCACATGTCTTTTTTAATAATAATAAAGTTAATATAATTGTACATATAAAAAAATATTTGGGCGGAAATCGTTATTTTAATAAAAACTATGTTAATAGTTTCAAATGTAATCGATTTACTACTGCTAGCCAAGGCGGTATAAAAATATTAAAGCTTTTTTATATACTTATAAACATATATACATGTAAATTCTTCTTTTTTCCTAACAAAGAGCAAAAATCTTAACCTTGGCTTTCAAAAAGATTTAGAAGAGTGAAATTGGCATTCGGTCTACCTAATTTAAATAAATTAAAACTTTTATTATATTCCTAAAATTAATACTGAATTTGTGTTGATTTTCAACGAATTACGAATTTTTCGGCACAATAGAAAACGAATCTTAAAAAATGTTTTGCTTCTTTACAGTAAACAGCGATAATTGTAAAAGCAGTAGCATTTCTTGAAATACGCCAGCGACTGACTAAGACGAGGCAAATCATTTTGCGAAAATTAAGAACTTGGTATTTTTATAAACAATTGAAATAACTCCTAAAATTTGACTTTTCATGTTTTGTAGAAAATTGCTATTGTTACTGTGGATTGATACCTTTTGAAATATATAACAATATAGAAAATACAGAGGGGAACAGTCAACAAAATACTTCATTTCTTTCCAAGGGACGCATTATTAAGAAGGATTGGCGCCGCCAATATATTCCGAAAATTCCCTCTAAACTCAGTCATTGTTCAAAATAGAGGAAAGCCATTTTTCAGCCAGCTCCATCTAGTTCAAAGATGGAGGGTTTTATTCCCAACAGACAGGCTGTAAGAAGCGCAGTACGTGCTGGTGATGAATGTAATCGAAATGGCTTCTTTTGAAAATATTTACATGATCTATTTGAGGAGCTGCACAAAATATGAGGATATTTGTAAAAAGAGCGAAAAGTGATTCGATATCTTGTGGAAATTCGTTTAATGCACAAAGGCATGGGACCGGCGGTAGCGGATGGATTTTGTGTGCTCAATATTAGGGATAATTCGATGAACCCTTTCCTCCCCGTGTCTTCCGCTGCTTTCTGTCCTCTTGCTGTACCCTAAGTATTCTGCCGGTCACATCATCAAGAGTGGTATCTTTTGATCTACCTACTTTTTGCGTATTTTGCCCCTACAGAATAAGGCTTCATAATAGGCCATTTACGGGGATGAAAGCAGAGATTTCCTCTTCTTGGCGGCGGAGAATAGCAAAAGTGGGAACAGTGTGAATACGTCATGTTGTGAAACGGGCTGATGGTAAATTGGTGTGCTCGGTCTGCTTTTGATCCAACGAGGTCTGAAAAATATTTAGCCTCTAAAAAATTTGCAACAAAAGCAGTGAGATATGTTTCGGATTATTCATGAGTGAACTTCACATTTTTGATGACGTATTGTTGCCTTATGGCTAAAGTGGCTGAAGGCGATCACATGTTCAGAAGAAAGCAGCATAGGGATAAGTAGCTAGAGAATAAAAGACGTAATCTTATTTCAATTTCAGAACGGTTCGGCTTTTTATACTGCATACATATTTGAATAATTTTCTGCTTTTTTTTATAAAATGAGAACTGTAGGTAATTAAGATATTAAGTAGAAACTCCTTGAAAAAATAAACGTAAATGCAGTTAAATCAATACAAAATGATTATAACCTTTGAAAGCGTCTATCAAATGCTCGTATTTTTAGTTCTCTTGAATTTTAAAATTAGGACCTAATCCTAAAGCATGCGAAACATTCGTATCCATTCGCTGAACTATAATAATCAAATATTAAAGATTGCATTTGTATGCACACAATTAACGCTTGATTTACTCAGTCCCATAAATTCACTTTTGATAGTTTTGAAAAGCATTTTAGAATTTTATTTGTTGTTGTTTTTTGTCGCCAAAAATTGAAATAATCTGAAAGCTAAGACTTATGTGAAAATTATTTAATTTTATATAGCCATTAATTATTTCTTAGTAATTCATAAAAATACATATATCAATTAATAAGCACATGGTCTTAATGAAATCAAAGAAATATATGAGATTTTGCTCTTAGTTGGAAAAAGGTTTACGATATTTGAATTTGAATAAAGTTTTAGTAAAATAGTGAAAATTGTAATATAATTATAACTTAAGGACATTTAACCTTTAATTCATTAGTAATTACTATGGTATTAGTTTAAGTTTTAAAGCTTTTTAAACCGGCAAAGTTAGATCAAACAATTTTATCCTATTAAACACTGATGTTTCCAAAGTCTTAAAAACTATATTAATTTTGATACATTTTTATTATCTACTACTTTTGAAATAGTTTTAAAACTGAAATTAAATATAATATATCCAAATCTTATCCAACCGGGCAGTATATATTTACGTACTATATAAAATTTCTTTGTTTTATTATTAAATTAAGAACACATGCCAAAATATGAAAGTTCAGAATGTATGGCATCATTTTCCTTCCAATTTGGTATTCTATAATTAACTTAATTTTATTTTCCATACATTTACGACGATGAGAGTTTTATTTTGGAGTACTATTGCAACAAGTAGCTTTATGAAAATACTGCAAAGATATGCATAGAGGATGAGGATGATACATAAACTGGAAAACATCAGCTAATAATTTCTCTCTGTATAAAACTGGGTTCATGTCAGAATCTTCTTGATATTAAAGGTAACAAAAACGACCTTTCCCATTAAAATATGTCTTTACTTGAAACGATTGATCTTCGTTATGGTTTTTACTTCTTGAGGGCAACTTGTACTTGTACCTGAAGACTGTTTCGGTGTTTATTTAATGATATCGCAAATATAATTGACTCGATTCCAACTTCGAATATCTTGTCTTTACATCTCTTTGAAGTCTTTTGCTTGAATAAGTCATTTTAAAATTAATTATTATAATTATTTTCATACATTTTGTTTCTAAATATAACTTAAAATTCAATAATTTAAAAGGCAGCCAGCTTTCAATAAACCTGTAAGCAAATAATTATTCACCCTCAGTTATAGAAGATTGAAGGTCTATAACGTCTTTTTAAAAATGACACTCAAAGGATTCGAAAGGAGCAGTAAAATTCTGCGATAGCATTCACTGGATGAAATCCTTCTTTTATTGAATTTGTGTGACATCTACAGGAACGTCCTGGAACACCTGTACTTCTCGAGGAGTGGGGTGGCAGTTGCTACATAAAGTTTAATATCGACCAGAGTTTTACGCTTAGCTACCCCACTTCGACAGATAGAGAGCGTTTAAGTTTTAAGATAATAATCGCTAAGTGAACCATTCACGAGGAGACACAAATCGTAAATTTTTGGCAAATGTGCCAATTCAGATTAGAAGTGTATCAAAGAGCTCGGATAAATCCCTGGGAAGTGATCCTGGTGCGACATAACTGAGCCCTCGGGATCCCTTTAATCAGCTTTATTGGCGCTTCGATGTGAATTCAAATGGAGTGAAAATTTCCAATATATAGGGGGTCTCGGTGTTCCCTTTGCAGGCCGAAAAAAGTACTCCATTCCTCAAAATGATGACGAAGGCATTTTCATTGCTGCGAGGATCAAGGGCTCGTGCGCTTAAAGTCGGCCCATCAGGAGTCCAATTGAGCTCCAAGGCTTAAGCAAGGGTTGGTTTACGGATAATTACAAGGCCCTTGCGGAAATTGCCTACAAATTGCCTCCTGATATTCGGATCTTTAAAAGCGGTTTTATGAAATCGCAGGATTCGATTTAAAATTTACTCGGCAGTGTCATCAGTGGAAAAGTTTACACTGTTCGTCGCAAAAATGGGGGACGAAAATTTGCTGCCCGTCGATGGGTAAATGAGTTTTAACCACAGGCCGCACTTGCGGGTAGGGACATTAATTTAATATCCTTTGGCGTGAGAAATTCCGATTAATGTTGTTTCCCTTCTGTTCGGCATCCGTTCGATGTCCCTACAAAAATTTGTTTTATTAACACGAAAAATTCTGCGAAAAACCCTTTTTTCATTGTTTACCCATTTCCGGGTCTTCTTGGCGGATTGTTTGTGCTGATCTCCGATGGGAAATTGCGCTTAAATTCATGGCTTTCGCGCATTATGACGACGTTTTTATTAAAGGCCCACGCGCGGACTTGGCAGCTCGTTAATGGAAAATATTGTTGTAAAGGACCAGCACATTACGCGAGTAATTGTGAAATTAATTAAATTGTCCCATCTTATTTAGGCCGGTTCCTTTTCCGACTTGGGAAGAATGGGCACTTGTCGAAGAGCCTGACAAATTAAAATATACTACTCTGATTATAGTGAAATTGGCAAATAACCAAGGGATTTTTGATTTGTGATAGTGTTTTTTGAAATGGTTTCAATTAATATATAAATTATATTCTTATGCAACTATGATATATGAATATTTCCATATTTTGGGAATAAAGAGTAATACTGTTGTATAATCTACACTAATATTTAAAAAAAACGTTTGTTTGAATGACCGATTTTCAAAATTCTTTCACAATTCGACGAGTAATTTAATACCCTAACTTATATAGTTATATAATTATAGATTATTATTGATTTATAAATATTTTGTGTATAGTAGCAACTTATGTTTCCAATCAGACTCTAGGAAAGTTTACATTACAAGTATTCCACTTTTAAGGGTGATGCAAATGTGTGCATTTCAGAAACATGTGTTTTATAGAAATTTATGAAATTAGTTAGAACAAATTCTTCAAATTCTGGCATGTAATTAGTACGAATGTGTAACTTATATTCACACCTGCCTTTAAAGATTTGTTAGCGTAACGAATAGTATACTAGATTTACGGACAGAAGATCGTGCATTTGAGTCTTATGGAAGTATTAAGTATTCTTTTTTTATAATTATAATTTTAAAATGTTTCTTTTCTTTCTAATTAGGACCCCATAGAGGAATTTTCTTCTGCACTAACAACCCTATTATAAACATGTCCGAGGCTGTTTTTATTCTTTTATTCTCTAAAACGTGAAGTTTACGTTTACGAAGTCGCGGCCACAGATAGTATGGTATATAATCTGGACTCTTCGTAAATATTTTAGAAGTATTCGCACATTTCTGCTTAATGTGGTCGAAAATAGCCATTACTTTAAAATTTTATATATATGTAAAAATCGGTTTTCAGCAAACCTAAGCAGCATGCCTAGAGTTTTATACTTTGTTGCATTATCCAAAAAAACTGGAAGTCACAACTGAAAAAAAATAAATCAATAAGTGATTTAATTGATGAGTTTTGCATAAAACAAGCATCAATTATTAATTTAGATAGGCATTTTCCTACAAGTGCTGAATTATATAGGGCATTCAAAAACCATATTGGCACTTACTAAACTCTATAAGAACGGGTCTATCCCTGAAGAAGTTGCGCTCCGAATCGACGATTTATTAAACACATGTGGAAAATTGATGTTGTCTCTCGTCAGAAATAGTGATACGGACCTAATTGATAACAGGCTAAGCTACAAAACCCACACACTGACGCACTTGCCCCACTGTGTAGTTATCCCGGTCGTAAAACCAGGAGGTTCCCAATGAGGCCTAGAAACATGCGAGCACTACAAAGGGCGGTCGGGGGTGTTAATTAATGGAAGTTTCAGTAGAAGGTCTGAAGACTGATAAGCTACGACATGTTAAAGTTGCCTCTACTTGCTAACCGAATTGAGTACGATGAAGCCACCAGGCATAGAACAGACCCTACGGCTGGTTGCAGTCCACATGGGAGAGCACGTATGTAACTCCCTAGCCCTTGAAGCCCCCAAAGCATGAATGCTTCACGGTAGAATATCGTTCCGATCAATGAGGATAAAGCCTCCGAATTCCTGGAAACTATTGAGGATAAATGAAATTCCCGAGTAATCCTTATTAATTCAGCCTCATAAATATTCCCCAGAGCTGCTCTATACCGTATCCTGATTGGGCGGGGTACTCCTGTGCAATAAAACAAAAGAAAGGCGGAAAAGCCGGAGAAAAATCCTGAAGGTGGGCAAAGAGCTACGCAAGCTCGATAATTCTACATCTTTTGCTTCGAGTGTTTTTCGAGGACGTATAGTATACCTGCCTACACCCCGCCCTAGTTGCCGATAAACTTTTTTGTTCATTCTAGCCTCTGTTTTTTCCTAGCCGCCGTGCACAGGACGCTTCTGCAAAGTTGATAGCATAGTTAAACAAATGCTCTGGGAATTGGTGTCCTGTCAGGAATTTAACAAATGAATGGGCCGCGATGAATATTCAATTTAATTGGTGGGAATTTTTCGAGCGCTTTATCGAGTACGTAATTCAATTTGCACACCTGGAAGCATCCGTCATTGCCCGTCTAAAGGACCTTCGCTCTAATAAATATTCATTTGTTTCCAGGATGTATTCTTCAGTCTTCTGGTGCGACTTGAAGCCCTTCTATCATTGTGGAAAGTTGACAACTTTCTTGGTGACGACAGCTGACCGAAATAGTTCTGAATCGCCCTAAACCTTTGTTATCACCTCTAAAGGTATGCAAATTGACAAGGGTCCAGGTGGAGGGAGGGTTGATTTTTTTTAATTGACTGCTGATGAGAGCACACAAACTTTGAACGAGATATTTAGATTTGTAGAGATGGACGACCCTCCCTACTTATAAACGATTTCCAGATGGGACCCTTGGGGCACATTATGCTGCGATTTGCAATTATTTGAATTTATTCCCCTTGTGCGAGATCCGGCTATACGAGATCCAGGCTTAATTTTACTTTGGATTATTCGCAGCGGGGCTTAGTATTGTGTTTTTTCTTTCAGAATCTTAAATACTTTAAAATTTTATAGATTTTGAAGATATTCAGAGGAAAGTAAATAAAACAAATTTTCATAATTCTATTATATAAAAAAGAGAAAGAGCTCTATATTTTCAAATAAAAACAACTGAAAAACTTCAGTAAGTACAACTTTTCAGACATTTTATTGTGTTAGGGTTTGTTGATTTTTAAATATACTATTATATATTATAGAAATAGGAAATTTAACTGTGATGCTATAATTGCTTTTCTTTTTTTGTTTTTGACCGTATCTTGATTGAAGGAGATACTGATTTTTAGATTCTGACGACCAGAAAAAAGGCTCCATTTTGAAATTATTTGATTAAATTCAAAAGTAAAAGGAGGTTATAATTTGAAACAATATCTTTTTAATTTACATGTGAAAAGCGTATATTAATAAACTTAATTAAATTTAATACTTTTTGCATTAAACATTGCGGTTTTTGAATGAAACTATTTCCTATTAATTTGTTTTATCGAATGAAGGTAATTTTGTTACGTCAGAGATGACCTCGCATATATAGCACGTTAATTCTGAGGTTTCATTGAAGGTAGAAGTTGTTTTGCAATCCTTACACTTTTATGTATAAATTCTTAAGAGGTTTTGTATCTAGAAATAGTACATAAATAAAATGTTATATAAAAAAAAATATATAAAATATTATAAATAAATTTAAAAATATTTATAAATAGCATATCATGTAATTAAAAATATTTAAACATATTTTGTAAAAGGCTAGTTTCGTGGTAAGAACTTGAGCTTGGAGTTTGCTTTAATAATTTTTAAGGGGTATTTCTAGCTAAAAGGCGTCTACAACGTTTATTTTAAAAAGAAATCACTGTTGTCACGTTTTTCTTGAACATTTTTCTAATAGAATCAAGAAATATAAAGAAAACTATTTCACATTTTTAACAAAACACAGAAATTGAAAGTTGATGAAGGCACGTAATTTTATTTTGATTTTTTTGGCTAAATATGATAAGAGTGATAACCATACTAATTCTGCTTAAGGATCGTTTTGATTTTTTGTTATAGACATAAACATGGACTTAAATTTGAAAATTGTTCACAAAAGAAATATGTTTTAAGAACTCCAGTTACTATTGTTACTTGTAGAAAAGCAATATAATTAATTGGAAACATGTAACATTAATCAAATATTTTTGTGGGCTGTTTGATCAAAGTAATTATATTTTTAATTTTCTACGTCGTACATTACGACGTAACGTCGGTCGGTAAAATAAATAGCCCGTGAGCGATCTTAAAGAAAAGATTTATTTGGAAGAAATATTTCTCTGCATGTTTTCTCATCCTTCGAAAGTTGTTGAGCACCCCTTACTTAAATTTAGCTTTAAATACCAACAAAACGTTGTGGTTTCCGGAACGTTGGGGGTCGGCTCATTCAATATAGGGGTGTATACGCAACATTAAACACTTCAGCAAGTATCACTTAAAATGATTGTTATCGGGTATAAGCTTGGTACATCCTCTAATCCTTTCCATAGTTGTCTAGGATTTCCTTAATACACACATGTCGGGCGTGCGGATGCCATCAGCAAGATAGGAGTGGACGGGTCGGGGGGACCCAGGCAAACAGCCACATATGCTAATGTTAATTATCGCCATAACACACGACAAGATTAATTCAAATGTCACCAGCATTCCTGTCAATCCACGTCTCAGTTCACCACCTGCCCACATATCCTTTCGAGGCGTTCTATCCTTCCGCACTTTACCGGAGCAATTTCCCTTGAGTTAACGACTTTGTGCAAAATTAATTCTTCCTCGACGGGCCTTAGAAATGAAACCCGAGGAAATGTGGGTGCGCTGACACAAATCCTGCCGTTTCTCCTTCTTCCAAAATCCACCGCCTCAAAAACATCAGGGATAGAGGATTGGGCTTTCCTTAATAGATCAGAGCCAAGAGTGCGTGAGAATTTTTTGGAGTTGCCACTAACGTTCACGATTAGCATGCTATTCGAAGATTACGGCTTGAATTTTAATCAACTTCCTTACAAGCACCAGGTGCGGTGTCGGATTACAGAATATTTGCAGCTAATTATAATTGAATGCCTTACTCACCTGAAAATTGAAATCGGTTCTTCGAGGAATCTCCGTGGTCCGAGCGTTCCTTCGTCTGCTTACGATTTTGTTCGATTTCGTTTCTAGACTAAAGAATTCGAAGAATTGAATCTATCGCCAAGCGGTGTAGATGAAGATCCATGGTGCAGAAGAAAACAAATTATTTGAAATAATCTGGTTTTAGATTAAAAACGTATCCGCGTTAAAATTATACTCTTAAAAATAGTTCATAATTTAATGTCGGCTTTTTGGCGTTGTTAAAACTTTTTACCAATCGAGTAATCGATTATCCAAATACATTCGCAGTAAATTTTTAAAATTTATATCCTGGAAGAGAAACAGGCGAGCATTGTTCGAAGGTGAATTAATTTCCACTAAAGTGAGGTTGTTTTGTTTCAAAATTCTTAATTATGGAAGAAGGGTCCGAGGAGTTAATTAAAATGGGTACATAACCCAAATGGACCTAAGAAAGAGGAGTTACGATATGAATTAGTAAGAGTGGAGTAAACAATGATCTAGGAACGTATCCCGTGCGAATTTCGGGTCTTACGATGGGAGGGTGAAAGTAACCCGAAAAGAGGATTTTGTGGAATGTAGAGAAAGCGCGGCTTCGGATTTGATTTTCCTCCAGTTTCATGGGATTCTCACTGAAAAAGAATGTCTACTTTATTGGAATTGGCTTTTAGCATTCAATGTATCCAGATTATATCAGTTGCTCCTAATCAGGATAAATATTTAGGGAGTCTTAAGTTTTTGGATCAATAGCTGCTTAAATTTTATCCCGTAATTTTGCGACCTCACGCAGAATCCTCACTTGCGTTTTTTAATTAGCGTCGTTAACAAATGGAATTCAATTTTACGGATATTAATTCCGCTAAAAGAAGTCGTTCTCGAGATGTGACCTTGGCGCTTTCAAAGTTAATTCGTGACGCCCTTAGCGACGATGTTACGCACAAAAAGTCTTTCAGCTATTCATTGGAATGAATGGTCTTGAATGCTCTCCGTGCTTCTGAAAAGAAGTACGCAACCTCGTGGAGGCAGTTCCCCCTCGTTCCAAGTGCCTTTTTCTAATTCGGGATGTAATTAAGTAAATTGAATATTAACATCGGCAGGTTGTTCAATTCCGAACGACTATGATATTCGACACTGAATTTAAATAGAACGCTAATTAAATTATTTGCTAAGGGAATTCCAAATTATTGAATGGATACAAATTTTCAAATCAGTAAAAATAAATATAATTCATCTCGTTATTTTTTAGATGGTAATTTAAATTCATGCTAACTTTATATGTTGAGAAAAATAAGATAATTCGATAATGTGAAAATATTTTCCTTTTTTTATGGAAAAAGGTCAAGGTATAGAAGCCACTTTTTACTTTAAAAATCAAATATTGCCATGTATTTGCCATGTTTTCAATTTGATTATTACTGCCTGATTTACAACATAAATGTTCTCGGGAAAGATATGTACATAAAGTGTTTAAATAAACACGTTTAAATAAACGTAAATTAAATTAAATGCACCTACCCCAGGGAAGAAAATATTTGGGACGAAAAAATAATAAAAAATATACTTTTTTCTATTCCATGAAAAATTAGTATTGACAAGAGTGAATTGTCTTTTTTCAATTAAAGTCGGAATATTTTTGAATGTATCAATTTTATCGTTAGTTTTTCAAGACTGTTATTCTTTTCGAATTTGTTTAAAATTTTGTGTTATTTTGTTGTCAAATTGCTTTAAAAATAAGATGCTTTTTTCGAAATTTGAATTAAAATCAGATAGAAAAAAAGATTCTTTACAGAACAATTGATGTTCAAGAAAGAAATTTAAAATTGAAGTTTATTTAGAATTCAAGAATATTACACATGTGTTCAGCTTTTTTAACTTAACTTTGAAGTCTACAGAGAGTCACGATTTAGTCGATTAAGGAATTGTAGATATATGTGAGAAATTAAATCAGTAAACTTAAATAAATAATAATTAATACGCATGTTTTGACTTGAGTTAATTAAATGCTTTAAAGCAAACTTATCTTATCTTAGTGCTAGACAGAGACCTGTGGTTAGGGACCTGATTGTGCGAATAGCCGCCATCAAATTCGCATATCTTGTTGACGACAATGATGGCTCCCATCATAAGACACAAAAGCCAGATAAAGCATCAACTTGTGAAGAAATATTCTTCAATTCCCGATTGTAAGAAGTTCAGGTTTTAAGTGCAGACAATTCCGCTGCACCCTCGAAGAAAGCCCGAAGAGCGGAAATGCGATAGACTCCAAAGCTCCAATTCCTGTCGATATTAAAAGTAAAATCTTTTCTAACTTTTCTCTTCAAACTTTATATGGAACTTTTCCACTCAGTCTTCGATTACATGGAGCCCAGCCGCTTTTCTCCACTTTTTTTTTCATTTTTGAGCTCCTCTTTTCATCGCTTAACTTAAAGTTATTCCCGACTGCTCCGAAGGCCATCACATCAGCACCACTTGGAGTGGAAGAGAGGACAGCGTTACTTTCAGATTATCATGGATAATATCTGGACTTGAAAAGGGAAACATGACATAGTAGTCTACTTTTACCCTCGCCCTTCCGTCCGTGATTCCCAAAAGGAGTTGGACAGCAATAATTCAAGTGGAAATTTTTTTATGATTCTCCTGTTTATCCCTGACAAGTCTGTTTTCGATTACGGCCAGGGCAGTTTCATAAAAGCAGCCGGCAAGACTTGATACAAATGTGAATGGGTTTATGACTTCATTTCGCATTTTGTTCCCGTCATTATGGGCTCGTCAACAGAAGGAGACGATGATAGGAAAGGTTTCTGGGTCTGTTGCCTCAGATCACATCTGCTCTGCGAGGAAACCTGGACCAGTGGATAGCTGATTACTTTTATGATAAAAATGCCCTTTCGCCTTTTTCGAGTTTTCTTCGGTTTACGTTTTTCACCTCTGTTTTGGAAATAAGATAAGAAAACAAAAGTCGATTCTCATCCTACGTTGGCTATCTCTTGAACATGACTATTAAAATACGATTTCTATGGGGGCAATACGTTACATCCCACTTACACATCCGATCTTACCGTGACGAGATGTGACCTCAGAAAAGCAATTTCGTGATATCATTGCAATTACACCTGCCTGCCTACATGCAATTAAACCGTTCGTTTCCGAGCGGAGGAGCCACAAAAACGTTTAAATGGAAACATCGTTAAAGCAACGATATGAAGAAGAGATTCTATGTTAAAGTGAAGGAAGCCCCAGCCCTAGCCAGCCTGACACGACTACAACGGTTACCTGTCGGAAAAGGTGGAAAAAGTTCCAGAGTGGAGTTATGCAGAGCTCGAGATGCTCCCTGTTGACGAAGGCATTCGCTAACCGGAAAAAAACCCTTTGCACTAATTCTTGAAAAGCTTCTCAAAATAGTCGAATTCTTTGCGAGCTTAACTTTCATGCTGGCAGAAGTTTCATAATTAAAAGCGAAAGGCTTCAATTTCCTTCTTGTGCTCCTTCTTTCAAGAGCAAAGATTGTTCTAATTTGTAAGTTAATGAAAGAAATTATTTAATTTTGATTGAACTTAGTTTTACCCAAGACTATTAAAGATATCCTTAAAGTACTAAAATCTATAAGAGTATTATTGAATCGTATTTTACTAGAAAAAAAGGTAGTTAGTTTTCATTTTTTATTTTTTTCTGAAGCTTTAGAGCTTTAAAAAACTTCTTTTAATGCTTAAATGACTTAGGAGTATTCTCATTCAACTAAAGAAAAAAATATACAAATTTCAGATATTCTTTTATCGATGTGGACAATTTTTATCTTTATTATAATAAAACTAAAATTAGTAGGTAGGAAGAAATTTTTTTTTATCTGAAAACTACCTTCTGAGCCTTCAGTAATCCTACTAAAAATCTCATGAATGATGGCTTATTAACATTTTTTTTTCTTCTAATTTTATAATTGTTTTGATTTTTACTTTAAAGGGGAAAAATATGAAACATTGTTCTATTACTTTAATTCTAGTTCGAACTATAGAGACATTAGTTAGGCTAGCAATTAATTAATAAGAATGAGCCTTGGTTCATGCAAATCCAAATCGCTTGATTTTGTGAATCGTGTGAATAGTTCGTGAAAAACTAGAGCTTGCATTTAAAAAGAGCAACAATTTTTTCGTCAAGCTTTGAAATGATATTACTAAAAAAGAGTATAAACAAAAAATCCAATTTATAAAAAAAAATAAAAAATCAACGTTGACTCCGTCATCCCGACGAAAATTTGTATATATTCTTATGCGTAGACCTTAGGAGATTAAAAATCTCACCAAGTTTTGATGTCGTGAGGCGGCGGTAGTCGGGACTCAATGCTAGCAATATGATATAGAATTCTTCGGAGCATTTAATAATTAGATCGCAATCATTAAGAAGGTGTAAAAAGCGATTTTTATTACTATATTTGCTTGGTAAGAGAAATTAAAAGAAAATTCATTACTTTACCCTCAATAATGCTCCTTTTTCACAGAAGTAAATTTTGAGGATCTTATGATGATGAGAAGACTCTCTCCAAAGTTTCAACTTTCACAACTTTGAAGAATATTATAATTAAAAAATGTGAAAAATATATGTTTTAATTAGATTCATCGGAATATTTTAATAAGATTTGATAAAAACTTTTGCTTAGTGTGCAAGTTTACTAATTAAAATGTTAATTTCCTTTTACGTTTTGGCGAAGGACTATGAAATCGAGCTACTTAAACTTTAAAACGTGTGCCTTTGTTGGATGTGATGATTTCCCTTAATTCTATTGTTTGCAGAACGTGTGAATTTAATGGTTACTCGATTTTTTTCTAACGATCTCATTTTCATTCGCATTTTCAGAAAGGTGCACCATTGTCCTCTAGTGGAGTTTTCAACTTTATCAATTGCCATCTTTCGCACCAAACCCATTAATCATGACAAATGCTTGAACGTAATCGCCGCGAGCGAAGGTGGCGCCCATTTATTGGTTAATTCGCGAGATTTATTAGTAAATTCCCGGGATAATGAGAGCGAGACGGTTTCGGGGAACGCCTAAATCCCTTCCCGGGGCCATCAATTTGCGGTTCAGCTGGAAACTGTGCACCGGAAAATGAATTTGAATTTGGAACATTTATCACCCATGGTGGGGAGTTCCGGCTGCCACCCGACCGCAGCCCTTAACCGCAACACCTTTCTTCACCTGCCTGATTGCTACCGGAAAATCCAGGTGAAGTAATCCGGTGTGATTTGGTGGGCCACCGATGGCGCGGCCAATTGAACTAAATGGTTTCGTCTGAAGCAGAAAGGCGGTAATAAATCCTTCGCGGGCTGCAATAAATCAGTAAAAGATCAAAATTTTGACGTTTATTTGCGTTTTATTTGCGGGAAGAGCGAAAAATGAAAATCCCTTAAAATTTTGAGTAACTGGAAAAGGGGGGAAGGAAAATTTCGCTCTAGCGAAATCCTTCTAAGAAGGGCGATGATGCCGTGCTAAGACGGCTGTGTCGGCTTCTTGTTTCGCATGGACAATTCGAGCAAATGAACACCTTGGGATTTTATTTATTTCCCGTGAAGTCTTAAAATTATTCCGTATCGCACTTTTTATTTATGGCTACAATCTTGGCAGGAATAGACCGTAATTTATTCGATGGTGGTAAAAGGGTCTTACGGTTGATTGACTTCTCTCGGGATCGCAACTGAAAGGCAATTTATGATTGAGAAAAGGTTTTGATTTGATTAGGAAAGGAATGACGCGTCCTTGCAATCGTCAGGGTCTTTGCGGGATTGTGACAGAATAACAAACACATTTCAAACAATTTCCAAATATAGATAAATGTATCATATCACAGTATCATAAATGAACACCAGATCTTGACATTAAGACACTATAGTATTATAAAACAAATATCCTTTCCTACTCCTATTTACTAGATAATATTTCACAAATAAAATCAACATACAACCTTTGCTTAACACGAAAATAATCTACTCCGTTTCTCCAGCATTAACGACAACATAATTAAAACGTTAATCAAAACCAAACTATGTTCGACACAAAAGTACAAATTCATGCATAGTTCGATCATAAAGGGACTTCCCATTCAAGACTTATTAAATAATCTCAAAACACCGAACATGATTTAATAAAACTTACATTTCAAACACTCTCCTCTTACTAGAATAAATTGTTTACTTTTTATGTTAAACACTTAGCACTAACTTCACAAGCTCAGCAGATATAACAACTCGAAAAAACCGCAAAAACTTAGTCGCGTTTCGCCAGTTTACTTCGAATGATAGCGGCATAAAATCTGCATCAATTGACTCGTTAGTGTTGTGGCCGCAATAAAAAAAATATTTACCACGCCATACCAACAGTATTTTTGAAGTCCCACCTGTCCCACCCAAACGCATCCCTTTCATACCACCTCTCCTCTACTTATAAAAGATGTCGTGGAACTATAATTTTGTAATAGGAAACCAAAATTTGGTATAGTTGCACATACCAGCGGATCAATTTCGTCTGTAAGTACCATAAGTTGACTGCCGTATTTAGTGGGTAATTTTCGGGAGTACATAGAAGAGGACATATTTCTTTTTAAGTTCATCGTATCCAATGAAAGCTTACTAAAATCTTATTTTTTAATATAAACTTCTCCCAAAAATATTTCCACATTTACTGTCGAACAATATTTCTAGGGAAAATATGGAGAAAATCAAGAATATTGTGATGGGGTCTAGATTGAACGAAAGTGACATAGTTTGTTTTGGAAGATAGAAAAAAAATCTTAGAAAAGCTATACTATTTGCCTGGAAATGTTTTGTTTAATTTCAATAAATTTATAGATTACATTATGGCATGGAATACTACTCACTACTGGGAGTCCCATTCGCAATTCAATGCCTTTTTTTAATTTCCAATAGGAATATCCTAAAGAACTGAAGTAAAAAGTAAATGTATTTTCAGATAAATTTATTATAATTAGTCCATAAATGTCGGTCTAATTTTTAATATCGATGGCAAAATATTTGTAGATATAAGAAATGAATTGTCGATAACTCTCATGTATCTTTTTGCCAGTCTTATCAAAACTCTGCAATGCGGTCAATAACTTTTCGAATTTCTGACAGGCAGTGTTTGAAGCCTTCGCGTGGTTTTTGTCTTTACGATGAGGCTCCGTTATCTTCTACATCAATCAAGAGAATAATATATTCATCAGAGAATAAAGTCTTAAGAAAATGAATAAAAATGCAAACGTTCCCCATGGGACTTGCAAATTTCAGCGTTTCCATTTTTGAAGACACAAAGACGCTGCTGCGGATACAAACAAAAAGGCAAACTGTATCAAAGGAGAAAAACAAATTTATTTTTCTGAATAATGCTATAAAACGTTACCAAATTGAAATCGATCTTCTACTTTTCTTTTGAAATCGCCGGACATATCTAAGTTTGTGCTGTGTAGTGTAAAAGAGCAGAATAAGAAGATATTTATTTTTACAACATGAACGTTTTACAAACGCGGAATTTGCTCCTGACTCCTATGGAATAGGTTTCAACCAATTATGGAAATTGGCTAGAATTAGCTTAGTTTAAATCAGTTTTTTCAATTCACACAACTTAAATTCTATAATTTAACTTTTAATAAGATTCTTGCCCATAATAAATTCGGGAAGATTGCATTTAAAATCAGGTTAAAAAAAATGAAATATTAAAAGTATCGCGAAAGAATTGTAAGAGTAAACCCGAGTGGAAATTTTAGTTTATGTTTAAGTCTCAAAGGCTCTCATTTCTTTGATGTAGGAATTTGCCGCCTGGAATTTAACATGGATTTAGTTCTATTAAAGTTTCAATGAGAACTTTGAGGACTAAATAATAGTGTCTTGAAAGTTCTAACCGTAATAAAGAACTTACAATCCTCAAGAAGACAATAAACAAAATTCAAATTAACCGCTCAAAATTCAAAATGAGGTTTTCGAGGACTACTCAGGACTATATATGATTACTTTAACTGAAATGGAAACCTCAAAATCCTTAATGAAATGTTACATCAGAACTCCATATTTATTTTTCCTCAAGCCAAGATCTCAAAACTCTCATTTTGGCGGTATTATCTGAAAATGAATAAGTGAATGAATGTTCATTGTTTTATTAGAGTGAAGTACGTCACTGATTTAAAAAGTACTTTAACTCCGACCGTTTTTCAGTGATTTGTACGTTTATTTTTCAATAATATCAAATAGTTTAAAAATGTTCTTCAAATCCTTAATATGCAACTTGAATGATTACTCTAATGATAAGAGAATACATGAATATAAATAAATTTATTCATTCTGCAATATTTTTAATAGTTTCTTAGTTAGGTTGTATATTTATTTGTTTTTTCTTATTTAAAAGTATCTCATAATTTAGCCTATGTTTTCATGAAAAATCACAATATATTTAGAATATGAAATATTTCTATATTGAATAATTTTAATAAAATTCACTTATTATCTTTTAACGAAACTAGATAGCTATTATAGTTTATTTGATTATGTTTATTATTATTATCATGATAAATGGAACTGAAATTGTATACTTTTGAAAATTATTCCCCCTCTCCCGAACCCTTCATGAATTTATGAGAGTGTTGAGAGTAAATTTTGAATTTAGATGGTTTTGAGGGTAAATTTATAAACTCAATTTTAGAACTCAAAGTTGTACATGGGAACATAACTACAACCACGAGGACTAAACTTGAATTCAAACTTAAAGTATTATCCTAACCAGTAATTTTTAGATGGGTCTCCAAGTCCTCACACAGAAACTTGAGGGCAAAATGTAAACTAAAATTTTCACTCGGGAAGCAGCTTTTATCTTAAGTGTAGAGTCTTTAAAAAAAATTAAATCTGTGCGTATCACTTTTCAGAAAACAAACATGAAAAACGATGGCAGCTTTTATAGTTCTTTATTTTATTTTATTTTACGTTTTTGTGAATATTATTAATATTTTATCGATTTTATTGCGACAATTTCAGTAAGTCAAAAGATGACTTCCATAGAAATACTTAATTAATAAAATTTTGAGTGGTTTCCTTCATCTGAATGGCAACCCTTTATTACCGTCGAAACACAGGGGCACGTCTCTAAGGAACTGGTCCAATTTCCTTCTCTTTGAAAATGGGTTCAGCAAAGTTTCTTCGGGTGCGGTGAAGTCTCGTCAATAAGAGATCCACAAGTCTTCTGTACAAAAGTTACATTGGCCAACATTTCTAAACTCCTCGTTTTGAGCAACGGTAATAAGTTTTCGGTCTATTCAGATCAGTCTCTCTGGGGGAAGTTGGACGACAACGTATGGATGAAACATGAGGACGATCCCCGGCGAACACATTCCAAGTAATTTTAGAAATAGAAATGCCCCGACATTTATCTTGGATGAAGTGTTCTAGATATAAAGTTTATCTCTGTCTGGAGCGGATAGGATGGAGGGACGCCTCTTCGGTAGTTTGTGATCACTATAATCTGCTTTGGGAGAAACGTCGGGGCTAGACAAATGTTCGTAACCAGCCAAAAATGACTTGGTTGCCGAAATATACACCGCACCCTATTGAATTCTGGTCACATTTGTTTTCCAGTTTGCGGGCACATTTTTTATGACCTGAGCCATCTTGCTCGAACGTAAAGTGTTTTCACATGGTTCTAAATTTATGATCCTTTGTTGACTCTCAGAAGCCAATTCTTACAGAGAGACCGAAGGACTTTTATTTGGTGGTAGATTAAAATGCGATATATGCTGACGGGAACAAAGAGGAATGTTTTATAATTAATACAAAGGTATCTTACTAATTTTAAAACTTTTGGAAGCCAAGAAAATAATATCCTGTGAATTTCCTTACTTTTGTGAATTTTCTTTTGAATTTAATTGTCCTAAAAGTGATAAAACAACAAATTGCACTTCAACGGATTTTTAAGTTGTTTTAATAATGCGCTCACTTTTGATAAAACTGCGTGGGTGAAATTTAAGAATCCAAAAATTATTGACACACAAAGTCCACAACATTTTTCGTGAATTTTTTTTAAGTATAATTTTGGAAGATTAAGAAATATATTTTAACCAGATATTTTGTTTTTATTTAATTATTAGTTAAAGTATTCCCAAGTAAAGCCTGGTACATCTAAGATAAAATCGGGGGTGTGTGATTTATATGTTAATAATACACTTTCTAACCATACTTTTACCTCTTTTTCCAATTTTTTAAAGGCAAAGGTAATAATTCTGTCTCAAATGTAATACTAACGTCCAACTTTTACATAATTTATGGATAAGTTGTTATGTAAAAACGTAAGTTTTATCACTATCTTAAAAGGGTTCTTTCATTCGTTTATATACTTTTCTATCACAGTACAAATTTTCGGATTGTTTAAAAATATGAGTAATACTAGAATTTAGCATAGAAATAAATCCTACTAATTTCTATACATGTATGCCATGTATTAAACTGCAAACAATAACCAAAAGTATTGAAACAAGCAAACTGAAAAAATATCGCTTAGAGAATTTTGGCGGGCTAAAAGTTGTTACTTCCGAAAAGGTTTCCTTTTACTCTGGGATATGGGTTACCATCGAAAAGATTGTTTTTTAATGATATCGAAATTATTTCTTTCTAGATTAGTTTGCGAAGTATCGTTTAAAAGTGTCTCAAAAATTAATCCTTCTTTATATTTCCGAAACTTATAAAGCTTCTAAAAAAATATTGGAATTAAAGATGTATATTTGAGAGGAAAACCAAAAAACAAATTCAGTTCGATATTTAAACAATATATTAACGCAACTACAGTGACACTAACGTTCATTTTGTGTCCACAATGGTAAAAATTATGGTACAGAATCCTCGGTGCGTGAGTTAAACTCGCCTTTCTATGATTTCAAATAAAACACTTTGGATAGAATTTGATTGTTAAAAAGGCACTTGTATTTAAATGTTAAGTAGGAATGTTATTTCCTACATATTTAGCTCTAATTGAACAATACTAAGTAGTCTTATGTTCTAAAAAACCTTAACTAGTTCTATAATTAATTGTTTCCAAAAAAGTGATTTAATTTGGTAAATAACCTCTGGAAAGTCCATTAGACTCCATTAACTTTTTCGATAGCAGATCGGTGTCTCCTTACATCTCTCCACTCGCCTTCTATCAATACAATTGAGTTTTGCAAGTTTTTCGAAAGCGCAACAAAATTTCATTTAAATCCTATCAACAGTGCGATTGAGCCAAAAGTGCATCGCTACCTTTTCCGGGACACTTCGTCTTGTTTTCGCAGTTCCTTGCGAAGAACCATCCATGGTTAGAGTTAGTGACTCTCTTTGATAACGAGAAGCAATTTAAAGCTCCTTTAAACTTCCTCCGCGGGAGTAACCACGAAAATGGATTAAACTGTACTCTTCTAGCACCCTTGGGGCTGGCATCTCCTATTGCGCATAGATCAAAACCCACTTACCCTTATACTCACCCGGTTTCGCTGCAGTAGTTCTAGAGGACGTCGGATCCAATAAAAAACTTTGTTTGGCTGGAAATGGAAAACGTTTCATCTTCAGTGCTGCGTTGTCGGGTGCTTGTTTTTGCTGATTTAGCTCCGCAAACATCTGAAGCGGAGAACAGCGTCCAACAGGGATAAGTAGATCCACCGGAGGTAGTCGACTTGGTGACCCTCACAATCAACCTTTTACCAAAAGATTCTGCAATTCTTAATAATGTTTAAGGAAGTCCAGGTGTGTTTTTAAAGTGGTCTTGATAGCAGGTTTCCATAGATTTGCTTTAGTGTTCTGAAACCTGATGCGATTATGTTTTACATCATTGTCCAGTTTTTGTTATAGAGCTTCTTTTAATAGTTATAGTTTTTTCGTTCCATGGATACGATGCTTATTTCAGAATTGCATTTTCATGTTTAAACACATAATTTTTTTCTAGTGTAAATTTGAAAAATCTGCTATGACAGAAAATAATTTTATTTAGAAACTTTAGGGTATTATTTTTATGGTATTTTTAAACATCCAAAGGAGTCAAAGACATCCAGATCCTTTAAATCAAAGCCTTTTATTGCAGCAAAGACAACAAATTATAAGAACATCATAAATCATTTATAAATTCTATGTCCTCATATCTAGACTACTTTTACATTAATAAAATAATTTACATGTAAAAAAGTCTTGATATTTGCCTTTTTTTGCATTCCAACTTAGAACATTTGGTAGTATCTTATTAAAAATATGCCTAATTAAACTACTTGCATATGGGTCAATTTTGCAGAAGTGAAAGTAGAAAAAATATTTAAAAATTTAAACAGAAACAGATAATTTTACTTTGTTGTGTGCAACTATAACAAAATCGGTAAATTGAAAACTATATTTTTTATTTTTTATTGAAGTACTACAGTATACTTGATTTTGGTATCAACAGTGATTTGGAAAGCAAAAAAAATTGCTTGAAGAATTGTTAAAATTCAGTTGAGTTTATTAACATTATTCTCCAATGTCGAAAATGTTCTAGAGCTGTTGCTAGTCTGAACTAGTACTATATTGACAAATTGTGTGCACGATAATTTAATTTATTAAATATTTTTGAATGCTTATTACTTCGTATCTTCTGGTAACTTCGCTTTGTGAAACAAGGAATATTAAGAAAATGGAAAGCGATAGCTGCCAAGTCGGAGGAATTGGAGTGGAGTAAGACGTTGCTAGAGGCAAGATTTCTTTTAACGTCTGAAGCTGTCGCTCGAATAAAGAGCTCCATGGGAACTTTAAAGGCAGTTACTTGCAAGACCTTGATTTTACGAACAGTCAGCCAACTCCTATGGGACCATCCTGGTCCCTAAGGAGCCTTAAAGCCGTCAGCAGCTACATGCAATCGCAGGCGTCTACTGGGTGTTGTTGCGATGGCTGCCATGGCATAAAACACCTGCATGGAGCCCGAGAGACCTATAAAGTTGGCCCGATGCCGAAATTACATTTTGTTGATATTCTGAATTAAATGGGGAAACTTGTTACGGCGGTAGACCCGTCCCGCTGCAAGTGAGCTTCTCCCAACACGGAATCCGTGTTTCGCGTACGGGAGTTAATTGGATATGAGCGAATCTCTGCTGTTCCGGAATTAACGAGTTTCCCTGCAAGAACCGATGCAAACTTAAGCGGAGCGTGTTTGGGTTTAATCAGGCAAACGCTTCCACCTTTTTCCCAACAGGATAAATGGGGTTATTGACGCTAAGCTTGTTAAAATCCATGTAGGGGAATTCGGGCGAGAGGGACCTTTACGCGGCCTTCAGGCATTGATACACGGAAGCATAACACACATGGCGTTTGTTATCCTCTTGCCGGTCGATTGTTCAACAGGGCTCGGATGATTGTGCCTTCTGTGCCACACGACATCTATCCCTTCAAATTGCAGTGGCTTTTAAAAGATGAATAAGTAATCGGGCTATTCGAGTCAGTTCACTGCACTCTTCTAAACTGTTCATGTTTCGAAATTGTAGATAAATGCAGGCCATTGCGTGGATAGATATCACTTCTATAGTTTTATGTAATTAGATGGACATTTTTTTAATAAGAAAATGACAAGCCAGAAAGGAGTGAGACGTCATATGGGGTCTTCAGAAAGCGCAACTAGAGTTTCATTCCAGATATTGTGGATTTGATTTTTACTTATATCATGGTTTTGTGTTCTTTGCTTAGTACTAGCTTTAAACTATCTGCGAAGTAACTTCAGCGGAAAACAAAGATATTATTAAGTAAAGTGCACGTTCGCTTATAACATATTTTAAGGTTGCATTTAATATGTTTTAAGGATTTTCTTAGCGGACTGATGATGAATCTCTGTACTCCAGATGATTTGCATCTTACTAGAACTGAAATTTACAGGGTATATTTTTACTGAGATGGGAAATATAAAAACGTTTTTTTTCTTCTTATTTTATCGTGTGTTCCATTTTGTTTTTATTTGTTTTTTCGACAGGTTAGGCTTACAAACAAAAACTATCTAGGAATTTCGGAATTAAATTCAAATAATATTAATTATTTAACAATGGACGATCATAATTACATACTTTAAAGTGAACCCTTTGTTTATGATTTTTCTTATTATTTACATATTGTTGATTAAAATATTGGGAGTTGTTGAACTTTTATCTATAAAAATTATTATTATTATTATTATTATTATTATTATTGTGCGTTAATAATTTAATTGTAAGCTTAAGAGTTTTATGTCTGCTACTAAAAAAAACCGATTTAATGAAGTAAGGACGAGGATTAGAAATCACGTTTAAAAAAACAACACCAAAAATGGCTCTGGTTTTAGCTCGAATTGTATCAAATTTTATTACATTTACTTTTTATTTTTATTTTAAAATAATCAAATGTTATACTTCAATTTTTCCTGCATTATTTATTTGTTTTAGCAATATTTCTTATATTGATTCATATACCGCGCATGTTCAATATATTTTAAAATATTTGGATTTCATTTAGCCTGCAAGTTAATGAGATGGATCTTCCATATTAACATTAAAGCAACATTTTGATGTTCCATATTAATAATAATAACCGGGAGTGTAGGTCTCCTCCCTTACAATATTATTCCGCTCTGAATATAGCGCAAACATTTCACATGACTAGCTCCTACAGAATGTGTTATTCCATCACTAACACTTGTTATACAGGTTGGAAAAAGCGATATGTCTCCAAGTACCGGTTATTTACCTTGTCTTAGGTTCTACGACCATCCCATTCATGTAACTCCGGTGACCATCCATAAGAGAAATCAGTCCACGCCGGGAGAAGACATCTCGAACCCGGCGATCTTCTGACGGCGTCAGATGCTCTTCGAACGGATATCATGGTGCAGTAAATAAAGATGATGTGACCATTAATGTCGCTGAGATGGCCATTCGTTACTGCCAAATTACCGGACACCAGCTGGTCGAGATTAAAAATGCTTTCCTCTTAGAAACCGAACTTTCTTCGGCGTCTAGCAGCAACAGCCAGAACTGGGTGAACCCATCCATCTTTCGTCAGCAGGGTGTGCACAGCATTGCTCATTAAATAAATATAAATCGACGTACCAGCTGCGACTATTGCTCCTCGGCAGGCTCTCCTGCGCGTTTCCATCATTTTCAACTTTATGGAAATTTTGAGGAGTCCATGAGCGAGTTCCTGACAGACGGGTTCACCTTCAGCTCTTTTTCTTGTGACAGCAACTGATTGCACACCCTGTGCCGGTTTTCCTATTAATTATTTTGATTTCATGTTCCGTCTCGCATTCGTTATATTGATTGCCTCCCGGCCCTGCCACCCACATGTTGTTGTCTGCTCGCGCCGTTGTAAATACACGGCAGAAACACGCAGCACCGTGTGCGCTTCTCATCCGCTCCAGTTCCAGCCAACGGGAGAAAACCGGGAACAGAACGACGTCGAATTCAGTGTCGCGGCCCAGTGATTAATTTTGATTGATTAGGTCATGTTTGGCATCTTCGATTCGGTTTCCGCACTGGTGATGTTCAGTCACCTCACGGCGTCCTAGAAAGTGCCAGGAAAGAGAACTATTGTGTCCCGAGGCCCGTGCTCGACACGATTGATCGATTGCAAGCTTGATTCACTTAAGCTTCAAATAATTGGGTGTTAATAATGCTTTAAGCCTGTCTGGATCTTTAGAATTTCAGGATGTATGTTAAACTTGAATTTTATAGCTCAGAGGAGATGTAACCCCAATTTCCTTAGTGGAAAAGCAACTATTTAAGTACTTAAAACCAGGTTATGTTCCACTTTGTATTTAAACTTTTAAATTATGTAATTAAATTTGCGATGAAATCTAAGCCATAGCCTAGCAATAAAAATTATTTATTTAATTTTCGTTGCAAAAAACACAAAATATGCAATAAAATTGTTTAAAACAGGAACCGTTTTTGTTATTTTACAAAATCCCAGCATAATTCTTTCGATTACCAAATGTAAAAAAATCTAAAATAATTTGTTTAAAAATGGTAAAGCTAAACTGAATACTGGACACATATTTTAAGAATTTTAAAAAAATTCAATCAAAATTTCATCATGTTAATGAAGCTATTGGAACGTAATTAAGAAGTTTTAAGTACAAAGAAGTAACTATTTACTTTTTATAGTTTTACAAATTAGAAAAATTAAACAAAACTCTGTAAAAAAAACTCTGTAGAAAAACTCTGTAAAAAATATATAAATTTTCAAAGAGCTTGACTCTAAGGAAAAATACAAGAAAGTTGGAAATAAAAAATTGCTAAAGCCGCTCTGTTGTTTAAAACAATCATTTCCTTTTGTAAAAGGAATTTCTTCTACTTCCAGTGCCTTCGAGCACCCATTCAAACCTTCAGGACCCTGGACCCCCGGCAGCCTGCGCGTAGTTAGGCAAAGGTTATCGGTCTGATTAAATTTTTCACGCATCTGAAATGTAATGTTTGCCGGAAACATTGGAAACATTCAGGTCAAATATTAAATTACCCCACAGGCCGTCTCAGGTTCATTAAGAAGCCAGTTCAAGTCCTGGATTCAGCCATTTCAGCGTCTTAAGGGGCTCCTCCTGGGGCCGGCCTGTTGTCGAGTTGATGCCACGGAACTCTGAAGCGTCTTTAATGGATTTCCTTGAACGAGCACGTTGGGAGTTGCCAATCCGGGAGGAATCTTCCTTAATGTTATCGTATCGCTCTAGACAAGTATCGCTGCCCACCCCTAACCTGGTACGTGACCGATGTGTCGATATTTATGGGTCTCTAAGTGTTTGCTCACGTCTTTCAGCGCGTCCGTCTTGAATATATAGGGTGGTTCTTAGCAGACTCTCGCCCATGAGCACGTTTCTTGGCGCCTTACAGGATTTAAGGACTTCCATCCGGATAGGTCATAAATGGTAGTAGGTTAGGTGGCAGGAAGAAGCATTTCTTACCTTGAAAGGTGGGCAGTAGTATTTGATTAAAATGTCACCAGTCCATTTATTGTAGTGAACTCCATGCACTGCATATGACGTTTTCCCGTGCACGCACTTCACGTGGTTGGCATCAGCAGTGTCGCCCATACTTTCAACTTTACAATTTCCACTTTCCATTTTTTGAGTAAGGGTCAGTAAGCAGGGGTTGACCACAAAATCCCATTTGTTTGATAGGTCCAAATAAGTTTTCAGTAAGAGTTTGAGAATGAGGGTCATTTTTATCTTGGAAACCGAAATAGTATTTTAAGGAATAACTAAAATAACGCTAGACCATACGTAATTTCATTTCAAAAGTTCATACACATGCGTGCTGCTTTTTTCCAAATTTTACTTGTTTATTTATAAACTATCGAAATTCATTTACCTTTGTTTAAAATCATGTTGAATAAAATCGGAAGAAAAAAAGAAATTTCAAAGGATTTAAAAAAAAAAACAGAAACACTAATAACTTTATAGAAATTTCTTTTTTGAATATGGACCATCGCTGGTGGTGTTTTTGCCCCAGTAATTAATTAAAGCAATTGGAGCGCGGTTCAGAGATAAAAAGTGCCCCAAGGACTCTTTTGATTTAGCGAAAGCAACGAAATGCAACTGCGTGTGTTCCACGCCGCCTCCATGTGGTCGGAATCCGTACAAGGAGCAAAACGCCGGAGTCCAAAAGGAGACCGCAGTGCCACCTTGCATGATGAAATTAATGGCTGCCGGCTAGATTCTGGCTAGTGGAGTCCCATTGTGTGCATTTCGAATCATGATGATGGCGCTGGAATATTTTAATAAGCGCACCGTACTCGGGCGTATAAATTCTACCGGGTGAATCCTGGCAGCAGGAGCAAGGCGCTCCTATTAGTGACAGAAAAGGGCAAGGAAAGAAGTGAATGGCGCTTAAAACTAGGAAAAATGCAAAATGCTTCCGCAGGGAATAAATAATGATGTGCTCCACCATGAAGACGTCGTTCTGAACCCCGTGCTGTGCATATCGGAAATCTGCAAATGCTAGCGCTGTCTTTAGAATGATTTATTGGAAAAAATGTGAAATCAAATTAGTCGGTTTAGTGGGGTCTTTCTATTTTTTGAACAACTGAAATAGTAAATTGTTAGATTTGTAGACAAATTGAGATTTCGTAGAAGAAATGTCTTTTTTTATGGGAGTCTATATATTTAGAGAGTAGTTGGCAAGTTCATAATAGCAATTTATTAAATTGCAAAGGTACGATAACTATAAAAGGTAGGGATCCAGTCTGCTACATTTCCAATTCGAATCTTTCTTTCCCAATTAATTTCAGAATACGAAAATACCATGGGAAAATATTTCTTAGATTTTAAGCTGCAAAGGAAGAACACCGAAGTTCCAAAAAGTCAATGCGTTGTATTATGAGTTTTTAATAAAATTTAAATATTGAACATTGAATAAATATGAAAACGTGAGGTATGCCAATTAAGCTAGACAACGATTTTCAAAACAACGATTTTATTATGAACTAATTTTTAAGTAGTATAGTATTTTTTTCTGGATTGGGAAATCGGAATTGCGACCCGATCGATTTGCATTTCATACAATTTTATAAATCAGAAGATTCGAACAAGTTAATCTTTAACATAGAAGCCAACATGTCTGCCCTTTAATTTCTGTTAGTTGTGTATGGCTGTAAGTAAGATAGACGTCGTATACTATATTTTAATTAGTAGCACTAAGTCGAAGTAGATGTTTCAAAGGACTGCTCATCACTTTAAGAGAAGGATTGAGACTTAGGGCATTCAAAATTTCGACTGAGAGACCGAGACTTTCCTCTTTGTGGCAAATGCTTTCCCAATAAATTTCGCAGAAAGAAATGAAATATGTTTTTTTTAAATATGTAGTCCTAATAAATTTCGCAGAAAGAAATTGTATAAGCACAGTAGTAGATTTATGAGGTAATTTTCTCAAACGCAACCTGTTGCTAGCTACATTCCCAAAGAAGTGTACTTCAAGCTGTTTGCTTCTTGTAGCTGAGGGTCAATGCCTGCTGGTTTTGTGGGAGAGGTCCTGATTTAACAGCAGTTCATTTGGTCGAATTGTATTGCTTGGCCAGACAGGAAGGTCAAAAAGGACCAGTCGAGAATATTATGGGTATTTATGTGTGACCAGTGTCACTTAGATTAAGTGACGAGCTTCCAAATATTTCATGTGGGTCTAATGAAAATTGTCACCCACTTGCTATGGCTGGCCTGGAGTGGTTTTTCGAGCCGTCACAGTTCCGCAGACATCGTTTTCGGAGCATCTCATTCAAGATGTTCACATTCTGTGGTCTCATTTATTTTCACATGTCGTCTCTGGCTTGCTTATTTATTCAGAAAGGAATTTGGACGGATTTAAATATCAACCCTAGCCAAGGGTGTCGAGTGGAGACCGGGGGAGGATACTGCTTAATTGAATTGTTGTTCTAGGGATCCCCGAATTCTTGCTTTTTGTTTTGCAACTTGTTACACACTAAATAGGCTTAGCAGAAGGATTTCATTAAGATTTTTGGGAGGTTAAACTTTTTTTTTTTAATTCCCGGAGACAAGATCCCTGCGGCTTTGACAGGATACGAGATTCTTCCACAAAGTTACAAAACAAAGAATCCTAAAGAGCCACCCAATCCCGGAGGGTACAATCAATTTTCACTTTCAACTGGTACAATCACAAAAGAGTCGGCAACCCTCTTCACGGCAGGGATTACGCCGCTCAAAGGAATCATCCCCGAAGGCATTTTTCTCGTTAAACATCAAATCATTAGGCGAAAAGGGATGCCTACGCCTTTTAGCCAGAAATATTCGCCTGCTTGCCTTCCTGAAGAAGATTTCCATCTGAATGAGAATATCCGTGCACCCTGTGCTTCGAGCTGTTTTGCATTTTTATGAAATTTTCATTCATTCAAATTTCTCGCACCAGCGTGGACCTAAAGGACGTGAGGCCGATATTGTTGCCAATTGTGAGCAGGCCGAAGCAACTTGATTCCCTGGATCCTCACGAAGCAGGAGAGTTTCCTCCGTGTCGATTTTAACGATTCCTCCGATTTCGGTATGACTGCTCATGTCAGGGGAATTAGTGTTTTCATTTGCAATTTGGGTAAATTGGAACTTTTCCGCTGATTCGTACCACGCGAAGATGGAAATTTTAGGTGACGCTCGTTTCCCTGATTCAATCAAGGGAAAAATGTAAGAATCTATACTAAATAGGGAATACATTACAATCTCAAAGTTCGTTAGGTTTATCTACCTTCGTTTCTCATTTTGCGTCCTCATTTCATTTATGCGCAAAGGAAATGTTGCATTCCGCGACTATGAGGAAAGATTATTACTATTTACCTCAGTTTCAATCACGACGACCTCTTCATTGTGTTTCCGAAAGATACCGAAAATATTTCAAAGACTTTCCGACCTACTTATTCATCCCATCCCATCTCTCTAGTCTTTTAAAATTCATATTTGTGGTTTCTTAAAAGTCTCCCACTATCACTGATTCAATATTATTCTTCATTTGGGTAACAGTAATAAAAATTCAATCAAAACATAGGGTAATTTATTTAAATTATGTTGGAAGTGTTTAATTAAATTTTTGTATACTCCTGTAAATCTTTAACCTGGAACTCTGGGTGCGCAAGTTACACTTGCATTTTAAAGGTAATAATAAATCGATTTTCAACATAGACATCTCAGGGAGAAATTTTGTATGCGTTAATTCTCCACTGAATAATTTTTTTTAGTTCGTTTTTGCCTTAATTGAAATTGTTTTTAAAAACACAACAAATTTGTTCGTTAAAACAATGTAACTTATTTATTTCACATCAATTAGTTTTTATACTTTTTTTGATATAATTATTTCGTATGAAATAAATACTATTGTATTTAGTAATGAGAGACCTGTAAAAAATTTAAGAAAATAAAATCAATTGCTAACAGATTTATACCAAGATAATTTAAAAATAGAATTTTTCGCTTGATTTTTACAAGCAAAATTTTATATAATGGGAGCAATTAGTTTAAGTGACGTTAGATTCCCATGAAACGTTTAATCTAAAAATTTACTGAATTTTAGAAAACTAAAACAATGCACCGCATGAACTTACGTCGTCGAGTTTAATAAAAAGCGGTTTCGAACGAGTCGGAGTTTATAGGAACATTTTCACACAAATCCTATGAAACCGTAAAGAGTGAAAAAATAGAGGGAAAAGCGTTTCGCACCAGCATCTGTTGAATGCACCGAAGTCACCTGAACAGGTGAAAGTTTGACTTGCTGCTGCTGAGCTCTAGATAGCCAGGTGTATAGATACAGATAGACAAGTAGCGCTAGACGAAATAGGGGTGTGCTTGGAGAGTACTTTAATTTTTGGTTACATTTTTGCTGGTCGTAGCATTTAAACACTGACGAATTATGCAAGAAAACTTCAGATTTTCAGAATGTAAATCAAGTCCCTTTTCGATTTTTGTGCAGGAACTATGATTAGTTCCTTAACCTCTACGTTACGTAATTCTGGGCAGGGGCAACAGCATTAATATTATGCAAATGAACAGCGCAAGAGCTTTGAATAAACTTTTAATTAAACATTTTTTTTTTCATTTGTTGGTTCATCTGGAGTTCTGCGGTAATCGAGCTATTCCCCGAGAATTTTAATCAAATTGGAGAATTTTTATTTTTGCGGGAAAATATTGCGGCTACGCTGCACTTTTTTAAGTTAATGTAATTTCTTTTAGTGGAAGATGAAATTTCCATAAAGGAAATTACATTTTAGCTTTCGTTAGGGGCGAATTAAAGTTTTTATTTTATCATTGAAAAACAGAAAAATTAGCCAATTCCATGGGATTTGGGAATTTTACAGTAATAAAAGTAAAATCCAAACTATTGGAACCAATTACATATACACGTAACTTATGTAATTTCCAACATTTCCTTATCAAAAAATAATTTATCACATTAGATGCAATTTAAGGTAGTAGCTTTTAAGAAATTTTATCAAATCGAAGCATTAAATTCTAGTTCCCTTGCCATTAAATACGCACGATACTTAACGTTTAAAAACCTATTTAACACTAAATTTACGGATTGGCCTAATTTGACTAATTTAAGATTATAGAAATAGATGATGCCTTTGTGCTAAATGGAATAATACTTATGTGGAAAATTTACCTCAAAAACCGAGTTTATATGTGATGTTTTCAATAAAAAAAAATAAATCTTTCATTAAAATTGAATTAAAAGTATATTTCGCAAATAATTTCATTTTTATTGAATGTTTCAAAGTCAGAAAATATAATAGAGGACTATTAGCTAAATACAGATTATTATTTAATGGACTTGATTGATGCAGTACTTCCCCAATTATGCAAGACACTCTTCTATTTACATAGGGAGAACAAAGCCAAGTACATCACTCAATATACTGTATAATTAATGTTATTAATTTAATTATACAATCCCATTTGTTTAATGGGGCATGCTAACGTTTTAATCCTAATGGAATATTCTCTGTCTATGTGTTTACCAGTTTACAGCTAAGATTTATACTTTCACTCAATTTAAGTCCAATTTGGAATGGACTGAAGTGGAAATCTATTCAATATACAAATTTAGCAATGAACAAATCTTACCTGGACTGGCATCCTGTAATTACTTAGAACGGATTACCTTCGAAGAATTGAACGAAAATTAAATGGGAACTATTTGAGCAATGTTAGAGAGAACAATGTTAGATACGTTCTTTGCACTATCGAGGAAGAGGAGCGGACTCAAAGTACCTTGCTGCATTTTTAGCTTTCAACTGGAAATACAAGCGGAGTCCGCTGGACTTCACAAAGTAAATGTGCAAATAAGGTCAGATTTCTGAGCGAATGGCCGAAATGGAAATGCTTCACTCGCTGCTACTTGCTTCCGCTTTATAATTTGGATGAAATTTCAGACAGAACTGTGGACATCCTCATCGCCAAAAGTCCTGTAGGAAGGTTGTGGAAAAATGGACTCAAGTGGCTGTTAACCAGAAATAACTTTTTCTCAACAGGCAGTACGATTAATACCACAAAATTTTAGAGATCCCTTGGATTTCCTGGATCTCCTCGAATGTCCCCGAGTAAAACTTTTTCCGGTATTTTCATCCCATTTAAGCTCTGAAGAAAATTTGTTCGCTTCAATGCACCTCCTCTTCTGCACGAAAAGTCCTCTGTAGGCACCCAAAGTGGGTTCTCGAAATGGGTCCCAAAAGGAGCAGAGATTTTACCATATGATGTTAGTTGGAAAACGTGTTCCGAAAGTTTGGTTCTTTTCAAAAAGGAACTCGATTTAATTGAGGTGGCACGAGCAGACTTTTGCGGGTCGGCAGGATGTTGCGCGGAATAGTGTCTAATAGTCCTCCACTGTGAGTTTCATTTCGAGTGAAAACTTCCACTTCGAAATAAAAAAAATTGGATTTATCATAGCCAAAAAATAAAAAAAGGATAAAGGCCGATATCCCTTGAATTTCTCTAGTGATTCGCAGGCATTGTTCCACCCTTTGTAAGAAATCTCCCTGAAGCCAATTTTGTTCCCTAATAAATCCCTGATCCAGCCCATTTGGCTGTAGAAATCTCGCAATAAAAACAACAAATGCTGCCGCCAGGTGATTTTCTTATGAGATGAAGTACAGATCCTTTCAGGAGCCAATTGGAAGCCATTAGCCCAAAGTCGTTGTCGGTCCGAAAAGTAAACGAAATAAAAACTCAGATGGCAACAGGTAGGCGTTATGGCAGGTATAGCGGATCTGTTCTTTATGAGGCAATCGCAATAAAAGGGCTACAAGCTCCCAGCATGATCTCTTCTTAAGAAATTTGCGGAATATTACGTTAACATAAATCCACCGGCTTGTCCGCGCCACACTTCTGAGCGTATAACCATCCAATATCGTTTTCGTACAGGGTGCCTCGGTGCTGGTTAATGGCCAGCGACATTACAGTCGTAAGAAGGGTCAGACTGTCCTTTTCGCCGGTCTTCACTTTTATTTACAACCAGAGAGCCATTTCCAAAATTCCCTTGCTGCCATTTGGGCAAATAGTACTAGGTCGTTTGCCAACCTTGAGTTTCTCGTCTAGAAAGTTACAAGCAGAAACTAGCTCTTGGGGAGAACACCCAGATCCCAGCTCCCATTTCCCAGGCCCTCGTCCCTGAAGAATTTAATTTTCAGCAATGCTCATAACTTCTGATTGAGGTCTCTTTAATGCGGTTGCGGAGGATACAAGAGGTGAAGACACGTTTTCGCTTAAATGAAATTTCACAGGCTTCCGTCGACCGGCAGCGTTTCATTGTCTGATGTAATTGGCGCGGGTTAATTGTTGACAAAGGTGCAATAACTGACTCCGGTGAATCCATAAGATATATAATGGTGACGATAAAGCAGACTTGTCCTCTGTTTTTTTTCGGGGGAGTGAGTGCCATTTTAGTAAACGCCACTAAAGAGATAAAACCATGTTCTGGTGGTAACAATGGTTCATATCCTTTTTATCTTTGTTTCCTACTTTTATTGCGAATAACATGGGAACTGATAAAATCTAATGTCTTGAAATTTGTTGTGTGGCTAACGATATTAAACTATTATAGCTACAACTTGTGGTCGATGTATGAGAGTACGTTTAGAGATCTTCTTTTTACTTTCAACTCGACCAGTTATGATAATATCAATCCATTTAAGCTTTTTTAAAAGTGTGATGCTATCAGAACAAATATTGATTTTTCACATTCGGGATTTGTAGTCATATAAAGTAAGGATGTTAATGAAAAGTGGCGACGGTGAATATCAAATTGCTATAAACAAATTTTTAAGCATATTAAAAATATAAAGCCTGTTTTAGCACTAATAAAAACCCAGTTGAATTAAAATCGAGAACCAAAAAAATTATGAAAGTTATTTTTATTTTCTAAATTGTTTAGTAAGTTAATACAAATTTTTACCTGTCTATTCTATAATTATGTTTTTACACGAACTCCTTTTACACGATTTTGATTTAACACGAACTGGAAAAAACAATTTCATTCTGTTTTTACACGGTTTATTTTGATTTAACCCGGTCGACCCAAATTCTAAGAAGAAAAATTTGTTTCCTATTAAAATTTTCCCAATTCCACAATTCTACAATCACTTCACAATGGGCCAGGCCCTTATTCTCGTTACATTATGCCGGCGAGACTCCCCGAGGCAGGCTGAGCGCGAGTATGTACAGGAATACGGAATAGTGATAATGGCGAAGAAAATTCTGTTCTAATTGCAGATTTAATTAAAAGAGGTCTTGAACTGCTCAGTAAATTGGATAACTATTTTGTCAAACAAGATCCTAATGAGAAATGAGCTGAGAAGTTTCAACGAGATCTTAAGTCATTAATGGCCACTTACAGAGAATTACACAAGGGCTTAGCCAAAACACGAACACAACGATTAATTACTGAATTCGTTCAGCAGCAGTAGGAGGCTAGTGCTAATTTTGTTCGAGAGATTACAGAGAGAATTTCACCAATAGAGCACGAAGACGATACGCAGTGATAGCAGTGATATTGAAGTCTTATGCAAACGGATGCGTTTATTGTCAGAAAGTGCCAACGAATAAAATCTTTTTACGTGCAACTCATATTATTTTGCCTAATTTTTGTGTTTATATATGTTTTTTCGCAGATCTGGAACCAATCTTCTTTTCCATAGATACAATATATTGTTTTACACGCTTTTTCCGGGAACACATCTATCGTGTAAAATCAGAATTGACTGTATTCCATATATTCTGATATACGAAATATTCTATAGACTATAGGCCATTTTTTTGGGTGTATTATCAGTCATCCAACTAAATGGGTATTTTCAAATTATCTGTATAATGAGAAAGCAAACACTGATTAAAGCGAATATGGGGATGTGCAGGGAAAAAGCTCTACGCCTGTTGGAAATCACAAAACTCAATGTAACGTAAAATTACTTTTCGAAAATCACAGATGGGTACCACAAGAAAGCTGATTTTGGTATTTTGTGGGGAGCTTCTTAATTAAAACGCGCCCCGCCGCCACATTTTCCGACATCTTCAATCGAATACAAAAATTGCTTATCATTTGCTTGGATACACAAAGTTCTCAGCGTCATGTTCTTTGGAATACTTCCACTCGGCCTGTAATTCACGACTAAGGGAATAATGAGCTTCTCGCAAAACTTAATCATCTCGCTGAAAACCCTAACATCACGACTTCCCTTTTAGAGAGGTACCTGCTTAGTTGAGACAGGAAGGTAACTTTAAAAGAAATTACATCCAGCCACCATGTGTGCGACCTACCTCCAGCTGTTTGCAGGTCTGGTAAAGCCGAATTTCATGTTGTTCTTCCGCAGAGGAAATTGTATTGCTATAAAGTAGTAAATATCCATTATATAGCAGAATCGCAAATATAGAGATTTATCTCCCAGAGATTGCAGGCTTCTCCTGCCTCACATCGAGAAATAAATCCATCTAAGAAGTACATTACCCTTCCTCCGATCGCGGGAACGAAATGAAAGGTGAATGCTGTTTGTTTGCCTTCTGCGTGGCTCCAACATTTGTCATGATTTTTCAGAATAAAAGAAGTCTACAATAAGTCCGCGTTAAGGGAAAGGTTAAAAGCTACAACAATTTCACACGCAGATGCTCCCAAGGACGACAGGGTGAATCTTTAAGATTTATGCCCGAAAAAATCCTACCTTGTCAGATGAATCTAATCGAAGGAAATACGTCGCGGTTCAAGGACAATCAGACTTAATGAAATGCGGTCGAAGACCCAGACTCTGGGCATAAAGTTTGAAGTTGTTAAGTGGATCTTGCCAGTGGGATTATGGACGTCTTCAGAAATATTTATTAACAATTGATTTATGCAAATAGGAAGTCCTTGGTGTATAAGAACAGAATCTATCCACGTCGAAAAGCAAAGAGACTAAAAGAAAAAAATTAACTTATTGGGCTGAAATCATTCGATGTTAAAATTAAATACTAATTTTACTATATTTGTATTTACTTCAAATAAATAGAGTAAAATGAGCTTTTAATTTGGACCGAAAATTAAATTGGTTTCATTAATGTAGTCAAAAGTAATACATTTTGCTAAAAACAAGTTTATTAAGTTAATTAGAATTTTAACATTTTTTTTTTCAAAAATAAAAATAAAATTGTAAGTTAATGCATTCTGAAAAAGTAAAACATGTCCATTATAATATTTTAAACATATAATTCTAAGCCATCGAGACAAAATATAACTACTAAAAATTTTTAATATCATTTTTATCATTTTCAGTACCATTTTGGTTTATATATTTAAATGCCACGTAATTTGAATTCCAGCATAATTTTTTATAATTTTACTATGAATTACTTTTGATTTTCCTTTATGTTGCAACATCTGCCATAACTTAATTACTTATGGTATTCCTATATCCCGCGGGAACCTTTGGCAGTGATAAACAGATTATATTTTATCTCATATTTTAAGCTGAATTCTAAGCTAGAGTTTAATTAATGTTATATCAAAATCCGTTCTATAGTTCCCCCATTATAACCAAACAAACAAACCTAAAAAGAAGGACGCTAAGTTTTGGCCTAATGCGGCCAGTTCAAAAAATTTTGTTCTTCTCAGGTTCCTGCTAACTTTACACATTTTTAATATCTCAGAAATGGTTCAAGTCTTCAAATTGCGCCCACTGACTTTTATAAGATCTTGACATCCTTCTTTCTAAAAATTGTCATTTTAGTTTCTAAATGATCCACAGAATTAGCAAAGAATTTCCCGAAATAGAGATTACTTTTGAAGAAATTTATATCATGTTGTATATACAGAAACATGTGTACTAGGCAACAAGTCTATTTTAAAGATCCAACAACTGGGAACTGATATTTGCGGTCTATGTCGAAAAGCAATAATCTGGTGATTCGAAGATTTGTTAGTATCGATTTTTGTTTTTCTACTTGGAGATATTTTCAGAACGGGTGCCTTCACAAATCACGATATCCCCTTTATCAAGCAAAAATAAATCAAATATTTCTAGTAAACAATGTTTTGAATCCTTAATCGGGTCCTTGTACAGGGACCATTTGAATTCGTCACTTTCTGGACCTCCCGGTAAGTGCTCCTTCGGCAGAAATAAATCATCGACAGTCTCCGGGATCTAGTTCTCCGGTTGCCGTGCCGGCCTTCCTTCGGGGTACTATTGCCACCCGATAGAGTTTACTTCATTAAACTGGATCAGACCGAGGAGTTATTTATGGTACTGCTTTTGGCCACACTCACTGGGGGCTTATGGAATCCCACAGGAAACGCCGGGTTGCTGATGTCGCCATTTCGTTTGTCTATTATCAACCCCAACTGAGGTGGAAATTATTTCATCAAGGAGATGCTACAATGAAAGAATAGATTAAGAATAGATGGGTCCTTGAGTTTGGGGTCATTTTAATTCATGGCAATTAATTAAAATATTTTGCGGTTAAGATGCTTAATTTGAATAAATAATTGTTTTTGATTTAATTCGATTGATTACGGCTAATTACGGCAGATTTGTAAAAGTACTGGACATATTTAACACTAATTTCTGTTATTCTAATTGCTTTTATAAGATCTCTTTATTTTGAAACCTTAGAGACCACGCTGTGGTTTTCGGCTGGATTTTATTGCTTACAGGTACCCAGGCTTGCAGCTATGTAATATATAAAGTACTATATTTTTATGAATTGCCATTAGTTCTAGCATTCAGGCAGCAGCACATGTATTGGACTCAAGTAAGTTGTGTTTTCCGGGTGACTTAATAGTGCGTGAATACTCTTTCTCCTATGCCGTGCGTAATAATATATATAATATGTGCGTTAATCGACTGAAGTTCTTCTTCTGTAAACTGCTTAGTACCTTCACAAAATTTGATAGATTTTTTTTGATAGAATTTGATAGATCTCCGGGAAAATTAAAAAGAGGACATTTTGTAGTTATAGTTTAATTTTATTGCCTGTTTAAAAGTTTAGAAGTTATTAATTTTTGAAAACTTACAACAAAGATACTAAAATCTAGCTCAAGGTTCGCTAAAAGTGTCTTCTTAAAAAGGAAAGTATTCAGATCAACGTTAAACGGGTGTTATTATTCTCTAGTAGAAAAGGTAAAGCTTCTATTAAAGTAATCAAAAATTCTTCCGTTTTCAGCAACCTTAAAAGGATCCCAGTTCTTCGGAAAAACCGACTGGCCTTCTCAAAGAGCCCATTCTGGTTTGGGGAGTCAGCCACAACTTGCACAGGAAATCAAGTTGTTATCCGTAGCTAGGGCTAGGAAGTCTCTACCAGTGTAGTGCGGACTGAGTGCTCATTGACTGCTGGTTAAAAGTAAAGTGATGGCTATTGCTTGGCTAGTTAAACGATGGCCGCAAAAGATTAAGCATATTGCAGCATTCGTTTGGCCATTTGCTCCAGTTTTATTACGGAATTCAATTGTGCTTGTACACTACTAGCCTACAGTTGTGTACAATTTTCGTATCGATGTAAATAAATAACTTACTTTATAAAAAAAATGTTGATTGATTTTGTTTGCTGAAAGGTATCTGCGCGAGCTTAACCAACAAACAGAAGGAATAAATTCAACGCTCGCAAAGAGTGAAGCTGAAGACGGATATTTTTCATCTCGTTAGACTTATTTTAGACAACGTAGCATTGCCTTCCGGAAGGCATTTATCTCAATAAGAGGTGACATTCGTCCTGTGATCTGTGCGGGGTTGTTATTAACTAAAGTACTTACGTCCCAGGGTTTGACTGAGTCACCTCACCAGCATACATATTTCGATTTAGCCTTTCAAAATACTAGACCGAGTATGTAAGGCACGTTTCTTTGGTGGCCGTCCACCAAAGAGGCACCAGAGATAGAACGTACCGGATTGCAAAGACTGGACAGTCCCGTGGAGGTCTTTGAGGTTGTACTGTTTCTGAGCAAAAGTGTAGGAGCTTTGTGCAAAGACCGGAAATATGCATTAGGGGCTGGTGAAAATTGCAGAAGGCTGAGATTTCAATCCGACCATTTCAATTCCACAGAGGCTGTTTTAGATTCGACTAGAGCTAGAGTGTGAAATTAAATTGCTACCTCCTCAGCCCAGCTTTCAAATTACAGCGTAGTGTGTTGTTCTTTGAAGAAAAATTAAATAAAACAGCTTGAAGACTGAGAACTCCATTTTATTATGGAAATTATATTATACGATTGTATATGATACGTCGGAGACGTGGGAACACTGGATGAAGTAAGTACAGTGCTCCGATGCATTTTTCGTTGGAGGAAGCATAGCTTTTAATTTTCGTTGTTAACGGATTTCTTGAAGCCATTGGACAAGAGTCTCAAGGTGTTTCACTTCTTTTATTTGTATAGTAGTTGCTAGTTTCATTATGCTTCCAAATAAAAATGGCGTCGAAATCTTGAATATGAAATTTTAAAAATTGCCTTTCATAATAATTTTAAAATGTAAAGTATATTTTTCTCGTAAATTAAGATAATTATATTTTTGTTTTATTTCAAACTCATTATAAATAAGGAAAATAAAACTCTAAGGAGGACAAAAAGATATTTAAATTTGGTTTTATTTAATACATTGATTAATTGCAACTATACGAAAAGTGGAGTATTCAGTGGCAGTAGTTTTTTTCTTTCAAAACTAGTAGACCTAAATATTCTACGATAAGATAAAAGAGGGATACGTGGAATGGTAGCATACTAAATGAACTATATTATGTTTTTTTGAATTTAGCCTATCGAATAACTATTGATTTAAAAGGCCAATGATAATCCAATAATCCACTGTTCGTAGGTTTTCTTAGTATGAGTTTAAATTTTTTAAGTTTCATATCAGGACATCTTTTTATTACATCTTTTTTTGCTATTTAAATTCCTATCTAGATCCCGCTAATAGTTTTAGTCTTTTATTGAGTATTCATATAAATTAAATTTTATTTGACTAAGTTTTGTAAGATATGTTAAAAATACGTAAATTTTGAAAGTTTGTGTATTTTTAAATCGACATTTAAAAGGTGTAATTTTTTAGCTTATCTACAATTAATCGAAAAAGTGCATTCAATAAGTCAATTTTGAATATGCAAACATTAATTGAAATGAATGTTATTATTAGTTCAAGACAAGATAATTATTATTTCCAGATAATTAATTTTGAATGCTTTAAATAATCTAATATTTGGTTTTTTCAATTTTTTTATTTTCGGAGAATCCCGTATTCCTTTCAATTAAAACAAACAAAGGAAAACTATAAAGATTTAGGGAATTTGGTTATTTCTAAGAAAGTTGAAATAGACATGAATATTGAACGAATCATTCTTACCTCGTAAACATTTTTGTCCAACCGAGTGTAAATATCCCCACGGTTAAGTGTTCCTTTGGGAGTATACCGAAAAACATGATAAGCACGAAAGTTTCAATTAGACAGGAGCTTCTAGTTCTACCCCAGAAGCCCTGCCCTGGTGCAAACTAGAGATTAATAGTTGCAGAAGTTTCCAAACAACGAGCAGAGCTGCCTGTAGCCTCCCGCGCCTTGACGGGTGATCCTTGCGATTCTGTCCATACAGCTTGAGTTTAAAGGAGGGTTGGGGACTAGTTGTTTTCAGGAGTCGCATTGTTGCTCCTCTGCCCAAACTTTAAATTAAATCCAGTTCGTGGACATGGGTTTTGGGTCGCACTGTGGGCAGCTTGGGTATGGCCATCTGCTTTGCGGGAAGTACTCTGAACTCACTTAGTGCTCCGAGGCGTTGTGGTACTCAGTGTTTGGCCGTTATTAAAATGTTTTCACTGGCGACACTCGACCTGGTCCAAAATTCCATAGATAATTTGCCGGGCTAAGGATAGTGATCGTAATTGGTTGCTGTTGTCGAGCGCCTTCTTGCACGATAGTGAACCCTCTCACGGCCGCTGTTGACACATTCCTTTGTTTCGCAAATGTTGAACGCGACAAAGGCGTTATAAGATTTATCTGCTGGAGAGCACGCACTGACTGCCAAGACAAATGATCCAAAAATTGCAGACAATACCCACGCGGCTGAAGAACGTGACTTGTCTGCCGTTGACGGAAGGAATCCGGGTGATTGCTAGGCCCAGAAGCCGGAGCTGAGCTCTCGATAGTTACCAGTTGTTGCGTGTTAGCTCATGGATCCCCGCATCAGAGGCGTCCTTTATTGCCCGTAAGTAGGAAATCGTGTTCCGGAGGCCAAAACAATCAATCTCTATCTGACGAATTGAAAAGCCATGGACGCTGCTGGCTCGAAGGTAGTGGCATGGGACTCGTGCTGGTGCTACTCTTTTAGTCACCAGGAATTCAGGACGAATTGGTATTTGCTAAAGTGCCAAGTCAATATATTTGGGGGCTAATGGAGTACACAGTGTCCAAATGAAATGAAAGCGATAGTACGAGGTGGTCGCACAGAATGGTCCGCAACGTCAATTTTGTTATATGGCGAAATTTTAAAGGGAACTTATAAAGGGATCCTGTTCATTTAGATACACTTGGGGTAGAAAACAAAACACAGATTAAACGTACCATCAGTACATATGAAAATTCCCTTTTGTCTGGTTAAATTCTTATTAATTTTAAAGATATAAAAAATAACTATACACTGAGAGAAATTGATAGCCGATTTTATTGAAGATATAAACGAAAATAATTTTCAATTTCTTTAAAGAAATTTGTAATTAAGTGTTAATACCCTTCTTATGTTGGTAGATATTTATAGGACCATCTATTGGGCTTTTCGCTAGAAGTAGCCATTTTTGTTAAATCTTAATAAATGGTATTTCTACAATAAATTTAAAAGATTATACAGCGTTTATTAAGGAGAGCGATGTTAGTTTGAGCAAAAGACGATGCTTATATTATATGAAATAAAAGGTACGATGACTTTTTAAATGAAATATATAGTCCACATTCTTAACATTTGTGTTTGAAATTGATTATTGAATTATACATTGCCCATGGGTGTAATTGTTGGTTACGTAATCCAAGATTAGTAAATTAATTTCTAATCCATTAATGTAGTGTCAATTTGGCATTATAACGTGGCATCTTGGATTGTTTGATTTCCCAGTTTAGAGTACAAATAAAAACATTTTTCGCTAAAACTTTGTTGTAATTTGGTTTAAGTCCTTTTAAAATATTTATAGAAATAATTCTGCAAATGTCGTTTTAAGAATACAATTTGAAAATTGCCACTGCACCTTGGGCGTTTTGAAAGGTTCATATAAGCACTAAGAGTGTAATATTTTAGTTTAATTTTATATGGTTTTCGAAGTAATTTAGTGTTTGTATTTAAGAAAAAAGATTTACAGAACATTTTATGTTCTTCTAAAAATAAATTGTTATTACCCCTAAAAGATCGTTTTGGTTCCATGAACTAAAATCGTGTCAATGTTTGGCGATTAATTTTCCTTTTGCCAGCTCGAGCAAGTGCTGCTTGTTCATATAATCGCATAAAATAAGTCAACCAATTCAATCCGAATTTAATCGATAATCAGAGATTTATTGTATTTAACTTTGTTAAATCGAAATATAAATAACTCGAAATTTCTATTATTTGAAAAACTTAATTGTTTGTTTCTTTTTTTTTTTTTGTTATGATTCAATTATTCAAAAATAACAACAATTTGCAATTATTTCTTCCCAATGAAAAAATCCCATAAGCATGGTTTATTGATTCGAAAAGAATCTTGAAAATTTATGATTTTTAAACATTTTTAATAACTGTACAATATTTTCTTTCAATCTTGTGCCGTGTTCGCAATTCGGTGGCTATCAAGTTGCTTCACAACTAACTAAAAGTAAGCATCCTCTTGAGCAAGAAGCTATCTCGTGATTATCTTGTGATATAATTAAAACAAGCTCGAGGCTTTCTGGTGCATTGGTCCCTTCCCCGTGCAAGTCGCTCTAAATATAGACAGGATGGTACATGCACTGAGCAACCTGCACCGCCAAGGAATGAGGATGTCGGCACCCAGTAGTCGAATCATAATTCTTCTGTTTCATTAGATGGAAGCAGCAGCAGGCCCATAGGCAGAGGGACCATTAAAAGTGCTTCGAAAAGCTTTAAGTGATTACTTGCGTCAGTCGTTGTATCCGACGTGTTTTAAATTTATCAAGTAATTTAAGGAATACCTGTTCGTAAAAATACTCTGAACGCACCTGAGAACTTGGTGCGGGCTTTTGCCGTCGTCCATGAGAACTCGTGCCACACTGACGTCGGCCACGTGTTTGAAGTCCTTTCCTCGGAAAACGCCGCGTTTTCAGCACGGCACATGCGTGGCCCCAAAATCGAGCAGACCCAGTCCTCCAATCTGAGCTTTATTCAGAGCATCAAAACATTAGACCAGAAGGGAATCATCAGCATTGCCCTTTTCGACCAGTTCGGCTCGAACTCAGCGCTTCTTGGATGGGATGCGTGGTCCTTCGGCAGCCCAGCTGAATTCAGTTCCTCGTCCTGTAACGCTTTGAGAGCACGTATCGTGCTTGCTAGTTCGGTTCGTGGCGATTTGGTCTTGGTCTCCTTTAAGGCACCTTGCGTTTCAAATGAGCTCATCTGCTTGAGGTGGTTGAGGGCCAAAAAATTCTTGAAATATCCGAGGCTGCCTGAAAGTGAAGTTCCCTTCGAGTGGAAGAATTTCTAACACAATTTGAGTAACTAGGTGAAGCCGCCACAATAGTTTCGATTTAGTTTACTGGGAATTAGATAAGACTGTTTTCTGAAGTGTGCTTTCCCTTTAAGATAGGGCTCAACGATTAAATGGGCTCATCTGCAGCCCAATCTTCCGTGTCTAAAGGATTGCTGGCGGCTTGCGGCGTTTGATCTCGTTGTGATGAATATGCCAAGTGAGTGTGCAAGAGAGTGAACCTGAGTGATTTCGGTTTTACCTGGAGCTCCTGTCGGAGTTATGGATGGGGTACTCCATTTAAACCCTTGGGACTCTGTTCTTCTCCGTGAGCTGTTTTAATGCCGCTCTGTAGAATCAAAAATTTTATGCAAATTATAAAGGAAATCAAAAGTCCACGACAGTTGATTCGTTCCGAGTTTTGGGTAAGCCCTAACAAATTCCATTGCACGTTTCCTTGTTCCTGACCCTTCGGAAATTTTTTCCGTTAAAATGAATTTCGACGTTTCCGGAACTGTTCCCGGCACCCGTTTTTCGTTTCAACACATGGGCCGTTGTCCCCCTCAGAGCCCTGATTCCCAATTTATAAATTAAAGTAAAAAATGCAGAATGCCCAGTCTTCCTACCATTGGGGACTCTTCAGTATATGACTCCTGCAGAATTTTGAAGAGATTATTGCTGCCATAAAAATAGATTCCTGGGAATCGCATAAGGAAATCCACTCAGATTAACTTTACAAAAGTTCTGGACGAAAATGGGTTAAAGTTTCGAAAAGTTTCGGGAAAAAGTTTTTCATTTCTTCTGAAATTCCCCAGTTAATTTGTAATTCGAGCACGAATTAAGTAGATCCTGCTTAAAGAAACTCGAAGGGCGGTGTATCTTACAACAGCGGATTGTTTTGGTTTCCAAAGTGTTTACGCAAACAGTGCCTGCTGAAAGTTTGCATTAAAGAGGCGATTTACCGGAAATTTAGGACTCAAAATGTTAACATTAAAATTTCTATTTGTAAATTAGAGGATCTTAATTAAAATGAGGTACTTTCCGAATGTGAAATTCGATGCAAAAAAAGTATAAATTTAATTTTTCATCTTATTTCCTGTTCGCATTTATTAATTTTGAATAATTTAAAAGAATCAAGTTTGTAGAAAAAGTTGATGACACTTTTATTAAGAAATCTATTTATCAATAAAAAAATGGGAAAAAGTATATTTCCGATGAACAATAAAAGTCAAGACAAATTCACTAGCAAGTAAAGAAATTAAAAGATTTTTGCACTTTAAAAAAAACTTCGTAATAGATGTAATTAAAAAATTACCTTTTGTTCTTTGATACAATTTAAATCTAAGCTAGAATTGTTCCACCAGTTTTGAATATTGTAATTTTAAATAGTACTGGAAAATTAATTTTTCCCAGAAGGCCCGAAAATACAGAATTTTGTATTCTTCTTTTTGAGTTTGAAAACAACCGAAAACAAAGAAAAATGGTAGTAAAAATACCCAAAAAACGAGGTTGAATTGGCGCCTATGCCCTACTACAGTAAAATTAACTAACGACGGGGCAATAGTTACAAAACAAAACTTTCCGAAATTCTAAAAAGTGTCTTAGTCAGATGCGGCCTTGGTCCAAGTCTGCTGAGTTGTCTGCTTTCAAAAACGAAAACAAAAAACAAATATTTACAAGAAGGTTTTTACGTTAATTTAACTACTTATAATTGAATTATAAACATACAATTAGTTACTTAAACTGACGACTTGTTGAAAAGCAGAATTAATAATTTGTGCTACGAGTTTAAAGGTAGTTTTATACAAGTCAATGCAACGAACCCGCTTAGCTTTAAAACGAAATTCATTTTGAATCATTTTCAAAGCCATAAACACTTTTAATATCTCTTGTTAGATTCGTAATTCCTATCTAAATTAATCTCCTTATTTTTTTTGCTGCTCTGGGGAATATTTTTGAGCCCTGAAAGAGATACTGAAATTGATGAGTGCGCGTAGGTAGAAGGTTGAAACTCTAATTCCAATATTTTCAAAGCTCTTCAAATTTCCAAACCTTTGATTCTAAGAAATATTCTAATTAGTATTTGTTCTGGTACCCCTCGGCTCAATTCATATATGAGTTATTTAGAAACTAGTGGGTTCAATATTCTATTTTGGGAGGCTTATATACTTGAGACTTTGTTATCATTTTTTTTTTTTTTGTTAAATTATTGTTCCGCATTTCCAATATTATTTTTATCTGCTGATATTTGATTGAATAAAAAAAATTCAATAATCTTCCAATACTTTTTAAAGATTTTTAGATTTCCAGTTATAAGTTTGCTTTAATAATATTGCCAAAAAAAAAAACGAAATGTTTGAGAATTAACAAAAAATTGAACATCTTCGACCATTGCAATAAGATCAGCTTTGAAAGTATAACATTCTACGTCTTCTAAAACCTATTGGCATGTATTTCACACGTCTTCCACCATATTTCAAAGGGCTTGAGGCCTAATGGTAAAAAGGTTGATCAGAAAAATTGTTGCTTGTATCTTCTAGGTGTACAAGTTTAGTTCTCCGCTAGAGAAATCTGTAAGATTTTAAAATAGTTTGCCTTGTTTTGAACGTTTATTCTATGTTCATTCTAATAAAGACATTTTAAAATATTTACATAATCTTGTAGTATTTTATGTTAATTAAAAAAAAATAAAGAAATACAGAAATAAAGTAAGTATTAAATAATTTCTTAGTATTCCTAGCAAGTGTTAAAAGAGTAGAATAACTTTCGAGATTTATGGAACAAAATTTTGTGAAGAAACGTATTTACGAGAGACACATTCTGTGAAAGAATTTTAATAAAACATTAAAAAGGACAGATTTTCCTGTCAAGACCAATTTTGAAAAAAGGAGCTATCTTTCTGCATTCAAGTTTATCTTTGCATATTTCTAGAACTAAACATGAAAATTACGATTTTGATAACGAAAGTTGTATACAGGCCTTTTGAAAAAATCATTAATTTGGATCGATATTTGTTTAAATGTATTTTTAAATCCAGTTTAAAAAGTTCGTAGTCAAAATTCGCGAAACAACTTTAAATATTAATCGAACTTCGGTAAAAAGAAATCAAATTAAATTAAAACTATTGTGTTTAACATTTAAGAAATACTTTAAAGATTCAAAAACTAATCGGAAATTGATTGTGGTTTTTCATTTCCGTAGGGTAAAAGCACTATTAAAGTATAGTAATAAAATAAATAATAGCATAACAGTAATAGCAGATTTGTGACCAGTTTTATAAAAACTTTATCTAGATGGTCAGATGAGTTGGTTCTTTTATAATTGGATTTTTACACTTAACGAAATGAAACCAGGAAGATGTCAAAAATCTCTTCCAAGCATGATCGGCTTTCTTGGCCCGTTTCAGAAGAATGGAATAGGACGATAAGACGATTAATTATAGTCGCCAAGTGGTCTAATAAATGTATCGATGACCAATGAAATCCTATTAGGTCTCAGAAATCTCTTAACAATAATATTGCTAAGGTGGGCTTGGAGACGTTGGCTCTGCGTCAATTTACGCAATTTGTATTTATCCGCAAGTGGCTAATGGCATTAGTCTCCCCGGGCCTAATAAGAATCCAAATGAACACAAACTTCTCGAAGGTCCTTCGCTCGTTCTTTATTTGGGTGGGGATGGTGATAATCACGAGTACATAATATCTATTAGGGTAAAACTCTCCTATTTCCCTCTTTTGTACATAATCCGGCAAATAGATTTCTTCCTATCATCTGAGGACCCTTTTTTGACCACAAACGCCATTCCCGAGATTAATTCAACCCGGAGAATCCCGAAACTATTGAAACAAGTGATTCAACCCATTTCACCGGAAAAGTGTTTGCCTGCATGTGAAAATGGAATGGTCCCCCGTGACCCGAGTTTCGGGAACGATGGAAGACCCAGAAGTAATCATTTCCTGGCAGTCCTAAGCTCTTGGTTTTCCGATTATTGTAACGAAGTCAAATCTCGGCGAAACAAAAAGTCCCCTATTGCCATTCGGGTGTCCTTCTGAGACGTCGGTTGGAAACCCACTTGGTCAAATTTATCCTCCCGGCGCTATGGGACGGCGTAATCCTTCAAAATAATTTCGCATTTTTGAGTTCCCTCCGGTAGAAGGTTCGGATAATTGCGGATAATTAGATGCTCGGAAGGAGCAATTTTGCGAAAATTTTTTAAAAGTTTCAAAACCTTTTTTCTGTTCGGGATTTATTGACTTTCTAAGACTTTTGATATTTTCAACGGTAGCAATAAATTTATCTTTCAATTGAAGTTAAAGGTTGGCGTCATTTGGAGCGAAGGGTAAGATCCGGTTTCAAATTTTAATAAAAAGAATTTGCTATATTTTGTTTGCCTTTTTAAATACAATTAAGCGTTTAAATGTACGTCATAAACAGGCTAAGTCTTTTAGATTTAGAATTAGGATTGTGTTTTTCTCGATAAGATTTGATAGTCAACAGTTTTAGTGGATTTAATAGCGGCTTAAAAAAGTATATATAAATTTTAATTAACGATCTCTATGGTTTAGAAATTATATGGTCATTCAACCCACATTTTGACTCATATCATAAAGGTCTCTTTACTTATTAGGATACTGCGAATTGATTTTTAAGGTTGTATAAGTTTATGTCTTCAATACTATGCGCACTGCATAGTCTTTTTCATGCCAAGATACTTCAATCCATTTAGAGCACTTGGACATACATAGATTCATAAATACATAACCCTATTTAGCATGGCATAAGTAAGGAAGGATTAGCTTAATTTAATTAATTACGTATGTAGCACGACTAATCAATTTCAATTTACCTCTGTCATAGATCGTAATAAATTAAAAATTTTCAAAAAATTAGAAGTAACGTCATACATAATCTAAGTCAATTTTTCGTGCTATATAATAAAAGTAATTATATAAATTATAATTTGATTCGGGAATAGAATTTTAGACAGTTAATTTGTTCTATTTTATTCACTGTTACTAAAAATTCAAAGGGTTATATCGAACGCAGATTAGAATTGCAAAGCACCAATTCACCCCGTCAATCTTTTTGAAAAGGGTACAACACACTTGGAGTTAGTTATAATTTTAGACCGGCCAGTTGGTCTTATGGACTGAGCCAAGGAACCAAATGTTGGCAATGTTCCAAGCCGTTTTCATGCTATTTATATGGAAGTTTCACTTCGCCATTTATCCCGAGTTAGATTTAACTTGATGCTTTTTCATTCGGGATTAATTCGACAGGGGTTCGGAGTTCTCACTGATGGCCACTCATAAATATTCTCGAGTGCATATTTTATAGGTTCTATTGGTAAGTACGATCTTCTAGACATAAAATAGAATTGGTTTATATATGGAAACCTTTAAAATATATGAAAATAAATTTATTTCTACATAAAATCATATGGTTCATCTGAGAGAATAATTTTATTAGTTCTAGTTCACGCTAAATTGGATTATGGGAAAACGAATTCTTTCCCTAGAATACAATTTTGGAGGTTACTTAACTATTAAAGGATCTCTATGATACTTCTCTGTCTGCCTATTTAACTGCCCTTTACAATTTTAATCCAGTAGATCGATGATATGGGCAAATAATACTGCACCATTTGTCATATTCTGTAAGATTTATCATATTCAGACTGTAAATTACGTTCGTTTTGTGATCTTTTTAAAATTATTTCAAGTGAAATAGAACATAAATTTTACAGTTTATTTAAAAACCTAGCTCCTCATCTTCGGGTCATTAGAACGCAGTTTATTCTCCGATTCGGTGCAAAAATCCTATTTAAAAGCTATTCAAATAATTTTGAAATTTTTAATACCTTATAGTGTAACAAAAAGTATTAACTTCTAACGATGTGCAAAGTTATAGTGATTTTTATAATATTAATTCACTTGGGCCCTTTTTTTAAAAAATACTCGTTCTAAAATATAATGTGGAACAAAATGCTAGTATTAAACTTTTACTAAAGTATTTAATATCCAAAATGTTAATTAAATCATATTCACGTTATTTAATTTGAAACAAACTTAGAATCCAAAAAGATTGAATTATTTCTCGGAACTAGGTAGAAGCTTGATTGGCATAAGACGCGGGCGAAATGATTCGTCCTCAAGAACTGCTATACAGAAAGATTGAATTGCTAAAAACTGTCGTTTGTGTATGAGAAAATTTCCGCGAAGGGTGGCAAAATACAATTCTATCAAATTTCACTTTATTTAGCCCCAGCTCGAAATGCAGCGTAGCAAGGAGAGAAGCTTCCGATAGTTTTAAATGAAACATTTCGGTCATCCGCCAGGTACCTGCGGTCCCTTAAATCGTCGAACTTTTCCCAATCTAATTGTTTATTCCTATATAAAAATACCGGGCTTTAAAGTAAACAAGATAGACGAGCTACATCTACTCTAAAACAATGACCTTCTTCATAAAGGTCACCCCACCCGCACAGGTCAAGATATTGTTTAATACGCGAGGTTCCCCGTGCGACTGAACTTAGATTCCGTCGGTTGAGGAAGGCTATCTTGGCAAAGGCAAAAATTGAATCTCTGGTACAACTTAAAGAAGGCATAAAGGAAGTGCCCGAGCCGTTCGGGAAATATGTTACCCGGAGAATTTAGGGGAAAAGTAACTTTTAATGCGAAGTGCTGAGCAGCCCCAGGGGCCGAATGCCGCACAAGAAAGAGACTAATAATTCTGTGTTCATTACAGTGGCCCTTATTCGGCCCTGTTGCGCTATCCAAGGCGAACGCACGTGTGGTTATCGATCTTAGTTCGAAGAGGGACTCACTTGGTTAATGAACCTCCAAAGGGGAGATGGAGCGATATCGGAACGCCAAAAGCACACTTCGGTTAAGATTTAGTTTTTATTTTCCTTCATTCAACGGAAGGAGACGCGATAGGCCAGAAGAAGGCGCCTTTCATTCTCCGAGCTCAAAATTAAGAAAAGGAGCCTTCCTTGGGCTCCTCGACACACGGGTTAGCCAGGAAGATGGATGGTTTCCGGTTTTACCCCTGACAGCTCCCAATCTTAAGACCGTGTCTCCTTACATTACGGTTCTGACCGCTGGTGTGCTCAAATTTGTTTTGACTGTCGCAGCCTTCCGTTTGGGTAATTGAATTGAGTAAAGTGCTGAAGGCAGATAACTCTCTGCAGGATGAGGACTTCCTCCGAAGTCTGCGGAACCGGGTGCGGCGACTCCCGGAAAAGTTTCCTCTCACCAAAAATGGCTTTGAATTACCCCGCAGGTACAGCGGGAAACTCGAGGAACGCTGGCGGCAGTTTAGGAACGCGAATAATTTCGGTGTCAGAAATCAGATAACATTGGGAAAGTAAATTGGATTCGACCGAGGATATGGAGAAATGTCAAGATTCTTCCGTAATTTGTGAAAGTTTTTTTGATAATAAAATAAAACGAATTTAAAAAGGCTCTCCGCAATTTGGCTTCAGGAGGGAAATCGAAATAATCCAATTTCCTTGCCAATTCTCAAAAATAGAGTCGAGTTGTTATGTACGGAATGACCAACTTTCTATTGGATTCCTTATTTTTAGAAATCTCAAACGTGTGAAAATCATTACTACAAATAAAAGCAAGAAGTTGCTTTTAGAGTGTATGACCTTCACCTAGTTCTTTCATAAACAACAAATAGTTTAACAATTAAGCCACCCATTGATTTTTGGATCAAACTGACTTCAACTTGCCGGAAGTGGGCTAACAATTCAAAAGTGATTTCTTCCCTTTTAACGAAAAATGTTTCAGAAGAAAGTTTGATTGCTTTAGCTAACTTCAAAAATATTTTGCTTGATATTTAATTGGTATTTTTTTCTAATGGCGCACGTAGAGGATGGTGTTGTTTTTAGAAAATTGTTTAAAAAGATCGGATTTGCAGCAGGCATATTGATTTAAACAAATATGGTCATTGTCTCGTATATCGATGTGTGAAAAAGCAGTGATTCCACAATACTCTTTTTTAAACTATATCCGAACTCAGTACTTTAGTGAGGAAGTTTTTTAATTGCAGTGGATTTGCACATTTCACAAAATTAAGACGCACCTACAAAAGTTCAAAAGACTAACATGAAGATTTTCATGCAGCTACTATTTTTTTTATAAATTATATTTCAATATTTATATTTTATATTTTATATAATAATTGACTTTAAGTGGGTGATGGAAAACGAACCTGATATACAAATGTACACAATTTTTATGTGTACGTACTTACCTGTTTTTGGTTTTTTTCGAGCACACTATCGATTTTTGGTATTTATATTTTAAATATATTAGTAATTGTTGATGGCCCCTTATACGAAAATATATCTTAAGTCAAATATATGAGGACACCGTTTAAAATTTCAGTACTAAGCCTTCTCCTACTCAAAAAAGGTCATTTAAATTTTTAGTTTTTTGAAAAGGCAGTGAAATAATGAACAAAAGTTTTATTTGATTGACCCTGGAATTATAAAAGCAAGAAATGTATACTATGTATTCTTTCTCAGAGTGGGATGGATAACTATAATATTAATAATTTTATTTTATTTTATTAAAATCGATTCCATAGATTTTCTGATTACCTCAAACAACTCTACAAAATTTCGGTTTTTATAATATGAATTAGTTGAATCTTAAAATCTTAACCCTTAAGACATTTTAGGTTCAACATTTATTAATATTAAAATTTCAATTCTTGTTGCTGTGTTCTATGGTGAAAGTTTTTTGTGTTTTGTTTTATCAAACAGCGAATTAAGACCTAATAAAGTATTAGAAATAGGAGTTTGATTTTAAAATATTTCCAAATTTCCAAATATTGTTAATTTCCTTTCTGTTGCTGAATGAAATTTTCAAAATGGCTAAATTATTGCTATTTTTCCTAAAGGCAAGAACATTTTTAAACGAATTTCGGTGTCGCTTTTCGGTGATTAAGCAAATTGACCAAATTATTTCTAGCTTGTAACCATCAGCCGATAGAATTTCTAGTACAAGTAACTCTCTCTAACTTGGTGATCGTATTTATTAAATTGATTCCAAATCTTGCGAAATAGTACTCCTTCTATTTTATTGAAACCAAGAGAACCGCCTAGGAGCTGCAGTTAAAGTTCTAAATTTCATTAAATTGCTTATCTATAAAGTCGACTGTGTCTGAGGGAATCCGTCAGTCATTTGCCCGGCAAAACTTCAGAAATTAAGAGATCTCTACTCCGCTAGGTTTAAGGGCTGCTGAATGATTAATGTTGCTTGTGCAGCCTCATCCAGTTCGGGATCTATGTCTTTCCGACTGGGATGATACAAGTGATCTGAATCTGCCAGATTATCGAGGCGGAGTTCGCGTGAGGGCGGCCTATTAACATGTAGTCGAATTAACGCACCGTGTAAAGGTTTAATTGAAAGAAACTTTCGCGACGGCCCGCGCTGAGCTGGCAATTTATTAATTATCGTACCATTGCTGTATAACACGACAGACGTGGAAATTCAATGGAAATAGACGGCACAGTATGATGTCACAAGTAAGGACGCGGGAGGAATTTCACCTTGGGGGCAATTAGCCAGGAATGTTAAATGATTCATTGATTTAAAGGTTGATGGAACTGAAACCCCTGCGGCCCGCAATCGTCATGGTATCGCTGTTCCATTAGTCGCGCTGAGTCTACCTGTTGCACCTTTCAGTCACGAAATGTTTATAGCTGGCACTGAAGGTAAATCGATTGCCAGTCCCCCATCATCACTCGTGCGACGTCACCACCGCGGAAGGCTAGAAAAAATAAACCTCAACAAATGTACACCGGTACCACCTGTGTATATGCCTCGCGTGTCGTACCACAACTCCTCGTCTTCACAATAGGGTCTTCCGCAGCCGTAAGGGCTTTCCTCACCAAGCCCAGCTGGGACAGGTAGGAACGGAATCACTGCGATTACACTCAGACATAATTACAGGGCATTCCATTAAATGGAGTACTTTTGTTGTCATCAACAAGAACCTTATCTCTCCGGGCCATATTCAGGCCTTTGTTCCTTATGGCCTCGCACGCGTGTTACACATGAATATGAAGCACATGGGGCCACTTCGAACCGAATGTGCACTTTAAACGCTGCCGTCGCCGCTCACCCTTAGACATTATGTCCCAGGGCCAACCACAATGAAATGTTCGCCTTTATCCTCACGACTGGCGGCACCTTAATGTGGGTCGTCCCACAAAAGCCTGTTGGGGAAGTTGGCAACAATTTTGAGCCGTCTCATTAAAAATATTTGATTGTCGGGTTGCGAAATTCTACCTTGTATACTTGTTACCTGGTGTCGAGCAACATTGGCCCACAACCTCTAACAAGGACACCTATTCGCGTTTAACGCCCTGTAATGTTGCCGACGTACATTGGGAGTCAAAAGCAGTCTTGGTTTTAATGAGTGTGTTTGTAACACTATAGAATATAAATTTTCAGAGTTACATATATAAAGTAAAAGTATCTTGTTCTACTTGACTACTATAAATTTTTAAAAGCTATAAAGTAATTAATTACTCATATTACACACTATTTTTTGCTAATTCTCACGAAGATATATCAAAATATTTGAGAAAGGTCGTACTCCATAGTCAAAAATATTTAGATTTCAAACTATTGTGCTATTATTTTCAGCAGGTATCAACGAACCTTCAAGAACAAGTCTTTTCTGATATTTGGGAACGTATTTAGCGAAATTAATACAAACAAATTTACTTGAACTGTACACTACTTGGTCAATAGCAAACTCACTGATGACCTACGTTATTTATTTAAGTTTCGGCTTAGTAATTTATGTTTTATTAATTTTTTTTTTCAATATTAAGTTTGAGAAACTATTCTCGGAAAAAATTAATACAAAAACTACTAAAATTTATATGCGACATTAAAGGATACTAATTGAGGAATATTAAATTTAATTGAAGGAGGTGATGCAATAATATTTAATAAATACATATTTTGTAGTTTTAATATAACTTCAATGAAGTTTTCAGTTCCAGGAGTTGACCAATGGAAATAGAATCTTGCATTTCGTGGATCACATTGTCAGGTTTATCCGCACATGTGGTACGTTGTTCGCTTACATATTCATCTCCCGTGTAAGCTTTAGCAAATTGTTGTTTATTAAATGGACATAAATCAGGAATTAGATTACTTAACTGAATTTTTTATTTTTTTCTACTTCCAAAGTCGAATTAAACTTTTCTCTTTTCGTAGCGTACTTTTAAGAAGAGTTTTCATGAGGAAAGTCTTGCATCTTCCCCTACGAAAACTCATGAAAATTTATTCGTATGAACTGCGACAAATCGCAAAGGAAAATTGATTAGAAACTTGATTGAATTTTCACTTTTGAATAATTTACATCTTGAATCTCGTGTGATACGAGTAGATGCTTCTGCAGCTTATGTGGTAGAACAATTCAGACAGGAAATTACAGATTTGGGGTGCGAAAGTCGATCAGGACGAAAGGGCTTTTCTATCTTTCAAATTGTACCCTGCTATGGAGTATGTCTTATTTACAAAAGTTCTGAATTACTAACAAGCATTTTTGGATATAAATAATAAAAAATTCAATTTAGCTTATAAATAAATTAAAATGCCTAATTCATACAATATGAGGTTTAAAATGTGGTGGAAAAAATTAAGATTTTCCTTGTATTATTATTTTCTTAATAAAACAGCACAGATATTTCAATATTAAAAGTAGTAGTACCAAAAAACATTAAAAAATCTTAAAGAGGACACACAATTTTGTACTAAGAGCTCCAAAAAATTTTCGAAATAACTGGAGAAGAAACCGAACATGTTTTTGGATTCTTTAAAGGTAGGATTAATTGATATTACCTGGTCTTTAAGATGCGTGCGTGGAGGTGTCTGTTACGTATAGGTAACCTTGATTTAAGCAGCTTTTTGCAAATTAATTATGAAAACGTAAATAGGATTATGAGGAACTTATGATGATGGAGTGTTCATGATATGTGCACTGATATAGTAGCCCTCAAGGTCGGTCTCGCAAGAGTACCAGTTGGCAAAAGGAAATTTCGGAATATTTCCTTTAATTAAACCAATGTGATAATAAAGTAGAAAGGGGAGCGCTTTGCTACATATGCGTAGCTATAAAATAATTACCACAGCACCTGATGCCTTGAAATTCAAATTTAGTAGCTAAATGCGACTACTTTCGTGAATGTTAAGCTAAGAAATAGGAAATTTCTTCTTCACCCCGGCGTATTAGTTGTCTACCAATGTAGACCTTGAAGGTCGGATTTACATGTGATAGAAAAGTCGTAGAATAAAATTTCAGATTAGTTTTAGAGTTTGTTTTCAAAATGGAACTTAGGTTACGATGATAATTCGATGTATTAAAGGAGAAAATCGATGACTTAAATTTTTATTTTTAGATATTCCATCCATAATTCTTTAAACCCCTACCAAATAACTTGGGAATTAATAAAGAGACTTAAGTAAAAAAGATTTTTTGTTGGGCTCTACTTAGTCGTATATTTCAACCTTTAGTTGAACGCGTGCAAATGTTACGCAGTTTATGCGTTTACAAGTAACATCAAGAAATCTTGAGTCCATTATATTTTAGAGCCCATTGTTCTTAAACATTTGCTGGAAACGGCTTTACTTTAACTCCCAAATCACAAAATTACTCGGTTTTAACAACGTTTGTGCTGATGCCATTAAAATTGCGTTCATAATACGTGTCGTAGTGTCGTAAAAGCCTCAGTACACAGCCCCGTAACACAGAGGTCTCTTGGCCCGGATTCTGGCTGGAACCGATGCCCCGTGTAAAAACCTCGTCATTAAGGGATCTCTGTAATCAGTACACTCAAGTCGTATCCTGACAAATTGCTCTTAAAAATTAATTTAATCCTTTCACCAGGAGAAATCGATTCTGACCTTCTGCTCCGTCTCGTGATAATAAATGCGAGCACCTGAGGCGCCCACGAAGTGCTTTTATCAAGTGAACAAAAGGGAATTCCACTCTGCTCGTTCTCAGCAGTTTCGTCCCCGTGTTTCTGGTATAGGGTTTAGCCGCTACCGCAATCTATAGACTGGGTCATTGCCGAAAGCGAAACTCATCTGAACGAAAGTGGGATTCATGTTACCACCGCCGTTGGCACTGCGTCAACTAGACACAGATCAATCAGACGAAGGTGACAGACAGCATCCATTTGCTGGATTGTCGGATGCGTGCACGCATCTAGCAGGCATTATTTTGCCGCCGATCGAAGCGACACTGATGTAATTCCTTCGGCGATGTTCTTTCACGGCAATCCCACTCCCTTCTATAAACAACCGAATCCAGTACCTATCCGCACCACTCGAGAAACAAGAACCTCTCATTTTCTAGAGCTGCTCATCGCGTTGAATCTTCAACACGACTGAAGTAACAATGTCGAGATTTAAGCCACTTTCAGAGGAAAATTTAAAATGTCCCCACTTTCTGGAGATGGACTGCTGCTTGTATGCCCGTCGCTATAAAATGTTTTAATATGACAGGCGAAATGATATTCTGCTATTGGATTTCCTTCCTACTCGTACATATACACAAAAACCTACTTCTGGTAAAACATTTACTCGCATCCGCAAAAACTATTTGATTCCAGGATTGTTTTATTGATCCAACGGTGTCAAATTAATTGCAAAATAAATATATCAAATAATATTATTCCGGAAGATCCTGGAAGTACACTTGCGCGCCGAGATATCGATTCACTCTGAAATACTACTTTAATTACGTTGTTGGAATGTCAACATATAAACCAATATAAAAATTAATTTATTTTAACGAATGCTGTGTCTTATGAAGTGCAGCCGTAAATGTCAGACATTTTCTTATTCATAAAACTGAATTCAAGTTGAGGTTGGAGTGGATTTGTTCATTCAAAGGAATTCGTAGTGAAGAAATCAAAAGATAAAATAAAACTATATGGAAATAATTTTCGCTACATAGCACTGCAAATTTTTTGATTACACTCTCATAAAGAGAAACATGACAAATTATAAGTTAAAAATGTTTCTAATTAATTTGTTACTTACTAAATATTTATCATGTGACGAATATCTTATAATTGGGTTTGGATATTCTTGTTGCTTTTTTCCAAAATTGTTTATTAATAGTTCTTGAAGTTATTGCATTTTCCCAATCCTTAGGAGTGTAAATTTAATGGAAGTTTATATGGAATTGTCTGTTTCGGTCTAATTTGTAAAAAGTCCGTACAAAGTAAAGTAATGTATTTATCCTTAAATTTCGACTTAATGATCTAGTTTCTGCTTACGTTATGATAGTTATCGTTAACTATAATTAAATCAATTTGATAATTGGTGATCATCTTCGCAAATATGAATGTCTGTATGATTTTTGGAGATTGTTAATGTGGAGAGTGGTTTAGCTTTTCATTAATTTTTGAAAATGGACAAAAATGAATACTTTTCAGAATTAAAACCAAATAGTTCACTCTGGTGGACTTTAAAGGTTAATTTATATTTTCAAATGTAACTTTTGAAATATATTCTAATTATGTATTCTATTTCTACCAAATGCGAATTATACAAATCAAGAAAGGATTTGTAATGTGAATTTCTTTTGTAAATTATAAAATCGTAATAAAATATTCGTTAATGTAAAAAATTTATGTAAATTCTCATTAAAAGAAACATTTTCTAACCCATAAATTCCTGGTCTTCTGCTGTAACACTAGAACAGCAAAATTATTTCCAAAATGTTGGTAGGTAATTACAATAAATTAGTTCATTTAGTTAGAAATTAAGTTAGTTTAATTAGACGGTATTTTGTTTTTGAGCGGAACGTGCACCCTGAGCATTTCTGTTTTTTACTACAATTTAATTAAGCTTTTTCATAATTACCTGTGCGGTCATTAGAAATTAACATGAACTGCCCAAGATTTGGGGCTAGTTTTCCTGAATTTTAGGTCACAGGATAAATACGACACAGACCCAAAACTCGCTGAATGCCATGTTTTCAGTGGAAATTTTAGTGTAATTGAGTTCTATTTAATTTCGTGCTGTGTTAGTTGAATTACTGGGCAATAGTTGCAATTAGCCGACGAGATTTAGTTACATGGGTTTCCAAAACAACACAAACTGTTTAGAATATCAATTAAATAAAATTAAACAATGGAAGTTCTTTGCAGGATTGGTTATTGCTGTTTGTTTTCTGAATGTTATAGTAGAAGTTTTCCTCGTTATAAGTAGAATTTACCCTTTTTAATTCACATGTCGCTGGTTTTACAATTTCGTTGTTACCACAAGTTCACTTTAACTGGGCTTGTAGCAAACAGACGTTGCTATATTCAATAATGAGCATGAGCTTACTCTAGAGTAAAGATTTCTATTGTAGCCACCTTTTCTGAAGTCGCGTCTGCCAGATATAAACCATTCATCCATTTTACAATGGTCTTTTGCCCACGTCTCTCCTGAGACACTTTCTTCCTCTGGTAATAGTGCGGTGATGATAACCATTACGTCTGCCGTGTGATAGATATGATTTTCCTAAATCTCAAGATAAATATAAAGAACTGCGACATTAAAAGAGCTCTGAAGAGACACAAGTAACTATTTACTTTGTGCTTTCGCAGGTTGTAGTTTCAACAGTGGACTTTTTCAAATGGAAATGGATTAAATCTAATCTCTTAGCAATTGCGAGAGCAGTAAATTAATTCTTTCACTAGTGGTTGGAATTTATGCAGTGCATGTAACTCCGAGCATTATGTGCGTCCACTTTAATAGTTTTTAATAAAATCCACTTATTAAAATGACTATACTTCGTGTACTTTTAATTTGACCCAATACTGGTCAAGAATAAGGTTTATATTTTTAATAGTGTGTAATAACAATTTTTTTTTGGATGTTTGATTCTTAATTTATAATTCGTAGTCTTCTATAAGATTTTGAAGTCATAGTTTTATTATAACATAAAATATCATGTTATTTTAGAGCTTGTTGTTTGTTTCTTGTTTTACGCAAGAAATATTAAATACATTTTAAAGGGCTTTTTCAGTGTTATATAGAACAGTATTAGCGCTAAAATCTACAACACGTATTATCTATACAGTGACATCCAAGTACTGAACAGACAGAAAAAAATAAGTTAATGAGATGCTTTAATCTCTGTCATGAAAAGCTTATATGTAAATTATAAAATTCGTTTTAAACAAAAAATGTTAGTAATAACAAATTTGATATATCTCCCTACCAAGGATTAAAAGTTACGCACAAAGCACACATGAAGTTAATACAATAAATTAAATTACATATTTTACTTTTTCTGGGAATATTTATTTTTATTCCTAGGTTCTTTGAAGAGAAATTTTTCAAAAATTTCATTCATTCGCTAATTTATGCTAATCAAAGGGTGCTCAGACACTCAAGGTTTCATAACCTGCTGAAGCGTTCAGTTTCATGCCCCACTCAAAACGTTCAAGATTTTATGATGCTTCAATTTCCCACGTTGCCGGTTCATTGCACCGAGGCTCCTTCTTAATCGGAGAAAGAATAATAGAAGGAGTGGATTATTTAATGGCAGTAGAATTACGTAAGTAAATCGGTTGAAAAATTAAATTAGTTGAAGATAGCGTTCCCAGATTTATGACGGCTCACGAATCCCATTGAAGGCGCGACCGTGGAGAACTTGGCCCGATCATCATTAAGCGTAGAATGGTATTGTTATAAGCCCAGATTCCAAAATGCCCTGCATTATAAAATTGTCGGAAGTAACGTTTTGCATAAGAAAAGCTGATCGCAGCACTCAAGAATGCAAATTGGACATTTGGCTTCCTTTGCAAAGGCGCGCCCACCCATCCGACACGAATTGCATTCCTTGGAGAAAGCTTTCTTACCAACTTTATAGAATTGACGGAAGTCTTGTCCGTTAAGATGTTCTTTTTCCGCCGCGACGGTTGAAACTCTCGCCAAATGAAATTCATTCCAATTATAATCGGGCTGGATTGTTCCCTTGTAGGAATGGACGAACTTCATCTTTCGCTAAGCTACTTCAGGTGATTGTCGCAAATTGGTAATATCTTATAACATCCAGTTCGAAGGGTATTATGGCTTCCCGTCTTAGGATTTATCTATTAAATTTAGAAAATTGGGGAGAAACGCTGTCTCAGGTCCTGGAGGATTGCTGACGATGCATAGTAATCCAAGATTCGATGTTGCGGGAAACTTTTGGGAAAAAAGTTTAACCTTGGCAACCTTGCATGTTCTGTAGACCTCTTTGTTGTTATTGGTGGGTACTTAAATGGACAATGGGTTCCTTTATTCTGGGAAGTGAAAAGCAATTTTAACTTCAAAAGATGATGATCGATCTAATCATTCCTTTAAAGTGTCTGAATGAATTTATTAATAAAAAGGTCAGTTAAAACTTCTTTTCTGCAAAGGTTTTAAAAGTACAATGTCCAAAAAAACCTTGCTAAAATGATTGATTCAAGCTTAAAATATCTGGCATAGTAACAATGAAGGAAAAAGCCCTAATTCAAATAAGTTACAAGAAAAGTTAAAGCTCAAAACTATCACTACTTCTTTTCAAGCATAGTGGATAAAATCACTCAACAGTGTGTGATTTGATATAGATTTAATTTTCTATTTATGTAGTTCTTATAATTTATTTACAAAAAATGGTAAATTTCAAGAGTGATTTGTTAATCAAGTATCACTTTGAAGAATTCATTCAATTAAATTTTAAATCTGAACTTTGAAAACATATTTCCTTACTGTAAATAATTATAGAAAGTTGGGGTGAAATATTCAGACAACTATTAGTAAAATATTTTACCTATTTTAAATGTACCTACAGAATATATTAAATCAATTTTTTAATGTACTAATTGAATACCCGTGCTTTACTACGGTGATTACCAGAGACAATGTTTCATGTAAAATCAGAAAATAGAAATATTTAACCTGTGAAGCTTAAATACGGCCGTTTCCGCTGTTCACAAGTAGTTCCATGGATGTAAGGCCTAGACGTTTCGATATGGTATCGACGTTAAGTACTGAAATTAGCCCCAAACCGCTCTTGAATGCAGAACATGAACCTCTGCGTTTTTAGTCACGTCACGCACAATGTTAGCCCGAAATTGGGCGTGCGTTATGTAAAGTATCGAATCCTCGTAATTAAATAAAATTGAATGCTTCTAAAACTATGCAACAGGCCCTGATGAACTACTCTAGGTAATTAAACAAAGCCAAAAAGCACTAAGAAATGAAAAAGTGCAAAGAAACGCTGAGAGACGTCCGCTGCGTAATGAGCCGATTGCGCGATTTATCCGCGCGACCACCTGCCTCGTTGAACTCCACTCGAACTGTCTTTCGAAATTCTCATACAACAATGCACCCCTCATTTCATCCCTTATGGGTTGATTTCTCAAAAACGCTGAAATAGGTATTTCTTTATTTCTATATGAGAGTTTAAATACAAATTTTCATGTCCCTAATTATTTCGAAATTCCCACACGATCTTTCACCCCCATTTTCACACATTTAGGGGTCGAAGAATTTCGAGAAATCCTTTCTTAGGGAGCACCTAGAAGCCAGAGAACCTTACGAGCCAAATTCCAAGTTTGTAGGCTTCATAGATCTGGTAATTTCGTGATAAGTGTGTAGATTATTATATTTCGATATGCATTTAAAGCCCCATGTAAATATTTTCGCTGCGTCTATATTTTTAAGCCTTATGCAGTTTTTGGAGGAAACAGTATTAATGTCCATCTTTAAAAAGTTGAAAGCTATTTCGCTTTTCCCTTTCAGGGCACTGGCACCAAAAGATAATGAGATTTAAACAGTACTATCAAAAATTTTTATTGGCTACTAAGCCTGTCTATAATTCATCAATTAAATCATAAGAGCCAAAAAATCCTGATTTTGGTTAATGCGTCTTTATATATATGTAATAAAATAGGTTTGTTTTAAAAATAGTACAATAAAATTTAAAAATATTTAACGTATTCTCTTAAGGTTTTTACAAAGAAGAGGGTTTTTTGTGATTGAATATTCAACCGGAATTGTTTTTTTGACAGAATTAGCAATTTCATAGTAAAGTTAATTTATTTTTAAGGTACAATAATATTATTAAATGTTACCTAAGAACATGCGTACTTAAACTATATGTACTTTATTAATACTTAAATTGCTTACAATATCTTAAAATTAAACTGTGTCTCTTTAACGATAAAAATATAAAAAAGAAATCAGAATTTTTACTAGTGATGAGGTAAAAAGAAATTCATCGCAGAGTGTGCAATGTTGACTATTGATTTTATATTGAAGGACTGGTCCAATAATCAAAAGGTCTATTCAGTCGTTATCCGGGCGTTGAAGGCTTTTGTTATATTAAATTTAGCAATAAAACCACCGGCACACTGGCAGACAATTCAGGGAGCAGTCGGCTATTATCCCATTAAAAGTAATTGAAAAAACTCAGTGGTAGTCCACCGTAGGTAATTGCATAAATGTGTTTCGTAGGATCCGCGCCGGGTGGTCCATGATTGGCTTTCATTGGCACCACTAACGACGGTCTCGACCATTTTCTTTTTATAGTGGACTTAATTTCGCTAGACAACCAAAATGGCAATATAAATGCCAACCCCAAAACGGCAATCGCACGGAGATAACTCGCGCCCCAGAGGGCCTAGGATTCAGTTCGGGCATTTTCTGGAATTTCTGATTTTATTTGCTTCTTCTACCCCAGACCACACAATCCACACTACTGCGGCTATTATTGCGCCAGACATGATAAAATGGACCTGCAGGTCGCTTTTCATTTTCAATTTTCCTCAGGAGCTTCCTTTTGCCTCTTTACCTTTTACCTTTTACCTTTTAAATCCCTGCCTACTGATCAAATTTCTTAAGGTGAAAGCCTCCTAAAAAGTGACTCGCAAAACTTGCACAGATAGTCGCTGATGAGACTGCTTTGTCCTTGAAAGATTTCGTTTTGGAATTGGAATTCTTCTGGGATTTGAAAACGACGTATTGAGATGGAGAGGACATAGCTTCTCATATAGATGTAGTCACTTGCAATATTTTTGAGGGAAGGATACAGCAACATAAAGTGGAAATCTGAATTGTATTAACTTTAAGCAATACCATTTTCGTTTGGTGCACGATATTGCCTGATATCTTTCGAAAACATTTCTGTTTGAGGTTTTACGTTTCAATTTTCTCAGTTTTATGCACGATTTGTACTTAAAGAAAGAGTTCTCTCTGTCAGATTTTCACAGAAAAGTGTATTCGTGTACTAAAATCATCTGACATCATGAATACAGAATTTATTACAAAATTAAATCTCTACTTTAAATTTAAGGATTGTGGTTTTCTTGTAAGTTCCTTCCATCCAACAAGTTTTAGAAATGTATCCCTTAAATGTTATTTGAAAATAGCCTTAAATGCAATGTTTCAGAATATATGACCTAAATGGGATGACAGTTCCACATTTGTTCCATCTGAAATCCATGATGGGCATTGAAAAGAGAGGACATAAACATAACACAAAAACTCATATGTAGAAATAAATTGGTTTTATAGCTTTTTATTTACAAAATTTGTTTATGTAGTCAGTCACTCGTTTTATATTTTAATATTTATGTAATTGTACCCATATAATGAACCTCGACCATATTTTTACTTTAGGGATCATCAAAAAAATTGTAAGGTTTATGTGATTATAAATTTATACAACAATATATTTTTATGCTTTTTATTTACTCAGTCCATTCGATCGAAAAATTAATTTTATATTTAAAAATGTACTACTTTTATGAAAATATCCCACTGTCTAACCCTTGACCAATCACCACTTGAGCCACTGGCCACTTGATCCTCTGACTGCTTGAACTGTTCACCGCTGGACACTGAACGCTTGACTGGCTGACACTGCAACACCTGCATGTAGTAAATTAGTAAAAGGGAGACTAATGAACTACTCCCACCAAGAAAACGGACTTCTTAAGTTGCATTTTTCAGTTTTTGTTTTCATGCTTTATGAAACAAATTTCCTTCTGCAGTGTAATAACAATATTTTATTATTAAAGTTAAAAAATGAAGCAAATGAATTTTATACTAGGATTTCAGTTGAAACAGTATATTACTGCCCCATTAACTACATTTTCCATAACTTAACACTATTGTTAAAAAAAGAAAACATGCAAGTCTGTCGAACCTTTCGGTCTCATTAGATCGAAGTGCCGTTCATGGAGCGTGAAGGTCAACGGTAGACCTTTGGATGGACAAAAGAGAAAAATTAGTATAAATTGCAGACCTACCCTCCATTGCTCATTCATGCAGCATGAATTTACCTATAAATAATCCTAGCGTATTATAACAGCCTCCAAGCGGGAGAAAAATGACCGTCATACATTTTTAAAACAAAGGGTTGAGCCGCCATTTATAATTCAAATCCTGCACCATTTCACACCACGACGGCCGAGGTCAGAGGGCGCGTCCCCGGGATCCTTTTTGAATGTTTTTGATGTGCAGTGGCGTGCGAAATTGTAGTGACACTCGAGCGCTCCCGGCCCTCCAAATAATTTCCATTTATTTATCTTGCAGAGGTCGCATTTGCACTTGGCGCCGTACCTCAATTAAACTTTTATCGCCATGTGCACTTGACACTAATGAATTTTATGAGTCTTAAGCATCCGCATTAAAATTGAAGGAGAGAAAGGCGAAAAGCCGCACCGACGTAGAAATTTTATTTGCTGCGGAGCTCTCGCTACTGTTGGTGTTTTTCTAGGAAAATCGGGAGGCTCGACATGTGGATGAAAAAGGTCGAATTCCTTTACCGAACTTCTAGGATATCTCTGGAGTGAACATAAATCACGGCATTGATGCCCGAAGGCAGCAGATGCTGCGCCACCTTGTGCTCGTGCTCAGGGGCGTAAACTTCTGGGTCCGTGGAAAGTGTTCCACATTTCTTTTTTGTTGTCTGGACAACTTAAAGTGTTACCACATCTTCCATCATCCGAAGATGCGCTCGGAATTGGAACCTTCTCGTTTTGTTTCGCCTGTGGGGACTGAAGTGTGTAGGAGGAAAGAAGATTCCCTTGTCCTCAATAAGACCAAGGGAGGCGCATGGGCAGCTGGGAAAATGTTGCAATCAGCACGGCTTTGGTCTCAGAGGAAGAGATGTCCCTTCCGGAACGGGTGAATCTTCTGCCCTTTGGTAGCGGAAACTGCTCTGGGTGCCCTGACACGATAGAGTTTTTAATTAAGAAAAGTGGATGCTGTTATTGTATTGCTTCATGGGGTTCTGGAACGTGTTCTTAATTACTGAGTGTCGACTACCTCCTTCGACGAGACTCGTAGAAAATCCAGACTAGCGACAGATTTTTCACGTTAGTGGCAATGTTGTCGAGAGCTGTTTACTTTGAAAATGAAATTGGATATCTTAGTATGACGTAACTGATGCATGTAATTAATATAAATCTAAATTTTTGGGAACTAATTCGAATGATACTACTGTGAGAAATTAGGTCAATAACAGACCACTCGGAAACAAATTAATAAATATTTTCTAGGCAAACAATTTATAGTCGCTAGAAGTTCGCGGCTCATTGCAATCGCTTGAATTTTCTGGGAAAATTTGGATTTTTTACCAAATCCATTTTACAAAGTTTGATAAAAATGCGCTTGTCTGTTGAATCTAACTCAAATTATGAGTTTTAATAACATCTTTTCGCCATTTTTGAAAATTAGGAAAACTATTTCATTTTCTGGTTCATTTTACTTTATAACTAAAACTCCATGATCTGTCTGATCTGCCCCAAGTAAAATCTCATTAAATCCAATAAATTACAATTATAAAGACAAAGTATAAAATAAAGGATAAGTTAATAATTTCAAATATGGAATGTAAAATATGCTAAAATTAGAACAACAAAATTATTAAAACAATGTTTCTTTTCCTAATATAATTTTTTTAAAAATAATCATATGATGGTTTTCATTTATATAATATGTAATATGTAATATTTTAAATCAAAGCTTTATCGTTTTTTATTTAGGTTTTAGTGGTACACTTCCAGGAATATTTGTATGTAAGAAAGTTTAAAATTTAATTGATGTATCACTTAATACTACTTTCATGTGTATTTTATAAAATACTTAAAACCACTGTGAATAGAAAATAGAACATTCAATCTACACAATTCCATAATTTAAAATAGAATAGCTACGGTATTGTTGTAGGTGACCACTATTAACCATATATGGGTTATCCTTATAACTAAATACCTATAGGCAAAATACTTGTTGGTAGTGTGTAATACTTGTTTCTATATGACTGGAAACTCACTAATGTTATTTTTATATTATGGTATAATCGGTAGGATAGCAAGGCTGTTTTTAAAATACAGAAGAACATTTAAATTTATTCAATATATTAATTTAAATTGTTTCGTCTCCATTTTGCCAAGACAAAACTTTTAGGCATTTGCATTAAGCCATCCAAAACTCCGTAATTTAAGTAATGGGTTTCTCTTCTTTCAGACACATTGAATGCGGTCTGAGCGACCACTTCGACTATGTTAAAATGAAATCCAAACACTATACGGTCACCAGTGACAAGATGAAGTCCGCTATTTTGTATCCATATGGACCGCTCACAGGAACAGGATGCTGCCGAATGCTCCACGCGAAGCACTTAGCCCTCACCAGTGCTATATACACCTTGGTGAGTATAATTCCAGTCTGTCGAAATATTCGTCTACCAGACCGATTAATTACACGTTAGCGAGAGTTCATCTAATTCAAATAAATTTGCCAAATTAATCGAAAACCCTGTAGCCCAGAGGTAATTATTTCGCATGACTGAATTTGAGCTGCTATTAAGACAGTTCCAGACTTAATGAAGACATTGGTTTCAATTCGGACGAATCACAGATCCAAAGGGGCGTAAGACGGAATTGTTAAACAAATGACTATTAACTATAGTGTCTGATAGTGTCGTGCAAGGAGCCGTTTTAACCTCGAAGACTTATTAAAGTTTCTGTCTGTCTGTTTGTGTCTGTCTTTTTCACCAAACTGGCAAGCAATCAGCGAAAAGTTGCCAGAAAGTTGAGTAAACCACAAGGTCACATCCCATTCCAAGCAGGCAATGATGAAGGCAGCCCTCTTTTGCATCTCTGAACAAATAAAGGGACTGTTCATGTCGTTCTCCTTTGCTCAATTTAACCATGATTGTTGGAGCAAACATCAAAGCGGGCTTATCGTCTCGTGGACGACTCTGATATTAAAAGTCAACAGAAAGATTCGAGCGTTAACAAAAATCGAACGCGGGTCTCAGGTGTGTCGGGCTCATTCCGATGCTCTAGTACAAGTCAAAAAGAAACAGAAAATTCGTTTTGAAATTTATTAAGCATTCAGTAAAAATTTTCTTTATTCACTCTCCAAGCAAATTGCTCTGATTCTAGTTTGTGATAGTACCGATGATCTTCCTCCCAACCCCGTGACTATAACTTTCAATTAGTTGGCAGAATTCAATTTCTTTTGCTTCATTTGACATTGAATTGAATCGATCCGAGGACTGCGTTCCCGTGCTCTTCACCTTATTGCATCTCAGGGTCATGACGATAACCAGATTGGGAAAATTCGCGGAGCTAGTGACATGTTTTTCGCTTAGAAATAGGACAACTAGCAAGGTCTTGAAAAGTTTTGTGCTGACACTAGCCTGAAACGAAACATTTGCGAAGGACATGGCGTAGGACATACGACCAGCACTGACTTTATTGACGGATTTCATTAGATTAATAGGACTCAAATTTGAAATTATTCGGCATATCAGTCCCGCATTGGCTGCCCGCCTTAGATACAGAGTTCTAAATAATCCAAATTCCAGATAAATTCTTTGACCCATCGAAATACCCCCGAAATATCCCTTACTTTCTCTTCCGGCCTACGCTTTTAGGGTTGGGATACATTTTTGAGAAGTTCTCGGTATAATTGACAAGCAAGGGGTCTAGATCAAGTAGGATTTAGAAAGTATAAATATTTAAGAGCCTGTCTACCCGCATCTTTTGCATTTATAATGCCCCTCCCGATGTAATTTGATCAAATATTTGAAATTGGGATCATTTGTGAAATTGCCTTAACGCAGCTTAAAGCTTCTGTTGTATTTATTGAGTTTGACGGTTATCTGATTTGAATAGCCTTCAAGTGAAGCTTCTTCGTTTAAACCAATTTGTAATAACAACTTAGACCGTTTTCATACGAGACTGTCGGGTATGCCATGCATTTTGAATGATACCCATTCAAACCGATGTCCTTAAGGGAATATTGAACAACTTGTGAGGGTGTATTCCCTATAGACTTGAAAGTTTACATTCATTTTTAAACAATTCAATTTTGGTCATTAAATTAAAGGTATCAAACCTTTAAAGTGAGTAAGTAATAATCTAAATCTGTTTTTTTGTTCTTGATATCCACTTTTAAATCAAATTAAATTTATCATATTACTTTACTTCAAATGTCCGTTAAAAGTTAATTTAATTTGAACTCTATCTAATTTTCAATTTTGTGATTTTACGGTGAACGTTGTTTTAATGACTCCTACGATTTCTTCTATTCAAACAGAAGAAAGAAACAAATTAAATGAGACAAATCAATTTAAGAATGTTTGTTGACTTGGCTTTTTATTCTCCGGTAAAATTAGAATTTCGTTTTCTTGGAACCCTATAATTCATTTAAAGATGCCATACAGATATTGAAGGACATCCTAAAATTATTGGAACTTGTGAAATGAAATGATGTGTACATGCATATAGAGAGTGTAAAATTTTAAATGTTTTTCTTGTTTTTTAAAAAAGCAGTATACATGAATGGACGGATTTGTCTGGAAATTTTATACATATGTATGTTTCGAGCAATAGTAGTCTCCACCGCTGTTTTTTAGCAGCTTTTTCTGTAATCTTAATGAAAGAGTGCAATATTCATTGGAAGGAACTTTTCAAAATCTTTATTTTTTACAGTAATTCATGTTTGGGCATACTTCAGTCTTTATTCAGTCATACTTCAAAGAAAGTCGTCAATTCTTATAATACGGATTTCTAGTATTTTCTAAGGACATAAAAATTAGAAATAAATTTATTTACGTTTTATTGAAAAAATACTGATATATTGATTAAAAATGATTTTAATAAGACTAAGTTTTGAGCGAATGAACGACGAATATTTTTTAAATACCTAATTGTACACTATTTAAAATATTGCCTTTGTTTTATTGACATAAATATTTACAAAATTTATAGAAATATTTGCTGATGAGAACAAACAATTGGACTTTTGTCAATTCAACAAGAAGAGAAGGTTTCACAAGGTGGAATTTGAAGCCATGACCTCTAGAGTACTGAACTAGTTGTACTACCCATTACTCACTTTCTAATATATAAATAATATTTATGTTTGTTGATTTATCACCCTCGTGCCATCCACCCTACCAAGGTCACGGCATTGGCAAAACTTAATATATTCAAATCTGAGAGAATGCAGGGATTAAGTAATCAAAATCGTCTAAGTGAAAGCAATTTCGAGGATTTCAAATAACGAGTTGCTACTTAACTGTTGTAAGTTAATCTGTACTACTACGAGACTGGATAAATTATCATAATTCTACAATTAGCATAGTAAATCTAATTGAATTAATTAAATTCAGCCGCCTTCTGTCCTAAGATCATGGTATCTGTAAAATCAATTAGAGCTTTTGATTAGTAAGCCACCTTGTCGGCTCCAAATTCAGGAACGAGTGGAAGATCACGTAATGCTAGATAAATTCAAATCTTATAAAAGACATCCATTAAAGGATTTTCTGCGGTTTGGAATGACGAAGAAACTATCTCGCTGGAAACGTATCGCCGCAAAAGCTATTAAGGAAAAACAGTACTTACAGTCGGAAGGACGTATTGTCAATAGGGACAATAGTCCTGAAGGAGGGCATTAAACAAAGGTAAACAAGGTTCAATTCAAAATTCAGTTGGTACACATGACTTGGACTACCTGTCGTAAGGACTGCTCGAATAGATCCACTTTAGCTGTTCCCAGGGCTGAGTCGGTCGCACTGTTCCAGTGCCCCGGGCGACGGCCTATTAACATCGAGTGTTTATAGTAGCATTAACAACTACAGACGCAGCCGTCTGCGACGAAGACGTGACCGGGACCCCACACATGGATCCGTACATCCTGAGGAAAAATTTCCCCCTCCAGGAGGCCCACGGGGATAAACACGTACTTGGTGAAGTCCTTCAAAAGTGCTGGGTTCCTATTCAAGTATAGTCGGCTTTGGATACGGAATCCATCAGCTGAAAGGGAATTCATTGCGGAAAGCTCCCTGAGCTACTTAAGGCTAAGAAAAAACAGAAAGACTCCCGAACGGAGCTTCCACTGATAAGAGTTTTATTTATCCGAAAGAAAGCAGAAATACCAAGAAGGCCAAAAACTCTTCGGGGCGTTAGCTCTTTACGAGCATCCTAAATAAACTCGCTATTCTACAGGGCGCTCGGGTTCTCGTCCCACCGATGAAATTCTAGCACCGTGCTTGTTCGGGACGATAACGGCCCGGCTAACTGCGAGCTAATTTTAATGAACTTCTGTCACATTTTAATTGTAATGCAAATTGGCTGTGCCTTTTCGGAGTTTTTGATTTATCTCCAACGCACTCGCGTTAGGTCCCACGACTGGGACACAAGGCCTTCTAGAGATGTTAGGGACGGAGTACAAAATGTCTCAAATTTTCAAGTGATTCAAGTTTTATTTCTTCTCCTAAGTTTTAATGAGTTCTCATATCAGTCAAGTTGCGAGGGAAATTAATTCGAAATGAGCGCGAGACCAATTATGGGTATTGCCTCACCGACGGGATGGGGCGTCACGAGCCCCGCGAACTAGACTGGAGGAATTTGTCCGAGGGTTGGGGCTGTCTGCTGAATATGAAGTATTTTTTCAGTTGTTTCAAAGTTAATCAGTGCCAACATTTTGAGACGGTGTTGGCGTATCACCAACACAATTTGTTTTTCTTGAAGTCAGTCCAAATTTGTTCATAATTAAAATCTAGATAATCTTAATTCTTGGGAAAATAATCCTACAGTATAACACGTGGGAGGAAGAAAGTTATAAAACGAATTTCTGTATGAACCAATTAATTATTAACAAGCTTCCATATTGTCTGAAGCTCCTTGGTCTACTGTTCCTCAACCACGCTTTGAATCCTACGCTTGTGTAATGGCCTAATTCAATTAATTTCGCCATATGACGGTGAATGTACTAAGTAAATTTTAAACTTGGTAGTTTTAATTTTAGACTTGTGAACTTTTGGGCCAACAGATTCATTTTTTCATTTTTTCAATCGTGTTCTTAGATCTGTGTTCCAGCCCTGTTTCATAAATTCAGATCTCTCTCTGTCGTTCTTATACAAATTTTATAACATTGATTTTGAAGCTATTTATAATCAAATATAGAATCGAAATTATCATTGTTATAAAATTTTTGCATAAAAGAAGATGAAGTGTATACAATTTGTTTTACTCGTAGTAACAACTTAAGCATAAAAAATATAGAAAACATCAACTTCTTTCTAAAGGTCAGGAAGCGAAATAAGAGGTAAAACCGGTCAAGTGTAAGTTTTACTTGTGGGTTGAGTGTTCTGTACCATCAATCAGACATGGTTTACTTGTCGAGCTAAATTTGATCTAATCCTTTTAGGTAAAATAAAGTTGATCAACGTACTTACTTTTCATATACTACTGATAATTTCCTTTCAATCAAAGCCTCGTCATCGCAATCCAGAATTTTCTAAGTGAGTTTTTCCGAGATCCTAAAGTTTTTAAAAAGAAATGTCTACAAAAGACACAGACATTTTTCGCTTATAGTGCCGTAGTTTCTAATAGGCATATCCGATTTATTTGATACTTACACTAGTGGACAGGAAATTTATCCTGGCAGAAATTTCTCCAAACAATATTTCTATTTCCGACCTAGTTTTTGCGACCTTTAAGTGACGAATGTCCGAGATGCTCAACTTGCCCCGTTGGTGGAGTACGTTGAGTAAGGTAAGGAGTACACCGAATGAAGACACAAATTTAATTAATTAATCGAATATATGAAACGCCGACACTTATCGCAATGAAACTAAAAGTCTTACATTTTCAAAAAGCATTTTATGTCTTTAATTATATCTAGTGACAATTAGTTGACCTTTAAGTAGTATGAGATCAAAAAATTACGATATAGAGACCACAATATGGTCTAAACAATTATTAAAAATTAAAGAAAAAACAACAACAAACAATCCCATTCCGAATTTTTGAAATAAAACTTCGATTATGCAAAAGTTACGCTTTGGGTTTAAATGAGCTTTGAAATTCGAAAATCAATTAAATTTACTAATTATTAACACTCATTTGCCTGTCGTATTATACTTTTGCAATGTTAAAAACTTTCTTTTTCACTTTTGGCTGACAAAGTAAACAAATGGTCTGTGTCGGTTACTTAATCTAGCGGTCGCGTGATGAATCCCTTCCCCCGCACCCCTATTTCCGGGATTTGATGTATTATCTTACGATGTATAGTTTTCAAGATATTTTGATTGCCCAACTTGCTCCTATGATCACAAGCTCCGCTCAACTCTACCGAGATTATTCTATAAGTAGAAGGACAGGAAGACTTTTCCGAAATGTCTTTGAAGTGCTTCAGTGGAACATTTCAAGGAAAATATAGAAATAAAACTTATCTTGATTTTCGATCTGTTAACTTATTTCTTTTTTCACAAATTAAATATTCTCTTCCGAAGGAGTAATAATTCACACGAAATTCCATTAGTCGACCGCAAGAGGACTATTTCCGTAAAACACCATAAAAGCCATGTAAACCCCATCAGAGCCCGCCTGAATTACAATTCAATAAGCCCAACCTTCGATATTTGAATTGGATCGGTTATGACTTCGTCCCGGTATTCCCCAATATCCTTTCCGAGGTTTACCTGTCACGCGTAACATGACGCGAATCTGACAAAATTTAAATGTCTACAGCTCCGTGATATCCTAAAAGCATAGTCAACAGTAGACAGTTTAAACGATACCATCAGGCAGTGGAATATGAAAATAGAATCGCGAACCCTCGCTGCTATTTTCGCCCTCCTAAGCCCACGGTCGAGAACTCGTACTTTTATCTCCTTTTCTTTTCTTAATTCCAGAACATTTCGATTTTGATTGTGCTTTTGTACGCCTGGAGAATAAGCGTCAACTTCAAGCGTTACGGAGAACTGGAGGACGTGTACTATGGTAAGTGACTTTCCTCTGCCGTAACCGTTTTATTGCACAATATCAATAGACGGTAATTCAGGACCTCGTCGCCATTTCATATTTCATGGAATGCCTAAAAAGCCTGGTCTGAGCTGCACCACTCTGCCCCGAGTCATACTTTACGCGCTATAGTCGCGCGCTTTTTGTTGCGAAACGGAAATTTATACTCGCGGTTACACTTTTTACGCACATATTCCCACCCTTGCCCCTAATGTGTTTGTAATATGTAGAGCACGCAAATTGAATTTTTCTATTTGGTTTCGTCTTCTACAGGAGTGCAGATCGCATACTTCGCCATCATTGGGACGCAAATGTCGATGATAGTCCTCAGCATTATGCTAATGTTCGGGATTTACAGGGTAAGTGCTCTTCAAAATTATTTAATTTTTTATAAGGGCTCAGACGGGACGGGTTCACACAATGTCAGATACTATAACTCCTCGGGCGATGACTGTAGAAACCTTTTAGGCGTTTACGACACAATTTTCGAAGTTATATCGTAAAACCTTTTAATAACAATGCGTAAAAAAGCTAACGTTTCCCTACTGTGTGTACAATTGTATCATAAATAAGCAAAATTTCAAGACGAAAAATTCAACCTGAAACAAAGGCGATTGTTAAAAATTATTATTAATGATAATAAGATTTTAGCGAAGGCTGATAAAGCTACCGAAGACTAATTTTTAACAAATTCAAAATTGAGAACAATGCGAATGTATCCAAACTAATTTTCTATTGTTTTTTCGTTGAAATTAAGGCTATCATTTGTAAGAGTAAATTCGTGATATTTTTACAATTTTTTGACTATAGTGATAATGATGATTCTAATTTAAGTAAAAGTATGTAGATAATTATTTAGAGTATCTATTTTATTTCATACATTTTCACAGCTTTTGTAGCTTCATATTTTGAAGTGTTTATCTATCATTTTTGCACCACGATGTTTTTCATTATGTTTAGAAAGTTTTTAAAATTACTTTTTCGTAGTTTGTATTTGCCTTTTTCCAAGTTTAGCGATTTTAAATAAACTTTTAAATAAAATAAGAAATACAGAAATCTATTAATAGGAAGGTTTTGTTAAAATTTTAAAATTCGTAATAGGTAAAGAGGGTGGAAAAACTATAAGGACTGTTTCAAAAATGTCATAAATCGCGACCAATGCAATTTAAAGTCGGTAAACCAGGAACGATTGCGAAAATAGCTTTTCAGTCCTTTTCTAAATTATACATTACTTATAATTAAAAACATGTATTTATTATGATTTAACGAAGTCTATATAAATATGAATTGTGGCCGTTAAACAAAGGCAACAAGAAAATAGACCTTTGGCTTAACTTTTGCATTTTCTTTAATAATCGAGTTTTTATCTCAAATATAACAAAAAGGAATAAAGCTGCACGTTATAGCCTATGATTAATTGTACCCATTTTTAAGCTTTATACAAAAGAAGTTACAACGGTCCTCGTGATATTTTTCTTAGCAAGTCGAGTGTGAAAAAAGCGGATCCGTGTTTCGAAAAGGGGCTTAAGGGTGTGAAGAAAAAAATATGTAAATTTTAGTTATAATTCTTTCTGCTCAGGTTCATTATGAAAAATGTATGCTGATTTATATTGGATTTAATTTAGTGTTGTAATGTAACGTAACTTTAAAATATTTCAGCAAGTCAGGAAGTCAAAAAATTGTTTATCAGCAAGATTCACTCAAATTAAGGTTTATTCTATGAAATACAGAAAGACGGGTCAACTCTTTTCCAATCAAAAATATGACACAGTGCGCTCAGTGAATATCTGTCCTTATTTTACTCGCGAATTTATACGAATTAAATAGCACGATTTACATGTCCAATAGAATATGAGGTTTCATAAGAATGCAGACTAAAGGACTTGCATTTCTAGAAAAGCTAATTCCTTTATTCCTAAGAATCATCGGCAAAATTTTTGACTTTGTACTTGTAGGTCAAAGTTTAGCTTTGTCATTTGTAACTGACTTAAGAAAGCACTTAATATCTTTGGATTATTAAGTCTCAATTTCTTTGCTTTAGGAAATCAAACAAGCCAAAAATACCATTCAGAAATATTTCTAAAGCAAAAATACTTTGGAATTGATAAATTCTTAGAAATCATTTCCATAACTTCAGTCCCCTTTCCAATATGTCACATGTTTTTAATTTTTCGGGAGAATTTTATAGCATTTCAAATCGTTTTTTATGTCCAACAAAATGTTCGCTTGTAGCATTTCAATCACAAAATTAAATTAAAAATGTTTCCTTTAGCTTCCTGTCTCAGAGTTTTAAATTCTTATGAAAAGCAGGCGAAAAAACAACGATATAAGTTAATTACTTAATCCGAGTTCAATAGGTATTATGAAATTTTTTTATATGTAGGCGGTATATAAGTCATCGCGTTTAATTTCTTCTCAACGCATTTTAAAAGGCCCCTTCCTCAGACAAGAATCTAAGCCTTCTCCCGAGACATAACTAACATAGAAGGTAAAGTTTCTTTCTGGCCTTTTGAAAATGAAGCCTGCTATTAAAAGCACAAAAAACCATCCTGTGCAAAATAACCTTCACTTCGGCGTTTGTCCATCATTCATGAAGTTCATAAAAATTCTGGCTCCCTTCCCCCACGGCCTTTGTCTTCTACCTAAAAAGATAAAGCTTAATCTGCTGTACGAATATATTAATTTTGATATTGCCCAGCTCTGACCACCCGCCATTTTGATTTGTTTAAGGAGTTCCCGGCTAGAACCGCTAGATCTACGTCCCTCGATGAGTTTAAAAACTAAGTTCTCTGCCTATGAATATGTAACGAACCTTTTTGCTCGACCGACTTGCGTATGTAAAAACTGAAGGAGTATTATTAATTTGGTCATTCATCAAAAGGTAGCAGCAAGAGTAAAAACCTTAGAACGACAGCCGCAGTATGGCTAATGTTTCATCTGCCACCATCTGGAAAACAAACAAATTGGGGATTCCCCGACAAGAAGCGTTAATTCTCCTCCAACCATGACAATGGTGCTAGCAGGAAAAACGCAAACGCTTCACTTTAATGGAAAATTAATGAGGCCACTTCAAAGGGGATATGAAGTGGTTTCACTCCAGTGGGGGCGTAAGATACCCAGTTTCCCAAGTCCTCAGATTTTTGAATTGCTGGCTTACAAAGGCCCAAGCGGCCGTCAAATCACATGTGGATCCTTCCTGCGGCTTAGACCTGTGCACGTGAAATCCCCGGGGACCGGCGGTTTACATTTGCAGGTCGAATTGAGATACAAATGGCTCTGATAAGTAAATAAGCGACTTGAATTCTACTAAAAGGCAGATTCTGAAGTGCCTGCATTTGTAGACTGTCGCATGGAACTTCACTCCTATCTCCCAGCCCTAATTGACTTCCGTCCCCAGAAATTTCTCAAGCAAATACAGAAAGAGCTCGCCAGATGATTGATAAATAAAAGGTATGAGGTTGCTCTTCTTAAGATCTTTTTTTTTTTTGAAGAAAAAAGAAAAAAGAAGTAATGAACGAAATTTGCGAAAATATTTGAAGTCCTTCATCCGCGATGGGTTCACCATAAAAGCGGGTGGAGGCTTGTTTTCTTATGGCCGCCACTCTGATGAAGACCTACATCATAATCGCCGTGCGCTCTCAAAAGAATGCAAATCATGGCGTGTTTCTTTGGTTTTCTTCTAGTTCTCCTCCGTTGCGCCACTTACCGTCCGTCTGTTTGTCCGTGCCGAGACTCCACGGCATGAATGTGAAATGTTGTTTTCTCGCGTGTTATTAATTCAAGCGCACTTTGTTACCTCCGTCTAGCTCATTTCTGCACGAGATTCGAATGTTGTTTTCTTTTGCCAGAGAAGTAATTTGTTTTGCTTTGTTTACGAAATCGAAATTAAATGCTCCTTCAAGGGGCAGCTGCCCGGTCTGCATCGTTTAAGGAAACATTTTAATGCTTTTTAAGGTTCTCAAGGATGAGGCTTTTTAAAAAATACAGACTGCGAGCACTCGAATTGCGTATCGGCGTGCCAGGAAAGAGAAACGGAAGAAGTGAATTTCCAAAATCTACGTTTCCGGTAAAATTTAAATATGTCTTTAAATGTGACGTTTTCTTTATAAACTTGCAATTATTCGTTAACGAGGGAGATCCACTAAGTTAAAAGTAATATTGTTAACCAGTCTTATGATATGATATGGTAGTAGATGTTCAATAATATATAGAACCGTAAAGAGGTCCTACTATGCTCCACATTTGGAAAAAATGTATTAAAAGAAAAACACTTTATTTTAAAGCTCTTTTTAAATGCATACCGATAGAATAACTCCTCGCCCGCCATAGTTCTATGATTAATAAAAGCTGCATCGTTGAATACATATATAAAACTTTGATTGAGGAGCAATGTTACCCAGCCTTCGGGAAACATTGCTCTTACAATTATTTCGGTTAGAAACTGATACAATTTTTAAGATTGGAGCCAAGAAAACAGCGTTCAACTGTAACTATGTCCCAATAGATGCCTGAAGACCGTACTGGTGGTCAAGTCAAGAGGTGTAAAAAATAATGAAAAACGAAATTAATCAATGAAATTTTTTATTGGAACATATCGTAGTAAACTCTTTATTGCTATTATTATTATTATTATATGTACATCATGGGCGTAGGGATCGTGAAGACAATCTCTGATAAATGTTGCGTACAAGCTTCTTCACACTTGTGCCGTTGGATAGTTTCATTAGATCAAGGAAGCAATCTCCGGACCCCTACGACCATTTTAAATTTGCACTACGTTCCTTCTGACGAAATAAGTCCTCATTTATGATGTTTCTTCGTGTAGTTTCCTTAATAAATGTGAGTACAAAGTTGCTCTGAGTTCATAGCGTAATTGATATATAAGAAATATTACAGGAGCAAAGTTACAATGTTATATTCAGAGATGGAAGTAACTTTTGTAGGAAAAAGAATGATCTATGCACTACATGCGATTTAAAAGGACGTATGCCAAAAGGAAAATATGGCCGTTTGACAATTTGACTATTCAGTATTGTTAATATGATTATATACGAATATGAATTACTTCAAGAAAATTAATTTCTCTGCCAAATAATCTGTTTCCATAAATGGAGCGTAGTTACCCTTATAGGAGCAAAGTAGCAACATTTTACGGTATATAATAACGACTAAATAAAGAAATTACCTCCTGTCCTGATACATTTAGCCAGAAAACTGAATAGAGTATCTTAATTTATTTGCCAATACTAAAGCAGGAATTAATTAGAATACTACTTTACAACTCATAAGTTCAAAGCATTTAAATTTAATTTACAGTCAATATGAAAAGCTTAAAAGAGCATGTGTTCGGATTCATGTATAGCATTTATAGTACTATTAGAAAGCCCTCTTTCACAGCGCATTTTTCAATAAAAGGGAGTTAAAATTAGCAGTTTAGTCCTTGTGCTTTTCTTGAAAATGTGATGTAATGCAGCATTACATTTACCAAATTAAAAATCTATAGGATAAATTTTATGTAAATCATATATCACTGGTTTATAATTAAAACCAATACAATGTTATTGTACTGCTTAATACAATTTTGCTGTTTCTTTTTCCTTTATGTTCTTTTATTATAATATTTTAAATAATGTTTTTTAATAGGAATTAGTAAAATAAGAAGTAAATAAAGAACATTTGGTATTTATAGAGCAAACGGATATTTTTTATAAACGGTCCTTTAAAAATATATTGAACTCTAATTTATATAATAAATATCAAAGCAAGAACATATTCGAAAATAACAATGCTTCAGTTACTTGTAATTGAAACACAAACAACAAAAGAGAATTTAATTCAGTGTCTATTGTTATTTAATTTGCAGCTTTTGTTATTTAATTTATTTCTTCTTAGGCTTATTTGTTTAATTATCTTTATTAATTGTTGATATATAGACGTACTGGTTGCTTATATACTCTGTGTGGCTAACCCTCAACTCATTTCGTCATTTCAACTATCACGACCGCAATATTGTAAGTGATATTTCTACAAAAATTTAATAAATAGGTATATTCGAATGTTTTGTATAAATAAAGACATGTTGTTTTTCACTATTGACGTGTATTTTTATAATTCTTAAAGTTTTTTAATCCAAAATCAGTCTTAAGAGTAATAATCATCTATTTCGATCGCAGGAAGTGAGTTAAGGTTTAATTGTGTTTACTGTAGTGCCTACAACGTTACATAAACAGTTCCTCTTATTCGTATTTATATTTTTATTTTTATTTATGCCTAATTTTAAAATTGAATAATATTACTTAATTTTGTTCTTAAATTGTTTCTCAACATCGCATATAATCTTCAGGTTACTGAAATTTCCAAATGCAGTTCTTCCAATTCTTCTTAAAAACCGACTATTTTTTCGTTGAGTACCTTTAGTTCCAAAATAAATGCCCTTGTTCGCTTTTTAAATCCAACACTCTGTTAAAACTTCAGTGAAATGTTGCCCATGGAATTAAATTTTAACTGACTTTTTGTTATTGTATAAAAGGTTGATCAATTTTGTTTGTAATTTCTAAAATTGTACATACACTTTATCGCCTTCTTTGCTTTATTGCTTTTTTTTCTAAATAAATTTGTTAATTTTACGCCGGAAAGCAATGTACGCTTAATTATTTAAATCACTGCATGCGGTGTAAAACAAAGTCCAAGGCAGAGATCCTTCTAAGCTAAACTCGAAAACGACGACGCAGATTTTAATGTGGTTTTTGCTTTTCATTGTTTGCTCTTGGAGCAAAGTTGAGATGTTAAAAGTTTAATTTCTAATAAAAGGTAGTCATGCAGTATAAATAAATGCGCAAAAAGCTGAAGAGTCTCCGGGCAACACTATAGGCGAATTGATTATCACGGTTAACCTACTGTGATATAATCCTAAGGCAAATACCGTCTTTGTTTTAGTTTATACACGTGGGTGTATAATTAAGAGAAAAGAGTACAAATCTTTGCTTCCGTGCTCTGTGTTGGATTTTTTATTTAACTTCATAAAGATAAAATGGCATGTTCATAATCTTAACTGAATAATAAAAGTTTTCAGCTTTCAGGAAACTTCTAAGTTAGGTCCTTAAGTGAGTACAAATTTTGGTACCTTATAAGGCTCAAACAGGGAACATTTTAAGTTTTACTCAATCATAAATTTCTACGAAAAGCACTACAAGTGTATTTTCGTACCCTTTCCAAAATGCCAAAGAGTAATTAAATTTAGAGTAGTATCTAACATTTTGTTTTTGTTTCTTATGAGGAAGCACTTTAACATAAGACTGCCTACGTTTTTGTTCGTTTTTTGTTTTTTTTGAGAAATACGCGTGAAAGGCCACGATGGAGATATTTGATATACTGAAATATTTTTCTGCATCAGTTCTTGAAGTTAATTTCCTAAATTCCCTAGACGCACTTCACGCTTGGATTCCGTTGAAACACTAACAAATTGAAAATTCCCAGTGAGAATGCCTGCATATGAAATCGCTTGAAAAATTTCCATTAGGAGCAACTTTTCGAAAGCAAACGGTCGAGGGCCGCCTCATAAATTTCCTTCAGAAAATGCGTTGAGAATTTACGTAAAACAAAACAAAAAAAAAAAAACTTTGTCGAAGTCTAGTGAAAATTAATTCTGTAAAGAGAAGGAGAAAGAATAGAAAAAACAAAAGACGAATCTCTAATGAAACTGGGAATTTGTTTTATTTATTTTTTCAGGAAAATCCCGGATTGGTAGTGCCTTGGATAATTGGATTTATCACATTTATGGCATTAGAAGCAGTCGCTATGGTGTATTCGAACGTCCTGCGGGACCATGTAAATAAGGTAGGTAGGTACATATATGCCTTTCAGCATGTGTCCATTATCCCCATTGTCTGTCCCCTCCATCCTACCCTCAAGTTTGCACAGCAGGGACTTCTCGAATTGTATAATAAAAGTAAAACAGACGAGCAGACCAGCCCATGACCCTCTTGTCCATGAAATTCATGGGACGGCAGTGGTCGTTCGATTCCTATATGCTCTTAAATATCGAAATTGGGACTATCCAGGGGATCGGGCTTTTGGTGGATTGCGCTCGTCAGGTATCCACCAATCGCTCACAGCTCACAAAAGTTTCAGGCATAGACATAATCATGTTAAACACGAACAGCATAAATAAATAATTCATGAGGCCGTCACCAAGGTACCTCCCTGCACCGCCTAGAGAATGTCCTTGGCCTTAACGGAAGTAATGAACCTAACCCTTGTACCTTTCGGATTACGTTTCGTGATCTGGAAGTACTCCCTCCTGTGCATTGATCCAGGTTGACGGTTTGGCGGATATTACTTCTGCTGGAACTTCGGAGCCCAGGTACTAATTGGGTTCTTTCCCATTTCAAAATCCAGTCTTTGAAATAATTCTTTTTTTTTGGAAATTACCCGGCATGGAAATAATGAGAAAATTCTTTAAAAATTTGAGTTCAAATTAAATTCTTGCTAGCATTAAAGAAAATTGCCTCTGATTCCTGCGGTCTTTGTAGCTACATAGTTGTAATTTTGCAGTACATTTCAACTTTTGTCCGGGTAAAACGTGAATGGAATGTTGTGAACTTCATAGAATCTTGTTTAATAGAGCGCGGTACTTATCTGATCGCAAAGAGTGCACAAAAACCACAGTTTACGGGAAAATTTCAGCAATTTTGTAAAAATGTTCTTCCGCCCAATTGCAATGCATAAAAAATAATGTGTTGTTTAAAATACCAATTTTCGTGTTAATATTTTGTACTTTTCGATGCATTAATTAGTAAATCTTTATAGGGTATTTATGTCGAAAATTCAGAGATTATGAAAATTGACAGACACTTGTAGTTGCATATTCGGTTTTTAATAATTACAATACTTTTGATAAATAAATCGACGTTCTGTTGTAGTATTATACTGTTCAATTTTATGGCACTTTGAAATACGATGAATATTCATTTCCATATTCAGATTTTTCCGATTTTATTAAGTATTGATTATTTTATTGGTGATTAAATGCCTAATTAAATCATTTTGAAAAGCATTTTTTGCGGCCGATTTTACTTCACTTCACTTTATGATTTCCGAGTAATGTTGTCCAATTAAAAGTGCACATGGACTTTACACATGAAAACATATTTTTAATAAATTACATATAAGGCATTTATTTTGAAAGTGGCATAAGTCAATTATTATTTCATATTATTTTGACCTTTTTTGATATGTAGAAGGTAAAAATATGTGAAATGGAAAGTTTTTTTTAAAATTTGACTTATGCCACTTTCAAAATAAATGGCTCATATACACTTTTCAACAAAAATTCGAAGAATTTTCTAGTTAAAACTCCAGAGTTCACTAGAATTGTATTGAGGCGAAATATTACTTAATGATAAATTAATTTGTTTAACAGTTTTTTTCTACATCGCGTCCTGTGAAGAAGATCAACTTACGATAAAATTTGAAAAATACCTCTTCTTTGAAATGGTTAAGTATAATTTTTACTTTGTTTTTTATTCAGAAAGTTTTGGCCAAAAGTTTAATTTTTGTCGAGATTCATTTGGAGTTTGTTTGTAAAAGTTCAAGAAGTATATAAATTGATATTTGTATGAATACAAAATTGCCCAAAACTCCCAGCCAAGAAATGTAGGTAAAAACTGATGAACTTTGGAAAAACTAGATTTTTTCTTATGGTAATATATAAGAAGAGAATTTAAAATAGTTATAGGCTCAGAAATGGGTCACGGAGACCCTAGAAATATTTCAGATCAATGTCACTTTCAAAGATTTGATTTTATATACCTGAGATCGTTTTAAATACAAATTAGGATCCTAAGAAAAGGTAAAGGTCGGTGCTAAGGTCAGACGTGGTAGCTTTTGTTAGGATGAATGTTACTATAGTTGTAGGGGTTAAACGAGCACTATTTTTATTTGTGATCTATTTCGTAGTTTAAAAGAAAAGAAGTAGGTATTTTTCACTATATTACCTTTTATTAAACCTATTATTTTATCTGTTATTTTATTATTTAATTTATTGTTTTTTTGTGTAATTTAAAAGGCATTGATATGGGACAGAAAAACGAGACTTCAATTTTTTATTTCACAAACGTTCGTTATAATGTTTTTATTTTATAATTTTTGTATGACAATGTTTTCCTTAAAATATAAATTCTCTGAAATTCTGAAAAATCTTTGTTAAAAATGGGTATTTTAGAAAAAATTCTGAAAGTTTCCAAAAATAATGTCTTAGAAACGTACGTTTGGAACGTGGATATCCTAAAAAAATATTATTGTATGTTATCTTACAAGCTTTTTGTTTAGTGCGACGTAGACCGCTTAAATTATCTTGATTTTTCGTTGAGATATTTTAACTCAAAGCCGCTCGAATCTGATAGATCCAATATATTAAAAAAAATTGATTTAAACAGATTTTTAGGATCATTAGTTTTAGATGCAAGTTTTATTTAGAAGAATTGAGAACAGTGCAAAAGTCATTTATTGCTTCTTTATATTTTCAAAAGTTCTATGGAACCTTTTCAATGACCAGACTAACGTACAGACGATGACAAAAATGTTCTCCAGACTATTAAACGTGGGTATAATAGAATTTTATTTAAAATCCTGGGTAATTTTTTTATGACGTCCCGAGTGATCCCCATGAAGCGTTCCTTTTTACTTGAATCCTTTGCAATCTAAAAGAATAGACGTCGCATGGAAAACTAATTGGCTTTTCATTTATCCATCTTTTCAGCAATTCGACGCTATGTGCAAAGCGGAAGTGGCCTTTTTTATCGCTAGAGCTTTTATAAACGTAAGTAGTCCGTCGGATTATGTCGACAAAGCGGCTCGCCGCGCCATCCCTCCATGTCCCTTATTTAAAAGAAAAAACACCCAGTAGCGTAATGCGGGTTATTCTGCACAATTTTGCAGCACTAATTAATTATAATAATTGACTGTGGAAAATTAACTTTTGTGGGCAGAACATATTCGCTTCGAACACGAACTCTGAGGAGCTGGCAGGTAACGTGTCTCCGCAGAGATTTAATTAAAATGCAAATTACCCTGCATGCGCTATTTGGGAAACTCACCTGAATATTTCCAAGGAGTTAGGATTTTAGGGCCAAACACGTCGTACGTGCATGTGAGAAAAACTCGGGATAACAAGTCGGTTTAGATAGTGTCTTAGAGTATTATACGACGTTATAAAAATGAATTGATATTACCCAGCAGATTGGCTGGTTTAACTACGTTACGTGACTACAAAGTCTGCAAGTAAAATTTAGACGTGTCTAGTTTGGATTTTTGTACCCTTTTAGGCTGGAAAAAATTTAAATTTTAAAATATACGTATATCATCATCATTATAATCTGAAAGGGTCACTCTAATGTACGAACAGGAAAAACCGGATAATTTAAAAAATATGATTAATAATTCGACTTAGTTTCTTCTTTGTACTAATTCTAATCAGTACAGAGAAATAATTATATTTGTGTTTCATTTAGTTTAGTAGTAGTACGTAATGTGATTTTTTTTTCAAATTAGGTATTTTAATTTAATTCAAAATGACAGCCATTTGAAAAATCTCTTTTTGAAATTATTTTTTAGTTTATTCATAATGAATTTATATCTCTAGTTCAGGATATAGGTAAGACTGTGCAGAATGTTGTGGTATTATTTAAACTTGAGTAATTATCATATCAGCTGAAAAATATATTCTTCAGAAAAACGTGGCTAAGATGAGTGCTCTTTGAAAATTATTTACTAAAAATTTCTAAAACATAATTTATGTATTTCTATATCCCAAATAAGTTTAAGAAATGATGCCTTGGATAATGTCTCTCAAGATGCTTTGAAATTTTTATATAGATTTGTATACCTCTGCCAATCCTCTGCACCATTTGCGTTAAGAAATATTGTTGCCTTTTAAACTTTTATTCGATTTTTCGACTATTCTGAAAACCATAAAATTTAGAGAAAGCACTTTCTAGAGTTTAGACGTTGGTCATAAGTGTACTGAAGCTGTACACAAAATTCAAACGTAAATTGTCGTGTGGGACTTGGAATATCAGGGCAGAATATTTAAAAACATCGTTTAGAGAAAACAACGGCCTAAGCTTGACGTCCTGAAGTTTGGGAAAGCAAAAAAAGTAAGAGAATTTTGCAAACATGTAAAAGTGGAACTTTTTTAAGTGAAGGATAATAAAAATTAAGATATAATAGGAATTTTACTTTACTACAGTTACCTTAATGACCTTTTCATTTACCTCTGTCTACTTAATGCACCTATATCCATGGGAAAGGTGTAATGGATAATGAGATACGCCTGTATTGGATCCACTAACCGATTCGGAATGGGCCTGCCCAGGTGGAAAGCAATCAATAAGCATCAGTTTCAGACAGAAAAAGCGCATTAATAATGGATAAGAGCATACGCGATTTGTCAAAGAGCCGAGAAATACTGTCGACCGCATATATACCGTTATATGGTCATAACCCATTCGCAGTTTTGTACCTCCACAAATTCAATTAAAATTAAAATTCATTGATCATCCAGCGGAATGTCTGAATGCAAAGTAAAAAATATCATCGCAACATCCCATATGCACCCTAGAAAATTGAATGGATGTCAATTCGCGCTCGCGAAAATAGTGAAAAATAGTCGCGCAATTTTCGCGTGAAAAGCAATAAACTCTAGCAGGTGTGAAAATGAATGAAATTGGATGGCACCCAGGGGAAAAAAAATGATTGAAATATAGTCGACGTGGAAACTCAAATCCAGTGGTCATGACCTAAGTCCATTTCAATCATCAATAGTAATTTTTAATGTAAACAGAAAGTATTTCCTCTCGTCGCATTGCAGTTGTAAATATTCACGATGATCCTTAAACTAGTATCTTTGATTTATTACATTTCAAGAGTTGCATCTTAGAGGACCACCTTCGGGGTTATCTTGCGGCGAAATTCTATTCACAGATTTTATTATGAATTTGTTTACCCAAAAGAAGAGAGTGCAATTCTCTGCGGGATAGAATCCTTTTCAAGACATTTTATTCAACATTAAGCTCCTGCTTCCATCTTGATATTGCTTTCTTTTCATAGTTTACGGCGGTCTGACAAAAATGCATTTACTTAGAACCGTGCACAGGAAAAGCTGTTGTCCCTGGGAAGATGCTTCCCGTAGCTTTCAGTGGACAATAAACTGAGTGCCAGGACTAGAAGTGGAACACGGGATATGGAAGTAGAAAAAATTGTAATTCAAGTTTCCCCGTTGGAGCGCGAGGGCGTGAAAATTTTTAGATCGAGCAAATTTTTAGTAAATCTTTTCTTCAAGTAGAGGTTTTCAGAATTTGAGAAAATATTTACTACATATGTATAATAACTATCAATAGGTATATTTCAAAAAGTACCACCTTATAGGAGTTAAAATGGCCATATCAAATAAAGCACACCATGCTATTCACTGATTTCCTAAAATCTGGTTATCAATACTTCTGTATTTTTTTTATACACGTGAACGTATAACTTTGTGATGGATTCATCGATTTTGATGATTCTCCTTCTGTTTTGAAAAAAAAACATATATCACTTCATGGGTACGTATTCAGTTTTTAAAAATAGATTTAATAGTTTGGGTAATAAATTATAAAAATGTTGAAATCTTCCTTTTTGTCCGTTGTGTCTCTTCCAAGAATATGCAATAATTCCTGGCGAATTTTCACTGTGAGATAGCTCTCATTTATTTACATATCCGTCCGTCTGTTATCTATCCTAACAAAGCTAGTCAAAATTGATAATTGCGAAAGTAATCGCGCCTAGAGTTTTATACACTCAAAATAATTTTGTTGTCTTTTTGACATATTAAGAATCTAAGATTAAATTTTATTTATGTAAGTTCTAAAAAATAACATTGTGCATCTTTTCTTCAAGCTTAAACTTTCATCATCCTTTTAAAATTACAGCACTTTGTAAATAAAATACGTTTAACCGATTTGCATCATTTGACTAAATCCGAAAATGGGCTTGTATCAGGGAACAATTTTTTGTGATAAAAAATTTAAATGCATTCAAATCTATTAAAGCGTATTTTAATCGATTTCTTACCTAACCTGTAGCGATTTATATCAGTTGCTAAGAAGCAACAAAGTGTAATTTTTGTTTTAGTGCAATGAATTTCTTCCTACGGAAAAATTCGGAGGTAATAATTACTGTCGGTCGGTCGCTGTAAAGATAATTTATATATTTTGGCAGAATATTCCTAGGATTTTGGCCCAGGGAAATTTTGTGGAATATTCCGCCATTTGATGCAAATGGGTTGCTAATAAGTGGGAGAAAACAGATCATGGAATCCAAAAGGCTAATCGTATCAACTTAAATATCCTAATGAATTAATCACTTCTGAAGACTCATGACATGAAATCACATAAATCTAGACACGTGAATCCATCTTGCTGTAGTCGTATTAATATCAAAATCCATAAACGATATCAACTGATGTGGAAATTATTAATGTCCATTGGAAAAATTTTCGATCCAGAATTCCTCAATATGATACACTTTTGGAGAAGAAATCACGATGACAAAACAAAACCCTAAACCCTAAACCAATTTTTGGTACAACAAAATATGGAATCTACGACTCGAGACAAGTCCACGTATTTGTTGGAAGTATTCTCGGACCAATAGATCTTTAACTTTTAAAAGAATTACCTTTTAATGGATTAGAAAGTGGAAAGAGGAAAGAATTTTCCAACTTTCTAGAAAGAATCTTTGAGTTTCAAACTCACCCCGGATACATTTAGAATTCATAAAATTCTAACAAGTATTCGAATTTCCAAGAAATCAGAACAAAAAAACAACTTCCTATAGCCGTTCTAATCTTCTTCTCAAGGATACCAGGAGGGAGGAAATGAAAGGACGAAAATCTCCAAAGTTTCCGCCACAATAGCCCACTTGGATCAGTCATGAGACTTGACCGATTTACTTAGTCCATTGAAGGTGAGCCAGAAAGTTATTTCCATCCCTGTTGACGTCCCACTTCGGCAGGGAAACGCAGATACAACTGGAGAGGCGCCGATATTAATAAGTCGTCAAGATGCTGGCGCTTCCTTGACGAGATCATCGTGCCCAATAAGTCAAACTTATCTCCGGCCGACGTACATCCAATAAATCTTGATTAGGCACGCAATATGTCGGATTGTTTTTCTCAAAGAAGTTCCCGCTGAGAAGTTGATCGGGCAGGAGGGCGGGATAGGGGAAAGCACAGCAGGAATCGCGTTGACGAGAAAATTTTCATTGGAAAACAACTTGGAATTTTCCGACTTTCATCTTGCAGCCGTTCCTACATGCGCTACTCCAGACTAGTAAGCCGTACTTGTGCTGGGGTGTGCAGGCACAACTCACAACACTAGCTCGTGCAAAGGTGTGCAGATAGGGCTCCACTATTTGCTAAGAGGTGTTTTCCACTATTACTTTCTTTCTAGGAAACCATGAATTATGTTGCTCTGCACTTAATGGATTACCTGCGCCAGAAGGTTGTGGCTTCCGCAGAGTTTGGCGTGTAATCCAGCCGCCTTTCATCTGCTCGCAGTAGCAAACAACAAACAGAAGCGGTTTCATATTATTTATTTATTTTTTGTGTATTCTTCAACTTGACGCATGTGACCTGGCAGTAACATAACAGGGAATATTATTAATTATTTAAGTCACAATTATGTCGTATTTGGCCTTTGCTGATCCACTCTTTTGTGGCATTTATGAAAAGTTATAGCTTCCATTAAAATTGCAAACACTGAGACTGAGTGGGAAAACGTTATTATATCAATAAATACGGTTCAAGAGGTATAAGATATTTCATTGGTATATACAATATAACATCCAACAGACGATGTGGGAACTACAATAATGAACAATATGTGCCAAAATCGCACCTATGATTCAGTCGCTTATACAAATTATAACTTCACAGTTTGTAACATGCATATAACTAATATTTACAACACGATTATAACATTCAAAAATAAGTTTCCCTATAAACTCTGAAAATGGAAACAAAACGTCTAGTAAGTTCAGATTTTCGAGAAAAGATAAATCAAAATCGTAGAGGTTGTGTACGAAATAGACCCTATACTATTACTAAAAATAATAAATTCCATAGCACCTTTGTAAATTAATAAAAAAACAAATAAAATTAAAATTTGTAAATATCCTATTGAGCGATTATTCCTAGTAATTTGGAAATTAGACTGATTCTAAATCGTGCTTTGAAAAACCATAAGTTTCTTATATATTTAAGTTTTTAAAAAACGTACAATAGAAGAATGTAAAATCTTTTGTTTTATTTAAGGAGTTTAGTATTAAACTTTTATTTAAACTACATATAGATTTTATATCATTGTATTTTTTTTAAATTTGAAAATTTGCTTTTTCACTTTCTATATTTAATTTTTCCTAAAACTGGGACTATTCGAATAAATATTGTTTTATCAATTACATTTTCGGATAAAAGTTTTTGGTAACCATAGCAAATTGTAACAATTCCAAACTCGGATTCCTTTAAAAACTCAACACTAATATTAATTATAAACTTTCCTACAATTTTCTTTGCAAAATACGTGCTTCAAAACCAAATATTCCGTCTAGTCTAAATTGATGAAATATTTTTACTTTATTTTTAAAAGAGGTGAATCGAGCCCCAACATTTTTTCCTTGGGTCATGTGGGGTATCGTTTGAAAGGGCTACATCTAAAGACCTCAAAACTATTTTATAGCTATAGCTCAAATGTGCGAAAAACAGTACCAGCCGGTATCTCCTAGGTTTCCCAAGCTAAAATTTTGATACTACCAGTAGTAGTTATTGACTCATGTTGTTATCCAGGAAACTGCTACTTTTTTGTAAGTCTAGTAGTTGCAAAAAAAAAAAAATATTTTATAAAATAATGTTTAGTTACTTTTCTGATAATTGTTTCAGAAATGAATGCAAGTAAATATAATTATTTTTGTATTTGTAACACTTCAGGTAGGTACATAACTACTTTACACATAAAATTTTAGTACTGAACCCTCTTTGCGCAAAACCGACTCGTAGTTGACCGGTTTTCTTTTAATAAATCATAAGACTTCGTTCATCAACTGCACAAAGTTTCCCTTTTGTTATAAATGTAAATAGATCACCTACATACAGGTATGTTGTACAGGTCAAAAGAAATTTTATATCCAACAAAAATGGATAATTTATTACCAAATGAAATTATCAAATTCATTTTACCATATTCTGTCTATGTCTTTAAGATTTTATAACTTTCAGGCAATTTATGAAAAATGGGATAGTTTGAATAAACTCCACAGCGATGGAGCGATGTGAAAATAAAGAATAACGTAATGTTTAAAAAGAAATGATTAATTGCAATTTTGATGAAGTGATTTGTGGATATGAGCACGAATGTTGGTGAATTATTTCTTATTATTACTTATGTATCAAATAAAATGCAATACTTATCTTTATTGAAAATCCAAACGTTGGACGGTTTTTATTTTTGTTTATCTAAAAAATTTAATTTTCTATATATTAGGTTTTAAGCAGTTTGAGTTTAAGTAACTACACTCATCAAAAGAATATTTTCTTAATTCATTAAGTATACAGCTCTATCAATAAAGCTTTGTGAAAATCAATTAATTAAAACTAGTATAAGAACAGACTTAGAAAAAACAATCTGGTTTTAAAATCATGCATTATAAATTAAACTTCACCTACTACTGCAACTTTTGTAAGCAAAACAAATCTTTGAATCAGTGAATTTGTTTTATTTGAAACAGTAAAAGACAAGATTAAGAAAATATTGATATTTGGTATTCGGAGGTATTGATCAGGGCGAGTTGGTCTGGATCTTTCGCATTCTCGAAGACGTGCCTGACGCAGTTCGTGATCCACCACATGCTTATATACAGGAAGTACGAGATAGCATGCGATATCGTGAAGTGGTCTTCGTTGCTAAGGATGTCGAATAGCCAAAGGGCAAATTCGAGCACAAAACAGATTATCTGCACTGACAACCAAGGTACCATAGACTTTGGAGATGCCTAAATGAAAACGCATAAAAGTACTGTGAATAGTCCAATTTTAGAATAAAAGTTGTACGTTTTATTTCACTCACCGTACTTATTCCTATGAAGAGCAGAAGGTTGGCTTTGACCATGAACCCAGAAGCAACCAGATGTGCGTTGCGTCGAATTATAAAAGGAAGTACTTTAAAACGACGGGTTCTGAATGTTGAGAAATCTTTACAACCTTGGCAAGTCGTTACGAACTCGAATAAACTCAACATCTAGTAAGGACAAAGTAATTGTTTCATATGCTATTGATACTAAAAGTTCTGTCCAATGCAAAAAATAATTATATTCATTCAGTTTTAACTTTTCTTCAATAGTTTTATAGTAGACGTTACATTATTTAGTTTTGGATGGGGTTTGTGTTTAGCACCCCAATTTTAGACTACAAAAATATTTACTATAGCAAATCACCTGCTAAGTGGAGGCTGTTTCTCAATTCAAATTGAAAATATTTTTAACCTAATGCGCAATTTAAATTTTTATTGTTATTCGAATTTTTTCGTTTCAAAGCTTTAAAAATAATATTACATGCTACCCTTTAAATTGTGTCATATTTTCTGTGTTAAAGTGGAAATAAAAATCAATAGAAATATTATAAATTAATGATATTAGGAATTTTTTGTTACCTTTGAGCTATAAGGTAAAATATGAGAGTTGTGTTTTGATACTTTACTAAAAGTAAGGATTAAAATCCTTTTGTATACCCTTTCTAAACAATATAAAAAACTCAGGAAACTGGAACACCAAACGTCGATTTTTAATTTTGTGTTATGATATCACATATATTAATTTTCTGTTATGATAGCATCTTAAGGCGCAGAAAAAGAGCAACTTACGAATCCCACGGCACTGCTGACTAGGACCGTCCAATAAATCAAAGGAAAAAACTCCGGTTTGCACGGGGACATCCAAAGGAAGCAATCATAAATCGCCTTGGCGCTGTACGCCTTCAGATTCCAAATGGTGAAAGACGTGCAGGGTCCGCTCAGGTCCGCGTGCCGGCACATGCTCTTCATGAAGTACCTCAGCTTGAACATCTTTTGGTAAATAACCCCTGAAGTTGAAGGAATAATACGAATAATGTCGGATAATTTAAAGACGGCTGGAAGCGCACTCTCCGGATAGGTTTATGAAACATAAAGACGGACAATTTTCACTTTAAAGTAGTTTGGGGAAATGGGACAAAGGCAAAACATCTACAGACGAAAATTTTCTTAATCTGAAACGAATAAGTCGGGGAAGAAATGACAGGAGACACAAAGCAATTTTGGTTTAGACCCTGACCACCTCAGGGCTGGTGCAATAATTAACTCGGATCAGGCTGCTTTAATCAACAGTCTAGCAATGTTTTAGCCGTCGGCGCCAAAGCCCGCGGCATATTTCTAACTTTTCAACTCTGGAAAACTGTGTCTTATTTATAGGAAGCCCTTGAACTGCTAGACAAACTAGTTTCACGTTCTAGAATTTGAATTTGGACAAAGAACCTTAACGATGCACTCTACCCAGTAAAAGCTTTCGACACAACGATATAAAAAAAAATAATCAAATAATAATATAAAAATCAATCAATTGAATTAAATATAACTTTTTATTTTAACGTAATTATTTACTGTCCGCGTTCTAATTTTCTAGGTCCTCGCAATGTGGGGCGTGATGCGATTTTACAACCTCCTTCGAGCGGGTATCACGTGGAAAGGACCAGAAGTGATAGAGCTATGATACAACGCCAGTGAGTCTGATCGCACGCACACCACAGACACGTCGTCCCGGGAGAACGAATGCTTTTTCTACGATGATGACGATAGTATGGACTATGAGCTGGACGACGATGTTGACGAGAAGGAGCAGGAGGATGACGTAGATGCGATCTGCGCGCCCTCAAGGCCGTTACAGAAATTCAAGCTCTTCCAGCGACAGCGCCTAGAAGTGATCGACGAGATGGAGAAGAGTGCCGGCAGTGGCAGTGACGAGAATGACTCCCTGCTGGTAGCCTACGACAGCAATTCGGTGGGGTCAGTCTGACACTTGGTCCACTATAGACTGTTCCTGCAGGGCGTCGTAATGATGCTCCTAATTGGGGTGCAGATCTACGCTCAAATTGTCATCTTTCTCTAAGTCTGTTTGTAGCATTTATAATTAAAAGCAACCATATAAACATCAAGAACAACCAAATTTACTTCATACACTTGTAGTGACAATTTCAATTACAATAACATTTTTGAAACAATCAAAACTTGTTTTCAATTTTTGTTTAAAAATTACAAAATAATACCAATTTACTATTATTGCAATCTTAACGACCGTGGAAAAAAATTTTATATTAAATTGGATTGAAAAAGTTATTAATAAAATTAAATGATTTTCTAAAAAGTCTAACAAAAAATTATGGACACTTTTTTGGAAAATCTTGATTTTTTAGTGAGAATTTTCTATTCCGAGGGTCTAAACTGCAATATTATCCGTGTATTTCTACGTGCTCTAACTAAGTTTTTATTATCATGTTACAATTACCGCAATACAATAATGCTATATTAAAAATTCAAAATACTGTTAAAAGATTCCTAAAAAATCTTTTAAAATCGACTGAAATGCAAAATATGGTGTTCATTTTAAGGATTAAAATTAGTTTTGGTTTCGAACATAATCAATTAAAATTTAAAAAAAATGATAATACTAGTAACTAATGTTCAAAAGCGAGACGATAAATTTAACGATATACGCATATTAAAACAGAAATACTTGATAAAAAATTATTCTTAATAAAAATACAACGTCTTACCTTTTATATTTCCTTTCAGTTTTGATTAGTACTAGTTATTTTTCATTATGTACAAATTTTAAATATAAATTGATAAAGTTTATATTATATTGCAATAATATAGAGCAGAAAATTAAAAATTCAAGACCCAATTTTCCTATTACAAGAATTAAAATTTTGGAAACTATCCATAAGAGTGAGTGTTTATTTTAAAGGTTAAATCGTCTTCACATTTTAGAATCTAAAGATTATTACTTTGGACACAGCAAAGTTTCAAGTGACTAAGTGCTCTCTGTGGATATTCTTGGTTGGTATGTACTTTAAGGGTTTATTTATTCTAAAGATTTACCAAAGGCTTTGATTTTTAACACAGAATAAGAAAGTTTTAAAAATATATAATGAATGGAAAATATAGAAATTATTCCAGTTTTAAAACATACAATCGACCTTCGAATGAGATGCAAATATTTTAATTTTTTTCGTGAATTATTACCTACCTTAGTTCCAAAAAGTAGTTTTGAAATAATACTTTTAACTTCTTCCATATACAACTTTTAAACCTTCGAACTTTTATCCAAACCCTTTTACTAGAATGTGAACTACACTTCAATTTATCATAAGGAAATACCCTTTCAGCTACATGTGTAACTTTGATTTGGTTATTCTCGTTGTTAACATAATTATGGCAAGCTTTTAAGGTGTATAGTCTATATATTTTGTAAAACACTAAGCATCAAGTAGCTTATTTTAATTTCCACTATTTTTGTAAATAGCACAGTTGTTTTTTACATAGTGAATAAGAGCATATTGCGTGTTACCTACGGTGGTATAAAATGTAATTTATTTATGATCCTCGGTGATATGAATTGTAATTAATAAATATCCATACTACATTAATCCACACCAAGCTCATTCTGTCGTGTTAGCCTTTAACTCAAAAAGCATGCTTGACTAATGCAGTTTAGGCGAATCCTAGATGTAAATAGCTCGTAGTCTAAGGACGTAGCGATAAATAGGTTGTTGTTGTTGTACTTTAAGGATATTTAGGAGAGAAAAGAAAACTTTTGTAAATATTTTTGTGTAAAATTCGAAATCGTTTTGTTTGTATATTGAGAAGTACCAAAGGTCAAAAGGACACTGACATGTTAACTGAACTAACTGAATATACAATAATGATTGTACGATTGATTCAAAATAAAGATAATACCAGACGTCAGGTATTTCAATTTTACACCACAGCTGCTGCCCAGGAAGAACAGGAGTCCAATTGAGTTCTAAGGATTTTGCGAAATTGACGCTGATCGATTTTCCACCGATTTGCTGTAGCAAATCAAACAGAAAATTTCCCTTGAAACTCGTATAACACATTTGCTACAATAAAAATGGCGCACAAAGCTATTGCTTCGCGTTCATAAGACCATGTCAGTACTCCTTGTGGAACGACGATAATTCGCCGGAATGGCAAATAAAATTCCTTGGAATGGACCCCCTTTTGGCTAGCTCATATAAATGCTTTTGAAATGGTCGATTTAATGATGGTGGAGCAGAATTTTATTTTTCTTGAACAATTGCTACTAAAGTTACTTAATGACAAAGCACAGCTTCAGAACGATATTAAAATACTTTTCAAACAATTTTATTATTAAATATAAAGCAGCAATGTGCTCTTGTAACTTACTAGAGGACTTATGATTCTAGGTGACAATTGTTGAACGACAATTTTTGAGCATTTAATACTTCAATTTCATTTTCTTCAAACTTTTCGCACTGTTTTTCTACTAAGTAATATAATAACCCATATAAGAATTAAAAAATAGAATCAAAAAAGCAGTACAAAATGAAAAGACCCCTCGAAGTACATAATGAATAGTGTCGTTTCGCTGAGAATCGAGTCACCTAGACAGAACTAGTTATTATTACTACTACTACTCTGTAGAATTTTAGTTAGAAATTCTTTGGATACCAACTCAGTTCATTTTAATTAGCTAGTTACACTGAAGTGAAATTTCGGTAGTAGTTCAACTGCCTTAAAGACTATCGATGGTATTGACTATAATTGACTATATTGCTTTCAGATATCCAGACTTGTTCATCCAAATTTGCTCTAAGGTACTAATTTAATGAAAAGTTAATTTCGTTAAAATGAACACCAGGTCTGCACTTGGTAAGTGAATACGTGAACCCGACTCTCGAAGATGGCCTCAAAAAAACCATGATCTCTATTATTTTTAAAACAACCCCATTTTATTTATATACATCGAGAATTGGATTTTGAATGTTAGTCTATTAATATATTAAAAGAATTGATTTGGTAGGAATCTAATAAATCGATGAAAACTCCTTCGACGGATTCAAGCAATTTCAATTTAATGAGTTTTACATTGGTTTAAATAAGATGATGTAGTAAAGTTTGCATGGTGTCAAATAAATATATTAGTACCAATATCATTGCAGGATTTTGTTTTCCAACATGACCGAAATAGCGTAACGGGTTTCCTGACATAATATTTTCTCATCTACAAATATAGCTCTATCTTCCCTTATTTCTATTTTAAGTCCTGAACTTCAATCCAAATCCATAACTCCTGTCAATTTCGTCTTCTTTTCAAATAAGTACTCGTATAGCAAGTTTTGTTTCTAAGAATAGTCAGAAACTTTCCTCAATCAGGTTTGATTCATCTGCCTTGTCAATAACTTTTCTATTTATCCGATTTTTTCTAACAAGGGTCATCCGTAAAAAGGACTATAAAGTGGGAACCGGATCATTTAATCCCACAAAAGCCCAATTCCATTACATAAATGTCCTCTAAACGAAGGCTGGTAATTTTTAGAAACCATCATCCATTTCCAAATTAATTTGCCCAACCGAAAATAAAATCCGAAAATAATCACGTTAGTAGGGGAAATGTTATTTATGTCCCCAAATCTGAAGATCATCCCCGATAAGAGTGCTGAACGGCCGCAAATAGACCTAATGCCGTAATGGATATCGAACGTTACCGAATTTCAATTACCTCCTTTCCGCACTATGGACCCGCAACAGTGGCTGCTCCCGGCCAGTTGAGAACAAGCCACTCGAAGGATTACAGAGAAGGGAATCCTTTCGGAACCAGGACAATCTGCTGATAAATAATCGAATTAGAGGATAATCCAATCTCAAGCCCGAAATTGTACACGACAAATAGCCACCAACTCAGCTCTGGTAGGCGACGAGATTTTAATGGAAATCTGTCGCTCGTTTAATCTTAGATTGAACTGCTCCGGAGGGTCCATTCGACTTACGAGGATGCAAATTGCCATTTTGGGTCTAAATGGATTAAATCCAGGTCATCAAACCGGCGCGCTTCATAGTGCAGCACTTCGTCGGAGTTCTTCGCTGGTATTGGATAGAATTCCAATCAATGCATTTCATGCCCCGGTGGAGCAAAACCATCTCCCGACAGCCTGCAATTTATGAAGTCTATAAAGCCAGCACATGGGTTAATAAATAATGACGACTGTGCGATTTTTGTAGAATTTTACGTTATAATTTTGAATAATGGCTGCATCCCAGAGCTTCTAGGGCTTTCAAGAATTTATGCCTCACATTCGGGGAATTGTGGCTTTGTATGCCGCTCATTGAATCTTCTACCATTATGGGTTGTCGTTAATTTTTATGTTTGGCTAGAGATATATTTCAGTGCAAAGATTAGGCTCATAGGTCGTATATGTCCACACGTCCACCTCAGAGTTACCGTTTTAGACAAACTAAAAACTAAAATTAGCTTTTATTATCTACTTTAGACAAAGCGCTCTGGTGTTAAATAAAATCGGCTCATATTTCGAAGCGCTCTCACTTGGATTATATGATGAAATTAAGTTCACAGCTAAATTAGTCTAGAAAATCCATTGATATATGTAGCTTTCATACTATTAAAAATGTTACGAAGAGTTCCAGAATCGTAATATACAACACATAAGAAACAGAAGGTAATAAATTTCTGAGAATACTCAAGATTCAGAATAGATGTAAAAATACAGTCAGGGAATTTTTCGAGGCGGTAAGTTCCTTCAGTCCGTAGTGTCACAGTAACACGATTCTTAAAGTGATAGGTCCTAATAATGGATGGTTATGGTTAGAAGCATTTGTCAAGGGTCGAAATGTTTAGAATTAATTTCAACCCATGTGTGTGATAATAAATTTCCGTGGTCGCGTGATAGTCCGGGTTAATAAAAATGCCGCTGTTGCGTAACCAGACGGGTCACAGACACCGTGTGGAGAAAAACAGCCATTTCGCGGCTGGAAGAGTTGTGTGGCTTTTGGGGCACTAAATTATCTTGACGTGCCATAAAATCATAAGAGAATGATTGTAGCCGCTCCGGCCATAAAACAAATAGACTTACTTACATGGGCCATGCGATAGCGATAGGTATTTCATAAATAGCCGTCGGTTTTTATTTTATACGCCTTTGGCATGGAACTTCGGTCGTTTTAAAAACTTGCTCGTAAATAGGCTTGCAAAAGTTAGGTAAAGTAGGTCTAACGATTGGATAGTTGATGACCTTTCGGGACATGAGTATGTCAACTAGTAGAAAAGCCAATTTGAACAGTAAAAAACAAGAGCTCTCTAAGGTTTATACTCGGAAATCCTTTTTCCTCATTTTAAATTCTACACTAACAGACTATTGATCGTCCGCGATTCAATTTGCCGTCGTAATTGTATTTATTTATTACATAGCGATATTTCTGCAAGTTAAACCAATATACTCTATTTCGTTTCACTGTCTTCTTTTCGCCTTATATTGCATCAGGATGACACGTACGCCGGTTTATTTATTTAAAAATCCATTCGTACATTTTTCCATGCAGACAAAAAGATGAAAGTTATTAAAATTGTCGTTTTGGCGTCCATGATTACGAATACGAGTTCAAAAATATTTGTGTGATGTAGAAATAGAACGCAATAAAAAAAAGACTAGAATTAAAGAACTACTTAACATTTTCACATTTCGAAAACATATTTTTATAATTTTACTTTTTATTATTTTGTCATCATAAAACGTTATTTTTATAGATAAATAAACAAAACGCTGAAATATTAATAAGCTAATACGAAATACGTTTAAAGCATTCTTTATTCGATTGGTTAATAAAATTTTATAAAAGAATCAGAGGTGCTACTAAGCAGGGCTATACTAACTTAAAAAATTTAATTGCTTTCATAATTTGGGGAATATGACTTTTTTTTGCTTGCAAAAACTTAATTAATTACACAGTCACATAAAATCATGAAAAGGTCGTTATCACTAAAAACATTTTATTTTTTCCATGTTTATGCATTAACAAGTACATTTTAAGGTTGGACGTAAAATTCATGATCTTTTTAGAAAAATTTTGTGGTAATTTGAATGTCCTTCTATTGTGCATTGAATAACAAAAATAATATAATAATTAAGTTTTCTTAATTATGACCTGCATGCTGCAAGTGAATGTTAAATGATTGATGCTCTTGCTTGATATAAAGCCAACTTTGAATAAATATTTTGATTAAACTAAACTTGGTAAAATCAGCTCTGGGGAAAGATACTACTTAATTAAAATTTTTAATTATTCTCCTGTCAATTGGGAAAGCATCCTGGGCTTCGTCCTAGATAAATACAGGCAATTATCCCAGGCGATTAGTTAAATTCAGCAAAAAATTGGGGCTAAGTCGGAAGACCATGGTGTGTATTAGCATAAAACGAGCTTTGTGTCTCAATTTTTCACCCGATTAATCTGCGATCTCTCAATCTTTTCCCTGGGGACAGCAGAGCTGTGCAAATCTCATTAATTCCCGGGACGAGCTAAGCGACATCGACTCGAAACTCGAAACTAGCGTTAAGTACTCCAACTCCTTTTCACGCTTACCCAGAAGAACGAAATAGCGAAAACTTAAAACCTCCCGAGACAACTTAATGAGGCGATTTGTATTCGCGATCACGCGCTTTTTTCAAGAATTTCCGGCCCGCGCTATTCCCGTCTCAACCCGGCAGCCATCTGCCGCAACGGCCACGGCGGCGTTACATCGCGAAGGTGGGTTTCTGGTTAATTTAATTTATATACCCCCGTGCGATTTATATGCAGTCCGAATCGGAGCTGAAACGCTAATTGCTTTATGCACGACATTTGTCGGGAACCCAATTCGAAATGGGCCACCTTTCCAGGACGTTGAGCTCCCACCGAACCCGTGACCAGCGCTAACGCCATCTAGGAACACGAATCGAAGCTATCTGTTCAGGCCCTAGCACGGCCATTTTGTGCTCACGTGTGTCGATTGGTGTTCACTTCAATAGGGCGACTTTGAAAGGGCTGAAATAAATTGCCGACAGTAGTTGTAAATTTGTAGAAAAATTAAAACGACCGGCTGGAAATCAAGATGCGCCCCCAAAAGGAATATTAAATGGAATTTTCGACGGCACCTTTCTTTAATGGGAATTTTAGTTAATTAACTAATTATGGAACGGCCGTTTAAAGTCGTTGTTCTTTTGTGCATAATTGACCAGGCTCTCTGGACGACCATTAGTCTCGAATGAGTAGGCACTTACTGAATTTTTCATTTTCATTTGTTAATTATTAAGGAAATTGTTTTTACGTTAATTCAACCAGTTCTGGCCTAAGCCTATAGAAGTAAGAGGTTTAACTGCAGTACCAGGAAAATTAAAAGACTGCTAATTAGCAAGGATGCAAAACTACGAAAACGGAAATAATGGCCTATAATATAATATAATATTAAACACGAGGCTCTTTAGGATGTGTATCGGAATTTGCGGGCAAGGTTAGGAAAAATAAAAGAACTAGCATTTTTATAATTCATACAAATTACAGTCTGTATTAATTGTGTATTAATAAAATAGTTCACGCACAATGTTAGCCCGAATTTGAGAAGCCATTGAGACGTCGCCGTGCAACAGAGAGGACAGGAAGAGGAATGGGCACACGTCATCACGGATCCTTACTATTCAGCGAGAGATCTGTACTTCGTTAATTACAATAATTTCCACCTAATAGACATTACTCTTTTTAAATCCATAAAATTAAATATAAACTAACGTTAAGTAATGCTTCTAAAACTATGCAGTATGCCCTGATGAACTACTCTAAATAATTAAACAAAGCGAAAAAGAACTAAGAAATTAAAAAAATGTAAAGAGACACTGAGAGACGTCCGCTGCGTAATGAGCCGATTGCGCGATTTAGCCGCGCGACCACCTGCCCCGTTGAACTCCACGCGAACTGTGTTTTGAAATTCTCATACAACAATTCACCCCTCATTTTATACCTTATGGGTTGATTTTTCAAAAACGCTGAAATAGGTATTTCTTTATTTCTATATGAGAGTTTAAATACAAATTTTCATGTCCCTAATTATTTCGAAATTCCCACACGATCTTCCACCCCCAGTCTTACACATTTAGGGATCGAATTTCGAGAAATCCTTTCTTAGCGAGCACCTAGAAGCCAGAACGTCCCAAATTTCTAAAAAAATTATACCTTTTTTATAGATGCCTTTGTGTATCTTTAGAATTATTTCATACTCCTCTATTTACAAATTCTTTATTTAGTGTCATAAAATATATAAACTTATAAATATTTAGTAAAATTTCAAATTTTCCCGGATATATTTTAATTTAAAGTCGTTTGTGTTTAACACACTTAATTTGATATACCAGGAAACAAAACAAGTAGTCTGTGGGGTTAAGGAAAGTCAGTCAGAAAAACAAACCGCAGAAGGAAACCAAAATCCGTTTAAGAGTTAGGTCAAGAGGTCAAGTTTAGCCGTGTCTCTGTAAGAGAAACAAATGATTCATTTTGGTGACCATGGTACTCCATCTGGAATCGACGAAGCGAGGACTGCCTACTGACGGTAAGTGGAAAATGGAGGCACTTGTTGGTCTAAACAAACGCTGACGTCGAGCACCATTAGACCAGCAGACGATAGATGGCGGACTTTATGATGGTCTTCGCGCTCAAGCTCCCCTGAAAATAATTCCTTTCATTGTGGAACAAAAGAAGAGGCGTTCAGTGGTCCCAGAGGATGATACTCCATTTGCGGTTGAAAGCTGAATACTGGAAAAGCTAGGAGAAGGGGCTGCATAATGATGGCTTCTTAGACGCCCCCTTTACGGCTCGTTTAGCACAAAACACCACAAAGCAGCAAGGAGAAGGGCCAGAAAATTTAATAGCGAAACAAGGTTAGAGCTGTGCATGGCTGGTGGACAACAAAAAGGATTACTCCAGAAAGGCTTCGAACGAGGCAAACTTTTCTAATTGGCCACTTTTGCTGGCTCGGTGAAATTTTGAAATCCACTTTGTCAACGCCGTCGACTGTGCTTATCTCAAATGCGTGGTTTGAGGGTCGGGGTGTATATGAAGGGAAAAAAATCTTGAAAACAAAAGTGGCCACATCAATAACCACCCCCGTTCGTGCTGATGATTTTATGGTAAATACGATGGCGCCAAATCCCATCAAGTTTAGCTAAACAAATAACGAGACTTGTTTTGTTTTTTCCCTAAATTTCTAATACTTTTACGCTTAGCCATAAGAATAAATAACAGTTTGGATTATTTTGGGGATATACTAAAACAATTTAAAATTGGCGTTGAATAGATGTAATAATAAAATATTCAAACATTTCAACAGCACATTTCAAGTAGAATTTCTACTTCAGTGAGTTAGTTTATAAAAAAATCTTAAAGCCAGGCATTTTTAATCCGAAGCAAATCCTGGTATCCTCAAATATTTGGTCAGGCTTTAAAAACGTAACCAAAGCTTAGTAGACTATTTAACTTTAATAATTTGGACAAATATACACCTCAATGAAAACAATAACAATATAAATTATTTATTTTAAAGAAATACTATGCGCCAATTTCCAGCCGTTGCCCTGTGAACGTGTAATTGGACAAATGTTTAAGACCATAAATAACGCTGCAGAAAAAAATTTAGAAATTAAAAAATGTGGGAAAAAGCATAAACAATATTAAATTATTTAATATTGTAAGGTACATGTAGTAGCTAAATTTTAAGGGTTTACATTTCAGTCAAATCTCGAGAATTAATTAAGATAAAAATTAGCGGAACTGAATTATAAATTCTTTAACTCTTTAGCATGTGCTTAAACTTACCTTTTTTAACATGTGTCATTTCTATAAATAAAAACGTTTTAAGACTTATAAATCCGTGAAATTTCCCTTGTTGCCCAGATAATTCTCCAACTTTAGGCAAATTGAAATTTGTTAAAACTTTGTTTTTGTGAGGAAAATATGAGGAACTTTAATGGTAAGAGAATTGATAACTTAAGTGAAACAAACATGAACCTAACATATTTAATCTAAAATTAATTCGAATTGGAAATATTATACCTTTTATATAACAATCCGTTTTTTATATGGTTTTATATTTTATCATTTTGTAAAATAGAGTCCAAGTACAATTTAGTGACAAAAGTAAAAATTATGACCATGTCTATTTAATATTTCGTGTAATCAACATTTTGATAATTCATGGAACAAGGAACTTTTCAAACGTCCACCATAGTTTAAAGCATTTTATTTTATTTTACTAAAATTCATTTTCAACTTGAGTGTTTAACAAAAGTTGTGATACGTGTAAGAAATGTATGACTTTTCCTATAATCTTTTTAACAATACAATGATCAATAACATTTGCTATATTCGACTAGTAATTTATACAAAAATTATAAATATGTCCCGAACAAAAAGGTAAATTGTATTTAGCATCAAAAGTAATAGAGAACATCTTTTTCTTCATTAAAAACTATTAATTGCCTTCGTTTTAGAATGTCGCTGCAGGAGTCGGACACTGTTTTCAGTCATAATGCTATAACAATGTTAGATTTTAGATTTTGAATGTGTTGTAAAATAATATAAAGTAATATATGTTATGTATTTCTTATATTTAAAAATGATAACAAAACTGGAAGACCTCAGGAACAGACCTGAATGAGTCTTCCTTCAGCTCGGTGGAGTCTGTCACTTTCAGTTACACTCCAAGTTCATGAAGTCCAGATACTCGCCAGCAACACAAACCCGTCCCACCTTCCCGAAATTCTCACACCTGCCAGGTACCCGAGTGGTGGTCGTAACTTCGACGGAGCACTGGGGTTCTAGGCCACTTGAAGCAGCAGGGAACACTTCGATGTCATCCTCGATTCCGTTTTTACCGAAAAATGAAAATGGCGGGTCCTGAATCCGGCTGCCGTTAATCCATGAGATCCTGGCGATGCACACGACCAGCACCACTAGCGGCAGGCTCCTCATGTCTGAGATTTATAAAATATGGAACTCTGGACCAGGACTGATTCGGCCAACTGGACTGCAACGTATTCCGTGTCCCGCACTAATAACGGCCAATGGTCCCTGGAGATCCTTTTATAACGGATTCGAGAAGCCCTACGCCTTCGGTGACGTAGCCATTATCAATTTTCTAGCGAGATTTACGACACATCGATGGCGGGAAATCTGGCGCGATGGATGTCCACTAAAACGGGCAAAATCCGCCGTTTATTGCTCAGGGCTCTGCCGTCCTGGATCATTGATTTAATTTAAATTGACTCCGTAATCTCACTGCTCCGGCTTCGTCCGCAAAGATACCGTTCCGATGACATATTGGAGGAGATCCTGTAGGACCGGTGACTGGGCAGCGGACGACGTTCATACGCAGTTGAGCTTGGAAAAGGGTAAATTACGATGTCATGATGGGTATTTCGTCATGGAAAATTTTTGTTACATGAAAAGGCACTTGGTGGGAACTTTAAAGTTATTTTAAATTTCATTGACGCCGCGATTCACGAGGGGCGAATAAATCTGTCCATTTAATCCGTCAATACAATTAAGAGCAGGCCATATAATTACGCATTAAATGGAAATGTAAACGTTACTAGATACTTCCTCCTCCACTTCCTGCACTCAGATTAAAAATCTTAAAGGTAAAAATTATATTACACATTTCCTCAACCTTCATACCTATTATGAAAATTTCTGGTTCGATCTAGGTCGACTTTAAAAAGGTGGGTTATCTATACATCCGTATTTTTCTATGCATTTTTATGCACAATAGTTTACTAGGCCCACCAATTTTGATAATTCTTTTTACTTAGTGTCTCATTTAAGTTTCTGTAATTTTCGCAAGTTTTTTTAACTAAGAAAATAATTTTAAAGAAACTGCCTTTACATAAATTGCGGATAACTCAAATAAATTTTAAGTACATTACTAAAATTTTGTCTGCTATGTTTGTTCTGTAAATGCCCAAAAACTACTCAACTAATTTTGATAGAGTTCTATTATAATAAAAGCGTTCCTGATTTCCTAAGAAATAAATAAAATAGAAATAAATACCATGGATAAGATTCCTTTTACATAACTACGTCGAAGAGATTTGTGTAGTTGATTATAATTCCGTCTCTTTGTATATGTTTTCGGTTTCAGTAAACTTTTAATCATGTTACTAAAATTTTAAAACATTTTCAAAATGAAAATTCTTATTTCATATAAAATTCGAAGATAGAGAACAGAAATCGTGAAGAATATATAATTAAAAATTTGAACAATTGATTTCATTCCTTTATTTATTCTTTTGTTTATTTGATAATAAAAAAAAGCAACGAATTCAATAGCTTTCAAATTATACTAATAGAATGGCAGATAAGCAATGCATGGAGATACTTCCGATATAAAATAGAACGGGCATGATGCTAGCGTGTAAGTTTCCTTTTAAAACGACAGTTTTTTAAAGATAAAACTTACTTTAAAGACAAATTTATGCAGTGACGCAAGCGAATTGAAGAAATTTGAATATTGACCTATCTCTCAAAACTCTATGCATACATTTTAGGAGCTATGGGAAGGTTTTTCCGCACATGAGCTTCAAATTGATTGCGTCTGTATAAAATGAATAAAAGCTATTATATTCCTTTATATGTATGACATAGTGTAGCTGGCTTTAGTATTAAAACATATGTATGCTACGTTACCAATAAAAGGAACATAAATTACGTGGCCATGTTTTAACTTGTTGCTACCCTCTATATAGACATTATGAAAAACTAGATGAAGGTGCGGATTTGTCTTAAAATCTAAATAAAATAGGATATCCGACAAAATGTGCAGGCCTGTTCACAACAGAATCCTATTTCCATTTCTTCAGAGACCGCAAAAGGATGAAGTGAAAATTTTTCAAAATGGAGTTGCCAAAGTTATCGTCCTTGTCTTAAATGAAATTTATTATTTTCTTTTATCAGCCGTTCTGCTAAGAACAACAAAAAAAACTTTAGTATAAGGACAGATGCACAAATCATTGCTAAAATTACGGAAATGACATTTCCATTGACAGAATCGAGCAAGAAGTATCCAAGGAGAGGGCGATGAAGTGGAAGAGTCTTAGGCCCAAGACTCGAGGGTCAGCACCATGCAGATGACGCTATAAACGTTTCCAAACAGGAAGTGGGGCAATTTCGATTACAATGGGACTACGGGGGTGAAATCATGTCGCCGAAATGACCACTCATCTGGGGGACAAAAGAAAACATCTCAAGTGTGAAAGGAAAGAGGACATTTCAATTTTGGACAAGTTTCGATGGGCTTTTCACTTTCAAAAGGCTTTTAAGCCTTGCCATAACATTTTCAGACGAGTGAGGTGGCGAGTTGATCTGGAGAGGAATTGTTATGGCTATGGCTGAATTCTTGGGATTTGATAGAATTTGGAAATTATCTTGGGAGTTCAGGGCAGTTTTAGCAATTGAATATCTTGGCTTTAGGTAAATAAGATATGCTCTGGTTAAATGCCATAGTAGAATAAAATTTAAGAGTTTTCAGGGTGAAAACATTGAAATTAGGATACTTAGAAGATTTACATTTTAAAATAGTAACTAGCAAAGTAAGCACGAGCAATAACAATAATAGCAAAAATAATAATAAGATTCATATCAATCGCTTTAAGTACAAGGCCAGACCCTATTTACTTGCAGTTTACGAGTTGGAAACTCTGCCACGGGAAATTTATTAAAATGAAAAAATTAACTAAGTGGCTGAAATCCCTTATCATTTTCAAAGCCCCCTTTCCCCGCCTTTCACTTGAGAAATTTAAAGAAGGTTTTTGTTACCCAGATGTAATTTGAAAACTCCAATTATAGCTCGAGATATATTCGTTATATTCCCACCCCCCTAAACTACCTACGACAAATTATAGGATTTGTAGATAGCTGAAATTGATGGAACTTGTGGAACTTCTTCCCGATGATCCCCATTTGCCTATGCTAAAAAATTCGCCGACAAATGGAAAAATTGAACAACACGGAAGAGTACCTGTCTCCATACCCTCGTCTTTCGTTCCGAAACTTCCGAAACGACCTCGTTAAGAATAAATACTCACTCAATCCTACGAAGTGAATTCAGCCATGTGCCGCCTTTCAAATTATTGCCAGTGAAATTGGATGCCCTCAAAAGATGCGAAGCGGAGGTTATAATTATCCTTGGCAGATACTTCATATACTGGCAGGGTCAGGAAGGGATATGGGCTCGGAAGGCTTGAAAAAAGGTCCCAACCGTTGAGTATGTGAAAATGGAGACTGGATCCATAGCAGTTCGTCCTTCCTTGCTTTTGGCCCCCTGATCAATTCGCCTAGTACATTATTTCTGGAGTGATCCGGGAATTGGAAGACTGCTTTCAGGGGATAAATTGATTTTCACTACCTAGAACTGTGAAGCAAAAATCAATTTGAGCTCCTCACACCTTGAAAATTCACAGGACGTGAAGACTCGCAGTGACATTCACATGTTCGTCAGGAAGTCATTTCTCGGCCGGCAGACGCTCCGCTCTCCGTTTTCAAAGACAATTCACGAAGAAACTCAATCTTTGTCCATGAAATAGGATTAATTAAAAAGAAATTGTTCCACGGATTCTCACTCTCCATGTAATTTTCTCCCGCTCGCCCGTTTGCGTATGCAAATGCTTGAATTAATCTTTCTTCGTTCTCTGATCTCGATTCATTTCTCGCAAGGAATTTTAATTTCCTTTCTTCTTTTCTCGTTGCGCTCCACGAATTAAATAAACCCGATTTCTGGGCCGCCTTTGTTTTCCCTGCTACGGTAAAGGGATGTCGCCGCACATTTAAATAAATGAAAAAAATATTTTCCACATCCGTCTGCTCCACTGGGAATCGCGTTTTCAAAACGAATAGACATATGCAAAAACGCAAAACACAATACAGTGCAGTGAATTGGGAATTTCCACGTGAACAAAACATATTTTATTTATATTTCTTCACTTTATAAGTTTAACGCTTTTCATACCACGCAACGAGCCTTTCTTGTTGTTACAAATATCTTTCCAGTTCACACCCGAGAGAATACAGGAGATAGATGGGAAGATACTAATCCTAAAGAGATACATTAGCAAATGGAAGTCGACTTCGATATTGTTATTTATAAGACATATGTAAATACATCTATTAAATTTTATATTCGTTTTTATTTCTAAAGTGTTTTATATCAAGGTCATTAATACTTTTGTTAAAACAAATAGCTAAGTAGTGCTATAATAAATAATGCTTATTAAGCGAAATGAACACTTTTGATCATTATCAAAAATACACTTTTCGATTAAGCTGTACTAAATATAATTGTACTTTTGAATAAAAGCATTACTAGAGGACAAATTGAATTTTATAAAATAACATAACCTGTAGGAATACTTTTGAAAAAATTTCATTTGTATCAAAATTACAAGCTAGTTTTTAACAATACAAACCGATGTTTTAAATCAATTTATGTGTTTTGTAAAAAAAGGATTTGAATGAAACGTGCATGGACTTTCTTATAGAATGGAATGTTGGTCTGTCCTTTCTTGTGTCACGGTCAGATTTGTTCGTTTATTACGTTCAAATTTAGAAAAGAAAGAAAGCTTAGTAGCGCGCGCACTCACAATATTTTCCCACATGGGCCTAAGTTCGTTATCCCTAAAAAAAATGTTTATTGTGTTGAGTTATATCAGGAAAGAGTTTTTTTCAATATTTCAAAATTATCTTTTCAAAATTTCATATTACAATATTTTCAAGGTATTGCTGAAAACATGGCGGGAGTAAGCCCAAACAGGTACTCCGTCTTAGTAGGAACAGTTGATAGCAGGATCAACCGACTGCCGACCAATCAGAAGCACTTGGCTCGCTGGACTGGCGCATGCTCTTTCAAGGTAAATCGAAAGCATTTTTTTACTATTTCCACTAAAATTTTGTTGAGGCCTCTCAGTTCCAAATACTCGAAAATGGTGTATGCTATGTTCTCAAAAGTTGTATGTTATCGACAGATTGTACTTTTATTGGAAAAAAATGTTGGCACCATTTTACAATTTAAAGTGCAGTTAACTTCTTTGACACTAATGACACTACCGTAAAAGTAAATTGGGTATAATTGAGATTGAAATATTAAGTTTAGGACTGGATTTTGTGGTTGTGATTGTAATGGAAAACAAATTGCTAGATGATTAATATTTCAAGTTATAATTTAATTTAACTAATTTTATCCTTACGAGCAAAACGGGTAATTTGAAGGGTTTAGTTTTATTTTTGAACTTATTGAAGTAAATGTTTAAGTTTATTTTTGATTTTAGAGTCCTTATATGATATCCAATTGTAGACGTAAAACTAATGTGTCAATATGTTCATAAATTTGCTTTTATTAGGCATCAACATCAGCTTAGCCATTTCGCGTTGGCTACCTTACTAGAGTGAAATTAAAATTTCAAAAAATTAGTAATACTAGAAACATACTTATATACTTTGTACAAAAACTGTACTAGAAAAAATTCAATAAGTTAAGTATAGCTTTTTATACCTAGAAAAAGATCAAATTTATTTTAACATTTAAATGGAATAAATAAATAAATTAACAATAACGCCAACGTATTATTTTATAAATAGAATGATGGCTGTGTCTTTGGACTAAATGGTTTAATTAAATTTTTTTAAAATAATGATCGTAGCTTTGATCAGTTACTTATAAATTTTCAAGAGATTGCAATATAAACCAGTACTTAAAATAAATTTTAATTTTCACTTTTAAAATAATAGAATGTATTTTTTTACATATTGTACATATACAGGGATGTCAATGGTTTCGAAAAAAACTTATTTTGAATTGTTACATGAAAGTGTTTAAACTACCCCAGGCATTTTCTACTTTCTCTTCCTATAAAAGCAAACTCAAAATTTAAATAAGTACAATGCTAAATTATGTGCTTAAAAAGACAATCATCGTGAATGTTAAGTAAGCATTTGGATACGAATTGTATAATTTCTAGATACATCTACCTTTGAAGTTTTTGACATGCCCTGGTAAACACAAAGCCCATAATCAAAAACAAACGCCCTCAGCCAAAGACGCGTTACTATGCTTAACATGCACGTTTATGTGCGTAATTGTAATTCAATGGAGTGAAGTGTTTAATTCAGAGCACTTCAGAAACTACCTGCTATGAGAAACTTAAATTTGAGCACTTAGGAGGAACAACAGTCGTTAATTTGTTCGTACAATTCCCAACCCGCTTGAAGTCAGTTTCCTCAAGAACTGCTTATTTGCACATTTATATCATTTAGCATTTCGTAGTTTTGAGAAGACTTAATTATATGATCCAGGAAGGCACTTCTAATCCCGGTCTTTTAATAATAATACAAGTTGCTCCAGTCAGAATAAAAACATGAACAATTCAACCCCTTGTATTCTACTAAAGAACGATACCCATCCCCGCGATGCCTGCATGACACAAAAATCCCTCCAGACTTCAAGACTTTCAGACTTGCTGAAGAAGCGTCACAGCCCAGTAGTTTGTCGCATGATTCAAGACTCAGCCGGAAGTTTCTGAGACGGTATGCATTTCGCTCATTAGAGCAATCTTGGGGGATTCCCTTCATTAGCAGGAGCTAGGTGGTGATTTGTATTCACGGCGAACTCTGACGCTACCTTCTTAGCGGAAAGACTACCATTAGAGCAATTTATTTTCAGCTGTCTTTAAGACTTCAAGATTAAGCTGCCACTATTGCTATTAAGTCGACTGATATGGCCCGTAGAATTTGAACACGAACGAAGCTGAAATGCCTTTAGTACCTATTTTGCAAGCTCTTAAGGAGAAGGATCATCTTCTTTTAGGGTTCTGCAACCACTGGGAACCCTTATATTTTCGTCATGTCTATCCGTCCTTTTAATTTCTTCATTTTTTCATCTTTTACGACGAAATTTCGCCAACACATGCTTTTAGTCAACCCAAGCAAACATGGATCGAAATTGCAACAAGGAAAATTTTTTGAATACCTCTAAATAGATAGAAAATTAAGATGAAAAACCCTACTAAATGTAGCGTCGTTGAAATGGCTCATAAATATACTATATTTACCCCCCCACATTTTCCGTACGTACATGCATACTATACGTTTCAAAAGCCCGGAAAATTTCAACATAATAGCATTCATCAAATACTTGCAATGAAAATTTGTACCCTATGGTTTACTATTTGTAATATTTTACAAGTTTATCAATCAAAATCTATCATGTTTATTGTACTTCACTAATTAAAGAAATAAAATTGTATGACAATTATCATTTCGAGTACAATAATAAGATAAAAATTATATATTACAAGGCTTATGATCAAACAAGGGTCTTATAGAACGTAACGCAACGCTTTGTATGTGCATTATTGTAATTATAATTGTGGACTTTGATTTTTACAACAGCAAACCCTTAATGCGTATCCAACACGCATTTGTCCGATTTGTATAAATTTCATATACTTCATAACTCAGCACAATGGTGTACTATAGAATCGATAAGTATTGTAGATGTATGCTTGCATTTACACCTTACACAACAAAATAAATAGTACATTTTGAATTGAAAAAGTGAACAAAATGCAAGTATTTTAATTAGGAAGTTTAAGGAAAGCTATGATATTAATGAGTAAATAAGGATCCAACTTTAGCTTATGTACCAATGCATAGTATGGCAAAAATAAAGCTCCAAAATTGTTAAAAGTAAGAATTTTCTCTTAATCGAATATTTTCGCTTTTTCTTTTATTGTAACTTAATATTTTCTTCTCAATTTCCCTAGTATGTACTGCGAATTCGAAAAATATTATATTTTTATAATGCTTTCTTAGAAACATTTATTACTTTAGAACGGAATATCATATTTTTTATATTTTAATGTGTATAATTTTGTAATGCAGAAGGGCAGATTTTTATAATTATTACAAATGCACAATTAGCAAATAATAGAATGGCGCATAAAAACAATCAGTTTGAAAATCTTTCTAAAAAACTAAGGAGCCTTCTGGCGGGATGCAAAAAGGAGGCCGTTTTATGAGCTTTTCTTCTTCTTAATTAGAAACGAAAAAAATTTTTATTATAAGCACTTTAAGCACTTGTCTTGTCTTGTTTTTAACACTTTTCTTAAACGTAAGCGGTTATCGAAAAAGGTTATAAAAAATTAACGGGTACTTGAATAAAATATGAAATTTTCTTTTTAATAATTCCGTAAAATTTGCAAATTATATAAGAAAATTTTGTAAATATTTTCTTAAAGAATGGTGCTAGCAGAATATGTCATTTTTTAGAAATCAATTTATTCAACCCGTCTTTGCAAAACCGTAGGCATCACTCTCATAAAATATTTGTTATTTTTCTGAGATGGGGAATCACCTCCGTAAATGTAGACAATTCCCTTGAAATGTTCCGTCAACTGCTTGATAGCCTTTCTTACTTCCCAGCACACACACCAATTAAAAAGAGCGATCTGTGCGATTGTAATAAATTCTCAATTCATAATCATGTACGTAATATACCTTATATCGTAATTGGCCTCGGAGCAAATTCAATCCAAGAGGAAAATGAAAGGCACAATTTTGAACGATTCATACAATGAAACTTATTGAAGTTCATGACACGGAGCTCCAAATCATGGAATTAGCATATTTCGCCCATAAAGCGTCGCACCGTTTCATTAAAGGGAAAATCAAATTTATTATACCACACCGGAGCGCTGGGTTTTTGTAATATTTTCAGGTAATGGAAATTTTCGTTACATTAACACGGCCCGTTCCACCAGTTGCGCCCAGCGGGATCTCCCAGCATCCACCAGCGTTCGCATCAGACGTATCGTGTATCGCTCTTTGGGCCTGTTAACAACCTTTATGCACACGAAATATTTCGAAGCAAAAATGAATATTTCGTCAAATTTCAAGGTGGGAGATTCGGGCAGAACCCGGATACAAGCAGGTGGGCTTGTATTTTTCCCGAAACGCCACATTGACCGGAGCAAGGCAAGCAGCCCACCTACTGTACGCTGTAATAATACAGACCACGCATATATTAAGTAGTTACGCCAAAAATGCCAGACTGAAACGTGCCCGGAAACTGCTCTATTTGCCGTGGAAATGGGATCCCTATGGAAAACGCTGGGTTGGAAAAAGAACGCAGACATAGACCTGTCGACTAGGGTAGATGGGTTGTTTTCAGTTCGGGACTGTATGCCTTTTTATGAGTGCGGTAGGATTAAGCCTCGATGTCTGGTGACAGGTGACACCCTTAATTAAAGACTCCCGCGATTCCCCTTCAGGGATAAAGATAAAGCATGAGACACTATAGTCATTTCAACGGGTTAAACAGTTTAGTGGAGTCGTAAAAGTTTTTGGAATAATCTAACAAAATGGGTTTCCCGCTGGAAATGCAAAACTTTTTTAATTAAGTTTCAATCAAGCCAGCGAGACCGGAACAAAGCCACCAGTTGTAAACGGCTAGGATGCCCATTTCGCAGAACAGAACGTTACGCTGGATTACCTTGAGCGGATCAAGCTGTTGTGGGTGATACGGAACCATACCAACAACGAGGGTTCACTGGTACATCAAATTGACGAACATCGATTTGACGGGCATACTCAGAAAATCCTACGGAGAAATGAGGGACGAAGCAAACTCCAAATCCCAAAACCCAAGTATGCATGAATAGGGTTGAATACGTGTGTTTTACTGGATTCACAGAACTCGTAATTGCCTTCGTTAGGTGGAATTGCACGCGCCACTAGGCAGAAGGAACGTGCAACATTTCAACAATTGAAAATACAACGATAACACGTCTGAGCTGTGAAACTGGGCCTGTTTCGTCTCAAACTTTTTTCGATTTTTTACTCCTTCCCCTGCCAATTGAGACTTACGGCTGCAGGAGCTTGCAAATCCTCAACTTGAAGTGGGGCGATAAAAATGCTAAAGACGTACACAAAGGCAATGATTCAGGCGAATACTGAAACGGCCGGGCCCTTGCATTCACCCGGAATTATCTCGATTCAATTTAAAATCCTTCTGGGCCATTTACTTTTCTGGAAAAATAACTTGTAGCTTTATGGCGCCGTAAAACGAATTTCTTAACTTGAAGATTCCTCGAGATAAATATTTTGCCATCAAGAAGCCAATGAACGTTTTAGAAATGGGCCAGAAAATCTTGCGCGTCGTTTCTAGTTAAACAATTGTTCTTTTACTGCTCTTATTTTCCTTAATATTTCTAGCAAAGTTTTAATCGCGTAAGTTTATTACGTCTTAATTTTTCGAAGAAATACAGACAAAAATCAATTATTTTTTGTATTTAAGTACATATACATTTAATATGTAGAGTAATGAAAACGTAAGGGCATACAAATATAAAATATTTTAAAAAAAGGGACTAACATGAGGTTTCAGTAATAAGATTGAATTGAAACACTTCCAGAAATAATGCAAAAAGAAACTACTTGTTCGAAATATTATGCTGAAATTTATAACCCAGATCCCTGTAATAATCTTCTTTTTATGAGTATATTTATTTGAATTAGGTATTAAAATCGTAGGCTACATTTTATATAATAAATTATTATTCGTCCCATATCCAATTAATTCCAACTATTTCAGAAAAGAGGCCTTTTATAGTTTTCTTTTTGAATGCAAAAATTAAGAAACAAAAAAAAATAATAGTCCAAAAATTCATAAAATCCATCTTGAATAAAATACATACTATATATACTATACCTATTCTTAAGTTAGTGAAACGAAGTACACGGCTTTAAACTAGTTCTTAAAATATGGAGAATATTTGTTACCTTATAATTTAACCTTCTTTTATGACTTAGAATTTTCATAAAATTTAATATTTGCTTTTAGTTCATTTTGCACTCAATCTTCTGCAGAGAAGTTGATAAAATACTTTCTTTCAAGTCAATAGCTAAGTATTCTGAGCATAAAAAATAATAATTAGAGACCATAATTAAAATATTTGAGTAAATGTTGAACTGTTGCTATGAAGGAAAATGATATGGATAAGCAAATTATGGAAAAATTAGGGTTGAATAATTTAAAAAATATCTAAATATATTTTTTTAAAATATTATTGAAGTTTTCTTTCTTTTATTTTAGTAAAACACGTCGCTCTCCCATTTTAACACCAAATAAATTTCCCTACCTAAATTCTCGTCTTTAGGGAGTGATTACAAAAACTTTGTCATTCCGATAGGATAAAAAATGGGTTTAAAAATTTGCATAAATTTCCGTCCGTGTAAAGAAGTAAGGAATCAGCAGTTCAATTAGCATTTCCTGGGTGATTAAATCATCAGGTTCTATTCGGTTATGCTGAACTGATAGAGCCCTTTACAGAAAAAATGCAAATCGTTCTGATGGAACCTCGACCTTATTCACTTCACTTGACGTTCAGCGAACTACAGGGATTCATAAAGACAAAGCATGGGCTCGAACTCCAACTCCATCGTCGGGCATCCGGGGAGCAAATGGCACGGCACGTAACGTTGCAACAAAAGCTCGGCACGAAAACGGAGAAACTTCTCAATTGGACGTCATTACGGTAATTGAGTGTTATTTCTTGGCCCCATGGCCCCCGTAGGTTCGGCCCCAGAATAGCACAACTTTCGCCCGGTGGGTAATTTGGCCTTGTAGACTTTGTCTACGAACAAGCGCCAAACAACTCCTGAACAGTCATTTCGTCTTGTCTTATCCGGAGATGCCTATAGTCGACGTCGACATGGTGATGAGCAGCTTACTCCGATTTAGTTCTGGAAAAAGTTTTTCAGACTGTCGGAGGCAGCTTTATGGAATAGTCGAGCAGTTGTACCATCAATTACAGATAGTTCCATAAAAACCTTAGAAGTCACCATAATATCGTTTAATTACCCCTTCCAGGCATGCCATTCTCGTGCGAAAGGCAGTTGTGGAGCGAGTAGTAATTGGTTGACCTGGTATATTAGTCAAACCCATTGCACTGTTGGAACATGTGTTTTAATTAGAATTGATTAGACTTGGATGGCTGGAACTATTTGAATGCTTCCAACAAACAAACACAATCGATTGAAATACCCACAAAAGATGCATACAACCTCGACTTTGGCGAACTACTGACAGTGCCAAAGCGAATGGATGTAAAACAGCCCGGGGTAGAACGATGCCAGCAAGCATACCTTGGACATACCTGTATTTGCAAACGTATGCATTTTGGTCATAGTCTGTCGTCTACAAATCATCTAGGTAGTCAGAGACAAATCGATGACAACGCGCAAACAGTGCTTTTTTGTTTTACTAGCAAGATGAGCAGACTACCTCTATTTCGAATTGTATACCTGGGGTTCTGGCTTGCTTGCAGTTCAACCTTTGTTTATTTAGAACAAGTCGTTACTCACGTCATGCATCTAAAGAATAGAGACGAAGTACAATGCGACCAGTCATTTTATGTATTTACAAATTTTAATCAATATCTTCAGTTTATTTTACTTTTATCCCAATTTGCGTCCTGGACATCCGGCCATATCGCAAAATTTCCACATTTCCAGCGTTTTCAATAGACCATATAAACAATCCTGTTTGTGCACATCTTATTGGTATTCGCATTTTCATTATGGCGATGAAACATCAGAGCAGGTCCAGCGAACCCGGTGAATGATGATATTTTGCAAGGACCCTACAAAGGCCTTGCCAAAGATTTACTTTGTGTAAGCAAATAGGAGCTAATATAAAACGGGTAAATGTTATTTCAACAGAAACAGATATTGAAAGAATGTTTTTATTGCGAAATTGATACAGGAAAGGATTTTCCAATGTTTGGGCAATAAAAGTAATTTAACTTGAATTTACAGCGAATGAAATGATACCCATAAGTAATAAGAAAATAAATTTAATAGGATTTATGTAGATTAGTATATCTAAAAGACCGCATAAAAAAGGCTTAGCTTAAATAATAGCGGTAATCATTTCATTTTTAAAAAAATTCTTGTTAAGGTTAATATCACGTTCTCTAGGTAGAACGAAAAGATCACTTTAATTATATTTTTACTCAATTTTATCATGTCGCTTTCATTCTTAAAAAAGTACAGCTTCAATATATCACTGATCGAGTGTAAGCAATACTAAAAGTAAAAAATTTAACCCTTTACGCTTAACCTCAAGATAAGTTTATATTTATTTTCTAGAATTCTTACAATATTCAATATTTTTCAAAAAAATCTAAAAACCACTCGTATAGGTGTCATTTTCCACAAAAACTGCTTTTTGATAGATGTAATAAATACAACCTAATTGTTTAAAATAAATAGGAATTGGAGCTAGTATCAGATTTTGTTCTAACAAGCAATTTAATAAGACGCCGGCCTTATCATCTCTTATCAAATTCATAGGCTACTCAAGTATCTGTTTCTATAGTTATAGCTTTCCTTATCGTCATTTAACTTTCTGCCATAAGCTTGTATGTGTGGTGTAATCATTGTCAATCACAAAAAAATAGCAAGTCCCTACTGGTTCTGATCAAGTTGGTGTCCCCTTCTGGTCCTCAAACAGAGCTTGTCAAGTTTCAAGGTTTTCAAGCTCCTTAACATCTCTTTATCAATAATATGATATCGAATAGCACGTCCAAAGGGCCATAAATGAAATTGAGTTGCTCTCTCCCATGGGAGATGACAAGACAGCCTTTAGGAAATTTGGGCAATTTTTCTGGTTACGAAAAGGTTTTTTCCGGAAAAAGTAATTAGGAAAATCAAAGGAGTTGAAAAGAACTTTCAGGCAATTTACCCGCATTCCGTCAGTAAAACCGACCTTTGAGGAATCGCCTTTATACGAGAGGCCTGAGAGGGCATCAATCGATCTAGAAAAACTTAAGGAAACGTCTGAATTGTCGTTATTTATTTTCTGTCCAAAATTAAGCATAGACCTCATCCAACCAGCACAAAAAGGTACATCCGACTAGAGTTCAGCGATTTACGATTAATGGTCTGAAATAACTGAGAGCATGTTGCTTTAAGGTAGACCAACAAACTTGTTGGCCTCCTCCTTATATTCAGGATTTCACGAGGATGAAATTAATGGGCTGGGAAGGCATGGTTATTTTGACATAGGATATGGGGGGATGTTGGCGTACAAGAGAAATAGATCGAAATTAGAAGGCTTTTACGCTGATTTCTCGATGATTTATTGAATTTACTCAGAGGGTGTGGTAAAAAATTTATTTCCTATTTATATAAGTCCTCAGAACAAATAAATAGAAAGTATTACGGGGAAGTGACGACCGGTGAAAAATTTGATTTCTGATATAGTAGCATTAAAAAACTGTCGTTCTTTTTAAAACATCAATTTCCCATTTACGGAACAGCTATCAAGGAAACGAGGATCAAAATATTCTTAGGAAATGTACACAATGTTGAATTGGATACAATTTAAGAGTGAGAGAAATAAGGAACGAAATACGAAAAATTGAAAAAATTCATACTTTGTTAAACTTATAAAAACTTGTGCGAAATCTTATCCAATCCCAATTGTACATAAGTATTTTGAAATCACTGCTTGTAGTATTTATATTCTATTAATAATTTAAAAGTGAATTTTTTCGTTTTTGTAATATTGCATAGTAAGCATAATTGCTCAAACTTTGTCTATTATGAGATAAATGCTTTTTATTAAAATTTCAATAAAAATATTTGACGATTTCCAGAGCTACTGAACTTAAGCATGTTATTACAATCTATTTTATATTCCTCGGAAACTCAGCAGATGTAATATGATAAAGATTTTTTTAAATGGCTTTTTATTTTAGAAAGCAACAATATCCTCCAATTATTATAAAAAATAACATGTTCATTGGATTCCCTTCCTTTCTTTAATCCTTAAGCGCCCTTTATCTCTTGGTAAAAATAAAAGGAAATTTTTAAAATGCTTGCGGGTTAACTGAACGAATAACTAAGTACAAAAGTCCTCTTTGATCGGCATATCTTACTTTTTTAGAAATTTGATTCTGCTTACTTTTTTTGAAAAGCCATTGAACAATTCTTGTATGATGATGAAATTTGCAGGCAACAAAGCCTTTCATCTTGATATTCAAGTGTAACAGATTTCTTCTAAGGCATCTCAAATTTTGTTGCTCCTGAAAGTGCTATAGAGAGGACCGTTGAAACAAGGATAACTTCTGTAACAGGGTCACTTATTTCCGGAATTTATATGAGTGCAAAGAAAACAAAGACACCCCTCCAATAAATTCTGTCCTTTTAGCATTTCAGCTTTAACCAAGAAAGTGAATGTCAAACAAGAAATTGATTTTGAATCCTCACACGGGTGATACCATCTTACTCGGGGTACTCTTGAAGATACACTTCTTCGAAGAAGGAAAATCGAATTCCAAACCCATCAGACTCTAGTAAAGTCTCATACTTGCATGTTTCTAAATTTTTTCTCCCTATCACCTGAGCCGCCACGAGAAAACCTTGTTCGTTGCCACGCACTTGGCATTTAGACTGGATTTTTAAGAATTTTACGTAAAACAGATTTTCACGTAGGTGTACGTAGTGAAAGTAGCTACGTTCCGCGTTAGGACAGGTAAAATTTGAATAAAAAAAAAATAAGGTAAAGATTTGCCGGCTAAATAATTTCTATTAAAATTTTATTTCATCCGATTCCATGTTCACGCAGATCACACTTATTCAGTCTCAGAAGTTTGAAACACGTGCTCTTAGGAGCACGCGATATCGATGGTAATTCCTTGGTACGCCGCCACACCTGCTGCTAGCGAACGAAATACCTGAAGAATTATTTGATTACGAGTAACAATCCGGGACGGCGTGCGCTGAATTATTAGCCATAGGCAGGTATTTTACGTTTTCATCTTGCTTTTGCTGTCGACGGAGGAACGGCATAACAAAAAGGGAAATACCTGAGAAAAGAGGAGCTCAAGTACTACACGCGTCGGGACTCACAGCTATGGGACTCAATTTAGAGTTTCTTTGGCAATATCGCCAGAAGGATAGGCATCGCTCCGAAAATATTGAAGCAATTACAAGGGAATTCGATGAAAAAGTGAAAAATCACTGGGCGACTATGCCGAAGGGAGCTAAGGCAACGTCCGATCCAGTGGATTGCCGCTTTCGTTGAGGGTAGCAACTTGAGGGCCAAGGAGGTAAATTGCCCCTTCGCTCAACATTTATCACACATCTTTGAAAAAAGGAGGATTCTGATGACTTGCGAGTGCTCAATACCGGGACCCTGAAAGGGTTAAAGGTCAATAAGAGTTCGGGGATCTTTGGAAAGGCTTCAGGGGGATTGATTCCATAAGCACTTTATTTTCCAAACACCACCAGAATTTTTTCTTAGTCACGGGAGTATCTTTTATTTTACGTGTTGTTTTTCGTTGAAAGTCGAATAAACATTTTATGGAAGTTGTTTTATGTCTTATGAAATTGTTTGTTTCTGTTTATTCAATTTTATTAAAAATCATATCTCTTTTAGATTTCGATAAATTTCTTCATAACTTTCCTTACGATGTCGGGATGCAATTTGATAAAATATTCGAAGTTAACTTTAGTAAAAATGTGGTAAATAATTGAAAAAGTACTATCAACAAAAATAGACATCACTCATTTTCATTTAAACTTTAAAAAATGTTTGCTTGTTTGTAATTCTGCACATGTTTAAAGTACGTGTCGTATATATCGCAATAGGGTGACTTTAAAAATGTATTTAAAAAATATGTGTTTATTATATTCTTTGTTTTCAATTTTATGTAATAATTAAATATGAGGGCCCAAAGTGTATTCTTCGCTTTTCGCAACCATAACGAATTTTTTAAGTATAGCGTTATATGACGTGATTAGATACCTAAATTTAAATAAACGACGGAAATAAGGTTTCGAACGTTTTTAAAGGGCTTTAAGAAAAAGTATAAAAATATTGGTTTACGTGTATATGAACAGCATCTCACACATTCAGAAAAGCTCTTTATGTTCAATGTAACTACAGAATTTTCTTTCACCTCTTTTTCCGAGTAAGTGTAAAATAAATGACATGAAAGAAATGTTCATACCTCTTGAATGTGCAGATGGTACAATAAATTGCACATGTACACAATAATCGTAAACACGAGGTGTGATCAATGTCACCTTAGCAGTTTCTTCACACGTGTGCTGTTGCATAATTTCGTTGGATCGAGAAAGTGGTCTCCGGACTTTGGCTTGTTAATTACAACTTGATGAAAAATTTTAAAACTTTATTTAGATTTTATTTAATTGTGAAATCTTAATAGGATTCGGGGATAACCCTGTTTTCTGATGCTCTAAATAAGTCCCCATTTATGGTGTTTCGTTGTGTAATTTCCTTACTAAATATGAGTACAAAACAGCTCTGAACTCTTAGCGTATACGAGAATTAAATAAAAATTGTTTTTTTTTTAATTATTAATCCCAAGTTACTTGGTTGATTCGTTGTTGATTGATCAATTTTCTTTCCATTTTTAATATGTGTTATAAACTCCCGCAATCCTCTAAAGTTGACGAAGTTCATAATGCATAATGCATTTGTAGGCTTTCTAAAAATGCATTAATAAAATTCCACCAAATCCACCATTTTCAACAAGGATTTAACACGTTACAGTTTGTCCATTTATATCAACTCTTAAGGTGAAGATTTTATTTCTTGTTAGCAAGTCTCTGTAAAGAGAAAGCGATTGAAATATCGCAAGCTGACTATTCGTAGTCGGCTAACTATTCATCAGATTCCCTTGGTTCCGATATTCATCCAACTTGACCTAGATAACCAGTGGGTGTTAAACAATTTGGTGGCAGCATTTTATTTAATCATCCTCCGTTGGACTGTTCGTCTGGAAAATTAATTATCCCATGAATTCATAGAGCGTTGAAGCTACCAACTAAACCAGAGTTTTCTATTCATGCGAGAAGAGGAATCTTCTTTTGTGCCGTCGGCAACTCAACGTGAACAAGGTCCATCCGGGAACGGGGCTCGATGGGCCAGTTAACTTTTCTTATATTTATTCTAATGTGCTTCCCATAACCTTACTAGCCTATTCATTCTTACAGGTGGTACGATAGAAGGATGTACGCGTGTTTTACGATCTACATGGTATGTTGATACTATTCCTCGTGTTAAGCCGACATGGTTGTTTCAGCCGGAAATTTCATTACACGTAGCACGTATCGATGTATACTCAAGATAATAGTAATCTACAACGTATTGAGTAGATGTCGAGTGAATGGGAATGGGAAGTGTAGGATAACCTCCAATGCATGGTAAAAATAACACGGAAGTTATGAATTGTTGTACTTTATGACTTCGTAGAGTAACATTATTTTATATGGGTTTTCTATTATTAAACATGGGCAACAGAAAATATATTGTATCCAAATAGTTTGTCTTTATCAAGGTTCGGAAACACACGCTCATGTGCGCACATATTCGCCTCATGAGTTGATCAAACGACTCAACGACTGTTAGTAAAGGACTAAATATTTTCAAACAGTTGAGTTCCGCGTGTGACCAAATATGGTGCTTATTGCAAATTTTAGTATTAAATAATTTATATCGTGCGAGAGTAATAGGGATAAGTCAACATATTTATTCGCGGAAATAATAATACATTCAACATTTTTATATTAATAAATGTAGTCAGAAATCAGTTTTAAAATTGTTTGCTCCATTAACCTTTCCTTTTTAAAACAACTTTTACTTTACTTAACTTTACAACAACTAAAACTTTTTTGCGTACTATATCCTAGAAAGTATACGAAATTAAATGAAGAAAAAATATATTGATTATATTGATATATTATATTGGATATTCTAATTAAATGAATATTTTTTCTTTAAAATATTCTTATGGACATTAAAATTTGTGAAATCCAAAGAGTCTTCTAAAAATAACGATTTTTTTTGTTCTAGCTTAGATTTTGGGATCACCACGCTAAAATGAATAAAAATTGTGATATCCTGTAAAAACCGTTTCTTTCTTTCATGCCTTGATGCGCATAAAAAAATTACACGTAAAACGTGGTTTGGGGGATACACCCAAAGATTTGTGGAAGATTTTAAATATAAAATTGATATGTCCGTAAAATTTCTTAAACGGATAGTAGAGTTAAAAATTTTGATATAGTTCTTTCTGCTACATGATTCGGTTAATTGTTTTGGTTTAGTGCAAGTGTGACGTCAAATTATTACAATGATATGAAATTGGACAGGCCGACATAAAATTATAACAACAATGTTAATTAACACACAAGTAATTTGACTACGATTGTGTTTAATTATGTAGTTTTCTGACAAAAATTCTTACAGTTTCTGAGGAGTGACACTCCTCAGAATTTGCTGTGATTATAAAACAGACTATATCAAATTTTTTAAATAGATTTTTAAAATATTTGCTAATTTTGGCTCTCACTGACTAAGTGGTCATTAAAATCTATCGTGAAAAAAATGTTAATAAGTAAGTAAATAAAAACAATCGAAATGCAAGGCTGAAGTCTTGAATATATCAAGAAATATGGTACCAACAGCCCAATACCAATATTTAAAATCGAACATTTGAAAATACTGAAAAAAGTTTTAGCCCTATCTGATATTGAAAGTATTAAAATTTATCAAAAATAGTTATGAAGAAAAATGGACCAAGATTTCAGCCAGCAAAATACAAATCTAAAATGGGAAGAGATTCCAACAATAATATTTAAAATATTTAAAATACGCACTTAGCCTTTTTTAATATTTATCAAAGTAATTAAAATATCCATGAAAAACTAAGATAAAAAATTAAATTTTGTTCACATTAAAATTAAAGAAATCCGACTACCGCAAGTTATAATTAAAATACATTTTCTTAGAACGGCGAGATAGAGAAGTTATTTGATTAGGTTTGGACGGCCTGCCTATATATCTCGATCCTCCACTAGAATTAAGAAAGATCTGAGTAATCTATAGAATTCAAGCTTTTTTGTGTACTGTTCTACTCTTTACATTACACAGGTGACTGTTCATATGACACTCATTTCCAAGGAGAATTCGACTCAAGCCGCAACAATTCTAATTAATACACGTCGGTGACAACAACAAATTAATGCCATTTCCTCTTCCTTTCACGATAAACACACTTTCTTGATTCAAATGAAATTACTAGCCCACACTCATTGTCCCAGGAAAAGGTAAATAAATAAATCCCACTGCCTTGTCTTATCAGCTAAGGAATATTTCGCCGCCGCTGGTATCAATAATATCTTAATTCGGAATTATGTTTATCACCTTTATCTCACTGTCCCCCTGTTCCGCCGGTGCAGGGCACGTCAATGCCCACTGGTTCTAGGGTTGCTGGCTGATCATCTTAAGGGCAAATATCTTAAGACAGGACAAGACTGAGCTTTGTCCTCGGTGCAAACACATTGGGAGTTGCCATGTTCCAAATGAAAAACAAATTTTCCAATCTGACAGGATTGTTTTATAGAAACCATTCAAACCAGATGTCGGATAATCATGTCCAAGTAGCAGGTACGACATCTACCCTACCCTACCCTCACCTCGAACACCTTTCACCTTGAGAACTTTGTTCCTCGTCCTTCTACCCAATATTAATTCCACGAGCTGTGGCATTTAAGAAATTCGAAACGACAAGGAGTAAACACCTCCAGCTAAGTCCGAAGGGCAAAGAGACGGGCTTATTTAACAAGGAGAGATTAAAACGCTGAAAAGACCCCCCACTGAACTTTTTTCTAACTTGCCCTAATGGGATACAGGTGTGCCCAAGTACGGGGGGAATTCATTTTGTCCCCTTTCCTGATTAGATGCTCGAAACGGGGCAAAAATTCCTGGCTGGCTTCTTTTTAGTAAATGGCTGGGCTGACCAAGATTGGGGACGAGATGAGTGGCCATTTAATTAAGGTTGAAAATTTCAACAGTGGGAAAAGTAGGCCCAAAAAGGTCACCCTATGTGCTTCTTCTTTCCAGCATCTCTTGATTAACACCGCTGTTTCTTTTGTGAATTTTTTGTCTAAAGATAGCACGGATCACATTAGAACAGGTTAGCCACGCAACTCACGTATCTAGTCATTCTGTGTGCTTTGTAAATATCTGATTAGCGCGCAGAGGGCTTAATTTCACTGAAAAGTACCAGGTAAATATTTTCATAATTAATGCCCCTGCAAATCTGCAGAATAATCATCTCGGGAGTGTTAACAGCGAAGTGACAAAATAAATTTTCCTTAATATCCTCCTTCAGGTGGGCTTTACCCTAACGTTGTGCCGTTGCCGCTTAATTTATTGGACTGGATGAGCTCCTTGATTACATCTTTAGGGATATTTAGGGACTTTAAATTGGGCCAGTTTTATGTCATGGCCCGGTGAATTTCGGACGTTAAATTTTATGTAAGTGCAAAATCGACCCTAAGGCAAATCGTCTTAGCGTTTGAAAAGTCTACAGCGCTAAAGAGGTGCAATAACAATAAATTACTAATCATAATTAAAATAAACATTTTACTAATACTCGTAATCATTAGAAAACAACGAAACAGCTTAATACCAAAAATTGTTCAAATGAATTCAATAAACACTGCTGTAATCAAACATAGGACGAATTTATGCATGATTTCTAAAAAGTAGCCCAACGTTGTACGTTAACTTGGCATTAATTTAATGATCTAAACAATTTAAACCAATCTTGGTATTTTAGCAAATCTCAGTTTAAAATTCCTTTTGCCAAAGAATAATGCCTATTAAACATATCTGGGCCATACTAAAGGAAACATGATAAAGGAAAATGTATATTTTTAAACTTAGCACTCAAAGTGGTGGTATTATATCACATTTTGGTTTAAAATTGACCTATAAATCTATGGTAAATAATGTTGCAACATTTTGTTCCGCCAATTAGGAAGCATGGATCAAAATTGCCGAAAAGTTTTCAAATTTCATTCTGAATTGAATACATATGCAGTTTTTCAACTTTAGTCCAAATTATTATTATTTTTTAAACATCAGAAAGACAATCACTCTTGTCAAAAGAGCAAAGCAAAGAATTTCCTTCTACAGAATTTACCGTCTCGACCTACATTTGCTTCCAAGACTTTTTTTCGTTCAAGTATTTTATAAATAATTTACTTTAATTAAGTAAGACAGATTTATTAAATTAATATACTATTTTTCAAAAATGGTTTTCTCAATACAAGGTTCACGTTTTATCTCCACATCTCTATTAAATGTTTAAAAGACGATATTTTCTCAAATGATTGTTATTGAATTTAAGAGGAAGTTTAGCATCTAGTTGCTGGGCATGTCCCCAAAATGTAGATGAATATAATCAACTGTATAATGTAGAGATGAGTCAGAATGACTTTACATCGAATGACCAATGGTCACGGCCTTCGTTCGCCCCTAATGTATTATAGACACCATTTCTTTTCATTAGACAGGAATAATCCTCTCACGTTTTGCTATCCACTTCACAAATCCGCCTAAGCCAACCGCTGAGTAATTGCCAGGATTATGCGGAGATATATAAACCCAAACAATTAAAGCCACAGTCTGCCTTCCAGACAAAGGCCTTAATGCAATCAAATTTATTGAAAGTGCAGTGGCTACTCATACTGGCCATTAGATTATTTTATAGACTATAACGTGGGATATGGTTAGATAAATTTTCTGCTTGTTTCATTATCACATTCGTTTGAAATATTGATTTCAAATAAATTTCAATTGTTATCATTATTAAAGTAATATGACTCTCTTGAAACTGCTACTGCATGAAATTTAATCTGTTCTGACTAAGCAACAAAATTTTGATTTTCTGAATTTTCACTGAAGTAATTGTAAGATATTTTTCGCAAGAAACGAGGACGATATCTATTTGATATTCCCCATGTGACTCACAATTCTGACATCTTCACCCGTACTCGGAAATCACACGCCCAAATCGTCTCTATGAAGAGCTGCTCGAAAGAAAACTTTTGGGGACTGTACCAATTTAACTTATCCATTCAGTTTGTCAAGGACCAGTTCAAGGACACTTCGAGTAAAGAATGGTGCCAAGATGGTTTTAGTCGTAAGGTTCTTGAACCAAACTTTTTCGGTCAGCAGCATACCTAAACAAATATTTCATAAGACACCCTGGAGTTGCGAAGAACAGCAGTGGTCACTAGTGTCAAGTACTTTCCAGTTCTAGAATTCGGACGCAATTTGTTTTCTCATTCATATCCATGAATCGGCATTATTTGAAAGATGAAGTATGAATTGCAATTTATAAAATATGATGAATAAGCATTACAATGACAAGGGAGATTGATTCCCTGAATTTATTTTCTGTGTAATGTAACACATATTTTTTTGGATATGTGCATGCATGTCTGTCTAGTGCATTTTATCTGAATACTGGGAAGTTTGTTTTATTAATTTTTAATTCTATTTATTTACGGGACTACAAATTAATTTCTATAGAATGTTTCGTAAGATATTTTTAGGAAGTCTTAAATTCTCTCCCTTCTGTAGGCTGTCCCTCGGAAACAGAGAGAAGTTACTGAAATACAGCTTTCTTTAATTACCTCAATGCCGTGTAATGTGTTATAGAACCTATAGGAGTAAATTTTCCTACTAAGTCATAATGATATCTAGTTTTATCAATAATACGTTATTAAAATAACATCCGAACAAAGTGTTTAAAGCGACATTTGAGATAATTACATTCGTTTTTCAACTTTTGTTGTCAGTAAGCTCATCCTGTTTTAGTATTTCAAATAAACCTTTTGAAAATACTTTAGAAATTCATAGTAGTTGATTTTAAATTTGAAGCAATTTTAATTTTATGTCCTATATTTTCAATATAAACACACAAACGTTTTGTTAAAAGTGGTGAAATTTGTGAGATTTTTATTTGTTTTCTGATAACAGAGAATATAATTTTAATAAAAATAAGTTAAAAAGTTTGCGTAGCACATGAGCGTACGAACACCAGTGAAAATATTTTAATATCAATTCTTTATAATTTAAAAGTTAAAAATACGATTAAATCCTCGAATATACTTGAATGTTGCTCCTATAGAATTAAGCAAATGTGGCTCAGATGCCTTTTTTATGGTATTAACCTAACGCCTTATATTAGCATTATTAAAATCCATTAATCGTCGTAAAATATGTTCTTTGGCCTAACATATATTAATTCTATTCAATGGCTTTTGGAATCAACCTATTAAAAACGCAGCAATTTTCTTCAGTTTTATGTGCTAGATGCTCTTCTGTTTAGAAACTTAGTACTGTTTAGAACTTTAGTACCTAAATTAACTCATAAAAGGTCCTGGCACTCCCTGCATGCCACTGCTCAATATTCCGGTCGCTTCCATTATCGCTGAGGTCATAAAAATCGGAACAATCGATAGGCAAAATTATCTCTTAAATTTTTATTAAAATGCTGTACGTCTCATCGTAATATATGGTGCATCTTTGCATCAAACTCTCAAAACCATTAAACTTACACGTAAGTCCCGAACAATGCTATGTGCCATTTGGCCTTGGAGCATGAAACTTTATAGAATTCCCATAAATCGATCCTGAGAGCTTCTGCACCACTTCGAACTCATTTCAAATGCATATAAACATGAGATTCAGTATTTCACTATTATAATGACCAGATATTACGACAAGGACCTCTGTTGCGAGAATGTAGACTGCCTAGGTAATGGGAATCGGTCTGTAAAGGAAGCAACTAAAATGTTGGGCACGTCTCCCAAGCGCTCCCAATGTGAAGCAGAGTCGCAAAAATCGATCGTATAAGAAGTTGCTATTTCCGTGCATAGTTAGTTGCCTATCAAAAATATTTATGTATGTTGTGCTCCCCAACAATGGTCCTAAAGGGGTACCATAAATAGTCCCGGCAGTTCCTTTCACTTTCACATTTTTAGGGAGCATAACGATTTCAGAGGGCTTAACAAAACTCACGTGCCTTCAAAATACGCTCGGCTTTTCAAATATGAGCACGAACCGAATCCAAATACGGAATAATATCGTCCCGGACAAGTATAATCCCTCTATTGCTGGTTAGTTCCTTCGGCAGATTACCAATCGTCTTATGGGCATGTACGAAGGAACCGAACCTGTCCTGTCGTTGCCTCCCTTTCTGCTTTATGTTAGCCTTTTCCCAGGGTTTGTTTCAGCTATTTTGTCATTCAGCTGATGTTTTATATCATCCTGCAGAAGCCCATTACCACTGCTGGTCTATTCCATTCTTACAGCTTGTGCTCGCCCAGAAAATAATGCAAGTCTCATTACTTACAGATGTCCTAAAAGGATTTTATGATTGATTTATTGTAACAAACGTGGGTTCACGGAGTCTGGCAACAGTTTTACGGCTGCTTTTACTGCTTTTACAGACTTCTACGTATTTACGAAAAGCCAGTGCAATTTTCCGTTTTGTTACGAAAAGAATTGATATTACGTTGGATAGGAAGAATATATTAACCAAGGAACACAATAGGCTTTAAAAGAAACTTGTACGTATTCTTCTACTCCAATCTTAATACTAAATCCAAAAATATAAAATGTAAGCTAGGGAAAAAATATCAAACTGAGTCATAAATCTGCTGACAGGTGAACATGATTATGAGACGCGAGAGCAAATTTTCTTAAGACTTAATAATCTATATTTTAGTAGACTTGCCACGTAAAAGCCTGATAATCTTTTTTAAAATTATGTACTTGTTCGGTTTATAGCATAAACATGAGCCAAAAAAGCTTTCGAAAACATGAGTAAATCGTCCGTGGCAATTTTTTTACAGTGCCCTTTTGAGAATTGGAAATCCCTTTTTTATTTTTTAATAAAACCTTATTAAGTTTGCCCCATTGCTCAAGGATAATTAATTTAAATTTTGTTTTTTAATTGCTATATTTGTTCACAACAACTGTGCCAAATTTTAAATGAATCTACTAGAAATTTTCGCCACAGTAGCAATTTTCGTTAAAAAATACTTATAGATTGAATTGCAGATGTACATCGACCTTTAATAGGTTCCCAATGAAAAACCCAATAACTTGGTTTCGTTTGGGTCACTTTTATATTTGCCCGAAAGGAAAAGATAGAAACGCATGAAAATAGATATTTAGAATAATTTAGACGACAATTTTAGCAAACAATTATTTATTTACTTGTCAAGACTAAATTATTATATTATTACCAGTATTCGGCGATACGTAAAGTTAAATAAGTTAAATTACCCAAAAAAAATAGCTTCATCAATTAGTCTGACATGCCAGCAAGACTTTTCTGCAGTGGAATTTAATAATCTTGCAGAAATATTACAAAATTTACGAGCCCCTATTAATAAATTCAGAATTGCGTCCTGTGACTTTGCAGAATTAGTGTGCCAGGTCAGTCTAAGTAAGTCTGTATATCCTTGTGCTTATTTTTGCACGACATCAGAATATATACATCTGCTGTTAATAAAAATGTTCCCATTTGCTGACTTGAAAACCAACAAATCTGGAGCTGTAAACATTTCATCCTCGGGGAGTTGTGCCCCGTGCTTATAACAGCCTAGTACTGTAAAAGCTGTGGGACGCTCTCGGATTCATTTTGGAGACGAAATTAATGCCCGGATTCTTGGGGGAATAAATTTTGCGAGCAAAGTAGTGTAAACGTGTTTACGACAGTTACAAAGCCAATTGTCGGACATGATAAGGGTCGCTGAATGGATTCTTGCAAGATTTTAAAATTCTTGAAATGGTCCAATTGTTGTACAAACGTAAAGATGTTGATGATAGAACAGTCGTCAACATTCTTCGGAACAGTCAAGTTTTGCTATTTTCTCGAATGGAGCTTGTGCTTGTAGAGATGACGGGAAACATCCCATTAAGCAAAATATTGTACAATCTGAAGAAATCTTTGCCTAACTTCATTAACGAGTTTATAGCTGGTGCTTACATCTTATATCTCTTACTTGACTCGGAAGGAAATATTTTTGGTTAAAACAAAGTTCTAATTGGAATGAGTTTGTGGAATAAATGAATAATTTCACAATCTGTCTTAAAGTGGAGAAGAAAAAACTAATTTCTTTAGTGATACTTTGATCTAAATATTTGATTTTTTTACTAATTTTTTTATAGAGAATCTTATGAAAAGGAATAAATATTGAATGTAGTAATAATAATGTTGAAATAATTAGTTGTTTATGATATTTCATTATAACTAAAAATATTAAATATTATATAATGTGTACGCGTTTGACTGCTTTTCCACGAGAATTAGTTTCTCTTAAAATAATTTAGGTACTTAATATCTTTTATTTTATTAAATCTTATAAATTTTAACCATAAGCTATGATGTGACGACAAAGAAATTTTAAAGCTTATTCAGTTTTAAAGTCATTTTATGGTATTATAATATTATTACGAAACCTTTTATTCTTTGAAAACAAAAGATTACCAATTATTTCTACTGTAAATTTTATAGAAATTTTTAATATTCTTCATGTTTTAATTACATAGTCATTAATTTTATTATTTTTGCCATGAGGGTTTACCGTACTCTCCTTCTGCCGACACAAGTTAATCCACAAATTGATATCTGAATTTTTGAATAAATGAAAATTAATATCAATAGCATGCAATGAAAAGACAATAGCGTTTGTTCGAAGTAGGAAGTATTTCAAACTGGCACTTTAAATACCTGCTTTAATTATTCCTAATTGGAGAACGTTTTCAGTTACATATACACGCAGCTTTCGATAAAACAAGCTATCTCAAAATTGTTTTTCAGGTATTATATAGGCCTTTACCAGTTGAACTGCAGTTCTATTGTTTCAATAAAAGCTCAGTAAACGTATCCAATTTGGAACACTCAGTCATTCGAAACTGGAACGGGTAAAGGGCTGCAATTTAAGCTGTTGTGTCAGCAATAGATTTACCAGTACAGATCCTCCATGCGTTCCAGACGCCATCAATTGTTTGTTTATTGACCGAGAACATCAAATTAACCGCGATTTATATAGAGAATCCTATTAACGCAGGGCTAATCCAACATCAACCACTATCGACGGGTTAAATCCCAGCCCGATGGGGGCTTAACAAGTTCCCGTTGAAACTAGTGCAAATGACTCTGTCAGACCAACGAGAAAATTTAGGGCTTTCATCAGTTAGAACAATGTCGGTCTGCAGCCTGGGGATGTTTGAAAATAGCTGAATATATGAGGCATCGTAAAATCGTAGTGCATTCTATTCCGTTGAAAATGTACTGATGGGGTTACTATGTATTGATGTATTCCAAAGATTTCGCTATTTTAACCTGCAGCGAGTGATATGCATTCGATTCGTGCCAGGATTTCTAGATATTTTCATGGGATTGCAGACCTTCATTCATGGGCAAATTCTTGATTTATGGTTACTTTATAACGCGGCTTGAGTTTTTGAGGATTCAATGGAAACTTTAATATCGAGAAATTCTAGGAATTGCCCTTCCATCATACACAACAAACAAAATTCATTCAGTTAAAATTGATTGACATTAACCAATAAAGCCCATCTTTTGGGCTATTCATTATTCAAAGTAAGAAAAATTTTATAAATCTGCGTTTTATTCATCTACAAGTTTTGTAATTAAAAATGATATTTCAGAAATAATGAAGAATAAAAAATTCACGAAAATTATGCCTAAAACAGCTTATTTCTGCACAATTAGGGAAAAATATCCAATTTTTGTAAATTATCTCAATTTTCCAAATGAAATTATTCTACTATTCGCTGTACTCCCACACGGGCTGATCAATAGTCAGCCTCAATCAAAATGCAAGCGAAGAAGGACTCGGCAGTCGAGAGCAATTCTAGGGGCCTGTATGTTCGAAAAGAAGAGCTGTGTCAGAGCGGTAAACAAAAGCGGTCAGAAATAATGGTTTCAGTCAAGAGCAGGCTATTCATCACCCTAGCGCTCCTATGGTACTACATCCAGGCCAGTGGAGCCAGCGAACAGCATGAGTTCGAAGGTATAGTGGTTGAATTTTTCCGCTTCAAAGAAGTTACGTACGTCGATTTCGTAACGTGTTCCAATAGGATGGGTAAGTTATCCAATGAGGACTCATAGCTCTCTTAGTTCATTACTATCTGCTCCAGAAAATAATCAGCAATTTTTCCTGATAAAAACGATATTGGACCGCGGGCTTTTTCTCCGAGTGCTTAACAGCGAAAATTTAAATGAATTACATTTAACCAGGTGGTTAAAAAGTGGAATCCTAATGGACTTGGATTGTTCCCACCCGGAAAAGGTACTAGAAAAGGTTGAGGCAGAGCACCTCTTTAGGACGAACAAATTTTGGCTTGTTATTTCTACAAGCTTTGTACGCGTTCAGCATATTTTGGGTTCAATCTCAATCCCTACTAATGGGGAAGTGATGACTTTAGTAAGGACAGATGTTGGTGGCATTTTATCCTGGGCATTGTGGGACGTTTACAAAGTAGCTCCTAACAAACCGCTAAAAATTGGTGTGGTCTCCAGCAGTATTAAATCTCCGTCTGACCTTCGCCGATATCTGAGGGCTTATGGGCTTATCATACCGAAGAGAAAAAACCTCGAAGGAATCACCATCAACTGCGGGCTCACCATAAGTTTTCCAGACGTCTTTACAAGTATCGACGACCTGCAGATGCGTCATGTAGACACAATCTCTCGTTCTACCTATCCTCTTACGGCAACTTTAAAGCAAGACATGAATTTCAGGTAAGTTCAGCGAGTCTTACTGTTTTCTACAAGGAGAAATGAAATTGTAAATTTAAACCAGATTAAGATCTATTTACAATGAATAGCTATCGTTGATTTATGTCGACACAAAATATAAAAAGTGAAATGTATTGTTTTAAGAACTTCTTTTGAAACTAAAATCTTTAAAAGTAACGTGTAAAATGGCCAAAGGCTATAAATTTCAGTTAAATCAATCGTTATAATTTTTGTAATTCATAAGCTATATTTTTAATTTTAAAATAAATTTTACGATTCCTCTGCGCATGTAAAACTGACTACAAATTTTCTTTCAAGTGAATACACCTTTCTTTAATTAAAATTATATTATCCAATGTACTTGGCTAGTAAATTAAAACAAATTATAGCTTAAATACCATTTACATCAAGAAAATAAGAACGATTCGAGATTATTTTTATAGCACTATAGTAATAATTAAAAATCCTTAAAGCACTCATTTTTCGTTTATCTCAAAAAAATTGAAAAATATATTACGAGTTTTGCTTATACGCACTCTTTCAAAATTAGAATTAGAAAATCAACTCAGTTTATAATACGTTCCAGCTTCAATATGCTGCAAGTAGATAACTATGGCTGGTCGAACAACGGATCCTTTGATGGCCTTGTGGGATTGCTTCAAAGAGGGACTGTAGAGTTCAGCATCAATGCACTTCTAATGCGATTGGACCGCATTCCGGTAGTAGATTTCGCAGCTGACACCTTTAAGTTTCGGGCTTGCATCATGTTTCGCCAACCACCCCTGTCTGCAGTGTCCAATATTTTCTTGCTACCATTTGGTACTGGAGTTTGGTGGTCGCTCTTGGTGCTTTTCTTAGTCTCCATCATGGCAATGGTAACGCAATTGTTCCATCCTCATTTTAAAGTAAATATTGACTACTTAGACTGTATAATATTCGCATGGGGTGCAATTTGCCAACAAGGATTTTTCTCAACGATCAAGGCACTATCTGGAAGAATACTAATTTTTACAACGTTTATTACAACACTTTTCCTATTCACTTCTTATTCTGCAAACATTGTAGCTCTTTTACAAAGTCCCAGCGAAGCGATTGCTACGATTAGTGATCTAATTCAATCTCCCTTGGATATTGGGGTTCATGATACTAACTACAATAAGGTCTACTTCAAGGTTTGATCCACTTTGATTATATTATTTTTATACATATTTTTATTGTACTTTAAGGAGACTACAAATCCTATGACACGATCGCTTTTCTTAAAGAAAATTAAACCGAAAGGAAAAAGCATATTTATAAAGCCACATATTGGAATCGAACGTATTCGGACTGGTCTTTTTGCGTATCAAGTGGAGGCCCAAGCAGGATATCATATTATTAGTAGAACATTCAACGAGGAGGAAAAATGCGGTCTAAGGGAACTTGAACCCTTCAAACTACCGACTACAGCAATAGCTGTCCAAAACAATTTTTCGTACACTGAACTATTTAGACAGAGGTGGGTACTTTAGATATTATATAATAATTAAGTGAAAATAGTCCTTTAAATTTCGGGTGTTTCTTAGTCACTATTTTTAATTCTTCATATTTTGTTCGCATATGATGACTTTAAAAGAAATTATTTTTAAATTAAAGTATTTAATAAGTTTGTCGATTGATATATTTTTTCCAATCACAGACATGTTCATGAGCAAAAATTAAATATAAAAATGGAACTCCCTCATCATTCCTCACTCTTTTTTCATTTATTTTAAAATCCTACCTACACGGATTAAGAAAATTAATTAGTGTTTACGACAGTACTTCACCTAAAAAATAAAACAATCATATATACCACTGTTCCAATTTATTGAACGAAATAAACACTTTACAAAGATTAAAAACTAAAAATATAAAAATATACGTTCGAAAAAATATTATAATAAACATATTTGCTATTAAATCTCCAAAGTTAATTTCTTCGCATTTCAAAAACTACCAAATTGTTTGATGAAATAAAATATTCTTTATTCCTATACGGTAATACAAAAATAAAATTTATATGATTATTTGAACTTCTTAAAAACACTAAATAATTGCTTTATTTCTTTCATTATTTTAGGCTCCGTTGGCAACGAGAAATTGGAATTATGCACCGCGAAGAACGACGTTGGATACCGAAAAGACCCAAATGCGAAAATAAAATCGTAGGCTTCGTATCCATCGGCCTCACGGAATGCCGCTACACTTTCTTAATGTACGCAATTGGCATTAGCATATCGCTTGGTTTTCTAATGCTAGAAATACTTTGTAAGCGATTTCGAATTTCCCATAAATTAAAATCAATCTTCGAAAAAATAAAAAATAAAATAAATGTTTGAAGCAAATAATAATTAGGTCACACGTTATTAAAACTTAACATGTCTCTTTGTTTACCCAAAACCTAGTTATCCTCTTTCTCTATCTTAACGTTATTTGAGGTATCAGTTGTGGAAATTTCCTCGTCAAACTTCGAATCAACCTTCTCCCTCTGTTCTGCATTTTCTAGCTTCTCAACTTTCACATCGACAACATTCAACGTGTCTTTCACTGGATTGTCTTTAGTCTCGTCCTGATAGCGTTCAAAAAGTAAAATCATTTCCGTATGCAAAGTGTGCGGAAACATGTCCACTGCTATTGCGCACTTTGGGAGAAATGGTGTACCTTTGTAGGTCTTTGATTCAGGTCTAGCTAAATCAATCCAATTCCTCTGCACACTTTTTGGATTGCACGATATATAAACCAATCGCTTCAGACCATGAGCGTTTCTAATAGCCTGTATCGATCTGTTGTCTAGAAATATTCGAAAAATATGTATTACGGACATAAGGTACAATAGCTAATTACTTACGGAGACCTGCCCTAGGGGGATCAACTACAGCAACCAAATCGAGATCTTCTCTATTTACACAACTGTAGGTAGCCTCCTTAACCATGGATTGAATATAATCATCAGCATTTCCAGCGTAAAATTTACAGTTTGTTATCGAGTTTTCTTTAGCATTGAACACAGCATCTTCGATGGCATCAGGAATGATTTCTACAGCTAATACCTGTTTGCAATGCCCAGCAAAGTAAAGACCAATAGTTCCTATTCCACAGCAAATGTCTAAAACGGTAGAGTTCGGTTTCAAATGCGCTAATTCACGGGCTTCGTGATACAACAGTTCCGCTCCTTTGGTATTAATTTGAAAAAATGCTAAAGGACTTATGCGAAATTTTAAGCCATGAATAACATCATAGATGTGCGTGGATCCATACAAGTGTTCCACGGGACTCGAAAGTTGACCACTTTCCCTTCTTTTAAGATCCTGATAATACAAGCTGTCGCAGTGGAACTCAGCTTTATCATAATTTTCATAAAAGCCCTTCACTTCTTCCTTAAGTTCCTTCACTTGATCTGCGGTTAAATTTGCCGAGTACACACCGAAAATCAACATGATTTCCCCATTATACTCCGAATATCTTACGGAAAGTTGCCGAAAATGACCGGAATTATGTTCCGGATTAAAAACCTCGAAATTTGTCTTCCTCAGATATTCCTCAAATGTTTTTGCAGCCTTCTTAACTTTCTGTGGGATGTGTGGTAAACCTTCAAGTCCGCCTACTTCTACTGAACCATCAGCGTAACTTCCTAAACGAAAGCCGACAACTATATCGCCGTCGGAATTCTTTCCAATTGCAAATTCTGATTTGTTCCGATATCCATCGGTTTTCGGTGCCGCTTTTATGCCCAAGTACTGGCAGGGAAAATTCTCATCAGCGAAATGCCTCTTAGCAAATGGGTTAACCTTGGCTAGTTCCTTTCCAAAATTAGAAATTACTTGCTTCATCTCGCTATCCTTTTGAACTAATTGTTGGTCATACGGTAGGCAGTATAAGGGGCATGTTGCTTCTACAGAAGTTTTGGACTTCTTAGGCTCACTAGCACCGTCCGATTGCTTCTCCATTCGTCGCTTCACCAATGGATCGGGAATTGCTTTCGCTTTCTAGAAACACTGTTGCGGTATTAAACAATGAAAATGCTTTTGGCATATTAACTTACAACCACTTTGAGGCTCTTGCCCTTCCAAACGAATCCGTTCAGTTCATTGATAGCTCTGTCTAAGTCTGCTTGACTCCGGAAGCAGACATAGGCGAAATCTCGTCGTTTTGGTGATTTAATTTTACTAGCATCAAGTGAAAATTGATTTCTCAAGAGCTTCTTGAATTCCTAAGATCACAAGCAGGTAAACATAATAAAATAGTCTAAAACTTGAAGAAACACTATGGACTTACCCCGATTCCAAAAATACCTAAATTTCGCACTTCTACCTTATATATCTCGGAGGTAAATTCATTACGTTGCGTGTAGGAATATTCCGCAGAGTTTTTATCAACCTCTTCCTCCATCTTCGCCCCTTACACAGAAGTTAACGCGATAGTTTAAAAACTAAATAGGATTAATTCCTCACGTGCTAAACTGTCAAATTCAGATTCAGATTCTTCATCCGACTTACAGAATCATATCCAAACGAATACATCGATAGACCTAATTCCTATGACCACATGCAATGCTGAGCTGCTCGTACTTGCTATGCTGTCAAGTAATGGCTAAAATATGCCTTCTTCTTTTTATAAAATTAAGGCCCAAAGAAAATACAAACAGTCTGCGCTGAAAAAATGAGACAAATATGGTATGCTAGTCCATGTATTATTTACAGTTTATTAAATACTTGTACTAATTTTCTTACCTTATGCAGTGCTTTAATAAAACACTTAATTCATAATAAAAGTTATAATATGAAATAAAACAATGTTGCCTATTATCAAAGATCAAGATTGTCAGAAAAACAAAAGGAGGCAAGTTCAACCCGTCAATATTTTACTTGAGTAATTTTTGATTGTGAAATAACCGTGGAATTCATTTTAAGAATGAGATTTTATAAGAAAACGAATCAAAAACCTTTTAACTCTGGCCGTTCTGGAGGACAATCGCGCCACGGCTTTTACAAGAAACAAAACAAATTCTTCCAGAGGAATTCAAGGGCAAAGAACTTCGACGGACCCCCGCAAAATATAATTCCGCTGGGAAAGTTCGTTTATTGCTGCCAAGGTGATTTAGTTTGCAAGCCCACGATCGAGGACGTCCCCTACTTCAACACTCCCATCTACCTGAAGAACAGGCAGCAGATTGGCAAAATCGACGAAATTTTCGGAAACCCTAGCGACTACATGGTGTCCATCAAACTTGAGGAGAATATGCGGGCGAGCAGTTTCGCTCCTAATGAGACCTTGTTTATTGATCCTAGAAAATTACTGGACTTAGCAAGGTTCTTAGGGAATCCTAAAGGACAAACTAAAAGCCGTGCTAGTAATTTCGAAAGGCCGAAGAGAAACCAAGCAAACAAAAGATATTACAATAGGCCTTTCTTTGCGAAATAAGGGATTTCTGCATCTTTATAGAAGTGTTTTAAATTTAGCTGTCCTCGTGTTTTGCCGTTAGCTTTCTCATATTATTTTTGAAAATAAGCCCCCTGGAGGGATATGACCTATTCGATAATTCGATCGGTATCCCAATGGCCTTAAAGCCTCCTAAATATTTTGAATTCCTAGAATTTTTGTCAAAATAATTTGGTGGGCCACCCTCCAGAGCTCTGGATTATTAATTCACTTTGATAAATTATTTCTTCAGTTTCTAAAATATGAGCTTTTTTTAGGCTCGTGCCATTTGGCTTCTATGGAACAAATTTGAATATAATACTTTTGTTTGTAAAATCCGTGGAAAATCATAAAGTAGAATGTATCGCCTTAGGAAAATAAAATGATGTGTGTCGGATTCCACAAATCTTTTGCCTTTTAAAAAGTATAACAATAATCAGTACGAATTCTTCCAATTTAACTTTTGAAGATTGGCTGCTTAATCAAATGTTAATGACTGAGAAATAAAACGATTTTTTTAAATATTTTTCCCACAGAAAGTACGATTTTTGTAGGAAGATGGTGATGTCGATTAAATCGGACCAAAAGCTCTGTAGAATTATATAAAGAATGACTACTCGTTCCGATCTCGTCTTGAATTTAACAAAAAAAGTTAATTTGTTTTAAGTTTTAAAGTACCTTTTCCTTGAAACTCCATAAAATGTATTATATCTTCTCTGAGGACAGATCTTTGTAATCGCTCTCTTCAAAATAGAAAGTTTAATAAAAAAAGGAACTTAAGTTAATAAATGTGCTTTAAGCCAAATGAGAAGTTATTTTGCTAATAAAATGTTATACAGACAATTCCCTTAGATTCTTTTTTTTTTTTTTTGTTAAATGTCGTTTGGAAGTGCCGAAGAACGTAACGTGTTTAAGCTTAAATCTGAAAAGGAAAGGAAAGCAGAAGAAAAACATTCAATATATCCGTTTTTTTTCTTTTAATTTTGAAAATAGTTCAGTATATAGTTTTACACAGTCTCTGTATAATTCTCACTTATTACCTTCAGATCTTTTGCTAATTTTGACAGAGTGTGTTACTTGCTAAGTGGAAATAGAAAACGTCTTCATCTCTTATCTACAGAACATTTCTTAAGTAAAACTAAAACGTCATCATCATCCTCCTTGCAATACTTATCGGAGCACTTTCTTACAAAAAGTAAAGAATAAGAAAAATACAAAAGCTAAACACGCGTGTAATTGTATTCTGCCTTTTAGAAGATAATTTTTGGAATTATTGGCAGCGGTTCATTCTCGAGAAAAAAATGGTGAAGCTACCTCGCACTAAACTAAATTAAGTCGAATATTTTTTCTTTTAACAAGTACAACAACCGAGAAGTATATTGGGATTCAAACCTAAGGCGTAAAAATGATCAGAAAATGCATTACTTAAGTTAAATTTAATATCTCGAAATTAATATTACTTAAAAAAGGGAATTATAGTTAGACATAATTTACAATTCATCCTTTTTGTGCTGATCATCCTCCTCTTCTTGAGCTTCGGGCTCGTCTGACACCTCCTCTTCAGTAGCTTCACCTACATTGCCACCACTTTCAAGGAACTTAACAAAGTGGTCAAGTGTCCTATCCAACTGGTAGTCGATCACTTCATTGTCTCCTTTGCGGTACAATTTGATGGTTGGGAATGATGCAATCTTTGTATGCTCCAATTCGTTAGCTGTGGCATCGATTTTGGCAATAACGATCGACTGGTGGTCCTTGTATTTTTCCCCCAATTGGTCGTAAATTGGTGCCAATTGTTTGCAATGTCCACACCTGTTTTTTTTAAAAAAAATAATATACTTATTAATAAAGCAAGTGCTCATAGTTTTACAGTCCTTTAATGACTTACCATGGAGCATAAAATTCAACAAGAACGTCCTTTTCTTTGTTAAAAGCAACTGAATCGAAGTTAGAAGCAACGAGCGTTTTAACGGGGTGTTTGTCCCAATCTTCTGGAACCTCCTGGCTCAACAAGTGCTGTTTAAGCTTTCCATCAAGGAATTTCTGCACAAACTCTTTAATAGATTCAGGGCTCAGATCGTCAGATTCTGGCTTGTACTTGGCCATATCATCTTCCAATTTGATCAAACGAAGAGTTGGCACTTCATCCTTAGACATTCCGAAGAATTCAAAGATTCTCTGGTGGTCTTCCTCTTCAGAGCTGATTGTCACGAAGAGCACATCTTCACGGAATTGCTTAGCTACATCTTTAACTGGATGTACATATTTCTCAATATGTCCGGCTTCTTTTGAAACGAAGAACAAAAGGTGGGATTTAATGGCACCGCCGAAGATGCGTTGAGCAGATTCGTGATTGAACTCAATGATCAAAGGTAATTGGTGAATTTGAATGAATTTTGTAAGAGCTTCTTGTGTTACGTCGCCTTCGAATTGAACCTTCTTTTCATCGAAAGGTTTGAAGAGAAGAATGGAGCCACACTTTACTTCGTACTTATTGAAAACATCTTCAACACTGGTGATACCGAAACCAACACTATCTTGAGCATTGGCAGCGGCAAGGAAATTTTTAGCAGCGTCTGATTCACGGTCTTTGAAGAAACCAATAACAACAATCTGCAAATGCGAAATCAACACATTTTAAATTATATTCGAACTTTCTATAAAAAAATATATTTCCAGAAATTAGAACTAAGGCCTTTAAATCTACTACATGTGTGTCTGCGTAAATATGTTGGCTTCGTTAAGGGCTATTGCTTTAGAATTACGAAGGCAGGCCCGATTTTCACTCTTAAATAATATATAAATGAATGGCTTTTCTAGCATATATGCGTTTCTTAAACTTCCATAAAAATGTCTTCTATCCAAAAATTTGTTTTATTAACCAGTCAGCTTTTTTCATAGTAATTATTTATATTTTTCTATTTGTTCGTTTTATTTCGTTTTGGTCTCCAAATATTCAGAAAATCTTGAAATTTACGAATATATTTAATTCTTCCCTAAAATTGCAATTTAAACAGCAAATTGCAACTACTTTTTACGCATGACGAGTATACTCGTCATAAGATGAAATGTTGCCATTTCTTCATAACGAGTATGCTCGTCAAAACAGCTAGCTGGTTAAGAACGTACGACTTTCTATTAATATATGCGCCTCTTTCCATTATAAAATAGCTACTTGATTCTTTTCCCTTTCACAAGAAAATGCAAACTTAACCCAGACTTCCTAGCTAGTGTCAAGGCAACTTCGGTCTCATGACCATATGACGATATAGTCGCGACAGAGCTGCATAAATAAATTCTCGAGCGCAAGCGAGCAAGCGTACATTAACCCAGTCGACAAAGAATTTTGTCAACAAAGACTGAGCAGGCCAAAACACCAAAACGAAAATTGTTCTTTGTTTACATTTTCGAAGCGTTTCGTAATCAATCGCTGAGTGAATAAACTTTCTTAAGTTGTAAAGCCGCATATGCACGAGGTGCATGCAAATCGAAGACAAGATTTTCTTTAGCCAGATGTTTTCTTTTTTCCACTTTTTCAATCTTTGCACAAATGGACGAGGTCAAAAAACGTTTATCGGATTATTTGGAGTTTTTATTACTTATTGCTATGCCTATATAGATATATCTATACGCACCTCGTTCTCTTTGATGAGCTCTTCGACGGCTTCGACTGTCTCACATTCTTTGGCCGGTGGTCCGGTCTTCTTCAGCACCCAAGAGACAATCTCGCCAGCTTGTCGTCCACCGTTGTAATCGATAGGATTGCCATTGCGGAAGAACTTAAGGGTGGGATACCCCCGAACACCGTGTCTCTCGGCCAAATCGCTCTCTTCTGTGGCATCAACCTTAGCCAATTTAACTGAGGATTTTTTCTCCGCAAGTGTTGCAGCCGCCTTAACATATTCAGGTGCTAGAGCCTTACAGTGTCCACACCATGGAGCATCTGTATAATTAAAAGAGGGAAACATTTTCAATTTTATCAACAGAGAATAAAATCGTAGAAACATTTAAATATTATATCATATTTAGTAATTTCAGAATTCAATTTAGGAATATAAATTTCAAAGCACTGAACTTAAAATACTTAATCTTGTCATTCGAATTTTAATTTAAAACCTAAACATTGAGAACTCGAACATCTTGTCACAGAAGTTCTACTTAGAGTACAAAAGTTTTCACAATATTAATGACAATTAAATAAAAAATAAACCCAATCAGATATTAAATATTTGCACAAAACATAAGTGCGAAGTTATATAAAAAATAATTTTACCCTAAAAATCTAAGAATAAGTGTTATAATAATAATTATTTACCGAAAATATTACTTTACTTTCATCGAATAGCCTTTGATGGAATTAACAGGTGATATTTTTAATTGAATTCTTTCGAAATTTTTACATCTTGTCTCAAAACATTCACCCATTTATTATATATTTTTAAATAGACATAATCCAAAAACATATGTGGAAAAATTAATTTTTTAAACACCTGCAAATCCTTAATTACAAAGTAGAAATAACGTAATTTCAAAGTGTTACAAAGAGTGATGCGGCTTGGGAGTACCGTAGTATAAAACGAGAACAATTGGGAAGTCTCAATTGAAAATACGATATCTTTGCACTAATGATTTACAAGAAACTACATCTGTTGGTCGCTTGTAGTTCTAAATAAACGTACTTTACTATATTTGCTTAAATTTAAGAAAACAAAAACAGGTGTATTTTGTATTGCTATGGACAATTTGTTGCATAATAATCTTTGATCTTTCTCTTTCGATAAATTCGTTTGGTTGCATACCACATGATAAATTAATTCAAGGTATGTATTTTCATTACATTACATTTAATACATATTTTTAAATTGGTGGTACAGTCGGAATAATTTTCGATATAAAATGTTAATGGAAATATGTTCCCATGTTCAAGTTCAAAGGCGATTGTAAACAAGTGTTCTTACTTCACAACAAGCGTATTTTCTCAATTTTAATTCATATACATCTAGATATATACGTCGTATCCACATTTTTAAGTATTCAAAAACGTTCTAAATATTCTCTAAAAGCAAAATATATACGAAAGGTCTATACAAATGAATAAGGGTGTATCTAAAATTGGAAAGAAAAATTTAAAAAAAAAACAATCACGCAATTTAAACGTTCCACATTTTTGAACATCCATATAGTTATTGTTATTTTAAATTATTTTATATTTCTTTACGAATTTTTTTGCAGACTAATTATCGATTCATGTTTCTTTTTCTGTATCTACTTTTAAAAGTACTTACATTACTCAAATGAACATAATCAATAATTAAACGTTGAAAATAACCTTTTAAAGAATTGGAACGTTATCAACATAACTCAAAATCATTATGGTTATAATGTCCTTAATTAATAAAGTAATCATGCCAATTTGGGTATGTCAGAAGAATAGGAAAATATTTCGTCGTTTGAAATATACTATAACAAGAATACACATTTGCAAATTAAAATATTACACAGCCACGTCAGTCCAATCATAATCTTGCAGAAAAAGGTGATTATCAAGGTTTAAGTGGTTTAAATACACGTAGCTACCTGCGCCTCAAGCTAAACATTCTTATCAGCTCCTAATGAGTATGCTCGACCCAGTTGCAGTCGACCTGTATTTGGACAAGGTGTCCCGCACTTCTCATAGTCATTAACACCGCATTGAGTTCCTCTTTCCAATTACATTTCTGTCCGGTTTACCGCAAAATCAATCCACTTCGCAAAGGCCACCATAATTAATGGTTTTTTAAAAGAATTCCAGTTATGGAAGCATCTAGCGCTAAGCTCCTAAGAGCTTGTAGGAGAAGCGTAAACTTGCAATTGCAAAAGATGCTCCAGCCCAAAAACCGCAAGTCGTAATCTGCTGGAGGCATCGAGATGACACGCAAGCAACACGTCACCCACTTGAGACATTTGCTCCTTAGTGACAACGCGCCAAGCCCGAATGGAGTACAGATAAAGACGATCTAGCGTTCTACTTTACAGATAGTAAAGCATAATTCCAGCGTGGAACAAGTTCTTTTTTGCCCAAGCCGGCGACCCGGACACGAGATAAACAAAACTCGAGCAGTGAGTTGTCATTCACCCAATGGCAATGCAGTTCCACCAGACCAAGCACCGTGATGTGACAAGTAATTAATTATTTCTGACTTCCGGTAATTGCCGCGAATGACTTGGAGAGGATTGCGAAAATACTTTATGTTCCCGGACCGTGTTGCAGCACCCCTAAAGAATTCCTTTATTGGTCGAGACTATAAAACAAGTGACACGTCACACCATTGCCGGCCACCCAACACATCAAAGCAGCCGTACTGCAAATGCACGTACACACACAAAGGATGATTTTCGTGTCGCTCTTTGAACGAACGGACCACATCTTGCCCTTCTTTTCCTGGATTAAATACTTACAAAATTCAACTAGGATGAATTCGGTCTCCTCAATTGTCTTATTGAAATTGTCATTGTTTAAAACTAGGACGCCCTCGTCCACTTTGACTTCCTCTGAGGCGAGAACATTGGCCGCGACAAGCACGATGCACGAGAAAAGCAAGAAACTTCGCATCTTCGCCGGCTTTTGGCTATTCCTACCACTTACTTTAATTAGACTAATTTATTGAGATAGCTGAGCCCCCTTTTATGAGTTCCTCAGCCCGGATTACACGACTAAACGCGGCGAAACCGAAAAATATATCTGAACACTTACAGGCTGGCGCTACTTCTATCGAATGAACGTGGATCTGCCACACCGATGATAGCAGCCCACCGTCTTAAAGAATGAATGAGTGAACTATCGGCCTGCAACACCGACGAGTCACTGAAGGGAGGGAACAGCGTTGGAATCAGTCGACGCGTACCAAAGAGGAGAAAAGACTGCCTTTGGCAGCACTTCCAACTTCTTCTGAGTGCACCTAACCCAAGTGCGGAAAGCTCCGTTGCCTCCTCAAAAGAAGAAAGGCGATTCCGTGGGAGCGTCTGATTGGACAGAGCGTGTGGCACAAGGTGCTTATGCCCATTTTACCTGCTCACACCTGCGCACTGCTGAAGTGCTTCCGGAGAGCCAAGTGACTTTACAAACATAGTCAATCGATAAGGCTGAGTTCTTACCACGTTAGTTTCTAGCAGTAGTAACAAAAAGGAATGAAGCCACAAGAAGATAGCATGTAATTAGACTATATGGTGATTCTTTTCAAAAATACCTAAATTTTCGTAACCAAATACCATGCATAGGTGTGTAGGAAGCCTACTGTTCTTTAAAAAGTTACATCATTTAGAATAGATCTTAAATTGATAAGAATAGGTGGATTGAAGCATAAGAGCTGATAAAAAACATGACAGCTTGATACTCATTTATTATGAGCAATTCAAAGAGTCCACCTTTGGTTTGTTATATTCTCTCCGAAGTTTTTGGGTGTGTTTCTTGAGGTTGCGTATTTAGATACAAATAAAATCCCTCTGTTAGTACTAAAACATCTTTTTTCTCCCTGAACTTCTGCACAGGATGCGAATTTATTTTTGATTCCATATCTTGAAATTATTTACAAATTTAAAATCGCAACGCGAAAAAAATATTCTGAAAATTGTTTAGTCATTTAAATTTTTTTAATACAATGGATAAATGCTATTAAAATATTTGATTTATCTTATATATTTAAAAATAATCTCGTTCATTAAGATAAAGATATATAAATTTTATTCAGACTTAACGATTTAGAAATTTGTGCACCTCCTTTTTAAAAATTGTGGCTATTATTAGATATTTTATTATAGAAACGACGTGCTGATATCAAAACAGAGGAAAGACAATTTCTTTGTTTTCAAGGGGATTAACTTAAAAAATGGATGAAAGTCATCCAACATCTTTAAGCATATCAAGTAAAATGTGAAGAATATTATTTTAGTTTAGTTCAATATAATTGTGATAATTTAGAATTAGTTGATCTTTTATAATTCAAAGTCTGATTACAAAAAAATGTCGTCATGATTTTTGTAAAAACTTACAAAACGTAATAAATTAATTAATTGAGCTTCAAGTTTTCTTGAAAATATGGTATATTGCTTCCGTATTATATAATTACTTTAAATTACAGCGGGTATGATCATAAATCCCATAGTGAACGTTGTTTTTCTCATGTCTAGAACATGTTTAGAACATGTCAACTAATCGCCAAAGCATCGATAGTTTCAATGGAGTTTTGCTTTTATTTTATTTATTTTTAATTTGATTTTTTATTGCAAAATATTAGTAAAAAATGTATTCGTTAAATAAACAACACAGATGCACAGATGCCTTTTTTATTTAGATATCCTAGTTCCTTTTTGATCATTGTTATTAATTCAAAAATAAAACTATTTGTAAAATTATGCTAGAGTAACAAAAATAATCATTTTACATGAACAAGAAAAAAAAGTGTTTGATTAATTATTTTAATGTCAAGGGGAATAAAGACTTTAAGTAAATTTGATAATAGAAATATGCTAATAGTAAATGATCTTTAATACCTGTCCGAAAAGCAGTTTTTCGGGTTTCGGGTTTTCGTGAACGTTTTATTAAAAGTACCTGAACGACCAAGCTTTGCTCGGAACTATTGTAAACCTTTATTTCTGGCCAGTCATTTGACGTCATTATAATAAAGAAATCAGGGGATCCAAGTTATAGCCAATATAGCCAAAATTCCCCGTGTAATGTTTTTTTGAACCACGAAACGAGGAAGGTAAAATAATCTTTTCACCGATTGTGGCATTTTGAAACACTCCGCTCCCTCCTGATTTCCTAATATAAAGATAGAGGCAAATGTCGCTCTGAATAAAAAAATAAAAAAAACGTGTGAAAATGAATTTTTTCGAAGATGAGATTGCTAAGTTGATTTCTAGACCCAAAAAAACCGCCGTTTTCAAAAAACCAATTACATATATGTAAGAATTGCTACACACAGTTTTGTCTGCAATATTCACCACAACCCATCTTCTGCTAGCTGCTTCGATTAAAAAATAATAAATTGAAAAAATCTCGTTACTAGAGGTTTCAATTTTAACCTGTTTCGAACTATATACTATATAATCGAGGTTTTTACCTAAGATAAAAGGTAACATATTAAAATTATATAGACCTTAAACGCTCACCTACAATATCACCAATTCATTCCAACGCACACCAAATTATTCGTAAAAGTTCTAGTTTTATTGAATTTCGAAATAACGTTATTGAATTTTAAAAAATTGCTATTAATTATATCACATTGCTATATAATACCAAGACGGTAATTAAAATAGTCCTAATAGAATAGAACAGAAAAAATTAATTTTAAAAATGTGATTAAATTTGATTGCACACGAAATTAAAATATAAATATAGGACGTTATTTATCAAATTATGATCTACACTTAAATTTTTATTAATTTATTTTTTAAACTTATGAACGAGGCCAGAGATGATTTTTTCCACGCTTGATAAAAAGTTTTGTATAAAAAAAAACTCTAACGACTTAATTTACGTGTTTTTGATTTTTTCGCTTTTTTACTAAGTGCTCTTTTAATGACTTTCAATAATTTAAAATGTGTGAGTGTTTATAATCTGTATAGTCGTTAATAGGATCAACGTCTATGAACTATGGAGCTAATTTTAGAAAAATATATTGTACAGCTATGTAATAAAACATTATAGTGAAAATAGAAATTCCCTAGAAAGCAATATGTTTTCCCGTAGTTTGTTATCAATTCATCCGAATTGTTTATGAGAAAGCGGAAAGCCCCATCCGCGAAAATGCCAAAATTCACATTTTTAATTTCTTCGAAACAGTCAATACTGTACTTATAAATACATAAGGAACATTGACCGGTAATAGCAAGCTTCTACATTTATCGAACTCTTATCAATACGCCAGCTAAATCACTTTCATTCATTGTAGCCGATCCCCACTGCTGGCCAGATTGAATCTTCTTTCTTCTTTACAGGCTAGACTACGTGGTTGCTGCACATTTATAGACTTTAGTGGAGTCAGTCAATGTCTCTGCACGTCTTGAAAGCGTATTTTCTGTTAAGTCGTTTTAAAAGTTGTTATCACAGAAAAGGAATATAACACGATCGGTTATTTACGGTGGTGTACTGAAACCCGTATGGGGTCTTCTATATGTAGTTTCTATCTCATAGTGTAAACTCCAAAATCAAGAAAAAGTGGAAACAATGTTCGACGCTACGTTCTTTATAGTTCTGATTCTCACCGGCTATACCATAGTCAGTGGAACGACCTACGAGATTCCAACACCAACGCTGCAAATTCTGTCCCCAAAAGGGTTCAGGATGTCAATTCCAGGTTAGTTCGTTTTTACAGCGACGTGGGAGTAGTTCCTCTTTCAACAGGTAGATGCGCCTATGTGACGCAATTAAGAATTCTCAGGTAAAAACAGGTTTTTAGACAGTACAGGGCAACCAGCTAGATATTTTGTGCTACATTTAGGTGAATTCTTCTTTCTTGTCCATTGGCTTAGCCTGTGTATTTATCAAATTTCGTTGACCCACGACATCTCAGGTTATCATCTCAGTAATAGCAAATTCCAGGTTATTATGAATAAATTTCACTATTCGCGAATTTACTGATTTCTTTAAATTACTTCCTGGCATTTTTTTAATTACATACTGTGTCCATGGTCTTAAATCCATTCCATGAAAATTTTAGAATACTGCTTTTTATACGACCAAGACTCCTGCCGGGGAATCCCTTTACGGTTAAGAAATACTTTTTTTAAAAATGACAATTATTCTTCATTTGTTTTTAAATTGAGAATTTTTAGATGACTAATGGATAACAGAATTGCTTTGAATTTTAAAAGTGGGACCCAAAAAGCGGTTTTCGAAATTAAGATTTTAGTTTCATGGGAATTGAAAGCAACAACTATTAAATCTGCACATTATTTCGATATGTTTAAGATTAAATAATCGTTTTACAAGTGTACCTGATTAAGAAGTTACATAAATACGATTTTCTTTCCATTGGTATTTAAATCAACTTATATTGCGTAATTTCACCAATAACATAAAGAATAATAAGAATTTACAATGGCATTTAAATAAGGTGCAAATTATTATAACATATTGTATTATGTATTAATATTTCACTTTGTAGACGAACCAGGGATTGTACTTTACGCTTTCCACGGTTCTGTAAATCACCCAGTTAAAGGTGTGCAGCCAGGGGATTTTTCTGGTGAAGCCACGCGTCCAACAAATGGTCGTTGGGTATACGAAAACACGAAAGTCTCTCTAGAACCGGGAGATGTACTCTACTATTGGATACATGTCCAGCAAAGAAATCGTGTGTATCGACTTATTGAAAAAAATGTCACTATACCTGGAAGCAAAACTGTAGAAGATGAGACTGGTAATGAATATCGTCCACCCACACAACCAGAACCGTCGGAACCATCACCACGACCGGGAACAAATGTTCATGATAGTAACGACAATTGTGTTCTGTCCAAAACGACGGTTAGAGGCAGACCTGTTTGCAAAGGTGAATTGATTTTTGAGGACAATTTTGATATTTTAAATTGGACGCTATGGAAAAGAGAGATTAGAATTCCATTGGATTCGTTAGATGCTGATTTTGTATCGTTTCAAAACAGACCTGAAAATTGTTATATAACGAATGGGTTCTTGCACATAGTTCCAAATTTGCTAACTGAAGTTCCAGGCTATGATGAGGAAAGGATACGTACAGGAGAGCTAAATTTAGGAACAGAGTAAGTATAATGATCACTATTAGTTCCAATTTTATTTAGTAGTAATAAATACGTCGAGACAGGAATAATTGATGTTTTCTTTAAAAAGGGTTTTAATTGAATTTTAATAAATTAATAATACTGAAATTGTCCACAGATGCACAGGAATTGTTGATAGAGAAAATGAATGTCGACGACAAGCTGGCTTTGCTCGAATTCTTCCACCAGTTGTTTCTGCCCGAATAAGGACAAAAGAGTACTTTTCATTTCGATATGGAAAGGTGGAAGTTAGGGCTCGCCTTACTGCAGGAGATTGGTTATTTCCCCGTTGGTATTAAGAATTTTACTTAACGGAATCTTTTTGTTAATTTTCTCAATTGGAATTTCAGAAATATTCTTAGAGCCATTTAGCAGTGATTATGGCATCATAGGTTATGCTTCCGGCCAAATGAGAGTGGCTTTCATTAGAGCAAATGAGGTATTGGAAACACAAACTGGCAATCAAATTGATGGTTATAGGCTATCTGGCGGAGCTGTGTTGACTACTGGGGACACTTATAGAGATGTCTGGTTAAAGAGCAGCTTGCGAGGAAATCATTTGGGTAGAACTTTCCACACATACTCCCTTACATGGGACCAGGAAAGTATTAGTTTAGCCGTAGATGGCAATCAATATGCGACAATTCGAGGTGGCTTTAGTAGGTTGTCTACAACTCACAATATAACATACGCCAAGCAATGGGAAACTGGAGAATTTATTGCACCCTTCGATAAAGAAGTATCTATATGTCTTGTACAATAAACAATATAATCAAATTCTAACTTCTTACAGTTTTATATTGCGTTGGGGGTATCCGCCGGAGGAAATTCCGATTTTCCAGATAATTGTAGAAACGGTCCAGGACGTCAACTTAAGCCATGGACAAATTCTGACCCAAAAGCTGAGCTCAAATTTTGGAACGATCGAGATAATTGGCATCCGACGTGGGATGGAGAAAACGCTGGCATGGAGGTTGATTACATAAAAGTCTGGGCATTGTGATTTTAAAATAAATTATATTTACTAGTATAAAAATATTTCACAATGGATTTTGCGGGTTTTGTAGTGTTGTGAGTGCAGATTGACTCCTTGCACATTTAAGTAAGCAGAGCCGAATAAAAGCAAGTCCTAAAAGCATGGTTTGACCAAGCAATTCACGTTGATATCTTTCAGAGGATTTGTAAAATTGTCTTAAATCTAAAGGCACAATAATCTCTCCAGCGTGCGGACTCATAAGATCGGTATTCACCGCATTGTCATCAATGCTATCTTCTAAATTGATGTGGGTACGCATTAGACTTGTAACTACATCTTCAGCTGCTGTACGTTCCTTGCCAACCAAGGTTCTAAAAAGTCTAAGAAATATACTATCTACAATTCGAAATTACTAAAAATATCATGTTACTTACTTAGGAGCTATGTATCTTTTAAGTAAGAATAAGCGCGGAGGCAATACTTCATTCTCCTTGTTTAGCATTCGTCCTCTTTTAGAAAAGGCGAAACTTAGCACAGCAATAAGTTGAGCCTTCTGCACATTGATGTTGGTCTGTTCAACACTTCCAGGTACCCCTGGTTGAGCTGTTTGTGGGGCTTCTAATACATAACATTCTGCTTCCGGTATGACTTTGTCTAAATAAATACATCTCTCGACCAGATCATTCAAGTTCATTTTCTTGTCACTTATATCGTGATGCTCCCAGTGTGTCACTAGGCATGGAGAGCTTCGAGGTATTTCGAATCGTATCCACGTTACACTGGATACACCAATGTGAAGCGATACGCAAGATTTGTATGCCATTCGGTGTGCCTCTGGTACGATCGGAGTTGTGAATTGACCTGATTTTGATTTTCCTGGTTTTCTCTCTTCAGTGATAGTACCATCAATTATACTCTGGCAAAATTTGCCTAGAATTTTTTGTCCAAATCCGTCGATTTGCAATATTTGATCTACAGATTGGAATGGTCCATTTTCGACTTTCCATTTTACAATTTTCTGCGCTTTTCCCTTCGAAATGTGGTATCTGCAAATTTAGTTTTGGCATGAGACACAACGATTTAGAACCCATCATTGAAACATAAAATAATGAGTAATATTTTTTATAATGCATAAGCTTTTAAGGAAAACCTATATTTTTAATAACTTGCACAGGAGTAAAACATTTCAAATTGAAACATTTAAGTATAAATATGGTCTTAAAATAATTGGCTTGGATTAATTAGTATATTAATTAGTTAATTAATAAAACACAAACATTTTTAGTGATTTTATAAATACAGTCTCTTTGCTAAGTTTCATTGAGCACCACCTGAGTTAATTGGTATTTCTAACTTTGTAGGAAGCCAGATGAATTGTTCTTATATTAGTAGGTAAAGGGCACCCTAAAAAAGAAATTTGTCATATTAGGAACAATAACTAGTTATAAAAGATTAGGTCACCATCCGAAATGATTTGTATCATCAACTTAGCTTAAACTCACATGCGTATTTTTGATTTTGATTTTCTGGAAATCAAATGAAGCCATATCTTATGAGAAATATAATTTATTTTGTTTAGACATTTTTTGTTTAGCATATAATAATTTCTTAATCATTCGTAAATCAAAAATTCAGTCATAGTTTGGTTCATTACATAAATTCTTTCGTATGAGCGGGAGATGTCCATTAATTATGGCCCACATAAATTAATATTAACAACTTTTTAGTTGAAGATATTTTAGTACCTGCTTAATTCATCTGCTGCTTTGTTGTTGATAGCTTCTAATATTTTCGTATTTTCTTCAGGAGAAAAAGTACTTGAACTACTGAAAAAAACTTTACTATGTATCAAAGTTACTTTTCTGCCATTAGTTGTATAGTTAAAAAGCGTCCTACAATAAATCGAAGTTCGTAAAATTTGTGCCCACATGATTAACAAGTTAATAACAAAATAGAACTAACGATATCTTTTGCCGAAATTTACCGGAAAAGCAAATGAGGCACCCTTGCCGCGAAGAGAAAAGTCACAATCATCTGCTAACTGTCAGAATTCGAAAAGTTAGGTTAAGTTTCGTTAGGTTTTTTCGTTAAATTTTTCCTTCTACGGCAATGTAGGGGAAGGCAATTGAAAAACAATGCATGCTTTCTCTTCTTCTTTCGTGCACGTACACACACCCACCCGTGCATAAACCGTAGAAATGTCACAATGACAGCCAGTTTATCTCCAACTTTCTTTGGGGTTGTTTGTGTCGCGTGGTTCCTTTTATTGGGTTCGTGCACATTTATCGGTCATTGTTCCGTGGCATGTGGGGAGACTTTTAATTAGATTTCCCGTCTTCTTTTAATGTGGCACTTTCTACAGAGTTTCACCATCAGCGACTCCGAAATCGTCTTCAAGTTATAATGTAAATTATTCTATAAATTTAGCCCTTTACCCCGGTTGGAAGAGTTCAGAATGAAATGCCCGTACTGGGCTTGTTAAAGTAGCGATAAATAATGGATGCGAGCCGTCTAGAAGAAGGTACACCACTGAAGGGGAATACCGACGATGAGGATGACGACGAGGAGACCGTCTACGCAGAGGAACCTTCAAAGAACATCGAAGCATCGCTGTGCTTTCGCCTGAACAAGTTCATGACACAAAATTGGTATCTCAATTACTTGCTGCCCGTAACAATTCTAATTGTGATCGTCATTGGGATGTACTTCTGCCGGGGCTATGCCAAGACGGTGCTCTTTTGGATTGAGCACCAGAACTCCTGGCTGATCTTCTCAGTGTTCATGTTCATGTTCGTCATCGTGAGCTTTCCAGTAACTGTCGGCTATCTCGTACTGATAATAACCAGTGGATACCTGTTCGGATGCCTAAAGGGCTTCCTTACTGTGATATTAGGCGCTAATTTGGGTGTTGCTGTTGTACACAATACCATTAAGAGTATACATAACAAACTTCCTGTTCATAGGTGAGTTTCTATGTTGCTTTTGTGTTGCATTAATCGGACTCATTCAGAATTCGATTATTCACAAGAGCACTTAAACTACAGGCTAGACACTATTCTAGATTACCTTGATCTTCACGGCGATCTTGGAACTTTTATTGCTAATTCTTTGCTGCTATTTAAAGCTATTGCGAATTGCCTTAGCGTCGAGGAACGATAGACCAGAAAATTGCGCAAGCACTATGCTACAGCAGACTTAATTGGGTTAGTCACGGTTCTAGGAGGCTTTTGCAGTAATGTTCATAAAAGTATATTCTTTTCCGGTTAAGCGAATTAATTAAACGCAAGCAACGATAACATAAAATAACGATAACACTTAAATTTGTTGAGCGTTTAATGATAAATGTTTTTTACGCTTTTTTTATTTCGATATTTCGATAATTCCTTGTGATAAGATTAGTAAAGAGCTGAAAACGAGATTTGGCGGAAAGCCAAATGTTTATTTTGTACATTTTCGAAATCAGGTATTTCCAACGTCGGAAATGAGCATATTAAAAAACAATTTATTTATTCATGATGAAAGTTTGCTGGGAACTACACTATTAATATATGTATGTCCAGCCCCAAGAATTTACTACTGCATGCACGATTATTTTCCTCTATAAAATTTACAAACAATGTCCAATAAAAGCGAGGAGCACTTATAATTTATAAACTATCTTCACAAGCGAATTTTCTGTTTATGCAAGATGCATAAGATTCTGCTTAAAGCTCGGAATTTTTAATCACAGAAAAGCAGTATTCACATGTGAAACCAGTTTAACCTGAAGCAATATGCAATTTAAATCTTAAATCAAAAAATATAAAATTTTAGACTGATTTTACTCTCTTTTTACTTTTACTTTTACTCTTTTTACTTTTACTGATTTTAATTGAAATTTCCATATACAATAATTTGAGGGAAATTTTATGAAAATCGCTTATGAGAAATATTCGAATTAAACGATTAACTAATAAAACTACAATAAAGGCTTATATATCAGCAGATATTTCAAGTATTTGTTTTACTTACTACTGGCACATATAAAGATAATTATATTTATAGATAGATTAACAGCGTAATACAGACAGTTTTTAATTTATTCCTGATCAGGTTTTCTATGTTCTATACAGAATGATATATTCTTATGTTTATCGAGCTAAGTTCTTAAAATTTAAAATACAATCGAAATGTTCTAATTTGCAATTTAAAATACGTTTTTATGAGCAAATGCCGTACTAAAAGATAAAAATCTAAAAGATGTAAAAAGTTTTATGAAAATATTCTGAAAACTGTATGAGTTATCGTTTCTGAAGTTTAATTCAGTAGTAAAAAATGTATTGAAATATTTTTAGAGGTTTATTAAACTTTATTTTCGATTGAAGGACTTTCCGTAGTGTAGTTTTTCATTGAAAAAAATACAGAATGTCCGACAGAAATCAAAACATCGATTAAAAGCTCGAAACCCAGGAAACTCTAATATTTTAAAAATGAGGAGAATTTTAAATTGGGTAACTGCCCAATAATTTGAATTTATCTTTGCTGTAGTTGTTTTGTTTTTAATATCGTACTTGCTCTGTAGAGATTGATAAATTTTTTCCCTTAGAACTTTACTAAAAATAATGAAATAGTTATTTATTCAGCTACGTGTGGTAAATTCGCTTTTAAATTATTGATATCAACTTAAAAATGCGTTTCCTTCATGTCTCGTTTCAGGTTAATAAAAAATGAGACTGCACGAGCGATATTGCGTGTGATATCAGGCCCAAGAGCCTTTAAAGTAGTCATGTTCACCCGCTTGACGCCGATTCCATTTGGCCTCCAGAATACAATTTTTGGGGTAAATATTCTCAGATGTTAAAATTCTGTACTATTATTAGCTTTTCAAGTTCACATGCGTCTTACACGTACCGAAATTGAAATATTACCATCCAAAATATGGAATTTCATAGAAAACAAACATTTCTTAGACCATCTAAGAAACAGGTGGCTTTAATTATCTTTGTTTAAATTTAAAAGCTTTCAATTCGTTCAAAAGTTATTTATAGCTTCAGAGAAATTATGAATTTTTAAATAAATCGGTTTTAAACCAATCCAATTAGTTATACTCTTTTCTTTTTCTACTTGAACCTATCCAGGTCAGCTCAGTCAGCCCTAGAAGTTACCATACAGGAACATTTATCGGACTGCTTCCAGCTCAGGTCATCAACGTGTACTTAGGCTCCACGTTGCGATCAATGCACGACGTTCTTAACAATCATAATACAGCCGTAACGGGTTACATTGTGTTCGGTTGCCAGGTAAGAGGAGAAGAATTATGATAAATTGTTGTTGATATAAAATTACCTTCGTTAGGTGACGATTGGAATCGGCCTTATGGTTTGGGTGATTCAGAAGGCGAAACGCGAACTCTCTGAGGCGCTGCTCTCAGATATTGGCACTGGGACGGAACACAAAACCATTCAAGTGTAGCTATAGTTTATTTTTCTATTGCATTTATGTTTTTGTTAAGTTTTAAAGTTTTACCTTAGGGGCTTAATATTTATTCAGAAAAAATCCCTTACCGCTGCATTTAGTTCTCGAGATAACGCTTTGTTTCTGATCATTCTAATATTGAAGATAGAACTCGACGAAAATGGTTAGCTTTTAAGACGTCGCTTAATTTTTCATCGATATTTGATTAAATTTCATATCAATGCAAATATTTTTACAGCTACTTTTCCTAATTATTTTCAAATATTGTCTTAATAATTTGCTTAAAATTTAAAGCTTGTTTGAAAATTAAACTTTTTCTATATTTTAATTGCGCATCTCAGAAAACAGATATTAAAAAATAAGAGTTACTTAAGCAACACAAATTTCTCGCTAATTTCTCTTCAATATTCACCATTTAAAGAAAATAAACTAACTTGAAAAACAAGTTGACCATGAACTTTTTATAAATTAGAGAATAAATCTAATCTTTGTAATAATTGCAAGGATAAATTTGATTAATTTGAATTTCAAACGAGTGGTTTAAACAAGTTTTTGTTTAATATAAACTCAACAAATACAGAAATCTCGCATATAAAACGTTAAAAATGTGAGCACTACTTTGCCGCTTATATGATTATAATTTTTTAATGCAATGGTGGACATTTTTAGCGAGTAAGCTCGTCGTCACTAAGATTCACTATTTAATTCACTTTTCTTTGTTGTATATCCTTCAAAATATTATTAATAATGCCATCATATATGAAATTGGGATGCTTTATCAATCATAGAAACTTTTTTCTTTTTTAAACAAATTTTAAATTTTCTGTTCTGTTGTTTTTTTCTTGAATTTTTACTTAAAATTTTATTTTGCTACGTCCAAAGCTTTATACGAATTTTTTCTAAGTACATCTTAATGGCTGACCTTTCGGCATTATCTAGGTAAAGTAGAAATAATATATCGAAATAAAATCGATCGCCATCTTATTAGTTCAACGAATTTTCTTTTAAAGTTTTATAACTTACTGGAAAGTTATATTAGTCATACCGAGAGCAAAAACCAAAAATATTACGTAAAATAGAAGGCATATCTAGTTGAATATTGCAATTATTTCTGTGTAAAATGTAGAGTAACAGCAAAATATCAAAATATCTCGTAGAAGATGAATATTTTTATATGCATGTAATACATAAATGAACCATGGGCCAAACATTTATACATGTAATCGAACTTTTTTTAGGTTGAATAAGAATCGTAAATGTCACAAAAAACTAAAACTAAGAAGTATCTATGAAGATATAATGACAATCTAATCGAAATAAAATAAACTGAGCGCAGAACAGTATAGATAGTCATAATTAGTAGCCAAACCAAGAAAGCATTATTGTTATAGGAGGAAGGAGCTAAATATTGTGTGAAAGAAATGCTTCTAAATTTCTGGTTGGAATTTGAACTTTTGACCATTTTTCCCCTTAGAACTTACAACGAATTCTCTGTTATTATTCTGCGGATTGGAGCACACAGTATAATTTTAAATTAAAAACTACGGATTTATGATGATATTTGCATTTCTCTCTTACTCATTATTTTGACTTCCTCTTATATTTACATGCATTTATGTTTTGTTAAGTAGGATAAATAGAAAGGGAATTACGTGACCTCCATAATAATTATTTTATTTTGATTTTTGTACATAAACTCTTTTTTCTAAAATGTATTTGCTCTAAATTAAATTTGTCACAAAAGGTCTTTTGTTTTGCATACATTCTAGTTTTCTTTTTGAAATCTTTATACGTTTAAAAATTTGAACAATTTGCTATTGTCATAGATAAATTGTGTAAGGAAATTTTTGTGGTTCTGGCTAAAAGCTAGCTTAAGTCAATTTTTATGAATGTGTATATACATATAACATGTAAAAATGGAATGTTTAAATATGACTAATGTTTTGAAACTCTGTGTTTTCTTCTATCACATTTTGGTCCAAAATTAGCATTTTCATTTAGCTAGTGTTATTGTTTCTCACTTGATTCCTCGCTCTTAATTTCGTTGTTATTGATGCTATTTTTCGTAGGATCAATGTTTCTATGATAACTACGCTGTTTTTTTGAATGGTGCCGCAGTAGAATCGTTTCCAGAACATCAAGAGTATAATCGGCATCCTTAAGTGTTACGCACATTGGTGGCTTTATTCGAAGAACCTGTAAAAAGGGTGAGCGTTTTACGCAATAGGCAAATAATAATATTTTGACTTAAAAAATGTGTTAATAAATTCAACGGAGTCTACTATCAGTTTCATATTTTGAACGAAGTCCATTTTAACAATTAAACTGCCTGAGCGTGGGATTTTTTAATCAGTGTAATAAGAAATAAGACAATGTTTAGTGTCACATTCATAGTGTAATTTTGTAGATTAATTGCTAAAGCACTGTTTCCTAAAATTCTCTGAATCACTTTTTACATTGCGGTAGCGGTAATATAGATATATACAGATAAGTTCGCATCAAGGCAAAGAAAATGCCACAAAAAGGGATTATCGATATCTTTTAGTTGATCATTCATAAATAAGTGCATACGTGAAGCACTCGTATAATCTTGGAAATTATATACAAAACCAGTTTAATTCATAGACACTCTACTCAACTAATTCTAAGAACAAGCTCCTAACAAATGCTCCTTATCTTTATAAAATTGTATTTTTCTCTAGTATTACCTCAAAAACAAGAAATACAGACTGCACCCAATTTTTCGTACTAAGAACCGAATACATTCTTTGATTTTGTTATGTTTAATTTAGTTTCAGTTGAAAACATAGTCGAAAAAATGTATTTAACTTGACTCTTTATGAGTATAGAGAAAAAATAAACAATTTTTTATTTGCCTGAAAAATATGTTTCTAATTAGTTCGAATAAATAATGCAAAGTTATGTTGGGACAATGATGCTGAAATTATAATTAAGATTTCAAATGAAAATCCGACTAATTATAGAAGTTTATTTTATATTAGAATATACCCGTAATCAATTTTGTGTACTTGTTTACAAATCAACTATTTTAATGGGTGTTGAGCAAGAGCCCTGTCTAGTACGTCCAAAGTGAACTTAACATCAGAGAGAGAGACGCACATAGGGGGCTTTATGCGAAATACCTGAGTAGAGGTATAGGTTAATGACCAGCATGCAAAAAACGATTATTTTACTTACGTTGCCATTTATCCCTCCTCGTCCAATGAGCACTCCAAGGTCCTTGCACTGCTCCCAAATGTCTATCACATGCGGAACACTGAGGGGTGTCTTGGTTTCGCGGTCAGCTACAAGTTCTATTCCGATCATAAGTCCCTTGCCACGAACATCACCAATTATAGGATATCTTTCACGAAGTTCTGCCAATCCTTTTAAAAGGTATGTGCCAACTTCAAGTGAGTTTTTCTGCAGCTCTTCTTCCTTAATCACATCCAAAACAGATAAGCCGACAGCACAAGCCAAAGGATTGCCACCATAGGTATTAAAATGTAAGGCCTGTGTTAGACTTTCAGAAATCTTAGGAGTTGTAACAACAGCACCCAGTGGAAAACCATTTCCTATGCCTTAAAACACTTTAGAATAAAATACCGCAGGAATAATAAAAATTATTCACCTTTAGCCATAGTGACAATATCTGGTATAACATCGTGGCTCTCGAATCCCCAGAAGTGCTCCCCGGTTCTACCAAAACCACTTTGGACTTCGTCAGCAATATAAACGCCCCCATTTGCCCTCACTAGATTTACTGCCTTCTTAATGTAACCCTTAGGGAACTGCACAACGCCACCTACTCCTTGTATAGATTCTGCTATGAAACCTGCGACTCTTCCACGTGGCAAAGAAAACTTAAATACTTGTTCCATTTGCTTATAATACTGCTCACTAGCTTCACATTCTTTGGGATCACAGTTGCATTCGCGCAGAGTTTGGACGGGGGAATCTCTACAGTTGGATCCACCCCATATTCCCAGATAGATATTCGGATTCATAACGTGATGAACACCTGAGTTTATACCTGGAATCGGAAATCTCCATGTCGAATGCGCTGTAAGGCCCATGGTGTATGGAGACATTCCGTGATAAGAGTTACGCAATGACAGGATATCGTAATTTCCAGAGTGTAGTCTAGCTAGAAGCATTGCTAAGTCATTTGCTTCTGACCCGGAATTAACGAAGTAGACAACCTTTTGAATTATAAAAGTAGATTCAAAGAATTATTTAGACTATTTACATACTTTCAGATCACCAGGCAACTTGGCTGTAAGTCTCTCTGCATATTCATGGATCTTTGGGTGCATATAAATGTTTGTGGTATGCCACAGCGTTTTCATTTGCTCCTCCAAAGCCTTGTTCACTTTTCTAAATTTTTAACTCAATTAAATCTACTTAATATTAATTCATAGAGTTTTTTTTTTTACGGATGGCAGTGTCCAACAGAAACTGTTACAATTCCTCCAAACATATCGAGGTACCTTCGTCCGGTGTGATCGAACAGCCATTGCATATGCCCATTGTGGATTAAGAGAGGCGTCTTGTAGTACGTTGAGATCTGATGATTTGCAGTTAGATTTTGTTTCCTTATACGCAGGATTTCTTCGTAGCTAGGTCCTTTGTAAGGCGGGGAAACAAAATCTGTTTCAGGCATATCTGAATTGAATGTTGTCGCTGGAGCTGTTGATCGAAGGGTCGACAGTGACCTGATACCATGTTTCAGTTTCGATGTATCTAGTATTGGAAAAAATATTGAATTGATTTCTCATATTGTGGCTCTTTCACAAGACCTACATCTCTACAAGAAGAGTATTTTGTTAGAAAATTCTATATTTCCTTTCAGAAAGCAATTGATCAATAATTTCTTGAACATTTACCCTTGCGTATTTAAACACGTCGCTCATCCTTTTCCTCTTTTATTTGTATCCGCTTTCAAAATTCATATTCTTGGTAATTGACTTAAATTACATGTTTTGATCACAAAATAGGCACTGAGCAATTTGAGGCCTATTTTGTTCATAAGGAAATTTATCAAGATGTATTATGCTTTTTATTGTATTAGTCGCATTAAGTAGGCATAGTAAAATAAACTAAACTTACTTTTTTCCTACGTGTTAATGAAAGCAAGCCATTCCCAAAACACCCCTAATTATTTTATCTCTTAAATATTACATTACTGCAAAATATTATAGGAAGTTGGTAAAATTATCTTCGCCTAGTAACATTAATACTATGTAATTAATTTAGACCTTAAGAAGTGCACATCCGTTTCAATAAATTCTCCACGTTGATTTTATGAACCATTCATGAGCTGTCGGAAAAGTTGGTAAAAGGGTCAACGCTTTTAACAAACTCAGTCTGTACTCATATCAGATTTAATTCGTAATTACAATCGAAATTACACTTATAAGAAATTACGCTTCATAAAATAGGCGAATTGGGTCGTTTAGTTCAATATAAACATTAATGCAGATCAATGAAGAAAACTAAAACAAAATCTGAGTGACCCTTAACATTGAATTAGCGCTGCGTCACACTCGGAGTCAATAAAGCACTTCGCCTCGGAATTTTCAAACTTTACTGATAAACCACTGACGACGAATTAAATTATTTAACAGCTTGAACTGTGCAAATACTTGAGCTGTTAGTTTTATCAACCAGAGCTCCAAAACGTTTTTCCCGACCTGAGTACGAGAATTAAATTGAATCCAATTGTTCATGAAGAGCCGGCCGGCTGAACTTGGGAAACTTAAAACCTTTTAGGAACGTTGATAGGTTATTACGATGTAAACTGGAATTGAGGGCCTCACATGATGTAGTGGGCTCTTGTGGTCAATCTGCGGGTCATCTAAAAATAGCGCAACGATTGGAAAATGCAAAATAAAATACCACGAAATTTTAATGCACTGGCTTGAAAGCTTGCCAACAAATTTGAGAATGCCAAGCAGAAATTATATAAACAGAATATGTTTACCGCTGAAGGAAGCAATTATATTATCACTAGGATTATCTTCGTTTCTACTTTGTTTACACGCAAAGATTTACGTTAAATGGTTGTTGATCCATTTGCAATCAAGTGTGAGATTTTCCGTTTTATTTATATACCTATATTAATAATATCTTCAAATAGTATTTCAATCAAAAACTGGAAATATATTTAGTCCCGTTTAGTAAATTAAAACTCACTTCTAAATTTTGTTGCGAGCATTTTCGGAAATGACTAGATATTATCACTTGTCAATAATAAAATATCACCACAAAATTAAATTCCGTTTTAAAAGTACAAAAATTCGTTAAGCAAAATTTTGAGCAGCCGCACTACGAGCCGCACTATCCGTATCTACCAAGTGCATGCACGCAAATGACTATAATGTCGCGAGAAAGTGCTTCAATTATTTAATTCTTTCCCAGTTCCAGTTTATATTAAAGCCACTGCTCTTTAATTAACACTTCCTTAAATCCATCACAGAGAATTGGCCAGAGAAGCCCACTATGTGTCGAAGTCTAATCAGGTCTCGCGTGTCTCTTTATCCTGTACCCCAATGTACTCGTGTTCTCTCAACGATCAAACGACAGTATTCATAGTTAACTTATATCTCAAAGATTCTTCACTTTCTATTCTATTTTAGGCTCTTCTATTGGCCGGCTTGATTCTTGATTTCTGATTGCAGCTTGACTTTTGAGTTTCATCTTGTTACACTTTCTTGTTCCAAGATAACTGGGAGGTATACTCAAGATGATCACGCATACGTCTAGTGTTATTGATACCATCGGTATGAAGGATTTGTTTTGGTTTTGAAGACGCTTACGAGCGGTTAACTAGCTCTATCTTTAGATGCTATTTATGGTGGTAATTGATCTTGCTACTTCCAAGTAAGCAAATATTGATAAGGGCATTGAAACTGATATGTACTTTATTTAAGAGCGATGAGAAGTAAATATTTTGGAATTTAATATTAAAGCAACGTTCGTTTTCACATATGTGATAATACTTACAATAAAGCTCACGTCTTTCTTGTGTTGCTCATTTTAACACGCTTTTTTAATAAATATCATTCAAACGGCTCTTTGAATAAATTTGAATGATAATGGTAAATTTAGACAAGAACATATTTATTTTTTTCCTTCATTATTTTGCTTTATTGTGTCTTTTTCACACCTCATTTCTGGGACACTAAATTATACAATAATGAGAAAATCAACTTTATTGATCTGTCTGTTGATATTTATTTATTTTTTTGGAGTCTATGCAATACTTAGAACAACAGTTGGTTGTCTTTAATATGATGCCATTGGTGTTACGTTAGTTAGGATACTATACGTAAGTTATAAAACGAATCAGATAGACAAAAAATAAAAATATAGCGCATTTATTATTATTTTTAAATATTTAATGTGGCAGCCGCAGTCTCATTGATGTTAAGTTATTACTAATTCACTTAATTTACAATTTTTTCATTTAATATTTAATTTCATTAGGTTTAATGATTAACATACTTCTTTTAATTGTATCTACTAAGAAGTTTCATGAAACTAATACCTTAACATTTGTTCTTCCGCAGCAGAAACTATGTTTTTTAGATTCTCAATAGAGCTAACATTTTCAGTTTTCTTGCCTAATTAAAATACTGAAATATATGGACAGATGTACGCCACATACCGATAAAAGTAAACTGGCACCTTGTGCTAGATGTGTGCTACACTGTCTTCAAATTTTCGTAAATCGTTCAAATCTTGTATAAAATATAATTCAAATCATTTTCAGAGTAAATTTTATGAAAATTTAAAATAAAACCAACCCTCGATTTACACGGTAGGTTAGTTCTTCGAAAATGTCGTGTAAACTGAAACTATGCAATTCAAATTCGCATATCACATTGAAAATACATGCATATATAATAAATTTAACAAAACCGTATAATATTAAGTATATTTTGTAAACATATGAGTATATAGTAGTATAATTTTTACATTTATCTGATCATGTTAAACTGAACTGGAATCGCGTAAATGAAAGTCCTTCCGTGTTAAACCGAAATTTTTCAATTCGAATACCGCAAAAATCGCTACTCTATTCATTGCTAAATCAACTTTGAACGGACAAAATCTTCAACAATAACATGGTTTCACATATAAAATTTATTACTTTATAATAGAATACATATTAGAATTTGTTTATTTAACATGGTCAAAAAATTTTTTTGATGAATACATAATAGTTGACAAACGGCGAATCCGTTTTTTTTTTAATTGTGTAATATATAAATGGTAATCCATTATGCTAAATAAATCAATGTAATTACTATAACGATGGTGGTTCAAAGTTGTTCCTTTCCTCCCGTAACGCAGCCAATAAATCAATGGGATCTAGTATACCATAATGCTTCTGGATAGTCGATTTGTGAACTCGCAGAAATGGATTCCATTTTTTCTCATCTTCAATCGTTGAAGGAATGGTGGGTAACTTTTTAGACCGACGGTCTTGTGCCCATCTAATTCTGGACTCAATTAATTCATTACTAGGTTCAATATGTTGAGCGAATAAAAGATTTGGAATAGTTACTTCGTGCCCACAATAAATCTTAGTGTCACCCGGAAGACAAGCTAGCTTTTCAAATAAGTTGCAATACATTTGCTGTGGATGTCCTTCAAAAAAACGTCCACATCCTGCCTGGAATAGGGTATCACCAGTGAACACAGCATTGTCTCCACTTTTGCTTTTAATATAGTAACAAACATGCCCCGTTGTATGACACGGTGTGTATATGCATCGAACAAGTAATTCACCAATTTTGAATTCTTCGTCTTGCGTTACACATTTTGTAATCCCACAAATACGACTATCTCCACCAATAACTTCAAGTTTTCGCCCGATGAACTTTTTAATGAGTCTTTCATTACCAGCCGAATGATCCCAGTGATGGTGGGTAATTAGAACGTTCCTTAGACAGGCGCTTTCAGACTCTAATGCTTTAAGAACGGTATTTGGATTGATTGGATCTACAACAGCTGCTTCACTAGTAGCCTTATCAATAATCTAAATACAGATTTTGGTTTAGTAAAGTGCGGCGAATATACTGATTAAATCTTACAAGGTACATATAATTGTCTTGGAGAGCTGGAAGAATTTTTATTTCCATGTCATTTTTTGAACTCTCTGTGCAACTACTAGAAGACCGCCATATGCTAAAAGTACCAAGGACTTTATTTTCTGTCGACCGGATAACTTCTCCTGAAAATAAATATTTTAACTATTTGGTAATTTTAGGATAAAAGACTTAATTCCATTTCAGCTTTAGCATTGTTTATTTGAAAACTAGACAATAACTCGTATTAATAATATATTTTGCCACTGTATACGCCACTATCTTTTTTAGAGCAAAGTTTTCTCAAAAGTGCTATGTAATTGTTATGTCTATATACGAAAGATCAAGACCAGCTAGTGCAAACGAGAATTTATTTAAATTCAAAAACAATTATTCTTAAATCCTGTTGATTTCTTATTGAGGCTCAGATAAAATAATGTATTAACGTCGGAAAGAGCTAAATATATCTTTGAATGCTTTCTAAGATAATAATTCGATTGTCGTAAACATTAAAAGCCTTTTGATCAAGTTTTTTCCAAGAATTCCTTTAGTAAGGTCACATTACCTTCCCTGATCTGATTACTCTACAGCACACAAGCTGGTGTGGACATATTTGCAACAGTTTCCGCTTTTTATACCAATGAATCGATTCGTTGATGGAAAAAACAAACATTTATGAATTTTGAGTAAGACTACTTACCTCGCATCTGAGAATTATTTTTTAAGTTGTGCAAATAAGCATTAAAATTGAAATTATTTAACCGTCCAGAGCAATAATGCAATATTTTCTGAACATTGAATGAATTTAAAAGTGCGTTTCGGAACATCTTGTGAAAATCAATCTTATAGTAATTTATTTGAGCAGAGAATAGCTTTAGTACTTTCAAATACATTAATTGCACTGTGCATTTTCTTTTCGCAAAGGCTCTATTAACATCGGCCTCATAAATTTAAAAAATAACCGGCTTATTTCCAGAACTATTTTATACACTTATAGTTTAATTTGTAGTTCTCCACTGTTCAAAGTAGTTAAAAAAGTAATTAATAAATAAAATTTTTATATTTCAAGTTTAGAAAAACAACCAGTTAGAAACATAATTTAGAAATAATGACATTTTTTTTTAACAATATAAAAAGCCACCTATGTTTATATTTCGATATTTTATTCCCAATTTTCAACCTTAACTTAGTTTTCTAGCTTGTGAAATCAAAACAACAAAATCATACCGCATAGATAACTTCCAGGTTAGAGGTTGTGATAAAAAATAAGGTTTTTTCATGATTCCGGAAAACTACTTTCTATAGTTCTGTAAATACTAACTTGGAAAAACATCTATCAATTTGTGGAAATTGAAACCAATTAAATGTTATAGCTATACAATACTACATGAATATTTTTCTATAAAATCGACTAACTTCAAAAGCTATGTCTGGACATCAAATGTCTTTTGATAAATCTATCGCTCGTGTCGTCTCGAAGCCAAAATAACAAAACTTCGAATGTTGGAACATGCTATGCTCAGTTTCTACACTCCTCATCAAATACCAGATACTTTTGAATTATATCTTGTATATGTGTTCAAGACAGCAGCAACCAGCGCTACTTCTGCGTTCTTTAGTATATTATACTCAAGACTTTTTCAAATTAGATATAAAATAGCACGAGATACCCTTGTATACCAGAATTTATTGACAGTAAAATAGAACACATTACAGGATTACATGTCTACTGAATAAAACGCGACGAGTCACAGCTATCTGTTCACAGCAAAGAGGTGCGTATGATTCATTGGCTAGAAGAACGGACAAACAACGAATCCAGCGAATCTTTTTTTTGAATTGCTCACCCTTTGTACAATATGTTGGTAAACGTAATTCACCGCGAAAGGAGGACGAACGGAGGAGTTTAGTTAATCAGCTATGCTTTAAAAGTATCTTTTTCTTTGCGTAACGCAGCCATTGTGTCAATAGCATTTGTTTTTCCAGCATGTTTCTGGACATTTGGCTCATGGACCCGCATAAAAGGATTCCATTTTTTCTCCTCTGCAATTGTTGATGGCACAGTCGGTGAGTTTTCAGCCCGACGGAATTTTGCCCATTCAATTCTTGATTGTATGCTCTGATTTTGTGGTTCAACGTGACGGGCATATGAAAGATTTTGTAGCGTATATTCATGTCCGCAAAAGACCTTAGTATCGTCTGGGAGTACGGAAAGCTTTTCGATAAGGGCAGAGTACATTTGCTCGGGTGTTCCTTCGAAGAAACGTCCACAACCTGCTTGGAACAGAGTGTCGCCAGTAAAGACAGCTTTTTCTCCGCTTGGCGCCTCAACATAGTAACAAATATGTCCTGTTGTATGACATGGTGTGAATATGCATCGTACAACCAACGCACCAATTTGGAACTTATAATCTTGAGCAACACACTTTGTGAGCGCACCAACGCGAGCGTCTCCACCTAAAACCTCAAGTTTTCCTCCATCGAACTTCTTAACGAGTTTTTCATTTCCCCCAGCATGGTCCCAGTGATGGTGAGTAGTAAGGACTTTTGTTAGAGAGACATTCTCATCTTGTATTGCTTTAAGGACGCTATCCGGGTCGACTGGATCCACAACTGCTGCTTCTTTGGTTGCCCCATCAACGATCTAACGAAATACGTAAATTTCAGTTAAAGGATATATGACAAATATGTAATTAGTACTTACAAGGTACATATAATTGTCTTGAAGCGCTGGGAGGATTTTTATCTGCATATCAGACATCTTTAGATTCTCTGGACAACTATGAGATCCACGAATGCCAACTGATCGGAGTTTTTGTGCTGAAAATAATTATTGTGAGCATTACTACAAGTGACATCCAAAAATGAAACAACTCGTATATCCTTTTAGTGCTTTATAAATTTTTACATCACGAAAAATCGAAAGCCACGTAAAAGAATTTTCTTAGCCACAGCTTAGAACATAGAAGGCAATTTTTAGGGGGCATCAAATTTAATGAAAAGAACTGAAAATCGAACGATTAATTAGTAAATGTTGGTTTAATGATTCTATATTTAGGTAAGATAAGGATTTTGTACAACACCCATTGTTTAATATGGATTTAAATTCAAATAAAATCGAAAGGTATAAAAGTAATACCGTGACAGAGCAGACATATGATTGGTTAAAGAGCATTCCTAGTAATTGATATAATATGCGATGAACTATCATAGAAAGAAATAAACACGATCCACTTGAATTAATCCTTTATTAGTTAGAATATTTTATCTCTAAACGGAGGTAAAGATGCTTGCAATCATTTAAACTTCTAATGCATTTCCCCACCTCAAGGCAGGTTTCATTTTTTTGCTTATTATTTATAAACGTGAAAATCTTTATTATCAATTGCGTGTTTAAGACTTGAATATTGGTTTGTCGTTTCTAATAGTATAAATTATCCTGAGATATCCTAGGTAGTTTGGCGCATACAGCCAGTTTTAAGGTAACTGCGAGCAGTTTTAGCATGAAATAATTCCTTTATGCGTATAACTAAATTTAGGACAGAAGCAAAATTACTCTTGTGTGAAGTAGGATATAATCTTCGTTGTACTTATGTAGATTTGGAGAGAATGGATGTTCGTGTTGCTACGAGGTGGCTTACAATCTAACTAGCCTTGAGGTAGACCTGTGCTGCACAGAGGATACTTTAAAAGTCCGGTTTCCTAGTTTCGTGGAATGGAGAGTTTTTTATCAATTTATGCCATGATTTTGGAGATAAGTAAGTACTCTTTATGTCTTTTATTACAGTCAAACTGTCGGCCATGTCCGTTTGTGTGTTTCTTGTTAGAGTTGAAATTAGAAATGTATAAATAACCCAATTGGCAGTCCGAAACCCAAGCACTTTATGCAACTCTCCCATAAAATCAAGTTTCTATGAAGTCCATGCCAAAAAATGAATATATTGAAATACTTCTTATTACTTTTTTTATTTCTGTATTCCATTTTGTTCCATTTTTGTTATTACAAACAATGTTTTTCAGTTACTGCACGGGTCCGCCTCAAGGCGGTCTCATTTTTTTGGCTTACCTGGTCTTACCTACCCATCAAACATATTTTTTGAGATCAGATTTGTTTTTCTCGTTCTAAAATTAGTTTACATTGAATTTATTAAGTTAAACAAAAATTCATGCATTAGTTAAAGAACCAGGACACAACGGCAAATTATTACTAGTTTAACATTTCGGGTGCTAAATAATAAACTAAATACTGTTTTCGGATTTTAGTATTGCTCAATACAAAAATCCACATGTCACTTACCGTCGTGCGTTATCTTTATACAATTCTTATAGCGAGTCTTAAACTGTTTTGTAAAAATGTCTTTTGGGTTATACCTTAAAAAGCCCTAGGAGATGCAAGTCTATAGGGTTACGCAGCTTGAAGATCTTGAGATTGATTAATACCCTAATATAATAACGCATTTACATGTTGGAAGTAAGTATCCGACAATGGCAAATTATCTTACTTTGACCTACCTCTGACCCATTTAGCACAAATTCGAGATACAAAATTTAACAAGATTCCCGAGCACAATTCGGTTAGATTGGATAGGTGTTAAAAGTCTTTCACGTTGGGGGCTTTCACTACTTTTCAATCTGCTTTTTAAGCAAAAGTAATCTTGGTGAATTTCTTTTTTTTTGGTAGGATTTTCTGCTCAGCTTGGAGCTGCAGGCCTTGAACTTGCGCTGTGGAATCTTTCACGGCTACTCCGGTAATGAGTGTCTCAGCTCGGCGGTCAATACTTAAACATCTATGAATTCTAAGCAACAGCAAAGCTAATTACCTGACAAGTACTTCAAAATCACGAACTTAGGGATTTTAATAAAAATTCAGCTCGACTTCCAGTATTTAAAACAATTAGGGGCAAGAACAAAATATAAGCTGTCAAATTTTGCTAGAAACAACATCAAGCGCCATCTCTGTTTAAACAGTTAACACGACGAACTTATCAATAAACAAAAACACTTTGTAAAGAAGAATTGAAAAATTTTTGTGCAATTTAAAGTACAAAATACCATCGACACCAATTGAAAAACCAATTAATCTAATGTATAAACAAACCTCGAAAGTAAACAGCAGTTGCATTCTGTGTTAAACCATTTGAGAGACGTCGCCACAATGTTGAGAGCATTTGTGTTAATGCGCTACACAAATGCTGGACGAAATTACAATTTCATGTACAGTTTAAGACTAGAATAAGAAATAGGGCTGAATTACTGCAAAGAAATTACTTAAAACTCAAGAAAAAAATCAAAGACTTTGTGCGGTCGAATACTACACTTTGTGCTTTATAAGACTTCGAAAAACACCACAAGTGTCATTTTCTGACGTTGATTTCGAAGTTTTCTGACATCATTGAGAAAAAGAATAAGGGAGTTTTATGGTCGAATAAAATTTACGAAAACCGTTTTACTTTACATTCGCGATAGTTATAATAGGCTAGTAAATATATAGCTATATTGTTAAAGATCAGAGACACGATTCAAATTTTATTAAAGCCCTAGTAGACCTTATTTGTTTTTAATGGTTAAACCAGAAAATTCTCTAAATCTTTTTCTTTTCTTTGGTTTATTTTATCACTGTTTGATTACTTTTTCAAAAAATCATGTAACCACTATATTACTTTGTAAGATCTAAGTTTTCTATTTTCTGATATTTTCTTAAAGAAACTCAATTCTACAAAAAAAACTTTCATTTTCTTAAGTATTACCGAAGTATGAATAATACTGATTAATACTGATTAATAATGATTATATTATTATGATATAATCATAATTATTCATACTTCGGTATTACTATAACTCGGGCATGAAGATGGTCCTTCGTTTTTCCTAAATACTTACAAGATGGCCCAACGAAAACAAAATAAATCATACACATTAAGACATTTGTCGTTGCTATAAAAAAACTCGCATGAAAAATAAATTTTATTTTTTTGGAGAAAATTCTTTGCTCATATTCTTCACCCTCCACTTCAACTCCCTTGCAAGGGTGATGTTTATCTCTATTAAATGGAATGAGAGTCGAGTCCAGTGTAAAACCCATTAAATTGTATTTTAAAGCTAATTAATAAAATGCTTACCTTGAAGTATTCATTTATTAAATGTTGAAAGTGATCATAGTCATATATACTCTGCTCGTAACGCTTTTACAGATTAATAAGGATTTTTGGAGTTATTTGGTGGCCTTGGTTTAGAATTTATTGTAATGAAGTGATTCATATTGAACGATAAAAATTTCAGTTTTTAAATGACGAATTAACATGAAATGGTAATGTGTCGTATCAAAAATAGCATCTTATGAATGATAAGCCCCCCACGGTGTATTAAGAATTTATTTACCAAAAGTGTGCAGCACACTCTATATGCAAATTAAGAAAAACCAATGAAAATCATGAACGGCATATTGCCCTCATTTAGCCAATTATTTCGTGAAATAAAAGCCATCACCCTTTATTTTATCAGAGGGTTTTGCTACTACGGCAACTAATCCTCTCGTAAATTAGTCAGAGGCCTTAAATTAATGTGTATTATATCTTATTATTCTTCAGAGTAAATTATCCGCAAATATTAATTAAATTAATTGAAAAGCGAATCATGTTCGATGAAGAGGAAATAATATCTTTCTAATAAATGAAACATATGTCCACAACATTCCCTAGCTTAGCACGAAATTCTGAAAATATTTGGGTTTCTTTTCATGAATGATAACGCTTAACAAGACTTCCTGTGCTCCAGTTCCAGCCTGCAAACAATTTATCAGGCGGATTTATCGCGCCGTTTGGCTGAAGGAGCATTTTATTCCCACTTAGTGAAAGATCTTTCCAGATAAGATGAGAATTTGTCACCTTTTTCCTGCGAACGCAAGGAACAATCGAAGACATCTCGATGGATATGGGTTTGGTGGAGTAAAATTTGTTGGAAATCGGATGTTCTAGTTCTTCGCAATCAGTAGCAAATAGTCTAAAAGACTCTAGGGGATTAAATCAGGGGCAGGTGACTATATGACCCTAAAAGCGGATAATCCCGAAATTGGTCCACGGTACCTTCTCTGACAGGACGGGTATGGGGGTGGAATAGTGTGCATATGTTGGTGCATGGTATCTAGATAAACATGAAGTGGCTGGTAATTAGCTTAGGGGTTGTTACACTGTCCTAGTTTTAATCCACCAGCTTGGATCTGGATCTGGATCGGGGAAACAATTTCATTATTTTTACGCATGTCAGCGCTGATTTATTTCTCGCACACTCGGATCCGATGACTGGAAAGGTGTCCGCTTTCACGTCGCCTCAAGTTTTCTAATTGTGCGCCTCGTTGCCGGATGGGGTTAGCAAGGACTTTTTGGTGTTAATTAGTGTCGTACACGTGGTTATTACCAACATTTAATGATGATTTATTTTGATTAATTGCACCTCGACAGTTTGTCTGGATTTAAGAAAATAGATTTTCTTAGCCCCTGATAGAAATTATTGTAGAATATGAAAGTTTGCTTCAGATAAAAATAATCTAAGGAGTTTATATTTTAAGTTTACTTTTCAATTATAAGTTAGAATGTGTTTCATTGAAATATAATAATAAATTAGAAATAACATTTTTCGGACTTAAAAAGGGTGTCACAGAGATAATTATGATAAAATCGATACACATTTAGTGCTGTTTTTTTTCGAATTTTATTAAATTGAACAAATTATGAAATTATATAGAATCACTTTCGTAAAAAATCTTGATATTTTTATATAACGTCAACATTGAAGGAAAATTAAAACTTTGCTTAAACACTGTAGATAAATCCATTAAATTATCCAGGCCTTAGAAATAAATAATTCTATATTTTTATAACTTGCTAATAAAGCGCGTAAGATATTTGGCGTCCTTAAACTGCAAGGCAAACATTTTTTTCTTTTAAAAACCAGCAGTATGGGCAAAATATCAAATTTTAAAAAGCTGGAGCGGGCGATGAACAATGAACAAATGAGTAATTCTGTGAGAGTTTTATTTTTTCGTATTTTGTAAAAATTAATATATTTTTACCATAGCAAAAAAATACATCTTTCCACACATTTATTCCATATACATTTTCAAATTCTTTCAATGCCTTTACAATGCCTATTACGACGTACTTCCATTAATATTTTGAAATTTTTTGTAATATTTACACGTCACCCGCGTGGCCAAATTTTACCTTCGTTTAAAAATGTTCACACGTAATGAAAACAAAAGATTTGTTTTCTTTATTTGTGAGTGTTTATATTAATAATAAATATTTATTATTGTAAATCTCTTCAAAACTCATTAATTTTTACTTCCGTATTTCTTAAAGAAATGCACATATGAGAATATGTGTTTTGGAGTCTCTATTTTGGTATGCGACAAATATTTTAAAGATCAATATTGTTTGAAAATTTGCATTTATTATGTAACAGTCATGACATTTTTTATGTATCAAAGAAAATTTAAAAATTTATATACATAAATTCGTTGAGTTGATACACAGGCTTACCCTGACTCAAATGCTAAGTTTTTTGTATAGTAAGTAGGTAACACAAGAAATCACATTTTAATTGTTTGGACTGTAAAGAATGGCAGGTTTTGCTTAAATGGACATTTCCTAAAACTAAATCGTTAACAAAATTATTTCCTTTGTACTGAAAAGAATTGCAATATTCCTATAAATATAACATTCATATACAAATTATTCGTGTTGCACAGCTTACTTGGGATATTTTTCCTCACATTTTCGTAGTTAAGGAATAATTCTATTGTTAAATAAGAACTCCTTATTTATTTCAATTAAGATTTTTAGTTATCATTTATTTAAAATATTTACTACTTTACCTAACTACAATATTGTTTGGTTTTACAATTTAACCTGTTGCCGTAACACGTCCAAATAAGAACGTGGGTCGCCACGCAGAAAATCTTTTACTTTTATCAATTATTTGCGATTGCATCTCATAAACATTTATGGACATATAAAAAGGCCTTCTTTACGAGATCCAATGGTTTGCTTATCTTAAATTAACGTCTCACTCGAAAAAAAATTTAAAAAATTTCTATTGAAAAAATTGGTTTGGTCCCGCTGACCGCAACGGGTTGACTTAAATTTTTAATAATCGTACTTTTACTACGAAAAGTACTTAATTTAAACAAATTTATTTATTTCCGCGTACAATGCTCTTGTCAACTTGTCTTGTCAATTATTAGAGTCTGCTTTTAGCCTTTTGCGCAATATTTAATCAAGTAATTTCCAATTCCATCCCGTAGCACAACTAATTTTTAGAACTTCACGAAATCGAAATATGAATTCTGTGCAGTAAGAAATTAGCTTTTTATAGTATACAGTCATTTTGTGTACATGATTTCTTTTGATATTAGCTATAATATTTAATGTCACAACACGGGTCCTATTCCACTTCGCAGAGCCAGCATATTATTATTCCCCAACTGTGGGTTATGAGCAAAAAGAAGGAAATAAATGGACAAGGAGATATTTTGCGTATTATTAAAATAAATTTTCACAAATGTAGTGGTTTATAGATATTCCACTAAAGTACTTGTCTTGTTACTATTATTTTTATTTTTTTCTGCTTGTGAAGACCAAATGTTTAATAAATATAGTGCAGAGATATTATTTGCAATTATGTATAATTCACTTCAAAAACTACACCCTTTGTCTAAACTCAACTGCAAAACACGGCACAAGATTTTCCGCATTCTGCTTTTCACAATAACTCTGAATAATAATAATGAATTCTAGTAAATGCATAGTTGTTTTATTTGGCACATTCGGAACTGCAACAGGGGTTTCGGAAACCAGTCCAATATCACGATTTTTCCAATAAAACTTCCCTGACAAAAGCAAGTCAACGTGCAAAACGAACATTCTTTTAATTTTTGTTTGAACTGCACCTGAAGTTTCCACGTTGGCGACGTCTCCTAATTATATAGAAAAGATGGCCACTGGCTGTTTTCAAGCCAAACATCTTCGATTGAGACATGACATTTTCGCGCATTAGCCTTTGCCTAGTGAAAAGTACCAGGAAAAAATTTCACGGCACCACGTCCGACTTGGGCGAATGGAAGAAGGTGGCAGAAAAGAATTCCCCAGCTCGACTGTGGCTCTGTAATGAGAAACCACTTGAAAGTGAATCGATGTCAATGGGTGTGAATTGCGATTGCCGCCGAATGAGTCTAAGAAATTCACGAAAATAGAAAGAAAACAACGCGTCGACTTCAGTCGCACCAGTCAGGGAAAACACGAAAATGTGAGGGTCCCACGGGAGCCTAATGTCTCGGAATTTGAATGGCTCGAAAATAATTAACAGTGTTAATCCAGAAAGGAGCAGGATTAGCCTTTACGGCCATTGGATGGTTTCGGCGCTAGATGGGCGGAGCTAAGGGCTCATTCCGGGACGTCATAGCAACAGGGATACAACTCCTGCGCCGTGGCACCCTTTTTAATGAGCAGCAGGGACCTCCTTATATAAGCTCCAAAAACTTGTCCTTCGGGATGACGTCAATGCCATGGGAAGGGTTATTTATATTTTCGAATCGTTGTTGTATTGCGACCAGGATTTCCCGTAATGAAATGATTGTAGTAATAATTGCGTCCCTGGGGACGGGCAATTGTGGCCCTCTCGAGAATCGAGAACCCTGTTTTTCTGGCTATTTTTCCATTGCGAGCCTTTTCGGAAACGCTATAAATTTGAGATGATGTTTAATAAGCTAATTATTTTGAACTTGGGCAGAATTATTGATCTCTCTGCGCTTTTTTCCTGGAAAATGCAGGGAAGATACCCTCCGAATTTGCTATATGAAAAAACGAATGGAAATCAAGCCGGCCGGCAGACCATAAAACTCGTATTTAGAAAAAATTTCGCGGTCAATTGAAAAATTGCTGCCGGTGCAAGTCTTGCAAAAATTTTTGTTTCTTTCGAGAGGCGCGCAATTGCTAGTCGCGAGCTTGGACGCGCTCATCACGCTGCTGCTTCTGCGGATTTGTTTTTGTCCACTTAGACATGCCGTGGACTGCTTTAATCTTTTATCGTCCGTTAATTTGATACTTTTGAAGGCGTTTGCATTTTTCGACTGTGGGAAAATATTTTTCCGACGTCAGACAACTTTAGAAAATTCAACTCGACGTCGTTTGTGTCGCCCCGACCGCCCCAAATCACATGCGTCTACCAAGTTTGCCTATGGCGTGAGCCTTTGGGGCACATTTTTGCGACGGTGGTTACATCTACCTGTCTTCGTTATATTTTATTTAATTTAACCACGCAGAAATGATAAACTGCATAGCACTGTACACTTAGAGCAATAACCTATGTAGCCATGTGGGGAGCATGACTTTTACTATCAATCTTACAATACGATTGAAAGTAGAAGGTAGTACAACCATTAAAGCTTAATCTTCATAAGCAGACCTTGGCTTAGACGGTCGGCTCAATTTTAAGCAAAAGTTCTACCGCGTGCGTTTGATCAAGTCGATTATCAAAAATATCTACTTATTTCTGTCTTGTTTTAAGAATTTTGATTATAATCTATTTTTGCTGGATTTGTTATTGATCATAACTAATTTTTCTGGATTTGCTAGAGAAGTGTATATGCACCAATACTTTTAGGAAAGAAATAAAAAATATCACAAACATAAAAATAATTGCACACATTATGAAAAATCCTGGACATGTATTCTCAAAGAATTCCAGATTTTCTAAATAGAAATGTACCTCTGTTACGATAAAGTAAGTTTAACCAATCTATTCGATCAATAAAAGCCTATACATATCTATAAACATATGTATACATTCATGGGTATTGCATTTGCCTTTATAATACCACAGTTGCAAGCAAATATTTATTTCATATTCTTATGCAATAGGTGATGACGTTTTCTTTGGAATTTCGAACTATTTGACTATACAACATTTAATATAACATTTAATGTTAAGAATGCTAATATTAATCTCCCTTTAGGGACTTTCGAAAATTTTAACACTTTATATACAAAAATGTTCCAGTTAAAAATGTTGACTTAGACCGATTTAAACCGCTTTAGAGGTTACGATTTGTCTTACTTTTTATTGAACATGTTTAAGTAGTGGTGTTATTAATTGATAAAGTAAAAAATAATATTATGCTTAATTTGAACGAATAATTGAAAGTATTTTAAAATGTGGAAAAAAATGTATAGCCAGAAAATTAAACGAATTTGGAAATAAAAGTAACTAATTAAAGAAAAGGTTTTTAGCATTCCTTTCTTTAATTTCAATAAAATATTAATGAATTTTATAATACAATTTTTTAATTGTTAATTTTCAGATAATATTTTTGAATATATAATATATATATTTTATAAATTGAATTTCAATTGAAAACAAATCATCTAGGCTTAAAAATAAACTACGCCTATTTAAAATATTTTGATCAAAAGAGCATTAAAATCGGATGATCTCACGAACATTTTCAAGTTATCGTAGGGAAAGCTATTTCCAAAAATACACCTTTAAATTTACCACTATATATAATCTTACTTCACATTAAACCTCACCGATTTAAATTTAATTCATAGTGGAATATTTGTCATTTCTATTATTACTAGTATATACTAAAATGTGGTTCTTTCTATGTGTCACATTAGTATTCCTTATTTATGCAACCTAAGCACGGTTTCGAAATTTGAAATACTCATACGTACAGATCTAATTTAGACGAGAAAAACAATTTATGGTAAAATTTCTGTAAATACATATCTACCTACATGCGAAAGAAATCTAGCATTAATTTAGATGATTTAAAAAATTTTGAAAGAGATTTTCCATGAATATGTAATCATCGTTGTATGAGCCTGTGATCATGATCGTTTTTAAAAAGCCTCTTTCAAAGTTTCAAAAAATTGCTACATTAATAATCCTAATTCTCAAACTCCTTGTTACAATATTTTAACGTTTTTATGATTTTAGTAGACCTACTTAAAATGCCTCAAAAACAGTGACAAGTTTTTGTTTAAATTCTTTGAATTTAAATCGAATGTTATGTGAAATCTCCAGTGTAAACGCAATTTGTAAATTAGCTTAAAGATAATTTTCCCATAGAAAAATCAATAAAATCCGTAGAAATCCTTTTGTGTAAATTATCATCTGAAAATCTAATAAAAATGTGAAGCTGCAGAAGGAAGGAAAAGCGGTCCCGCGATAGCACTAGAGTAATACCACACTGTTCTGTCGTTTTAGGGATTTTCTCTTCACCTGGAATCAAATTACACTTGCACCAGGGACGTCCTGTGGGAAGGGATGTGGCATTTTCGGGCTGGAGGTACTGTTGTTGCCGGCATTGTACCCTGGCTAACACCTTTGCAGTTGTTAATGAAAAATTCACGCGGCCGTAGCCGTGACAACAAATGCGAAAATTGCCCTTAAACGTGTACTTGTTAGGTGTCGTCCCTTTGGTCCTTCGGAACTCTCGGATTGATCGAGCAGGGATGAGCAGTTCATTGTAAGCTGGCTTTGATGCGTGTCATTCACGAATTGTTTGTAATTCAATACATCTTCAACAAGGACCAGGAAAAGTTTCAAGGGGAATAAATTCGTTTGATTTAGCAAGTTCTAATTAAAATTGTTCTATAAAGATAGAGTTAATAGTGATTTACTTATTTTTATTTTTATGTCTTACGTATATTATAAAAGTTCTAAACTGCTCAGGAAGAATTCCAAATATGCCAAAAAAACTAACCCCGACGAAAATTCCAAAAATCTCAAAATTGTTGAGCTGGTTCCATTCAATGCATCTTGTCACCGGTGAAAAGGGCAACCAATTGTCCCGAGGGATTATGATGTTGTAATACAAGGGTGCATATTGTGTAATTGCTTGTAAAGTATGTTTACCCTCAATTCCCGGGGCTCTTCACACCCTTAACAAAACGAAGAATGAGTACCCGCTGTCAATGAGATTTTCGGGCAAATCTTTGCAGATTACTGTGAAATTGCCCGTAACCTTAGGTGGGTGCACTTTAACGCACAATTTTGTGTTTTTTTTTAGCATATTAAAAAAATTTTTGGTAAAATAACTTTATATAATACAGGATTTTGTTTTTTGTTCTTGATTGACTATACTTATAACTTCCAGCTAATTTCTAAGAATTCCGGTAGCTTTAGAGAAATGATTATCTAGGTTAGGTAGCCTGCATAAGGCCAACTACTAACTGAAATTCGCAGATCAGATCAGATTTTTGATTTAAAATGTTAAGATTGCAAAATAGCATGATCATCCGTCAATGGTATTAGGGCACTGTTTTTAGTTTAATGTTTCTTCGTCTTTGATATGGATGATTTTTAAAAATGTGAATATTTGGTTTTCAACAAAAATTTATAATTTTTATAAAAATATTCTACATTTGTATGTCATTAAATCAATAATTTTTGGTTTTTAACTCCACAAAAAAATATAAATTAAATTTATGCTGAAAAAAATATATAGGGATACAAAAACAAAAAATTAAACAGTTTCTACTGGATTATGTGCGACTTGAGTCTTAGTAGTATACGAAACCAATCGAAAAGCCCTTATGAGACCTGCAACAGGTTTTAAAAAACTTCCTATTGTGAGTGCCACAGGTTCCAAGGTGTCTTTTATAGATGAAAGTATGTTATATACCAAAACCAGAGGTGGTTGCAAAAAAGCATTGAAACATATTGTAAGAATTGGCTTCACGAAATAGTCTGACGTCATCTGGAGAAATCCTACAATAATTGGCCTCACTATGCTATATAATACAAATCTGTACGCCTGCATGAAGAAGGTAACGAAAAACGTGATTCCAATATGAAGAGTTCCAAAAATTTCGGCCCAAAACCTAGTTGCATAGTAAGTGGTTTGATTGGCCAGGATTTCGGATAGAATTTGTGGCGGGCAATCCGTGGTTCGAAAATAGGTTAGGTTGCCATGGTCGAAGCAGTAGATATCAACACGCTCCACGTACTCATCGTTCTGTTGTTCGTTCTTCACCGCATTCTCGGTAACATGGCTTTGCCGCATTTTTCTAAAAGTTTTCTTCAGTCTATTGAAGAAGCTACTCTCTGGATCTTGTATTGTTACCATTTTTGGCGTTGTAGTACTATTAGCACGAATCGATGATCTACAACTCCGTTTTTTCTTAGTACTATCTTTTCCCGTTTTATGATTATACAATTTGAATTCGATAGTTGATGGAGAGTTGCGGGTTTTGCTTCGTGTCCTCATTAGATACAAACCCTTGCAAGGTTCCCCAGCAGCCATAGAATTCTCAGTGTTGTCCGAAGTTATCGTCGTTGTTTCGTCAATTTTCTTAGTTTTGGTATTCGATGTATCACCAACTTCAGACAATATACTGTCTGTATGTTCTTCTTCAGCTGGATCAGTTTCAGCGGCTTGAAGTGCTGTATGGACTCCTTTATTATTGAATTTTTCATTACGCGTAGACCGATTCATTCTGTTACAATATATTTAATATATTACTGTACTTCCAACTTGTAAACTGTAAAAGTATATAAATATTTTACAGCAACGAACATTCAAAAGTGACAAATATTTCTAAAAGTTCAAAGAAAATGTGATAAATATTCTACGCTCTCCTTGAACAATTTTTCATAAAGATGTGATTTCATACTTTTAGCTACTATTCTGTAAGGTTTTTAAAAACTTTTTCCCACCCAAGTTTGGGACTTTATTTGATACTTTTTGACTTTGTGAGCTAAATTATTTTGAGGTAATTTGTTTAAATTTACAGATTATTGAATTATTAATTTTTGTCATGAAAATAAACAGTAAATAATATTCCTTATGAAATCCTGATTACATTTTTGTATTATCCTGTATCAAAGTAGTGGAGGACATTTTTGAGCAATATGATTTAGATAGTCAGTTTTTTGAATGTTTAAATTTTTAGATTTTTTGTAGAAGTTTTACAATTTATGAAAATTAAAAGGTATAAAAAGTACAATGGGTTTTTATGATAATCATAAACTGATAAATGATAAAAGCCATGAAATAGCAAAACATGATATGAAATAAAATTAAAAACTTTTACTTTCAAGAAAATTGTGTTTCCCGGAGCTTGTCAATATATTTTGAAAAGGATTTACAACCAAAAATATCTATAAAAAGGTTTTATTCCATTGAATACGCAGAAGTTAACTTCTGTACTAGTAATATTATCTACTCTAACCAGCCTGTTGTTTTGGATGAAGCTAAAATAAAACTAAACAGCAATTTTGAAATTTGTTGTTCAGAAAAAGTAAGCTTGGACTTCAAAACAAAAATCTAAAAGCATTTATCCGGTCATTGAGATAGTCGAGCTTATGATAGATATAGAGCTTATGTTGCTTTATTCAAAACAATTGTCAATTTGATGTGCTACACACAAAAGTGGATCAAAAACATGTATTCATTCAATTTTATAATTCTGGACTTTCAAACATGTACAATTCAAAATATAGATCAAAAGTGGATCACGTTTACATAACTTGTGTAATTGCTATTTTCATTGCAAGTGCTTATTGTCTCTTTTAAAAAATAGGCTAACCTACCGAGAGTTTAAAGGTATGTCTGGGGATTTTTTTTGATATATAAATTTCCATCATCATTAGAAAGTCTTAATTGTTCTTGATGAAAGTAAATATCTTCAGAAATATAAACTTTGCTCAAGCTGTTAATAAATAGCACGTGCTTTATTTTGATAACGGATTGGAAGATACCAATAGTATAAACAAGACGATATAGAAGCATGAAAAATTAAAGTAGTTAGGTATTTAGCATCCCCTAAATCTTCGTGCTTGTAACAAAATAAAAGACGTCCTTAAGAGCCATTAACTCTAACGTCTGTTTTGAAAGCGTAATGTGATCTCGTGGCACTCGTGGACACCTCATCGGCGAAGCGAAATCAAAACAATAAACTCGCCGCAAGTTCGGTCGCCAGCTGCAGGTCAATAAAAATTGATTCATTGGCACGGTCGAGGCGACTCCTCAGCTGAGTCCAGGAGCAGCTAATAATGTGTTTTGGTGGTATTTAAATCACATCACAATCGGGAGCTGACTGATTTATTTCCGTCCGCACCTAAAGACCATTGTAACGGCTTCTCAAGACGTCGCCACATAGTCTTCGCGCCTTCGCCTCTTTGTGCTTCTATTCCTGGTTTGCTGCAAGAACTTCCCTATGTACTGTCGAACATTAGTCTAAAGCACGCAGAAGGGCGGATCTACGCATCAGGGAAAATGGCGATGGAACACCACATCGTCCCCGGAAGTGCGAAAATTTCGCTTCAAAATCTCACCAGCTCCTTCCACTCACACTTCGGTCCGAAGACCACCTTATCAAGGGCACTCCTTCATCGAGCCCTAGCATTCAAACGAGCCGTGTACACTGTAAATTTAAAAGCAAGCATTTTCCTCCTCGACTGAGTTGAGTCATTTTGAATTTCAGTTCGGTTGAAGCGTTCGTCGCGCTAAGTTTGGCTTCCGGAGACGACGGCACGGTGCACGACGGATTACTCACTCTTCAGTTGACCATCAGTCCCCCTGGAAGTGATCTAGGTGTGAAATTTGATCAAGCCGAGAAAGATATCAAACCACCTGTGATAATGGTGATATGAGTGAAGTGCTTTTGGCGGGCTTTTCTGATTGGGATTTTAAAGGATAACAAGTTGGGTATTTTTTGATAACGGCAGTGGATACATTTGGAAATGGATAGTGGACTTTCGCCAAGTATTGGAACCGATTTGGATTCGACAAGTTCGGCTGGAACTAATTCTGAGTCTGGAACAAATCAAGGGATTTCAGCTTATTCAAATCAACCTATATTTTTACCTAATACAGGTTAGATAAAAGGGAAACACTAATTTTTGCCATTCAAGGTTTTTGTTGTGTTCTTTTTTGCATACATGAAGTCATGTGGATTTATAAATTAATGGCTTTATAAATTCACCCAATGTGAATCATTTTATTCAACGCGTTTTTCACCAAACTAGTAATACATGGGCAATTTTTAGAAGACAATCTTTTCCACATGTTGCGCGTCAAAATGCAGGCCATGGATATTCAAAAATATAAATTTATGAACAATTTCATATTGAAAAAGTGATTTCTTGATGATAATACGAAGCAGACAATCAATTTAAGTATAATCATATACTAATACCGTTATCAAAGCTTTAATTTAATAAATTGCGCGATTTTGAGTTAGCGAAACTTCTTAAGATTTAACTTTTTTTGAATTGTAATAATTTGCTTCTGGTACAAAAGAAAACTTTGCACATTTTTCTCTATTTTATCGAGTTAGAAAGAATTTCCATTTTGAACAAGTCATTTTTTCTACAACTATTTAATGCGAACATAATTATTTAAAACAAGTTTTATCTACTACTACATACTCCAAAATAATCTTTCTTTAAGAGATCAGAGCTATTTATTTAATAATTTTATATGAGTTAATCTTCGATATATATCATGGAATATAAAACTAATTCCGCCTTTATTCCTGAAAATTTCGTAGAATTTGGTGATCTTATAGGTTCACGTATATGTTACAGGACAACTATAGCAGTTTAAGGTTTTATTCAAAAGGGGAAACATTTATCTCTTTTATATATTAATTAATGAGATCTATACAGAATTCTAAAAGTGCGAGCTCAACTCTTAATTTACGGTTTTTCATCATTAAATCTGAATGAGAAATTAACCAAATTCAAAACTATACGTTATGATAATTTTAGGCTGTCTATCAATGCATCTAGGATGTTTGAAAATTCATTGGGCTTTGCTCTTTTCATATTCTCGCTCAAGAAGAGTAAAAAAGGCATACGATTACATCATTACAAAAGTCTTGATTTTTACATATGGCTTTATATTTTGAGATCCTAATAAAATACTGTGCTGCAAAGTGTCGCAAATTATTAAATCTTTATTTAAAATCTGTTCTTCTTCTTCGTCTTGTTCTTATGTAACTAATCCTAAATACAATATAAAACTAAACCAGTGCACACTTTAAATCCAAATCCAAATACACTTTTGATACAAATGAATGCATCTTGGTGAGAAATGCAGCCGTAAATTAAATTGTCCTGTTTACTTTAAAATCGCGTTGAAATACTGTTTGATTTTTAAAAAGTACACCTAACTCTTGTAAAATCTTGCAATGGTTTTATGAAGCTTCTTGAATAAATTTATTTTTAATAATATTAACTTTTTAATTATGGATATAATGAGATAAGTTCAAAATGGGATGGTTTTATTCGTGCATCCTTAATAATTATAGGTAATTGCTTAATAGATATAGAAAAAATGTCTAGCCCAATTTTTCAGCATATTGGAAATAATTTCATCTGTAAAATAAAATATAACAACTTCACTGGTATTTAGCAAAAACTATTTTTTAAGGTAGTGACGCGAGCAGACGTACACTAAAATCAAAATCACGGGACTTTAAAATCTAAAACAATCAAAACTACTTGAAATTTTGCAAAATTTAATTTAGCATTATATACATATATAGGTTTTCTTTTAATAATGAGTACTGAACTAATAGTAAGTGTTATTAAAATAACAAAGCAATAATTTTCATTGGCTTCTTCTGGTCATCATTTTCTCGAATAATTAAGCAACCTAAAACCTCGTTATGTATACACAATTCCCCATTTTGCCACACTGCAAGGATTGTGTTTAAAATCTTAGCCCTCGAAAATATGTTCTGTATGTAGTACTGAAGGTAAAAAACAGATATTCGAGTTAAACTTAGATCTAGAATTTTGAATGCGAATTGAACATGCTTACAAATATCTGATTTTAATAGTTTGCAGTTTAATATATTTACAATTATTGGTGAGAAAGTACATATTTTCTTATTGATTTAAAAAATTAAAAATATTTATTTATAAAAAGAATATGGAATTAAATAATTAAAAAGTGACGATAAGGTGAAAAATTTTATTTAGTACGATTGGTGATCAGCAATTAGTAAAATAAAATAAAAATTGAATTTTCAGTGCTTGCGGTTTATAAAATTTAGTATTTTTAAAAACAAAAGTATAAGATAACAAATTGCGGTGTTGTAGTAAAAACATCTACAGTAATTTCAAAAATTACAAATATAATTCTAAATATGGTGAGATTTTTGTACGAATGCGTAAATATGAGAACTTTCTTCCGATTTTGGTCGACTTTATTAACAGAGCTTATTATTGTTCGTTTTGTAATGTGATAAACAAATAGAATTAGCAATTTGTGGCAAATGAAATTACAAAATTATCTGTGAGCAAGATCTCGTAATGCTATCTTTTTTTCCATTTGAGAGTAACTTCGAAGCGATGTGCCTGCTCTTGTTACAAGATTTCTTAAAAAGCGTGAAATAACTTCGAATAAGTTATTTAAAACTTTTAGTTTTGTAGTAACTGGTTTAAACTTAATAATTTGTCAATGAATTCCAGTTTAACCAGGGAAAATATTCAACGAAAGTATTAATTAAAATCTTAAAAATTCAATCTCTGAAAATTTGTACTCTTTTAAAATCAATTAAAAAGCATCATTTAAAACAAAATAGTCACGGGAAAGTTTAATATAGTATATAAATATCGTTCTCCTAAAATCAATAAAACTATTTTTTAATATTAAGCTAAGTTATTTTTTCGATACCGTAACTATATTAAGTTAAAAAATAAAATGAATTTGCTAATTCTTTGTATCATTTTCAGTAAAAAATCATTATTCTATAAGTGCAATTATGAGTTATTTTTAGATTTATTTGCAAAATAACGATGGGCATTCGAACTCGAGTGTTAATACCATCATCATTCCAACTTCTTGAATTTCACATTAAAATTAAATAGCTTTGCTCAAAATAAGACTCCAAGAAGGAAGAGCATATATAAATAAATAAACAAATATCGCCAGTACAGGAGACGTGAATGGCTGCTATCAATAATTCTTTCTCAATATCAGGTGTCATTTGCTACCTGACTAATCGCATTCTGTTTACGTAGCCACGTAAAGTCCAATTCAATTTTTGTTTTATGTTTTAGTTACAGGTTACAGGGCTAATATTTCCTGCAAAACGCTTTTCTTTTCTGAGAAGCTACCAACATTTTCACCTGAAAAGGAATTCGATCGGAAATTTCATGAGGTCTCTTCAGATTTCGGAAAATCTAGTCCGAACGACCTCAATGGACTTTACGACGCAGCGAATGACCATGAAAACAGTAATGGAAAGGCAACCATCATGAGTGAGGTACAAAATCGAACAAATGGACAATTTCTAAACGGCTTACAAAATTCTAGCATTAGTTTCGAACTTGGCAGAAAGTGCTTGTCCTTCAGCCCAGACCAGGTGAGGTTTGATCTGAACGCTTTTTTCCGTATGTTACAAACCACAGTACAAAATGAAATTAAAGTTATATATTCCGTACTTATACGTACGCTAAGGTTAGAATTACTTTTACATCACTTCTTTTAGGGAAGCGCAAGTTCCTTTACTTTAAACTTAATCGAAAAACTTGGCTTATCACTTTTTGCTAACTTGTTTAACTTCAGGGAATCGTTTCGTTTCGTTTTGTATATTTCTAAAAATACATCGCTTAATCGGTTTGCTTTTGAAAAAACTTACTGATATTTTGTCTCGGTGCAGAATTTTGTAAATTCTACGAAATTTTTTTATCTATATTAATAACAAGAAATTGGCTTTCATTTCTTTTTGACTTCAAAATGTTTTTTTTGTACTAATTATGTAGCGTATGTATGTTTTTGAGAAAGCTATCATTCTCTCTAGAAAACTCTTATTTGAGTGCTATCCTGTCTCCATTGCTTTTAGTATTACAAGAATTATAACTGATAAAGTAAATCCAAAATTTTGTATTTTTTGTCTTCACTTAAAACTAAACTTTTTAATTTTCATATTTTTACCACAATGGTAGTTTGATGCAATTTCACCTTGACGAAAACTAAATTCAGAATCAGAAAGAAACCCTATTTGTTTTGGTAAGCATTGTTACATAAAGTATAAAGACTATATGCGCCACGGTTTTATATTTTATTTATTAAATATACATTATATAGTGACTTAAAATGTGTAGCTGAAAAATTCAGCTATTAGAACAAGCTGCAAGATAACGTTTACGCTTGTCTATAAGAAGTGATGCAAAGTTAAGAGAGATGTACTCAGTTTTAACTGTGTTTATACCTATTAAATTTTTTTTATCCTACAATATCTTTGGGCTCCAGGTGCAATGCATGTGTGAGGCTTTGCAGCAAAAGGGGGATGTGGAAAAATTGGCCACTTTCCTCTGGAGCCTGCCCCAAAATGAACTTTTGCGGACAAATGAAAGTGTTCTAAGGTAGTGGCTTAACTTGAATTTTAACTGCTGAATAACTCAGAAAGAATTTTAACAGAGCGAGGGCGATAGTAGCGTATCATAGAGGACTCTATCATGAACTGTACAACTTGCTGGAGTCGCACTGTTTCTCCCCAAAATATCACACGGAGCTACAAAATTTGTGGTTCAAGGCTCATTACAAGGAAGCAGAGAAAGTTCGCGGTCGACCCTTGGGTGCCGTGGACAAGTATCGATTAAGGAAAAAGTATCCTCTGCCAAAAACCATTTGGGACGGGGAGGAGACGGTGTACTGTTTTAAGGAAAAAAGCAGAAATGCGCTTAAGGATTGCTACACGACGAACAGGTATCCAACGCCTGACGAAAAAAAGACATTGGCCAAAAAGACAGGACTTACGTTAACGCAGGTCTCGAACTGGTTCAAAAACAGGCGACAGAGAGACAGAACACCACAGCAGAGAGCGTAAGTTCTTTTTTTATAGCTTTTCTATATGAAATCTTAAATAGATGCAAGTTCTCCAATCCAAAATTGTTAGACATTTCAAAAGTAAACTCGAACATTTTGGAACATTCTCTTAATATATGTGGATTAAATTTATATCATAAACATTGTCCTTATTATTTTTAATACTACAACTGTTGGGATAACAAATTGACAATGTCAATCGATGTCGATGGAATACGCATAAATTTATCTTAATTTAATAGTCATTTGAACAGCAGCAGAAACCTTGTATGTCACTTTGCTAGTATGAAGCTAGTCCAGGACGGCAAAGAATTGTCGCTACTGCTCAACAAATGATCTGAAGTAAGGAAAGTCGAGTTCGAGTCGAGTTTTGTATGCGCACAAGATTGAAAAATAGAAATCTATATTTTTCCTTAAATATTTATCTATCTACAGAATTTAAAGATATATGTAAGTCCTTCGGAAAGTGCAAAAAATGATTTTTGGATCTAAAAAATTCGATTCTCTTAAATTTATTTAACAAAATTAGGCATTACCCACAAAGATTTTATAAATTGTGCAGTACCACGTTGACGTGGTCTGAAGCTATCATATTTCTTGATGATTACGCTATGGATGATTTTGATATAATCAAATTAATTCCATTGAAATATTCTGTTACCTCAGTTCATCATTAAAGTAGTGCATGTGAACCAGATATAATACCAGAATACTTAGGGAAATTCTCAATTAGTTTCCTCACTGCGTTCCTCCAGCTTCTACAGAGGGAATAATTATTATATTATTATTTTTTTAAAAATGTTATGGAATGAATATTTGTTCTTCATAGGCAATAGACTTTAATTTAGTTCGTATTCCCAACTGGTAATTTGATCCCCTAACACGCTTCACGCACGTTCGCCTGATTCTATTTTATGGGCAGGATATTGCCGGAATCCTTCGATTATAAAAAGAAACTAAAAAATGTCACAACGGACTTCTTTTGTTTTACACCGTAAATTTAACAGTAGGAGTCTGCCCCTTTTTCTTTTCTGTCCTCAAAAGGAACCGGTCATATCCTTGAGTAATTTATGTCCATTGACCATTTCTTTCTCCTTAGAATTTTTTCTTTGCTTGATGCAAATCTAATGACCAGACGAGTGGTACACACGTGTGTAAAGAACTTGCTCGCATGCTGCAGCAATTCCCATCTGAGGACTAGTTTTGCACTTTGCTTCTTCCCCAAATATACCTCAGATGACTTATTCCATATTTCTATACCAGTGCGAGTGTGCTAAGGGAAAAAAATGAGAAAGGCTACTTCTCGAAAATCGGGGCAAAGTCACGTTCTGTTTTGACTCTATCGCCGATATTAAAGTTTTATAACTTTCATTCGCAATTTATTTCCGTCCTGAAGAGAAATGCTTTTCAGTCGAGTGCTAATCAGGGCTAGTACGGGAAATCAATTTGTTTAGATTTATAGCACTTATTGGTTTGAAAATATTTTCCACTATTTTATGAATAACGAGAAATTTTTTTTCCTCCGTTCCAGGGATATAATGTCCGTCATTCCAGTGAATCAGTTGGACCCGTCGAGCTTCCCACGGATGTTCAATGCACCCAGCTACTATCCAGAATCGGTTTTTAATGGCCAATGAAATTGTTTACTGTTCGGTTCTGTTCGAAAAGGAAATTAAGACATTTTCTATTGCCAGCTGTAAATAGTGTAAAACTTTATTGCATATAGCTACTATTGTTAATTAATTCTAAATAAAAATAGGTTTAAAATGTTCGCTTTCAGTGTAATCCCTCTATTTTGTGCAATTGTAAATAAATTATTTCCCAAGTTAATATTCGGCGGTTTAAATTTGTTTGAATCTAACCACTATATAAAAGGTATAAAAAGACATAAAGTATTTTTGGATTATCAGAACACTTCATTGGCTTTTCCCATTGAACTGCAAGAGGAATTTTTCATTCTTAAAATTCTTCCTATCGAGAGAAACGTTCACTACTTTTTTAAAAAAAAATTAAATTGGTATTGTAAGTACTGAATGCTAATTTCCATTACACACTGAGGATTTTAATCGGGTACAATAAAATGATTGAATACTAACGCTCTTACACTGTACCCATTTTGACAAATATAAAATTATACGTATGCAAAATAATATTACTTTTTTTAACAGTAATTGTTATCATCATCTCTCATTTCTCAAAATAAATTTTTCCAATCGCGGCAGTTCTTTAGTTCCGCGTGAACCGTCGTGTGATGAATACGTCTTTATATTTTTAAATAAGTGATTTACGTAAACAACATAATTATCCCGAATTAGTATATACGGCAGATGAATTATAGACGTGAAGATTTTAGTAGACTAATAAAAATTTCAAAACTATTGTGTTCTCATATAATTTTTAAATAAATATTAATCCGGCTGGCCTCTGACTTCTCCAAAAAATTTAAATTTACAAAAATTAAAATTCAAATTTGTTATTATTGCTTCATTTACTTTGTCGAATTGAGTTCGTCGAATTGAGTTCGTTCCGAACATAATAGCATTTTGTCTTAACTTTTAATTTTGGTTGAAAATTTAAATCTTTTATAGAAACAATTGTCAAACAAGAAACTAAAAGTTGTAATAGAAATATTTTTTGTCAATTGGCTTAGTGTAACTTAAGTGCGGTTCTTCTTAAAATGCTATAAGGAATTTTACATTATATCTAAAAGTTATGAAACAATAAACTTTCCTACATAAGCCACCTTTTCCTTTGTTGTTTATCGAACTTGAAGATCGTTTTTTAAATATTAGTGTCTCTAATTTGAGTTGTATAATATTTATATAGTTTTAATGAAATTTGATTCACCAGGAGAAATATTTTTTAAATATTTTCGATCAAAGTATGTAAACTGAATCAAGAGAAAAGGAAGTTCCTTTAAGTTCTTTTCAATTTCAATGTAAGCAGAAATATATTTTTCAGACAAACATTTTTAATTTTTTTAATCATGGGAATGTTGTTCTAACACCACGTTTTTCTCTATTGCTTAAATATATAACAATTTTCCTAAATATTATTATTTACAACTACACTTTCATATCATGACGTCCATTAAAAATTAGATAAATGCAATTAAGTTGCAATATTTTAAGTATTTTTATAAATATCACTCACAAGGTATTTTGTATTTTAAATTCTAATCCGAGGTTTGTATACATTAGAACAGAAAATTACGTTCTCTTGGGTTAGCCTAGTAAATAGTATTTAATTTAAATAACATTATTACATAAATTTATTATGATTATACAAAAGTCTTAACTTTTATTCCAAATATACTTTAGTCCCAAATTAAAAATATTAAAGATAATATAGCTACTTTTGCCACATACATAAGAAAACGCCACCCGCATTTTTTCTAAAAGTGCACTTATTGAAATAAGGTTGATCATAATCATTGTGCGCTGATTATTGTGATAGGAAGCAAGTGAGCTCCATGGAAATTAAGTGCTTGATCCAACAACCGCAGCAATCAAGACTTATCGTAAAGAAGCTTTGTTCTGGGTCAACTTATCCAGGACTTAAACCTGAAGAAGTATTCCATTTCTGCTTCCAGAGGCGGAGTGTTTGTTCAATTTCTTCTGCTGTTCGTGTTTATAACTTCCATTTTTTTTATAATTTTAGAAATATAATTTATTTAAAATATTAATTTTGGAAATTACGGACAAACATTTACTTCTCTCTTAAATTTTTGAAAGGGCATCTCTTAACTTTATTGATTCCCGATTTTGACCTGGTCTTGCGCACAACAGCCCAAACAGAGCCAGAGCGCCTGGCTTTCTCCGAGTTTGACCATCGGCTTCGGACTTCTTCAGACAAATCTTGGGGAGTCCTTTGTCCTATCTCACTAAGTGTGGGTGGATGACATCAGAACGATTTTTGCATAAAAATATTCTTTTTTCTCTCGAAACGACAAGGCTTTTCAGTTTTTTTCCGTTGAGTTCTTTCCATATACACTGCATTAGCAATGGGAGGTACTTTAGTGCTGTTAGTGATATTCTGCAGTAAGTTTTCTTACAATAAAAAGACTTCCAAGTTAGATAAATCTGTGTAACCCTTTTGTACCTTACAGCAACATGGCTAAATGGTGTTGTCCAAGGAATCCAGCTTGAAGGGCTGTCGACGAAGAAGCCTCGCATAGCCAAGTACACGATAAAGCCCCCATCCTCGGTAAGTGCGAAACAACTCCTTCAAAATGCAGAGTTGCATTTGAATTGAATGTGTTACATAATGGTAATTTGTTTCTCAGGCGACACCTCTGCCTGCCATCTCGTCGCTGTACCGCATTAACTCTACGACGGGCACAACTTGCATCCTCATAAGGACAGATGCCCTTCTTAGCATCAAGTACAGAAACAAACTGAACGAGGACCAAGAGGCGGACCTCTTCCTGCCCGATTATCCCGAGCTCTCGGGTGATTGCTCCAAATCGGACTCCGAGAGTCTTACGATGTCGTTTAAGGGATTCACACTTAGCATGTACTTCAAGAAGGTGAGTAGATGCCCGCCTGCCAGGTGAAATCATGTCGAGTGCCAGCTAAGGGCCAATATGACCCTCCTTGTTGGCCCACTTTCTTAAAGCTCTTCATATAAGATGTTTAATTAAAATTTCAATTAACTCTACACGCTATTATGCATTTTTTTGCTTTTCTTTACCTTTGTCGCTGATAATTATTCAAAAGGTCGTTTCCTCCTCTCGTCCAGCAATTTCCAGGCTATGTAAATGGAAGATTTATCACTTAAAAAAAGAATCCAATAACCTTTTAGCAGTTTACATCTTTAAGTTTTTAGAACGGTAAAGGTCGGTACATACGGGCTGCGTGTGACGTACATGCTGAAAGAGAATTTTAAAAGTTATTATACCGCAATACGGCACAATTTCCCAGTGTTTGTTCTTCTTATTATTTTATTTTTATTGATTTTGGTCTTTAACTATATTACATTTATCTTAACTTAAACCTAATTTTTAAGTATTAAAGCCAAGGTTAATCAATTCGTAAAATTATTGTAATATTAGCTTTTAAACATGTATTCAATTTATTTTGCATTTCAAATTGTATACCTTTCGACTTTCTAACGTTTTCACTCCAACTTTTAGATCTTGAGTTTTTATTAACAATTTGTTATATTTTATAAAGAGTTTTTTAAAAATAAATATAATTGACCTTATAGTAATTTTAATTGAATCATATATGGAGTTTTATAACAGCTAAAAAAAATAAAAGGTAAAGTGTCTTATTAAAATTATATCTTATTAGGAATGAAAGGTTTGCAGAATACTTTATAAGTTGAAAAGTGTTTTTTTTTATTACTAAATTAATTGATTCTATAGAGATTCAATGGTTTTGTAATATTTGAAATAATATCCCTCTCCGTGTAAATTTAATTTTTCAGTTTCAAATCTGTTATTACTTTCTAGTCAATAACTTTTATTAACCACATTGATTTTAATCAGCTTGCTCATTTTTCTAAAAACTAAGCCTCTTTCGTCTTCGATTTGTCTCTTTTTTTAGTCTAATCTCATACCTGAATATAGAAAAACAAAGGTTAAATTTGAAAAATTATCGCTATTTAGTATATAAAAAATCCATTGAGCGGTTACTTAAGTTCTAGGATTTCAGTTATACTTCATAATAATAGAAAACAATTTTTGTCATCGTCTCTTATTTTGTGACTTTCCAAACTTCTAATATAAAATTTACTAAATCAAGTAAATTTTATCAATTTTCATTTATTTCCCCACCCTTAGATTTTGCGCCCAGATGGTGTATAATCTAGTTCATTACTAGGTCTCTTAGCTATAACGAACACGACTGAAATAAGCACAAAAGTTTTGACGTCGTTGCGGGAAATTGTCTTAATCTCTACTAATTTTATTTTCGAAATGAAAACTATGAAATATCTGCTTTTAACATTTCAAAAATTTAGACTCTTGGAGGTGAAAGATGGTATATCAGCGGTATGGAATTGGCTTACTCCTCGTCAAACAGCATCTTTGAGCACATTGATCGACCAGATCTGGACGTAAGATTAACAACTCCCTCGAAGATACCAATGCTATTCCCGACGCCGGTGGGCAAATCGTACACCTGTGATCAGGAACAGGAGGTTTTGATGTACTCGCCTGATAAGAATGATAAGTCAGGGCATATCGCCAAACTGTACTTGCGGGATCTGCGAATGCAGTGCTTTATGTACAAGGCGTCCGGCAAATGGGGACCACCATTTCAGTGTAGTGCAACTGGAACATATCGCGACGAAACAGCCCCACTGGCAGTCGGAACCACCCTAGCAGTGGCCGTTCTAGCCACTATTTCAGGATACGGTGTTTGGAGGTAAAAGAGATGTATGTGGAAAAGGTTATGTGTACTAATAGCATTTTTTAGGTACTTCAAAGTGAAAAAAGTGCAATACGGCACAATGGAGTAACAGTGAATGAACCGATCAAATATCTGTTTTGTTGTGAGAACACGTTTCTGTTGATTCCTCAATGAGGGAAAGACTAAGATTTTCTATTGCTAGAAAGTCTTAAAATTTTAGAATCGAGTCCCTTATGAGGGTGGTAGTCTATTATGGACTAACCTTTCACTTCATCGTAAAATATAATCGTTAGGGCATCTCGCCGATGCCACATCCCAACTAAGATGATATCTACTTTCTTTTAATGTAAGGAAAGATGGTTGACAAGGACCTAATCAACTTTTTTAATTCACTTCATGTCTTTTTGCATATTGGCTCGCATATCTTATAAATATAAAATTTATAAACATATCGTACGTAAGTCTTAACATATCTTCTATGTCGTGTCAACTATCTCTTCCAAACTTAACTTGGGTTGAATAAATGTGAAGCGAATTACAAATAAATGAAATGGACTTCACTACGGCACACATATCCTATGTAATTCTTATAAATTTACTCCTTCACCGAAAAACGCCATTTCGACTTCTATATTTATCAAATAATTTTTAATGAAGTAATACAACTTAAGAAATTGTTGAGATTTATTAAAAAAAACATTGTGATTTTAGAGAAAGAAAAAGAAACGAATAATCTTCATTTCATTAGTTTTAGGTGTTTTACAAAGAACGCGTTTAATCGCAAGAGTATCCTTATCGATTTTTAAATTTATTGAATTTAGTAGTTTTACTTTAAATATCAGTCCTTCGGGGACAAAAGCTAAATTTATTAACTTAATACGCAATTAACTTAAAAATGTCTTCCATATTTTAAAAAGAGCAAAGGTACATGTAAAAGTAAATGCAAGAAAAGTTTTTAATATTAAAGTATATATTATATATCAATTAATTTGTGCGCGAAATCGAAGATAATGTTATTTCTTCTCGTTATTCCCCAAATAGGGGGAAACTGTGTGTCGTTTGGGAATAAAACCTTGAGTACTACTATCCACAATATCAAAACTATTTCCTGTAAAATAGCATTTCTTAGTAAGGAATATAATATTTGTGAACGCTGACACTATTGTATAATAGCCTTAAGGAAGTGACTTGGTGTAACTGTCAACCTTTCGATGTTACTTAATGCATCTCATATACATACATATTATTTAAATAAACTGACCGGAGAGCAATTTTATTTATAGTCATCTTATGGAAATATTTGGGGAAATTTATTGCTAATAAATGTTTAGTGAATTACGTTAGTTGTTCATTATTTCAATTTCTACCTTTTGCAGATATTTGTATTTGTAGAACGAAAACACACTTGAATTGCGATACGCTCATTCAAATCTATGTTTATATATACATGTAATAATTATTAGTAGTGCATAAAACCTCTTCCAAAATTGAGGCTATAAAAACTATAAAGTAATTTTAACACTTTGAAAATATATATTTTAGACTAAACATTTAAAAAAGACAATTTCAGTTGGCGCAGACCCTGAATCATATCGAAATAATAGACACACCGAAAATTGTGAAAAGGTTTTGAAGCGTTAGTTCCAAAACTCTTAGAGATAAAGACAGATGAAACAATGTTTATGATCCTAAAAGAATCATTAGTATCGATTCGCCAGTTTCTGATATTTCGATAAAAAGATAGATAAATAAACAAATAAAATTTCAAACTAACTACTGTATGCATCGTTTAAACTAACAAATCAATTTTAATATTTTAAAATCAAACACACACAATTTATTTTTATTAATAGCCATAGATGTAGAGGACAGGAAATTGTTTTACACAGTATTCTAAAGTAAGTATTACTATAACTGAGTGTGTGTGAATAATATAATTTTGATATTAAAAAAAAATATAATCATTCATACATAACGCCTAATTTAAATAATTTAAAAAACTAAATATAGTAAATAATACCTTCAAAATTACCTTATGGTCTCCAATAATAACCCTCTTCTAAAACTTTAGCATTTTTGGTGCGTAACAGAAGAAGCTGAAATTCCAATTCCCAAGCGTTTTTAAAAGCAATCATATCTAAGTCAGCAATAACATTCAATAGATATTTAAGCTATACACGTATAAACTCGTATAACTTCAAAGCTTTACAGTCTCTGGCAAATGGTCGCAGAAGAGCTCGTGTTGCTCGCAACAATGTTGACAAACAAAAATTCCTGAAGGTATAGCACCTCAGGCTAGTGTTGGTAAGATCTCTGAGGCACGTTTGGAATTTCTACCAGTGATCGGGCGCGCTCGGTCACCAGTTGCGGTGTGCATGTACACTGTAATTAAATTGCGTGCCCGAACGCGTTGTCTGAGGCCGTCGCGGCCCAGCGAGGGCGCAGCAGTCCAAGATGATATAGGCGATGTGACGTACGCAGCCTGGCCTCACCTTCTCCCTTGTGCCGGCCTTCCACTTCCCAGGGCACGACGAATTTTTCTACTTGTGTAATGGCTCCTCAGATAGAGAAGAATCTGCCAATTTTAATTGCATCCCAGAAAGTAGTAATTTGAGACCGAGTGCAGTAATTTGATAAATACTTGCAGATTAAAAAGATAGAAATGTTAACTAGGAGGCATTTTGCAGCCATCGATATTTTGTAGTGTCTAGAAAGGTTACACAGACACTGAGTTTCGGTACTAGTCGCGGAATTCCACCTTTTCGTCTTCCTTTATTTATTTTATTTAATTCTATACCTGTGCATCGAATTCCAATTAATTACTGTTCGAGAACCGTCCTATGCATATTCAAACAGTTGAAGTATTTATTTTCAGTTGATTTAATTTACTGTTCGTATACGATTTAATTGCGACTAATTCAAGTACTCGTTTAAATTTAAATTATTAATAATTATAGAATAGTTCTAAACAATTATTGAAGTAAACGATTAATTAAGTACTTTTCCTTGTAAATTTAGTTATTTAGTTCAGATACCTAGGATGTCTCTAAGCGCATTGGACAAATAATTTAGGAATAGAAATTATTCATTGAAAATTTATAAAATTACAGTGTTTTTGTCGATTTTACAAATTTACATTCCAAATTTTTCAAGGCAAATTTAAGTAATTTAAAAAAATTTTGATAACGGCTTTTCAATGCATTTTCCTTGGCTGAATGCAGTTTAGTTCTTCAAATATTTGAGTCTATACAGAATTTTACAAATTTTACAAGATTATAAGAAGCCAGGTGGCACATATCTAAGAATCCAAATAAAAGTTAAACTGCCGACAAAGCAAAGCTCCAATCTAGCAAGAAGAGTTATTCTGATAAAGAGCTTAGTCGGATATTTCAAAAGGGTAGTTATTGTTGCCTTACTAATGTTTTGAAGATTAACATTTTTATGTTTTTTTAGTAAAGTTAAAATATTTACTCAGAGGGGCTAAAGTCTTACTAGTTTACCGCAGTGATTTTTGCCCTTTCTTCTTTAGAATTTAAAAGACAAATAGATTTGTAATAAAAGTGTATATATCGGTGTTAAATGAGATTAGTCTTTTGTTATTTCATAATATGTAATTTTTAGCAGCGAGGGACATTTCTTGCTACAAGAAATGACGATACTTACCTCTGTTCATATTATTCTATTTTAAAAAAAGACCGTAGTTTAGATAATTGTGTATCATTTTAAAATTATTCTATTCATGCAATAGTCACTTCAAATTAACTTTAAACAGCAAGTCAAACTTTAAAATAGTACAAAACATTTTTCAGTAGAATCTTTGTACTATTTATTTTTTATTCCTAATATTATTCTTACTATAAAGAGAATTTTTCTAGACTTAATCTGGTGGCGAGTGAATATGTGAGTGCAATCAGAGTCTGGTTTGGAAAATTAAACGCACTTCAAAACTATTTTTTTTTTTTTTTCGTCGAAAAGCTTTAGATATCTTATATTAAATCAAGAAAAGTATAAAAAAGGAACTTTAACTTATATCAGAGATTTAAGAATGTTTAAACAAAATTTATACATTCTTTTGAGTTTCCAATTTTAAAAATTTACGTATTTTCCTGGAATGTTAACATTGGCTGATACACCCTTTTATTTTTGAATTGGTCTCTTTTAATTTTAATCCTTAAATAATGTTAATCTTAATTTTCAAAATAAGCACATACTATAAATAATACAATGAATGATAGTTGGCTCTTATTAAAAATTTTTTAAATATAGTTCTAGCATGAGTTATGCCGCATCGCATAGAAAATTTAGATATCACTAATTTAGATCTCTTACTTTTCTCAGATCTCTAGCAACCGTTCAATCAATTACTAAACGTGTACTTTGCAAACAAAAATTAAATCGAAGTATTTCCAAGGCTCCCAAAAATTATACCATATCCATAATCTACCTAATCAAAAAATATCTTCCTCTAATCTTACGTAACTCCTCTTCCGTAACCCAAAACCTTTTAAGTCTATTGACACCAAGATCCTAACAGTACAAGGCTTACAAGTATCGATAAAAAAGAATGAACAACTTCAAAAGCGACAATGCCAAAAATAACGAAGACGAAATTTTTGGCCAGAATTCCTTTAAATCCTCAGGAGAGCATCAAAACAGAAAATATGCAGAAAGAAATGTAACGACACAAAAAGGTATTTAAGGAGGCTCCCAAAAAGACTACATCGAAGAAACCGCAGAGCCGTTGGGATGCTCGAGCCTCTCTTCTAGCGATTTCCAAGATCAGCGCACCATCAGCCCACAACAAACGGACAATCACTTTACGTTCACCTGGGCCGCTTACCTGGTCGTATGCCGGCCCCGCCATGATCACAACAGAGTAAAAATTCCTTGGCCAAAACTTGGCAGTCTTATAGTGAAGAAACATTATATCGAAAGCCCGGTGCACCGCCAAGATCTAGATGTGTACGAGATTTTCTTCGATCTCTCTATATATGGAATCCATTGATGATGATTGTCCGATCTGAATGATCATGGCTACGAAGGGCAGAATGGGACAAAAGACCTAGTAGAGGCCGCGAGATGCTGCTAAGACTCTCTAATGGAAGTTGCGAAGGTGCAGCGTTCTTTAGTTCCCTTTGGACTTGTAGACTACGTCACCAAATAGACAAACATGACCAACCTCGACTAGTCCAAGAGTCCAGTTGGTATGGTATAGTGTTCTTCTCTTTTGCACAATAGTGCCAACGCTATTGTAAAAAGACGACAAAGAAGTGAAGCCCAAGGAATCGAAAGACCTCTTCCACTTCGGTTGTCGTGCGCCTATACCTAGAATTTCTTTTAGCTGGAGTAAAAATGAAAATCTTACGTAGATACCTTCGCCAAATTGGCTAACACCAAGACCGTGGCCGTAGTCCCAACTCCTAGTGCTAGTGAAATGGTACTTTTCAAGATTGCTCTCCGTGGTGGATCATGTTTTTGTTCTATACCTATCTTATTTCCAAGCTTATTGAGAGTCAAAGTGTGTGCCGAAGCCGCATAGCGCGCGCAAATCTTTAATTTAGTAAAATCTACACACGGCCTAGTGCGCATGCATACCTCTGGGCTATAGCACTGTCCGTCGTCGTCGTCGAGACGCGCAGGTATCACGTATGTGATCTCTACCTGGGTATAACCTGTATCTGAGCTGAACGGGTATTACACAGAGGTACCGAGAAGCAGTCGAGTTGGTTTTAAGAAATTGAAAAGAGCCCCGGCCGCTTCAAAATTCCACCAGGAAAGGTGCTCGTTCGCTTTAGTTGTGATTCAGACTTTTCGAACGCAAGAAGGTTCTTTGCTGTTGCTGTGCTGCGAGTCCAACTCTGGGAGCTGAGACCGGGTCTCTACTACCTCTTATTTTTATTTTGTTTTATTCTGGAAACGTGTCCCAAACGGCATGAGAGGAATTTTATATCTTTCCTTGCCTTCTGTGAGGCAAGACGGAAAATTCTGATAACAATGCGATCATTGTGGTGTAAATGACCGATTCATTGGTGTACTTGGCGTGCCTGAGCTGGAAAACTTGCACTCAATACCTACTTGGAGGTGTTTCAAGAAAATTGTTATTCGGTTTCTGGTGAATGTTGGCTATTGTGCTTTCAAGTGATTCCATTCATTTTATTCCTGTACCTGTGCAGTGATTCGTATTTTAGAATTTTTAAAGTAGAAATTTAGAAAAGCAAAAGAAAAAAACAAATAGAAACAAAGTTGATCACTGGAATTTATGCAATATTTCCCATTTGGACCTGGATTTACCATAAAAATTAAAACACCAGGTAAGCACCTTCAAGTGGACATTTATAGGAATTTTACAGCGCTACAATCCACGCGATCTGCATGTCCTGAGCCAATTAAACGACACGATCATACGCAAAACTAGATCAATTTCCGGCCTTAATCCGGCTTAGTTATAGTAAACCAGAACGGATTAACTATACATGAATATTATACAATGTTACGATTGGGATGTCAATCTACATCTAGACGATTTGATGAGACACTCAATTTCAATTCCATGGACAGGCATTCCGGTAACTTTCCAACTCTGGTTGCGGTTGACCCAAAAAGATCGTCAACTGGAAAACGGTTGAAACTCTACCACTGTCGCATTTAATGGCATAGGATAAATCGAAATTTTTACTGCTTGTCGACGACTTCGACCATGGACAGGTATTTCGGCGGAAATCACTTGAACGCTACCTCCGAATACCCAATTTATGTGGCCCTGATATTTGCAGGGTCTCAATTAATATCGATCAATATTTTTTGAGGCTTTCAAATCTTAATTACTTTCAATGTACTTGTTATGCAAGCTGTGGGGCGGCATGTCTATTAAGTAATAAAGTGGTACGTTGTTGTAATTACGGCCTATGCCTCCAAATTAGATTTTTGTAAAATTAAAGATTGCTAGTCTTAGTCAATCTTATTTCATATGAAAAGATGTTTAAAAAAAGAAACAATGTTATGTAAATTTTAAATGCCACTTTCGGCTTACATAGCTATAATTTCATAAAATTTTGGCAACACCTGAGGTGATTTTATGCGCTGTAGATGCCGTATATACTTTTAATTTTATGAAATCGAAAAGGGACTAAATTATATTGAAAAACATTTTTCTTACCACTCTACACTTATTACATCACATATCCCCTTACATATTTTGTCGAATACCTTAATTTTGCATTTCGGACATTTTTGCTGAACGAATTCTCAAATTGTATTGCTTGGATTTTTACAATTTATATATACCGCCAAATTGCTATTCGTAATCATGAAACTGTTTTTTTTTTATTTTAGCAAATAAAAATCTGATTTGTAACGATTTATAAAATATGCTTAAGTAAAGATTTAGTCATTTTATACTCACTTATGAAAGGTTTTTAATAGTTTAATGAATTCATTGTTAATAAGAGAAAAAATATATAAAAGTAGAACATCTAAAATTCCAATGTTCCGTACCAGTCGTGGCTATTCAAAGTTTTTATTGATATTGTACTAACAATTTGAAAGTCCTAGCATTTAATTCATTTCGAAGGTTTCTACATTTTTGAAAATGTATTCTGACAACTACTTTCGAATAGCGTAGAACTGAAACGGAAAAACGAGTCGCAGAAAACTCCTTTTCAATAAAAGATTTAGACGATATGTAATATTTCAAAACCTTTTATTAATCGTCTTTATCTTTATAAATTTTTTTGTAAAGTAATTCGGTCGACCGTAAGGATATAATAAAATATGTCCTCCAATAAAATTTCAACCCTCTAATTATGAAAATTCGTTTGAATCCTAAAATTTTGTATCGTAAAACTTTTGCTGAATCATACGCACATATACGAAAAAACCATCAGAGGTAATATGATACTGATAATTTTCGTTCAGTCTAGACCTCATCAGTAACATTCTGAGATTTTTTCTAGACTTTTCTAACCGATATTAGAAGTGACTTTTGAGGGAAAGCCAATTTACATCCTTACTGACCAAAGAAATGATTCTTTCGTAAAAGAAAATTAAAAAGGATATGTCAAATATCAATTAACATTGCAAACATGATTACTAGTCATCTTTATAGGTGAGGAATATTAACATATAACTGTATTTATATGTTCATATTATAGAACATGTTAAATGTAAAGTGTGAATTTAGAGTGTGAATTCATAATAAATTTTATGAAATGGAGAAGAATAAAGGAGTTAACGATTAACATGTTAATGCCATTCAGATTTTAATGTCCAATATTTATGGCTTTTTAACGAAACGTGATCCATGATAAACTGCCCACACAATGAACGTGTAGAACATAAATTGATTAGAGTCGCTCTCTTCTCTGTCCGTGCCCACATGTTGGGATCAATTAACTAATGACAGGATTAAATATTCTAACCTTTCTAAATTTAGTGTAAACACTAGGTATTTTACGTTTTATACTATAAAATATAACGAATTGTGATTTCCAATTTTTTATAAATGGGATGTCTGATGTTAAAAAAGCCATAAAAATCTGCGAAAGCCTAGAGGAAATAAAAAAAGAAGCTTAATAGGCGTAAGGGGACGTAAGGATAAATTCCTCCATTAAGGCATAAAAAGCATTTTGGGAGAAAGCGTATTTCTATTTAAGCCGTCGAATATCCACTTTGTAAAATCTTTTATAATAAATAAGATATAAACGTGGCTAAAATGAAATCGTGTATACGATTTTGTAACAAATATTTAAAACTAGAAAATCTAGTTAGAAATAATCCACTCTCGGTTAGATATTGTACTTTTAATCAACTTTTCGTATGAATCCCTTTTTCAGGTAGTGCTTGTATTGAAAGCTACATATCTGCTTGCAATTTTTTAAAATAGGTACAGCATTTCTACAGCACCCGCTTATTAAAACCACGTATTAGTAACATATTGAGCTCACCAAATATGACTAATATACCTTTTAAATTCCCTAGTTATACCCACACAGTGTAATTCCATTAGCTGTATTCAGATATTAATAATCGCATGAAGTTAATGAGAACCTTAATAGCACACCATCAGTCCACTTGGGTCTGAAAATTCTTAAGAAATTATTCTTAATTACGACTACGTGGTAGAAGTTATGCACAAGAATTACCAGTTTGGCTAAATCACTGAGCTCCGATCTGGGGCGACTTCCGTAATAAGATCTTTAGCCAATGGCGTTCTTGGAGACTACTTAAAAACGCAAAGACTACCGCGAGACTCCATGCTGCTGAATTAATTAATTATTTTATTTACAGGCATACAAAGTTGTCGTATATAATCTAAAGGAAATTTTCGTATTTTATCGATAACTTCTATGTTTAGTTGACACAAGAAGTCAGCTTTCATGCTATTAGCGGACTTTCTTGTTCACCAAATTTAGGCGACTTCGAAATCTCTGGACAAGGTTGCATTTACCAAAAATAGTATTGTGGTACTGATTCCATAATTAATTAATTACAGAGCAATTGGCTTCTCGCCTTAAATAGAAATGTATATTACAAATTAGTTCTTCTGTTACGTCCTCAGTAGAATATCTCCATTTATCACTTGTTCTGTGCGGCTACAAAAACAGCAAAAAACCTGACTTAATACTCATATGAAGTTTCTATAGATAATATATTTTGGAAAAACAGGGCTCACATATTCATTAATTTTACCAAATGTGTCTTTATATGTACATATATTAAGGCTTTTTAGCCTTTTTTTAGGTAGAGGCTGCTCATTTTAAATGTTATTTAGCAACACTAACCAAACCAAATTTGCAGATTTCCAGGTATATTTTCACTGTGTATTTTACACATTATTTTACAATTTTCGAAAAAGTGGAAAAAATGAGGAAAGATTAACGAAAATTGCTTTAGTTTTCGTATTAATTTTCGAAAATTTATGAAAAGTTATTACTTAAGTAATTTAGAATTGCAAATTTTGGAATGATTTGACTCAGTCTATTTCAATAATTTTAACAGGAATCAATTACCGTTAAGAACAAAATATAATAAAGGATATTTCGTTGTCTAGTTTGTACTGAACACGTTAGAAATTTTATAATCTTTTTTTAATTGTCCTCAATGCAGTTTAAAGAGCCTAGGGCTGCGACTCAACCTAAGACTTCAAGAAGATTGATCTCAATAAGATTAAGTTTACAATAACACAATGAACGTTTAAATAAACTTGAAAAATATATAAATATACAATTACATTAAAATGCTTCTAGTTTTACTTGCGACATATGAGAAAGCATTTCTAGATAGGTCGGCCACCTTCTTCGAACCGACTAACGTTATACTATCGAAATTCTTTCTCTTTTAAAATATATAAAATCCAAACGACTTCCATTTATACTACTATGTTTTTCAATTACACAAAGCAACGAAACGATTAATTTAAGTTTTTATAGAACCCGTCTGGCTGTGCTGCCTGAAACAGATATTAAATATAAAGTTTTCCGTACCTGCTTGTACTGCAACCAGCTTGTATGCTCATTACTTCTTTAAGAAGACATGGATCTCTTAAATAAATGAGTAGCAGGAATCTGTCTATTGGTTTGTTTGTTAATTTATCAGTCAATATATACGAGTATTTTAAATGGAACAAAAGGACTAATTATTTTAAAGATAGTACTAATAAATCTAAATAAATGAAAACTAATAAATATAATTACATTGTTTCCATAATGACATTATCCTCATATTACATATAGCTTTTAATATAGTACTGAAATACTTTGATGAACACTGTAGTTCTTCATTCATTCTTCTTTTATTATAAATGACACTCGTTAAAGCATGAAAATAAGATAGCTTTTGGTGAGAACGGTTTTCGCATTTAGACATAAAGTAGTAGATGGTTGATACGTGTCTGCGATATCAAGATATCTACAAAGAGTTGGCTTGTCTGCCTTGTTCACTCAAATGATACCTTTCAAAAGTCTAACACACCTGCTGGACTTTCACTTTCGTTTTCGCTCATTAAATTTGACGAAGTAGTTTCTTCGACATCTATTCTCTAAGGGGTAAAATAAACTACTGCATCATTACTTCTTTATTGCCAAAGAAATGATCTCAAATTCCACAACATAAACCAGAATCAATTGGAAAAAGCCAGCCGCATTTTCATTTTTACAGAAAAATGTCTACGGTAAGAAGAAGATGCGCACATTTAGAAGGCTACAATTGAACATAATCAGAAATCGATTAATTAACGTGATACGTACAGAATAATTGTGTTGCTGCGACTGCGCCGTCGAGTTATGCGGAGCGCCTTCAATTCGACTTCTTGCCCAGTGTACGGCGTCGGCGGGGACAGGTAAAAAAGGGGAAACTCGTAAGGTATAAAAAGTGGAAAATCTTTGAAAAGCACTCAACTTTAATGGGAATGCAGTTGGGTCAAGTTACGCTTGAAAAATGACACAGAGCTGGCAAAAGCACGCAAAACGACGCACGAAGAGGATAATTACAATGCAGCAGGAGCGAACAGGTTGCCACACCACATTCCAACCTGTGCTGAAATCTCCTAAGATTGATGCACGACAGCTGTGTCAGAAACACATTTGATTTCCTCACTTAGCGTTGCAATTAGGTTTTATTGAGACGATTCGGTTAACGCCAGATAAATTGGCCCAAGTTCTTAGTCGTGGTATCATAGCTAATGTGCCTCCTAAGTCCACTTCGCCTTGGATTGATATATTGTGAAATTTTAGTATCTTATGGAAGATAGATGTTGCATTCCACTGGAATTTATTTTCCTGCTGAAAAGCAATTAAGTGAAGACGCATTCTACGTTAGATAACGAAAGGTATAAAGATTATAAAGCACTAACAACGTATATTATTCCTCATTGGCGTTCCTCTTTACATTGAAGGACTGGAATTCCTTGCACATTAACGTTTTTCAAATTTTGAACTGCACAAAGCGGCAAATCGGTTATAATATTTCAAATACGCCGTATAGTTATATAAATCCATAAACATACATTTGTATATTCGCGATTAATTACTCAGTCATAGCATAAAAACACATATACGCTCAAAACAAGAAAGATTTTCGTTACTTGCTTGATCACTATATACCTGGTATTAGCCTCAACTTTTAATTGCATAACAACAGTATGTATTAAGATATTGTAAAAATGTATGTAAAAATGGGTGGCTCTTTTTGTCGCGATCTGTAAGCAAAATTAATTTAACTACTATGAAAATTAAAATTCAAAATGTAGGTTGATCTCAAATAAAATCTTTGAAAATTATTTATGCAGAGGCCTTCTGCTTTTCAATTAAGAAATTCGGTTAATGTTATTTTTATGTTTGTTTTATGAAATGTCTAATGTGGCATAGTGAACCAAAAAGTTTTTCCATTATTACTCAGTAAGTTCAGCTACCCCTGACTAAATTATGATAACTCTGAAATTCAGATTGATTAGTTTTACGAATGCTTTTAATGTTGAATGCGCAAATGTAACCCAACAGATTATCTGAAAAACAAATCAGCATTAGAAATTTAAACTTAACCGTTGTGAATTATAAAATTGAGCAAATTTATTTTTACTATATACAGATTACGAAACTTTATGTTCTGGCCTAGTTCTTCTGAATAAAGATCAATTTATGTTTATAACGATTTAAGCATTTGTATTTGCCTACACGTTTTAAGATGTTTCATTTTCAAAATACACCACAATATAATTTTACTATTATTATTATAAAGTTCAAATGCCTCACATTTCAATTGTGTAGTCATTTTTCCTCATCCTTTTGTTAACTTTTGTCCCCATGGTGGCTACTATTTTCACATCTAAGCTGAGTTAAATTAAAACCACACCTTTGCTTATTGCTAACAAAATGAACAAATCCCCTCCAGAAATAACCGAAAAGACCAAAGGGAACCAAAGCAAACAATGGAAGCAACAGCGCATATGCGTTAGCTACTTTACCAAGTACCAAGCAAGAATTTGTATTTGTGTCAAAGTTCCATTCTGTATTGAGAGCTTCTGCTGGACACCTATGCAGGAAGGTAGAAAGTATGGTAGTGTTGTCTGAGTCACTTGGACAAATCTCTAGACCTTATCCAGATTTTGTCCAGGTTAGCCACACCTCCATTCGATTACAAACAAATTAATGGGGTAAAAAACATAGTAGAACTTTGAGAAATTAATTAGCAATGGAAAGAAAATCAAAGTTCTTTCAAAAATCAGTATTAATATACAATAATTGTTCCTACGCACTTAACTTTATTAAGACCAATCTGGCTGTTTCTACACAAGCATATTGTAAAAGACATTTTATCATATTCTAAGTTAAATTTTCTTCTCGAAAGGCTGTGAATGATTCGCAGCATATTCAGCCAGTACATTAAATAATATTTAAGAACTGAAGCACATGATTTATACAAGTTAGTGTGATAATAGATTGTGTAGCATTCTAAAGAAATTATACATAATTATTTAGACTGCTGCCAGATGCTTTATACAATATCTTTCTCTGGAAAAAGACCTGATCGCCAAGATCTGGTACTTCAGCCATTGAAGTGCACTTTTATCTTTATAAGATTGAACCACTCCATACAGTATTTACCATTAAAATTCTTTCCGGGCATTCCAGAGATACCATCGGTGGGCACCTCAACCAGCCATCATTAATTACTTGTGTAAACACTCAAATTCCAATATATTTCATTGTCCAGTTCTCATACGTACATAAATATCTGCGTATATCTGGACCTCAGAAAATAAGAACAACCGAAATAAAACAACGACCTTCCCTTCAATGCCTTACTCCAGAGGAATTTTCTAAGGTACCGTCGACGTCGTTGAGGCACGACCACAAATCCGTACGGCCAGAGATGGAGCTGAGTAAGGCAAAGAGCTATTAAAACTGGACAGGGCCAGCACACACCCCTGCAAGGAATTTCCGACCCGGAGCCTATAAATTAACGACAACAAACCTGGTCTTGTGGAGAAATAAAAAAATAAACAAATTATACGACGAGGGTAGGAATTACAAGTGAATTAAAGGAAACAAAAAGTTGACGGGAAAACACAAAATGAGCAAGAGGCTGGTCGAAGTAAACAATTTCGTGTTGCCAAGAATTTGCCCCCGGGCAGTAGCTGCGCAACATCAGCTCCGGCCCATTTGGGGGTATTGTGATCATTCGCGCGCTCAGCCGGCACCTATCGACTGACAGAGGGCGCGCAGTTCGGTGCGGAGGCACGGTGGCCATGCTGGAAGGTTGAAGTGGTCGCGAGCAGCGGCAAACGTGAAAAAAAAGAGAGGCAAAAATCACGTAAAGTGGTAGCAGTGTACTGCCATCGCTAGTTACGCTGATCTCCTCGGCGGGTTCGTTGCGGCCCCCGAGTGTATGCACGGGGCATGGAGCACGCCATAAAGTATGATCGCCTCCGAACCGATCTCACGTCGACTCCGAAGAAGGTCCCGAGGTATAAGACGTAGCAAGACCGATCGGCACTGGCTCACACCACACGGCATGGACAATTCTCAATCAGTTCAGCTCTGTTCGTTGATTATTCCGAGCTAAATATGGCCCAGCGAAAATATCGTTTTCTTATGCGATCGAGCAAGTGCTGGGTACACTTTCTACTTATGCTAATTACTAGCGGCAGCACGACACGATCAAATCGAACATGTTTGGCAACCTCGCCGACTCTTGGGGCACCATAACGAAGTCTCGATCGCCGCAAAAATATAGCCCCGATCGCGATTCAATGCCCGAGGCAACTGGCAATAAGATGCGGATGATGGTCACGATTTTTTTGTCCCTGGTTCTCGTGAGGTAACCCAGAGCGAGAGTCAGAGCGAAGATAGACAGACAGACAATATGTCTTAAGGTGTGTGCCTGTTATGAAAAGGAACTTTTCTCGAGGTGCCTCGACATTTGACATGCCATCGAACTATGCTGTGATCTTAGCGCGCTCGAGGACTCCCCTTGTTCGCTATGTTGCAGATATTTTATGGATGGTGATTTTATGGAATTTACTGGTTGTGAAACTATTGCACCTATTGGCATTGGCTGTTCACATTTGAACCGGATAAAAAGAAAAAAAACTTGTCTACTTTTCGTCTTTGTCTGGTTCTTTTAATTTTATGTGGTATCGTGTTACGATACCCACAGGCACATTATGGGCGCAATTGGTTAAACGCAGCTGAGGTTTTTATACGTCATAATTGCTAATACGACACGCACAACATCTAACTGTCCAGTATTGCTACATGTTTATTCCGTGAGGATAATTTAGATTTCAATAGATTTATCCTATTTGTGGAATCTGTAAGCTTTCTTTCCTCTTTCATAAACAAGATGTACTATTATTCCTTTTTATAATATCTGTCCTTTGACTTACTTTTTTAATCTCAAAATTAATATTTGGACTGATTAAAGAAGAACTTTTTTGAAATTGTCTTTACTGTAAGTCTCGTGCTAAATTAGGCGCTAAGTTTTCCTTCGACATTTTTTTCTTTATAAAAAAAATTTAAGGTACATCTAGAAAAGTACAAAAGTTCTTTTTGGCTATCTTCTAAAACATTTTTTAGAGAATTTTCTCAATAATTATACAAAATTCGATAAAATTTTATTAAAAAGTGCTAACTTTAAACAAAGCTATTGCAGTTTTAAAGCGTTTTGTCTTTAAGTACTTCTAGCTATTGAAATTTTCGAAAATACTGACATGTTACTGAATAACAATAACATGTAGTTTTATGAAAAATTTGCTTTTATTTGATATTATTGTATGTAATATTTAAAAATTTGTATCTAATTAATTTGACATTTTATTAATTTGAAAAATTGATTTCTTCTCTAAGTATCAATAATTGGCCAGATTACATGAACCATATCCGATAAATATTGATATTTAAAATTATTTTGTTGTACAACTCTATATAATAACAATTTCCCAAAATTAGCCCAAATACTTCACTGCGAATTCTGACAAAGATAAGTGGTTTCATTCGTTCTCCTATTGTGTTCTCATTTTTAAAACTAAATTCACGTTCTTTCTTTTTCCAGACCTATGAACAGATAATTTGCAGGTAAAATATAAATGTGCTTATAAACCGAATTCCTAATGATTTACTTATAACCACTAGTCGTTCTGAATTTCATTTTTAAAGATCAAGCTCAAGACGTAAATACACATCCATAATGGCGAATTTTAAGATCTTGAAACAGTTACCTAACTAAAAACCAATTCCTTGCCTTTCTTATTATCCCTTCGTTTTGTGTCTGTCTGAAAAATGATTCTAAGGTAGTACAACTTGTTTAATATTTTTTGTTAGATTTCCAATGCCATGTTATGACAAACTAATCTGAAATATGTCTCCAAAGAGAAACTAAAGCATAGCCAAAAATTCCGTATATGAGTTCGAGACGCACTGAATCGCTCATATGCATAAAATCGTTACGATTTTATTACATGTATAGATGAATATAAACATAAACTGCGACCGATGATCTCGACGGAATTTTTTAGTTTTATCGAAATCTGAGGGAGTTTTTTTTTAGATAGCCCTATTCAAGGTGGTCATTCCAGTGAGATGGGATCTAGATAGCTCATTTGTAGACAAGATTAAAAACAAGACAAGAACGTTATCCCGCAGAGGCGCAGGCATGGCGAAATTTGATTTCTGAGGCAGGTTCCAAAAATTCCTTCTGGATTATTTTATCCACTTCTCAATTATGCATCAATTATCGAAAAATTTATTCCGATCAATAATGCTATCCGTTATTCGTCACATTCCACACGTCTCCTTTATCGGAGTCGCTAGACGAAAAAAAAGACGACGGTGTGGCGGCGTCGCGCTGATTCCAAGCGCCTGCTCGGTCACATTGTTCAGCAGTGAAGTCGTTGAGCCCTGGCTTAAGTGATTTTATTGACATGCCAATAATTCCCTGCATTCCACACGACTGAGATCCATTCCATTTGTCCATCTCGTGGCCATTCCGCGAGTGGGCATATCCGTCGCTCCGATACCGTGTCACGACGCTATTTGGCTAGCTGTCATGCGGGCGATATGAAAAGACGAATTTATGCAATCGGTGCTCCGGGCCTGGTCCAGTGCATTTAATCTCCGCGCGGCCACCGTCACCCTGTTATTAGTTTTATACCTGCCAGAAATCATTACGGACGCGGGAACGGGTTCCAGCTGCTCAAATGTGCGGATCCACTTCAGATCTCCTTTCAGCTCTCTGACCTCAAGAAATTCCTCCGTTTGTTTTTTTGATTTATTTTCAATTTTCCCATTTTCCCCCGCTCTGCGGTCTTTTACCTTTTCTGTTTGCCCAAATCTTTTTTATAGTCGGACGGAATCTAAGAGCACCTCTCGGCCAAGACGCTGACAGGCCTACGAACCCAAACACCCAAGCCAGCTGTTGAAAAAAGAATTCCCCAAACAGGTTATGCTCTGCGGAGCCATATCGACGTATTTTTATTTTTATTTTTGCCTAAATCTACAGAATCTATTCAAGCCCAGTGCTACAAAAAATGACCAGAAAATGTCAGCAGTGAAGAGGTCGTTACAGCACCCAAAATTCTCAGATTCAATCGTTCTTGGTCGGGTGAGGAGGACAACTTCGCGGAGCTCACTAATTTGTATGGATTGAAAGTGGAACATTTTTTCAGCATTCCATCTGCGAATGGGGAATTCCTTAAAATTGTCTAATTAGTATAAAATCAAAACACCGGTGAGAAACAAACTCTTAAGAACAGTAATTGTGGCAAACATGATGGACCGACACTTTCTTGAGCGAAAGAATATCTCAACAAGCAAAAAACGTTGGAACGCACAAATTATACGCCGACAGATGTGAAATTAATTCACTGAATTAACATAATTTGTATTGTCGTTTATTCCGCATCACTTTATTTCTGTCACGTAAGATCTTATCTCCGGTTTTGCTGGCGTTCGTTGTACTTCAAGAGTTGCCTGAAAGGTTTTAAAATCTTTCTCAGAATGGATAATTTTCCCTTAAACTGAACACTCTATCCGCTCATTGAAACGTATTAATCGAGCTTATAAATTCAAGAACTGAAAAGATTTAAATATACGGAAGAGTTTGAAAATCGGAGAAAGGAAGACAACAATTGCCCACATATTCAAACTTTAAAAAAATATAAAGTGCTTTTACTGTCTATTTGATTTCCTGAAATTACATTGGATAAAAATAAATTTTTTTATATACCATAATTTATCATACTTTACCTCTTTAAATTCAGTAGTCGTAAACTTGTAATACATCATTTGGTAGGGTTTTACAACTTTTAACTGTTAGAGCGATGAAAAAATCCATATTTTTGAATCACTACCTTAATGCAACGGAAAAAAACGAAGAAAAGATTTTTGGAAAACAGAACAAATTTCTCACAAAAAAACACCATTTATATTACGTCAAAAACAGATTTATATACACATACACAAATTAAAATTTCATATTTTTAAAACTAGCTCAAAAGAAATTAAAGCTATTACTCAAGTTTTTATGTTTTTATTGTGCCAATTATTTTTGTTGTAAATATACAAATTATAGCCAACGTCCATGCTTTACTTATTTTTTTTAATATAATGCAAAAGTGATTTCTAGATCAAATAAGATCGGTCTAGTTAACACTACAAATGCTATTTATCTAGAAATTAAAAAATATTTACTAATTATTTATTCCAAAATTTTTCACATTTTTCCCTAGAATCTTCGAAAAATTTTACGATTTTATCATGAATTATTGAACCGTCATTAGATAATTCTAAAATACCTAAATATGATTTCCTTGAAAATATCTGCATTAATTTAAATAAATAAGGCTTAACCAGGTTAATTTATTTATAGTTAGCTTATAATTTAAAATATAGCCATCAAAGGAATGGAACAAAACTGTTTGTTAAAAAGAGTGAATCGTCTTCTTAATTTAGACTATTATAATTAAAAAATAATTATCATTTCCTATAATTTAATAATTTACAGAAATACTTCAAGCTGACAAGTATGATATTTATCTTTCTTTTGCATCAAATTGATTAATCCTGAAGCAGCAAATTCGCAGTAAAAATTTATTTTTTTGAAGTCGAATCAGCAGTTCACTTGGCTTTAGAGCCTTTGTACAACACAATGAACTGAAATAAGAAGTCTTGCAATACCATTTGCTTCAATAAGCCTTACGGCCAGTTTGCATGCTCCATATGAGCACATCAATTATCTTAAACAAAAGACCTGAGCAGCAAACTCGATTTCAACAGCTCTTTGAGTATAGTTATGAGGAAATAATTTTCCCACTAATTGGAATGTAGGAAGTTCATAGGCCCTGTCTTGAGGCAAATAGAATAATCAATTTGAGGATAATGACAAACACTGATGTGGAAAGTGCTGAAACTTACAAAACACCTCTAATCCGATCCAGCTGTCATCTTAGCCTAGTCTAGCTTTGGCTTGTTATCCGCATCGGGCGAGACACAAGTTCGCTCCCCGAGCTGCTGAAATGCAGCTCATGTAGGAAAGCAATCACCAAAAGGCTACGACTATGTAATTAAAATCTCCATAAATACCAAGAACAGTTTTATGGCCGCAGCACTAAACAGGGAATTTCCATTCGCGCTCGCTTCATTATCCGCGTACTGGCTCCGAGCAGCTGAGCGTGCCTCGCCAGCGTTAACTGATCGCCCATCGCAGGTCTTATTATTATCGTACTTTTACACCATACTTAAAAAATATCACCTCGAACAGTGCACTGGTGTACCCCATATTAAGACCGTTATACCAATCGATTGTGCCCTTTCATACCTGTGAGACCGGAGAGCCCGGGGACCGCTGCTGGCAGCCACAGCCGCCGTAACAAAACCTGAAAGGGTCTGAATGCCTCTTCACCCACATTCAAAGGTTTCAACATAACTCAAGAACTAATGAAGAAAACCACTGGCATGGCGGAGACTAATCACGAGTGCCTTACACTACTGCAACATCTGGTCTCCAAAGGTAGGAGGCTGATTGCACTAAGTGTAATCAGTGCCTCCTCGCTGCAAGCATGTTGCCATAACCGTGTCCTTTGGTTGATTAAAATCGACCTCACCACTACTGGTCCTTGCGTCAAAGAAACGATTGCAGAGATTTTTCTCGGATTCATCGGACAAAAATTTGACCTTAATTGCGGCACGAAGGAAACTGAAAACGAAAAAACAAACATGTGGCCTTACGGGTCATAAAAAGAAAAGGTTCAAAATTAAAAAAGCATTAAATTCGCCCATCCGCCCCAATGGAGCAGAGAAAGGTGAAAAATGTCGGACAATGAGTCGCGAGCTGCCGACTGAATTCCTCGATTTATTATTGTGCTTTATGATCGGCTCATTAATCAACCGAGCGTTTCCTGATGCTATCTGGGCCACAAGATACATTGGCGATACCCAATCGCGGTACATACAAGACCCGTAAATAATTCAAAACGTATGCTTTATGCCGCACGTGCATAAATTATATGAGTAATTGTCGAAAGTGAAGCTGAGGGCATGGACAATTTGTGGCTGCATTCGCAGTGGCCAAGTCAAACGCTTCTGCGGCGCAAATTTGAACCTTCAATTCACTGATGGTAAGAGATTGAAATTCTTTGACAATGTTGTAATTTGTGAAATTGGCTACTGTGCAATCTGAAGATCTTGTTTCTGTAAGAAAAATCGGTATCCAACATAAAAACGAAAAGTGTTCAAACATGATCTTTATGTCCATTTATTGCTAGCTTCTGCCTCCGATTTCATCCACGGCCGATTGATAAATAATATATTGAATTGCCGTATGAACCATTTGATAGTGAAAGTTCTGCAAAAAGTTCCTCAATGATTTTGACATGCTAAAGTCACGAGCAGACAAACGGGCAGCCATATAAATCGATAAAAGTTATAGACTATAACTATATATATGTATGTATTTGAGCTTATCTTATAGTTTTTAACGATGATTAGTGCACTCCTTCAATTTTCATTTATTTCTCCGCATTCAAGTATCGCATAAAAGACTATATTCAATTCAATTACATACTGGCATCTACTAATAGCGAATTATTACATACATGATGATATTACTATAATTTTAGAAAGTTTTAAAGCGACTTCAGCAATAATTAAAAAAAAACAATAAATAATATATTCTACAAGGTCAAAATATGGTAAATGAAACTTCACGGAAAGGCAATAAGTTAAAGAAAGTTGGAAATTAAATCTCTTATAGTTGAAATATTCAGATGAACTATTTCCTTAGATTACGATCAAAAATTCATTGAAAAAACTTTCTTTCTTAATAACGGTTTTCGAGATAAGCGTGAACAGAACATTCTTTGAACTTTGTACCATGAAATGATAAAAAAAATACAGAAAATGTTTAATACTACAACTCCTGAATAGGTCAAAATGATCTGTCAGACCTTTTTACTTCTGACTATGCATTTTTGTCACATGTACCCTTGAAATTAATCTAATAGTCTAGTAGCATTATGAAGATCTCAATTTTTATTCTAGACTTTGTGTGCGACATGTACAATAGCGGAAACGAATTAATTTATTCTATAATCACTTAAAAAATATTTATCTTCTATTCCACAACGATTCCGGCAGTAATTACAATTAGCAATAATTTTCAAGTCCCACACCGACTGTATTTCACTAAGCGATAAAAATCTCCATCCAGACTTGGCTTAATGTTAATCGATCCGCGAAAATTTACGACCACCAGTGTTTGCAAACAAAATGAGTATCGAACGGTAGGGGCTTCTAGCCTAACGTAGCGCCATCTCGCGCGCTTTTCTGCCCCGGCTAGCGATTAGGTTTAGATTTTCTCGAGCTGTTCAAATCGAATACACCAGCGGACTGTCCGGACATAAATTTCGATCTAAAACTGTTTGGATATATTAACCATCTGAAATGTTAAAAAAGGAAAGAGCGCAGGTAAAAAAAGCGCACGGTGAAAGAGTTAATTAAAACCACATGGCCTGCGCCATGCTATCGATGGTATCGGCGTCTGGTTATCTTGACGATCACAATTAGCCAATCAGTGCAACTCAATTTGGTTCGCAGCGAGCCTATTCCCGCAACAGGTAGTCGATTTTGTGTTTACTCATGCGTCCCTCATTAAGGTTCTTGTGTAGCGTCTTGGCGCATGCTTAGGTGCATTTTAAGTCCAACCTGGACGAAACTAATTTGAATATCACGTTACATCGTTTCTTCACCTGCCGACTGCCGCGCCGGCTTCTTGTGACATGCGACAGCACGATGAAATTGGGTGAATGAGCTCCGACGTCGTAAAAGGAGACCATGGAGGATGCCTAATATTTATGTTACGGTTTTTTTCTTGTCTTGTCGTTCTTTTCATAAAAAGTCCAAATGGATGCTCAGACGAGTTTTTGGTTTATTATACAAGACAATAGCTTTTCGGACGGCTGTGGGAGGAATTTTTAATAAATATTAACTTTTTTTGGAGCCAATTCTTTTATGATGTTATCGGGGAATCGTGATTATGTTTATAATCACATACTTATCAACTGGAAATGATTCTTTCCAAAAGTCAAAGAAGTCAAAGATATATAATGGAATATTAATTTATGAGAAATGTGTCAATAGTGGATTTAAGAAGGACTAGTACGAGTACAAGATACACCCAAACTTCGACATTTATAAGGTTTATTGCCCGGCGCTTAAGGCATTAAACAGACTGATATTTTTTATCTTCACGCATATGAATCCACCCAATTAGATTATTTGTATATGTTAAAATACCTTTTTCAATTATTAAATACTTAAAAACAGCTTTAATTTACATGGACCTAAGTGAATCAATGGCAGTGCAACTTGTCTGCCATTCCACAGGTTGTGGGTTCAACTCCAAATTGAAAAGTGTAGAACTCGACGAACTTTCCTTTTGAAGAACCGTTTTTAATAGAGTCGAAATTTTAAATTTTCCTGATAATACAAATTTTAAATTTATTTATTCTTTATTCTATGTTAAAATTTTATGAAAGACTGTTTATTACTTTTTTTATGAAAGATTATTTAGTTTTTAAGTATTTAATCAAAATTTTATTTATCCCTGAGATTGATTCTTTAATTTTTTCAAAAGTAAATTACCTTTCTGCATATTTTGGAAAAAATAACAATAAAATATGGTTCCATGAATTATAGAGACAATTAGCGCAGTCAAAGTTATTTAAACTTTCAATTTCTGAAATGTAAATCATTTTTTTATTCAAAATATCATCAAACATTACAACAACTATAATTCTTTATCTCCATCACATTTAATTAAACATAAAATTAAACACACTTTTACATCATTTATCCAAACGGCTTTTTAATATCGCATATTTATAATACACAAAAGGTATTAAAACGACAGTTTTAGGTCAGAAGTAATAAACAATAAAACAAGAAAATAAGGCACTTGGTTTGAATGACCATCATCAAAAGATGTTAAAAGAAAAATTCTCCAAAATCAAACCATTATACAAAACATCCAAATTGGTGTCTATTGTGTCTTTTGAACCGATCATTGTGTCATACTAAATCCAGCAGCCTGATTCCAATTAGCCCAGGCTATTATCGGCCAAAATATTGACCAAAAACGAAAGTCGACAATGGCAATTAGATTGAATCATAACTGCATCGCTGCATTGTGGCGGCGGACGACCAACATAGTCTCCTGGTAACCCACTCCAATAAAACAACATACGTGCCACATTTAGTAGGCTAAAGATCTTCGCGCATTTTTTCTTGATTTCTCGGTAATCGCGTGGAATTCTTGCTGCCGTCCAGTCTAATCGGCGTTTTTGCCGCTGATTTCCATAACTGGTTTATCTCATTCATTCAATTGTCCGCGCATATATTCTGCGGCCTCATTAAGCATTCAAAACGTTGACATAACTAGTGACTCTCTTAATTTCCTTCTAGTAGCTGTTCCACATGCTGGCGAACGGAACTGATGGGACTCAATTTAATGGTGCTATTACGGAGCCTACTGCGTATCTTATGTAATTAATGCAGCAGTTGTGAATTAAAAACAACAATGAATAACAATCGATCAGGTTCTTGGAAAAATGGTGGCCAAGCATAAACCCATCGATGGTGGTTACCAATGGGAGTATAAACAGTCCAGTGGCATCCACTGGACAAGTTCAAGGTACTTCGCCGCTGAAGCCATCTTCATCAGTTATAACTCCAGCAGCCACAGCAACTCTGTCAGTGGGAGCGACAGCAGCAACAGCCAAAGTGTTGAATAATAGTGGTGCTATACCTGTAGGATTAGTTAGTTCAAGTGCAAATGGTGCTACAAATTGGTCAATGTCTGCGCCAACACCAAACACGAGCGGTAACAAAACTACAAATTCCACCGCGATCCATAGTTCCAGCAATACGAACTACACCAACTGCCCAGGCAACAGTGCAGGGAGTACAGGGCAGGGCTCCTGCATCAATGGGAATATGGCCGGAAGGCACAGCTGGGACCCAGGACGAATCGGTGTGGAGCATTTGGCCGGTGCTCTCAGTCCGCTGTGCATAACAGACGCCAACCACGAAATTGTTCGCCCAAAACCGCGCAGGTAAGTGGTCTTAAATTATCCCTTTGAACCTTCCTAACACCCAAAGGACTGTTAATTTCACTTTCAAACTGCTTGTGGGCTATCATCAAGTGTCAATGGCCCGCGAAAACTATATTATAAGAAATCATTTGCATCAGCGAACAACAGAAGGTAATTAAGGTTGCAAATACCCGTTCATGAGGCGAGATGTTTTGAAAAAACGCATTTAGTGGTGCTGTCAGTGGCACCATAATGGGAAAGGAATGAGAAGAACTCCGGAAAAGGAATGCTCCGGAGAAGGAATGTTTAAAAGACAACGTAATAAACTTGAGGACTCCCACACTTTCATCGTACCGAACACAGCTTGCCAGAGATGCAGACTAAGATGAATTTGCATCGACGAAAGTGAGATCATTTCACGCACTTAGCACAAAGCCCTCGGAATCTGCTGGAGTCCACTGGAATCTGCCGGAATCAGAGCTACTTTCAATTGAATCATGCTACTACCTGGGGATTCATTTACTTTTCTTCGATAAATCGCCTTGTCAGAGCAGCGCAGCATATCGAAAGATCTGTGCTCACCGAGAAAATTTCTGGAGAAAACCCGAATTCTCGCTTAACTCTTTCGTTTCAAAGCCTCAATAAACTGCTGGGGAGTTTGTTTCTGGGCGGATAAGTCAACTGTCTCGTGTCAGGCTTACAGGAATTACAACTTTTCACGCTCTTTTAGTTTCTGGCTAGTGTGAAATTGGATTTACTAATTTCATTCGATCCAAGAGATATTTTCGCACGTGTCCGCCATTCTGCATTTGACACGGGCGGGCGTTGTACTGTGCGCGCGAGAGTCAATTTTTGCTTTATTAACCTTTTGTGGCCGCAAAGTATAATCGTGTTTCACTGCATTGGAATTTTAATCGGCAACGGCCAGCGATACTATACTTGGCCGGACATAAATAAGGCTCGAAGTAAACACAACGTTACAAATTTTTTTGCTTTATTAAGGCATGACGATACATCAATAAAGAATTAAAATCATTATACATTAATAATTTATGATTTATGACTGAATTATGATTTATTAACTGCGCTGAGAGAAATGAACAGCTGGATTTCTTATAAATATATATCTCTAATGCTTATATCTCAATAAGGTAATAGTAAAAATGCTTGACAAGAATTCTGGATCAGAGATGAACAATTTCCGCAGATTATAAAACTCGAAATTTCGAGAAAAATATACATAGCCTCCACAAAGGGGTGGCTGGATCGGCTACAGTCAATGGGCCCGGGCCTAAAGGGGGTCCGTGCACTATTTTCTGAACCAAATTTATTGCCCTCTCTTCGCCCAAAATCACTTCATAAAAATAACGAAATTTAAATAGGGACCTTTATTCCTAAAAATGTTAAAGAAAATATTTAAATTAATTTAATTATCGTTTATTGTTAATATTTGAAATAGCCAAGAGAAAAACAGAAACCTACCTACTTCCTATAAGGAATTATGGAATGCTTTCTTAACTTACCAGATTATTTTGTTCTTCATTTATATACTTTTATAAGTTAAAACAAACAATTTTTTATTGGTCAAATCTCGATTCTAAAAAACAGTTCGAACAAAATTAATGAAGTACTTTCAAGTGGACAAAGGGCCAAAAAATTGTTTTTTCTTAGTATTCTTAGAACCTGTAGCTTTAATTTCGAATATTAATAAAAATATGTGTCGCTCTAGCTTCCGCAACAGTAAACTATTTAAAATTAAAATATTAAAAATAACCACTCTTTTTGTAGATCTTTTTTCTGAAACGATCAAGACAATAAAAATATCACCCTGAGAATGCACATTTTGTATGACATTAGTGGATTTACTTTCCTATCGTTGAAATAGAAAATATGTATTATCTTCTTATTGCACCAAAGATCTTCCAAGAATGGACAATGTATGTATCTGATTTTGCCCACTAACATCTAAACTAATATTACTCTGAATATATATATAAAATTTTCAATCAATTCATTTCCTGGATGCCAAGAAATCTATGTTTGTTTTGAGGAAAGTGCATTTCAAGATTTATACGTGAGCCTTACTCCGCGCCATAGTCTATAGGCCTGAAATTCCTCTAGATATCTAAATGATACCTTTTCTAAATGAGATCTCAAATTATATTATTATAACCCAGAAAGTAAAACTTGACTTTTGAAAATTTTACAGTAGGATAACCCCTTAAAAAATCTTAGTCTGCGAATTGCCGTGGGAACAAATCTACTTTTTCAGTCTTCTACTTCAGTCCCTCATTTCCTCTAAAGGGAAGTGAAATAAATAGGCTCGAACCTTCAATCGTTTGCTTATACCAGAGAATTTCCAAATCAGTGCACATGAATAATACCTGAACACTTCCTCCTTGCTTCGTAGGTGCGTAAGAGTCTCCCTTGATGTCTTCAGCGAACCAAGAAATAATCGTCGCCCCCACAGCAGCGGCAGCTCCGTCAGCGTAATATTGTAGCAAGCAAATAGGCATTGTTTCACATCCGCCTGTACGGACGGAAATGAACGACTGAGAAAGGCTCAGCCCATGTAAATCATTGGGCCCAACTTACCCTGCAAGCGATCAAGGAGGCAATTAAAGCAAAAACCGTCACTCACCTGAGTGGATGATTTTTTCATTGGAAAACGAAATGTGCACATCAGGCCTCATTAAGATGCATAGACCAAATCAAGATGAACCTACGAACTTTGCGAGGAAAATGGTTTTTTTACTTAGTCAGAGTGCAAACCACTTACCCTTCAAATGGTTCGAAGGAGTAACGAGTGCGAAAGACAGGGAGTTCTCATAGGCGGTCTATTGTCGCAGTAAGCTTAACGATCAAACGTGAGACCTTGATTTTCTTTGAATCCACTGGAAAACATCTTCAAAAAATTTCTTAATTTTTTTAGCAACAAAATAATTTCTCTTTCATCAAAAGACGGAGAAATGTGGGAAATTTTTGTCGTAGCATTGTTTTACTGGATGAGTGCATTTCTCTAAGTTGTTAGCTAGTTTCAGTTTCATTCAATAAACCAAGGCGTTAAGACGTGACCTCGGTCAGATCGCTTTGTCTAGAGTTATACTAGAAGGCCGTTCTATGCAATTTCGCCACAGTTGATTTTGCGCAAGCATTAGATATAAATATAATATAATAATATATATTCTTGTATAATTTATGGAATTAAAAGAGGACAGAAGAGAATCATTTTATATAGTTATTTAGCGAAATCATGTGCGTAATACGTGAATGGTGAAGTGAAATGTACTGCACACAGGATTGTACGTGTTCTTTATGCCGGGAATTAAGAGGCGTCACGTTGCCCGACTGCGACGTTGTTATGGATAAAAATTTCATTTTAAAAGCCCGGGAGCCGTTTGATGAACCTGATAAAGGACTCCACAAAGTAGTCATATACTTTGGTGATTCTATTGATCAGAGGAAAAATCTCAAAGGAAATACTATGAAAAATCCAGGCGATTGGGACATGGTGCATGCCAGTCGTCTTTTGGATGAAATTCAAGCTAAGAAACCAGATCACTCAGAAGTAAAAGTCTTTAGTTCAAATACAAATGAAACCTGCCTGAAGGGCCTATTTAACGAATCAACTACTATAACATGCGAGCCTCCAATCCATCTGCCGCCATTCATTGAAAGTATAAAGGATGGTGTAATCAACATCAAAATTGAAGGAACCTATCAGAGGGCTAGGGAACTAGTTGATACCATTGCCAGTAAATCTGATTACAGCTGGGACGTTAAGTCACAAAATGAGTCTTTCGATTGGAGTTTTGTACAGGAGTGGAGATCACGGTAATTGTGGGTTAATTTTTTTAAATCCAGCACTGACTTGAATCTTCGCTAAATGGGGTCAACATTAAAATTTGATTTTTCTTGAATAGTGTATTTAAAAAGTAATCACCAACAATCTAATCCAATAGAGAATTCAGTAGTTCGAAAATTTATCATCAAATATTTTTCCAATATTTCCATTGATTCTAAAATCCAAAAACTTACCCAAAATTTTACATACACGTTTTTATAGCTACAATATATAAAAAAAAAAAGTTAAGCCTACCTCTGCAAAATCTGTGTTCACTTTTCTCAATTTTCATGTGCAATTGAACTGTAGCAGTGTATTTAGTTATCGTCTAACATTTAATGTCTCGTACAAGTTTTACTTACATCTTTTAAAGCTCAATAACAAAATTGTACAATAACCCTGTTTTCTTTCTAGACCATCAGGGAACCAGAGAACGGAGATTCCAACATTTGCATCGCCAACAAATGGGCCAATCGGCATCAATATATCGAACAACAATCTGGTATCAGCGGTAATATCAACACCCAACAATCATCACATAATGATGAATCAGAGTGGAATGGTCCCATCGGGACGAATACAAAGTCCAGCAGTAGCGACTCCAGCTCCAAGGATACCAAAAGAAGTTGCAATGCGTCCAATAGCAAGCTCATCGTCCAATCTACCACAACACGAGTCAGTAGAAGCCTATCCCCATGGAAAGTCTGGCAGTTGTAGTATGATTGCTGAAAGGGAAACCAGCGCTCACCATGCTTCAAAAACCAGCAGTGGCATTTCAAAACCCACTCCTCCTAGATCAATGGCCGGGCCAGCAAGAATAACAGTACAGAGCACACCAGTGAAGTCCCAACCACCTATGATCAGCTCGAGCTTGTCTCAACATAACAAAACAGATTCTAAGGTGGATGCTATGCACTCGCAGAAGCCTAGTATAAACATAAGAACCCATCACCATGAATTCAGGGCTCTGCAAAGGGTACAGGAATGTCACAGTTCATCGGACGAAAACCGATCTTCAGGCCATGCTAGTATGTCAGACACGGGTGGTCATGGTAGCAGCTCACCAGGAGGAGTGCTAGGACCTTTACCAGAAGATCGGCTCGCCGCGGGCGTTACAAACCGAAGCACACGTTCGAGGGGTAGTACGAATCATTCACGATCCCGGCATAGAGCTACTCCTGCCAAGGTCCCCTGGGGTGGTGGAGGTCTTGAAGACATAAAACTGGCAATACAGCAACTTACGATGAGGTCTCAAACGAGTACAAGTACCTATAGCAGTCTAAGCGCGGGTTCCGAAAGTTCAGAGCCGGTTCGTCGTCTAGGTCGGTACTCGTCCTTGGAAACAGTGAACACAAATGTAACCAGCGCAGACGAATTCGTTTGGGTTGACTCTCATAACCGCCTTGTAGAGCTGCAACATCCACCATGGAGTCAGCATTGTATTCTTAGAGTAATAAGAGCAGGTCGATGTAGGGAACACGCAGAGAGGGTATCTGTAGAAGCCGTACCCCGATTGGGCTATTTATTGCAACGAGCTCTTGTTCGGATCGCTAGGGAAGTCCAACGGTTATCAGCAGCCCTGGGGTTATGCTCTAAGCACGAAGTTGCTGGAGCTTTTAAAATAGTATTATGTCCAGCACTAGCTGACTCTTGTGTTAAGGCCTGCTTGCGTGCAGCGGCAATGTTCGCTGTCCCTGGAGATAGCGCTCTAAAGCAAAGTAAGTCATCTAGAGCAGGACTACAACTTCCAGTTGGTAGATTTCATCGGTGGATGGCGGATGCGAGACTAGGAAAATTTATTCACGAATATGCAGCTGTTTACCTCTGTGCTGGGCTTGAGAATCTCTTGGAAGAAATTTTACTGCAGTGCCTATCTTCTGACTCCAAAGTAACTTTAACTGCCACAGGACTGGAACATGCCATTGCCAGTTCTGGAGACCTCTGGGGATTACTACAACCTTATGCGCATCTGAATGCTGGCCGAATAGCATCAGGTGCCCTAACAATGCCCAGATGGGCTAGCCAATCTTCTATTGGATCTGGATCACAAAATATTAACATGAGCACGCTGGAGCCCTGTCTTCTAACCACGTGTGTGGGTAGTGTGGCTGAACTGAAAGACTTAGTAACAAGGGCGCAATCAAAATTTCAGCACACTGCGCTGTCTCACGCAGCAATAACCGCCTTGTTTTACTTCATGAGATGCTCCCAATTAGAGCACAGCGAATCAGGAAGCTCCAGCAACAATAACTCCAATGTTCAGGAGTTGTGCTACGAACGGGCATATGTGGTTCTTCCACCGCTTGTAGAATGGCTCCGAGTGGCTTCAGCTCATGCTGACTATAGACATGCAATCCTTATCGATAAAGACGACATTATGCAAGCTGCAAGGCTTCTCTTACCAGGCGTGGATTGTCCTGCACGTCCTATTGGTCACGATGAAGAACTTCCATCAAAGAAGACTTCTTTGAACCATACTTCGACCACAATGAACGCAACGCCTAGCGAAGATACTTCTGAGCTAGGACGCAGGGCAACCTTAGCCTTGGCATTTCGATTAATGTTAACAGGGAGGGCAGAGCTTCTAGCCCAAGCTGCCACGCTACTACCTACAACCCGATACGACACTCTTAACCAGGCTGGTATGACTGCCTTGATGATAGCTTCTGTGCGCAATGATGAAGTTGCCATACAAGCTCTACTCGACGCTGGGTCTGATCCGAACGTAGAGATTCCGTCTGTGGGCTACGTTGGTTGCCCTTCAATTCACCCCGATACCCAGCACTGGACTGCAGTAACTTTTGCTGCTTGTCGAGGGAACTATCAGGCTGTGCGTCTACTTCTAGAACGAGGTGCCAACGTTGAGGGTGGTGCCCGCCTAAGTGAAGACAAGTGCACCTTAACTCCTCTCCAAGTGGCTAGTGGATCTGGTTGCGTTGAAGTTGTGACTCTTCTTTTGGCGCATGGGGCACATGCGTTCTTGTCTACCCAACAAAAGGACTCTATGTGCTTCGCCGGTTCAGCCCAAAGAGGCTGTTACAGTGCAATATCCGTTGCAGCTGCCCACGGTCAGAGGTCTTGCCTCAGGAAGCTACTGTCCCACCCACTGGCCCCTGGCAGCAGAGAAGTACTTTCCTTGGAAGAAATGCTGGCTGAAGGTGATAGCAGCACTCGTCCAGGAACAGAAAGGCAAAACGAGGTTCCTCCCACTCTCAATAAAACCCAAATCAAAAGCTTGCAGGAGGCTATGTACCACAGTGCTGAGAACAATCATTTAGGTAATTAATGGAACATTTATAGTAGCTAACTTACAAATTTCACATTTTGCAGACATAACAGTGGAACTCAGAGCTCTGGGAGTACCATGGACATTGCACTGTTGGATGCATGCGCTAGCTGCTGCCCATGAGCTTCGTCTGGATGCTGTAATCGATCAGCTTTTGCAGGATTTTCTTCAAGTTTGCCCGGATGATTATAGCTCGCAATTTGTAACAGAATGTTTACCACTGCTTTTCAATATTTTCCGGTACAGTAAAAATGAGGGCACAACGCTTTTACTGGCCGATATTTTTGCTACCTGTTTCGGCTGGGAGCCCATTAAACCTATTAAAGAGCCTGTTCTGCAACCAGTTAATGGATCGAGAATTGACCCTAAATTTGTCAACAATCCAGAGCTAAGTGATGTTACCTTCAGGTAAGTGAAGATATCAAAGAATAAGCTGTGTAAGCATACACTAATTTGTTAAGCGAGAATTTCTGAATGTCATTAAGAAATAAAAACTTCTTCAAGGTGATGAATTATTTCCAATTTTTAGATAGATAACGTAATATTTAATCCGTGTTCATCTTAAAGAACGCCGTATTCACATTAGAGAGTATTCTACTAAAATATAAAATATTTTCCTATAGGGTTGAAGGGCAAATTTTTTATGGGCATAAAATCGTCTTGGTCACTGCTTCACCAAGATTCCAAAATATGTTGAGCTCCAAACTGAATGATGGAAACACCCCGACTGTCCAAATCAACGACATCAGGTACCACATCTTCCAGCTGGTAATGCAATACCTCTATAGTGGAGGCTGCAGCAATCTCGAAGTATCACATGGAGACGTGCTAGAACTGATGGCAGCAGCCAGTTTCTTTCAACTTGAGGGTCTCCTTAGGTACACCGAAGCACGTTGCTCAGAAATGATTGACATAGACAATGTTGTCGCTATGTATATACACGCCAAGGTGGAATATTGGTTTCTATATTTTTATGCAATTTTGAAAATACTAAATTTCTCCTCAGGTCTACAATGCTCCGAAACTGCTAGAATACTGCCAGGGATTTTTACTCCAAAATATGGTTGCATTACTCACTTACGACGACTCCGTAAAACGACTGCTTTTCGCCAAGAAGATTCCCAACCATGACGTCCTGAGTGGCCTTCTGTTGACACTGCAAGCCCGCATTAAGATTAGAAAGGCTAGCACTTCAAACATTAGGCCCAACATGAGTTCACCACCTTCGGCCATGAGCCTCCCTCAGTCCACCGCCAAGAAGTAGCGGGCCAAAATGGCATTCTATTATTTAATCTCTCGTTGCATTTATATTTAAAAGAAGAAAAATATTTAAAGTTTTTATGTATTTGTAGAGCATAGAAAATATTGTTACAAGTTGCCGTATCTATGTAAAGAATTTTTAATCGCAGTAAGACAACTAATAGTTGAACTATAACCGTAGTTTTATTTAAAATCCTTGATTCCAATGCAAAAAATATAAGTCCTACTAATTAAATTATGAAAAAAATTACTACGACTAAAGGATATGTAATAACTAAACGTTTTGTAATTCAAGGTAAGGATGCCTTTGTGTATATAACTATAATAAATGTTCTCAAAAAAAAATGTTTGATTGCTAATAATTTTTTTACTAAAAGACTATATTGTACTATATTATCAATTCGGAAGAAATTTAATTTCACTTTTGCTTCTTTCAAAGGCTTGAAATTTTTCACATATATAAAATTCGTGACATTAATACGACTGCAAGCAGAGCTATCTCAATCCTTACTTACCATATTCCTTTTTTTGTATAGGTGGTCTAGTTCAAAAAGCCAGTTTCAATATATTCATATAATAGGACTTAATTGTTGTATATTATTTGCATAAAGATTCTCGTTAGAGTTGTTGATTTCACAAATTTGATTGATCGATTTAGTGGGGCGGTAAGAATAAACTGAAGTAATAACCAAGGATTTTAATAAAGAAAAGTGGAGAAATTCAATTTCTAACTACAAATTAGAGATCTAAATATTTAAAATATGGTCGTTTTTTTAAGATTTCTAGTGCAGTAGGTGCTTCCAGTATAAAAAGGAAAATTCATTATCTCGTATCAACTCTTTCAAATTATAGCATTAATATTTTAATAGCGAGCTATGTAACTGTAGGCTGAAGGCTTAAAAATGTGCGCTTTACAGGTAGCCCCAGATGGAGCAGTGGTTTTTGATTTTAGATATTTAATATTTATTAATACTGAGGAATATTATTATTATGTTATATTATTATGGTTTGCAGAAATGAAAGTTGATTAGTGTAATTTTTCTATGAATGCCAAGAATTTAAAATAATGAATCTTAAAGTTTTCATTTTATAACAGTTGGGCTACGTTCGCTAGAAATAACAATCAGTTTCGAAAAATATGTTGGCAGACCTGGAATGTCAAAATTGGACATCAATCTCTTTTCCGGTTGTCAAAAGGTACTAATCGGCCGTAGATTTTACGAGCTGTGTTTGAAATTTGATTTTTTCCATCCCATCACTTAAATAAACTAAAGTTCTCCCTTAATTTTCAGAATAAGGACGACAAAAGTTTATTAAAATGGCCGACGTAGATGTGTAAGTGTAGTTTTTCACTTAATCCTAATGTCGGTAACCGTAATTGGTGTTTTGTATTTTTGTTTAGTGATGTTCCCTCTGCAGCTCCCGTCGTTGGAGCAATGGATATAAACACAGCCCTCCAGGAAGTATTGAAGAAGTCCCTCATTGCTGATGGGCTTGTCCACGGAATCCACCAGGCTTGCAAAGCTCTGGACAAGTAAGTTGTGTACAAATAGTCTGGTGGAAGCCTAATGACACCCGAAATTTCAGACGTCAGGCCGTGCTGTGTATCTTGGCCGAATCGTTCGAAGAGCCAAACTATAAGAAACTGGTCACAGCATTGTGCCACGAGCATCAGATTCCTCTGATCCGGGTGGATTCACACAAGAAGCTTGGCGAATGGTCCGGCTTGTGCAAGATTGACAAGGAAGGCAAGCCACGCAAGGTTTGCGGATGTTCTGTGGTAGTCATTAAGGACTTTGGTGATGAGACCCAAGCTTTGGACGTCATCAAAGAACACCTTAGACAAAGTTAAAGAATCAATTTTTTAAAATTAAACACAAGTCCGTAAAGTGAATTTTCTTATTAAAATTCCCAAACAATTAGAAGTGCATCTATTCGTCAATATTCTTGAGGCAGACGATCTTGTGGTTTGGCCAGTCGTCTATTTGGCATTCCCTGGAATAAATTTACTTGTTTAAAGTTTAAAGGAACAGAGTCGATGATTTACCTGCAGCAATAAAAAACATCCATACAGTTAGCGCACCTTTTGTTAGCCTCTTTATTGCAATTTGCACATCTGTGGATATCCTGCTCCTCTGCCGCCTCTCTCTCAGCTAGTCTTGTCTCAAAGTCAGCCAGGAAATCTGCGTTGTAGGCAGTATTTAAACGCTTGGCCATGGCAAATATTTTATCCCTATCGGAGATCAGGAAGATTTTCGCATGCTGATTGGCAATGGCATAAAATCCGCCAGCCTTCTCTGCTTTCTTTATTATACCGTCTTTGATTTGAGGAACTAGTTCTAGAAGCAGATTCGTTGTGCTTTTCTTCGATCCGGTTGTAGTAAGAGTGCATAGCATGTGTTTGAGCTCAGCTAAAGGCGGAAGTTGATCCAGAACCGACTCGTTGAGCAGTCCTTGACACTGAAAAGGTTTAACAGTAATTAAGTAACTTAAAAGTGTCAACTTACCGCAGACAGCCTTTTCTGGCGATAGTCGTTAATTTCATAAGACTCCATGGTTGTTGAATTAAATAGTAATTGTCTAAAACAGAACCATGCCTGAGCTTCCGCCTTTGTTACTTGTCCCAACTTGTCGCCGCTTATAGGCGTCCACTTCTCATCTATCAACTTTTCGAATCCTTTCGTCGTCTTCCTCAGCCATGGTTTGAAATGAAGGACTTCACTTAACAAGCAAGGGATATCATGAACAGTAACCATTCGCTTTGCGGCGCTCAGAGGTATTTTGTTCAAGCCATCCGCCAAATAGCTTAGGATGGAGATACACCTTAACCCAATTTTGTATAGCAGGTCGCGCTTCTGTCGCTCCAACTCAGACATGGTGGTCTCATCTACGTCTATTTTGGTGGTATTTTCATGGTGACCCATGCTGTGTCAAGGATAATATAAATCTATATACAAATACTTCTGTAGAGTGATCTTACCTACAAAGCCCAATCAGCTGAGCCACACCCTGAGCGCAGTAATCCACTAAATCAACTGCAGACTCTGCTAGAGACTCACAACCATTTTCGTGAAAAAGAGCCGCCTCCATCAGAGAAACAACCGCCCCTTCATGAAAAAGGACAGTATAAAGGAGGAATGTTGCTGGAGGATTGGGATCGATGTTCAAAATATGAGGCAGCACATTTATTTTCCATACCACAATGCAAAAAGCTTCATGCACAAGAACTTTCAACTTTGAATGCAAAATGAGGAGTTCTTTGACCGACTCCTCTCGATTGCCACTCGCCTCCAAGATGGCTTGTTGCGAGAGTTTAATAATCATCTCGTGGCAATTAATCCATCGTTCATTTCCCACTTCGGATAGCTGGAATGCTCGAATACTCTGGACAAAATATTCTAATTCCTCCGGGAGAACTATATCCAGTTGGGAAGACGCCATTTCGGTCAGACTAGACGTTATGCTCGATTGTTTTTTCTGGTTGCTAAGGACAGCAAGGATTTCGCTACCGTAGTCAACTTCAAAAATCAATCAAGGTGTTATTAGGCTCAGTGTGAAGGTCATTAAACATTGGGATGCGGGACGGCTTCGATTGGTTAAAACAGATATCGATAATGAACTATTTTATTTTTTAAAATTAACAAAACAGAATTACTTAATCGATGGGCTTTTCAGCAGCATTCATTTTTTCACTCGTTGTATCAACAAGTTTGGCCATCATTTTTTCTTCCTTGGCTTTCCTCTTAGCCTCCTTCTGTTTCTTCTTGTCTTCCTTTTCTTTCTTCTCCAACATCTCCTTGAACCGGTCATCCCTTGGATCAATTTTGAAGCCAAAGTGTCGCCTAACTTCCTCTACAAGACGTTCTTTCTTCTCTTTTGCTGCGAGAGCATCTGCTTCTTTCTTTGCAATTTTCGCTTTCAATTCTCGTTTCCATTGATCAAGCTTTTCCACTTTCTTTGCGATCTCTTCCTCCCTCCTCTGAATTTCTAACTTTTTGGCTTCCTTTTCCAATTTTACTTTCTGCATCATTTCCTGCAGCGTGTGAGGATATGCCACGCGCTCGTATTCTTCCCTTAATTCGATCTCCTCCTTGGTCAGGAAACATATGCGAGGATCAATGTTGCTCGCAAGTCCATACCGACCAAACATTTTACGATGATATTTTTCAGTGTAGTGATGTGGTGCCCGGGGCTCGTTATAGGGCTTTTTCCCTTGAATTACATTTCTATGCTGAGGAGCAAGTCGCGATTTATTGAAGAAGGATGGCGGTTTCTTCAACATTTCCTCCGTGTCTTCGTCATCGACAAAAGACGCTGGTCGTTCGACAACATCCTGTGAATTGAGGCGGTGGAGTATAAGTAGACGACTTGGCAAAACTGTTTTTGCAACTTTCCGCGTAATATTAAGTGAGTTCCGCACAGTACAAGTGTTCATCTTCAATTTATAATTACAGAAGGCACCGGCTGATTTTTGACGTTTGTCAAACCCAGTTCTTCTTCTTAAAACAATTTTAGTATACGCAGACAGAACTAAATTTGTTTTTCAATTTAAATTGGGATTATTTCACTTAAATCAAAATATTAGACAAAATTTTTGCAGCTGCTGCTAAACTGCTTATGCTATGGAGTGAACTTCTTTCTCAAAACGCCTGATTGGAAGGCAGTCCCAATCATAAACACCGAACACATCTGACAGTTGTGCACGTGTGGTAGGCAAAATCTAACAAATTTGCAACAGAGGAGAAGTTAGCTGCCAGTATGCTGCTATCAGGCAGACCATTTTTACAGAAGGTTGTTTAGATGCTTTAGAAAGAGTCAACCCCGAAGGTGAACTGAATGGGAACTCTATTACCTATCAGATAGTTTCTAGAGAGTCACGAGAGGGAGCTGTTCTGCTGAAGTTCAGATTCGCTGCAAACTTCTGGGCCTATCTCCGATAAAGACATCCAACGAAAGAAAATGAATTTGAGGTAATTCGTCTAATTTTTATCTTGTTTACCATCAATTTCATGACGCCAGAGGCTCCAGGAAGCTAAGCAGCGTCTAGGCAACAGAGCCACGAGTTCGGCACTGACCTCATTGTCGAGAGTTCATCTCGATAGAGTTATTTTTGATCACCGTCCAAGATCGACAGAACGTGCTCACCGTCAACGATTTCGTAGTAAATCACTTTGGCCGGTCGGAGCTGTTTCGCGCGGGCCACACTTCCTCTGTCTGGTTGTGTTATTTAATTCTTCCGAAAACGGACAAGACAATGTCGACCAGGTGGGTGGGATAAATTGGCTTTTCCTGAGCCGATTGAATGCTTCATTAGTTGCTAATTACTGGAGCCAACTATCATTATCATGTGCATATGATTTTAGTTATTGAGTATTTTTCTTTTTTGAACTTCACGCGCCCGGAATTTAAAGTGCAGATTATCTGGTGCTGTGGCATTTATGTAATTTTGTGTTGTTAGGTTTGCTGGAGCTACATGAATGTAAAATTACTGGCATTATTTATTTTCTTTTTATTAGAAGTACTCAGTTTTTCAAGTTTTTTATAAAACTTGTGACTTCAGAACTTACTGTAATGCTTTTCACTTTTTGGATTTAATTTCAGATCATTACATAGCCTAATACCAATCTTTTTACTAAGTTTAGGCTCTTCGAACATGATAAAGAACAACTCAGTCGTTTTTGAAGGAAAACTGCGGATCAATTTTTTTTATAATTTTTGTAAATGCACTTTTTTCCAAATTAATTCAAATGTTCTTAGCCATTCTTTATCATAAAAATTGCGCAATCTAAATTTGTGTATGCTGCTTACCCTAAAGCTTCAATTTATTTTTTTAAATCTCAGTGGATCTCTGTATGCGCGCCCTTACAATTTTCAACTTTCCGTGTAAAAGATGTGTATTTGGCGGACACCGATTTTTATGTTGTTATTTTTCACAGGTCTGCTTAGTGTCTAATTGGAGTTTATATCATTCTTAAGATATATTAAGAATTGAATACAAGGAAAAAGTTAAATTTGCATGCGTTTAGCTGTTTTACGCTGTGGATGCGCGCACATACAGTGAGAAGTTTTTAGTATCAAAAAAAGGGACCAGTGGGGTTAAAATTCAAATTCAATTTTAAAAATTGAAATAAAATTTTCTAATATTCAATTTCTTTCTTCTTAAAATATAGGAATTATAATCAATAAAAAATATGTAATATAATAATTAATAAACAAATGAATAAGTAAAAAATCATTTAAAATTGAAATTTTATAAGATGATTCATTTCTTCAATGTTTTTTACTGGTTTCGAATATTTTGTCTTATGTCCATTTGAAATACTATTTTTCTCACTTTACTTTTATTTTTCTTAGTTCAGTTCAACGAGGATTATATAAGCTAAAAATTATTTGATTATAACCGCATATGCATGAATGCCTTACTTTTAATTTTCTTCCAGAGAAGGATTATTACTTGGCTTGGGCAATCCCCTTCTGGATATCTCAGCCGTTGTTGAGCCAGATTTTCTTAAAAAGTACGAACTAAAACCAGATGATGCTATACTCGCAACAGAAAAGCACAAATCTCTATACGATGAGTTGATTCAGAAGTACGACGCTGAATATATCGCCGGCGGATCAGTACAGAATTCCTTTCGAGTCGCTGAATGGATTATCCAGAAGCCAAATGTGGCTGTGTTCTTTGGTTGTGTCGGGGTAGATAAATTCTCTCAAATACTTGAGGATAAGGCTAGATCGAATGGTGTGAATGTACGCTATCAATATACGACAAGGGAACCCACCGGTACTTGTGGGGTCCTCATAACTGGAACTCACAGATCACTTTGTGCAAATTTAGCTGCGGCCAATTTGTTTAGTATAGAGCACATCCAGACCGAGGAGAATAGAAGTTTGATCGAAACTGCAGAGTACTATTACATATCTGTAAGTGGACACTCAATTTTCACTCTTGCTTAAATTTACACATAAAACTTTCAGGGATTTTTCCTTACTGTAAGTCCACCAAGCATTATGGAGGTTGCTAGAACTGCTTTGAAGGACAACAAGACTTTCATGATGAACTTAAGTGCTCCCTTCCTTTCGCAATTCTTCAAGAAGCCACTGATGGAAGCTATGCCTTATGTGGACATTTTGTTCGGTAATGAATCGGTAATTCTTAACACGCTTGGAAATGCTTTCTTTCTGAATATGCTATGTTACATTTAAGGAAGCAGAGTCATTTGCCACAGAACAAGGATGGGACACCAAGGATCTGAAGGAAGTTGGTCGACTGATCTGTAATCTTCCAAAGTTGAATAATAAACGACCTCGCACCGTGATTATCACTCAGGGGCATAATCCAGTACTGCTCATCCAGACGGACAAAATCTCCGAGTATCCCGTGGAAATACTGGACAGTGCAAAAGTAGTAGATACCAATGGCGCAGGAGACGCTTTTGTTGGAGGATTTTTGGCACAATACGTTCAGAAAAAGCCGTTCGATATCTGCATCCGGTCTGGCATTTGGGCCGCTCGAGAAATTATCCAACGATCAGGGTGTACGTTTGATGGGAAGCCCGGTTTTAAAGAATAGTGTTTTAAACAACTCGCACCACTTGGATTATTGTTACGCACCGATTTTTTGTTAACCTCTATATTAATAGAGTTATTGTACATAATTTTGTAAATAAGTGTTAAGGTTTTCACTGATTTAACTAATTTTTGGGGAAACACATGGTGTGGTGCTTAATAAATGAAATTTTTTAGAAACATCCTAGACCTTAATCTTGCGTTATCAAATCCTCTAATTCTGATAACAATTTAAACTTTTATTTGTATGAAAAACAACAAGTAGTTAAAAAAGAACAAAAGTTGAGATGAACCTATGGAGTCTAGTATTTTCAAATGTTAGCTTTGCGAGTATAGTGAAGCGATAGCGGGATCCTCAGTTTCGTATATAATGAGAACGTCTCGGAACTTATCCAAAAGTTGGAGAAGTTGCGATCTTCGCAAATTTTCAAAGTACATAATTTCCTCGAGATGATGTTCTCCTTTGAAGTAACCGGCCTGCCATAGTTTAACCATTAGCGATAGATCTTCAACATTCGAGGCAGCAGGAACACGTCGCACTGCCGACCTATCTGGCTCTGGAAAAGCATTCAGCAGTTCTTTTATCTTGTCCTCATCGTCTATAGAGGCGATGCTGTTGCTGTCGCAGTTTTCTGTACTCAGCGAGACTGATTGAGTTATACTGTGAAATTAATATTTCTTCAGCTAATAAATTTGTCAGATTTATCAATATTTTACCTAAAATTAGACTTATGGCTAAATGAAGGTTGAGCTACGATATTGTCGGAAACCGTTGAGTCGGCTCCTGAGAAGTGTTCATCTGTAATAGACCTACGACTGGTGTTGGGTACAGGCAGAGGTTGGCTTGATAAACTGAGCAATGACCCAGCATTCCTTTGGAACCAAAGAGGATTAAAATAAATGATTTAAATTATGATGTAGATTTACTTACATGTCATCGTCGTCTGTGAGGTCATTGTTGGTGCCAATTTCAAATTCCGCAGACACTTCCTCGCACTCCCCATGGTCATTTGGCATGAATTGAACATAAGTGTGTAGTTGCATTAAGAGGTGATGCTGCAGCATCCACAGGACCATTTGTGCTAAAATACCTTGCCGCGCAGGCTGCTGGAGCGGAGTCGTTAAGTGCCCGATTGAGGTCGGCAGTGAGAAATCACTAATGACCTCGAACAGCGACATTCCTGCAAATTGAGCTGAGAATTTTTCAACTAGGGGTGAGTGGGTATGAAGTGGTGCATCAGGGGCTATCACATAAACGTTCGTTTCACAAAGTGGGTAAATTATAGTAGCCTTCGCCCAGTACACTAAATGGCCTACTAGCTGGTAGACGTGGTCTATCAACAAATCGGCGTCAGATGCCATGTTCTGCAAACTCTTCAGAGGATTGTACACTTCAATGAGTTGCAGAAGCATCCTTGCTCCAGACGGGGGCACACAATCTAATAATTCGGCGAATTCCACAAGAAGGAGCATACCGTGGTATGGTTTAAGAGATTGCAGGCAGCGATCTATTGTCTCCGGTTCGACAACTACTCCTTTTTTATGAAACTGGTGTGCCTTCTGAGGTAGACAAAAGCTAAGTGTGACGAATTGATTGATCGTTGTATTGAGCAGACCAGTCGTACATAGGTCATGGTAGATCGATTTAAGGCACTGGGCAAGTGTAGATCGCTCAAGGACGAGATCAAAAGAGCATAAATCCTGCCCGACGAGATTTGCTTTCTCTTGCTCCAGCAAGGCTGCTACTTCGTCGTGCGTCTTAACCATAATGTTCATTTCATCTGAAAGATAGCCGACACGGTTTTCTTCATATACCAAAGCGTAGCCTAGCTTTTTGCTAAGTTCGTAGTAACACTTGACTATAGAGTAACTAGCCTGGGCGTACAAGGCAAACACAATGTTGATGAGACTGTACGAGGATTTCTGATCTTCTTTTCCCTCCTTAGCCTGCATGGGGGTTGGATGCCCTACAAATCTGACATCGTTCACTTTTAGCTCAAATTTCTGGTTGCATAGCTCTAATTTTACAGCAAAAAGCGTTGACAAAACTTCATCTGTGAACCCAGAAAGTTGTCCCTTGTGGATATTCGTCGTTTGCTGTTGAGGAGACTGCAGGACATCGTCAACGGTATTCATCGAATATGGATTACGACGTTTGCTCTCCTTGGCCGTGTCATTTTGAGCTTCTATTTTGTATGGGTAACGAAAGAGCAAGCGATCTCCTTTGCTATCCGACTTCACCAAAATAACACTCAGCGGATTCACCTCCATACTTCGGAAACAAAGATCGGATACTGTGGCATGCTGACCCTACTAATCTTGCGGCTACTTTTGTGGGACCAAACACATGTTTATCTCTAGCTACTTAATAAACGAATTTAAATCCTTAATCAGAACAAATAGCAAAAATTTAGATAAGATAAATGGAAAGCAATTGACAGAAATGTCACATTTGTTTTGACTTCTTAGTATACAAAGCACAGGGTGGTTCTAATTCGAGAATATCGTAATGACAAAAAATAAATTGTCCTCAATAATAGTTACTACTACTACTCGGTTAATTAAATTTTTAAAAAATTATATAAATACGTTTCTCGTGAAAATTCATAGATATATTTACTTGGATGATGCTATTTTGTTTTTCCTCAATTGGTATCCATGTCATACAAATCATTGAATGTGTCAAAAGTAGCTGACAGTTGAGCTCGTGTGGTCTTTTGGCAGTCTGTTTCAAAAAGTACTTATAAAATGTCTCAAAGTGCTGTAAAAATTGATAAAGATAGTGCTGCTTTGCAGAAAAAACTTCAAAATGAGGTGGACCAATATCAATCAGGACAGAAAGGTACGCATCGAGCTATACTCATGTAACCGGTAAACATCAACTTTTTTGAGAATTTTCTGCTTTTTATGGAGATTGTACGCAAGCCAGCGATATTTACCAAAAATATTAGCTGATATAGACAAATAAGACTCAAACTTAATTAAAGAAAAGCAAAGGATTTCATTTTTTTCAAGTACAGTATCATGCGACTCCTCAGCAAGAATTTCATTGCCTCATGATATAAAGATCTCAAAAAAAGCTGAAACTGAATAATTGGGCGTCCGGAACCAAATTCTCAGTTTACGCATTTAAGTCTAGACCTAGTATTTAGCTAATAAATGTGTAACTTAAAAAATAGCACAGACGGTATAAAACAACACTGGGAAGAAATAGTGTTATTTAGGGAACCTTATGCATTCATTCATGTAAAGAATATCCAAGATAAGGCTAGAAACATGCGCAAGCAGGAAAATATCGTTTGCTATCTAAAATGTAACATTAATATTTAATTTTATATATATTTTATTATAATTAATTGTATAGGAAAAAGACTATTGTAATTATGTACTGTAACTTTATTTTTTAAATTTCAGATTTCAACAAGCTCGTGCAACAGCGACAAATACTTGAGGGACAAATGAACGAGAACAAGTGTGTTTTAGATGAGCTTAACTTGTTAGGTACTAACAACAAAGTTTATAAATTGTTTGGACCCGTTTTGGTCAAGCAGGATTTGGAAGAATCACGACAGAATGTTGGAAAGCGAATTGAGTACATAAAAAAAGAACTGAAACGATGCAATGATACCTTAGAAACTCTAGAAAAGAAGCAGGACAAGCATAGAGAGAATCTACAGAAATTACAGCAACAGTATCAAGTTGCTGTCGCTATGAAGTAAATTTATGGAACAAATTCTCTTTCATTTCTTCTCGGCTCATCACTGGACTCATATTTTCTCAAGCATTTGTTAAATTTCCCATAATTTACGGCAAAAACAATAAATAATTTGTCTGCGATATTAAAATGCTTTTTAATTTCTATGTAAACGTAGTAATGTGTGAATACGATGTTACTAGATAAAAAAATTAATGAAAAATGGAAAAATCCAAAAGCACAAATCGTATTTAACTTCTACGCTAGTTATTAGTATTTTTTCTATTTTTTAGTTTTCCAACAATTATTTGCAATTTGAGTTGGAATATTGTATAAATTATCATGTTTTTAAACAGGGATTGATGAAAAAATTGTGCTTATGTTATTAAATTTGTGTATACCACTATGATATAATTCATTATTTAGATAAACCATTAAATTTTAATTTACAACACTTTCAAAAATACTTTTGAATCCCCATTGGAAAATTTGGAAATATTCAGAAAGTTAAGTTGGGATTTATAATGTGAGACACGGTTAAACATCAAAACCTCTACATTGTAATACATTCTAGATGCAGGCTAAATTCCACTGAGTCTAGAGCATAGTTAGACGAGAAAACTCGAGAAAATAATAGGAAATACATTGTCTGCAAAATATTCTGTAAGAAATAAGTAGAAGCGGCTACTTACTTTCCTTGTTACATAATTTTATACAAATTTGTCCTAAGACGGTAGGTAATTACTCGTTTTTTACAGGGAAGAATTTCCTGTATGAAAATAGGCTTATTGCTAAATATTATTTTTACTACTTATTTATTCTACTATTTTTACAGTAGCACTAAAGAATTTTTATATTGGAAGCTAAAAATCCTCACACTACACTACGTAAATATACTTGTAATCTAAACTGATTTCCAATTTACAAAGCATAATATATTACGCTAAAATAAATAATTGCTCGTAGCCGGTAAACAAATCCGCCTCCAGCAATAGTTTAGAACAAGTACCATATTTTGCAAAGCAGATTTGCATTAAAATTGTAATAAAGCGGTCTTTTGTATAGTAATACCGCGACCATATTGAGTAAAAGTCAAGACTAGACAGTACCAGAATTAAAGGCGAGAAGAGATAGCCAATGGCTTTTTGAAATTATTTAGCAACAAGATACTGCTCAAATTCACTGCGTGCCCGCACTTAAAATAATCTGTGAGAAATACTTTAATTAAATAGACTTCGATTGGGTTTTCGAAACTAATACAATAGTTTATATTTTTATTATTGTATTTTTGAGAATGATGTGTTGATACATGTAAGAATGTAATAGATCTAAGTAAATATTCTTTACAACAAAGTGGACGATAAGTCTACTACAATTTTAGGAGCGAAGCAGCCCTGCAAATGGCTCTGTGACTACCGGAACCAAGCAAATCAAAAATGGCTGAACGAAGTGTTTTATCTCGCTTCCTCCACCGTAAATAAAGCGAAATTTTACTCACACACTATTCTAACATATTCTTTTTCGTAAATCGAAAGCCTCAGTTTGGCAGTAGTTGTAAGTTGTGTTGAAAATAACACAAATGGCGGCCATTTATTAAATTTGTGTGGATTTTGCAGAGTGGACTTAGTGCGGGTTTACCGTAAAAAAGTTAGTGAAAATTTCCATAAAAGATTCAATTAAATGTGAAAAGAGATGTGTAAACAAATTAAATGGATTTTAAAAGACAGTCAAACTAGAAAAGGAGTAAAGTGACTACAGATCTTGTTGACATTTTTTTCGCTCTATCTTACGAGTTCTGTGCGGTGTATGGTTGATTTTTGGGTCGAATTGATGCCATTGTACGAGAATTTACTTACTTTTGATAATATTCTCAATTGACCATTGGGAAATTCAGTTTTTTTCGAAATAATCTTATCCTCCGGGACAAGTCAGAAATCCGTGATAGCTCGGTATTTCAAGTAAGTACCGCAAGAATTAATGCCTTATTGGCTAATTAGTCGGTTTTGTCATTAAAATCGTTTGAAATTCATTCGGGAAATGTAACAAATGCGTGCTCCTAGCGATAACCTCAGGCGGAAGTCAACGTACGATTTGCAACCTATTTTCGTGTGAAAATGGCGATTTGCATGTCTCATGGTTGAAAGATGCTGATTCCTCGCAACTATGCTCAATAGGATCAGTAGGAATTCCATAAACATGAGCTAAAAAGTCCCGAAAAGTGACGGCAACTATTGTTGACAGAAGTATTTTCTCAAAAAATCATCGAGCAGGTACTAGGCCACGGCCAAATTCCAATAGAAAGAAGCGGGTCGTGTAGGCGCATCTTTGGGAGAGTCGATTTTGGCAATTGTACTGCGGATAGCCTCCGAAAACGCACAAAAATATGTTATTTGCGCGATTTTTCCATCAATTACATGCTGCCATTTTTATTTTCCTCTTCTTTTCTATGTATCGAGCAATCTTAACTCATTTACCTTAGTATTGAGCTGGGTTTTGCGCAAGTGTTTGTTGTACGCATGTCAGAATTTATTCACACAAGCGGACGACTACGGCGGCCATCTTTTTTCCTACACAAAGAAGGTTAAATGAAGGGAATGGAAGAAGCAGAGGCAGAACTTTTTTAGTAAATATTTAGTGCTAATTTTATTTGAACACGTCCGTGTTTCGTATGTTGGCAGTATTGGATTTTTGCTCTCCGCATTCTGAGGGCATTCGTCAATTTCCACGTTTCACCCTGTCGTTGACGAAACGCAGGAGGGAGGGAAGACACTCGCGGTGTGATTTAATAACTCTGATAACGCCTGTACTGATTTTTTACAGTGCAGAAATTTGATGGCACCAAAAGGAGAATTTATATGAAGTCGCTGCTGCCAACTGAAGCACATGGAATGAACGACGAAAATCGCAACACCATAAGCAAAAGACGAGTATAAATTGAAGAGGAGCACGGAGTCCGGGGTGACATGTCTGATTTTCCTGCACAGGAACAGTAGTCCACAAAGGATTAGCGTGCGGAACTTCTAGGACTGAAATGTTCATGTGCTATCAATTAAACGCCATGATGCCGTGCTGATGCTGCCTCGCTCAAATTACCATTGCACTCCGACTTTCTGGTGATTTCGATGCATTAACTGGCTTTGTTGCTAGTCTGTCTACTACAACTACTACTTCCACTTGGCTACAAGTGTAATGCAATTCTGGCGATTGCGCTTTTTGCCTAGATTTCATCGGACGTTTTCTCCTTTTTCCGCACTGAAATTCTTGATCGAACAAGCCCGCTCGGAAGAATTCCACAGTGGAAAGGTGGCAATTGCAGGTGTCACTCAAAATTGTCATTTCAGCTTCAGCTTGTCTATTTTTATTTGGAGCAACTTTGGCACTGCGACGTCGACTGACATTTGCAAGCGGATAGTGAGCACTACCAGGCCACTAAAGGTTAATGAACTTTGAAAAGTCTAATCGGAAGCTATTTTTTCTAATAAGACATCCATGCAAGAAGCTCTTATAATATGAATGGGTAGAAGCTTCCATTCAACAGGTTCTAGAAGACTGACAAAAAAAATCTGATCGCAACACTGTTTGCAAACAATTCCAATATTTCCAAACATAAATAATAGTAATAAGTATTGTGTGCATAGCAAGTCTGATGCGAATTAGATCACGAATTGAATGTAATATATCTGGTTTTATAGCGGATTCATTTTCTTTAAAATATATTCGCAATACAATGTTGCACCTTCCCAAAATTTGTAGGTGGCGGTTTCTAAATTGGACATTTTTCAGTAAGATAAAAAAAATGCTTTGGTTATATTGGGAACAAACTCCCAAAACAAGTTCTCATAAAGTGTTCTGTAAACAGTTCTTACTTAATTTTTTCTTGTATGAATTTTGTAAGTTTATAAGTGTAAATGTATGTATATTTAAGACTAGCTGGTAATCATTGACATCATTTCACTATGTTCACATTATAAACCGATTTACACCTATCGCTTTTATTTAAACAAAGAATTTTATTTAGTGTGTATACCCAAATATAATATTAGGGCAATGTAGCATTCGAAATTACCAAGGAAAATTGCTTGCTCAATTGCTACAGATAACTGAACCTCTTGTGTCACAATTTCTTAATGGCCAGAAATAGATACAAGAACCCATTTAAGTCTGTTGTTTCATAAAAAGTTGAGTAGTTTAGTAGAAAGGCGCAGTTTTCGCGGAAATTACAAAAGTTGTGGATATTCATTCCTTCATTCAAATTTTTAATGTGCTTAATTTTTTAATCGGCTGAAGGATTAAAACTTTCAAAAGACTATAAGAAAGAACTAAAGGGCAAAGAAAACAGAAAAATTGAACGCTGTTCAAATATTTGTTATCAGAAGATATCACGAATTATTAGCGTTTATCGGAAAATACTTCAAATAAATTAAAAAAAATTTAGAGTCGATGACTTTGCAAGCATGTAAAATGAAGCTCAGAATTTTTAGCTTGCATGGTCAACCTCACAATGGGTAAATATATTTACTGCAATAAGCCCTCCTGTAAAATTATTCAAATATAATGCAGCATAAATATAATTTTGAAAGATTGGATCGAAATTTATCACAATTAACATAGTAATCCGAAATAAAGTCCTGTATGAGTCCTAGAATGTTGGTCAAAAAAATATCTATAAGGCAACAGAAATGTAATGACACCTCTTGCCTTGATATCAAATAAAGAGAATCACCATAACAGTAAAAATCGCGCTTACCAAGGTCACTTCGAGAGGAAATGCTATTGCGGGGCAATAAATAATAGCAAAAATTTGGCGAAAGTTGCTAAACAGCAGAATTAATAAAGCGGGATAAAAAGATGATGAGGCGATACGAAAGAAAATGATAGACAATCTCCAAAGTCGGCAATAACTTTGAAGAAAAAAGGTCCAATCCAAACGAACGAAATATTTACGCAATAGGTCAGCGCACTGAAGAAAACAGAAATGCTCGTAACGTTTTTCTGCGCTTTTTATCTTTCTTTCATAAATACCGACAGGAGTTGATCTTGTTTTGGGTTATTTGAAGGGGAGGAGGTATAAATGTTCCACTGGGAGCGATAGTTTTGTTGCAATTGCAACGCTGTTTCGCCATAAATAGGGCGCAACCTGATGCTTCTTCTATAGTAAAAGGTGTTCGTTTATTGTTCTTTGATCATTTAGTAATTGAGACTGGCCAGTGAATTCGATCATGTCGTGCTGTCCACTCATAAGTCGGTTAATAACTTAACACTGCCCCAGCTGGCGATTGAAAAGGAACAAAAAAGAAGCTCGACTTATTGTTATTGCTTGTGCACACTTATGATTGACCGTACACAAATTATTTCTTATCTTTTTCTTCGCTTACCGTGTTTTCATACGCCTTTAAGTCCAAGCAGAAATGTATTTTTATTCCCCTTGCGTTTTCAGCTCTCGGTGTACATTTTATTGTTTGCTCCTTCTATTCCCTCTCTTTCTGTCGAAAGCAATTATATTCTTTTTTGTTGGGAACTTTCGAACAAAAAAACATTTCCCTTGTAGACTCTAGTTTGCATCTCCATAACAAGTCCCCATTTGATTTGCTGGGATTTAGCTGGCTACTTTGTCGTTCCTCCGGGGGTACGTGATGTGGACGCTACCGAGCTGATAGTAATCCTCGGCTTCGGTACAGGAATGGAGCACTGCGCACTAGCAAAGCTTTTCAGTGGAGCAAACAAAAAATTCCTCACGCCTTTGGGTGGTGTATTACTGCGTTTTATTTTTTTCTTAATGGATTGACAGGTTTTGTACTAGACGGGTATTCAGTTGCATGACTTGGAGCTTCGGTGGGTTTCAATTTCCTCAAGATTTACTTCGAAATACTTATATTTGCTGCTAATAGACAAATTTGTAAAGATATGACATCATGAATGAATTTCTATGCTAATTTTCTATTGACCTGGAAGTAATTTTCATATGCAAGAATTCGAAAATGTATGCGGTGATTATATCGACTAAAGGGCGATGCTAAAAATAGCAATAATATTTTAAATATATGTTTTTTCTTAAAGGTATTCAAAAATATTTGGCGAAATAACATTTTTAATCGACAGTTAAAATACAAAGCAGCATTTTATGCTTTAAGATTGTATTCTGATCAGATTCTGTTATTGTTTGGGAAATCCCTGGCCATTTTTTGGGGGTTTGAAAAAAGTTATTTTTATAGTATACAATGAAAAATTGATATGTATCATGTTTACCCGAAGATCTTTAGCCATTTATTAAATAAATTGAATGTAAAACTACCCATGAACTGATTTTTAAATAAATAACAATAAATGATAGTAATGATTTTTAAATAAATAACAATAAATGATAGTAATAGTAATAGTAAATAGATAATACAGCTAATAAATACAAGTTTGGCTTAAAAACTAGCTAAAATCGAATCTCGTTTTAATAGCAATAGTAGTCTAACGACTCAACTTTTAAGTATTTTTTTAAAGAGATTATACATAATTGTAGGAGTACTTTTAAAAAGAGATTATACATAGTTGTAGGAATAATACTTTAATTATTATTTTTGTCTGCGCTCGAAGATTATAATTGACATGTAAAACGCAATTATAAAATTAAAAACGGTAAATGGAATAAAAAGCGATGACTAGTCATCGAACAACTTAAACTAAACTAGTCGGTGCCATCAAAATTGCGTTATTAACAATTCATGTTTTTTCACGGCATATAGAGTTTACGTAATAATGGAAATGAGATTTTAAAATGATATATAAAAATGCTTTTAACAATGGCGAAAAGAGAGGAAACTTCGTTAAAATTCAGGTGCTTTAGTAAGACACATATCCACGATACCTCTGGGGACAGCAGGAGCCAAAACGAGCTAGTTCTGTTAGTTAATGCATTGCACCAGGGAACAGTTGAAGCTTTGTTTAAATTGACTAAACACACGCCTTAAATCATTTCACAGAATGGGTGTATTGGGAACAATTTATAAATTCCTCTACTGGGGGATAGCCATAACATAAACGTAATAGGCAAGTGAGTACAACAGGGATGTCTTCACTCTGATATTATACAGCATTTAAGCACTTATTTTGCTTTGGAAAAGAAAATTTTCAACATGGTATAAATCACTAAAGATCTTGAAGACAATATTAGAGTAACATTGTAAGTAATATGCTAGCTCCATTATTATTATTTTTTCTTGACAACTAACGAAATGTCGTAGGGTTTCTTACCATGAACAAAGATAAGAGGAAGGGGATACTTCTAATGCGGTGACGGCAATTTGATCGTGATGTTCCAACTAAAACAACCCTTTCTCGAGAATTTGATTCATAAAGTAACAGAAAACATGGGGAACATTGCCTTTTAATATAAAAATTTTTTCTTCCTGGGTCTTCGTGACCTCTTAAAGATTTTATAATAAGAACCACTTGTTTTTAATTTGAAGATAATGACCTGCTAAATATCACATATAAAAAGCAATTATATGCGATATGTAGAAAATGTAATGTTTAGGCAGGATTAATTATTATTATTATTTTTTAAATCCTTTTCTTCTTTAATGCTTATCTTCTTAAGTTACATTAACAGTCTATAATATAATATCAGTAGCTTCCAATTTACCGAAAAAATAGAACTCAATTTTGTTACATTTCCCATACATTGCATTATATTTAGTTTTTTCAAGTAATTTTAATTTTATATATGCGTATTTGTATGATTTTCAGTAAAAGGTTCAAAGCGAGATCTTAGGTCGTCTTACACGGAATACGCTTGCTTTTGCATCAGTTGTAAATGCTTGGAAACATTCTCCAAATGTCTCAATTCTTTTCGGATAACGACGAAATTACATAGACTTCAATTTAATTGAGATTAGAAGGCAGAAGTTAAAAGGAATACAAAAAAGAACTAGAATTCAATGACGTAGCGCACTGCTTTTGAAATGCCTCTGCAATCATCTGGCATAATTGTTGTTGATAAAACGCCCATAGCCACAACAGGATCATCTTCAACAGGAGGAGCGACAACTAACTCTTCGTGCAGACCAAATCCCCCACAAGGTTTGGGTGGAGGAGGGACAACAGTGATCGGATTACATCCCCAGTTCAATAAACAGCAGCAACAACAGCAACAACAACAGCAACAACAGCAACATCATCAGCAACAGCAGCAACAATTTCATGAATGGAACGAAAATGATGCATCAGTTTCATCCTTGTCACAAACTGTATCAGCAACAGGTAATAGCAACAGCCATCTGATGCGTCGCCAACAACGCACAATCCCATCATCATCAAGCACAGCATCATCCTCGTCATCCCAAAATACAAAATCTTTAACCCTTGCCAATCATAATTTTAATCAAATGAGTCAAATAAATCAGCAGCCGCAGTCACATCACCATCAACAGCATCATCATGCGGTCCTGCAGGCGACTCCTACAAATCACCCGAACCAAGTAATAGTGAGCGAAGAATTCATTGAACATACGAGTTTTGGGAACGCAACAAACGTATCCGGTGCAACAACAGCAAATGTTATTAATCTGGCTGCAAATGATCTGATAAATCAGGCGCAAATAATAAAACTGGTCAGCGACGGGAACGGAGGGAATGTGCTTATTGATTCACTTGGAAATGTGACCAATGGTAGCTCCCATCATCATGGCAATTCAAAATTATTGGTGGGAAACCTAACCGTCCTATCAAAACAATCTCCTTCGGTGTCGGGTCAACCACAACAAACAATTAATTTTGTAAACGCGAAAAATTTGCCATATCTTACAACAAAAAGTCAAACACAAACTACTGCTGTGCAGAAGATTGTCAACATACCTTTAAAACCAACAGCTACAAATAACATAGTCAAACAAACGACACCGACCCAGATACATCACCATCATATAACCAACAATTCAAACTTATCGAGCAATGGTACGTCAGTTATGCAAAAGGTTACAATGCCTCGAAATGTTCAGGTCCTTACTCGAGTGCAGACATTGCCCCCATCGTCACCGCAACATCAACCACCGCAGCGGCAACAAATTCAACAGCAGACTAACGTTTTGATCAATCAAATGATTATGCAGGAAAAGGATACTCACAATATAGTTAATACCCCTACTAAAATCAATGCAAACGCCGGGCTCAAGAAGCAAACTATCACTCAGTCCATGAAAGCCGCTCAGCAGCAACAAAAGTTGAATGCTCAATGTACAACGCCAACGACGAATCAGTCAGCAAAAGGATTTGTGGCACAACAACAGCAACAGCTTCACCAACAACATCAGTTCCAAACTATAAGTGGAGCAGGTCAAACACCAACGGTGAAGCAAGTGAAATCGCAAAAGGTTGTCAGGCAGTTCACTAATAACAATAATAGCACGGCTGTTACGCTTACTATGCAGCACCAACCCAGGCAGACTATTAATTCTGCGGGCACATATACCATCAACAGTACTAAGTTGAATAATATTCCGATTCAACAGCAAAACTCGAATACAACAAAAATTATCAGTGGAAGCAATGCGAAAAGTACTGTTGGTTTGAATGCCAATACCAAATATGTGATGCAAAATCACATCGTCCTACCTGCAGGTGCAACGAATTCACCGTCCGGAAATCAAAGTTTAAACAACAAAATGGGAAGTAGCAATAATGGTATCACCAGTAACATAGTTGTTCAACAACAGATTATTAATACGATTAATAACCCAGTGTGCGGGGGTATAAATGCTGGAAATAGTGCAGCGAGTGGGACAATTAAATTTGTAAATGCTCATGGAGCTGTTGTTCATTCACAACAACATCAACAATCATCGACAAGTCACCAAGCTATTCAGCAACATAATCAAAAGATGAGGAACAACAATACACACCCTCATCACACTCAGCAAAATGCGATCCACATTGCCTCACAACAACATCATCCACATCAGCAGCAGCAACCGCAACAACAGCATCATATTCAACAATCTGGGAATTCGACGCAGTTTATTGATGCTTCCAAAGTGGACAATTTGTATCTTTCAAGTTTTGTGAACAACAACAATAACACCAGTGCTCCCGGTATTGGAATTGGAAATTCACAAAGCACTGCTGGTGGCGATGATATAGTAATTGTGAACGGCACACAAATGACCGATGAGTTTTCTGCAAGAATCCTGCAAAGTATGTCTCAAAAGTCGGTATTCAACAATAATCAGAGACAACAGCAGCATCATCATCAACAGCAACAACAATCGCATCATTCACAGTCAGTTCAACAGCATAAGATAATTGCGCCCCCGCCACCACCTACTGCTTCCCCCCAGCAGCAGACAAACATTATTTTGCCTTCAATGGCTAGAGAATATCCGATTTATAACCCGATGAATCCGGTTCATATTCAACACCATAGACAGGCTACCAGTAACACCATCACTCGATCGCAAAGTCTGGACAGGAAACACTATAATGATTCTCAAACAACAAGTCTGTCGAAGAGATCTACATCAACAGAGATGTTTCGGGTTAAGTGAGTATATTAAAAAATATATTTTGTTTTCATAAGATTTTCCTTATCAGTTAGGAAAATGGATGGGCTAGCTAAAACGTGGTGATTTTGAGAAACGTTAATAATTGCAATTAAAATATTGTACAAGTATATACAGCTACAGTCAGTTTCTCAAGATCAGTGCATATTTAGTTTCTCAACTTCCCATTGTAGATTAAAGCTAGAAATTATATTTATGAATTTCTTAATTTGATAATATTTTTATCTTTTTCTTTTTTTCAACTTCTCTCTTTTTGAATTTGCCCATGAATACGTACCAAATGCCGCCACCAAAAATGCTTGCACCAAAAACCCAACTTCCTGCATTAAAACATATAATAAAAAAAAATTGAAAAATATTTACAAAACTAACACAAAATTGGAATCATTCAAATTCCTTTTACTTCACCCTATTTTGCTTACACATTGTTTATATTCCCCATCCTGATTTTCATTTGTTGTAAATGAAATTCGGCATGTGTCGTACAGTTTAAGTGATAGCCAATTGACTGATTCAACAACAGCACCATCGATTACATTTATTGACAATATCCCATTACCTACTCCACTTGCAAGGGGCGACAATGCACCGGCTGCCCAACAAGCCGAACATGAAGACGATATCATTGGTGAAGAGGTTCCACCAGTACCAGTGAACGATGTCAGGTTGCAGGCGCTACATGCTGTCCTGCAGGATCATACGTATTGCGCCCCCATGCCGACCCGACTTCACATGGAATTGCAGGGTAGTAGCTCCTCTGCTGGTAATATCAGTGGCATAAGTGGGGCTGCGGCTGTTGCAAGCGGTGCTTATTCAACTGGTGGTTGTATTATGGGGCAAAATACAGGAAGTTCTAGCAGCTCAATAGGTGGACTATCGCAGATTTCAACTTCAGTTAGTGGGAGTACCATTACATCTTGTGCGTCAATTTCATCTGCTATTGGATTAAATTTTGGACAACATGGTAAGTTATATTTCTATTTCTATAGAAATAGTTACATGGAAAATATCTATGAAGAATTACAGAAAATTTTTCATAATAATAAAACATATTTCTCATGGAATGCCTTTAGTAGACCATTCTTAGTTTGGTTCGGTGTAGGTAAAAAGTACTATATGGTATTATACTTCCTTAGGACTATGAACCATATAAAGCACAATGAAAAAAACATATTATTTTGAAATTTCCAAGTAATATTTTCGAGTCATGACAAAGTAATAATAAATATTGCAGACTTATTTTTGGCTGATGTTAAAATTTTGTACCAAGATCCTAAGGGAAAAAAAACAGTAGCAATGGACAAACTTCGTGTTATAAGCTTAAGGTTATGAAGAATTGCATTATTGTCGAATTTGTGTTTTAAGTGCTTATGAAATTTTGTGATAACTACGAAATCATATAACATGTGTATTACTTCTGTAGGGCTTATACTATACTGACCGTAGCAAGGAAGCATGGGTTACCTTTCAAAATCCGAAATAAAAAAATGTCTTTTGATTATTTTTAAGGTATTTTAAATGCTATTGTTATTTGTTATTTCTATTAGGATGAATAGTATTATGAATAAATAATTAAGTTATGACCCCAAGTTTCTATACAAAGTCGCACATATTTCTTTCAATAAGAAACTACAAAAAGTAGGCAGTGATAATACAGCAGTAAATCAAGGTAGTAAATTACTTTAAAAATTTTGTCAGCAACAAAATTATTGACATTTGCGATTCAGACAGGCAGACTTGTAGAACAATTATTATCTTTTAAAAGACTACCGACGGAAAATGATGCTGAAAAATAATTATTTTAAAGTTCAAAGGCACCAGCAGCACGACGATGACGCCAATTCTGTAATCAGTAACGAATCTCGCACAGGTCATGGACTTGACAATGATTTAGGAGAAGAAACAGAAACTGCCCCCGAAGCCGAGGCGGAAGACGATTCTGTAACTCGTTGCATCTGTGATTTAACTCATGATGACGGATATATGATTTGTTGCGATAAATGCTCGTAAGTAATATTATTTTGCTATTTTAATTTAGGTATGGGTTTAGCAGGCAAAGAAATACTAAACATGGAATTATTTTAAATTAGTGCGTGGCAACATGTCGACTGTATGGGAATCGACCGTCAAAATATTCCTGACGAATATCTATGTGAAATTTGCCAGCCGAGGCAAGTGGACAGGGTGCGTGCAAGAAACTTGCAGTTGATGAAGCGCAAAGAGCAAAGTCAGTTGCTTATGAATGCCCAACTAAATGCTGTAAATGCAGCGGGGGTGCTGATGACAACGGATGCGAATGGTCAATTAATTCCAATAAGCCAGCAGCAAGACCGTATCCAACCGCTTTCAATTAATACGAACAGCGGTCATCCTACTTCTGTGTCAGGCAAGAAAAGTAAAGTCCTTGCTGGGAAGAAGAAAGATTTGCTCAAGAAAAATAAAAAAGAGAGGACGAACAGTAAAAGAAGGGAGAGTAAAAGAACAACAAAGAGGAAAACAAAGACTCTAAGTAACAGCGATGCAAATCAGAATGATCGGTACGCATCAAATTTACGACAGTGGATTGAAAACTATGAAGTAGCTATGACAAACCATTATTCCCCTGAATTGCGAGCACGACTTCATGCGATTAGCAAGCAGCAGAATCTGTTACAGCAAATCACCGCTACAGAGAACAAAATTTTAAAGAATTGCGGAAGTCTCGAGAGTAGGTGCACTACCGTGCCACATGCGGGCGGTAAAATCCTAATAAGCAATCTTGACATCCAGCCAAATAGCCCGATCGTAGAGCTGCGAGGTAAATATATGTTAACCACACAGTACAAAAACCAGAACCCATCAGTGAATATGAATGCACCACCCACCAATTGTTTACAGCAATCGATGAAAAATCAGAAGATTCCTGGGCCTTTTATATTCTTTTACCAGTTATCTTTGGATGGAGGTGTAGGGCCAGAAATATGTGTCGACACACGAACGTATGGTAATGAAGCACGGTTTGTTCGTCGTAGCTGTCGTCCCAATGCCGAAATCCAACATTCCTTTGAGAAGGGCACAATTCACTTGTATCTTGTTTCTTTGACAAACATAATGGCAAGTACGGAGATAACCATCAGGCATGAGCCCCACGACCTTCAAGCTCTTGAAAATAAAACGCTCAGTTTTCCGATTGCCCCCACTTCAACAATGTGCGCTTGTGGATTAACTAAAGACTGTGCGTTTGGCGGTCCGAATTTGGGCAGTAAAGTTAACCGAAAAACGATCATGAACGGATGCTTGAGCGAGGCAAAGACGTGTAGTGGTAAAAAGAATTCACAAAATGTAGGCCGTGGGCGGTCAACTTCTTCTAGCGGTGAAAGTAATGCTGGACTTTTGAGCCCTAATACTAATTTTACACCAAATTTGTATAGTTCGGTATCAAGTCTTATGCATGATTCGGGCGTATATACATCTTCATCTTCGCCTTCTGTGTCGATACCATCGCCAACGCATACACAAGCCATAAATTCGCCCCCACAACAGCAGCAATCAATACAGCAGCAACAACAATCAGTACAACAATCACAGTCAGTGACACAACAACAGTTACTGATGCAACAACAGTCGCAACAACAACTGCAGCAGCAGCAGCAGCAACAATTGCAGCAGCAGCAACAACAACTGCAGCAACAACACCAGCAACAACAGCAACAACAGCAACAACAACAACAACAACAACAACAACAACAACAACAACAACAACAAAAACAGCAACATCAGCAACAGCAGCAACAAAAACAGCAGCAACAACAACAACTGCAGCAACAACAACAACATCAACAACAACAACAGCATCAACAACTGCAGCAACAACAACATCAACAACAACAACAGCAGCAACAACAACAACTGCAGCAGCAACAACAACAACAACCTACGCTGCAATCCCCTCAACAACAACAGATGCAACAGCACGGGCAACACATATCGCTTCTTCAGACCCAGGAGCCTGTAAATTCAACAGCCCCTATATCTAGCACACAATTGAATGTTCCGAGCAATACGAGTTCCACAAACAAGTCCCCACAAAAAATGGCCGCAGCCAACAGGAAGACTCCAGCAAAACAAGCCAGGCATAGTGTCTCCGAAGATGGGAATAGTACTATAGCAGCTTTAAACCAGGAGGAGAAACGGGAAAGCAGGAAATTGACTAGGGAGGAAAGAAAAATGGAAGCAATTGTGAGGGCTTTTGAAAAAATGGAGAAGAATCAACAGCGAAAGCAGGAACTTAAGCAAGCTAGGTCGTCTTCATCTGGTTCTAATACTACCAAAAGACGCAACAGTAGTTCCCCATCGCCTAAGCGTGTAAAAACTCAATCTATAAGTGAAAGTGGAGGTGATGGAAATAATGTTCCGCCCACAACAAATGCAACGCAACGCAAGAATTCTGTCTCGTCCTCAAGTCGCAAAAAGAAAAGGAAAGGAAGCAAATCGTGTGTAGGACAGAACAGTAATCAAAGGAAACGACGAAGGAGCCGAATGAACAGCAATGACTCAGATGTGATAACGTCTGAAGAGTCAACATCTTTACTATCACCACCAATTCCACCCAATGCTCCCAGCAGTATACCAACTAATGGACCCCTACAGGCGGAGATCACGGAAAATCAAATGACTTTGATGACAGACCTTATTCAGAGTCAAATGGAACAGCAACCAGTTGAAGTTAGCGTTAATCAGACCGCGGCAGGACTCTTATTGGCCTTGTCTAGTAATGAAGAAGCTTCCGTGTCTGACGAAATGGCCCCTGACAACTCAATGGAAACCGAACTTCTAAAATCGCCAGTACGGAGTCAACAACAGAACAATGAGCAAGTTTTACCACAAACCCCACAGACTCCTCCAATTGTAAGCTCTGCTTGCCTTCTGATTGAAGCAGCTGTTGGTCCCTTAGAAAACCTAGAAAATTTGAATTGCGGTGATTTTAAGCTTCCTGTAAAGACGAAGACAAAAAAGTCGATTATGAACGATTGGTTAAATCAGTCAAATGATTTACAACAAGAAATTCATCATCAGCAACACGTTGAAGAGGAAGTCCAGATGGAAACACAGGTTCAACAACCTGTTACTGTTCCTCCTCCTACAATGTCACCAGGGTACCAACAAAAAGGTTTGGACACTCTGGTTCAAGCTGCAGCTTCAATTTGCGACTACCGGCGATCTTCGTCCAGTCCAGCGTCCTTCATGGTTACACCGTCCCATGATGAGCCACAGAATCTCAGTATTGCGGCGAAGAAAGTTGAAGAGTTTATCCATCAAACGGATACGAATTTCAATTTTTCTGAAGAGACTCTTGCTAAGGCGGAGTCACCATCCGAACAGATTGTAAGTACTCTTAGTTTACCACTTCATTCATCTCTAAACACTTCCGGGAGTTCTTCGGTAAAAAAACGTTGGTTACGGCAAGCAATTTCTGAAGAAACTGATGAAATTGCCGCGGCTGCTCTTTTAGCATCTTCACCTACTCAGGCTAGTGGGCAAATGCCGAATGGATTCACAACTCCTCTGAAGAAAAGGAGAGTTATTCGGCAGTGCAATGAGGAAGAAATAGGATCAATCAACACAGAAGACTTGAGTTTGTCGAAGAGTGGCAGCGAAAGTAGTCTGAGTAATGAAGAACCGACTCTACAGCCGATTAAAGTGGAACCCGTAGTTGATGGCAAGTTAGAAAAGCAGGAAGCTATTAAAGAAGAAGAGATAAAGCAAGAAATTGGCGAAGTTGAAGATGATGTTGACATTATAACATCACCTCCGCCAGGTGAGAAAATTGTTGCTGATGATAATTTGGTGAAAATTGAACCGGAAGATATGAGTAAGGAAATTAAAGTTGATGTGGAAAAAGAAGAGTCATGTTCGAGTGAATTGATTAAAAAGGTGGAGCTTGTAACAGTAAACAGCGTAAAGAAAGAAGAGGAGCCTAATGACGTTGTCAAGATCAAAGTTAAAGAAGTGGAGCCAGAAGAAGTAAAGCAAGAGAAAGAAACACAAAAGAATGAAAAAATACCTAGTAGCGCACTTCAAACTTCTTCAGTTCCTGTTGAAACAGAAAGACCTCTAAAAGCAGAACCGGAAAATTTTGAAAGTGTTTCAGATGAAATTGCAGATATACAGAAGCGTTTGCACTCTTTTCACAAGGAAAATATAGAATTTCTTCAATCGAGAAATAGAAAGTCGAAAATTGCGCGTTCTTTAAAACTAGCTCTTACTAAATCTGAACCAAATGTAGACATTGTGAAACCAGCAAAGTCCGAAAAATCATCCCAAAAATCTTCAGAATCAAGATCGGACTCTTTAAAGTTCAAAAAGGCGGATTCGATGCGTCACAAAAGCTCCAAAAAGAGGCACCTTAATTTTGATATTGTCAACCAAAAAGAGGAAAAGGACCGTAAGGGTAAAAGTGAGGGTCGTAAAAGAAATCAAGAAAGTGTCCCACAATCTGGAAAACAAGACGAACATAAAAGTGTTGATGATATAACTAAAGATTCTAAAACTAAAAGCGATGCAAGAAATAAAGCCGAATTTAAGCCAAACAAAGAAGAGCCACCTAAAATAGATGACAAACAGCTTCAAGCAGCTTTAACCATTCCAAATTTTAATCATAACGTAATTCCCCAAAATAGTGTCCCAAGTCCGTTATCCAGTTATGTTTTAACCGCTCCTTCAATACCCAATCAATCATACGACATATCTACTCTTCTTTTGGCACCGCCACCACCCCCGCCACCGACACCACCACCCACAACTGTACAGAGCATTCTCCCAGCAAGTAGCCATCTTAACAGTTTAAATACTACGGCAGTAGGAACACCTTCGCCACAGCCTCCGCCATTACACTTGCCTTACTATAATACAATCTATGGCAAGCTAATAGATAAAGGGTTAAATTCCTCTGTGAGTGGCCTCGCATCAGCATCTTGTTTGACATCCTCGAACCTCCTATTGTCAGAATATTTGGATACCAAAGCAAAAAGTTATAGCACTCTTGGCGGATACGTTTCCCATTCGGCTCTATTTGGTCTCAACAGTTCTAAAGCGAGCATCAGCGGAAATCTATCAAGTTCAAATTCTAGTACCACCACTTCTTCGACCACTTTAGACTCAACAAATGCATCATCGAAGCCGTGCTCAAAAATAGTGACCAAAACAGCTAGTGCAGATCCTAGGCTAAATCCAATTCTCACGGCACCAGAACCACCACCAGCCCCAAAGAGAAAGGTAAATTGTTTTTACATGCTTTTAAATATTATAAATGTTTAACAGAGATTTTTTAAAGTTGTCCATTAATGAATACCGTAAGCGTAAACAGCAGTCAACAGATGGAGGGAATGGTACATCTTCAAATCCATCAGAAGGAGACTCAAAATCATCTGGAAGCTTAGAGAATAAAATAAGTCCTTCACCATCCTTCGAAAATGGGGAGATTGGTGGTGCAAAAGTTAACATCGATAGTGATACTGAAAAAGCCGTTGTAGACACAGCAAAAGGTATGATTTTGTATACTATTTATGTCAGCATAAGAAATTTGTAGAAACGATCGTATTTATCCACTTTTGTTTTTGTTTGAAACCGTGAGCTTTTTATCCTTTTTGATTTTTCCGCAATTTTCGCTTTTATTTTAATCAAAATCCTTTTAATTTACTCCTCATTTTCTTCGCCCAGTTCAATTCAGTCCTGCCCCAACATTGCTTGAACAGCAGCAGGAAATTTTATGCGAGCGACTTAAATCCCTGAAAAGTAAATCTTCATCTGCAGTTATGTCGTCTCTAGGTGTAACATCATTATCTGGCTCTCTGTCGTCACCTGTATCCTCCTCATCCGCATCCAATATAAATTCATCATCAAGTAGTCTGAATTGCTTAAACAATGTGAAAATTTTAAAAGGTAAGTTTCATGTCAACTTTTTTCTTTTTAATTCTTTTAAAAAGGTCATTCACGCGCGCGGTTTAAGTTTCTTTAGGATGTAATATTTTTTTTAATAGGCAAAATATTACATGCAACAGGAAATAGAGATCTTTTAATAATTACTTTTTTTTATTTTACATTTACAGATAGTTTTGAAGTATCAAAGCGTCTTTCATTAAGCACAAGTAGTCTTGAGTCGATATCATCATCTCCTTCACCAATATCATCGAAAGAATCCACCCCGGAACGAGCAACGACTCCAGTACCTACATCTTCTCCGGGACCTCGCCTTAATGACGAAACATCCAAACTAAACAGTGATGACTTGCGGCCGATGGAATCGATTGCATCCTCAACATTAGGAATAGCATCAAATACGTCTTCGACAAAAAATTGTCGAGAATCCGCAAGCCCAAATAACGAGAAACAGGAAAAGCAACAACATTAAAACGATATCAAGGTATCACGATATAAAGATAAAACTACTTCTAGATTTTGAATACAGAACTAAAAGACGTAAAAAATAGTAAAACAATTTTTCCAGAAGTAGTTATATAGACTGATATTTGATTGTGAGCAGATTGATTCTGCTTGAAACATGTGTTATAATCCGTTTCAGTTTATTTGGTTTTGTAAGTAATATTCTTCTGAAATGATACTGGCAAGTTTTCATTGTTAATTTTAAGTATGTCGTAAGATTTAGAGAGCAACAAAGAATTTGATAAACAGCAACGGTTTCAGTTATTTAGAATTCAAAGTTTGTTGTCGTTTAAATATTCTACTTCACTATTCATATTCGTGCTAAAATTGAAAAAAAGGAAAGGGAATGGTGAGCGTATACAGAATCAAATTAATTAATAATTTAATAAGTCACGAATTCGTTTAAAAAATCTTTGCTAGAAACAAAACCAATAAATAATCTAATCTAATTGGATGAATTCGAATTCTAGTATACTGCAGTTAATAACGCTCTTTGATATTTCAGAAGGGTATCCATTTATCTAAGTGTCATTTTTATCGAATCCAGTGATGTGTTCGGTTATGTTTTCGCGTTAGGAGTTAATTTTAGTTCACAGACCACAAAACCGAATACGCTTGATATCTACGCAATGAGGTAAAAACACAAGGACCGACAAAGGGCTGCTTCTGATGGACAGCTTGCACTTTTTGAAAATATATTTATTTTATTTAGTGTAATTTAACATTTTCATCCTTAAATGTCCTTAATGGTATTGTGCCACTATCTTGTTATCCCAGTAATACTATTGCTTTATTGTTAAATTTATTGCCCTCGAAAAATACCCGATCACGATTGAGCCATCGATACTCTTCGAAGATTTTTTTTCTAGCTTAGCAACGATAAAATGCGCAAAAATAGTTTATGATTTGAAATTTATTTAAAAATTGAAGTTTTAGTATGTATTATTTTAAACTAATGGTATCTACGTATGTATTTGATTTTCTTTCACTAATAATTAGGGCTAAAGAATTTCGAAATCTCGCAAGTAAGCCAGTTCATAATACCATAAGGGCTCCTAACCTTTGTCTTTGATCAAGTAGACGCGTGTAGTATGTAAAACACTTCACTATTAATTCTTATTAGAACTGAACACTCTAACAATTAAATTATTTCTTATTCGATTTTATTATGAGTTATAACTATTTATAAAGATCATTACCACTACTACTAACTGCTTTTAAATATTATTCTGTTTTTATGGAAAGAAGTATAATTTTTACTTATTTATTTTTTGTAAATAACAATTATTTATTTCTTTTATATAAGACAGTGAGAAGATTTTTACTATTTACATTGATCATTCGATCATTCTAATATTTTCTTCGATTAGAAGTAACGATCATAAACAATTATTGTCGATCAGGAGGAATAAGGATTGTTCTAATTATAATTTTTTTTTTATCTATTTTTGTACTGGACACTATGTCTAGATACAAGAAAGACCTACTTCATACAAGGCACCAAACAGGGAAATGTAACACGTTGAGTGCCGCGTAACATCTATAACTAATAACGTCGTACTAGATTTCAAGGCTTGACATTCATCGTGTTAACGAATCATATGTGCGAGGTGGAATAAAAGTACCTATTTGCGTAGGTTAACCCTTAAAGGTTATAATAATTGAAAAACGGAAAAGCTAAACTTAAAGACAAAATTATGAAATATATGCTTATTTCGTTTGACACTTATACAACCTTTAAGGATTAGAGACTAAAATGAACCCCGTTGAAAAACCCTTATCTCATAAACTACGCAACTTTTCAAAACTAAAATAGATTCAAAATATTGTTTTTTTATAATGAAGTATTGAGAGTAAAATATACACTAAAGCAAAAATCAGATTTCTTTCTGATGTTAAAATAATGGTGTTTAAATAGACGTAGGTGATTTGATAAGAGTTTATAAAGTATGAATTCAATTTAGCCTTGCATGGACCAGGTCTTATCTTTTCTTCCTTTTTAAAGATATAAAATATAAAGAACTACTTTGAACTATAAGCGAGCACTTTTTCATTACATTCAAAATAAATGGAGGTGAAGTAAATTTAATTGCCCTATTTTTAGTGGATTACACTTAATCCATATGATCGTCGGTTATTGGTTGCAAATGCCACTCTCGACTGTGATGTGCATAATTAACTGCGCTATTTACGTTTCTCTATCAGTATAATACAAGAATAGTGAAAAATTGAATGCAATAAAACAATGCGTTAAAGATTAAACAAAAAATGTCGGGATAAGTAAATGATTGATTACTACTTTAATCGCTCACAATTTCCTTTTTGTATATTGTTTTGCATAAATTTAATCAGAAAATTAAAGTCGCACCTGTTTTTTCGCAAAATATTTTAAAGATATATATTATTTTTTTAAATTAAAAAGAATATTTACTTAATAGACATTATACAGCCAGTATTCCATTTCATTGAGTTGTAATTAAATAAAAACGTAAGTAATAATTTTAGAAAGAGTCCTTTGGGAAAATTCGGACGTTTTAAAAATAACTATTATGAAAATGCATCACAGCCGGTTTTCCTTACACTGTGCTTTTTAAGTAATTTCGGACTAAAGTACCAGCATTGATGACTGTTTACTTAGTCTGGAGAATGAGAAAATCGTCTTATTTCATCTTCCATTTTTAATTTTTATACGAGGCATGTGGATAGGAAATATGGAGATGAATTCGGAGGAGAAAAGTGTGAAAAATACGTTGTCTTTGAGAATTGAACCTTAAATCTTTATTAAATTTCGATTTCTGTGTTCGACACTCACAAGTTATTTTCAACTAATCTTTAGATGAGTAGAAACAACGCAAGGGCCAATAAAAATACCTTAGAACAAGTGATTAAAACTAATATGCCAAAACGAACGAAAGGTGAAGAAATAAATGCCAGTTTTGTTACTTTACATTCAGTTTGGAAATAAATGTGATATATTTTAAATTTTTTATGCGTAATAAAAATAAAATTAATTAAAAAGTAGTGGGTGAATGTTGAATAGAGGAACACTGAATAAAATTACTTTATTTCAAATTCGTATTTGTATTTTGATTGGTCAAAAAAAGTGCAACAAACAGATGTAAAGAATTGTTGGTATTTTACCTATTAATTTAATTATTTATAATTTTTTATATTATCTTTTCAAACGCAAAAAAGGATATACACATTTTTAAGCCTTTACAATAAAACTTAAAAAAAACCTATCGGTGATCACACTACTGCGATATAATAATTGTGGATATAATTAAATTATTGTATCGTAACAGGACGAACGGGTTGTTTTTGTATGTCCATGCTTTAAGTGTCGGATTATCTCGCATTTTTTGTATGACTTGTGTAACTGTGTAAACAGGAACTTTTATCTTCTTTAAAAATTTTTTTCAAGTCGTAAAGTGCGTCCTAAATCTGTGAGACCGATTGCAGAAAAAGTAACTACTTCGGCTTAAAGCCGGTCAAATAGTTGTAAAAAGTGGCAAGGAAATTGAAACGAAGACGAATTGGATGACAAAAAATTTTGTTTATCCACACTTGGACAAACACAAATTGCAAATGATATCTTGATATCCTATTTATTTGAATAAAAAAATAATGTAAATAATGTAAAATAGTACAAAACGAGTGGAAAGAATGATGGAAAATAGTATGTCAACAAAACATTGAAACAGGATGCAAAACGTAAACAAACATATGTAATAAACTTGATAAAAGAAACATAATTATATATGTATATTAAGTAATTTAATAATTTTTGTAAAATTAATGTTAAACTAGGGAGGATGAAAAAAATAAGTTTTAAATTCTTGAAGGATATGATTTCATGTATAAAAAGGGGAAAATGCAGAAATATTTATAAAATTATCGTTTTGTTTATATTTATATACGCCTAAAGCCTAGTGTAGAGTAAATTTAATTTATAAATTAACAAATAAGAGACACTAAAAACTGTTTAATTTAACAAAGCAACAAAACTTTCAACAGAATATCTACGTGTTTCTATGGAATCTTTTTATCGCAAATTAGTTCTAATGTTTCCTTTAACTTTTAAGTAAGTGTTAATAGTTTCCTTTGTTAAATATAAACATTAAAAACGAAAAAAACAAACAAACAAACAACTTAATATTTAAAAGAAATGTTAAATCTTTGCAAGATATATTTTTTTCTTTTATATGTACGATTACTTTCTAGCATAAGCTGTAAATATATGAAATCCTATCGGAAAAGGTTCTCTGTTTTCTAAAGCAGTGACATGTTGTATCGATTCCAGTGAGTAAAATGTAAAACAGAGTGAATTTATTCTTAAACTTCAGATACAATTATACATAAATGATTTAAAAAAAAAAAACAAAAAAAAAAGAAGGAGGAAGAGTTATTGATTGAGTGGTCAAATATTTGTATAATATTTTAAAGGAGGTATAATTTTTTTTTTATTAACAAATGATATACAGCAGTTAATTCATTCATTTTAATTAAACGAAGTGAAGTTTTCAAATAAATTATAGAATTGTGTAAAATTTATGTTTTCTGAGTTTTTATTTTTTATTTAAGAAGTACCTTTTTTGTTGAGTATTTTGTTGGATTCCTAAAAGAAATATGTTTATGTAGATAATTCAATTCAGGCAAACTCGATATAATCAGTACAGATGCGGTAAATATTGTTTTTCGCATTGAAACACTACCATATTTCTAATAAATCGGACATTGATGCCATTGAAGCTTTAAAAACAAGTAATCAAGGAATTTGATCAATCAGTCTATCGCATACCTACAAAAAATTGTTTTTCAATTTCGATTTAATTAAGAAAAGATGTGGGAGATTTGGGAATACTTTTTTTGTTAAGGATTTTTTTTGATGTAATAAGTACGTGAGAAAATCTTTAAAATGAAGGTTGGCAATTGGTCGTTGCCGTATGCAGGACTCTTCATTTCAACTTCGAGGAATCGAGTCTGTGGTTTTGGGATTGGTAATCCTAAATTCCCACATTTTAATTAAAGCTCATTTTATTCGTTATTAAATTCTCTCCATCTTGGATGGAAACTAATCAAGAATAATATTTGAGAATTTTGTTACCTAAAAAGGGTTTAAATAAAAGCCGAAGTAATTTTTCTTAGCTTGTTTTTCTAGTTCAGTCAATTTGTTTATTTATTTGGTTATGGAAATATTTCTGGTTTGGTTTACGCTTTCGTTTCGCAATACTAAAAAGAAACGCGTTCCCGATTTTGCATGGATGTTTCATTGAAAAAATAGAAGATTCGGTTTTGATTAATAGATAATGTGGTGAATTATATTTTATTACACATTTTAAAATTTATCTGACACGTTGTAAGCGTTAAAAATTACCTTTCATATGAGGAGGTAAGCTAAATTATGTGATTGAAAATAAGTCGTATTTACGATGCGTTTTAAACATTTTTATTTATTTAAACAAATGATTAAAGTTTGAAGTTAGAAGATTCAGGATATGCTTAAAATTGTCCATTTAAAAACAAATTATTTTTTCATATCTTGACTGGGATATTTTGTAGCCACTTGTCTATAGGAAAAAGCCGAAAACATAGTGTTTTATGTGGTACACCGTACTTATTATTTAAAATTTTTTTGTTATGAAAAGTTTCAAACCCTATTTTATAGGTCACGAAGCGAATATTATTTTAGTAATCAAATGGAGAACAAAGTTTCGTACTGATTTCCTAAATCAAATGTTAAAAGAAAATACAATCCGGAAATCGACGTGTTAATTCCTAATAAGCACGATAAACTCTTTTAAAATTATTTTTTCAGTATAAAAGATGAAAGTAAAAAGTTTAAATAGTCAGTGTTAAGTAGATTCACTTTAACTCTTGTACTGATAGTGAGTATCGCCCAATCGGTTCTTATCAAAACAACACATTCACATTATTTATTATTATTTTGTTCTTCGATATCAGTTTACTGAAATTCTTTTTATATGAGGTACTTACTTACTTTTGCCATTGTTATTCAATGGCAGTTGACTGGATTATTATGGTTGTGAAATAGTATTTATTTCTGTAATTTGGCCTAAAGTACTATTTCTTCCTGCAAACCTCAAACTCATTCGCGGTCTGTACAAGTGTTCTATGTTTCAAGGGATGAATTACTAAAGCGAAGCTATCAACGCTTTAATGGTTGCAGAGAAATACAAAATTTTGTGTTATTCATTTGAATTTGATTGTTCATGATATTAAGTTCGAAATGCAGTAGCACTTTAGACGAAAACACATTTTAGTATGAAATTTCAACTAGTTGCTACCACTGATGTTACTCAATATCAAACCCCTTAATTGGATGATTAATCGGAAAAATTTAAATTTGGATGATAATTTTTTAAAGGCAAACAAATGCCATAAAATTAGCATCGATTAAAGTATTGAAATGCTTCACTTGTTAATTTAATTACACAACTGTGAAGAAAATGCATTTTAAATAATTCAAATAAGTAGCCAAGTTTTTTGTAAATATCCTGTAAGTAAGAAGGAAAAAATAAAAAAAGTAAAAATAAAAATAAAGTAAAATGTAGTCAAAATATGATATTTTCATGAAAGTATTTTGTATGAAGTTATATATATTTTGTATATAAAAAGTCAAGAAGAGGAGAAAAATCTATAAATAATGTGTCCGGTAGGTTAAGCGTAGGCATAATTCAAAATAAATTAAAAGGAAGAGGATAACATCAAAAAGAATTCAGTAATTAAAAGAAGCGAAAAATGTATTTTTAAATACTTTTAGGTAATTCGCTATTCGACTTTTATTTTATAATTGTAATTAAATTGTAAGAAATTAGGAAGAAAGGGGTTTAGGAAAGATTTTTTTCTTAGTTTCCTTTGAGTGACTTAGTCAAAGTTGCATTTACCCTTATTGAACCTAGCTCTGTGCAAAAGGTTTATATATTTTTAACAAATAAGTTTTACAACTAAAAAGCTTTTTCTATAAAATGTAAGTTTTAAACATTTTGTGTATCAAAACTAAGAAAAAATTGTAAAAAGTGAACATATGTAAACGAAACTGCGTTGTGTCTTAAACTTTTTTTTTGGGTTTTTCGATTTATAAACCACATTTTACAAAGCACACAAAGTCCCGGACAGAGATTATGAGATAAAAGAAAAACATTATTACATAGGCATAGGATTAAAGCAAAAGTAAAAACTTACAAAACAAATAAAAAACTGTTTACAACTTGAGTAACTAGCAATATTCCCACAACGTACATCATTCTAAATGTATGTGTACTATAAGTAGGTCAGAGTTCATAGTTATGTTTACCTTAAATGAATTATTTGACTAAGATCTAAACAAATTTTATTCTCTTCTGTGGTAAAATATTAAGGAAGAAAAAATAAAGTAATAAAATTATTTATGAAAATATGAGTATATATTTCTTTACGTCCTAAAAAATCAGCGTATCGGCGTTATATATTCGGAAGATATAATTATATAAGCAAAGTAATTGTTAATGTTTATTTTTTTTAACTTCTGAGCAAGAATACAAATCTGGGATTTAATAAAATGTCTCATTTAGTATAAATACTTTATACTCGGGCTTAATGATTTGATCTCACGTCATATTTTTCATCATCATTCAATCTAACTTATCAATAAAAAGTCGTCGGAGTGTTTTAAATATTGCGATGTATTATACTAACCGTTTTTGAAAATCACTATAGAAAAGAAATATGAAGCATTTCGATTAATTATGTTTCATTTAGTTTTCTCTAAAAATATGGAAAATGTCTTCTCTATCAAAATTCTTCTTGGTTTTACTTTCCGATATTTTTGTGGGAGAGGTAGCAAAATTCTCCTGTATCTTCTAAGATACAGGTTCAAGTGAAATAAATTTCTAACTGTAATGAATTTTATGTTTAAGACAATTTTATTCTTCATTATATGTTATGTAAAATCCAACAGATAAAACGACTTTACAGATTTTCTATGACTTGCGCCCTGCAGGTGATGTTTCTGAAAATCTGCTGTGCACTGATTGCGCCGCCTGCTTGTGAGAGCTCGAATGAGTAAACCTCAATTTTAAATTGGAGATTGACATTTTAGTCCGCTGGCCGGTTTATTTTACTGTAAATCGGTTTATAACGAAAGTGCATTTATTTCAGCATTTTGTATTACACTTGCATTAAAACTAAAGTCATGGAAGTTACGGCGGAACCCTCATTGATCCGGCATTTCAAAGGGCATCAGGGGAAGATCACCCAACTTGCGTTTAACCCGTTGTCAACACAGATTGCATCTAGTTCAACTGATAATTGTGTTATGCTCTGGAATTTCCACCAGGCAGCTCGTTGCGTTAAATTCAATGCTCATACAGACTCTGTTAACTCGGTTGCGTGGTCTCCAAGAGGCGACCTCATTGCTTCCGCATCATCGGATCGTACAGTTCGAATTTGGGTCCCTAAAATCAATGGGGCCGTTGGGGAGTTTGTTGCGCACACGTCTCCTGTACGGTCGGTCGACTTCAATCACGACGGCCAAAAAGTATTAAACTACATTACTTCCACAACACTTTACTAAATTTATAGTTCTGTAGATCATTACAGCGTCCGACGACAAATCGCTGAAACTTTGGCGGACAGTAAGCAAACAATTCGTGACCTCATTCACAGGTCACACGAACTGGGTGCGCAGTGCCAGATTCAATTCAAATGGGGAATTGGTGGCCTCCTGTGGAGACGATAAGACTGTTAAGGTGTTCGATGTCTTAAGTGGCGAATGTGTACACAGTTTTGCAGATGATAAGGGTCTCGGAAGACAAGTTGCATGGCATCCGGATGGATGTCTCGTAGCTGCTGCAATGACCAGCAACAGAGTGAAAATATATGACATCAAGGCACAAAAGTTAATCCAACTATACCATGTGCATTCCGCTTCGGTCAATTCGATTGCATTCCATCCATCAGGGAACTTCCTCCTAACGGGTAGTGATGATGGTACTATGAAGATACTGGACCTGTTGGAAGGACGGCCCATTTATACCCTAACAGGACATGTCGGGCAGGTAACAGCCGTTACCTTTTCCAAAGATGGTGAATACTTTGCAACAGGTGGTGTGGATCGTCAGGTAATGCACTGAGCTCTCCTTGAAATAAGAGCCAATTTAAGTTTTTTTTTCTCTCTTATAGCTCATGATTTGGATGACGAACATTTACGATGAAAATTCGCCCAGGATGTCTGTGAACTCCAATGAAAGTGGAATCGCGCCCTTATCTCCCAGTTTTCATAATTCTACTCATTTAGGGAACAATACGGGTGAGGCTCTAGATGATGATCGAAGCGTGATAATTGACCCTACAAACACAGCATCCTATAATCATTCTGACTGCCAGGTGGAAGATAACGCCTATTAGTTGCTCTATTCGCTTTGATTTATTTGTTCTTTTCTTGTATTAAGATTTCACAAGTCACCGTATTTATTTTCTAAACTTATTTAAAGATTAGTGTATTAATTTTTTATTCATTTTATCTATTAACCCTTTTAAGACTATGTGGGATTTCAAGCCATTATTTTTTATTTTATTGTTTAAAACAATTATATATACAACAAGTTTTGCACTCTTGCACTCTCATAATAGCTAATAGTTAATAATAGCTTTTATGAAGTGGGATGAAGTTTCACACGTGACAGTAGTAACATGGTTTGCTTTACTGATATCCGTTTTCAAGGAATTAATCCCACAACCCTAAGCCTAAACAAACTTAAAACCTATTTTATAAGACAATTTCTCAGTTTTTTGGAGTACTGGCTGGGAAACTGAGGGAGGCTTTTGTAAGGTAAAGTATTTTTAAACAAGTAAAGAAGGGAGTTCAGTTTGTAAACATTAGATATTCCTTCCCTGGTAATTAAGTTTCAATTTTATATGTGCTCTCTAACAAAATACTTATGTTTTTAAATTAACATCCTCATTTTTCATAAAGTTTCCACACTATTGCCTCCGAAATAATTTGATAATACCATGTTATTAGTTTTGGTGGGGTAGCAAGTGGCTAAATTTTAGTTTTTATTTACTTTGCTAATCAAAAAACATTAACTATATTACTAACTTGGGACAGAACCGTCGACATATGTAGGTATTAAAGCTATGCATGAAGGCTAACGAAATATTGATATATTATATAAGTATTATCATGACATGTGCGAACTGTGTACTTAAATATTAAATTGTTATTAATAAAGTACGATGCTCAGATCCAAGTTATAAAGGGTATTTAAGTGGGTTCACAATGTTTTTACAATAAACGGTCTCTATTCTAGACATTAAGCATTAAGCCTTTATGCTGCTCTGCCACAATAATCGATTAATATTTTTATTTAATTTTACAATAGCAAAAGTTTTCAATGAAATAGTTTTGAGCTTATTTGCTAAATTATGGTGTCGCTTTTTTGCATCAGCTATTTAGAATTTTGTATTGCATTGAAGTGATTTCGATCTTTTAAGGTGATTCCTGCACATTTTCTACTTGAACCTCAGCTGATTACTCCCTCTAAATACGGAAATTTGGGATCCGGCGATAATGAAAAGGGTGTAAATAGAAAAATAAACGAGATCGCAGAAAAAGTTACTCAAATATCAAAAATTCTGGAATGCTTGGACAGCCGTTTAGCACGTTTAGAGAAGAGTCTTTTGTTAGAATAAGGAATTTAAGTTGATTTTAAAATGAATGTTAAATAGATTTAAATAAATTTATAACAAGGTATTTGTGGTTATTTGTATATATAGACATGCATTCAAAAATATATATTGAAATGGAGAGAAACTAGTTAATACTTTCAACAATAATTATAAAGTTCTGCGTTTTGTACGCATTAAAAATATATTCATATGGAAAAAGCTTCCTTTAGTTATTTTTGTTCAATGAAGAAAAATTAAATCCTTTTCTGATCCTTAACCAATTTCTGTTTTGTATAGGGATGTCAATTGAAGCAATCCTAAATTCCTTTTGTAGAATAAACAGAGAAGACCTAATTTTTACATGAGTTAAAAAAGCATACTGTGGAATAGTTTCGTTAGGGCCATTCGTATGGGGTTTTTTTCAAATTTAATTTACTCCTTTTTATAAATATAGGGTGACCCACAATTACATCAATGATTTGTTTGTTGGAGAATAAATAGTAACTAAAGGGAAATTCTTCAAAATCACGATTGGTATCTTTTATAGCCATCATTATAATTCGTTTTGCACACCCACCCCCTGAGGACACTAACGTCATATTTGAGTTTAATTTCTTCAATTTACTGTTAAATTTACAATAAATATTTTCTAATCACAAATGCATTCCAAGCAGAGATTTTATCTAAGTCAATTTTTCTCCAAGGTGATCTAGCAAAATATGTAACGAAATCTCTATCAAAAATTCTAAACAGGTGTGCATGCTATCACCTTTTAACATACCCCAATTTTACGGGAAGAGCTTGTGCAAAGGCACCTTTCTTTTTCGCGTGCCGACCATTTTTGCTTACAGTTCTTACACCGTCCGTGAATAAAATTCGTACGCACACCGATTTAATTTTTATAACGGTAAATTCTCCTCCTTCAAGAGTGTTGCTATTTTATATTATTTATACTTCGCCCTCTAGATAAGAAATCCGCAGAACGAGGTAATGTAAAAGATTATCTCAATCTTCGAGTGCCTTAAAAAATAAGTGAAAATCTGCTGGTGGTTTAGCATTTCTAACTTTTTCGCCTACATTAGTTTTATTCATATGGCGGTTGTAAATATGAATTATATCTCACAATTATTTTGTTCTATAATAGTTACTGAGATAAAAATTAAGAAGAATTACAATTGAACATCTATACAGTCAAAAATTGTATAGACGTTTAATACGGAAAGTTTTTATGAGTTTCGACATTTCGTTTAAGCCGTTAACAACAGTTTTTGTTTTATAAAAGTTGTTTGTTGAAAATACAAGAATTTGTGGTAAATCGTCAAGAAAACTCGCCGCTACCTTCCCTCACACACCAACAGCCAAACGCGTGCACATGCGCAATTCTGAATTCGCCGCCAGTACTTGACATTTGTAAAAAAGATTTTAGAAGCCGTTGATTTTCCGAGTTGCAGTTGGTCGGATTATTTCTTGCCGAGATGTCCGACGAGGTAGCAAGGGCACAGACAGCGGACCCTAGTGCTGGGGATACCATTTTTGGAAAAATACTTAGGAAGGAAATTCCTTGCAATTTCATCTACGAGGACGAAAAAGTATGGTTATGTGGACATTCTAGAATATTTTTCCATAAAATCTTTTGTTTTGCAGTGCGTAGCTTTTCACGATATCAATGCCCAAGCTCCAACTCACTTCTTGGTCATTCCAAAGAAGCCTATCCCTCAGCTCAGTAAGGCTAGCGATGAAGATGCTGGACTTCTTGGTAAGGTGCAGGATTTGCATGAGTTGTAACTAGGAAGATATTTGTAGGTCATTTGATGGTTGTTGGGAAACAAGTGGCCTCTGATTTGGGATTGAAAGACGGTTTCCGTGTTGTAATTAACGATGGGAGAAATGCAGCTCAGTCTGTATACCACTTGCACCTTCACTTTTTGGGCGGAAGGCAAATGAAATGGCCCCCAGGCTAAATTGCTCTGCCATTTTACGTGCCATTAAAAGACCGTGTTAATAAAGGACGTTTATTGAGAGATCCTTTTGTTTACATCAAAAGTGTTGAAAGTAGGGTAAATAGGGTTGTCGTTTATTGGAGGACTTGAGGTGAAGATTCGTCTTTTGTCACCGGGCTCGCGGGAGTAGTGTTTTTTCTCAATAACCTTGTCGAAGAACCTTGCAAGCTTTACTGCGTCAGTTGTGCCCGGAGCCAGACTCCTTGAATCGTGGCAGCTCAACCAAATCTCCTCAGCACCACACTGTTCAGCTGAAATAGGAAAATATGTAGGCCTTACACAACAGAGTGCGTATAGCGCTCCCACCTATGCCACCGTTTTTGTTCAAATTCTTCGTCCGCCTTTTCTCATCAAGCAAATCCATTTTAGTGCCGATTACTAGGATGGGTATCTGCATGAGAACAATAGTTTGATACCCTACGCTATCTACTCATGAAGCTACCTGTGTGGATCCGAGAAACCGTTCCGGGTCGAAATCATAATCTCCGCTCTTCACCGTGTCCTTGCCGTCCCTGTTCAGAATCTCCATCAGCCAATCCCGGAGATTTTCGTGGCTTTTGCGGTTGGTTAGGTCATGGACGAGTATGATGCCGTGGGCGGGGTTGTAGAAGACACCCCGGGTGTTCTTGTGGCTGAGCGATCCCCCGATGTCCCAGAGCTCTATGAAGAATGTACTTTGTAAAGGTGTCCCTTCTTTGTATTCATGCAACTTTACTTCCACAGAACAGCCGACGGTCCAGCCCGGTCGAGTGAGCGCTTCATTGTGCGAAATTAAATGTGTCAAGCAAGTTTTCCCGACCCCTGTAAATATACTTGTTACGAATATTTTCCCAAATAATTAATCCGCAAAATGTGACGAAATCATTTTTTAAAATTCCCGCTAGACGTCATTTGATAGTTTGACAACAACACCTGACTTATTAGCCACCCTGTGCTAGAATATGGCGCATAGTGTTTGCGTCTAGTCTTTTGGGTTTGTGATTTCATATTGTAAATAAGACGGAACTAAATCAGCTGAAATTCTATAAATCGAGTATTATCAAAACGATGCTCAACCGTACCAGAATCACCGACTAGAATTACACGAACTTTATCGATATTGGCCATTTTCAAAACGTTTCAAGGCAACATTCACATTCAGGTGAGTTAGAGCACATCAGACAGTTTGACAGTTTACGGTCTTCTCCGCTACACACATTGACCCAAACTGATTGAAATGTTTACAAATACCGAATAGAGCTGGACAGTGTCGCTGATGTTGTTAAGGAGAATTTACCATGGGCGGTGTTTTAGTAATTTTCTTCTAAGGGGCACTTATTTGTTACACATCAGTTAAATCGCGATTTCAATAAGTTTTATTCATCTGTTCAGATTTTGTTGCATTTTCGCCGACCTGAAAAATGTCTACAGCAGAGGAGCGCTATGTTACAGAAATTCCGAGCAGTTTGAAGCAGCTAGCACGACTTGTTGTCCGTGGCTTTTATACAATTGAAGATGCTCTAATCATAGATATGTTAGTTCGAAATCCATGTAAGTATATATAAGTATAATTACTTTTTCTTATAACACATTACCTTGTAGGTATGAAAGAGGACGATATTTGCGAACTACTCCGCTTTGAGAAGAAGCAGCTACGTAGCAGGATATCGACACTGAAAAACGATAAATTTATTCAAATTCGTTTGAAAATGGAAACAGGACCAGACGGAAAGGCACAGAAAGTTAATTATTATTTTATAAACTATAAAACTTTCGTTAATGTCGTTAAGTACAAATTGGATTTAATGCGAAAGCGAATGGAGACTGAGGAGCGTGATGCCACAAGCCGTGCAAGTTTTAAATGTCCCAACTGCAACAAAACTTTTACTGATTTAGAGGTAAACGACTCTGTTTAAGACGTTTGAGATTTTAACATGCTTTTTTCTTAAACAGGCCGATCAATTATTTGATTTTGCTACGGGCGAGTTCAGGTGCACATTCTGCGGCAGTCCAGTGGAAGAGGACATGTCTGCACTACCAAAGAAAGACTCTAGATTGTTATTAGCCAAATTTAACGAACAACTTCAGCCGCTGTTCGACTTGCTAAGAGAAGTTGAAGGCATTAAACTGGCACCGGAAATTCTTGAACCGGAACCTGTTGATATCGACACAATTAAGGGGTATTTAAAGCAAATTGTTGGAAATCAATCAATCTCAATGTAACATTTAATATAATAATTCTAGAATAAACAAACCGACGGCAAGACCAGACGGTCAACAATGGTCTGGAGAAGCGACTCGAAACCAAGGCTTCACGGTAGAAGAGACCCGAGTGGATGTAAGCATTGGCGATACTGATACTACAGACACGGCCGCATCCCGCAAAGATCGACCGGTGTGGATGACCGAGAGCACAGTCATCACAAACGAGATCTCCGACAATCCTGATGGGATACTTGAACAAGCTGCCCAAACCTCCACTCCGTCAACGGTCACCACTTCGAATAATTCCAGAAACAGAAAAGAGAATGAGGACATCATGTCTGTGTTGTTACAGCATGAAAAACAACCCGGTAAGAGCGACTCTGCCTTCAAGGGTATTAAGCTCAGCAGCAATGCTAATTCGAGTGATTCTAGCGATGATGATAAGGATATTGAGAATGCTGAAATTCGTAAGTTTCTTTAAACAATTGTTGGATTCCCCTTCTATAAATTTGTGTACTAATAGCTAATGTAGAGTTCATAAACTCCGAGTCGGAAGACGATGTGCCCACCGTCCATGTGGCTGGCAGACCGTACCCTATTGATGAAATTAATGATGAACTCATATCACAAATGACCCAGCAGGAGAAGGACAACTACATTCAAGTGTATCAGGAGCACTATAGCCATATTTATGATTAAGCTAAATCCTGTTTTCCTTTGAATTTGTCGCTGTTTTATAAAACCATACGTTTGATGATGAAGAAGAAGAATAAAATATTTTCAATAAAATCGGACAAACTGTTGTGTGTTATTTTCTTCATTTAAATTGAGACATGGAGGATTTCCTAGGAAAAATACTTTTCATTTTTAAAGAATTTTTCTAATAATATTTGCTTTGGAGGCTAACCTACGAGGCAAAGGCAAAAATCATAGCTCGTGATTATTGCCGCGAAAGTAAAGCGAAATTTTCAAACCTTCTCAAAATAATTGAACCCAATATACAACACGATCTGGTTTCCGGTAATAATGCTACATACTCGACGTCTAGTGGATTTGATAGATACTACATATATGTCATTCTGACAAAGTGGGTGGAATAAACCTCTTATTTAGCTTCAATTTTAGTTATTGAAACTCAAAATTGCTTAGTTGGTAAATTAAAATGTCTGCTGAAAATATCCCAACAAAAGACAGGTGATAAAAGTCATTTGGTAATTGAAAATTTCGGAAACAGCAGTTTAGGTTAATGTAGGCACTTGATATATTCCATTGAAGGCGTGCCATTCAGTTATTGTTTTTATAAATACTTTCCTGGTTCTTGCTGAGTATTTATAGGAACTATTAATTACTTTCATATGATTAGAAGCTAAGAATCAAAGTTCTTGAATGTCTTTTGTTTTACATAGGAGATAATCTTCGATTTTTCTAGATAGCGATTCTATAACTAGAGATCTCTTGCCCCAATGTTGGCTGGAATCCTAAGAAAAACTTCGTTTAGTTGTGCTGTTTGATCTTTTATTCAAGAAAAATTGATGTGGGAACTACTACTTTCAATGTAGTATTAGAAATTAGATTGCCTTACTTTAAATAATTTGCATTCCGTTAATTCGAAACTGTCTATCGATCTCCTGGAAAACGGGTGCATCTTTTTGTTTGGATAAATGCCTTGATATTAAAATTACGTTAAACACGGCTTTAGTTGTGCACGTTGTAGAGCGATATAATTTGACTTTGGTAAATTATAGCTCTGGGCTTCCCAGTCGATCCGATACCTATTTAGCTTCGTAATTATTGATCAATGTCTGAAAACTAGTTCGCAGTCCTGTATTTACACCATGGACAGTATACCTGTCAGTATTATATCTTAGAACATCCATTTTCTGTCGTCGGCTGCATTTTTAGAAACTTAAGCAATCGTTGATCTGAAGATTGGTATTTTCGTAAAACATCTTTTGCGTGAACATTTTACTAATTTTCACGGCTTTCTTTGGTTTTTCAATCCTTTCCCTCTTGATTTACTAAGTTTGTTTTGTCTCCTTTTTCTTCTGCTTTTAGTTCTAATCAAAAACGTATAAAATCTTTAATCTTTCGTACAAATTATTGAATATTTTTGTTAGTTTTATAATAAATCTCTTTGCAGTAATAAAGCAAATGAAGATGCAATTCTCAGTGCAACAGCAGTCCTGTTAGCTACAGGCCTTCTGGAAATTTATCAGCCTTCTTTAGAAAAGGTTAAAGTATCTCTGCGCGAGCTACTGTAAGTGAAATGGCAATTTAACTTTTCGCGCTCAATCAATTCTCTTTATCAATTTCAGGCTAAAACAAGGGAGAATTTACGAAAATATTTCAGTACAAAACACTGTGTTACTTCAAAGCAATGTTAGCGATGTTGCTCAAATGGTATTTATATCCATGATAAAGCAGTAGTTTACTTTTTTTGGTATCTTTACAGACTGAACGGGCTAAAATTTATAAGGAAAAATTAATTGCAATGAAGAGGCAAATGATTAACATTCATAACAGGACGCAATCCCTGAAGGTGAGTTTCCTTTTTTTTTATTTTACGTTAATTGACTACGACTTTTTACTTTCGGAAGCACTTTCGCGTTAGTCATTTAAGACTATTGCACAAAATATTGTTTATTTATTCAAAATTTTCGTATTTTACTCTTTTTATTACGTGCAAATTAAAAACGCAACCGTTCTCTAATTTCTTTATTTACCTTGATTAATAAAAACAACCCATGAGTAAATAAATTTGTAGTATTTTCGAATCAGCCACTTACCTGCTTCTAAAATATGCCCAATTAATTGTTAAGCCTGAAAATTATTTTCACTTTACAGAAAAGGGCTCTTCGAGTGCAAGCATGCAAGGAAAAAGAAATAGCATCGATAGCTCAAAAGCGAATGCAGGAAGAGTCATTGATAGGGAAAGCAAGCTCAGGATGAAACTAGGTCATTATATTTTATATTTTGTTCTCAATATTTTTACTACGTGTTATCAGGCATACGCATCTGTTTAATTGTTAAAACATTTATTGTTACCGTTTAATAACTAAAAAATCACATGAAACAGAATAAATCCGTTTCTAGAAAAAAAAAATTGTTGCCTCATTTTATGCATACGTTTTCAACTTACTGTAATCATGCCTCAAAATATTAACAAGGTGCAACACTCATCGCTGATGCTACAAATGGGGAATTTTCTTAATGCATTCATGGAAACTAACATGCTAAAAATAATCTACGTCAAACACACTTTAAGTTGCTACATTTATCTCTTGATCGTCTAGCATGCGGAGGACGTCACTAGGGCTAGTATACGCCGATGGCATACCTAGAAATAAAGTAGATTCATAGTTATACTTTAGAATTCGAGATATGATCACAATAACCAAAGCATGCATTGATTAATGATGTAGAATATTAATAGAAATGAGAATATTTATTTTTAAAACTTGTTTGGCATTTTGATAAGTTTTCAAATCTGGAAAATATGTTATTTTAACCACGTTCATTTAACTTTTGTTTCGATTATGAAAAGAATTATGTAAAAAGTAAAAATCTGTTATAAAGTTCTTTGTAAAAGATAATATGAGCAAAAAAAAACGAGTTCGAATACTTTTGTATAATTTTTAATATCAAAGAATTAGTTTGGTTGTTACTTTTTGGAAAATATTTCTTATGTTGTTTTTGCTTTTATTTGAAATCTGAAACCTTTGCATGCAAATCATACAACCAGGATTCATACATGTATTAAATAGTTCTTATATACTATGAGGAAGTGGACAAAAAATAATCAGCTTATATACCCCGATCGGAGATGGTGAAACCAAAGAACAGTATTTATGTGCAAAAATGGCCCCGAAGAAATGAATAAGTGAAATGAATAACACCAAAGCAGCAGAAAATATCTGAAACCCATGAAATTTTCTTGCCATAATTTCAATTTTAATATATCAAATAAATCAAGCAATAAGAAATTGGAATAGATATTTACAACACTCTCATCTTGTTTTCAAATCAATTTCGGTGAATTTATCCTCTTCCGCCTCATGTGTGGAGGCATGATTTTTAAAGTTTTTATTTTTTGCCGTTATATCACTATCTTGAGAATTCTTACCGTGTCTTCCCCCATATTTCTGCATAAACCATTGCACCAGAACGTGAATGAAAAAGACACCTATCGCGCCCACTCCAAAAAATAGGAATGTTTGAGAACCACCAATTGATTTAAAGAGTATGCCACCGATAAAGCTACCGAGTGATACTCCAACTCCCTCGAATATTGCGCCCACTAAACCCTGTAGGAAGGCAATATGACTTTAAGGACAATGGTTAAATTCATCTTTCAATTACCTGTAATGTCGCTTCAGTTCCTGGAGGAGCAACTATGCTGGCATATGATGCCATTGTCGAGTAGAAAATACCGAAAGTAATGCCATTCATTAGTTCAATGGGAAGAACCCACCACGGGTTTCGCAAAAGCGAATAGAAAATGAATCTGACTCCAAAGCCTAAGAGAACCAAGCTCATTGCATTGATGTGGCCGATCTTCTTAAGTATCCACCCAGAAAGGAAAAAGAATGGTAATTCTCCGCCGAAGCACTGAATACCCATAGCAAGTCCCTGCAATGTTTTCATAAAATCCTGTTTGTCACACCCTCTGTTTATGCTGCTTAATTCCTCTAGATGCCAGAAGAGAAAATTCCAGATGAGAGCGGTACACAGTCCCACCGAAATGCACCAGGCGAAAAATATCAAAACTCTCGGCGAAAGGAAAATCGTCCCGACGTCTTTAACAATGTTTGTCGATAATTTTGTTTCTGTATGCTGAAATGATATTAATAATAAGTAAATTACGATCAACTTGTTGGATCTGCGTATACTGATCATCCCAAATATTTTGCCCATATCCATAGATGAAAAAAGTATATTATATATAAAAGCATAGTATTAATAACATACCTTCAGTTTTAAGGATACGCCACTGTCCATTAAAATAACGATCAAGGCCAGATAGAAGGCGATAGTATAGTCTTTGACTGCAGCACCACCGGACATTTTATCCACTAAAAATCCAGAAATAATTGAAAAAATACCCCATCCTACAGCACCCCATAGCCTCTGATTTCCATATAAATAGTGTCGTTCGCCGAGCATTTCGAAGCAGATTGCATCTCCGACACTCACCACCACCGCCATACCGACCCAGCTGATGACGAGGAATATGAAAAACATCCAGAACTGGTAGATAAACACCACATTTTTATTTTCGATATTTGTTTCAGCAGTCAGTGTCTTCGTAAGGTACTCGTCCTCACAGGTAATATCACAGACAGTTTTGAAGTAGGAATTATTGTTTTTCGCCGCCGGGCAGTAGATGGATGAGTTCTTCCCTGCTGGGTGCTCCCCATGAACAATAAAGAATAGGCAGTCTTTGACCACTTCCATTTGATCCATGCTTAACAACACTGGGAAGATAAGACTACTATTTGAACCGACTTGCTTTGGATCACAGTCAAATATGCCCCAGTGTTTGCAGACAACATCCCACATCCAGGGTTCTGCATAGCAACTTAGCTGACAGTGGACGGTCTGGTTGGTGTAGTGCTTCTCAAGCTTGTGCTGAATACATTTATCCTTGAGAGCATCTTTTGGACAAAATCTGGCATCGGAAACTCCATTGTCGCAGTGAAATTCGATGCTCGTGTTCTGAGGAGCCGAGTGTATGGGCGGTATGAATCCAATCGAAAAAAACGCAATTGCAGTCATTAACTGGAATACTAAAAACAGGATTTTGTGCCTTTGAAACCTGCCAACCGAAAAGGAGAACTCATTAGGGCTGGAGGCTTTGGACATTTACAGAAGCATGAGCACGTGCAAGTTAGTTACAGGTAAGTTTAAAGTTCAGTCGCATGGTGACGAGAACTGCAATTTTTACCTGTCAGCAATTGCTCCAAAAAGGGGTTTCGCTAGCATACCAACGATAGGCAAGATTGTATAAATGTTTCCAACAACGACCGAAGAGAAGCCTAGTTGGCGGGCCAAGGTGGGCATGAAAGGCACAACTGGTGCTGTTCCTATAGTACATCAAATTGTAAATTAAAAATTGCAAGGTAGTTAGCTTGTCAGTACCAACCTGCATTGAAAAGAAAATAGTGCGCCTTCATGGGCAACAGTTTTTTGTCGACACTGTTTTTCATTGTGCTCGCAATTCCTTTTAGTTAATTGATTACAAAAGTAATTGTCTACAAAGCAATAGCCGAAGAATGATATAATTATTCTATAACCACTTTGCTCCGAATTATAGTTCGCATCGTGTAGTAGCAACAAAACACACACCCTCCTTTCGGTTATGCACTGTGCTCGGCTGACACTTGAGGGCACGTTGTCCAATCTTACCAGATCTCTCAGCCTAAACTTCTTCTAACAGAGGTGTGCACTACCTTCTGGAAAAAGTGAAAATTGCTGCCGTCGAAAAGACCTTATAATGTCTTTTTTAGTAAATGACTAGACAAGCACTGAAGTGACTAAGATACTCTCGCGACCCGTGAAAGAGATACTAATTAGGCTAGAGATTGTGTTTGATACAATCGCCTTGGACCTACTATGATTACTCTTATCGCGCTCTAACTGTTTGATAAGAATTCTAATGCCCGACAGCTATGCTACTTTGTCACACAATAGGTGGGCGGTTTGTAGCTCTTGTTAGTTGTTAATTGTCGCTATTTCCAAAGAGATGGATAAGAAAGACCAGTTGTTGGAGATTTAGATACTAGAATGGCTCATACAAAACAATCTGTAAATTTTATGATGAAGATTGATAAACTCTTTTTATTTTAAGTATGGGCACTGGTAGGTGTCTTTCCTTCTATTTGTCAGGTGCTTGGATTATATTTTAACTAAAACTGCTTTGGCAACTTGTATATATAATAATAAAGATATCAAAAAATCTTAACACAAATTTGTTATTTTCGTGAAGTGCTTACCAAATGAAAAATATAATGATTTACTAAAATATGAAGAGTTTATCATACCCTAAAAAAATTGCTTCTGTAATTCTTCTATCTTGAATAGCTTTTAAGATATAACCAGTCTTAGTTTTAAAGTCGGATTGTTATCATGAAACCTAAAAGTGGTAACATTTACAAGAAACTATTGCAGATTTAAAAATACATTAATTAAGTTGACATTTAGTTAATTTACAATTTTTTTGCGTAAGCCAGCCATATGACCTCCTAAATTTTGACTATGTTTTCAGTTATATTTGAAGAAGTTAAAGTATCTTCTTCATTAGTTTCTAATAACAGGTAAAAAAGTTAGATGCAATTAATCACATCGGCATGCTAAGTTCATTCATCGTTGTTACGCACGATACTTATCTTCCAGTTAATCTGAAAAAATGATTTTAAGTTATGACTTGATAAGATAATTTTAACTTTAAATTTGTGGCATCAGTTAAGAGAATTAAAATAAAAACTGAAAACTTATTGAAGAAATGGTAAATTTCATTTTGGATATCAAAATTGATTGAATTTTGCGTATAGAATTAAATTTTAGTTATGATAAATATGGTTAGTATTTTTCTTGTTTTAACAATTCCATTTTTTATGCAGTCCTTTAAAATCAATTTATGAAAACCAAGGATTTATCGATTAAACATTCTCCAATTTTCTATTCCTGAACACTTGGACTCCAAGTATTTGTTTGCTTGCTATGTTTGCTTGCAAGGAACTATAGCCTTATTTCCGGTCGTAGTAACGTAAATTTTTTTTATTCAGTTAAAAATATTTTTTCGACGTATAAAAATGTCTAATAAGAAGTTAAATAGCATGCATAAACCGCCCTCGGACCTTTCACAATATGACGATGAGGAATATATGAACAATCCTCTTTTAGTATTTCGGATTGTTGATGTAAAACAGCGACGGCATTATTCTTGGCTGCAAAGAAAAGCAGCCGAGGATAAAATAGCACTAGCCAGAAAAGAAGATCCCAATTTAAGTCCTGTTCTGCCGGTAAGGAATGCGTACTGTGTGAAGAAATTACAGGAATATGTGCGAAAGATACCTGTGCCGAAAATGCTTTACCAAACTGACGACAAGATAAGGAGTTTCGCTCCAAAGAGATTAAAGGATATGTATCCTGATCTAGTGAAGGCATATATGGATGAAGTTAGTGATGAATACGATAAAATAATGATGGCTTTCAGCTTGAAAAAAATTCTTGTGAATCCAGTGAACAAGGAGGAAGAGGATGAATACTTTCGACCGGCTAAAATAAATTTCTATTATAAAATGCTTGGACGAACACCAAACCATCATGTATTTTTGCGTAATCGGGAAAAATTAAAAAAGAGACTTCTTATTACTCAGCCGTTTATTAGGGCAATTCTTCATTATTCTTCTGTAGAATTTCCAGAGCTTCTAAATGATTTTAGGGTATATAATGAAAATGGCAAAGAAGATATGGGAGTACAAAACATACAGAATTTCCAAAAAAAAGTAATGCATGACATTAAGAATAATACGCACTTTATTAAATGGGTTTGGTATCCGAAGATTATTTCTATAATGAAAAAGCATTTTAAAAAACGTACCCTTGAAGCAAATATGTGGCCCAATGCCTTCGCATGTGCCAAAGAACTGATTAATCGCCAGTTAAATATCGCGAAGATGCACACCCTCGACCATTTGGTGGAAGTAATTCTAAACCCGCAATTGATTCCAAGGCTTAAATTGAGTTTGGTATGCGATGCGGATTTGAATTTTGAGCCTCCCTATGCAGTTATTGAAGAGACTTTTTGCGATATTGCATATGAGATTGCCAACGTCTGTAGAAAACAGCTGGATCCCATGGAGCCACAAGTCAATGTCATGATCGTGCCTTCAGTAGATGAAGAATACTTCAATATTGAGTTGAATAAACGCTATATGGATGAATATATTGACTGGTTAAAGACCGCTCTTAATACGACGTATATGCCAGCAAAAAGGTTTCTGGAGGAATTTCGAGGTAAATACTATGAAATCTACAGCAAGGAAACTTGGAAAAGTTTGGACGAATATTTGGCTACTCCTCGAGATTTCGACGAATATTTTGAAAAAATTTCCATTTACTATTCGTTTACAGAAGAGCTGCGGGGAGAAGTGGCTCGAGAGTATTTTGAGTTTACGGTTATAAGTAAACAGTCAGCAATAGCAAAGCTCAGGGAAATCAACAATAGCCTGATCGCAAAAGTTACACAACAGATCGTCATTGAACACATGAAGGAAGAGGCGGAGATCTGTAAAATTTTTGAGCGTATTAGAGATAAGGCATTAGAAATTCCTCGATCGACTGAACAACTGTTAGAAAATGCAGAATATTTTATCTATGTGAAAACCAAGCAAATATTTGAAATCCAGGAGAGAATACAACGCTGCTTGCAAATTGCTAGTCAGTTAATGTCCTTGGTGGAGCTGAGCAAAGACCATATTCGGTTGCAAATACAAATGGTTAATTGGTTGGTAGATGTCAAGAACGTATTTGATCAGAATGCTTCGTTGCACGAATACTATAAAGGCATATTTGAGGAGCATCTACAGGATGTTACAAGAAAACTGAACAATGATATTTATGAAATGATTCCCAATCTATCAGTAATAGATGATATGAGTGACACAGATAAATTTAAAGACTATATGATTCAATTGAACAACTTTATTGATCAATTAATGATTTTCGATGATTATGTTCGATGGATCAATAAGGAAGAGAAGCTCTTTAAGCTTCCACAATCTCAATATCCGGTCTTGCACGGCGTTAAAGATTTTATCTATCCATTTGCACAACTTATGAGGTAGCTCTTTTAAAAATAATTTGCAAATAAAATATATTTCAGTAAATGATTCCTCACTTAGATATTGTGTTCAGTGGCTGCGATATTACTATGTTTGGATGGATGGACCTTTCGAATACTTGGAGCCACAATTTGTTGAAACAACAACTGACGACTATTATAAAGAATTTATGAAACTGCAGAAATACTACAGAAATAAGATAAAACAGGATTTAGTAGGAGAACCAGTTGTCAAATTTAAGGTAAGAATGTTTTAAATAGTTAAGTGGTTGGTAAGGATGCTATCTTAAGCGGTCGACAAGGTAAACTAATTCTTCTTGATAAAGATAAACTAATTCTTCTGGCAAGATTTTGCTAAGAGATTTCTGCAGAAAATTGTTGAGAAAAACAGAAAAACGTCCCAGTAGTTTTTTTGTAATAATTTTGAAAAAGTTTCCTTCTTTTTTTCGATATTTCGTAACTAAAATAAATATTGGAGAGTTTTGGGCACGTTATTAGAACTTTGTTAATTTGTTTTTTTGCCTGTTTATGTAATTAACAATAACTACTGAGGACACTTGAGATAGTCTCAAGATATTATTTAGACGGTAGAATCTTAAGAATCAACAGAGGTATTCTGTCCTGAGCGATTCATATTTTTGAAGCGTATTTTTTATCACTCCTCTTTTCCTCTAGGCGTATAGAATCTTATAGCTTTTGGGAAACAGTACAAATTAAAACTACTTCAAAACTGACACTCTAAAAATTGATTTGCAGGGGCAAACTGAAGATCCCGATCCGGATAAGCATCCTGTGCCTTTGCGTTTATGCAACAAAATGATGCAATCTATAAAAGACTTCCGCGTAGGAGTGTTTATGGTTAATATAATGTGCAATTCTGCGCTACGAAAGCGCCACTGGACAGAAATGTCCGAGGTAGCCGGATTCGACATAACGCCTGACGCTGGTACAACACTTCGAAAGCTATTTTTTTTGAAATTGGATGAGAAAATGGATAGCTTTGAAATTATTAGTGTAAGTGCAAATAAAGAACTACAATTACAACTGAACCTCAAGGCTATGATCAAAGAGTGGGATACAATTGAATTCCCAACGGGAACATACAAGGAAACAGGAGTATATATCCTATCCAATGTGGACGATATTCAAGCCTTGCTAGACGACCATATTATAAAGACGCTTGCAATGCGTGGGTCTGCGTTTGTGAAGCCGTGCCAACAAGAAGTGCTTAATTGGTATGCAAAGTTAATACGAGTAAACAGCACTATAGATACGTGGGGAAAGGTCCAGTCGAATTATCTTTACCTTCTACCGATCTTTTCTTCTAAAGACATTGTGGCACAAATGCCTGAAGAAGGTAGATTGTTTAATCAAGTTGACCAAGTTTATAGAAGAAATATTAGTATGGTATTACGACAGCCTTTAGTCATGGAAACAGCCCCTGCAACTGGTCTATTAGAGTCACTCGAGAAATCAGTTGAAATGCTCGAGGATATTTCTAATGGTGTTAATGCTTATTTGGAGAAAAAACGCTTATACTTTCCAAGATTCTTCTTTTTATCGAATGATGAAATGCTTGAGATACTTTCTGAAACGAAAGATCCCTTACGAGTACAACCTCATCTTAGCAAATGTTTCGAAGGTATTTATCGTATCAAATTTGACAATGATAAAAATGTACTTTCAATGTTAAGCGGCGAAAAAGAAATAATTGATTTTGTCGAAATAGTCTCGACCAAAGCTGCTGGCGGAAGTGTTGAAAAATGGCTTTTATGTGTTGAAGAGCAAATGCTAAAAGCGGTACAAAAAGAGCTTGCATTGAGTTATGCCGGTTTTATGAAAACCAATAGACCACAGTGGACACTAGAGTGGGGTCAAATGATTGTGCTGTGTATCTCCCAGGTTTTTTGGGCGGTTAGTGTGCACGCTAGCTTACAGGGAACTCAAGATCAAACACCAATAAAAAAACTTTTTGCTACTCTTACCACTGATTTAAATGACATAGTAAGGTTGGTCCGTTCTAAGGATATTTCCAATGTAAACAGGATCACTATTAAATCTTTGATTGTTATTGATGTTCATGCTAAGGACGTCGTGGAAGAACTCATTGAGAAAAAGGTTTGCTCTGAGAGTGATTTCGAGTGGCTTGCACAGTTAAGGTACTATTGGGAAGAAGATCAGTGCCTAGTAAGGATAATCAATGCAACAGTTCCTTATGCCAACGAATATTTAGGAAATTCTGACCGGCTTGTAATAACTCCTCTCACTGATAGATGCTATCGAACACTTATTGGCGCATATCAGTTACACTTGAATGGTGCTCCTGAGGGTCCTGCTGGAACAGGTAAAACTGAAACTACAAAGGATTTAGCTAAAGCTCTCGCCGTGCAGTGCAAAGTCTTCAATTGTTCTGACGGATTGGATTATAAAGCAATGGGGAAATTCTTTAAGGGTCTAGCAGCATGTGGGGCCTGGGCTTGTTTTGATGAATTCAACAGAATAGAGTTAGAGGTACTTTCGGTTATTGCACAGCAAATCCTGACCATCGTACAAGGTATTCGTGCCGGTGTAGACAAATTTGTTTTTGAAGGAACTGAACTTAACTTGAATCCAGCCTGCTATGTGTGTATAACTATGAATCCAGGGTATGCTGGAAGATCAGAGTTGCCCGATAATCTTAAGGTTCTATTTCGTTCAGTTGCGATGATGGTACCTGATTATGCAATGATTGGAGAAATATCTCTCTACTCATATGGATTCGTTAATGCCAGAAGTCTTGCCGTTAAAATTGTAACCACATACCGTCTGTGCTCTGAACAGTTGTCTTCTCAAAACCATTATGATTATGGCATGAGAGCTGTTAAGACTGTCTTATCGGCTTGTGGCAATTTGAAGGCAGCCCTACCAGACGAAAATGAAGACATATTACTATTACGATCTTTGCTTGATGTTAATCTGCCTAAATTTTTGTCTTTCGATATACCTTTATTTGAGGGTATAATTTCCGATTTGTTCCCGGGAACAAAATTGCCGGAGATAGATTACCGCTTAATTACTGAGGCATTTAATAGGGTTGTAAGAGAGATGAACCTTCAGCCAAAGGAATCCTTCTTGATAAAAGTAATCCAAACTTATGAGATGATGATTGTCAGACATGGCTTTATGATGGTGGGTGCTCCAATGGCTGGGAAATCATCTACATTGAAGGTATTAGGCAAGGTGTTGTCTTTGCTGAAACCAACCCGTGCTAGCCCTTATTATCAAGATGTTCAAATGGCGATTGTGAACCCAAAATCTATTACAATGGGGCAACTATATGGAGCATTCGATTTGGTCACATATGAATGGACTGACGGTATAGCTGCTACACTTTTTCGAGGATTTGCTATCGATCTTTCTGCGGACCGCAAATGGGTAAAATTCTTGTTAGAAGTCTAGTTATAAATTTGAAATTTACTTAATTCATCTAAAGCTTATATTCGATGGTCCAGTTGATGCTGTGTGGATAGAAAATATGAACACTGTGCTAGATGATAATAAAAAGCTTTGTTTAACATCTGGAGAAGTTATTACTATGACCAATGAAATGAGCATGATTTTTGAAGTAATGGACCTAACACAGGCTTCTCCGGCAACTGTATCAAGATGCGGGATGATTTACATGGAACCATCTACTTTAGGTTGGGATACATTTGCTAAGTCTTGGCTAAACAGCTGTGATCCACGATGGGCTAAAGAAGGGAAAGGATATGTGATGAGTTTGATGAAATGGATCATTCCACCAGTAATATATTGCTCTAATAAAGTTACCTTATTTTTTATATTAATCATATCGTGAATAGAGCCAACAATTTATTCGAAGGAATTGCCATCAATTACTTAATCCTGGTGAATTCAGTGTTTTACGCACAACATTTGAACTGTTCGAGATGTGTATAAAAGATGCAATTGACAAAAATCTCGACGATTACATAAAATACATCTTTCCGTGGTTCCAGGCTGGTATGATATTTGCAGTCACATGGGGTCTTGGAGGCATTCTAAACATACCGTCAAGGGAAAAGTTTGATGTATTTCATAAAGCAGTAAGTGATCAAGCAATTGTTTATGTAAAAAAGTATGTAGTTAAATGATTATAACAGAGATATATGTCTATAATATTTCTAAATAGTATTATTTTCTATATCATAACATATAAACTTATATTTAGCTCTGGAATAACGAAGATCCTGACAATCCTGTACCAAATGCAATAGGGAAAGTTGATATTCCGATTCCAACTGATGGACTTTTTGCAGAATATTTATTCATTTTTAAACAAAGAGGAGCTTGGAAGTTTTGGCCAGATGTGGTGAAAAAATTCGAAGTAGCAGACACAGCTCTTGGGTTGCAAGTGCCTACAGTAGATTCAGGCCGGTACTTGCATCTTCTTGAAATGCATATTAAGGTAGTATTTATTGTAACAGTATTTTGGATTTTATCACATTTTTAAATAGCATCAGAAGAAATTACTGTTTGTTGGACCTACAGGGACTGGAAAAAGTTTTTATGTTCAAAACAAATTGATGGGCAATTTATCTGATAAATTTACACCAGCTTTTGTTACATTTACTGTGATGATAACTGCAAACCAAACACAAGAACTTTTCCTGTCGAAAGTACGTAGGTTAATTTTAATTCAATATACTTTTACTATCTTTGTTATATTCATAATAGCTCAATAAAATAAAACGCGGAAGATATGGCCCCCCTAAGGGGAAAATTACAGTGATTTTCATAGATGATATGAATATGCCGGCGAAGGAAATTTACGGAGCTCAACCACCTTTAGAACTGATAAGACAGTATTTTGATTACGGCCATTGGTACGATCTAAAGGATACATCGAAAATATATATAAAAGATATTTTGATCTTATGTGCTTGCGGGTTACCAGGAGGCAGTCGACAGAATGTTTATGCACGATTTTTGGCTCATTTTAATATATTTTCTATAAACGAATTTGCAGAGGAAACTATGAGTCGCATCTTTACAAACGTGTTAACAAATGGCTTCAAAAGGGTTGGGCATACAATGGAGGTGATACCTTCCATTCAGCAAATAGTCGCCGCAACTTTACGTATTTATAAGGAAGTTTGTACAGGACTAAGACCGACACCAACTAAATCCCATTACCTTTTTAATCTGCGAGATATCGCGAGAATTTGTACTGGATGTACATTGTTAAGGAGAGAATCAGTTGACAATAAGAAGGTATTTGCTCGAATCTGGTATCACGAAGCAATGCGTATATTTTACGATCGACTTGTGGATGAAGCCGATCAAAAGTGGATGTTCCAAAAATTAAATGATTGCATTAAGGATTATTTCAAAGACAAGCCCGAAGGGGTTTTCGAAAATTATTTAAATGCGGATGGAGAATTGACATTAGAGAATGTGAATAAACTTCTTTTTGGCACATATATGGATGAAGATTCATTGCCGGGCGATAAGCGTTACGAAGAAGTTCCATCTTTGGAAGTTTTCAGTAGAATTGCATATTTAAATTTAGATGAATACAATAGCATACGTCGTTCAAAAATGGACATAGTGCTTTTTACGTATGCTTTGCAACATTTGAATAAGATCTGCAGGATCGCATGTATTCCAGGTGGTAGCGCGTTATTAGTAGGTATTGGGGGGTCAGGTCGGCAAAGCTTAACGAGGTTAGCGGCGACCATTACTCAAGAAAACCTCTTCCAACCTGAGATCACTAAGTCCTATGGGGTTAATGACTGGCACGATGATTTAAAGGTCGTTCTTAAAGAAGCCGGAGGTTTGGGCAAGGACACTGTTTTTCTGATGACTGAAAATCAAATTAAAATGGAGCTATTCCTTCAAGACATAGACTGTCTTTTGAACCAGGGCGAAGTTCCAAACATATACGCGATTGACGAAAGACAGGAAGTCATTGAAGTGGTTAGGCTAGCAGCCCAGGGCGGTAACCGAAACATTGATATATCTCCGCTGCAAGTATTTTCCTTTTTCGTAAATCGTTGCAAACAAAAACTACATATTATTCTTTGCCTGAGTCCCATTGGGTCCGCTTTGAGGACTCGAATTAGATTGTATCCGTCTTTGGTTAATTGTTGTACCATTGACTGGTATCAGCCGTGGCCAGAGGAAGCACTACAAATGGTTGCTGCTCAATACATGACCGAAGCAAACGTGAATGATGAAATAAAAGAAGCCGTGGTTATCGCATGTCAGTACTACCACACAAAAGCTATTGATACCGTGAACGAGTTTTATCAGCAGACAGGTAGAATTATTTATGTAACGTCGGCGTCTTTCTTGGAGCTGATTCGGTCTTTTCAAAAATTGATCAACGCAAAGCAAGATGAGATCATGGCTGCAAAGATGAGGTATATTAGAGGGTTGGAGACTCTGCAACAAGCATCTGTAGCTATTGCTGCAATGCAAAAGGAACTTAATGCTTTAACACCAAAACTTATAAAAATGGCTGAGAAATCAAAAGAAATGACTGAAGTAATCGAAAAGGAAACAATTGCTGCTAGTGCTGCTGCAGAACAAGTGAAAAAGGATGAAGTTGTTGCGAATGTTCAGGCGCAGGCAGCACAAGTCCTAAAGGATGAGTGTGAAAAAGATCTAGCTCAGGTGATTCCAATCTTGGAGGAAGCTCTTTCAGCATTGAATACTTTGAAGCCAGCTGATATAACTTTGGTGAAATCCATGAAAAATCCTCCTCCGGTTATTAAGCTAGTTATGGCTGCTGTTTGTGTTATAAAGGGTGTTGCTCCAGACCGAGTCACGGATCCTACAACAGGAAAAATGGTTAACGACTACTGGGGCCCCAGTAAAAGAATTTTGGGAGATATGTATTTCTTACAAGGTTTAAAAGATTTTGATAAGGATAACATTCATCCGGATATCATGAAGAAAATTCGAAAAGAATTTATTCCGCATGCCGACTTCAAGCCACACATAGTTGCTAAAGCCTCAAGCGCCGCAGAAGGTTTGTGTAAATGGATCATTGCAATGGACCTATATGACAATGTTGCGAAAATTGTGGGTCCGAAAAAGGCTCGGTTGCAGGTAAGTGCTCGTAATTTGTTGTAATTTTTAGTTTTAAAATTTGTGTGTAACTTTTATAAATTGTTTAAAATGATGGTTCGAATAAGTAAGTAGAATACAGCTCAACTTATCTGTTCAATCCTTTCTAAATTCTTTCAGGCTGCAGAAAAAGAATATTCTGAAACAATGCAAATTTTAACCGAAAAACGAGAAATGGCACAAGCATTGGAAGCAAAAGTGGCACATTTAAATGAGGAACTTGATAAAGCCAATGCGGAAATGCAAAGGACTCAAAATGCAGCAGATTTTTGTATGAATAAATTACGTAGGGCCGAGATGCTTATAGGTGGGTTAGGTGGTGAGAAGACTCGCTGGACAGAATCTGCTGCAAGACTGCAGTACCAATATAGCCATCTGCCTGGTGACGTTTTAATATCATGTTCCATCATCGCTTACTTGGCTACACTTACAGCAACTTTTAGAAATAAATGTGTTGAAGACTGGGTCGAGGAATGTAGAAGTCTTAGAATACCAATGTCTGATGAATATAGTTTACTAAACGCTTTAGGTTCGGATATCACAATCCAGAATTATAATGTATACGGCTTACCTAGGGATGCATTTTCTTCAGAGAACGCTATAATTATGGACAGCTCAAGTCGATACAGCCTTTTCATTGATCCCCAAGGGCAGGCTAACAAATGGATTAAGAACATGGAAAGGGCTAATCGACTTAATGTGGTTAAATTTTCCCAAGGGAACTATATGAAAATCATTGAGAATTCATTGGAGGTTGGAAATCCTGTTTTGATAGAAAATATTCTCGAGGAACTTGAAGTTCCCTTGGATCCAATTCTACTTAAGCAAGTCTTTCTGCAAGGCGGCAAGCCGCATATTAGCCTTGGAGATTCCGTAATTCCTTTGCACAAGAAATTTCGTCTTTACCTTACATGCAATCTGAGAAACCCTCATTTTTTGCCTGAAGTCTACAATAAGGTGACTGTTATTAATTTTGCATTAACTCGAAAAGGATTAGAGGATCAATTGCTAAGTATTGTCGTAGCCAAAGAGCGGCCAGATTTACAAGAGTTACGAGAAGCTTTGGTTGCCGAAGCTGCACAAAACAGAACTGACTTAAAGAAATGTGAGGATAAAATTTTATACACTTTATCTACTTGTGAGGGCGATATTTTGGAGAATGAAACTGCTATACAAATTTTGGACGCATCGAAAGAACTTTCCAATAATATTATGGCAAAACAAGAAGCATCGCGTGAAACAGAATTAAAAATTGAAGCCTTCCGAGACAAGTACCAGAATGTTGCATTTCATTCATCAGTGTTATATTATACTATTACTGATTTACCAAATATCGATCCAATGTACCAATTTTCGCTAAACTGGTATATTAATCTCTACATGTATTCTATAGACAATGCAAACAAATCAAAGGATCTTGAGAGACGGTTAAAGTTTTTGGTAGAAGCTATAACTCAGAATCTGTACAATAATGTATGTCGTTCTATTTTCGAAAAAGACAAACTACTTTACTCGTTCATCTTAACAACAAAAATCATGTTGAGCACTGGACAGATTGAAAGTGATCAATTAATGCATCTTTTGACTGGAGGACTTGAAATAAAAGTTCAAGAGAAAAATCCTGATTCGTCGTGGATTACGGACAAAATGTGGGATGATATATGTCGTCTTGAACAAATACCATCTTTGGTAGGTTTCGTAGAATTCTTTAAGTCCACCTTAGAAGACTGGCAGAAATTCTACGATCATTCTGAGCCTGAGGTCCAGATTTTGCCGGGTCCTTGGGAAAAACGAGCTCCTTTCGAAAGGATTTTAATTTTAAAAGCATTTCGACCTGACAAGGTATTAATGGCTATATCTCATTTTATAAGCAAGGAGTTAGGTCTGCAGTATGTATCACCGCCTCCCTTCGACATTGCAAAGTCTTTCGCAGACTCAAATTGCCTTTCGCCTCTTATATTTATTTTGTCGCCCGGTGCTGATCCTATGGGCGCTTTGTTACTTTTTGCTGAAAAAATGGGCTTCGATGAAGCCTTTCAGAGCATATCTCTAGGTCAAGGGCAAGGTCCTATAGCAAAGAGACTGATCGCAGAGGCTCAAGATATGGGCTGGTGGGTATGCCTTCAGAATTGCCATTTAGCAGCCTCATGGATGCCTGAATTAGAATATATTTGCGATAAAATGGATGCTTTTAATACTCAACGTATAGTTTGTCAGTACTTTGTTATTGAAACTTGTGACCAATTCGTATTTTTCTAGCTTCCTTTCGTCTGTGGCTAACCAGCTACCCATCTGATATGTTTCCTGGTTCATTGTTACAAAATGGGGTAAAAATGACCAATGAACCACCAACAGGTCTGCAGCAAAATTTATTAAGGTCTTATAATTCTGAACCCATCAACGATGATAAATTTTACGGGGGTATTAATGTTCAGAAAAAAAGTTTCGTTAATTATAAAACCACCTTTTTGAACACTTAAAGGTTGCTTCACAAATGCTAAAGCTTTTACACGTCTCTTGTTTGGAATATGCTTTTTTCACGCAATTGTCCAAGAACGTCGTAAGTATGGTCCTATGGGCTGGAATATTTCATACGGATTCAACGAATCCGATCTACAGATTTCAGTGCGACAACTTTTGGTATAAATATTATGTTATATTACTAAGACTGTTTATAGTTGTTGTATTTACAGATGTTGGTGAATCAATATGAGAATATTCCATACAAGGCTCTTCTATATCTGACTGGCGAATGTAATTATGGCGGACGTGTTACAGACGCCTGGGACCGCCGAGTAATTAATACTATTCTCGCAGATTTTATCAACAGTGAGGTCGTTTTCAATTCAAAGCACAGATTCGCCGATGACGATTTATATATTCTCCCGAGAAAATTAGAGCACAGAGAAATCATACGCTATATTGAAGAAAACATTCCATCGATGCCTCCGCCAGAGGTGTATGGACTGCATTCGAATGCAGGAATTACTCGGGATCTGCAGGCCTCTAATCTGCTGCTCGATTCAATGGTGCTTACGTCGGGTCAAACAACAAGTATAGCCGGAGGTGATTCAGATAAGACATTGTTGGCTACTTTAAAAGACATAGAATCCAATTTGCCGAATGACTTTGATATTGAATCAGCTAAAATTAAATATCCTGTTGATTACAATGAATCCATGAACACCGTTCTAGTACAGGAAATGGAGAGATTCCAGAAACTACTTACAGAAATCCGTAGTTCTTGCACAGAGTTGCAAAATGCTGTGAAGGGAATCGTAGTTATGACACCAGAATTAGAAGATGTTAGTATTGCTGTAACCTTCAAGAAAATTCCAGGACGTTGGATGAATAAATCATATCCAAGTTTGAAACCACTTGGTTCTTACGTATCCGATTTTTTGGATCGCATAAGGTGGCTTCAAACATGGTAGTCATACAAATTTCAAATCACGTTTCAAAACTGAAATATATGATTGGTTAGGTACAATGTAGGAAAGCCTTCTACTTTTTGGATCTCTGGATTTTACTTTACTCAAGCCTTCCTCACTGGAGCCATGCAAAACTTTGCAAGGAAATATCAGATTCCGATTGATACTTTGACCTATGATTTTGCAGTTCAGAAGAAAGATAGGTAAATCAGGAGTGAACTTTTGGCTTGAATTTTAATAAAAACATATATATATGTATTAGCATGGCCAAGCCCCCAGATGATGGCGTTTATATTAATGGAATGTTTATAGAAGGCGCTAGATGGGACAGACGCGGAGATCACTTGGAAGAACAATTCCCGAAAATTCTTGAGAATATTATGCCATGTGTCCATTTGATTGTAATAATTTTAATTGTTTCTTTAACTAAGACTTATTTAAAAAATTTTAGCCCATTTTAATCAAAAATCTTCATGAGGGTACGCGGTATAAGTGTCCTCTATACAAAACGGCAGAACGAAAAGGAACTTTATCCACAACAGGCCACTCTACAAACTATGTTCTTCCATTGTTACTAAAAACTCAAAAGCCTGCGTCACATTGGGTTAAACGAAGCACTGCTCTGATTTGTCAAACAAGTAATTGATTTTGTGTTTGTTCTTTCTTGATGTATTTTTAGTAACAAAAAAAGAAAAAAAATATATTTTTGAAATTTACATTGATTCAAACTTTTTCTTCGCGAATTCAGTAAGTACATTTTTAATAGTAAAATGTTTAATCTAGTTAGATTTTGTTCATATAAATATTACTTCCGTAGAAATCAACACATGATCAGTACTAAAACAAGATTGCGTGCTTTTAATATATACGTTTATTTAAATATTTAAATCCAAAACAGTGCATATTACCTAGGATAACAAAAGTAACAGGATATCTTGGGGGGGGGGGGGGGGGGGGACGAACGTTCAAACTAAGATCCGATTAGGGAAGGGTGTTCTCAGTTATGTTAACCATTAAACGGAAGAACAGAATTAAATGAACAAAAGCCTTTAAAAACAAGAACAAAATCTCATCGGCGATCACAGTTTGTCCTTGTTTCCTCCAACATAAAACTGAGCTGAGATTAGTCTCGACTTACGCCTACCTAAGAGTACAGTTGGGAGTACTGGTATGCTTGATTAACTCTCGATTACTGATGGGTGCACGGCATAGTGCGGAACTGTAGGTTCTCGTCGCCGGATCCACAGCCGTTATCATCATCCTCGCTGCTTGACGACACTAGATCTTGTACACTAGGAAAACTCTCATCTGTCGTTGCTGTTCGACGATTCCTTAAACACTGACGCACGAAAAAGAAAAATGTGCGATCATCGAATAAATCGTTATCGGTAATCACAGATCGTTTCATGTTGTGTCTCACGCATTTGGCTAGACCCTCCATTGCAGGAGGATACTGAAAGAAAATATAATTGTTACTTAGTTTTGACTGTGTTGTGTCGATAACTTACATCTTCTTTGAAAGGCACCCAGATTTTAACATCATGATCAAGGCCTGAGCTGGCCAAAACAGGGAAGGAAGGATGTGGCTCGAGGCAGTTGACCTAAAATTGTAATCAAATATATTTCCGCATTGCTTTGTACAATAGAAACTTACGACACCGGTGCTATCTCCTTTAATCCAATTGATAATTGACTCCGTGTTTTTGTCCCAGAAAAAGAAATTGCCACAGTCGCTACCGCTAACAACGTACTCAGAGTTTAGTCCGAAGAAATTCACTCCTTTGATGGTCTTATTGTTACTAAAAATTATGATTAATGTAATGAGAGTCGTCAAGATAAGTGATCACTCACTTATGTCCCTTATATCGGTGACTATAATGCCCTGTTAAATAGCACTTGTTGTTGAAGAGATATATGTCTTCATCGCTGTAAGATGCCAGAATTTCAGTCCCAGTGCTATTGTAGACGGCGCATGTTATGTGGCTCACCAATGATTTCTTCTGCATCAAATTAGTTAATAACTAATATGAATAATATTATGCTGCCTTACGTCCTCTAAATGCTGTGGGCACATCATGTACACGGGTACCTTCGTGTTTCTTCTATCGTACACCCGAACGAATTGGTCACGGCCGCAAACACAAAATTCCGGATCCAAGGGATGGTGCGCTATACTATATAAGGGCACTTTACGTTTTTTTACTTTGACCGTAACCACACGTTCAATGGGCTTTTCTCTTAGATCGCAGCGTACTACATGACCATCCTCGCCAGCCGTCAATATTTCATAGGGATTATTAACGCAAGGAGCCAGCTTATGCACAGCACCTACGTGCTTTAGTAAAACTCTCGAAATTACCTTTCTTGAACCACTAGGGTGCACAGTAGCATGTCGAACTTGCCCATCTCTTCCACTTGACACTATGTTTATACCACCAGCTAATTCTACAAATTTTGTCTGAAATACGTTTGAGTTATGGCCACTGTTGAACGCATATGCGATCTTGTTAGCGGACCAATTCCATAGGATGATTTTGAGGTCGTCTGACCCGGAGACTAGAAAGTTTCCAGCTTTATTAAAGTGTAGACTGTTCACGCAGCCCTGATGCTTTTCGAGACGATGTAATAATTTCATTTTCTCAATCACATGCCGAGCACCATAAAACCGATTTTGGAATGCGATCGGATTTGCTCCAGTTATTGATGATCTATTCTTTCCGGAGAGCCCATGTTCGCGACACATTAGCTCCCTAAATTGATTCCACTTGTAATCAGGCTTATGTGTTGTTTGCAGAATATCGGGAATCGTATTATCGTTTGTCCTGTTTGATGAAATTGAATCATCCGAATCCATTGCATCGAAGGCGGGATATTCTAAGCTATACAGGCTCGAAAAACTGTTGTCGTTATTATCCTCTGATTCAAACACAACCTCGGACTGTGGAGATAAGAAGCAATAAGTTTATTTTATTGAATTTTCCAAATATTTCGAAATTCGCTTCCTTCTTACAAATCATGCATTTTAGATAGATGCATCATAGATATCCATAAATTTAGAAAATGGTTGTACTCATAATTAAGTGATTTTCAATGGGCTGTCCGCTTGTGGATTAGTGTGTCTGTTTGAATTTCTTATCGGATTTTTTAAAATATTTTTTTAGTGTAGACATCAAGACTATTAATTTGGTGATTTTTCGACAATTAACGAAGAATTTTATTTTCTATTTAAAAATTGTTGACTCAGTAACTAGTATGCTGAGTCACTTTATAATGAAATAGAACGACTGTGTATTCAACACACTCTTGTTTTTTTTAAATAGGGAAAGAGTAATCGTTGAATGCAGCAAAAAACACCTCCAAAAAATACAGGTGATGGGCCTAGAAAACGACATGCCTATTGTGTTCTTAATTATACAATAATATGGAAAGACCTTAAGTATATAAATGTATGTATCCGTCCGTGTAAGTGAAGTATATCTAAAGTTGGAGTTTCACTTTCAGTAGAAGACGAATCTTGCCCTTACCTTGATCTAGTTCGAAATTACTTAGTGATATAGTGAACTAAGTTCATCGAGAAGAAAAAAAAGTAGGGACCTCTCTAGAATTTGATTTGAGGCGCACAAATTTAGTAGGGAGATTTTGAGAATGGATGAATGAGCATTTGTTAAAAGGCTTGTCCTTTTGTTTATTAGATCCAGCATTATAGAAGTGGTTTCATTGATGCCTTCACCATACCTTAATGTCCAGACAGTACAGATTTTTTGCATAAAACTGAAAAAACTACTTATGGTTCAATAGCGTTAATAAGCAGTCTTTTTGTTGTTCTTATATTCAATGTGTCTAACAGGCTTCGCCTAAATTATAAAATTCGTTTGGAAATCGTGTGAAGTCTCAGAAAAATATTGAAATTTTTAAATTCTTACTCTTGGCATTTCTCAATTAAGGTTACTATTTCCCCATTTCTATTGGTTCTTTAGCACTAATAAAATAGAAAATTCTTCGTAATTCTTACAGCTCAAATTAGAAGCTTAATTAAAAATGTATTGCAAATCACAATTGGATTTTGAAATTTCTGATAACCTTCAAAGTCAGGGGTAATTGATTTGTCTAATGCGCATGAACTAATTTATTTTTAAATAATTGAAAATAACTCTTTGATCGCAAAAGACAAACCTCTGAACTGGAACTAGAATTTGATTTGGATGTACTATCGGCCGCTTGATCATCGTTGTCATCCGAATCCTCAGAGGAAGATAACTGACGAGTCCTGTAGTTCCTACGTTTGTTCCCGACTCGATTATTCCTTCTATTTGGCTTGCGTATGCGATTACTAGTTCCAGGCTCATTGCGATCGGACGATCCCTTATCCTCGGCCTCCTCTGCGACTGGTTCATCTTTCTTTTCGTTCTCGACATAGCCACTGTCCTCCACGGTCGCAGATACGTTATCCTTTTTGCTGTCGTCGTCGTTATTATTTGGCACAGGTTCTATTGTTGCTGGCTTATCACTCATCTCGACATCGTTTGCGCTGGAGACATCTGGTCTAAAATAAGAATATACAAGGCGAGTGCAACGTTAATACTGCGTATTAATTTCCTACGATGACATAACCTTGACAGATTCTGCTTTTATTAAGTCAGGCTGACAGTGGAATCAAATATTTAGATCGAAATAAATTGTTTACCTCTCGCCGGGCTCTTCGGCACCTAGGCTCTCGAGCTTCGATCGCTTTGCGGAGCTGTTCGAGCTCTCTCCATTCGAGTCTTCGTCCATCTTGGTCCCCCGATTTTGTGAAAGGTTTCTTCCGGCTGTTCTTAATCGAGAGGTCGCTTGCCCTCTTCAGCGGATCCTCTTCTCTAAAGTATGCGAATAACCACTAACTTTTACGTATCACTGTCTTCAATAATCGTTCGATTATGAGGGCACTTAGGGCGACATTTTTTAATCAGTCGTCCCGTTTAATTTGCTTTCATTGCCTTTATCCAGTTTATTTCGGCGTAGCAATCAAAACTGCATAACAAATAGTTCACTCCCGTGGTAATAATGCCAAATATTCTGCAACAATTTGGTTCTAATTGGTTTCTCTACACGTATCGAAATTTCACTTCGTTGCGGGGACAATTGGTTTGTTGACAGTTGCGGTACTGCTGGAGAGCGTTCGGAAGTACACCTACGGTGCGATGGAATCAGCTGATTTAAAAAATCATAAAAATTGACAACTGGATTCGAATCACATTCGGCTGCTGCGTTGGGATTTTGACAAATCTGAAATCCGAATTTTTTTAACAGGTCAAAGCGAAGTCAGGTGTTTTAACAGTTTATGCACTGCACTAGACTTTTCTCATGTCATGCTTTAAGCGAAGTATGAATAATATGACACTTCAAGTAGCGACACTTCAACAGAGTGCGCAAAGTGACAAAGATGCAAATAAATGAGAGTTCTAAACAGTTGAATTGGTGGAGCTTTCAAGCATTCCAAAAATCTTGCTTCTGCTGGTTCGAGGTATAAAGATTTCTTAAACGTATTTAAAGATAAGTATGAAGATTACAAATATTGACAGCAATCAGCCGGCGTCAATCAAATATCAACTACGAACTTCTGAGGTGGATTTTAACAAAAATTTAACAGCACATTCTCAACTATGCTGTAGTTTTTGCCAACATTTTCTCGAAGATGGTGTAGTTCGGTGCAAACAGCCAATGACGATTAAGGAATGCAATCGTAAAAATACCACATATGTAGCACCACCCAGCATTTAAATTCAAATATCAAAACATTATAGGGTTTTTTGAGAAATCGTTTAGGACTTTTTCAAAAATTAATAAAACTGTAGACAGTTTCGAAGCTTTTGATGTAGTTGTGTACTTCACAACCGCTCCCTGAGTACACTAACGTCATATTTGAGTTTTATTTCTCCAATTTACCGTAAATTAACAATAGATATTTTCGAATTACAAGAGCATTCTAAACAGAGATTTTGCGTAAGCCATTTTTCCATCAATGCGATCTAGCAGTGTGTAAATAAATTGTCGAAAATTATAAATGAACCACTACATAGGAGATACACATGCTATCCCGTTTTAACATCGCCCGATTTTAGGGGAAGAGCTTTTGCAAGGTATACCTTCCTTTTTCGCTCATCTATCATTTTTAATTACAGTTTTACACTGTTCATGAGTAAAGTGCTTACGCATACCGCATCTGCACTAGACTCGTTATATAGGACTTGGAGCTGTCAGCAGCAAAATGCGCTTGACTATTTCTTTTTAGCATTAAAAAGATTAGTGTTAGTTGAAATAAGAGAACTGGAAAGAACATCACACAGTTATCGGGTCAACCGTTTTTACTGAAAAGGAAGACATTTATTCATTCGCAAGCCAAATTGATTAATTTCATTTTCAAAACCTTTCCAAATATTTGCCCAAAATTTAAGTAAGCTTTAAATTTCAAATTTTAAAGCTTTTTTTAAAAAGCACATTTAATGAAAATACGTTACTGATTTTGTACTGCAAACTAAATTAAATTAACTAAATCATCATAATAATATTAGAGCGTAAAAATTACTTTTTCTACTTTCTGACTTATGGAGTCAATCGATTTGACATTGCATTTGTGAAATATCCTCTTGCACTCAAAGGTTTCTCAATAGGTCTGCTTTCGAAAATTTTAAATCCGCCATTTCGATATCTTTAAAATAAAGTTTGGGGAAAAATCAGTTCTGAAGTCGTAACTGTGCTGCAGCCTCCTAGGTCAAGATTTTAAAAAATTCATGAACACGGCGGTCAACGTTAGACTTGACACGTATGAAAAGTCTAGCGCAAGCGGTGGGAAAGAATTTCGCTACTTCATTCAAACTTCAGCCAAATCTAGTGCAGACACTGCTTCAGCTCCGAACACGCTCACGGCCTTGGTGGGTGTATTGGGAAATCAGTCGGGCTCGTCGAATGAAAGTTCATAATTTCCTTGAAATAATGCAATAAAGAAATTAGGAAACCCTGGACCGAGACAACAACCACGATAGTTGAAATATCTTTTGTTAAGTATTTAAATGAACCGGAGTTTTCGATGCTTTAGTTTTATACAGTTTGAAAAGATTCGCCTTTATTTGTGACTTTCACTTTCGTTACGCCGTAGCCTCTTTGTTAACGAACGCAGTCACAGTAGTGGTGGAAATTTCAAATCGGCATCGAGTTCGATGTTCTATTTTTGGATAATAATAGTAGTAATAATAGTTGGCTGTTGTGGAAGTTTTAAACCCTAGTCGTTGTAAAATTAATTTCGGTTTTTTTTTTTGAATTACTCACTTATTTTTGGGCTGTTAAAGCGTTCATAAACATAATTGAGAGAGACATTTTTAATATAAAATTCATGGTTCTAACGTCCTGAAAAATAATGTTAATACTTTAAATAGTAATTTCAGGTTTTATTTTAGCTTGGAAAAATACAAACTCAACTTTGTCTGCTTTGGGTTGAGATATTTAACTCATAGAATAAGTAAAATTAAATGGGGTTAAAGTATAAAACTCTAACATAAAACTGATATATGGTATATCTAATTCTAGAGAAAACATAATCAGTAATAAATCGAAAATTGAAGCAATCTTTATTTTTCGAGGAATATGAAAACATGCTTTTAATTTCAAAAATCAGCTTATTCTTGCCACAATTTGTTTGATTAATACTTTAATACTTCAAGCTTTCAAAACAAAAGTAAATTTCCAAGATCTAATAACACTATAAAAAATATTTCCCCATTAGTTTGTAAAGTTTAGCTTCGGTTAAGCGATATATGATATTAGTAGAATTTTTTCTAAATATTACTGATCAAATAGAGCCTATGCGGCAATACATCAGGCTTTCAATAAAGTAATCAAAGTAAAGTAAAAAAATAAACATATATGAATATAAAAAAAGTTAATAGTAATTAAAGATCATAAAAACTGAGTTTATCACATCATTAAATTAAGCCTATGTTCAAGACTACAGCTTTCTATCATTTTTGTTGTTTATCCTTGTTTTATACATGTCCCCAATTACAGCATGATTTTCTGATAATGTTTCTGTTTGTCATTTTATTTAATTAAGCTTGGGTCTTATCAAGCTATGGTTTTTTAGTAAGCATAATGTCGTAATTATCGCAGCAGGAAGCCAATAAAATCCATACGTAGCAAAAACGTTGTCAGCTCAATTCAATAAGTATTGAATTTTCTAAAACACGAAACTTCTTCAGATAAATAAAATTCGATGATACCCTTAACCTGCCTTGACTGCTAAAAGCGCTGCTGCACCAGCGAAGCATGTATAGGCTTCATGAAGTGCAAAACAAGTTGCCATATAAAATTCTTGAAAGACTACATTCACCAGTTTTTGAAGATCGATTTCTAAGCCAATGCTACTATCTCTGAAAAGTTTTATACGAATGCATTTTCACATAAACAATGAATTTGGAGGAGGCGCCCTGCTGAAGTTATCCACACTTTTGTTGTAAACTAGAAAAGCAGTTGGAAATAAGAGAGAAGGGAAGTGAACTGAATTGAGGCTATCGAGAGCGAATTTAAGCAATATATCTATCCGATCGAGCAAACCGGTTCCTTTTTTTTTATACCGATTTGCTTTAAACGCGCGGAAATAACCGGGCCTCTATTAGCCAGCTTTGCAACCTTTGCAGTATGTGGCACAAACGAAGAAAACAGATACAGGTAAGAACAGGTAAATTACGACCACATTTGTACGCTGAGTTCTACAGTCTCATTGTCCCACCAAATAACCGTTACTTTCCTGAGAGCAGAAAGCCTGATGAGCGGTACACACCACATGACTTCAGGTGAACATGAAGGCGTTCAGAGGTAAAAGTCAGTCATCATCCAAAGGGGTTCGACGACAAAAGAGGTAGCTCGCGGTGACTGTAGGCAGCGAACCAGCGAACCCAATTTGAGTCTATATCGCGGAATTTCCGTTACAGTTCCCAAATTCACACAAAAAGGGGAATAAATAAAACAGTCGCTAGTCTGTTTTTAAGGTAGTTAACACAAGGAGGAAGACAGGCAAGTAAAATAAGGCATTTGTTTTGCCAAAATCCACTGTGGTATAGTCTTGAGTTTAATGTCTGTGACCAAAGCCACCTTTCTGCAAGCCTCTTGAGGTGACTCAATCGGATACCTGTGTTTAGTGGGTCTACTGCCGCGGTTAAAACATAGTGATCGTGAGGTGTAGAAATATGTGGTAAAGTTTTACGGCATATTGGATTATTTTATATAAAACTTAGGTAAGCGAACAACTCTATAAAATTCATTATAATGCATTCTTAAGATTGAAAAGAATAAAAGCTAAAAGATTTCAAAGAGCTGTGAAAGGTTTCCACGATAATTTAATTTATTCAGAGAAGCCAATTCACCAGCAACTAACTTTTGGGGTTTGAGGAGAGTTAAAAAAAGATCAATGGCTTAGCATTTTGTTTACTTATATGGAAACTTTCACCGACCTTAGGGTAATTTGTTATTCTATTATCCTAATAAAGCTACTACTACTCTGCTAGCTACTACTAAGCCGAGCAAATTATTTTCTAATTGTATAGACAATTTGTCAGTCCTTTGTTTTTGGTTGGTTTTAGAAAGGATTTATATATCGAAACTTTTAATATAAGTACAATAAGAAATAGTACATTTCTCTATAGAAGCTTCAACGACTTTTAAATTCTGAAACTTTGAATTTAACGTGTTACCTTCACTTTAAAATCTTATACATAACTGACACTGTTATGTAAAGATCTGGCTTTTTCTTAATCGTGAGCATGTGTGAATCAATTTTTTAAAACGAATACACTTAATATTATATATTGTAGAGAGCCGGTTTATTAAAAAAATTATGTTGTAAATAAATTAGAATATCCAAAAAACTGGTTTAAAAGTTTTTATTCGATTTCTTTAATTCCTAAATACTTTAATAGGGATTGATATGATCGTATTACATTTGATTGCAAGGTCTGATCTCCCTGACACTTGGGTCTTAAAGGCAAATGATCTAGGTATATAAAATATAATATAAATAAGCAGAAAAAGTGCAATGCATTATATCAATATGTAAACAAAAAAATTACGATGGTTGTTTGATTACATTTTGAAATAAAAAGGTGTATAATTATAATAATTTTCTAGAAAATAAAACCGATATCTCATTTGTAATTTTGTTTAATTATATCCGTTTTTTTTCTTATTATATTTTGCTATTTGAGCCTAATTTTACTTTGTATATTAACACTGAGGACATTTATGAATGCAAATAATTTTCGGACTGTTAAGTAATATTTAAGACACGTGTTGGTATTGAATCATTATTCGGCTTTCCTCTTGAGCTAACGTTCTCTATTATTCGTGTTCAATTTAAAAATCGCTGGTAAAACCAAAAATGTACACCCTGCGTTTTTTTTTCTTTTAGCAAAGAGAAAGGGCAAGAAGATCGGTACAAAACGGCGACCGAGAACAGTCATCGAGCACGAAAAAAGGGTGTTTTTATAGAAAATTGTTTTGTTTGTAAAAATTGAACTATTTGATAAATAGGCTTCTGTTCTGATAGTTAACCAATCGATAGAAAGAAAAATCACCAAAATTGGTCGAGAATTGCAATCCTCATATGTACAAACGTAGCGTGTCCTCATATGTACAAACGTGCAGACCAACGGACAAATGTCATTTTTCAAAGGCAATTTAGATCATAATAAATATTTAACTATTCTAAAAAGATTTAAAAAATGGTATCGTTTTCTAATTTCCTATATTAAAAGTTGATTACTTGTAAAATTACCCGAGCTATAATTACTTGTATTGTCAAAACTCGAGGCTGGCGCGCTAGTTGATAAAAGAGCACATACCCGCGAGGTGTAAAATTATATGATCTGAGAAAATATATAGCAAAGATTTAGATAAGCCGGTTTTGTTAAAATTTGAATAATGGATTATATTAATAGAAAATTGAGCCCTGCAATCGTCATGTTTTTATTTAAGAATAGAAAGAGAATTCTAAATAGAATATAAATATTCTAAAATAGAATATAAATATTAGAAAAAGATAATGAAAGGTTAGCCTTCAAATGAAATAGTAAATTTTATCTTATTAAATCTTATTTTCAGAAATTATTCTGAACACTGACTTTTTTGATTTCATATTGCCCAGTCCTGTATTAGAAATATATCCCTGTTAAGAAATATTCTGAAATTAATTAATGGTTTCATCTAAAGTAAAGGACTTCTCTAGAAGCAAATTCGTCAGTTGCTGCACAAAGATCCCTGTCCTTTGGATATGAATCTAAAAACATTATAATATCAAAGAAGAATTTCCAATCAAACGATGTACTCTAATAGATTTGCATAAATTTCTTGCCCTTATATTTCGAATTAACATATTCTTTTATATTTAAAGTACAGGCATGGTCACATGTTCCTCTTTCGGAATATTTTTGTTTGCCAAGAATTTCCTCTTAGGAAAACCAAAATGCAATATTAGATTCGATTTTTAAAGGCTATTATTCTAATGGAATATTGAAGAGATTAGAAAAATATTTGTTTTAAATTAGTTTTCGAAATCTTTTGAAGCTTTTATTGAAAGATACCCTGCTCTGTAAATTCAGAAGCGCGATTTTGATGAACTCACAAAATATACGTACGTATGTACCTATATATAGTTTTGTTTTCAATTTACAACGAATTATAAGTAAAATAGAACTGTTAATCGCACTAATCGTTTCAAAGTGCACATTTCACATATTTCATTTAAAGAATATGAGATGATTTATCAGGATTTGATAAGAGAATGTAAGGAGTCTATTTTAGAAAGTTAACAAAATTTTCCGCAATTATTGTGAAAAAAAACTAATTATAACCGCCATTAATGCAAAAATAAGTTATGATAAAAATATCAAGGAATATTTTAATTGTATATAAACTAAAGTCAGTTTAATGTTTACAATTTGTTGATACCAGAAATATTTCATAGTGATGATTTTGTGATCTAAAATAAATAATATTAATTTGTCCCATCCGTTACGTGTAATATTCATTGTAGAAATTTTGCATAATATTAAAAGAAGCAAATTAATTTTTTAAAAATTATCCATATCTTCGTACGTCTGCATCAGTAATTTTAAAAGAGTGGTGTTGTTTTTGCTACATCACATGGAAACGGAGCTGTGGATGGTATTGGAGGTATCATAAAAAGAAAACCTTCGAAGGAAGTTAGAAGTCGTAGAATTTTAATTCAACTGTGAGAGAAATGTTCTCCCATGCACAAAATGTCTTGAAGGGTATTTATTTCTTTTTTATTTCTAAAGATGATCTCATTTTTCAAACAGAATTATGTTAAGAAAGATTTCAAAACACTAAACGTATAAAAACATAAAGAAATATTTAGAAATATATAATAGAATATTTGTATTGTGGTGTAGCGGCAAAAGCAGTATTAAAAAAGTATACTTCATAAGGAAAAAAAAACTACATATGTGTTAAAATTTCTACGTTTCATAAGTTCTTATCAAAAAGAAATATGTTTTGATTATATATGATTACTAAATTTATTTTATTCAGAAAAGGTATGGAAAATTTGTCCTCTCCGTACCGTACCGTACCGTCCCGTCTGGTAACAAGACAATATTAAATGCATTTGTACAAATTACCAAATGCTGGTTCTTTTCTTCATAGTTTTGCAAACGCTATACTTCGCAGTTTTAGAAATTTCTAAATTTCTTCAAAAACGGGCTCCTTGTTTTGTCCCGTCCGTAACGTTTATTTTCTTATAACACATAAATTATATATCATTGAAGCTTAGAATGTATCATGCTATAAAAGTTATTTACTATATTTTTATAATGGTCTATGGGCTGTAAATAATCGCATGCCATTTTATTACGAAAATATTAATGTTTTTGTAAACGAGTTTTTTTATGTATGTCCGCATATTTGATAATCGGCATAATGTATTAAAATATGCTTTCCAAAAATATTTTGATGTACAGATATAACGGTTGTTCACAATATGCAAATATATTATAATGTCTTTCCGTGTCGGTAGAAAAAGTATAAAAGAAACAAAAAATTAAATTTTTCTACCCTCTAAACTAGAATTCGCCGTTAAGTGAGTTTAATTACAATAGATTTAAGCTATTATGAATTACAATAGATTTAAGCTATTATTCCTTTATTTCTTCATAATAAATTCCCGAAATACTACACTTCTATTTGCTTGAGTATTGTTATCACGAAGAATACGACGTCCTTCTATGCATCTCCATTATAGCATTATTTAATGAACCCGGAGGCATTGTAGAAGTTTCCTTCCCCTATATTGACCTTAAACTTGAATGGTCTTGAGATAGATTGTTCCCTTCATCCGTCTAAATGCAGTTAATTTAGAATCTTCAGTTAATTTCAATTTGAAGGTCAGATTGTATTCAGAAGGACTTTGTATTCAGATAACCCAAAATTTACGAGGGCTAAAATTGAAATGCCTTATATGCTGTAAAGCTCGAAAAGCCGTAAATTTGTGACAAGATTTGGTGAAAATTAATAATCGAATTTTGTTTGCATGTAAATACTATAACAAAAATCACACACCGAATATTTGTTAGAATTAGGTGCAATAATATGTAGGTACATATAATTGTGACTTTAAAAAAGTTTGCATCGTGAATAACTTTTTCAAGTCGGTTAGCGATTTCGTTTATAAAAGTTGAACTATGGAGAGGAATGAAGTGTGTAATTCTAAAAAAGATAAAAATTGTATAAATCAAAGAATTTTAGCCAGAACATGATGAGTAATCTTTTACGGCATTCTCTTGAAATCCTATTTTGGGAATTAATTTCATTTCCCGGATAGGAACAGAGAGACGGTTAAAAACTGGTTTTGTCTGGATTATTATTCAAAAAATGTGTTTTGTCTTTATTATTTCGCTGTTTGTATTACAAAAACGCCGTTGAGCGAACATCCATTTGAGTTGTTTTATTTATCAGTGATAACACTTTCATAGTTTTCTAATCGCAATTCCGCGTCGCCTTGCAGATATAGCTCTGCGCAATGATTTCATCAAAACAAGCATTGAGGTGGACACTGATATTCCCGTGGACGCTTGCATTCTTTGTTATGATTGCAGCTAAAACAGGTAAGAAAGATTTTACCTTGACATTTTGTGCGGTTTCAATGTTTCATGTATTTTTCCATCCATAGGCCCCACACACGATAAAGTCGTGGTGTGCTATATCGCCACCTGGGCAGTGTACCGAACCGAGAAAGGCTCCTATGCAATCGAGAACTTCGACCCGAATTTATGCACCCATGCAATATACGCCTTTGCCGGCTTGAATGTAACCAATAGCCATATAATATCCCTGGGTAAGTGCTTAGTCTAAGAAGCGCCCGTGCTTGTAAGACGCAGTTATTACACGCTCAATGGCGCCCCCTGTTCTTACCTAAGTCTTCCCAGACACTTTCACCTGGAAAACCGGCTCTGGAGAGGGGTGTCGGAGGTTAGGCGGGGTAAATTCGCAGTGCGTTCATAAAATAGCTGTCTGCTGACAGATATTGGTTTTCAGAGGATATCCGACAAATTTTTATTGAATTAAGCTGATCAGGTTCCATGCTGGTAATAATCTTAGTACTACACCTGAAGGTGGATTTTATGCAAAAAAATTATTTCAGCTGGAAAAATATCCTTGCTAATGAAAATTGATCCGCTTCTAGAAACATTTCTTTGAGGGCTTTCAAATCAACAACAATTGATGCTATTTGCACAATACGAGAATATCTTTTCTAAATAAATTCAGTCCGAACTGTGGACAGAAACACATTGGAAACGGAGTAGAAGAGGTCGGGGGCTTTATGATATCGAATGATGTTACCTGGAACAAAGCGCACAAGCTATTCTCTGGCTACTATGGGGGCTCACCTAAAATGTTTTCTCAATTTCCCCAGGAATTGATGATGCCATTTTTCTCGAAATGTTAAATGTCCAGAAGAAGTCGTAAGGATATTAAATGACACTCCTCGGGAAGGACGAAAACGGTATTATTCATTTTCAGGGTGATGCTCCAGCTCAAGGATAAATGGAAACGTTTGCATCCCACTGACGCCTTTATAAGCGACATAAATTCTTCTCCCGGAAGCTCTAAGGAAAACTCCTTTTAAATTCTGGCAGATTTGAAGATGCCATTCAAGTGTAGATCTTAAGCCAAGATTCATGGAAGTTCCTTTGGAGTTTTAGAATAGCGAACACAGTAGCTTGTCTGGTGCTCTTTATTGAATGAGTTTTTGGAAGCTTGGACAGTGAATGCCAAACACGTAGGTCGTACAGCTCGCTGTAAAGTTCCACAGATTCAAACATTTACAAGCATTAGCAAATTTAATATTTTGGTTAGTGTAATGAATTCACATGGACATGACAATTCTAGAGGACATCAGCTAGATTACAATTGTGTTGAGGCTAGACTGATATTAAAACGTGCCTTGATAAAAGCACAAGCCATAAAAACGCTACATATCATAAAATTGTGGTGTGCATGTTTACGACCTTTGCAAATACTAGCTTTTACTTACTTTTAATACATGACGGTGCCATAGTTGTTATATTTATTTGTTTGATTAAAATGAATCAAGCGAAATTTAAGTCAAAGCCTTTTTTGCTTTTGCATTATCATTCTGAATGTGTTGAGATTCTCCTTATGATTTCATATTATTGTTCTTTCGATCTAGCAAACATTCACTCTTTACGTAAAACAGTCTTAATATTATTTCACATATTCATATTTAAGTAAGATATAATAATAAGAAGCCATATAAACTTTCTTAAGTAGTCATTAGTTTTCGTTACTCTTCGTCTACAACTGCTTAATTATTATTAGACATGTTTTTATCTGCATAGCATGTTTTGCTCTTTAATAAAAATTCGAGTATTCCTCTGCAGGTTATCAGGCCGCATCGTAAATGGGACTTATCAGTTTTAGTGTGTGTTTACAAGGGTCCTGTTTATTACCTTTAAACGTGTTCTTAAATTATTCAATGCTTGAGGAAATGAGTATCCATTCGCATAGGCATTATGGGAATCGCACGCGATCCTTTAAAAACCACGGACGAGGGATAAGAACCCAACACGGACATAGCTCATATCTCGCAAAATTTTTTCAGCTTCCCTAGAGAGAAGAAATAAATAAAAACAGGCTGCGTTTCCTTGGAATTTTCTTGTTAATCTGATTATTAGCCCTCTTGATTTACTGTTTTATCAGCGTATCTGCTTAATTCATTCTCGTCAGTAATTCTTTGTAACTTTTAAAATAAGAACTTTTAAGAAGAAGAAAACTTCTCTTTTCCTTTTAAATTGAAACTCTTTCATTAGATACGCTTTCTTATATTACTAATTCTGATCAGGTTTTACATGCAATGATAGTAAAAAAGGGGTGTGAGACGGGCTCGCGTGATAAGAGTTCCACACCATAATTTTGATTCACGAAGTAATTTTTGTATGTTTATGGTTGACGGCCCAACCCCTGGATCTATAACTAAACCTACTTGGTTTTAGATTGTAATAGGTAAAAGGCATCCAGTTGATTATATGTTTGTCATTTTTAAGGCTCCGGACTCGAAGTATACAGACGGAACTAAATTTTACTATGAGACCTGTTTCTGTTTCAGAACAGACGTAAGCTAGAATCTCATTTATAAAGATTGTGTATCGATATACTTAGTAAAAGTAGATAATTGAATGAAGTAGAAAATCGAAGGTATTTCAAAATTTGCACAGTTTAATAATTTAAGGTTCGAGGAGATAAATGGGAAGAGACATCTTTTGTTACTACAGTAAATTTCGAATAGTAGTGTTATTTCTGCAATTAATTTATAGGGCATTTTTAAATAATGCAAAAAAGAAAAATGTAAATGCAATTTTCTATTATTAATTAGTACTATACTGTAAAAATAGTGTCTGACACTTCTGTTTACTTATATTTTATGAGAACCGCTCACATTATCGAAATTATCTTATTAAAAAATCCGATTATCGACTAGTTGTCTTTTAAGTCATATTTCTGGAGAGACAAATACGGAACATATGCATCACATAAACTTGGAGATACCATTGGTTTATTGATCTCATTTTTAATCCAATGGAAATGGATTTTCGGGAATTGCAAGTGATAAAGTCTGCTCTCTGCTTTACTAACAGCCGCAGAGTGATTTTTCAAATGGGCAAACCGAGAAAAGGGGATGTATGGGGACATCAGATGTAATCGTCGCTTAGGGCGTAGCTCAGAGGAAGGTTTTTCGAGAATATTTTTCTTGTGTTCTCTTGCGACTAGCAGATCTCTTATTGTCACAGTGCCAGGGCTAATTTCGCATGCAAGACGTGCTCTCGGACAACTTTAGTCGTGCCCTTCATTTTAATCCCCGGGCGTTATCAGCGGCCTTAGTTCGGGAAGTTTTTGATTGGATTCACAATTTTACTCTTTTCCCATTTGTTGTTTTGTTCGCGTGAGTAGGTAGCAAGGGTGATCTCTTGGTTGCTAATTAGTCGCTGACCCAGAGCTATTAAGACAGCGGGACGGAAACGAGAGCTGGGAGTAACAAAACCCTGGGGTGATAATGAAAAGAGCTTAAGGGACTATAGACCATGATGGATAATTGACTGATTATTTGATTGTGACCCTGTTTATTTCTTCTTCAGACCCGTGGCAGGATTTGAAGGACGACTACGGTAAGGATGGATACAGACGACTGACAGACTTGAAGAAGACCTACCCGCATTTAAAAGTAATTTGAAGTTTTAGACATTTTCCACTCAAATTATTTAATTCCTTGCTTGTAGGTGTCAATAGCTATTGGAGGATGGAATCAAGGGTCTACGAATTACTCAATTTTGGCAGCTGACCCCTCTAGACGACAAACCTTCGTCAAGCAGGCGACCGAGTTTGTTAAAAAGTATAATTTTGATGGACTTGATTTGGATTGGGAGTACCCGACACAGAGGGGTGGAGCACCTCATGACAGAGAAAACTTCGTTTCGCTTGTAAAGGACCTTCGCACTGAGTTTAACAAGCACGGACTTATTTTAACGTCGGCGATCGGTGCCGGGAAGAATGTGATCGATGAGGCTTACGATGTTAAATTGTTGTCCAAACTCCTTGACTTTATGCACATCATGTGCTATGACTACAGCGGAAGTTGGGATAAGAAGGTTGGCCCGAACGCACCGCTGTCTCAAGAAGGTGTTCTGAACGTCGTAAGTCCGACATAAGTTTGACCACGCTTATCAAATTTTAATCCGTTTAAATGACAAAATTTTCAGGAATTCACCATAGACTATCTGTTAAAATTGGGAGCGTCTCCATCGAAACTTGTCCTAGGTGTCCCATTCTACGGTCGTACTTTCAATACCGCACTAGAGGGTTACTATGGTGATGCTTCTGATGAGACAGGATTTAAAGGGCCTTATACTAACGAAAACGGTTTTCTGGGTTACAACGAAATCTGTATGATGCTTAGTAATAAAACTTCTGGGTGGACAACTAGTTGGGATGCCCAGACTGCTCAGGCAATCGCAAGGCATCGAGACGCAGAGAAAGGCATCACTCAGGTTGTGACATACGACAGTACGCGTTCAATAGCGAACAAAATGAGGTATGCGGTCAGGAAGCACCTAGCTGGGGCTATGATCTGGTCTGTCGACACAGATGATTTCTTGGGAGAGTGCGGATTGGAAGAAGAAACATTTAAGGATTTTGAACAGAGACCTGGCATTAACCTACTGATTCCTAAGCGCATCAATGCCAATTATCCTTTGCTAAGGACAGTTAACGAGGCAATTGTTTTGGCACTTGATGAATTAGACCAGGAGAATGTTATTAAAGAAAAAGAAAAGGAAAACGAAATTCCTCACGGGGAGGTCGATGAAACAAAACCGGGAGGAGGAGGAGCCTCTAGAACTATGTTATCAGTGGGAGCTTCTGTTTCTGTTCTGGTCATAACTTGTGTACAGTTTTTGGCAAGATTGATTCATTACTAGATTTAATTCTGTTAGGGTTGTGTTAATGTTAAACTTGCTCTAAGTTATAAAAGTGTGTTTTCGTATTGTCGATTGATTATAATTAATTTTTCCGTAATAAAATGTTTTTATTGAAATTAAGTCGTCCGTTAAGATGGATTAAGTAAGAATAGGGGTTAATTAAGTTGTATATGACTTTTTCGACTATAAAAGGCTAGGAAGTAGATTGTGGAAGATAGAAATAGTTTTTGTCAGAAGAGGTTTACTTGGAAATGAAAATGCGGAAACTGATATAAATGCACTAATATTGTATAAAAAAGTAAAAACTTTCTATTTATAACATATTTATTGAGTTTTCGCATCGTCTCCTTTATTATATTTCTCAATTTTGCCTTGAACTGACTGAAAATTGACTTCCGAATGGAAATTAGGCGTTTTTGGGGTCTCTTATTAATTTTGATTATAAATGGTTCAGATTTTAAATTACAAAGAATGTTAACATTCCAAAGTGATATCTTTTTATAAAATTATTTGAGCCAGTTGTTTCACTAATTTTACGATAAAAGGGCATTCAGGAAGCCTTAGTGAAGCCTGGTAAATGTAAAATCAATAAATCAGTGTTTGTCTGATTTTAATGGGGTTTTCATTGTTAGATAACGTTTGGATTTTTATGAACTTTTACATAATTTTACATGCGCGCTTTATGACGCCAAAACTATTAAATGGACTTTTACGGGGATTTTATTATTATTTAGCTTATAGGTTCACTTAAAATATAGGCTATAAATTTCTATTTGTCTGTTTGTTCATTAGCTTATTTATTAATCTACCACCTCAAAATTATTGAAAGCTTTTTGTAAGAAATTCTCATTGTTACATAGGCCAAAATAAAATATATTTCATATATTTTATTTCCCCATGCTTGTCACACTCGAATTTGTGGGCACAACTAGTAATAAATAAAGAAATACATTAAGAGTTATGTTAAACATTTTCTTTATTGATTTCGTTTATAATCAATTTCATTGCCAACAATTACTTTATACGATTTACATCTAAACAGAAGTGAGGACGAATGGACTGGTTTACAAAACCAATAATGGGAGCTTATACATTTCCTTGAAAATATTATTTCTACGTATCCAACTAAAAGCAAAAGGAATCACATTTTCACACTATCTTTTATTTTAAGTCTTTTCACATTTCCAATTCACTTTTCTTAGTTTATTTTCTCTCTTTCTTCACTGTTCTCCAACATATCCGTTTTCCATTCTTTTAGAAAAGCACTAGTTCATTTGCGATGCTAAAGCTAACCAACCTATAACGAAATATAGTTTTTGTTTTTTTTTTTTGTTTCTCATGGACGACTATCGGTCACAGGAGGTGCTACAAATAAATTATTGAATCGAAATCCTTCTAATATGACCCATAAAGAGAAAAAATTAATGGAAGTGAGGAGAAATCGACGCAAGGCAGGCAATACAGACGGAATAGATTTGAATCGAGTATGGATAATCGCTAAGCAAAACACGGGGTGGTGCTACAATTAATTTTGATCTAGTTTTGATCTAATACGAGTTAAATTACAATTTTACCAACTTTAGGAATCGGTATAAAACTACTGTTGATATTCTACTCTTGTTCTATGCTCATTTGGGATTTATGATACATTCTTACTCCGCTAGTAGCACCTCCGCTACCGTAAAGAACTGTCCGCCCCTATCGATTGATTCTAACACATTTGCACAACATTCCATAATCACAAACATTACGATTAACTACGGAGAGAAGGGAAAGCTAATGCTAGCCTATTGTCATACATTCTTACACTAGGGCGGTCCCTATTTACAGTCGGTAGAAGTCTAGTTCTCGTGGTGTCTTTAAAATAAAGTTCTGCTTTAATTCCCTAACTTTAACAGTTAACAGTCCACTGAATAACATCAAAAGAATTCAATGAATCCAACTTGGGCTCTTTGAGGGCTTCTACCCCTTAGACGAAGATCTCCTTTCACAATCGTCGGTCGCTAGGATCCGACCACTCCTTTTCCGAAGTCGCGATCATCTGCTGTTGCTGTTGCTGTTGCTGGTGCTGTTGTTGTTGTTGTTGCTTGCAATCCTGAATCTCGTGATCCACATCCCGTCTATTGTCGGGATACAAGAGACCCACATCGCTGCCCCCCAAGTTTTGAATTATCGTAGTAATGTTGGTCCCGAGGTTCTGTCGCTTTATCGGTGTCAGGTTGATGTTCTTCGGCGACTTCGGCTTGTGGAAATGACTAGCTTTGCTGGCGTTGAAGTTGATCTCTTGCTCGTAGCTGAGCGTCAATGGGGTACTCTCGAACTGATTGCCGTCCTTTATAATCTCGTACTGGGCGTCAGGGGCTAAAAAGACCTCTTGCAGATTTTTGGTTGATCTTCTGTGGGCCTCTTGGCTCTGTTCATTCGAAGAGAACGGAAATGATGCCACAAAATTCTGATTGGGATTCTCGCTAAGGTCTTGGCTTTGTTTGTTATTGCCACCAAAGTTACTGTTAAAATGTTGAGGAGCGAAATTTGAGCAAGGTGTAGCTGGCGAAAGGTCTGTAAAGTCGGTCTTTTCGCCAGATTCTACAGAGCACATGCTTTGGCGGGAAATATCTTTCTGCATGAGACTTTGGCGAGGCGTTACAAGCGGTAGGTTCATTTGCTGTTTCTCGTAATCCTCTGAGACCATTTGTGGGAACGGCAAACGACTACGGATGGAATTCTCCCTCTTTCCAAAACGTTGGGCTAAGTAATCCTCTCCATCATCCTTGTTGCTCTTTTCCTGTAAATAGAATTACAAGAGGGGATTAAGTTTTTGAGTTTTTCTTTGGGATTTTATAACGCATGCAGTGACCTTACCTGTGAAGATTGCCTTTGGCTGGCATCGTCGTAATAGTTATCATTTTTCACCGAAATGTTGCAGCAGCTACTGACGTCTGCAAAGTAAACCTCAGATTCTGTTGGTTCCACTATTCTCACACCGTTTTCGTCACTACCGCCCTCAACATTCTGAAACGCGTTATTTTCAACGCCAGTCTTAGGTTTTTTTACCTTTTGGTGGCAGCTTTGGCTAGAATTATTGGGGTTCTGCTCGCAACTGCTATTTCCAGGCTCGTGGTATTCATGCTCCATGTGGTCCTGTCGCGGTGGAGTGAACACGTTCTGGACATTGACTCGTGCCTGTGGCTGACTATTGGGACCTATGCTTTTAGCGCCGACTTCGACACGCTTCTTTGTCTTTCTGGTGGGCAGAGTGTTCGAGAATCTGTCCCGGGGCCCGTCGCTGTCGGAGGGTGTGTTTTCATAATTGTCTTTGCTTTTAAATGCACATTGCCTTTTAACATTTCGATTTTGGTTAGGGCAGAAGGGCTCTATAGAGTGGCTATCCGTCGAAGAGCTGTGCTGGTGGCACTCCATGCTCGGTATGTTTTGTTGGGGCTGTGGAATTTGATGGTCCATGATTGTCTGACACTGATTCGGGTGAACATACTGATAGCGACCTCGACGGGCTGGAGAGTTTGGATCGCTATAAGGCGGTGGCGGTCCCCAAACGCCATATGGTAGGCCTCCAATTACACTATAACCCGCTTGGGGGGCTGGCATATTGGGTGCATCTGGTCCAGTAGGTGGGGCGTTCGAAAACCCGTATTGCGAGTCTGGGCTAGACGGCGTCTGTCGAAATCGGTTTGGGTCACTCCTTTGCCAAGGCATTCGGGGCCAACTCCACCCTGTGATGCGGCTTCTTTGGTTTGGTTGTGTTAAACTCCTCCCCTGACTTGATAGGTCTTCGCCACCTGGATTTGGGGAGTAGAAATTGCCCCCCTGGCCAGGCGGCCAAAACCTGTTTTCCCCGTCCCAGGGATAAGCCGAAGCCATGGCATTGCGATGGGAATGGCACTGTTCACAGCAACGGCATGTTGTTGTCCTTGGTGTCCCAATTATGGATGGACCATTTGGGGGGCCGGGCGGTGGGGGTCCTTGTTGACTAGCGTACAGAGAACGGCAGCGCAATTCCAATTGCTCCCAGTACATTTTCTTTCGTTCGTGACTGTGGGAAAAACAGAATTTTACTCGACTGAGAAACTTGACAGAGAAACTAATTCAAACCTCAAGAGCTGGTAGACTAGCATGCAGCTAAATACTGCCACCAGTACACCGGCGACGGACAATCCAAACACCGCCCTCAGGCAGGAATAGAGCGCCCCATGGACCACTCCGCAGTCTGCCGTCGAGTCGAACACAAATCGCACGCCTTCTTTAAGAGTTAATTAATTCGCATTCAAACTTTCTCGGAAGTTGTCCAAAAAGGCACTTACCTTCGTCGACACCCTCCACTTGGGATTCTATCATGACCGAGTAGCACGTGCAGGTCCTCGTCTTCTGGGTGTATTCGCACTCCCGGAGTGCCTGGAGCCGGCTCATATGTAGCACTGTCGTCGTTACAGTGACCAAGGCACATGTTAGGGCGGACGCTAGACCACAAGCTCCAGAAAGTTTTATCTGGAACAGGAGAAACCGAAGAAAGACGAAATATTAATTTCGACGTGCATTTCCTTCAGGTAGTCTTCGATTGGCCTCCTTTAAGTGGAGTCCATGCATAAAAAATATCAAGATTTTTGTATTTGCTCTGCGAGCAGGAAGGATGTTCGTTGCTTTGTGTAGCGAGAGATCCCCCGACATGCAATTGCATTTTCCTCGGAATTGACTCTGTAGAATTGGCTTTTATGTAAATATTACAGTCCGCGTGTCCCCTCCCGGCTTTCCTACTGCCGCTCCTTTTGCCAAGAAGTTGGGATTTGACTTTTATAGACTTCGGATCTTGTTGCCCTGAGTTTTACCTGGAGAACTAGCGAATTCAGTTCACTAGCCAAAAGAATTCTTGAGAATTCCCAGGTGAATTCGAAAGTATTTCCCTTCATCATTAGGATTATGTATTTTTCAATTTGGATTGTATGTCTGCAGGCAGAAGTTGTTTTCTTAATAACCATGTTCGATTTTTGCTTTAAAAATTGAAAACAATGCAAAAATGTATACTTTTTAAGTATAGTCTCTAGGCTAAAATTTAACTTAATTACCTAGTAGTTTCAACTCGGGATTAATTTTGTTCCTTTGGGGGGCTGTTGGTTAATAACTTTGTAATATCGAATGGAACTCGAAGTTAATATGGAAAACACGTGCATATGCTAATTTCACAGTTAAAGTAATGGCCAGTTACCTTTTGTGACACCTGTGGGATCCAACCCTTGGATTATCTGTCTTTTCCCTAAAAAATACTGGGGTCTTAGGTCCACTGTGTAAAACATCCCAGGGTTGGATTCCCTAGTTCTGATTTGACTACAATACCTGCTGACATGAATTTAATTGTGAGACAAGAGATTTTTTTCTTTAAGGAGTTACAACAAAATCCAATAAATTTTCGTTGTAACGTGTGTTTTACATGTAGGAGAACGAAGACGTGAAATATCTTCTTTAAGGAATTTATTTCAGAGGACATTAATTCAAGTAGGGCTATGATACAAATATATTTTTACCCTGAAAGATTATTTTATGTATATTTCGCTTTTTTAGTTAAAGAATAAAGTTAACGGACTTGATAAGTGTGAAACGGATACTTGTAGACAATTTTTGAAGACATCGGCCTTATCTTAAATGATTCCACTATAATTATTATTTTATATTTTAAATATTTTATGTAGAAATAAAAAAGCCAGTATATGCGTTTTAAAAACTCTATTTAGGCCAATTATGAAGGTCGAATAAAAGCTTTTTTCAAAAGCGGAAATAAAATATCATATAAAATTCAGAACAAGCAGACAAGATGGCATATTATATCAAGAAATTTTGTATTTAAAAGGCCGGTTGCTTTTTATGTTTCTCTGAAACAAAGAAAAATTAATTTCCGGATGCGTACTAGTGATAAAAACTTTTGCACAACAAAAATCACAAAAATATTAATTCGAAGCAGGGATTCGGACAAATTTAGACGAGTAGTCCGGAAATTGAATTTTCTTTCATTTATTCAATATATTATTTTTTCTTGACGGTACATTTTATATTTTTGATGAAGAATTGCTCATTTAAGTTATTCGGCATGTGAAAAAAAACAGATTAGTTTGGTGCCGAGCAAATATAAGAGCAAGTGTAATATTCAGTTCCGGTACGACGTCTTACTTAACTTAAAACTTAATGTGAAAAAATTGTTTTCAAAATTTTCGGTCTGATGTGGAAAATTAATAGCATTTTGAGCAAATTTATTAAATAGTTTGAGTGGACGCTTTTAGCATAAGCTACAGCACAGAAGTATAATTAATAACATTTCAAGAAATTTACCATTCTTTGAATTACTAAAGACCAGAAAACAGTGGAATAGTGGAGAAAATCTTTTTTACAAAATATGCTTTTAATTGTCTTAAGATTTCCAAATTTTAAAACCATATTTAAAGTTTCGGATCCATATCTATGAACTATGTTTTGAATTTATAAAATACACCATTAATTTACTACAAATTGTGGAAAATAGATAAAAAACAAATATTTAAATTTTTTTATAAATTATTTTTATCCTGACATTAAATACGAATTGTGTGTGTGGAGAATTAAGAAAATCTTTCTTTAATCATTAAGAGGAGTATTTTTATACTTTAACAGTAGATCTTGAACTTTTTAGTTTGATGGAAAAGCTAAATTTATTTAACCCAGTCCCTTAAATAATATTAACGAATATTTCGCTCTTATTTATATTTTATCTAGACTTGTTGGATGTAACAAGATTTGCGGACAAATTCGAGGAAATACTTTCGCAACGGATAGAAACGAAATATGGCGTGTGTATTTACTTTGCAAATTCACAATGAACAGGAATTCAAATCTATTTCTGTTGGAAAATTTCAAAAGTTTGCTTTTTTTGCAAAGTAAACTTTACTAGTATTAATGGATTTTTTTGTTGATGCGATGCATTTTGAAATCATAAGGGGTCGAAATATATCACAATCATGTTATTTCACTTTCCTTATCACCTGCTACTCTTTGGATGATGATTTATAGGACAGCGTGAATGGTTTATTGAAAATATGGCTGACGCGAGCCCCTCGAAGCATCTGTGCGAGATGGGTATTGCTTGGCTCCCACTATAAAGAATCCTTAAGGATGCCCCGTTGAATTGAAAAATATTTCCCCCCTTCATTAGAATTATGTAAGTACTCTTCAATTTCGATCGTATAGCTGCAGGTAAAACTTGTTCCTCTGAAGACGGCGTACGATTATAGATGTTGGGTACGTGTAACTCAATGTGGCAGTACTACCACTTATTCCTTAAAGTAGCAGCATTCATGCTATAAAGGAAGAATTGTGATCTTCTTTCTAGCTCTTCGGAATTCAAGAGGTTCAGGCGGTCCCCTAGTGGGGAATGAAAACTCCCCAGTTATGCAGGAGGGCCACTGGATCGACTCGCTCCCCCGGATGCCGGGAGATTTGTGTGCATTGTTAGGAATTGCTAGGAAATCTCTGAATTTTTTAGTAATCATAGCGACAAGAATACATTTTTGTCGACGCGGCCAAGATAAATGGGTTGGCGGAGTCCCCGGGAAGCTCCTTCATCGGCTGCCCTGTGGCAGTAAATTATTTGCATATTTCGCGGAGATTCCTCCTTCTGCATGGAGGACTCCATAAAGCAGTACCTTTGGAAGAGTAATGCATATTTGATAAAGCAAAGGAACCCGCGGTTCCCGAAATGATGTAGTACTTGTCGAGATGGCGGCGGCGCACCTTTGTAGAATCGTATACCTTACGTTTTTGGCAACTTTGACTTAGATAAATGTAAATGCGCGCCCCGAAGGAACACTTCGGCCTTCAAACCTGGAGCGCTCAAGTGCGCATTGATTCCGGAAAATTATACCAATCTAATTTGCGGGCTTTTTCTAGATGGTATGATGTTCATATCCATTTATCACACGGGAGCGTTGCTAGGGCTTTTCTGGCAAGAAGTGGCCCTCCTGATCTGGTTGCCCGGATCTAGGATCGGGGAGTTATACGTAATTAATCGAGGCAGGATGACAACAACAGCAAATGTCCATTAGAGGCACCGAGCAGTAGCTGACAGTCACATTGGGACCCTCCAGTGCTATTCTGGAGTAGCTCCGGAGCGCGGAAGTTCGAGTCATCTTCTTGACTCAAGTTTCGGGCAGGGTAAAGTATTCTCGAGAGTGCGAAGGACGGAAGGAACGTAATTATCACTGTAATCCGTAATTTGTGCGATTTCTAGCAATTTTAAGAAAAGAACTTTCCCATCTCGGAAACAAGCGCCCCGGGAAAAATCCTGTGAGGAAATTTTCCTTCATTGAGGCCAACTTGTGCGGAAAGCACGAGGTAAGGGGGCAAGACAAAGGAGCGTGGGTGCTCCGCCAGACCAATTCCGAGCCCCAAGTGATATATGTACGGCGGCTTAAAATAAATTGCATTACGTGATGATGAGGCATCACCAGAGCAGCACCCTGGCCGAGTTCCCCAGGGTCCAGGGGTGTGAGTCTGGAGGAGTCTACAGACCCGTGTGGGGGTTCGCGGATAAGGCAGCTTGGGAGGGTTAAATAAATTATAATGAGTGCCACTGCCAGAAATGCTCTTGCATACTTCATGACTTCTTTATGGCCGGGGAGGGATGGGTTAGTGGCACATAATTTCACAGCACCCATGTTTACCTGAAAGCGGACATTTATGGCTGTATGTGCTGAAAAATACGGAAAAGCTGTGTAAGCCCCGCCCTCCAGGGAGCCCCTACAACCCTTAGAACCTCTAGATAACTCTTTTACTTTTACTCACCAAGTAACTGTAGCGATTCCTCCTTCGCGCCAGACTCATAATGCACAGGCCGGTGAGAATGAGCTGAAAAGGAAGGAGAAAAAATCACGTTAGTTCTGGGTCGATTAAACATTATTTTACTTAACAGTATTATTACATGTGTGCACGTATGTGCTACGCTCCCTTCGCTACCGCGGGGTAAAATTTTGGTATTTACTGCAGGAATTTGTTTAACGATAAAATGGTCCCTCTAATGACATCAAAGGACAACTTATTTTACGAAAATTTCCCTCATCACAATTTAAGGAGCTGCGGAAATTTTAATTTTCGCCTTTTATGAGTTAATTCGTTTATTTATGCTGCGGAGAGTGGAAGGGAGTTCCAAGACGACATTATACAGGGTATGCCCCATTATTCACAAAGGCGGGGGCACGGAACATTTTTGGTTGCATTCATTAATTATAATTAATACGAAGAGAGGTGTCCTGATACGCAGGTTTAATTGAAACATAAAATAAAATGTGAAAAATTCAACTGAAATTGTACTCGCTAATTATACTAATGTATAAAAGAAGGGATTTTCGTTGTGTGAAAGTGTTTTGTACTCATTGTGATGAAATTTTCACAAAAGTCGATTTTAATTTTCTGAAAGTGTGAAAGTTCAATTGGAAAAGAACGTATTATCAATGCGATACGGATTTGTTTTTATATATATGGATTTAAAATGATGAATTTAATTATGAATTTAAAAATTACTGTAGATTAAAAGGTTTTCGAAATTATTGAGAGATCCTGCTTTGCTAATCAACAAAAATTTCAACTTTTATTCGATAATATTTCCGTGTTAAAATTTCAACTCGGTTAGACCATGAGATTAGACATTTATTATTTATTTTTTTTCAAATTTCTCTCAACGATGAAGTGTTGAAAAGAGTTTTTAAAAGATTTTTACTTTAAAATCAAGTCATATAAGTATTCTCAAAATCTCACTTTAATAAGCTTTCACTTGCAACCTAACACGACTGCCCCAAAAGAAAGATAATTGAAATTCAACTTTAAACACTTACACTATACTATAAAAGAAAAAAAAACGTTAAAAATCTCCATTTAAAGTAATCATCACCATCAGAATCTACGAATAGGATTACAAAAGCATTAAATCGCTAAATCAGTCAGTTTTTTTGACTAATGAAAATTTGTTTTATTAAAACTACTTTATTTCCTGATTTCCAGTCGATTTTTCGCTGATTTTCAAAGTGCGTATGTGCATGTGTGCTTGTATATTATCTCTCTAGGTACATAAAATAGATTATCGAAAGAAAACAATTTGGTATGGTGGATGCACCACTCCAACATTCCGAAACAGATAAGGACTGATGCACTAAAAAAAATTCCTTCGTGTAATCCCATTTAGGAATTTTAAAGTTGTTTTTCTATTACAATTTAAGAATTTAATTTTACTCAACATATAGGCATTTATAAGATTTAAACCCTAAACCCCAGCTCGTTCTGAAGTGGTTTTATTTATAATTTGTTTTACTTTAAAGGCATAGGTCTGTTTGTACGCAGGATGTTGGAATCGGCAATTCTAGTGCATGTGATGATGATCAGTAAAATCAAAACAGACACATATCAACAGATAGACAGCAAATAAATAAAAGAACAAGCAGCTATATCAATGTTTGTAAAATTCAAATCAGCCTTGCTACATACGATTCAGCTTTCCCGAAAATTCTACAGATAATGAGAATGGAAGGTTATGAAATTGGAGAACATGACCTCGGCATGAGGTCTGACGATAGATCAGAGACATAATACGGCCAGATAGACATTTTTCCGGTTAGAAAAAGGTTGAAGTTCTCTGAAATCCGAAATTTAAAATTCCCGATTTATATCAAAGGTTAGAGTTAATATATTAACAGTGCAGCGAAAACCTGATCCAAAAATTAATGCAGGATTTCGTTTTTTATCCCATTTTAGCCATGTCAACGGACGTTTTAAGTTACCTGAAAAGTTGGAGATGATAAACTTCTTATAGAGTCTCTTGATAATGAAAGGAAGACAAACAGATCAGTATTAGGATTTTCAATTTTCTGTTTATTCAATTAAAACAGATGACAGTGTAACTAGGAGATGGATCTGATAAAGAGATAGAAGAATTTGATTTTTCAGCCATAATTGCTAAACATAATCTGATTAAAATTTAATAGGCAATGAGCAGTCTACAAGCACGTAGCTACTTTGTTTCACAACAACATTAAAAATGTATTTCGTACTTCAATTATACCTTTATCCTTCATTATTCCTTGCAATACAATCAAGGAAGACTTCTTGAGGGCAGGTAAATGTTAAATGTCCGAAAGTCTTTTTATTAGCCACTGGAAGCTACAGGAAAAAGTCCCGTAAACCAGGTTCTATGGCAAGTATCTCAAAATGATTGTTTAAAATACGGAAAGTTCAACCCGACGTCGCCGTCAGACGGTCGGTATATTCCTTGCAAGTCATTTGAGAAAGAAAAAACTTCTTAAAACTTTGGTGAAACAAAAGCCCGAGTCTCGAGCACTGCTAGCAAAGTCAAAGAGGAGATTCATTTCCCCAGCAAGGTAAGAACACGCCATTAACAATAGCAGCATCCCGGCGGTATTTCCCGCTTTCCCGGAATACCGAGCGCCGTACCGCGCCGAAAATATGCAGATTCATAGCTGGCGAAAGACATAGGTTGCTCTGGGGCTTGTTGTACCGCCTCCGTTGCTCCTGTCGGTCCCGTTGCGCCGCTTCCTAGCCTCTCTGTCATGAAAAATCCTTTTGGGGATAGACAAAGCGCAATTCAATTCCGGTAAAACTTTAAGTAAATTATTTTCTGGAAGGCCCACGAAAGGTTGGCGTTGGCGGCACGGGAACTGTCCCCGTGCCTGCCCTCCGCGTAATCTCCCGGTCTATGCTTTTGCTTTGCCGAACAAAGTTAGAGTTTGTTTTAATTAAGGAACACATTAAAGCAAGGCAAACTAATGCGCCGCCCTGACTATGCTTCAGCCGGGAAAACCGGGCCAAAACCCGATGAAGAAAATTTTTCCCGGTGCGCGAACGAAGGGAACGGGAGAGCGGCGAGTTGCAGGACAAAAGGTGGTGCGCGGGTGGAGACAGAAAGGTGAGTAATTTCAGGGTATTTTCTTTTTTTAGATTGAAACTTTGGAACACTCCGCTTTTGGCGCGCCGTTGGTCAGAGGAGATGACGGCCGAAAGAAGAAAAGCGTTTTCCCTAATGAGCTTTTTTTTATGTTACACAAAGGCCTCGGAAAGGTAGCTCGCTCCATACGGAAAATGTACGAGGTGGTCCTTAAAAACGTGTGCTGGTCGTGACAGGCCAGGTTGCCGTTCAACTTGAAATCCTCGAGAGTTTTTCTGGAGGATACTCCTCGCCGCGGGGGGCAGGAGGTCTTAATCAAGCTCCTGTTCGCAGTGATGGCGGCCAAAAGGTAGAATCCCCTGGGATCAAGAGTGCACATAAATTATGCATTAAATTGCCAAATCCTGGTGGATGCTTATTAAATCGTTTGTCCAAGTAGAATCAAATGAAGCACACACATCCACACCCAGAGCCGCCCCGCAACGTCCTGCGGACGCAATTAGACCTCTCCCATTGGAATCACTTTGCGGTTTAATTAAATTGGACCTAATAGTCCTCCGGTGGGCTGTTCTTATGTCGTTAAACACCCTGTTCCCAGTTCCCAGTTCATATATACTTATCAGTCCCCCATTCTCGCGCCAGTATTTGCTCATAAGGCACCATTCACATACGTGAATTTCGAATTTGGATTTCGTAGGTGGCTTAACTGCCAGATGCAGGAGTTGGATTCGCGAAATGTGGCGCCTAAGCTCTTTAACGCGTGATTTATTAATTTTCACCTGTCGTCAATTCCGTGGTGTGAAATTGCGTCAAACTTGTTAATTTATTTTTGACGCTCTTCAGCAAATGAAGTTTCGCTTGAGGAGTGCGGAAACACGCCCGGTCGTGTTCTCAACGTTCCTTCCAAAAAGAGATTTCTGATGGAAATGCGTAATTAGGGAATTTTGTTTACTTATAACACGAAAGCTAAGACATTGCTACGCAAACCTTTATAAATTGGTATTTGTACAGAGTGATTGGTTTCAATTCCGTCACTTTTCAGCACGCACCGTAATTTGTTGAGATAAATAAAAAATTATATGACAGGATGAAGAGATTGTTAAATAATGGGATGTTGCGCATCCTTTTATACGAACCAATTTAAGTAACTTAGACAGGCAATTTACACGGATAAAATTATCTTTATAGAATTAACGAAAAGTGTATTGGTTTACTATAATTACAATTATCATTATTATTATAAATCACAAGTCCATTTGTCAGTGGTTACGAGTAGACGTTTAGTGTGGTGCCATTTTATGGTTCGTATCCCAAAATTCATAATACATGAATTTTACAATCCACTCAGAAAGGTGTGCCTGCGTCCGGTTTAAATTCGTTTTATGTGTCGTAAAGTCGGATTACTTTAGCGCTGTAGGGTAATGCTAGTCTTAATTTTAAAAGGGTTTGTACGTCCCTGCATAACATTTAAGAGGGTGTTAAAGTGGTAGCATATTGTCATGTGTTATTTTAATGCGCGCCTCAGTCCTGTCTGTCACTAAAATTGCTCTTCAAAATAAAAGACAAAAAAAAAACTCTAAAAAGAGTTTATATTTTACAGAATGACAGTAATAGCAATTTTTATTTGTTATGAGACTCTCTATACGTTTATTAAGGTCTGGTTGATAAAGAAACATTCCATACCACTTTATCTTATGGACGTCAAAAGTATCAAATATTATTTCAACTGCATTGAATATTTCACAATAATCTATTTAGTTTGTTTAGATGTAGATTATAAAATGTAATTACCTACGTGTCGGCAAATAATTCGAGGTCTTTGACTTTGTTTTAAGAAAAAATTCCAATTTTAACGTCATATGGTGGCGAATCGAAATTCTGTACGGTAATTTTTTCTCATTAAAACAAACCCGTTTTAAAAAATTAATTAAAGGCTAATTACGTAAGTCTAAGTGATAGTATAAGTCAGATAAGACAGGTGAAAGATCTTATAGTTGAATATGCATTTCATATTGCAATATAATACATTTTATTGTATTTGTCCAAATAAATTTGGAAACAATAATGTTCATATTCCAAATATGTTTATTACAGAATGTGTGGCACAATTCAAAAAAATCGTGTATACTCATCAATTAATTAAAAGTTCAAGTTCCAGGACATAAACTCTGTAAGGTTAAATGAAAAATTAAAGAAGTTCTTAACTCCTAAAAGTTGAAGACTTCATAAATAAGAAAAAAATAAATAAAAAACAAAATAAATAAATAAACAACAATAGTGCGCTTTTTCTGCGGATATAGCCTGTTTTTTTCAAATTGTCGTAAGTTTCAATTGTATAATTATGTTAAATTTGGAGGAATGGTTGCAATTGCGAAAATTATCCAAGAAGTATAGCACTTCATTTTGGTGTAAATAATAAAATCTTCCCAAAAATGAAAAACACTGTAGCCTAAAAACCAATAAAGTGGAGAGACAAGTTGGCGATAATAGCAACTAGTCTTCGCAAGCGAGCACTTAATACCAGAAAATCTGCGATAAACCCAGACTGCGACAGGCTACGATGGACGTCCTGTTCAAAGGTGGGTGCGAGTCATAGTTTTGGAAGTTTCCATCAATTTAGGACTCTTAATATCTCCTTGTCATTGAAATTAACAATTTTTTTCTATTAGTGTAATTCTAAAAAATGCATGCAAAATTAAGTTTTGTTAGGGACTTTTCATCAGTAGTGTTGGGGGATGTTGAAACAAAGCGATGAACTGTATGCGCAGTAAATTACACTAATTGTAGAAATCCCTGGGTGTAAAAATAATGTTCAGGAACTCTTTAAAGCAACTTGGTTTTTACACCTGCCAGCGGAATAAAAACAAGTTGTTCACGTGGGATGATCGAGGCACTTGCAGAAGGGAGTGTGCAGGCACCGATGCTAGGCACTCCAATTCTATTCCAGAATGTAGGACGACACCCAGCTGGCTTTTTGAACGTTTCGAAATGGATAAAACCGTCCGGGATTACTCTGAACTTAGAGTAAATTGCAAAGAGCTGGTGGAGGAGCTCAATTGCTCCCCATTTGCTCGGGTGGGTCCAAATGGATTTAAGTGGTGCATAGTCAAATAAAACAGCAGCTTCAAGATGCGGAAGTAGGCGATGCCGCCAGAAGCTGTGGGCAACTTTTCCAATAAGCCGTAAAGAGGGAACCCCGTAGACCCCATTTAATTGTCTCATTTTATTTTGGGAACACGAGAAAACTTGGGGCTTGCACTGACTCAGGGGGCACCCGAGTGCTAGAAGGCGCCTTCACCAGCAAGTTGCCTTGGAGTTGGAAGCTATTTAATAAAACAAAGTCGACGTGCACCATCCCCATTTCCGCGAGAAGTAATGGTGGGAGTTGCTAAGGAACAAGTTTTAATCCGTCAAGCGCCGCGGGATCCCTTAAAATGGCTTCGTGTCCAGTTGCACTGGCTCGGCGGGAGCCGGGAACAATGAATGAAATACAACGGTGCCTACTTTTATTTTCGTTGCCCCTTTTGAGCCCCTTGGACTCTCTGGACCCATGAACTTAAGACCGCGCTCTATAACACCGCCCGGCAGAACGGCAGCTGCTGCTATTGATTCGGGGCACCACTGGAGAATGGCCTGCCGGGCGATCCAATAGGATCCGGGATCAGGTCAGTAGGTCAGTAGTGAAGAGAAGGCGGAGTGCTTCAAAGAAGGCCGACGGTGATCGAAATGTTTATTGAAATCTTTCTGGCGCTCACGGCGCCTATGGGGGCCAGCGGCGAAATGAGGGCGAACTTTTAATATTCACAGGGGAATCCCCCGCAGTCGTTGCCGTCGTCGGCATCTTTAAAATTCTTCTTCCCGGAATACGGCGCCCCGAATCGGAACCCTACTGAAAGTGGTGGAGTGCTTTTAGAAGTTCGAAACTCATTGGGGCCTGTCTTTTGCAGCTCTATGCGAACTGGGAGGAATTTCGACTTTTGAAATGGATCTGGATCCGGGTGGCTGCCTCTGACATAAGGGTGGATTCTGGTTTAACCTCGGAAAAGTAAATTAAGACCGCGTGGGTGGGGACCCCCAACCGCATGTCGTTTATCAGTTGCTTCGCATGCATCGCTCCGTCGCCGCAACGGTCTCAGCAGGTTTTGGCATGCAAATGAAGAATATTGCGCCGTAGGTGGGAAAAGTCATGTCAAGTGGGTCGGGAGAGTGGCCCGCGGGGCTGAGGCCCTGTCAGATTTGAATGAGGCCCAATTTTTCAGACATTGGGGTCTTTATCTTATCGCGGGTATCGCCGGCTAATTGTACTTGTCAGAGCCCGCCGGGAACTGTAAAAACCGACAAATGTCCGCTAATTAGCTCTTACAGATGCAAATGAGTGGTCGCGGCCGCGGAGCGTGCTAGAGCGGCAAGTTTTATTGCTGGCCGCTGGAATTCAGAATTTCGGGCGTTCCGGGAATGACCGCTGACCGGCCGCCTGGAACTAACAAGTCCCGTCCCCGTCTCCGCGTCGGCGTAGTGCTGAAATAGGCAATGTGCATGTTGAGTTATTTATGCAACAAAATGCCTTTCAAACGCTACAAACGCGCTTTTGTTTTCGGTGTTACGCGTCAGAAGAATGGACGATGCTGGAGTGGCGCGCCGCCGACATCGGGGAGATTTATTGCCCCTGAAAGGCAGAACCACTGCAGCGTTGTTAATTGTATGAATGGTCTTTAGAGTGATTGGCAACACGAATTCCACCACCACAAGTACGATTGAGAAACCCTTTTGTTAAATTCTACAATTGTCCAATTCTAATACCAAGCGCTGCGTTTCAATTGGGGCGGTTTCTAGGGGTCAGTCGAAGGCATTGTTATGTTACTTAAATCCAACCATGACCTAGAAAGGTTTCTGCAGTCCTGTGATTTAAATGTAACAATTTCCGTATCTAGAACATTGTCACTAAATTAACCATTAAATACGCATTTGTCAAGTAATAAAAGTGGCTAAGGAAGAGTTAGAAACAAGCATTTTTCACTTATTTTTGGCATTTTTAGTGCTTTAATATGGAGGACTCGTAAACATAAAGATACTCCACAAGATGTTTTAGTTAGACGAGAGAGTTAGTTAGAGAGAAGACCGAATTAGTTTGCTGCTTCCTACTCTGTGTAAACTATTTCACATCTTTTAGCAAACAAGAGCAATTTAAAACAAGTGTGTTAGGAAAATTAAATTAATTTTCTCCCGTAAGTATCTTATAAGTCTTAATTGCTATAGGTTTTCTGTAGTTTTTATGCATTTCTGCAATCACTAGAATTTGTTCCGAGTTTTTAACTAAAATTCCTAAATTTTTAAAATAAAATATTTAAATAAATATAATTTTTGAATATTCAAATGATAATGATCTTGCTTTCAGTTTGACTTTCTAAAATATTGGGACATTTGTTTTTGAAACATTGACTTCTCAGTTATTTCTTGGCAAGCTGTTCCTGGAAAAATCCGCTCTGTCAGGCACATGGATGGATGCACAAGTCTCATTGTAACGATACCATCTTTCACTTTTTATACCCTTTTAATACCTACCTAAAAATAAATGTTAAAGTCATAGGCCGTTAATTATTAAAATATTTTTGTTAGTTTTCATCTACGTAGTTTGACTTGTGTTTCATATTGTTTAAAGTTTATCCAGAAAAGATTGATTATTTAAGGACTCTAGAAGGCAGCACAACTGATATTTGTTCTCTTTTACTTCACGCTTAACAGATTTACTATTAGTTATTAAAAAGCCTTTATAAGTTATACAGATTCATTAGGTTCTCTGGATTGCAAAAAACGATTCACTCGTTAACAAAGGTTAGTAAAATGCTATTAAAGTTTAATTCTTCACGATTTGCTTTATGGGTAAGCCCAATATAGTTCTTATTATATTAATAGCCGCAAATAAAAAAAATATTTACTAAGTTAATGACAGCATTCGGGGTAAGAAATAGAAATAAAATCTCGACACTATTTTTAATATGAAAGAAATAACCGAAGCCTCAAACGCATCTCAAAAATGGTCATTTAAACGATAATTTGGAGTGCGATAACAGCAATGTCGTACACCAAACGATCTAGATCTAATAAATTTTATAATTTAAGCTGAAAATATGATTGCAATTTGCCGTTGTTAAGTATTAAATTACTTTCCGTGCTAGATTAATTGCACTTTTGCTGAAATATTATGAAAATTAATATGCACGTGTGCATGCTTGGAAATAATCTCCTTGTAATAAAATTGATTACATCAACCGAAGTATAGATTACAGGCTATCTCCTGGAAAGTTGCATTGCTAAAAGCCTTTTTAGATTCCCTAATGCTTTTTATAGTCGTAGAAATAGTGTAAATAAATATTGTTCAGATAGCCATAAAAAATGGGTAAATTCACTTGAATAAAAATTTCAGAAGAGTCAGTATTTTGTGGAAAATAAGAAATAAAGAATCAGTTTATTCGGAGAAAAATGAAACAACGAGGAAGACGCGAAAGTATTATGAAATTACGAATAATACAAAAATGTTTTGGTATTTATACCTACGTAAAATCCGAATTAATTTCACTGTGCTTAACCACAGCTGTCCTGAAAACTGTAAGGGATGCGGTAAAACTGCATTTGATCATTTCATTTAGAATTTGTTGACGTAAATTATAAATTACTTCTTGGGGATTAAATTAGTCTCTTTAGATTGCATACATGAACATTAAGGGCTTTGCATGGCAAACAAAAGTTGCATTATTTAATCGTTGGTAAACTGTGGGCAGTAAAATTTTAGGAACAAAGCACATGATGGGAAAAGATAAAGTTTTTATTACTAAAGTAAATAATTAATGCTGTACTTACATTCGAATGGGATGAGAATTTTAGGCGTATGTACGAAGAGTATAAACAAGCATGCGAATTTGAGCCATAAAAACTCTTATTTAAAAAAAAAAATTTTTTCTTAGGGGTTAATTAAGAGCATCTGTAGTAAGTGATCTTTAATGGGATCCTTATTTTGTCTTAGAAGGGATTCAGCTGCACATCTGAAAGTTACTCATATTACTTTTCCTAAATCTTTGCAATTACTTAGAGCTTAATTTTCAAATACTGAAGGAGGTTTGTAGGCTAATTGATTTTGTTCAAGATTTTTGCATTTTTGTAGGAATAGTGTGAAGAAAGTGTAGACAGAAAAAACTTATAGCGACATGTGTTACACTTTATATATCCATGTTGCTATACACATCACCTAAGTCAGGACATAGTTATTCGAACTATTAGGTTTCTAGCAATTTGATCCGAGAATGTAATGGCATTTTACTATATCTGCTGTATTATATGAAGTTTTGCTATAATTTACTGCTTTAAAAAATCCTTGTTATAGTGTATATGGAGTCTATGTGAATTTTGCTTAAAAATAATGTAAAACTCTTTTTTTATGGGTAAAATAAGGTACTATTTATGAAGAGTGTACTTTTAAAATAACACCTGAAAGTGTCATCAATATTAAAAATATTAAAACTCATCAAAAATGCGTACCACCTGTCTTTATTCCTCTAGTTTTCAAATTTCGTAAAACCATTTTTTAGTCTATTGCTATATCTTAAAGTGAAACTATTTTTGATTCTTTTGGGTTATAAGCCGATAAACCAGTTCCTTATAATCTTAGAATGTACGAAAAATTAAACGTTTTTTGACAAAAACTTGCTTTTCAGTATTTTTATTAATTAAATTACCTACCTATTTATTATCAAATTAATGTTTGCAATTAGTTCATAAGTAACAGAAGTCCAAAAAGAATTAAACATTTTAAGGTAAATAATTAAGCTATAAGTATTACTTTAAGTGAAAATAGTAGAAGTATAATAAAAAGTTAAACATTAAAAATTTAATTATTGCTGGTACCTCTACTTTAATTCAAGCTGACCAAATACATCGCTCGGATGCGACATCACTTATAATCGGCCTACTTAATAAACATCAATTTAACTATAATTTGTTTAATTAAATAAGATCACTGTAAATAACTATTGAAATTTTAATGACAAATTCGTTTTGTCGGGTTTATTAAAATGAATAATACTTTTCCCGGAAAAGCTGGCTTATTCTTTGTGTTTTATTTCCCTCTGTTTTAAGAATACCTCAACAAAATCTCATATCGAAACCCGTAAAAGTTATGAGCTCTTAACCAACTCGAGCTCTACATTTCTATAAATTAAACTTAAAACCTTTGGAAACAGCTTAAAGGATGATGTGTATGATACTTCTGTAGCCACTGAACCGACTACCTTCCAATTTAATTTATATGCTCAGGCTTACTTCGGCGATTAATGAGCCAGAACACTGATAAGTTAAATACTTTTTATAAATTGACGAATTTCGGTAGAAAAAATTAAAGTCTTGATTTGAAAAAGTTCGCGTTCTTCAATAATTTTCCCTTTTAGTTTGACGGAGTTAAACTGAAGCGAAATAGGCTCATAATTGATGTACAGTCCTTATTAAAAGAAGAAGTGGATAGAAACGCGTTACATGACAATTTAAGTAGAATTAAATAAATGTTCCTCGCAATGGCATGCTTAGCTTTTCATAACTTTTTACCAAGCGCCCGCAAATAATTCAAAAATCCATACATGTCGTTTTGGTGGCGTACTAGGAACAGAAGACCTTATAAATTTTCAATTGACTGCGGGATTCACAATGGAAGTCATCTTCCATTATACCGAGGTGAATGTTTTTAATAATATAAGCGAAAATCTGCTGTCACTAGACACAAGCTGCGTCACTTGAGAAAATATTAAAATGCTTCAAGTCCCAAAGAAACTTTGGCTCATCAGCGTGATCTGCATAATTCTTGGTTCTTTTAAACAGAGCTCAATGTGGAACTCCGCGGAGTTAGGGGTCCAAAGGTTGATCTCACCTCACTCGGGTGATGCTGTTGTTGTGTTCACCATGGAAGATTTCGCGAACCTTACTGTTTAATCAAAACATTAAAATTACTCGGTGAGGCATTACGGTTGGTTTTGTTTGTAAGTCTTCATGACGTACACCTTATGCCATAAGCCACCCCGTGGCCTTAGAAAGAAGAGTGTGCATTTGCGCGGGATTAGGTGTGCGACACGGATATGAAAAGAAAATTCCTCAGGTAGAGTGCTCCGCTAGCAGACAGGTGACAGGAGGAGCACCTGTGCTTGTTCGCGCCAACTAATTAGGACAAAAGGCTTCGCGGAGTCCTTACTCCTGTAAATGTATTACCGGCAGGTAAAATTGTTAGTCTGTGGTGCAGCACAATTTGCGGTCGCCTCACCTGTGTTTGCCTGAATGGAGTCACAGTGATCAATACTTGCCGTGTGGCGACACACCGGGGAGGTGTTTCAACAATTGGCCCCCCTTCCGCCTCCCAGGGCGATAAATTTCAGTAACCCCGTCAACCTTGTCGTCAATACATTACGCTTTAATGGCGGTAGAGACTTGCCTGAAAGGGCCTCAGATAATGACTGGGGCTGAGGGCTGAGCCCTGATATCGGGCGCCTTGTGATAATTTAAGGACACACCAAGGAAGATGTTCCCACCGGCCCGGTGCGCGCTCTGGTTTACCTCCTGAGCACTAATGGCTTGTTGGGGTCACAGAAATTTTCATTTTTTTAAGATAACGAAAAGTTTGAAGTTCGAAGAGCCGTCGGCGAGGACACTCCGGCTAGCGGATGAAATATAGGAGTAAGTTTTATGGGGGGCGCCTGATGCGCATAAATTCACCTGTATTCACAATTAATTAGGGGATAAATTTTGAAAGTGGGGGCGGACGGCCTGCACGAGTGCCTCCGACCAACAATGGGGCGGTTCTCGAGCCTGAAAAGCTCCAGCTCTGATTTGGGGCGCAATTTGTAAGAACCACACTCTGGCAGCTTGTTAAGGGCTCGACATAACGATGTGGGCGGACTAGGTGAGGAGTGGCGGGGGCTGCTAACCCTCACTAGGAGAAGACTTTCATTATTACTGCCTTCTTTCTTCCCGTTTTGTATTTTCTGCGTAACTCATCTGTACACAAGTGTACGTGAGAAGGTTGAACAAAATAGTTCATTTTAAATTTATCTCGTGTCGTGCTCCCAGATTGAAGTGGGCATCCCTCCCTCACTCGGGTCTATAAATCAGTTAAAATATTCCTGAGGAAATGCATTTAGAGTTTAATTTTGGTTAACCGGGTGATTTCAATCTCAATTTAATTATACAGCTCCTCAAAAATGAAACGACTCAATTATAGAATAATATCAGTTAGCTAATTTGGTACTTTTGAAATTTGAATTTCAGGAGTTTTCCGGATTACGGAAATTAAAAACGGTTAATAATAAACTAATGCCATTGCCATTAAAGTTGATATAACCACGTTATGGATATTATTTCAATATACAATCCTGATTAGTTTGAAATAAAGCAACCAATGTACGACACACTCTTGCTGATGTATTCATTACACACTAAGAGACACCTTAATTTTCGAAGTCGAATTTCAAATATTTCAGTTTTAAAATACAAAGCGAATAATAAAATTTTTCAGACCAATAGAAAATAAAAGCAAAGCAAATTAGTACACATTTTTTTTTGAAATTACACAAAAAAAATGTTTTTAAAATTATAAAATTCTATGGAGAAAATCAGACACGTCTTGACTTAGGATTCCGTAGTTGTTGTCGAAAGAAAACCTAACAATTAAAAGACGCGGGTTCGATTCCTACCTTAGAACCATTTTAGTTATTTTTTTTACTTTTTATATTATTTTCTTTTTAATTTTTATAGCTTTGTTAAGCAAAAAAATCACATACCAAGTTTTTAACGACAATCAATGGGAAACAGGGAACTGATAAATTCATCAATGTAATTTAAGCATACCAATTTTGTACTATTAGATTGAATTTTCCTCCCTGGAGAAGAGAAAATGCAAAGCTATTTTTATACATACGGCCGGACATGATGAAATTATAGGGGTTTTTATTGCATTAAGTGTATTTTTAATGATATCAAAAATCGCTGTAAATTTAATAGACAAATTATAATAATGGAAAAAACGATATCAATTTTGCATTCTTTTTCTTCAAATGATATTGATCTATAAAGATTGATATTGGAAGTGATCCAAATGATACTAAACACCATCTAAATTGATAAATCAGCTTGAAAATTTTATAATATAATATTTTTTGATGATTTTTTTTTCAGTGTGACTATGGAACCCCAGAAATGTTTTATTTAAATATTTTTAGTTTATCGATAATCTCTTTTATATTGACTTTAGAATTAGCTACAGATATTCTTTTTACCCATCAGGAAAATACAAACTAGTCAAGTTTGAATTACTCGAATGGATGACTGCTTTTGTGTAGGTACTATCGAAATGTTCAATCAAAAGTGATTTTTTCTTAGATATTTCTACGAATTTTTAGCCATAAAATTCGCCATCGTTTCCTAGTAACGTATGTACGTGTACTTTTAATTCTATTAATATTTTGGGAATTTTAGCTTTACCAAGTACTGACACAGAATATGGGAATTAATTTCTGAGGTATAGTGACGCAATCTCTTGTAAAGCACAATACATAAAATTCTTTTAAAAGAATATTTTTCCAAACGTTACAAGGACATTTTATTTCGAAATAGCAAAGTTCAGTTCTTAGAAATTTTTTAGAAATCATAAAAAACACTTTTTGTATGTATTTAGATCTTATTGCGATGCCCTAAATTATATAATAATAAAGAAAAAAACCTAAGTCATTTGACCGTGAAGGTGTATGTTGTGTACTCAGGTATGGAATACCCAAATTGAAGTTTCTTAAGCTGTTTCATGTTTTTTTTTTGACCACTGCCTGCAGCGTGTTAAGTACTTCTACTTGCCTATTTCCTTCGGTTTACTTTTTTCTACTGTCTCTACTAATACTACGCATTTTTCAGGGGGAATGTGAAATGTGTTTGTTACAAAACTGCGTTAATTCCACATATTCTGAATGTTGGAGGGAACATCAATTTACTCTCGATTTATGTGTGAAAATGAAATGCAATTAATATTCGTACGAAAGAATAGGACTTTTAATTGCATATTGAATTCCCCTAGTTAATTTAATTAATTGTAATTCAGTAATTTTAGCCGATTTAACTCAGTAAACTCGAGAAACAATTTCCGTCGGTAATTCAACCCCGGATAAAAATGAGGGAATGTAAAAGTTTTGCATCGCAACTTGCAACGTGTAGCAGCCCGTCCGGGAATAATGGGGATGACGGGAAGTGTTATCCTGTAGGTTGTGCCACCAATACTGGTGCAAAGCGATGATTGATCGATGCGGTAAGTAAGACTAAGACCGCGAGGAGCACTTGAGCGCTAATACCTCTGAGGCATTAAAGTTTTTTAGTCAAAAAATCACCTCCCCACAGGTGGCGTGAACCCGGCGACCCCACGGTATTGTTATAATTCCGGGAGCACCACCCTGTAAGTATGATTGACGTCGCCATCATCATTTGCGGGGAATTACCACCTCCTCGTGAATCAGCGGAGTGACATCTAACGGTGTCTCTGCGAGCGATATCAGGGCGAAGGGATTACCTTGGAGCAGCCCCCCTCTGGCAGATGCAAAACCGAAAGCTCGCGGCTCTTTTCATCACCTTTGTCTCGGGACGATCATAAATCTCGACGCTCCCCGTCCCCGCCGCTGTCTATAGATGTCGATGTCGTTGTCGTAATGACTTCGTCGGCGACGGTACGGAGTTGACGGCAGGGGAAGAGTTCACCGACGAAGGACGAGACGCGAACGGCAAAAGAGTTTTATCACACATTTCTATTATCGGAGGCGGCCGTTATGCCATTAGGCCGTTAGGCGGTGTCGATCCCGTTGCCGGGCTCATCAATAAGGCGCCATTTACATCTGTTGCCCCAATCGGGGCGGCTGGGAATAAATCACAATAAAACTTCCCTTTAATAGCGCAATCAATGTAGGCATTCACTTTCATCCAACCCCCAGCTGGAGGAGCCGCGGGGCGGTATGTGGCGGTAGCGGCAGCGGCCGGGAGTCTATTTAGAAAACCACAGCCTCCGGCCGCCGCGGGACCCCGCGGTCCTGGCGAGCCCGCTTAAATCGACGTCCATCGGCACATAAATCATGCCCTGGATGACGCAGGTATTCTTGTGGAGCTCCGCGGGGTTTGGGTAACGTCCTTTGCTCTTTTAGCAATAAAAGCTCCCGGCTCGAGAAGGAGCAGAGCGGATATGGATAGAGATACAGGGTGATGAATCACAGTAGAGATGAAAGCTCTCATCAGAATGAAAGTGGGCTGCCAGCCCCTCCCCAAGCCCCTTCCTGCGCCCACGTAGGCTGGGGCAAGAGCAGGATATTCAAACCGGATATCTTTCAATTACATTTTCCCGTCATCAATATGGAATTGAGAAGCCATTGTGCTCGCGTGATTACCTGGAGCCCACATGGTTTCGAGAGTTCGAGTCGCTGCAGATTATTTTGATGGGACGCACGTACAGGTGGGTTCAGGTACAGCGCAGATGACGGAGCGCGGCAGAGCGGAGACCACATCAACTTTTTTTAAATTCGCCCTCGTCCTTTTTGCGGTGGGGTTCGGTGCGCTTCTTTTTGCCTTTCAGTCAAATTGAAATTTATAACAAAGCTGTTGCCCGAGCCCCCTCGTGGACCCACCGGGGGCGACGGCGATAAGGGATCATAGGTCTGCAAAACATTTTCCGCGAGTCCACATTCAAACAGGTGGGAGGCGGTGCAATGTCCTCGGGCTGGGGCATAAGCCTGGATGCTGGATGCCGTCGGACTGAATGATTACTTTTCGGACGGGATTGGTCGGGTGTAGTGGCGGAGAGCCGACTAGAGCGGACTGGGACTATGGCCGTTTAATTTCTCATTGTGCCTCATATTATTTTTGCGCTTCAATAAATATATCGTTATCTACGTGTCGGATTTTTTGCGTACGCCTCGCAGATTCGTGCCTATTCTCTCTGAAAATATTCCATCGCTTTTGGACCAGCATGGGCATGCTAAAATTCGGATTTGTGAAAAGCAACAAGTACCTAATCACATCGCGGGTGGGATCATCGAAAACAATTTACGTCGCTTTGATTTTGCCAAAATTTCAGAATTGCTGTCGCCGCACTAGGGGAGAAGCCACAGGAGCGTGATTTAAATACGGCTGTGTAACCAAACTTCAAAGTCAGCTTTTTAGCGTAACTCCATATTCAATGGCGTTACGATCTTGGCAAACTTCAGTTCGGCAAGGTGTCTGTTCCTTACTGACCTAATATTTTCCAAACTTAATATCTGGAATCCATTTAAGTTTTTCTCAAGGAATATACCTGAGTTTTATATTTTCTTGTTCGTTTAACGGAAGGAACTCATTCACAAATCCAATACTTGTTTTAGCTGGCAGCGGGGAAGACGGGAGGGACGGAAAAGATCTGTTGCAGGTATTTCTACCTGTCTTCATTTATTCTAGTCGGAACCGCGAAAATTCGATTTAAAGAAGTTTTATTTTATTTAATTTGGATGTACAAAGGTTGTGTTGACCAAAGTTCGATTTATGGAATTAAGCTGACTATTGAAGGTCTTTAAGAAAAATTCGATTTGTTGACACTTTTATCTCTGAATTACGAAATATCGTTTTTTTATACATAAATGTGGGATTTTTTTATTCTGAACTTCTTTATGAACGCTTATTGCTGTAGTTTGATTATATGATTTAAATTTCAAAATGCTTAAAACACCTAGAAAAGTAAAAGTTGTGCAGTTATAAAAGTAAATTTTATTTTTAAATTTCAAAAGTGTAGATCTACTTATGGTGTGAAAATATATCAAATTTAAACTTATATTAACTTACGTACTCATGCTAGTGCTGTAAAATTTGGCTTATAGATCTTTAGAATTAGAGTTATTTTTATCAGTGAAATTAAATTTGGTAATTACATTCATTTTGGTATTGAACAAAGTCTTTCCTAGCTTTATTACAAGAATCAGGCATTACATTTTTTAATTAAGATTTGAGTACTTTTCTAAAATTTATGGTAACTTGTTTCGTTGCTTTAAAAGTGCTTATATTTCATATTTTACGTTTTTAATTATTATATAAATAATAATATCACATCACACAGTGCTTTTAAAAGCTTATAAGACGTATTAGTTCCTCTTCGTTGCTATAGAAAGATAACAACGATGAGTGAAAGAGTGTGCTTGAATTTTAGAGTACCTACTTGAATTTGGATTAAATAGATTGACTTATTAGATTTCTACCATGCCAATTCAAACAATAGCCAATAAACAATACAAAAAAATGTTTTACTGTAAAATTTACTTTATAGAAATTAAAGCATATTAAATACGTACTTATTATGAGTAAACAGTGTGCAATAAAACGTACATACATTAAGGTCAAGATACCTCAGCCTGTAACGTATAATTTATGAAGGTACAGGTGATCAAAATTTGTTTACAAACGTTTTACTATGTAACTTAACTGAGTTAGCATATGAGCCATAAAAAATCTATCCCATTGATTTGATGATTTCATAGTATTAATAAAATATATGCTAATAATATCATTCGATTTTCTTAGGGTTGTAGTAATATTCTTTGGATTAGTTTTATACTCCAGAGATTCCAAATTTCTATTAAGATATTATTAAAGATTTAAAAATACTTTTCATCATCGTGTTGGTGACATCTTTCCATTTGTTCTCGATCTTATTTCAAAGTGTTGTGAAAATTATTTCAAAGTGATTTGTTTCAGTTCTAACTTGTAACAACTTAGAGTTAACTAATAAACACTCATTGCAACGTTGAAGGGAATCCATTAGATTTCGGGTTATAAAACATCGAGCAGTAAACAGATAACCACAGGCCATAACCAATTAAGATGCATCCGACCAACCAACAACCGCATGCTGTGCATTGCTCTACTGAAAGCCTCTCATTAAAATGTTCATTCTCCAGTGCTGGAAAGTAGTTACCACCAAAGGCTAAGGTATCGGCTACTAGATTCCAAGAGGTCGTTTCAATTCTGAGGGACTATTTTGGCGAGACCCACTCATAGGCAAACTAGGGAACGCTGGTATCCTGACTCCAATTCGATTAGTTCCCGACCTGACCTATTTGTGTCTAGAGTTCGAGTATCTCGCATATTTCAGTTGGATTTTGTCCAGACCCATTTGGGTCTTGACAGCAACCTCATTTCAGAATGTAAAATTGTGCAAAATGCCAATAAAGCTAACTTTAGCGCAGTAATATTCCTGTCATCTCCCGGGGAAATCTGTAGAATTGGATAATAAATCTGATGGCAATACACGCCAATCATACGAGAAATCTGAAGAGATTTCCGGGAAAGTGTTGAACGCCGGCGAAATTTATCTCCACCTGGGAGAAATTGCCTGTATGTATTTTACCTGGGCGCATATAAAGCAGCCCTCCAGCCTTCAGGAATAAGTGGCTGGCCCAGCAGCCGTATCACAGGCATCACCATAAAAATCGGATCCACATAGAAATTCGATGAAGAGCCAATATCGCATCCTTTGAGTCTGTCGAGGAGTGGGTGGCCGGGGGCAAGTTTACCCTGCTCGATTGAATCCCAGCGAGGGGAATGCATTTCAGGACCCGAAATCGAACCCGGACCTGCTCCTGGTCTTAGTACTGGTGGTCGAGGAGCCAATGGTGACTGCTGGCTACTGAGCTGTGCACAGATTCCACTTTGCAACCGCAACAGTTACATTCGGGAAAATTGAATTTTTTGTCCAAATGGCAGGTGTAACTCCGAAAATTGATAAGGACGGTGATTGCGTCTGTGAGGAAAATTTGATTTCAATTTAGCCACTTGCCCAGTGGCTGAATTCTTTATTATCAAGGTGCCTCATCTAGAAGGGAAGTAAAAAACGGAACCCCTAGTTGGTAGGACTTCATTGTCTTTCCCTTTAGCTGCCTTTCTACCAGGTAAATTATCTCCAGAGCTGATAAAAGTACAACAATTAAAGTTTCCCTGGACTTGGATATTAAGTCTTTTCATCACAGTTTCCCACTTAATCTCTTAGAAAATGCTTTTTAATATTACGGACGCGAATTTGTTTATTTTGATTGAATCGGAAGAAATGGAAGTTATTGAAAACTTGTAGATACAGTTACTTTACTTTTTATGATGTCTTGTTTGTAAAACCATATACGGGTGAGTTCAATTCTGGTTCCATACGCCATTTTGGTGGGTTCTTACATACGCTTAAAGGAATTAAAGTAAGTAAAATAGAAAGGGTTAATTTAGTGTTTCTTGAAATCATCATGCATACCGGATATGAAAGGTTTCTTCCTCTACTTTTTGTATTTGATTTCTAAAACAAGGTGAGAAAATAGTTTTGAGCGAAATTTCTATGACTTGTTTTCACAATAACTTACTTTAAAAGTCTTAGAGTAGCTACCTGGGAGTTTCTACTCTATATTTTTAGCAATTCTTAAGAAAATTTGCTGGATCTAGTGAAATTATTAAATTACAAAAAGAGCTTAAGAAAGTATGTTACCCAAAATACGTTTAATGGTCTAGTATGTCATTTGCTTAGTATGATTGAACTCTTACTTCAAAATGAAAGAAACTAAAAAATAATTACAGCCTTTATTGAAAATAAGTTTAGAAGGCAAAATAGGGGCTAACTTTTGAAAAGCAAAGTGATAACTTCATTAAACGTGACTCAATAGCTTCCTAGAAATAGAAATTTGGTCTTATGTAGAGATAGAGGTTGTTACAGCTTGATAGCTTCATTATTAGACTTGCGGGGCAGTGTTAGCGGTAGCGCAGTAGCTGCGGTCTCGGTTTGGAATCAACGTTAATAAGTTTATTTTGACTACTCCCTCAGTCTCATTTCCAGTTTACAAGGATTAAGGAGTGACTAAGCCTGTTCGTTGCGTAATAGAAAATTAAAAAATATTGTGGGTATTTTGCGTCCTTATTTACTTTAAATCATTATAATCAAATCCCAAAAAGTGTTTTTAGTAATTTTGTTCTTGATTTTTTGTACAAACAGCGTGAAAAACAAAGCCTTGTTTTGTATTTTAACTCTGTAGGTTATAATTTTCAGTAATTGTATTCAAGTTCAGAGCTTTCCAAATTATACAGATTTTCTTTTTTTTCCAAATTACAAAAAATAAGTCGGCTTAAAAGAAAATTATATAAAGATTATAATTTATGAGATTTATTCGTTCATAAAAATTTCGTTTTTAATTAAGGTGCGGAGCTCACCGATACGCCGGCCGGCTTCGCACTTGACCAGGTTTATTTTCCCTTCGAAGACAGAACCAAGTTTATCACATTTGTCAGTGTGCTAATTCCATAAGGTGGCTAAGTTCCCAAATTCAGAATGTCATTAGGGGATAATCTGATGTAGGCAAGGCGACATCAAAGCCGGCCTTCGTTGCAGCTAGAGCGGAATGAAATCTCCCCATCAAATCAGCTGCGATTATCCTTAAATAAATAAAAGCTCCTCGGGCGGATGGCATCAGGGTCCAGGACAAAACTTCTGAGAAAAAGGACCTGGACAGGGACAGGAGCAGGATCAGCGATTTTCCACTTTTAATGAATTTCACGTCACTCAGTGGACTTTAGCCGACGAGCAATTTTTCCACCGTCGAGTGGACATGGAGTTTTCTTTGATTCTTCTTATTCTTAGCCTTCTCCTTAGTATCAGCTGACCCTCCTGAATTCTGAGCCCTGGATTTTTGCTAATTCGCAATATGAAATTGTTGCTCTGATTTGGGTCGAGGGCCGTTTCAACGTTTCAAAGAAAAAATGCTCCAGAGCTAAAACGAAGCGCTGGCCAGCGGAGCAGATCTCGTTATCTTCAAGGACACCACAAGTCGTCGTCGTAACTCTTTGCGATGACCTTAAGGAGCCATAAAGCGACTGTAGGGTTCGAGAACCTTCGATAGTCGTCCCCCTTCGTAAGTTGGAAGAGTACGAGCTAATTTAACTTCGGAAATTGATCTTTCCCCCCAAACCTTAGGCGGAGAAAAGCCATCACGTCCGTTAATTAAGAAAAGAACCTCAGGCACGTCTCATACTCTTCCTGCGCTCCTAGTCCGTGTCCAGTGGCAGTAAGCGTCCTTTGTTAGCCTTTTTTGCGGACTAAGTCAGCTCTCAATCAAGGCCAGTGTTGACGGTGGTTCTCCAGAAAATGAGAAATCGTCCTTAAAATTGGTCCCCTTCTTTTCGCCCACAGGCGGGACTTGAACTTGGAACCCTTGTTCGGGGAAGAAGGCTCGGTGGCAATTTTAAAAAATTTGCCAGCAGTTCAATTGGAAAATTCTCAGGGACATGATTTATTTGGAAGCCGGGCGCTGGCACCGGAATTCCTCCTGGCACTGTGAACGTGCTCTGCACGTGCAGATAAATATTAGCTAAGTACAAGTGGGTACCCCGGTAGTACCCGTGCTCGTCAAGGTGTTCTACAAGGACAGCAGTTGCGGAGCTTTCGTCAGGTACCGGAGGTACGAGTTCCATGATTAATGGACGCCGCGTTAAGAGGTGAATTGCTGAATTTTTTTCTTCAATTTCTTTGCGGAAAAATTGATTCTCTCTCCCACTGCAGATGGAGTGGATGGTGCGGATGGAGCCATTCTAGAAATTCTCATTTTCTTGCAACGGTTCTTTCAGTTGTCGAGTCATTTTTAAGGGTCCAGCCGGGACTTGCACACAAAAAAATTCCCCCGCTTGACGCGCGGCGATTTATTTGTTCCCGGAGGTCTGTCACTGTCTCCTGGGGGATTTAATTCAGTGCACCCAGAGCTAGAATTTGCAGTCAAATGTGAACACAAGGGTTTTTGCCTTCTCTAGGTGTTTTTTTTTCGGTGTGCAACATACAACTGAAGCATGTGCCGTGTGCAGAACCATGTTCCAACAATTTAGAGACAAAAATTACTTGTTTCGGATTTGTTTCGGATTTGGAGCTCATGAATATGAAATGAGGTCTTGAACTGGAGCAATCTTGTTGTAAAACTTATTGGCGTGTTCCAAAACTATTGGAAACTTTTATTTATTCGCAAATGTCCGGTTTATATGAAACCTCCTTTTTATCCTCCAAATCAGCATAAAATCCGTGTTTACGCGTCTATATCCACTATTTCGTGAAATTTGTTTCTTTTTATTAAGAAATTTAAAGTAGGATTTTACGAGCATTCTATTTATAATGACTTCATTAAAGATATTGATGAGCTTTTCATTCGATTTTACCTAGTATTAACACTTCAATGGAACCGTTTTTCAAAGCAATTCATTACCTGTTCCCATTCAGCTACAAAATCTTCTCAAGTTTCTTTTGAAAGCGGTGTAACAAGAAATATTGTTGCCTTTAATGATGCTCCTTTCTGTTGTAGTCCCCCTTGCTTTCTACAACCCTCTAGGAAATGGGAAACTGTTGTATTCATTCAAAAAAATTAAATTCCGCCTTCTGACGGATATCCATTTTTTATGACTGTCTAAATCCGCAAAAGAAGGTCTGGCAAAAGTGTTCATCTCTCAGTATAGCGCTTAATATATTGGCCCACTTTTGTACAAAGGATAATGGACATTTGTATATCTTATCAGTAAGTCAGTTCCAACACCTTGAGAAGTATATCAAGCGGGAGGTCTTCCTAGCATTTTGATTAATTCTTTGTCCGTAAAGTCGTAAACAATCGGGACTTCAAAATATTTCATCTCAAAACACAGACGTGAAAGAAAAGATGTCAAAACATTTAAATTTACTGAACAAATTTAATAGGGGGTGACAAAAACCTCCGACCATATATTTCCTAAATTCTTTTTAGACACTCGTGTATCCACTTTTAATTCAAAATATTTGACGCATTTTTTCCTTACGAAATGTGGAAATCAATACTACTACTACATTTGAAGAGTTCATGGCGACTAGAATTTTCATATTTTAGGTCCAGGCAGGGAATACGAATGGATGAATTAAAAAAAAAAAAGATCTAACATTCCTGGAAATCTAGAATTAATTGCGGAGGAAAATTAATGTGATTCTGCCAGTTCATAAAATATTACTTGCTTTGATGGTCTGTTTGATGGTACCTTTAGTGGAGACACGAGGAATATGAGATGTCCATCATGATCATTCACATTAGCTAAACTGTAGGATGCTACTTAACGAAAGGTGCATCTAATAAAGCGTGTTCAATATGAGGATAATCCAAACATGCTTTCAGCCCGTGATTTGAACATAAAAGCAGAATATCTGCTGACGTGCAGCGTAGGCTCAATCACTAGCCAGTGCAACAACTTCCCTTTTGCAAAAGGAACATTTCAAAGTGCTTTCCGCTCCAGTTACGGTTTTATCGAAAGCCTTAAGTCCTTTGATTGGCTGAATCGGACGTCTTCAAAGGGACAGGAGATGGGGGTGGTGGACACAGCACAGGATTTCGCTAGATTATAAGCAATTTAAATTTGTTCAGGGACTCCCGAAAAGGGCAACTTATGCCAGTGACTGGACAGAAGGGCACTCGAGTCCTGCGGGCATTAGATTTGGACTCCAGCTAAATTATTGTGTTATCCCTAAAGCGTATGTACAGAAAAGCCAAACTCTACGCACGACGGGCAACAACTCGAGAGTCAGGACTCTGGCACTTCTGGACTCAGGCATCTGGAATCTGGTAGATGAGGGGAGGCTACCGTGACGTTGCTGCCGGAGGGTAAAAATGAAAAGTCGTCAGTGTACAGGCTAGAGAAGTGTTCCCGGGGATCTGGGGACTGCAGTCGGGAGCAGGTGGTATTTATGTAGCGGAAATATGTGGTACGACAGGTACTCTTGATAAGGGTGACTGCCTGTACGCTATTAGGCATCCGGCTTTCTGTTCTTACTTAATCTCAGCGTTGAATGACATGGGCATGGTGGATGGAGCACACTCTTTATTTCCGCCCCCAGCATACTGGCCCCTCCCATCCCCCTTGGAACATAAGTGCAGAAAATAAAGGGAAAAAATAAAGGGAAAAAACAAATTCTGCCCAGAAGGGGTTGGATGTGAGAGTGAAAACCCCATACATGTATAATACATGCGCCAAGATGGAGAGTCGCGCTGCTTAATGATTTATGATGCGTTTACGTGATTATTTCTGGAATGGCAGAGAAAAGGGAGGGGTCCAGGGGTCCAAGAGGGAATAAAAGTCTGCGCTGTACTCCTTTATTGAGGTCCTAAATTATTACATGAATTAATGGTGCAATAACTCGGGCAATTTGGACAGGCGGTGAATTGTGACACTACCCGAAAGTAATTATCATCAAATTGTTCCTCGCGGCATCTTAAGACAATGGAGCTAACGTCGCCAAATAGTCGGGATTACGAGTGCTACTTCCCTTGTGTTTTATCGCCCAATTTTATTATGAATGGCTAGAAGTCTTGGAATAAATTTCAATATTTTTGCATTGAATGTTCATAACAATAATTAAAATCGCATCGATCTCGGTTTTTCCCATCGAAATGCATAGACTGGATATGTATTTTTATTTTGGAAGCTTTAATCTTCAAGTGAACTGGCAAAAAATCAAATTAGCACGATGTGTAAAATGAATACTGCTTTATTAGTTTGAATGGGCTACCAAATTATCATAGTGAATCTCGAATTACAAAGTTACAAAAGCCAACTTCACCGAATATTATTGAAATATGTGAACAAAAAAGCAAACATAACACAAACAACCAAATAACCGAGGAGAAAACAAACAAAACACTATTTTTCGACTTGATAAATGGCGCTTCTTGTAAATAGGGACTTTACGCTCTAATATAACTTGAAGAGAATGCGAACATGTGAGCGTGTGTACGTCCCCGGCTCTTATTTCATAAAATATTGTACTATTAGAACGCATGATTCGTCTACATGGTTCCCCCGGTTCAACAAATTTATTCACTGCTAAGTTCCCGGATTAGAGAAAGTAACAAGTTATAGCTTATGTTTTATTCTAGCATGTATATTTTCAATTTTGCAAGATTTCACTTAAATCTGTAGAGTGATTTCAGTATGAAAACGAGGCAAATAAATAGACAACACTTCGCTTTGGATAAATTCAAAGGAATATTGTAAACCACTACACCAGGATTCGGTGCAGCGATTCTTCGTTTGAAAATGCAATTAGTGAACTATTTGACTACTCAAAAACCTTGTCATGCAGACGCAAAAAACATAGTTTAAATTAGAAAGCTTAATTATATGAGTTTCGAATTGAAAGTGAAACGAATTTCTTAGACGGAACGCCGCTTTATCACGTACTGGATACAGATAGGCCTTTTCACTTCATTTTATATTAATTTTCATTACGTGAAGGATTATTATCATAAACATTTTTTTATTATGGTATTCATATGAATCATGTTTTTCATTGCAATAAAAAAGTAATCAAGGCTTAGTAAGTCGCGATTTTACCTTGTGACGACCGTGTCAAATTCGACATTCATATGCGCAGTCATCAAGGGCAACTATCTCTCTTAAAAAAGTCAGTAACTAAACAAGCTTGTTGGGGTACTTTAATACGCAGTACGTGTTATGAGGTCTATAAAACTAAAGTAGGCGCGATATGATAGCATATGTGAAGGTAGCCCCCCTATCTACTAGATCGTTCATTTAGATTCATTACCCGTGAAGCCATCAGCAAAGAGTTGACGGTTTAATTAATTTTTCCGAGGAGAAGCGAGCTCTAAACAATTTTAATCTTGGCTTGAATATCGAGCGCGAACTATTTTCTATTCCATAAAGCAGACGGGGCAATCTTAAGGCGAGATTCCCGGCGTGAATGTAACAGTGGCAAATCCGTGGGAGGGACAAGGGTAATAATAACGATTATCCTTGTTCACTTTGACTTTTACGAGCGAAAGACCTCGTTAAGTGTACCTATCCTCTATCCAACAATCCACCTATCCACTCGCATGAAACAACGAACATGTAGCGAAATGGCCGGGTTCGGCTGGGATCGACCCTCGAATTAATTCCGTTCAAGTTATTGGCCTTTCTTGAATCGTAAAACAAAAGTTACTCGGCATGGCGGATTTCGAGAGGTTTTGCCAGCATCACATAACAGATTCCATAATAAGGGATTTATGCAGCAACCGTCTTCGCTATCAGGGACCTCGCAAATTCAGTAGTGGATTATTTATTGACTGCTTGCGTCTGCTCCAAGTTGTGAGTGCATGGATGATGGTTACCATTAATTCAGAGTTGATATAGGGTGCGGATGGAGGTACATTGGGGGTGAATGTTGTACCAAGAACGATAGCGCTCCTTGGAATTGTTGTAAATGGAAAGCTATATAAAAATTGTTACACTAATTTGTTTGTTTTACAATTGAAACTAGAGACATATTTTGGCCCTTAAATTAAAAATTTTAATATAATATACGTATATACTCTTCAGTTAACGATCTATTCAACCATTCAGACCAACTTACTAAAAATTAATAAAGCGTACTAAAAATATCTTATTGAAAGGAGGATTATTATGTTAACACATTGCGGACGAATCACGAGAATTCTCGTGTTTTCTATTCTAGAGCTTGTGGCCAATAACGAGAATTCTCGTTTTTACATTGTTGTCATTTAGAGTGGGGTAGTGTAACGGAAAGCGCATTCGCTGATTAGTCTTTTGTTCTTAGTAATAAAACTAACTTGATTTTTATATCAATTGGATATTTTATAGCGTTCAATAACCATGAAGAACGATAAACAACATGATAAAATTCTGGATATATTTGCTGACAATTTATCAGATATTCCTAGTGAAAGTGAAGATATTGGTCATTGTGGGGATGATATTGAAAGTGATAAAAGTGAGGGATGGTGATGAAAGCTTTTACAGTGATATAGTTATTCCTTCAAGAAGACGAAAAATTGTAATCTCGAGGGATTCTGAACCTGAAAATTTAAACAATTCTCCACATGACTTTGAAAGCAATGTTCGTTTTGGTTGTCGAGGTGATGATTGGTCAAAAGAAGACGTTCGACCTAATTTGGAAAAATGTGGAGGTAATTGTGGTGTTAAAGTTACACCTTCTGATTCTAAACACATCATTGAAGTACGAGAGCTCCTCAGAAAGAATATCCGCAAAGATTGTCAGGCAATATGAAGCAGCACGAAACTGTGCAAATTCCATCTTCAGAGAAAAAGAAATATCCTACTAAATTTTGCAATGTATGGAAACGTAACCGTGAGAGAAGAGAAACACGTTACATTTGCCAGCTTTGTTTACTTCCACTTCATATTACAGAGTGTTTTACAAAGTATCATACTTCAAAAATGTATTAGCTTGTAAGAATATGTAATAAATAACTTCAAAATGCCATGGGTATTTAATTTTAAATCATGCCTTTAAAATTTATGTAAAACCTTTTTTGTATTCATTCACCAAAAATATAGGCCACTGGGTAAAGCCAGCCATAAAACTACTGGTCCGCTGTGGGTTAATATAAATATTGAGGAATCACGTATTTCTAAAATTTTTATTCAAAATAAATATTTTACGTGACAATGATGTTTAACTACTAACAAATCATAACTAATTTAAAAATATTTGACGCAAAAAAGTACCTGGTCACTGGGTATGGTTAGTAATAGTGACTAAAATGTTAAGTTGTTTATGAATGTTTTAGAGTTGCGAATTATAACAAAATTTCATCTAAAATTGCAGCTTGTTTTAAACAAATCTCTTAATAACGGATTCATAGTGACAAAAGTCAGTTCCTAAATTTGGGAAACGTATTATTAGAATCTAGTTTACTTAAAATCTTAATATAATTTAGTATATAAAATCATAGAATGAAATAATATTGATATATGTTACATACGTTGATCTTTAATGTATTTAAATTTAACAAAAATTCGATTATCTGAGGTTGATTTGTTCCTTGAAATTTCATAAAACAAAAAACAATACTTTTCTACTTTCATTTTTATGCTTTAAGATTTTTCTGTGTAAATTTTGAGTTTATTATCATTATAATTATTCTTAATGTCTTTTATTTTTTTAAGTAAATTTGATAATGTTTATGTTTAACACCTGCTTTAATTAAAGCTTCATAGCTTAATGAAAAAATGTTTAAAACGAAATATGTTGAAGATTAGTTATATGTAGCCTATAACATTGCTCAAGATATAAATTAGGACACCCGCGACACGATTCAGGCACTAGTTACCGGAGCGGGTTTTTCTAAAAAGTTATTTTAAATGGTGCTATGGTATTTATGAGACTATAAACTTTGGAACTTTATTCCATTAACACCTTATAGAGTTTTTTGAGCTCAGGAAGGCTAAAAGTATCAGACATTATTACAAACATATGAAAAACACTATTTTATTTGCATTAATAACGTAGGGCAAAACTTTTCTTCCGTATGCTAGTGGCATTTAGCACATCAAAAATTATTTGTACGAGTAGAGCTAGCACATTTCTGAAAAGCTTCATGGAAAATAAATTGTGAAAATAAGTAGTAATAAAATAGGATTTGGATTGAACGTGCACTAACTTTATTTAAAATCGAAATAGAGTGCAAATTGCGATTAAATGTGTGATTGACAACCACTCTTAAGTGTGAATGCGCCAGTGTACTTTATTGTCGTGCTGGATTCATCCATTTAATTTAGTTTTTTACTCGCGTAGCAGCCTGCGATATTTTCTGCCATGATGATTCAAATTCCGAATTAATTTCGTGACCACAAAATGCGAGGGTTGCGATGGAGATGAATGAGCACACTATAAGTTGTGGATTTCTAGTTTTTCTCGGTTTATAAACTGCATTCAGCGGCGCAATTAAAGGAGTTTATTTTTGTTTAAATTGTTATTGAGGAGTCAGGCGTAGTCACAATTATGAAAAAGACTACAAAATTACTACCCATGGTCGTTTTGGAAATAGGGCAGTATATGATCGAATAATTAGTCTATATGAAAATTTGCAGCAAAATGAGAGATTTTTAGTCGAAATTAGAATTTCCAAGATATATAAAAGCCGTATATACTTTTCCATTTATTGTAACATTTTGTTTCTAAAATGTCTGAACCCATTTTGATGTAGTTTTTGATAAAACAAGGAGAAGATGTTTAGATAAATTTTATATTTCCACTTCACTAGGAAGGTCTACTAGGACGGTAGTTGTAGGCATAAGGTACAGGCGATTAGTTCAAACGTAATGACGCATTATCTTGAATACCTTTTAGAGGTAATTTTTCCTTCCCTTTCACCTAGAAGTTTCCTCTAAATCGAGTTTCACTGTCAGCTTTAAAAATCTAGACTGTCATTTGCGTTCCACCCTGTATATTCATAAATAGCTTTCGCTTAACATTAAAATTTGCATACTTATAGGCATTCTCGTCGGTACCTGTGAAAATTTCTCGTTTCGCCACTTTACTTCATTAAAATCGGACTTTGCAACTTTCTTCAAAATTTCTAAAGTCCAAGACATCCTTCCTCTTCTGACTGCCATATTTCTTAACAGTATGTTATTTCCATGTTTCAAAGGAGCTAGGTAGCGTCCTTTTTAACTTTAGTAACTTTAATACTTCTTTGAAAATCTTCTCAGACGGACTTTTCTGTCCTTGATTTTCACAGAGAGGACAATTTTTCATTATTGTAGAATAAGAAGAACGAAGGCAAAATTAGGGACTGTTTTCCCACAGGGATTCGAGGTCGTCCAAGATTTTGTGGCAGAAGAACAATTGCCGCAGAATGTAGAACTATTTCTGACCTTGATACAGTGACACAGCCGCAAGCTTCAAAACAATGCAAGTCTCCTTCGTTCTCATGTAACTGCCGGAGTTGGGACTCGTAATTAATCCGGAGAGACAATGTAACTACGAATACGACATTCGAGCATGTTAGCTCGTTTTGCCCACCTTGAACTTCGTCCTTACAACTAACAAAATAAGATTGTATGGGATGGTGTTGCCTGCGTGGGCTGGGCCCGCACTGAAAGGAAGAGGAACTAGGCGTCTTTATGGGTTCTTCGGCTGCTCGAGCACGTGTCGGAGGAATACTTTGGAAGTGCTGTCCCCAGTTGGTGTATGAGAATCCCACGCACGACTTGGCCCTGAAATTCTAAGAAGAAATTTGAAGACGACCGTTTTGGGTCATTTGCAACCGGAATGTGGATTGGTTATGGAATTTGTCCGGGGACGGTTGTATTAGATCTAATTTTATTCTTCTGCCTCTGGGCTGAACAAAAATCTCCGCAGGTTATCGGAAGACGACCTTAAAGCGTACAAGAGTTGCATGCGCCCAAGGTAGAAGCCTTAAATCCGACCGGCCACCCACTGCTTAATTGGTTCCACAATGACTTGCACTTAGAGATCTCTGGGAGCCCCGTTGAGGAAGCGAACTGTGTTAATTAACCTTTTCGCTGAAGCGACCGAATTTGCAACAAAAGATTTCAATTTACCCTCCCCCCAGCACCGTAGCTGCGCACCAGTGCCCCGATTCCATTATCGCTGAGTGTTAATTACATTTTTCCACCAAATGCCTTTCATACTAATTTCCCATTTTTCCCCCGCAGCTCATCGTGTCTCGAGTGGAGTCCCAAAGGCCCCTAAGCTGTGTCTTTTTGCCCCATCGCCGATCTAATCGAGAAATTCATTTACTGGCCCTCACGTGCTTTTTATTTGCATAATTATAATTTTACAGTTCATTTGGAGTATGTTTTAAGGTCCTGAGCGGGCTCCCATTGTTCTTTGGTGACTTACAAAACGAGCCCGCGATTTTTGGTCTTATCACAACTCGCGAACTCGGACTCGGAATCGGGCGCCCGTTCGCGTTGCTACTTTATCTTAATTTATTTAATTTATATACTGTGCGCCTCGGCCTCCTCCCCCTTTCGAAACCATGCCGGACTGTCCACTCCCACTCGCAAATGAGTGGCGCTAATTCATTCTACGGCAGATAATTTCTGCCGTGTAATTCTATGATGAGGGGATTATTCGGCTTTTATCAGATCTTCAAATGACATCCCTTTATGGCAGCAGCTCCGCGCGATTAAATGTCCGCCATTATTTGGAGCACATACGCGGCCGGACCCTTTGTGTGCTTTAATGGACATTTTGGCGTGGACATTTTTATGGAAGTACAAGGTTTTATGTATTTTGTATTGCCTACTGTGAAGGTGGGATTCCGGTATCTGGCCTTTAGCATTTGCTTCCATGTTTCACTGACAATGAGGATAAAAAACGCCTAGAGGCTTATATGAGCTCCGATATTACCATCCATAAATCCGGCAATATTTCAGTGAAATTTCATGAAAAATTTAATAATGTAATAAACCATTATCATTAGGTGCTGTTCAAATATTTTGGCATCATATAGAGATGAGAGTGGTAATCAAGCCCCAAAAGTCTACATAACACCTGAATCTGGCATCTAATTATTGCAATTTTAATAGTAGGGAATGATTATGCACTTCGTATTCATGAATACCACATATACATAAACAACTATAAATTGTTGTGGACAAGAACCTCACACTCAATAGATGTATAACAAAACAAGCAATGGATGTAGTGCACAATAGTTAATTGTTAATGAGAACACACTTTTTTGGAAATGCTGAAATCTAACAAATATAATTAATAGACAGCAGCGTTAATTATATCACATTATTTCGGTTGCATATGGTTGGAGTGTTTTCGGCTGGTATATATTTTTGTTCATAGAATTGGTACTAGAATTTAATAATGCCCACTAATGTAGTTTACACCACACTGGGATTAATGATATTAATCGAAAATTACAACATTAAAAAATTAATTAAGAGATTATTTTTGTCAGTAGCCTACTTTTTAGTGTCCTTACTTATTTAGTTTAGAAAAAAATTGATTATATCAATTAAAATGTTCGTCCCAAACCGTGGATAAAAACAAAGTACTTAAAATCAAAGTAAAATTCTGTCTATAAGTTTTCGGCTTTACGATATAATCAAATTAAGGATTTAAAATAATGTTCTCCAATAAATAGAAAAGTGCAAAGTTCATTATATTGTTTTCTAATTGTAGCTTTAAAATTATGCAATTCAATAATTTGTTTCGAAAATTTTTTAATATTAGGGTTTCATAAAAATTATCCACCAAGTGTTTACAAATGTTTCTATTCGATTCCGAAGGATTGTATAGAAAATTTAAAATCCTTATTCATTTTTCGAATTCTATTTAAATTTGTATTATTATCTTAAATAATAAGAAACAAAAACAAAACCAATTTTTAATTTTTGAAGTACTTTTTTATGTCTGCGGTAACTTCAGTTAAATCTCTTTTTGAAATATTGGGAATGATTCGAATCAAATATCTTGAGTTTTTGCTGCAGTTGATTTATGTATATTTTTTTTTTGTTATATAAGTTTGATATGTAGCACTTTCAACATATTTTTGCACAAGGAAGTTATCAGCAACCTTAAGTATTTTATTCAAAGGGTTGTTTCCTTAAAACCCCCCTCCCATATTTTTCTTACTCTCTTGTAGAAATGTGATGATTTTTGTTTGAAATCGTTTACATGTAAATATGCAAAATTCTTCCTGGGTTTCCTCAACGTGTTCAGAGATTAAAGCAGGAACGAGAAACACGATGATAAAGTGTTGTTTTATCTAGCCGAAATGATAAAGTAACTTCGCTCTTTTCTTGGGATATGCGAGGAAGGAACATTAAAAAGAAATCAGAAACGTTGTAAGGGAGCCTAATGAGCAAACACGCCGTTTACCATTTTGGATGAAGCGGTTTCCTCTTGATGGTAGACAATTCTCAGGCAAATAATATCCTGTAGTGCAAACATTTTTAGTGCATAAACGATACAAATTCGTTGGCGTGGAAACCGTAAATTATCCCTCATTATACAAATAAGATTGTAAGGTAAATGTACGAAATATGCTTGAGAGCGTCTGCACGCGTAATGTCCTATTTGCAATTCCTTTCTTACCGTGCACAAGATTTATGCAAAATGATGCTGATTTTATTTTTAAATTTTTAAAACATCTTGTCCAAGTGGACTCCCTTAGCCGAGTGCATCGTTCTAATCGTTCATCCAGCTACACTTGAATTTCCACGAGACGAGATGCGCGACATCTTCACCTTGAAACCCCCTTGACGTCGCATTAAGTTCTTAAGCCCACATTTCGCCATTTGCCTAAGACAACACCGCGCGTTAGTTAAAGTTAAATTACAAGGCTCGTTGTGGATCCGGAGGGGATTTTCGTAATTTCCTAGCCCTTGCAGCGTCTCGCTTAAATTTTCCGGGAAACACATCTGAGTCCTACAACCTACGTTCCCACCTGCACGCCGTGCCCTCCATGCTGTCCCAGCCACACTGAGCACTACCCTTAGTATAACGAGCGCGCAAATTTTAATTGCACCACGTAGTGGGAGACACCGCCCCCACTTAAACGTTCTGAAATACACGGACCAGTGCGGGGGTGGGCAAGGGTCGTCTTCTGCTGCTTTAAGGAGAACGTCTCGGTGCTTATATGCCGCCTAATTAGGATGTAAAAGATAAGCCTCCAGCGATTTCTCCAGTGTCGCAGGAGCTACTCCCCAGTCCCGGTTGTGTACCGTGATGACAAGCTAATGGCGGGCCTCGCGAAATCAAGGAAAAATTGAAAGCTCTTAATTCGATAAGTCAACAGTGACTTGGAGCAGCAGCGGTGCGGAGCGACATCAATTTGCCGGTTGTAATCCTGGGACAAGGGACTGTTAATGGGCGGGAATCCCGAGCCCCGGTCCCGGCTTGTCCTCCAGGCTCCGGTCGTCTGTCATGGAACATTTCCCGGCCACTTTTCATAAAAAAATGCCCCGAGTACAAACGGGTCGAGCCTGGCTTGAACCACATGTGGCATGGACTGGGGTTGCCAGATTTCTTTTTTCTCGACTCTAAAATGGGGAATCCCACACCCACGACCTGTCCAGAACCCTAAAGTAGAACAGTCGTGTGGGTAAACTATTGGCCAAACCCACGTCGTCCCGAGGAATCCCCTTGTTCCAAGTTTGGCTCCGGGACGTTTTTAGGACATCAGTTTGCCCTTTTTGGCGTCCCCTGCATCTAACTAAAGGCCAGTGCAACGTTCCGCGGGCCAGATAAGCCATGTTTTGAGGAAAATATCGGGACAGAGAGGTCCGGCCCCTGCCGTGTTAAAAACGATTTTATCCCAATTCCTGAAAAGGTTCAGCGCGGTAAGTACTCCCAAAACGGAGGTGGTAGCCTCCGGAAAAACATGGCAAATGTGGGTCGCAAAAACAGCACCTATTCAGTCTATTTTTTCTTGTTTTTTACCTTTTTTGGACGCAAGTAACTAGGAGCTAGGAACTGAAAACTGGCGAGTGAAAAGCAGGAATATGGAAAAGAGTCAACTGAGTTTTACTTACCTGCGACATACTCAATTGCAAGTTGCTAGAACCTCTAGAATCTGGAGCGTACTTTGTACTGCCGCATCGCTAGGCGTGAATTTTCACTAAATTTTAATGTAAAAAGGCAGCACGTACGTAAATGTTAGCTCTGTGGAACTTGTTCCTAAGCACACAATCCGGGAACGTAAGGGAGAAGGGGAACCCCGTACACAGACGGGATTTATGGATCCCGGGAGATTTGGCCAACAATTAAGCTGTGACGGGCTGAGCTGAAATGCAAATAAAGCGGTCGAGAGAAAATTTCCGGAAAAGTTCTTTAGCATCACACCAGAGTGCTTGTCGAGCCATAAACACCTGAAGCCTGTTCTACCTGTGCGGCACCAGGTGAAAACCGAGGTACCTGAACATATCCTCTTATAACAAACTGGCACGGCTGGGACTCGTCTCCACTGAGAAGGGCTGAAATTCACTTCAACCGATGCAATCATTCTTGTGGGAGACATTTTCTGAGCTTGTCGATATTTTGAAGAAAATAAAATCGCCGGAAGACGTTGTGCTATCTTCTGGCGAACATATCGATTCGTGTCGGCCTATTCATACCGTCTAAACGACATAGCTTACAACAGCCGATATTGAAGGTTCCCGCCCCGGGGCGGGGGAGGATGTGCTGAATTTCAATGGGGACTTACAGGAAATTGACATGGGGATATTATGCTCCTATGTTTCCGTGGCACAGGCTGCAACCGGTCCTTGATGATATTTTTAGTGGGTGACCGGCATTGTTGCTCTAAGCAAATTTGTTGGCAAGGAGTTAAGAAGCCTTCCAACTGTTCAAAGAAAGTGAGTTGTCAAGGTAACTCGAGGGGAAGGCGGCAAGGGAGACTTTATTGTGCTTCTCAAGGTGAGCAGGAATAGACCAGGTTGCTGTTATCACTTACAGTTTTCTGCTTGCTTTGAAGCTAGAGAAGACAAAATTTCGCGTATTTTTTTGTGGATAAGGAAATGGTCATCGCAGTGTATATATTAAGGTGTTAGTGGGAGGAGTCATGGATTTACTCATAGAGTTCATAAATTCCAAGGAGAATGTTGTTAAATTCATAGAATCTACGAAATTCTATTTCTAGTGATTATGCTTTTAAAACCCGAGGAATGCCTAAGTTATAATATCTTCTTCTAATCTTCAACGAATTTGCCATTTTGAAAGGATTTATTTTATGGGACAAAATGTTATGATAAGAAGCTTATAACGTGCCAATCCTCTTCTAAAAAGCGTGTAATTCTTGTATGTATACTTTATGTCGAAAACAGGTCTCAGAATTTCCACGAAACATGGTGTGAATAGGGTCGTTTTGGGATGCAGAAAATCGATTTAGTAAGATCTCAACTTCGAAACGTGAAACTTAAATACCAATAAAAAGGTGCTATTGGGTCCCTATATAATTTTGGTAAATACGTGTCTAAATTCAAAAGCTTTAGCGCTAGTATCGACTACTTTCCGCAAAGATTATTCGACTAAAAGTTGGAATAGTGATATGTAGACCTCGGATTCTGAGACGACTATGAATTTTTTATGAGAAATAAATCCAATAAAGCCCAGTCGATAGTGGTCGCAATTCGACCAAAAATAGATTTTTTCGAGGTCATGGATTACAGATATTTAAAAATACATTTAGGTGACACTAACTAGTCATCCCAAGGGTGTTCAGTGTTATGTGACACAATAAACTTCTTAGGAAGCATCGATATTTTTATATTTATTCACCAAGTAAAGTATTTCTGGTATTTATGTGATAATATGTTTTACTAATTCTGTTAATATTATAAAACATTAATATTACTAAAAATATACTTTACTCTAGATTAATTGGTTAATTGAATTGTATAAAAATTGGGACAGTTTAAGTAGTTGCAATTAAATTATGATTGCCAGAAATTATCACCTCCACTAAAAGCTTCTACTTTTACAAAATACCGCGCCAAGTTCGCGGTTAAGTAGAACAACGTGATTAAATTCCCAAGTAATTGTGAGAAATAGTTTAATGGTTATGTTACACGCAAATTCTTAATTCAAATCCTAGACATTGTTTAATATACAAGTAAAGTGAAAGTATAATATCACTTAGTATGGAATACTCGTTTATGTACATTTGTTTTATCTGTAAATAAATTTCTGATGTTTTGTTTTACATTTTAGAAATTTAAACTGGGGAAATTCCTTTTCATTCAGTTTGACAATTAGAATTGTTTTTTTCAGTCTTCTTTTTTAAAAAAAATAGCAAGGTCTTTGTGATTTTAACTTTAATATATTTCAATTATGTGCAACAGCGTATTACTAGCACTTCGAGTTATTTGAACTGTAGCTTTTGAAATCAATGTTCCTTGATTGTCGGCGATTATTATTAAATCCAACAACTGAAGGCGGATTTCAATTCTAAATAATATATTTAAGCTCATAGTAGTGACAGCTTCATTAGCTCACAAGTAGAATTATTCAATTATGCCTTATATATAATTACATTAACTGAAGGCTTTCAACAAATTGCTCTGTGGGTGCAAACGTTTTTCCATATATGTTAAGTTCTTGTAAAATACCTCTGGGAGCGGTGACCTTTCCATTCTATTGAATTTTTCTATAGACTGCGCTACTTTCAAATAGGCTCTGATCCGATTAGGTGAATTCTTTCGTACTTGTTAGGAACCAGAGTGGGCCATGGGTATGATTTCAGCTCGAATAAATTATGGCAAATTATGGAATCGTTCATCGGATTAAATCTGTTTCGGCTTTACTTCCCGGCCGTTCGAGCAGAAAAGTTTGAGTTCTTTCCAACCCTTCGACAATTCTACGGCACAGAAAATAGGGAAAACCGGCACAAAATTCATGGTCGCCAAGGAGCAGCACAAAAGGATCCTGACAGCCATTAGACAAAGGAATGGAAATAAATTTGGTCGCTTGCAAAATATTTTGTCATTCTTGGAACGCTTTCAAACCGCTTTGCCTGGTTTCACCCTTCTAGGTCGTCGGGACTGTGGTGTTAGGTCTGAGAATCCGGGTGTACCTTATGTGGTCACGGCCGTTCCGAATAGTGGCGGGACCTTTCAAGTAGTTCTGTATAATCGAAAGGTCTCCATTAGTACAAAATTTACATAACTTAATGGGTCTCCCGTGTGCAATTAATTTGACCCTTTAGAGAGTATGGCCCGGCCGACATCAAGACTTATTGGAACGTTTACGAGATGCTTCCAAGAACGGTCACAACAGGCCAAGTCACCCATACCCCCCGGCAAAGGCACCTCATGTCTAGCCTACCCACTCGGCCCGGAGCTGGTTGCTGGTGAGAATCAGATAACCTGTAATTTGGTCTACGAATAATTGTACGACTACACCAAGAAGGGTATAGGGCGCTGGTTAATTCATGTCTGTAGCACCTTAAACGACTCGCTCGAGTGCTGGTCGTGCACATAGGGAGGATTTAAAAGCCTCCCCGAGGCCGTTCGCTGTAATCCCCTTAATTAGGAGCTTACCATTTAACAGCTAATACTAAGCTTTGTTTATTTATTTGCGTTACTACCAATTACACAGTTTCGGGCTGACGTGACAGGTACTAGATTACCTGTGTGTCTCCCGGGGAAAATCGAAGGATGTGCTATAAGCCCTTTCCGACTGGGGTGCCGCCCCAGGGGTGTGGTCGAGCTCTTGTTTGGTCGGTTCGTATGTCTTCAAACTTTGCTTATTACATCACTTTTTATCACTTTAATTACGTTTTAGTGCCGGAGTTATGTGAAGTTCTGTGCAGAAGGCTCTCATGTCCTCCTCCGCTTGCCGAGTTCATCGGGCCTGATATAAGAAGCCCTTTGGAGTAGTTCCTCTGGCCAAGTAGTGATTAATTATGAAAGTTTGAACGTAGCTGGGGTGGGGGCATTAACGCTATCAAAACTTACCAGGGTGGCAGGTACGAACGTTGGCACCGTTTCAAAGTATCCCACTGTGCTCGTATACGATCGCAGAAGGAAGTAGACGCCCAGGAACATTATTCCGAGGAGACAGGAGAAACCGCCACATATCAAGCACCAAACGACGTACTTCTTTACACCTGTTGAATGTGGAGCTGCAAAACAAATAAACAGACAAAAGCCATTAGTTTTTGTTACCGATCCGAAAGTGAAATAAAATAGTTCCGAGCGCATTGACCAATGAGACTGCGGGTGAAAGGGCATGGGACGAACGAAACAGTGTAGCACGCAAAGTTTATAGGAACTAGCAATAACCCATGAGCAAACAAACGTATCAATGCTTCGGATGCGATGTCAAATTAAAAGTACTATTCGTTAGGTGTTTCGAAAACAATGGATCCATTTACTAATAAACAGTATTGAACGAAATTTCAATAAGTATAAAAATTTAATCAAAGCCAGGATGAAATAATTTTTATTCAAGCTGGGAGTAACGTACAGATTTTGATCTCTTTTATTTCGTACATGTTACCTTCTAGTTTGCCCACTGATTTTCACCTTATTGTTCTGCTATGATGTTTTTAAAACCATATTTTTAATTGAATTATATTGCCATAGGATGAAATGAATTTTTTTAAATCGGTGTATTTGCCACACAAAAAATAATGGAATTGTATAAACGATTTTTATGGCAAACTTTTATTCATGTACATTATTGCAATGCAATGGGTCTCTCAACTATAAAATTAGACTTTCAGGATATCTTGTTCGATATGATGAAAAATTGAAAATTTCAAGTCTTAAATTGTCTTAAAGTTAAAAAAAAAGAAATGAGTTGCACTTAAGTGCAATGATTTTTCAAAGTGGCTTAAGTACATCGGACCCGAAGTATACTTCATAAAATATTTAAGAAGTGCGCATTTCAAAGAATAGAAATATTTAAAGAATAGTGCTAGCAATGGAATTCTGGCGGGTTACAAAAATGATTAAACATTAATATTTCTGCAAATATGGAGTAAATATGTGAACGAATTTCTTGAGAATCTTAAAAAGAGCAGAATTTAAATGAGCTTTCTAAGAACTGCTACTACTCTAAAATTGGCCAATATATTTCACATTCTTAGTTGAATTTTCAAACCATTGTTTCTGCTTTATTTTTCAAAAATTTAAAGCTTTACTTTGTAAAAAACAAAAATGTCCATTTATTGATTTTATCTCAAAATTATAAAAAGAAATTTTGTAAAATGTCAAGTGAAATATCGTGCTTTTTTCTTACTTTTTATTTAATCTGCTTGTTATTGTATACCTGGCTAAAAGCCGAATTTTTCTAAGAATACCACTCGGTTGAATTTGTAATACTTTTAATTAACTAGGCAACAATAAGTTGAAATCAGTACGCCAACAAATCCAGCAAACCTTTTTAAAGGTCGCTGAGTTGAACAAAAACCTTTTTTTGTTTTCCTTTTATAGACGGTCGATTAAGCGACTGTAAATATTTTATCTCTAATATTAAAAAATTATAATGTAAACCTTCGATAAACGGTATATCTTTAATTTGCGATTCGCTAATTTTGCTGAGCAGTATAATCCGTAGCACACTAGAATTGTTAACGAACAAGCAAATGTAACAATATTTTGTTGAAATATTTGCTTTAATTAGGCTTCTTTCGAGCTGGCGTACGCTTCTCTAGGAAGGCTGAGTGATAGAATAAATTAATAAAGTCTTAAAATGATGATTGTGCAATTTCCTGGAAATTTCTGCTTCATCAATTTCCACTCTAAGCGCTAGTTGAGTAATAGGTTCTATTTTTGTTTCTACAGTGGTTTTATGTTAAGCCAACATTTTACAACTGCGACCAACTTTCTAAACTTTCAATTAACAAAATTGTTTTTTCAGACCTCTATTTTACAAGCTTATTTTTAGCATTTTACCATTTTTAATTTTATGAATTTCAGCATGGCGTTTTTCTAGGTGGAGGAAAAAAATTCTAGAAAACTTGTTAGATAGATTTAGAGCCACTCGAAAACCATTCTACGCACTGTATACATTACAGTCGGGCGGGGCACGGAGTAGAACAATTTTACTTACACTTTACACTTTGGAGTTGCTCCAGCCGAAGTGTTCTATGTGCTGAGGCTGTTTGCGGAGCGCCCTAGGTGTGTTCTAATGGAGTAAGTCTTTACAATGTCTTTGAGACCATGTCTAAAAGAAAGTGGTGGAAGTAATGGTTCACACAATTCGGACATTCTTCTTATTCCGAAAGTGGGTGAGAAATTATTCTTAATCTAGGCTTTTTGTGCTTTAGTTTTTCACACAATGTCGCAGCGAAGAGATGAAAAATGGTTATGTTGCGAAAAAACATCGATTTTGATCTCTTTCAGAAATTAGAACAATATTGCTTTAGCTTTAAGGCACAATTTTGGAAAATGGATATTTTACGTTTTGTACACGCTCAAAATGATTCACTTATTTGTGATAGTTTTTTTAAGTTTTGAGTAATTTATAATCTACTTTAAGTAAAAAAATTTTATTAACTAATGTTTAACTTATTTTTAAATTTTATGAAAATATAAACGTATCTAAAAACGCCTGACCGGCGATGACGCTATTTCGATAGTATTTATTGTTTGCTTATAGTTTTTTTTAGTGTTTCTATCAATACATAAAAAGTAAGGCATATCTTTCTATATTTTTTGAACTGGTGTTAGACCTTACTTATTCTTTTATTATAGAAAGATGTTTAGAACAATTTTTCCAAATAGATTTTAAGCCTTTCAAATGATACATGATGTAATTTCTAGCCATTTGAAATACTTCTAAGATTGATTTTGATATTTAAAAGCATCTGAACCACATTTTATTCATTTACATTTAATAATTACATTCTTGAGAACAAGGCGGTTATTTGCTATTCAGACCCGCGCTTGCCTTACTTTACTTGTAAGACTTGTAAGACAAAGTATCGTATTTCGTCTTAAGAAAAGGTACTTGTCTTGCAACAAAATATCGATGGTTTTTCTTCGCTTCTCTATCCCTGAGCAAACAAATGCATTATGTCGCTGTTCGAGTGCACTCGGGTGCCGAGAACGTGGACCATGTCTGATATCCAATTAAATTATGTAAATATATCGCGGCGCGCACATTCGGCTGATAATAAATGCAAAATGTGGCGAATCACCACATGTCGGGATCATTTATTAAAACCAGTACTTGTCGGCTGGCGGCCGCTGCCGTTGCCGCTGCCGCGCCGATATTATCTCATAATCATAAATAACTACTAATTCAGACAACAACAGCATCAAAATTGAATGCATAATTTTAGTCCTTCGGACCTTCGGAGAATCAAAAGGCGCGCAAGTTTCGCGTATGATGACATAGGCTGCCCGGCTGTAGATTCGGTGCAACCCTTATCGCGACCATCTTTCCTTCTGTCGCGCATTAACATATTCAATTATTTTATTTGCAAACAATCATGGGCAACGTGGTGCGGCCCGATGGCGCTCCCGCTTCTTCCAGCCCTTCGCGGATCGCGTCGCTTTCCAACCCTCTGGCCCATCGCCGGAATTGGCGAAAGTGATATATTCATAACGAGGCGCGTGGAAGTGTCCTCATTTGCTATTCATGGAAGAGGCGACTAACGCCGACGGGATGGCAAAATTGAAAAGGTCATTCCCGGCTATTGTCCGGGAAGAAGGCGCTGACAGGGTCGTTCTGATTGCAATTACGTTTAATTGACCTGAAACATGAATGCTTGCCCGAATCTCGGGAAAAAACAACACCTTCGTTCAAAATGCTAATACGCCGCCTTTGTGTCCGGGAAATAGCAGGTAATGCCCTGCGAACTTTTAAAACTCTCGGTTCCTTGCCTTTGAAGTTCGAGGGCTTTTTCGGTCTTTATGCTGGGCTCCTCAAGGATTTGAGGATTCGAGTACTGCTTGTTGAATGAAAAAGCAGAGCTTAGTAACACAGCTCTCGACACGTTCGCCAGGACAAAGTGTTTTCAAAGTTTGCCGGGTTTTAAGAGTTTATCAAAAAATTTCCCCAGAGCGCTCTTAAATGCCTCCCGCCATCCTTACAAGATGAAGGGTCGCTTAGCGCCAAGATAGTCAGATTTGTTGACCTTCTTTTACTTTCTTTTTTGAATAGCGTTTTCCTATAACCTTTTCTAGGAAGGGAACACACTGAAGAATCGAAAGTATTGAGGTTTATCAAGAGTTACGAGATTGGGCGTAATGTTGAGAGCATTGTGGCTAATGTGTTCTTTCTTTGAAAGGAAAGGAGGAAAGGTGAAAAGTAGAAAATTTAAAAGATGAACGTCAAACTTTGCGTAGATCCTGCATGAAGATTTCTGGTTTTCGGATTGTCAATTAATAGTAAATATTACTTACTCCTCGCTCGACAATAAAATACGACAGAAAAGTTATTTAAAAGTTTCTTTCTCCGACATTGAAGTAGAATGAAATTGGAAAATTTTGTTTTTAAAACTTATTCAAAACTTTCGAATCACCACACTTACTAGAATATAAGTTCGATTTTCGAATAATGCGCACTACAACATTTAGAAACAATCGATTAGAGAAATATAAGTTAAATATTTAATTAAAACATTTGAAAAAAATAAGAGATGAACTCTGTGCAGATCTTTGAGATAAACCCTGCAGAGACAGTTCAATGAATATTATTAAATTTGTTATTTGCTAATATTCAACGGTATTTTTATCTCAATATTTTCCCAAAAGCTTTTCTCTCAACATGGAGGGACATCTATCACAACCGAAAAGGATAAGCGCCTGCGGAATAATAAATTATAAGTCATCATTTTCAACAGATTTGCTGTACTTATTAATTAGTATTAATTTATTATATTGCGACGTTTCCACCTTTCAGTACAATTTAGGGAAGATTTCTCCTTTGTTAGATGAACAAATCGATTTTACTCTTGTATTTTCTAAAATATTGTGATTTCAAAAATAACTGTTTGAAATTTTAATTAAATTTAACAAGATTTTCATTAAATTTAACAAGATTTAACAATTATTTTGCAGATAGCAAAAATACTGCTTTTAATTGAAAAGTTTATTATCATAAGCTAGAAAAATTGAGATGTGGAAAGGGCTAGCAAGGGTAGCAAGCGCATCCCATCTATCCGCAGATAGAAGAGATACATAAAATGCGTAAAAAGCATAAATTGTGATGAATGTATAATTAATATTTTAAAAACAACGGAAATCTGGATAATATTAAAAATAAGTTTGGGATAATTAAAATAAAAGTTATAATGATACGGCGAACCACAAAAATCTACTCATAGTATATTTTTGCATAATTGAGTGTAACCAAAAAGAAGGATAGTTCTTCTGGTGATTATGTGCATACATATGTGTATTATCCTTTACTCTCTCAGAGGGATTGAATGGCTGGATCGATTTTAGTAAATGTATCATTCGATTCCTCTTAATATCACGAAAAACACAAGCCATAGAGAACTTTAAAGAAAACAAAATGGCGAATCTTAGGAGCCATATTATTTGGATTCAAAAATGAAAACGTGTTGAAATCTATTGAGCAAAATACCGTTGGATAAAAAATCAGAAATCAAATCACGGTTTGTTTCTTAAACCACTTTTAATTGGAATCTTCAATCGTACGGCACAAGTTGTAAAATCGTTTACAGAGTTTTCTTACTTACATAAGAACACACAAAATTCCAAGTTTTGTGTCGAAACTGATTCGTTCTTGTGTCTCACGTCCGCCATTTTGTTCAACCTAAATTTCTATAGGCCAGTATTTTTTGAATTATTAAAAATATCGTTTGAGTTCAAAATAAAGCAGTAAATTTAATTGGAGTGTTTTCCTCCCTCCGTAGTGTGATATAAATTGATAAACAGGTAAAATATTACAGCTAAGCTGTAAATCAAACTTCCAATATTCGTCTGTGTTCTGAACTTTGTTTGAACACTGCGTTAAGCCGACTTTTGCACGTGAGCACAGTTTAGACTCACCAAAGTACTAATGGCCCCTACTGTGATTTATTAGCGCTGTAGTCATTTTATTAAAAAAAGGGAAGTAGGAGATACTGCTTGGATTTTTATTGGAGCGTATTGCTGTGACACCTTGCCCAGTCAGCGACTGTATCGCGGACCTTTGAGCGTTTCCAGTGCAGGAATACAGATGCTCATAACAACCAGGATGGACTCACGCTGAGGGAATATTTTTGATTTATTCATTTAAAAATTGCGGATTTTGCGCTTTTTTGTGTACTATAGAAGTTTTATAAAAAATAGGAGTAAGGGGATGGGGCGAATATTAAAAGTTTTGCCAGGAAACGGGCGTCAAGCGAGGAAGCTATTTATTACCCGTTGATGGAGGCCTGTGAGGATCAGCAGGAGGGCCCCAACTGCATGGCGGCACGCTGTACTGCACCACTTGCATAACCGGATATCCGTGCATTTTTCCGTCCTGTTTTACTTATTTTTCCCGTATTTTCCTTCAGCAAACAATAACGGGGGCTCGAGCACACGTCAAGCACACGTTCGGCATTGGGGCACACAGCACGTGTAAGAGAACTGCGAGCACGTCGACCCGAAGACCAGGGCTTACCTGGCTGGTGTTGGCAGGGGGAAACGCTTTTTAATTTGAAGCCCCCGCGAGCCTTCTTAATTATTGATTCCGTTCTGTTAGTTCGCTCAAACGGATCAGTAGCGGGCTCATTTGCATAGTCACAACACAAACATAACCTCAATGGGAAGCCTTATTCTTTCTAAGCGTCCGCAAATATTGGCACACTTCCGGCGTCGTTGTTGTCGCTAGCCGTGATCTCACTGCACCTCTAGGACCTGGCACAATCAGCCAACCGGAGTCTTAGGTGTGCACGAAATGAAATGAAACGTGATCGAACGTGTCCCACAACTTGTCTGTCTGTCTGTTGAGTGTGTCGACCTGCGAGCGGTTCACGTCACAGAACAGCCACCCTGACGTTCGCGATTTGTTTACTCTTTCCTATTGACGACATCGCTTCTTCGTATCCTTATCGCGTTTGCAATTTTTTAAATTTGCTGCCCGCGCCCCGGGTCCACATCCTTGACATTTATGGTGCTTCTAGTGCTCCCCGGATGATGGGGTCCGCGAGAAACGTTGTCGTCTAGCAGGAAGAGAGGAAAGCGGTCGAAGCTAAAAACAATGAACACGCGGCATGTCGCTCGTCACACTTTCTTTCTGCAGATCCTACGATGCGACTCCGGAGGGTTTCAGTTTATTTATTTATGTCCTCCGTCGCCCCCGACGTTCCGTTTCCCTTCAGTTGGTCGACGACCGGAAGAACGACACTAGTCGCCTCGGGAGGGTTCAGTCCCAGTGAGAAAACAAAAAAGGCAGTTCTCCTTTCCACGGATAATTTTGGACACAAAATAAAAACAATCAAAGCATGCCAACTCGAAGACAAGATGCTTCTCTTCTCGCCTCTCTTTCGTGTGGGACGGAGCGAAAGCTCCCACAGGACTTAGTTCCCGGTTTGCCCCTTGGCGGATTCCTCCCGGAATGACCACTAAATCTGACACTTATCACAATAGAGATTTCATTAAATCATTCACTCTGCACCGTAAGCAAATCTCGAAACTGCGGAGTGGGCACCACCTTCCTGGAGCAAACGACCATCACCAGAACAGGGTCCCCTCGACCGGGACGGAATTCACTAAATTCACGACTTTGCTAACTTTTGAAGGCTCCTGAGCGCTGGCAAGGTCGGGCGAAAGTGCAATGCTGTTCTGCCGCTGCACCCGCAACCAACTGAACTTTGGCTCCTCTAATTGCCTCTGAGGACGTAACCCATCCGCGGGGCGTTTTCAGCGCGTCCTGCGACCCTTACGGCACGAATTTGACTGAATTTTCCCGTTCCGACTGAGGTGCCGCACTTGAAGGATACTCGGGAATTTCCAGGAGCTTTTCCTAAACAGGCGCTCTGTTTTCGGAGAGAGGAAAGCCTACAGTTCTGAAGGAGCTTTCTGGTGAGCGAATCTAGTACAAAATAACGGTACAAACAAGATTTTAGGATTTTGAAATAGGATCTAATGGAAATCTAATTTTCAGCACAATCGAATTTACAACGTTTTGTACAGGAATTCTTTAGGGAGAGTTTTTCTGTTGAGGGGATTGTAAAGCGCAACTTTTTCGGCTTTAATTTTTTTTCAAATTATGTGAATTAGTCACAAGCCAGTGTTTTGTACCAAGCTAGTGTTTTGTACCTCCCTCGGATATAAAGGTGAATAATTTTTGCATTAATTATAAGGATAATGAGCCTATTGATGACATGGAACGACGACCATCGACTGCGATAAACCCTTATCAGTCCAATTTAGATTAGGCATCAGTCTCACTTTTACGGTCTCTAATTTGGAAAATGTATAGGATGGGGGTATTTCCTTCCAGTTTTTAAAAGGATTTTAATGGATAGGGAAATTGAGGTAAAAGTTTCATGGACTTGGTTCAGTTGGCTTCGAAGCAGTACACGGTATTGATCTACTTTGGCATTTAACATTTTTGTTGCCTTTTTTATACGTAACTAAACCCCTATAAAAAGAAACTTAAAGACATTAAAAGTCTTTATGATCTATTTATTCATACTTGTAGGGATGACGATGGCACAGAATCAGTCGAAGAAATGTTGCAAAATATTGACCTATAGAGTTTATTATTCGTGCCTTTTGTTCTCTTCCTCCTTTTGAACAATTAATTTAAATACGTCCTCTTATTTTAGAGGTTTAACCGACCTTTAATAAAATAAAGTTACAAAGTGAGAAAATTATACTGTAATATGTTGATAATAAAAAGGGGAAATAAAATAGTAATATCGCCATTTTATATAATCACTAGTCGATGTTGCTTTTCCATGATACAAATTAGAACTAGCAAAATTTTTAATTTCTATTCCTAGTCCACATAATAAAGTTGTACATAAATCCGTGTAACAGCTTAAATTTAATTCCACGTGTGTAACGACTTTCTATACTTTCGGAAAACATAATTAACATATCGTTCTTTTTTTCTATTAGCAAAGTATATTAAGACCGACAATAATTTCGAAAATGAAACAATGCTTTTACTCATCTAACAAAATTTGAGGGGTGTTTTCTTAAAATTTCAAATAAAAACGTCGAAATGTAAAGACAATGTTAAAATGTATTTCTCTAAATAAGTGTTGCGAGACAAATTTTTATAATTATGTTTATTAAAAATTCTTCGCTATTCTCTTCCTTATACGAGTATTAAATTAATATCGGTCACTTTGTGATTATCACAAGTTTACAAGCTGAACTATGTTGGGATACATAGGTATAATGTTAATGAATATAAAGGGTTGACCACTGTTCAATATTTTTCAAAGTTTGTTGATTTATTGAAAAGTGTAAACCTTCCGATTAGTTATGTAATATAATTTCATTCAAATGGCTGCTTCGACTGGCTTGGCAGTAGCCCATCCTGACAACCCAATTTTGTAGCACATTTTCGATGGTTTGGGGCAGTATTTCACGAATAGCTCGGTCAATATTGTGCTTTAGTGTCTGAATCATTTCTGGATTGTCAGCAGATCTTTCTCGGCATCCCCCCAAAAAAGTCCAAACGCGGATATGGTACCGTGTTTCTTTCAATTTTCTGAGCGCGAAAGAGATGTCTGTGTCAAAAAAGCATATAATTTAAAAAGAAAGTCGATGGCCCACCCTTTATTTTCACGAAAAAACTTAATGAACATTTTGTTGCAAAAAATTACTCTTATAATTAAGTTTTAGTGTTTATAAAGAAGTAATTTTCAAAAGACACTATAGATTTCAAATACATTATGTTGGATATTTATAGCTCATGCAATAACATTTGTATACAGAAGGGCATCCGTATGTAGGGAGTGTTTAATACACTCCGATTCTGGAGCCGAGTACTTTTCCAATGAATCAGTTCATTAGTAGTTACGAACAATTCTGGCCCTTAGGATCCACCAGCTGACAAGTGCGTCTGAGTTGCATCCATGAAACTACATTGGAGTAAGCCGAAGTGCAACTAGAACAACTAATAAGTTGTAGTGAGGACGTAGGATCAAAACGCCGGTGGATTATAATTGCCGGCAACATGAATTATTCACTAATTAGCGTCGATGTCTCTACGGCATCGAAGAGGAGCGAGTGCGCGCACCAATTGATTACTGCCGTGATAAAGATCAATTTGCAGGCTGGACACGTAGCTTCCGGCTACGCAGCAGGAGTACATCACCCGAACATCTACTTAGCACTTAATTCTAGAAATAGCACCTTAACTAGAACGTTCACTGGTTGGCTGTTTCTGTTTCGCACAAGAATTCCATTCCGGGCCATCAAGTTGAGTAAGGGCTATCTATCGATATCGACGAAATGTCTTGACGACACGGCATTGTGGCTAAGACGTGTATATTAAGAAGGCGTAAAGGAGAGTTACAATAAATTGCAAGGCGACAACCGGATTTCTTGGCACTGGCCTGTGATAACGCTTTACATAGTGTTTCTACTAGACCAGATAACGTAGGCGGCGATGCTGGCAAGGCAAACTGTCTTCGGGGAGACATTGTCCCTAGCAACATAACCTATTTCCAGAACATGCGAACTCTAGAAGGTATCGGTTATAGTGTGATGGGAAAATATTCGCAGCTGTAAGTAGGCGAGTAGGTGGAATTGTATTAAGCACTAGAGCCGTGACTTAGCTTGCCACAATGTGTCCTTCACAGCGGAATTTCTGTTTTGTATTTTGAATCTTTAACGGTTGAATTATTTTCACGATCCTTGTTAGAATATCGGATATGATGTAGGTTTTCCTTAATCTGACAAGTCTTTTATGGATGTTGACAATTTTGGAATAATTTGAATAAAGGCCATATCTTGTATCAGATTTTCGAGAGCAAATTATGTAGATTTTTTTTTAATTTAAAATCATCATGTCAAGAAGTCTTTAATTAATATAAGTGTTCTCAGCTTCCAATTTCATACATATTTTCATTCATATTACAAATCAAAATAGAAAGGTATATGTTAGAAATTTATAGGATCGATATAGTAAATCCTACAAAAGAATAGTTTTTAAAATTATTTAAAGTGATCTTTTATTTCCTTAACCCTCTTGTATCATTGTGGATTAGAATAATGCGCCTCCAGAATTGCTATGGGCTTAAATGTTAGCTATTATAAATTCCGTTAATAAGTTTGAATAAATGAAATCATATGTATTTTTGTAAAAGTGCATTATATGCGCTTTTTTAATAATATTTCTTTACTAGTAATAGTCTGGCGTTGAGTATTAACCATGTACAAATTTCTGTATTATAACTCATGAAAATCTAAAGTCAAAAGTTTGGTAATTATAAACAGTACTATATATGGTTTTGGTATTATTCTTCGACCCATATTTATGAGTTATTTTCAAATTAAATCCAAACAAGATTATAAATCCAGAAAGTATGAATGAACGCAAACATGTTCAAAGGATCTTAAAGAATGATATGAACAAAAAAAATTGAATACGACACAGAGTTATCCTTAAAGTGCAATCGCAGATTTACAGAACGTACTGATGCCATCAATTATTCGAAATCGTCACGAATGAAATTTCAATCCAGAATTCAATTTCTCCTAGTTAACAGGAATGGACGTCGGACCGGTAGGAAATCCTTTAAATCAACATGGGCGTAATTGGGACTGCGTTCGCAAAACAGCCTAATGGTTTTTAAAACGCGTCCATTTAGCTGCAGTTTAACGATGCAATTACGTTAGCGAGCGCATGGCTCGATTCGGCGCCTGTCCGTGCCCCCGTAGGGCGGTAATTAAACCGATTTAGGAGCATTCCATAATTTAATCAGTTCCATACGCGAGATGCATTGCACTCTCAGTGCACTCCGGCCCAAATGGAAATTAATTTCGAGTAACTAAAGCCCCGACCTAAATAGCAATTTTCTCAGTGGCACTAATAAGCGTAGTGCCGCCGCCATGAGCCCTTCGCCTAGGGCCTAGTGCCATGCCGCCTGGAAGCGGCAACTGGGAACCGGGAATGCTGGAGAAGCTGCATGCAGCTAAACATTTATCCTGAAAATTTGATTACCCACTCACCCTGTTGCTGGCAGCGCCTGTCGGTAGTCCTCAGACGGAGGAGGATGTTGCGGGAAGGAATTCGCCGCCTTTGTGCGCTACCAACCGTTTAAACGCAATTTCGGCGTTCGCTCCTCACTAGAATAATACGGCGGACGTGGCTGTTCTAAGTACACGAAGGTGGCTTTTCTCCTAGCAAGGGTTCTCGTGGGCACTCGTGCAGGATGAGGCACCTACTTAAGCCGCTTCCCGTTGCCAGCACTAGTTCGTAGCAAGTCTCATCCGTTCCTCTTAGCAAACAGTACTCCAAAGGCAGAAAAGTCTTATCTACTAAAACGATGAAAATGGAATATTTGTCGTTCTAGATTCAAACACAAATTGGTAGGGTACTTTATCCAACGAGAATATTTTAAATTTTATACGATTATTTCTAGAAATTCAACATTTTATTCGTTCATAAGGATATTTTGAAATCAGAGTTAAAAACAGCGGAACAGCTGTTTAATGTTGCATTATATGCTAGAAGAAACTTCAAAGCCCGTTCACAGAGTTCAGGGACTAGGTTCTTTATATTAAAATATTGTAAAACAAATTTTGGTTTTTAAATTCGCACTTGCAATGAATGAGCTTTGTCGTTAAGGTTAAACATAAACAATTCCAAGTTTTATAAAGAAGTATTATTAATTCTTCATAATGCTTAAACAATTTTAATGGTCCACAGAGGGTAATGTTTTTCGCGAGTATCAATGGATGTGAATCAGATTTTTTATTCTTTTTTGAAACCCAATCGACTTGATGGATTTTAATAAATGAGGAATCGTTAGATTCGTTCCGATTTCGGAGGTGGCATAAGTGATGTAATGAAAAATTCAAAATGATATTGTTTTTATTCATTCAAACCTATGAACACTGGTATCAACTGGAAAGTCCAAGCTGGATAAATATGTATACATTTACACACTTATATGTAACTATAAGTGTCATTTTCAAACCTTTTAGCTCGTTTTTCTTTCACAGCTGAGGTTTTTGAATTTTTAATTTTATTACCTTAATTATTCACTTATTACAATTCCAAATGGGCTTTAAATTAACTCCAAATCGTTCAATTTAAAAGTGTAAAAAGGAAAACTAATTGATCTTTACACTCGATAACCCCCTTAAAATTAAATGCTTAATGTCCGAAGTGTAATAATATAATTTTAAAACGCCTTTTGAAAGCAATCTGTTGAATCGACCAGCTGAAGCGTTAAAAAATGTTTAAAGAGCACCCAAAATAACATATCTTCAGTAGCTGGATGGTACGCATAAAATATTCTATAAAAAATTAATACTTTTATAAACGGACTAAGTGTATTGATGCATAAAAATTCTTTACAAAAAGAAAGATTGAAGCCTGTACATATATTCATCATTTATTCTTCTTCGCCGATGTAATAAAATTGGTATAATAGTATTATTTTCTTGGTTTCAATAAATCAAAGTAAGAAATCATTTAATTACGTTTATATACCCAAATTTCTAAAATTGATTACACTCTCATTGAGACATCGAGATGAAGATACAATCGTAGCATAAACGAAACACTATTTATTTACAGACGGGTTTAAATTCCCGGTCGCAAAAACTTTTCTACTGCAGCGACCATTAAGCTGAGATATGGCAAATTAATTCCAGCTGTGACTATCCTATCCTTTTGCATAAAGTCGTTTAATTTAATTAAGTTTCTATGCTGATGGCAATATAAACGCCCAACCCACATTTCACTCCTATAACCTGAACCCACATTTAACACCGCAATATTTAACTTGCGTAATTCTGTAGAATAAACTTACAAAGGTAAATGAAAACTTCTGTAAACTTGTAATATTCCATTGTTTGTAAAAATTAAGCAAATAAGCTGAAACTGAAATTTTTCACAGTAGTGAGCAGAGAATGCACACTATACTTACAAAGAGGTATATTGTGTATATGTGTCCTGTTATTTTGATTAATTGGGTACTCGTATGTCACTCACAGAAATTGCTCAGCACAATTAGTCAGAATCTTCATTGAATTTTTACTTTCAAGTAATACATGTCTTCTACGACTTCAACAGGCACACTATGGCTGAGACGGTACAGCGATGCAAACAAGAAGCTAGAGGTCTGAGGTTCGAAAGCCGGAGATAGCCTCGAGTTACTTTACAATGAAGAATTCACAATAGAATAAAAGGACTGGATAAGATGAGACAGGACAAAGCAAAACCAACACAATTTAATAACGTCGAAAAAAATCGAATGTCTTCTTCTTGAATCAATATTAATTTCCTTATGAATTTCCATATTAATTTAAGAAAGTATTTCGAAGATTTAGAATTTTAAATAATGCAGCTATGACATATTTTAATATTCTCCTTAGCACAGATTTAAAAATATAAAGTTTAATTTATAAAATCAACTTCATTTAAGTTGTTTAAATCTAAACGTGTATTCGACTCTTGTCTCTAAGCACATGGACTAAATGCAAAACGCTTTTCGTGTGAAGTTCAGAAATCACAAATTTGGTTGTTAAATCAAATGTTTATTCATTTTGTTAATTTTAATTTCTGCTTTAATAGTTTGCCTTGTTTTTAGTTCTTGGTTAATGCGTACGTTAAGCGTACGAATATTCAGTTCATAAATCGTTTAAAGAAGTACATCCTAAAAAAGGTTTTTATTTTTTATTGTGTATATTGGCATACTCCTTAAGAATTTGCCGAAACAGAAAATGTATTTAAATTTTTCCCAATATTTATAAGACGACAAAAGAGCCACTCATTAAAACGTACAAATTTGGAAAAATTTTGAATTTCGAAAAGTTCTGCAGCTTTGAACAAATGTACGGAGTATTCTGTTTTTTTTTTTTAAGTACCTCGGATTTGTATAGCCCCTTGAAACTCAAATATTTTTCTGCATAGCAATCGTAGTCCGTGTGTCAAAATCTACTAAAAGAGTTTGATTAGTGCAACATCACGATGGTCACTATTCGAGGCAAATACACGGCTTCGGTGCGAGATTTCGATCAAGGGCGGAGCGTTCACTAATCCCGATCCCGAATCCCAGCATCATCGATAGGTAAACAAATTTCCAATAACAAACAACGTCGTCATCGTCATGCATTCACAGGGTGGGGTAAGCCGCTTTGCCTTGCTGGCCACCTCATAATCCGGGGGATCGGGGGTATGTGCATCTGCATGCACGTGTTGAGCCAGTACCACCGGCGGCAGTGCTAGTTCTTCCGGGACGAGAGGGGAGGCAGCAGCTCCATCCATATCAGCGTCGATGTCCCTCGGGATTCTTTTGCCGATTCATTTTTTATGCAAAGCAATGCGAGCCGTTTATCACAACAGCACAGTCGATTCATCGCTCCTGGCGGCCCTGTTCCCTGCTTCTCGGCGACAGGAGTGGGTGAGAGCGACCAGGGACCGAGAATACCGCCCCGATCCAAGCGACATAATAGGGAACCCCACAGGAAGAAGCAAGGAGATGCTCTGATGCCTTTCTTCTAGGGCTCTGTGAGATTTATCGATTGTTGTCACTTGATCGAGATTCAAGGCGCGCATGCTGTGGAAATGGAAAACACTGGAGCACGGGAGTCGGGAATCGGGAACCGGGGGCCCGGGACCGGTAGCCGGGAGCTTTCGGTTCACTGCGTGACTTTGGCATGTAAAGCTCGAAGCAGCTCCTTGAAAATACCTTGAGCAATTTGGTGTATGCTTAAGGCACATCTCAAGGTAGGTATCACCGTCTGGCGGGCTGCCGATGCCGAGTTGTGAATTAGGTACAATTGTAACAATGGTGTTGGCACGGCAATTACAGCCTGCCGAACACCTGAGTAGTTGCAATTAGGCGCACGTACCATGATTTACTATAAGAATAAGAAAAAGAACACTGCGGGCCATCGGAGCCATTTATCAATGCCGCCCTAAGTCCGATTGATAGCTTCGAGTGGAGCTCCTTGAGAAGCGATGCCATTTTCGGCTGCTGAATTGAAAAATTCATTTGGAAGTTTCCCTCCATTATCTGATCTACCGTGCGATGCTTTTCCCTGAAAGTTTCCTTGAGTTTTCTTATTGACTTTAGGAGAAGGGGAGGAATTTGTAAAAGAGATAAAGCAGGGCTTTTCAGACATCCACAGGATTGACTTGAGGCGGAATTTTTAGATTTGCCTGTAAATCGGTATACTGCGGTATGGGTTGAACGTAAATAGAAAATTCGAACAAACAATGTAAATAAAAAGTATGGAAAACCTTTCAACTTCAACCCTTTTGGCGAAAGATACTGAATATGTGTTTTGTAATTTCCTGTTGTTTGTTTGCAGTAATAAATTGATTTCTAGTTTCTAGTTTAGATTTTCCAAAGAGATTCGTATAAAATATGACCAGTGACCCCAATCGGGCTTTGATTTATATTTTCGAGTTGCCCGAGAATAATCATTTGTTTAAGACCCTTAAAATGATTGAAACCCCGTCTTTATTATTCGAGTTATATTGTTTAAATCACATCACTTTATTTTACAAAGTAGTCTTGAGACCACTGTAAGATCAAAGGAAGACCTGGAAAAAAAATTTTTCCTTTATTTATTGAGTTATCACTAGTTATCACTAAGTGAAATGAAAGATATAATGCAATACATTTTTTAAAGTGTTTAAATAAATTTCGGCTTTTAATTTTGAAGCTTCTACGCTGTAATAGAAACAATTAACTATTACTTATTCTTTTCATGGATCATTTACTTCACGATTCAAGTAAACATTTATTAAACCTGAGTAACAGCAATTTCTAAAGAGTAAAACTTGCCAAATGCTAGAGTAGTTTGCTGAAATTGTACTTGTATTTTCCTCTCGTCCCAAGTGGCATCGTTCAGTTTTATAATAGTTATAAATCAGTAGTAAAAACATTAAATCATAGCGCGTGACTATCGTAAAAAACCAATCATGAGTTGTTGGGGTGATCCTCATAGGACAAGGTGGACAACGTATACAATGTTTTGCTTACGTCGTAAACCTGTTAATAAAAGTTAATTACAATCTTCGGTCGTAAGTTATAAAAAGGTTTAAATAGCGGTTGCATTAAATTGCAAAATAACCATTTTTTCAGCCAGTTATAAAAACCTATATACATGAAATTTGGCTTTACCAACTTCCTTCCAACTATGACTATAACTACGATTTTTAAGAACTTTCTGCTACTTTTTTTATAAATAAAATCGAATATTTAAAGGGTAAAATTACGGAAAAAAAATTAGTAAAAATACTAAAATATTAATACAAATGCAAAACATTAACAAATTACAATGCAAATACTTCCGTAGGCCAATGACGTTGATAACACTTTTATATTAGATATAACTATAACTATTTTCCGAATCTTCGGTGGAAACATAGGCGTAAATAGAATAATTAATTCCTAGTAATACATTTTTTATTTTAGAACTAATATTTTAAAGCGTACCAATTAGCAATCATTTTTATTTCAAATATTATGTTGAACATTTCGACTAATTTTACATTTTTTATACCGGAAAAATTGTATCAACTTCCAATAATAAATTTTTAAAAAGTGTAAAAAATAGGAAGTGTTACGCCACTTCCAAAAAACACAAGAATCGTAACAATATAAGGGATTTTTTGGGAACATGAAAATTATTATTTTATACACCATTATTTAAATAAACTTTTTTTTTTTTTTTTACATCAAAAGTAATGTATGTAATCTTATGTAATTCAAAAATAGTTCTTTACAGCTTGAAGGTTAGGGAACTTTAATTTCATACACGTATGTCTCCTTGTTTGAGAAAATAAAGCCCTTCTACGTCGTATTTACCGATAAATCCAGTCTTGTAACAATCTTAAAGACCTAGAAGCTCAGGCGCAACTTTTCTATTCCGTTTAATTTGCGCCTTCCTCCGGTAACTAGTTGGTATTGAGTTGATAGTATCGATTAGTTGGCTGTATTAACTCGCAACTTTATTCTGAGTGGAGAGAGATGGGTCCACTTACGTGGAAAAACGAGAAATCGACAGCCTTACAAAATATATAGTGTCCGCAGCCACATGAGGTGGTGCCAAGTGAATTATGGGTCTGACCCACCCGGAGGGAGGAGTGTCGACCACATGCGGTTCCTGTAAATCAGCAATGAAAACATTCGCGCGGCCTAAAGCCCTGGTCCAAAAGGTATGCAAAAATCGAAATCCGCAATGCCCCCAGAGCCGACGATAGCGCGCAAAATGCTCAACTAAACATGGCCCTAGATAATATCTTGCGGGCCAGCGACGACCCGTTCTGGCATCTAGATATACTTTTGGGACGGTCTCCTATTTTCCAGCTCCCGAGTCCCGTTCGGTCATGTAATGAAATTTCTGGAATCATTGCGCCCCAAACGACGACGTTCAGTTAATTAATTTTTGTTTTTCGACACGACTCACCTTCCAGGATCGAGTTAGGGTTGATCCCGGCGTTTATCGCAGACCGTCAGAAGGGCTGCAGTATTGCACCGGAATTTGGATCAGCCCCTTTGGGATTACTCCTCGACTGCAAGCCCTCTGATGCTCTGTCAATTGTTTGCTAGACCGGACCGGATTGATTCGCTCAACGAAGGTGCACCAGGGTCCCGGGATCCGTGCATTTGACGGGGACCCTCTTTACTCGGGCGGAAGCTATTTTTCGCTTTCCTGTAATCAAGCAGAGCAGAACATGATGCCTAAAAACATTTCGGTTATTTGTAGTGTGCTTTATTGAACTGCAATCCTTTCAGGGCACTTTCCCGTGAAATATGGAGACGCCTTGCCAAAGGTTTCGACATTTTGTGCAAATCGTCATAAGATTATTCAAAAAATTTTATTTTATACGTGTTTTGAATTATATGAGTTTTTCGATCTATATTAATTTTGAGTGATAAGAATTAAAGTCCATGAGTACGATAAAGTAATTCAACATGTAAATCTGGACAGTTTGGAATTTTTAAATCAAAGAAACTTAAAATATGTACATACGTATTTACGATTACGCATCATGTGCGGAGAAAAGGAAACTTTTAATAACCTGAAATATTACCATTTATCAATTTGTATATTTGTTATATTATTGCGCTGAAAATACTGGACAAATTTCAATAAAACTTTCTCTATTATACTACTTATGAACGAAGTTAAAGTATGTTTAAAATTGATATTCTGCAAGATGGTTTAACTATCAAGGAGAATGTAATAAACAATTTTGATATTATAGAAACACAATTTTGGAAACGTAAAATTCCTAAGCTTGTAAATGTCTATAAAATCATAACATGAAATGAAAATACTTAATACTTTTATTGTGTGCCATTTCGAAAATAACTAATTCAAATTTTGCTTCATTTACTGAGTTATTTTTATAACCTAACTACTATAATAGTATCATAAAATTTGGAAGTTAAAAACAGTAATAATCTAAAGGGATAGACTAGTAAAATATTAGGATCTTTAAAGCAATTTTTTAACAAAAACTCTGCAATATTTTTTGCGTTTACTTTTAAAATAATCAATACTACCAAGCTATAGAATTCCTGCTTCAAAAATATTTTAGAAATGTTGTCGGTTTAATCATAGTTTACTGTGCTGAAGTTAAAGCTTATTGAATAAAAACTTTGAGGCTTTAAAAATAACTTAATTTGAATATTTTCAGATATACGTTACGTTTTCTAACTTTTGAGCCATGTTTTTGTCGAAAAATTGGCCTCAGTATGTATTTTATTTTGGTAACATAGTCTTTGGCAATATTTTATCAAAATGTTTGTATTAAAAAATTTTTAATAATCGAAATTTACGTAACATTTATAATATTTTTAATAGTTTTATAAGTTTGATGAATTTACATGTTGCAGTTATAGATTTAAAGAATTGTTTGAATAGTTCTAAAAACAATCAAATAAATTACAATTAATTCAAAATCTTTGTTTCTATATCGAAATTAAAAATTCATACATGAAATTTTCTTATCATTTTTGTCAATAAATCCAAAATAAAATGTTTTCGCTTTAAGTAATTGTTTGTGTAATGAATGGTTTATTTAAAATTTAATATACCCTTTTTTAGTTCTTAAATCATACCAAATTTAGAGTTAATAATTTTATTAAATTTAAAATATAAGTAATTTTATCTCTTATACTGAAATTTCACTGTTCACGAGATAGTCGTATAATTTGATTGCAAGCAATTTGAGGTAAAGTACTTGCAACTTTTCCATTACACTCCGCCCTCTCATACCACGGAAGCAACTCGAAAAGTCTGGAGTACCTCCTTGGATAAGGACGCAACAAAGATATCAATTACACGATGCCAAGTGAATGCAGAGCCGCCCACAGGACCTGCTTGTGTATGACAAATAGGGAATGACGTTGTAGGTAAACCGCGACATCCAGAGACAGAACTGCGGGACTCCAGAAGTCAGTGAACTTTCGAAATAAGTTCCGCCCGACCTCTTGCCAATTCCCGCTTTGAGTACTTGAGGAGAACTTCCAATCCCCTGGAAGATACAAAACTTATATAAATATAGGAATAGAAGACTGAGGTCCAGGATTTCGGTGTCATGACGAGTAATTGCATTTTCGGGAGGATGAAGAGAGCTCTACTATCAGCAGAAGTCGGAACAGCCAGGGCTGATGGTGGGGCTACACAAACAACCACCTTAGCACTTCTTCGGGTACCAAGTGCGAGAGAGTAATTAATTGCTTCAGCTGGGGCCCGGGCTAGATCTCGAATCGTTTTTGCGAAATATTCGACATCCTGTGAACTGGCCGTAGCCACGACCATGAATGCAAATTGGTCATTGAGGGGAGGTGGGCGGACAGAGCGTCTCTCACAAATAAAGTCGAGGGCCAGGACTAAGAGCTGCTACCACTCTGGCCAGGTACTCCAAAGGCATTCCCGGGCTTCAAACAAAAGGTGCGAACTGTGACAGGTACTGGCTTATTCATATGCCGCGCCCACCACCCCTCTTCCGTTTACTTTACTTTAACGAGCTGGCGATGGGCGGATTTGATTAAGGGCCATCATAGCCTTGACGCCTCAAGTGGATCCCTGATCTTCAGGTCGATCCCAGAGATCGACTCCGCCTTACTGAGAGCAACTTTCGACTGCCATCGTTCCGTCACATCCGGGAGAATATTTTATATTAAAAGGAATTCATTAAAGCGGCAGTCGCCGCGCCCTCCGGACGGACTTCAGCATCCTCGTGCTCAATTCTGCAATATGTAGATGACGTTGGGAGTCCGGGAGGTGCGCGGTATTTATGCCAAGTCCTCATGCTGACCATCCAGACTTGGATGGAATGAAAACTTTTGTACTTTCAATATGCAAACGAGAACTGGACTGAACTGCGGCTGCACCATGTTACGTCTCGTCAGCTCCAGGAGAAGTTTATGTCCGCAGTAATCTACTGCACGCTATCAACATGGTAATTTGCGGTCACTGTGCCAACACATACAACACATTTTTATTTTTGGACAAAAAGTAGCACTTTAATATTCACCGAATAAAAGTTTAGTTGTTTTTACACTGTTTATAAATAATACTATTGTACATCAATAGCACTTTGTGCGTCATGTAATACAACGAAAAAATATTTTTGGAGCATTTACCAAAACCTTAATGCGAATTTAAATAAACCGAGTGGCGCCATGTGGGTTCGAAACAAAAAAATATATGCTGATATTTAAAATTCAAAATGCAGAAATAAAAGCAGGTTCAATAATTATACAAATACAAGCTGCCTAACATATGGATGATGTTTTGTCAGGTTTAAAAGTCCTCTAGGTCTATTTCAAATATTTCCATGGGATGTACGGCGAAATATTCCCGTCACAATTGCCTTAAATTGTTTAAGACTTGTGTACTCAGCCAGGAACACCTTAATTCAATTTTTTCTCAGATGATATTGGGTCACTGTTTGTAAACAAAGGGCGCAAGGGTATCCGGAAGTCCATAATGCTAGAACGTGGCTCGTTTCACGTAGACTGCAGGACGGCTAACGATTGTTTTGTTATCCCTGTAATTTGATTTTTACACCTCTTTCTTGTTTTGTTTCATTTATTTGTTTGCTGTTGATTAAGAATGTTTTGAAATTCCTGTTGGTGTATCGACTAACAAAAGTAATCAAATATTTTATTTATTATTATTTTTTTATTTTGTGAAAGCCCACGAGACAGATATAAGATTTGAAAAATAAATAATAAATAATTTTTATAAGACTGAAAATACCTTTAATGTATTTTTTGTGTAATTTCTACAAATAAGTCAAAAATAAATAAATATACGGTTTAGTGTAGTCTTCTGCTTTCTTTATTTTATCATAGGCTGGTTTACTTATCACATTTTTATTAAGTCAAGACGTTTCCTGGTTCCATTTAAAAAATGTAAAAATCTCGTATGTTACAAGAACAATCATACTTTAGGAAAAGTAAACTAAAAATCGTTACTAAAACTGTTGAAATCGGAATTAAATCTCCATACTGTTCTCACGAAAACTTTAACATATAGAAAACAAATATCAGCGAATAGCGGCAATATAAACAACACGAAGTGTTTCTAATTAATTGTAGTAAAATACAAAAGTAAAATCTTGTTGAAAACATAAACAGACTATGGATTATTAAAATTAAGGGAAACGAGATTTTCAAAAACGAATACTTTAAGAAAATCAAAGTATAATTTCACTGCGAGAAATGATGTTTTGTAAAAAAAATAAAGTATTTTTTACATATACGTAGTTAAAGTTTAAATTAAAGTCAAGCGAAATGAATGTAATATAAAAAGGACATGAAATATTAAAAACATCTTACAAAAACATGAGTATTTAAATTTTTTATTAATTGTGTATCCTTGCCTATCGTCAGTTTTAAGCTTTAAAATTGAAAAATGAATGAATATACTAGAACTATAAGATTTGCGGAATTTTGTAATAATTCTGAAACAAACACTAGAGTGGACATAAGTTTGAAAATATAGTTTTGGAAAAACAGAGGTCATAATTTGGCGTTCTCGGCACGACACGTTTTGTCATTTTAAGGCCGTATAATTTTGCTAATTTTGTGAATTTACAGAAATCCTTTTGCAACTATGGAGTCCAAGAGGAAGTAAAAAACATCGATTTTTGATTCTGAATACTAAGTCAACCCCTTTGTACAGAAATTTACAAAAAGTCCAAATTTTTGAGCGTTAAAGCTGTCACTGTTCAATATCGGCACAATAGAAAATATATAAAGAGCTATAGCAAAAACGGGGCTATCAGTTCCAAACTTTACATTGATCTACTTCAGTGTGCTACAAGATTTGAGTAGTTTTTGATGAAGGAAAGGAAATATTCAACTCTTATTTTTATCATTTACGCAGTTTTTAACCTATTGAAATAATTGAGTTTAGAGCAAGGAATTTATCACACTATTTTGTTTTCTATTCGATGTTTAATTTAAATATTGTCAGCCACATTTTTATTCAAGTTTTAAATTTCTTAAACACTCTTTAAGTTGCCTTGAATGGCATGTGCAACAAGTTCCAGACAAAGGGCTGTGAATATTTGTCTTGAGTTGAAATATGCAAGAAAGAAATATTAAAGATAAAAAATTTGTCTTAATAATCAAAATGATAAAGTAGCTTCCTCTTATCTTATGAATAGATGAGAAAACAAAAGATGGAACTTACAAAAGGATTTTATAAAGCAAGCATGGACAGTCTTTTGTTGGGACGTATGTTCAAGATCACCGACCTGTAGTTATTTTTCTAATTAAGTGGGCTCCTTCACAAAGAGAAACGAGAATGCAGAATGTACTTGATTTCCGTGCTCTTAGAGGTGGAATGCAAGAAGGGTGGCAAAAAGACCCATTTAAGAAACGAACTTTCTTGAAAAGTGTCGTTTCGCTTGCCCGTTCCACCCCTGCAACAAAAGATCTGTACTCCGCCGGAAGATACAATTCATTAGGGAAATGAGCTCTAATCCCTCATGCACTTTGATAACAGACAGCCGCATGAAAAATGCTCGCTATTACCAAGAAAAATAAAAAGGAGCTTTCCGCCATTGATGAGGCAATAACTTTTGGCTCTTATCGGCCCCGGCATTTGTCAACCTTTTCCTTTCGAATTTTTTTCGGAATGGAGCGCCTCAGGATTGGCCAGCGGCGACAATTTTTCTCGGTCTGCACGAAAGGAATATTTTCCTAACCTTTCTGGTGCTATCAAGAGTTGTAAAATTCATTTGATTTCGGGGATATAAATTACCCTCCTTTGTCTCGATCGAGTTATTAGGGCGCTCACCTCTCTCACCCTAAACGACTTTTCAACATTTCGAGATAATCCTTGGAATAGTAGTCTTCAGAATTTTAAGCATTCTTCTATGGGGTAGAAAAAGCTCGATTTTTCCTGTAAATTCATTTAATGTTTCATAGAGCCTGACAAAGAATGGGAAAAGCGGATGAATTGATGTCACTAAGGTATCTGACATAGTCGCTTAATAATGAACACAGGCTTCTGCTTGAGTTTTGAAAAATTTATATAAATTAAAGCAATCATGGCTTAAATTATGACATTAATCAATAAACACTTTAAATGTGAAATATTTGAAACTCCGGAATTTAAGGATATGGTTAGAAATTTACCTTTACCGGTCAATGATCTAATTCTTAATTGCTTTTTGTCCCGCATTGGGTAGACCAAAAGGTTTACCTAAGGGTTAGTAGACCCAACATTAGTAAATCGGATTTTTAAATTGAAGTAGAGACAAATCACTGCCTCACATTTTTCACAAAACTTGTTGCATTTATCCTGGTATTGTTAGAATTAGGTCAGACGGAATTAAGTTTACCCTGCTCCGTTCGGTCTTAGCTCCCACCCTTCGAATTCTTATAGGTGTTATCTGAAAACCCCAGAAGCATGTGTATGTGCATGGAAAGATTCCAGTGAGTAAAGTTTAAAGCTGAATTAACCCGCATTCTTTCTCACCTCTCGGATTTTCACATTTTCATAAAGCCCTAGAAATATGAGTGTCTGTATGAAAAGGTTTTAGTGAGTAAAATTCAATTTTCCCTTTTCCCCTTCCTCACCATTCAATAAATCGTGGCTTGCATTTCAAGAGCTTGTAGTTTTCGCTGTTCCAAATTGTATCTATACATTTTAAAGAACTAATTTTCTGCATTAATATTTTTGGAACTTTAATTACTAAGACCATTCTAAAACTAATAAACTGATTCTGGTCTTAGAATATATGAAATATTTTTAATTCAGTATTTCGGTATTTCAAAATCATAACTAATAAAATTTATTGAGTATAGCCTTATAGCCTCGTATGGCGTGATAGGATACGTGAATTGATATAAACGTCCGAAATAGGATTAAACGTGTTTAATTGGCTTTAAGAAAAGTATTAAAAATATTGGTTTATACATTGCAGTGTAAAAAATACATATTAAGAAATCAATGCTTTAGGATTGGTGCATATTTAATTTTTAAATTTTTCGTTTTTTACTTAAAAAGAAAATACGATTCAGCTCGTAATTTTCACGACAAATAAAGTTGTGTTTATTTTGGCTTTTACCTGTCGACTCGACTAATGTGTAACCTTCAAAAGGAAGTTACTTCATTTATAAGTCATATCATTTTTAAAAAGGGTAAACAAAGTGATTTTTTGAAACAGGGAAGCATATGAAAAATTTATGCAGTACTTGTGTATGATAATTTTAGAATATTTACGAAAAGTTTTCCATATCTTCAATGTGTTCCATACTTGGACACAAGGCAAATTTATCAAATTGCGTAGGAGGAGAACTCTCTTTATGAATTCACTTAATTTCAATTAACTTTATACAAGTTTTAACTTATAAATTTTGCTAAAAATTATTATCTTAAAACTACTTTCATTAAATTTATTGATTTATGTCAATTTTTATGTTTCTTTACCAAGCTCCATTAATCAATAAATCTTATTGAAATTTTCTACCTTTATCATGTACATTTTCGAACATGTAAATGTACCCTGGAAAATATTCTGAAAATCGCCAGTAGCTCTGCAGGAACAATAGTAAGAATGATGCGTTGGTTTATTTTGCGAATAATTAATATAACGAGACTGGATAATAACAGCGGTAACGCGGTCAAAAGGCCATAGAGTTCCTAGAGCCACGCCACCTGTTCAATTATAATATTTAAGTACTTGTGTCCCATAACAAGAAATTGCATTAATTTCCAACTTGTAGCACAGGGAGCTAGAGCAAAGCAATTAAAACGAGACCGGGGAGGTGCAACGGAAGAATCATTTAATCGGAACCAATCAAGCACTAGCCGGTCCAATTAGAAATGTCTTTCCGTCGACGACGACGACGACGTCGGTCCCGTAAATCCATCTGCGGAAACATTACCTGGCGGATTAAGCCATAATTACAGCACTTGCGGTGGCACGGGGATAAACTTTATTTCACTTTGCTCACTCGCTTCCCGCCAGGCCACCCACGCCGGGTCAGGGGAGCGGAGAAAAGTGGGGAATAACAAGAAGAGGACGATAATGACTGGCAGTTAAGCACTTTGATTATGGCAGCAACAACAGCACCTTTCCTTCATTTCCCCTTATTGTGATGAGGACGGCGATGATCATAATTCACCACCCACACCTCGGCTCGGCGCTCGACTTGTACTCGGGCTATCCTAATGGGGAACGTGGGATTAGTTATGGAAATCCCGATTCCCGTGTTCTGAGTCCAGTCCGCGTTTTGTCCCTTTTAGCAGACGTCCCTATAACTTAGTCGTCTAGATAGCAACCACCACTGGGTCCTCTTATGTCCTTGTCCGTAGATCCCCTCAGCTCCTCTGGCGCAGTAATAGTCCTTAGGCCCGAGTCGCGGTCTGAGAACACCCCCTCGGCCGCGCTCTTTTGTTCAAAACAGGCAGTGGACATGTACGCGGCCTGTATCAAACCAGACCACATCAAGAATCGACTGTTTGTCCACAGTTCTGTCTGCTATGTCTGTTTGTTTGTTGTTAGAGAACGGAGTCCCTGGTTGACTTATTTATTGCGGCCCTGTTCGCCGTTTTCCACCCCCGCCCTCGAGAATTCATACCGGACACGACGTACATTGTTGTTTGCGACTATTCCGGCCGACAGTTCGATCGTATGATTTTTTTTGTTTTACTACTCTGGGAGTAGGAGCGATAGCCTTACCCGGACATATGGCGTCTTATCAATTTGAAGGACACTAAACTGGCCGTCTGAGCGCGCTCTATGGGCTTTATAGGATAGGTCGCTGGGCGGTAGTGGCGGACCCGGAGATGGCCCCGAATGTTCAGATATTACTATAATGGACTTGTGGGCTTATTCTCTTCGCCACGGTCGAGTTTGCACTACATTTCTGCAAGGAATGGAAATATCTCGTTTGCAGCACGGCTCCACTCCTACTCCAGACTTTGGACCCATGGTCCGTAATGGGCGGACGTTTGTATCCATTAACGTGTCACTTTATCAGGACGACGGCCGACGAAAGATGGACTGGTCAGTGGTCGTTTTCAGTCCGGGTCTAAGTTTGGGGGACGTAAAGAAGGTTTAGGGGGCGGTGCACATGTCGCTCCCACTATGCACGCCGGACAAGTCCCGGAACCCCGAATCTAAGAGGGTTTTGTGATATTTTTGCAAAATTCACGAGCCATGAAGAGTCTTATGAAGATCCTTCGCCGCCCCCGAACCGGCGCCGGGACCACTCTCATTTGCATTTATTCATAGCGTGTTTTGCGATTGTTAAAAATGCAGGATTGCCAATGCCCCGGCCGCCTCAGGGGCTCAGCACACAGGCTGATGGAATTTCAGTGGCACTTATTTATTTAGAGAGCTGTTCGGGCGGAGTGTTTGCTGCGAATAAATATGCGAATATTTGCAAATAATTAATTTAGTTCGCAGATCTGCGTGCGGCCACGTTTACACCGCTCTATAAAGCCCGGCTAAAATCCGCGACCTCTTTTTAATTCACATTTAGTCGAATCAGTTTTTTCTACCACTTGCATCCCCGGCCAACCAGTTTCCTTTTATTTAACTTTTGTTGCACGAATACATCCAGTTCTGAAACTGGGATTTATTGCTTTCGTTAGCACTTTTCAGAATTGAATTTATCTAAGTTTGTGTTAGAAATATTTCTATGAAGATATAAATTCCAAAATTACAGAAATTCACCCTTGCTCTACAAGCAAAACATTTGGATGTTTTTGATAAAACTTATATCGACTTTTAAGACGATTTCTGAATTTCAGAATGACGTCTGAGTTTCAGAAAGAAGCCAAAAGAATTCAAATTACAGAAGATGATTTTTTTACAGATCTCAACGAAGCAACAAAACTTCTAGCATATGGGCCTTATGATCGTTTAAGACGCAACATACACGAGAACAGATGTGTTATTATTACGTGCGTACAGAAAAACGATATTAACTACGTAAAAAGTGAAAAAATGTTGACGAACTTTTTCTGTGATAAATTTGTAAACAAAACGTAGACATATAATTAAGTTCTTTAATTCGTATTTCCTTTAAAGAAATTAATTCTCCATCCCGCCGTTTAGTCTTAGTAAAAAGTTTGGAAAAAATACATTAAAACTCAAGCGTTTCTTTTCTGATCATTTTTTAAGACTTGGTTTTCCTTTTGGGATCTCACTATTGCACGAATGTTTTGAAGTTCTTTTTTGAAGATTGATTTGATCAATACCCAATCAAATTTAAATTTTATTGATCTACATAATTTAATAAAAACTACTTTTTCAAAACTCTTTAACACGAGCGTGTACGTCTTTTGTCTGACTTATTTCCTTTTCCTTAACTTTTTTAATTAATTTTCAAATAAGATGCTTACAAATTTGGAAGGGAAAAATTTTTAATCTTCAGAATATGATCGAAAATATTTTTGCGAAATTTCAGTCCACTTTCGAGAGGCCAAAATATGCGAATCTCATTAAAGGTAAAATTAATAAACACTGAATATAATACGAATTCCAGCATTTATTCATTTCATTGCTTAATTTAAATGATTAGTTTTTAATAATTTTAATGATTTCGTCAATAGTTGCGAAGAGATTAAAAAGCCCTATTATACTTTTATCACCTGACCAAATCGTGAAAGCAACATAAACAATTAAATGTACCACTTGAAAAGAAGCACAAACTAGTGTAGAGCTCATAAGTACCATTGGAAACATTGTGTACATTCTCTAGCCATTTCGCGATTTTAAAGTGCCAATTTAAAATTCGGTCAAACAAATAAAGGCAACCAAAACCTGATCATATTATAAATTCAAATCGTTACGCACAGGAATCCATTCCTTTGAGCGGTGAAATTGAGAGAAAAATTTCACTTATTAGCCTCGAAATGAGGTAAGTTATTTTACATCATGACAACGTTAGGCCCCATGTAGCAAAAGGAATAAAGAATGCCATTTATTTCTTTGGCTAGGAAAATGTTCCCCATGAGAATTACGCCCAGTTCCACGTGTCATCACCTGTTTCTGAAGCTTCAACATCATTCATATCATATTAGAAGATATACCCGTACGAAAAAGTTTGAATGACTTTATCAAAACATCCATCGTTTTTTTCTGGAGAGAAGATTTAGGACAGCTGTCTGAGAGATGAAATAAAGCCATCGAAAAATAATAGCGAATATTCCGGGAATTGAAAGGTTGGAGACATGTATTCATTAGAGCGATTAAATATTCCATGAATAATGTTTAATTTATTGTTTTAAGAGCCGTAAACATGGAGTCATGCATTGCAATTAGTAGGGATTTAATAACCTAGAAATAATTTGAGCTTAACTAAAACAGCTATGACATGATTTCAATTGGGATTCCTGAAAAGAAGCCATTGCTAAGGGAACATCGCCCACAAAGCCCCAGTTCATTAGATCTAAAGCCTGGGCTTAGCCGAAACATCCTTAGGCGTTTGAAATAACTCAGTCAAGGAGACCTAACGAGTTCAAAGGGCCCGGGAGTCGGTCGACTAATCCTCAGGTATAATAAAAGTCCCTAATTTCGGGAGTGATTAATCTGGGTGACGACGACGCCGGGAAGGCAGAAAATTGATTACTTGCATCGACCCAGGCCGTTGTCGTCCGGAATGTCGCAAAAAGGACACTCTTTTTTACGTCAATTTGGCTTATCGTTAAGACGGGAATAATTGTTCCATAAAATCTGCGTTTTATCGGCTCAATGGAGAAAAATTCCAGAAAGACCAACCAGACATGGACTGGTATGAGAAGGGTCGGGAAGTCCAGGAGTCCGGAGTTGGGAGTTGGGATCGGGACCTAGTGCCGGATACATAAAACATAAAAGGGGAAAAGTAATTGGAATTTGTGGGATGAATTTCCTCGATTCCTGAGGACGACGAGGACTTTATGGCAGTCACGTTATGGTTTCGAGGACCGTCGTCGTCCCATATTGCAAATCTTTCTGACTGTGGAATGCAGCGTCAGCCGCCGGGATGGGTGGTACTCTGATCCCGATCCTACCGCTCATAGAGCGCCGAAGCGCCTCGCAGAATGCCAAGAGCCAACAAGGGTCGTAAAATATTAGAAAAGTTACCAACAAGGGGGCGCCACCGGGAAATCTCACAGGATCTCCCATCAGGACCCCACACGAATCCGCTAAGCTGCGAGTGTCCAACTTTTGTACCTCGTCAAGGAGAGCGGGACAAGACGCGGGATATTCGGTCAAATAGAAGGAAAAAATGGTTTTGCTTAATCGAATCACTACCGGCCTTTATCCTATCCATTTAGGACCGCTGACTGTCACGGAAACTTACCCCGGCCACCGGGCACCACGAGACTTCTTACAAACGGGGAAAGTTTCAAATTTAGTTCCGCAGCAAACACTCCAGAAAGGAATAAGAAGGGGATCCAAAAAGGATTTCGAGCCATTCTTGGCAAAAATCCAGCAGTTAGGTACATTTACTAAAGAAAAAAAGAATTGCTACACCTCCCAGGACTCCGACGGTACCTAGCGTGGCCCTGGAAGAGGCTGAGGCATTAGTTCCAGGCTAGAAGCTTAAATCTTTGAGTTTTACTCGAGTAAACACCTGATGTGAACTTTTCCGGATGTCTGCCCCCCAGGGCAGTTATCTTGGCCGGTCAGTGTAGCAACTAGACCAGGACTTCTCCTCGAGAAGCAGTCGAACGTCTGCAGAAACAAAAACAAACTACTCGAGAATTTGCCTGCGCGTCCTCAATTCTGAGCCGTAGGCGGGAACTCCACTGTCTTCCTCCCCAGTTCCATGCCCCTGGGGCGGGAACAGTTTCCTAAAACAGAAATTTATTGCCGTCCACGGATGAGTGTCTGGATTGAAAGGAATTTTTTGGCCCTTGCTCTGCCGTCGTTTTGCAGGGTGTCGACGTGCAGGAAGGAGCGATTACACTCTGAAACTCGACTTGATTAATCGACCAAAAAGTAATTTCGATTAAATTGGGACCATCGAGATACCTCCGTCGGGTCAGGCGCATTTGTTTCAAGAAAATTAGGTTAAAGTGGAAGGACTGAAAAGGAGATTTCTTTATTAATTAAGAAGACGGGTGGGTACAGCACCCGCCAACGATGGACAGGAGTAGGCTTTCGGAGCAGTTTTGAATGACATTAATGGAAAGATAACGAATTAAGGAAAGTATTCCGTTGTATTAATGGCTTAATAGATGCAAGTTTGTCAATGATAGAATTTGGAGATGGAGATAGATTTAAAATATAAGAATCAAACAATCTACAAAATTTCTGGGGGAAAAAAATAAAAAAAGGCATAATGTTCTTTAAGAAAAAAACAAATTTAATTTTGAAATTTATAAATGATTCCATAATTAACGAAATACAATTGCAAGTGAATGTTTTAAAAAGTTTTCCAGAACGAAAAATGCATACATCATGATCTCCAGAAGATTATTAAGTAATTTTATATCAATCACGATAAAAATTTTAGAAGAAAGCATTTGCGAACGACTAGATAGCCCAAATAGGAGAACACGTGAGTAAATATAGATTCAGATTTTATCTCACGCGGAATTTCACTGCTAACAATCAAGACATAATACACAGTCAATAAAGTTAATTGATACTGCTGCTGGCGGATCCACAAATATCAAGAGATTAATTAATAATTATTATAAAGTGAATAAACGTCCCCCCATTTAATCTTAAAGAGCAGATGTATGACCGCAGTATGACAAGCACATGTCACATTCCTTTTACGAGTATGAGCAATTTTTATTATTTTAGTACGTGTTTATTGAAATAATACTTCCGTTAATTGTAAGGAGCTTTTCCATTATCTTCAATGTTGGGGATTGTACGAAAATGGAACTTATGTAAGTAGATGTGTGCTCAATTTTGTTGAATTTTGCGAGACCAGCTGAATGTGCGGCCATTGTTAAAGGAATTGACTAAAACGTGACGCAGATCAAAAACTGATGCGTAATGCAGTGGAAATGTTCATGAGAATAAAAGCGCTTCTAAATCACAGTAAAAGTCAATAATTAGCAATTTGGCGACAAGACATCGAGTAAACATGAAACTACACTCCGGTTTGTTACCCTTGGTTATCTTCGTGATACTTTGTGAAGCATTTCTGTTAACAAAACTCCCAAAAGGAGAACATTTGCAAAAGGGAAAGGCAGGTCAAAATCATCAATAAGGTCACCGTGGCGCTAGTACGTGATCTCCGAAGCATGCAAAACCTCCAAAACTTACAAAATCGCCGAAACTTTCCAAGTCTGCATGGAGTGAAGGATAACGGAAAATGATGACTCATCCTTCCAATTATTCCATTATAGACAAATTAGTGTATTAAAGTCCATTCGTATTGGAAAATTTGGTCTTTGTACTTATTCCAAAATGCAAAAGGCAGTGCGGAGTTGTACTTATGTATGTAAGAGGTAATCTCAGAACCTACCGGACCCATTGTGAAAATTTTTTCACCACTGGACAACTAATTTAGTACAGATGGTCATAGGTTATCTTTGAACATGACATTGACACATGATACGTGATACATGGGACAAGTAGAAAAAGGGTCGATTTAAAATATATTTTTCATAGATGAAGTCACGGATTGGGTTGGGTATAACATGTCACGTAACGTGACAAAGGACAAGATAAAACAAAGCGTTTTAAGATATATTTTTTTAGAGTAAAGTCGGTTTAGTTACTACTACGTGGGATCTACCAGGGTTTTTATTCAAATTCGGAAAGTAGTAAGTGATCGGGGTTAATTGCTGATGTATCTCTGAAGATGAATGGGCTGAATCTATTTTTATATTTTGCAACTGTTAAGAAATTGTCAATCTTTTGTCGAGTAGGAACTAAATTTAGTACAATCATGTTTTCATCCGTGCGATAAGTTTCTTAAATGAGCATTTCAATCCTAGAATGTATAATCCTTTCCCGAAGGAAGTTATAAGTCTTACTAATTTCCCAACCGTTTGCAATGCATGAAAGCAATAGGAAACATTCCTTTTGTCGAATTATTTTGGTTCGAAGGATCTGCTACATGTCGCAAATCTCCGTTAATTTGGGCCAATCTAAACGCCCAATTAGATATTTGCCGATCGTAAAACTTCATAAGGAGGCTGAAGGCTTCGCAAAATACAATATCCCTTCTCGGATGTTTAGTTTTCCCGTCGAGTTTGAGTTTCGCAAGTAATGAACCGTAGTCGTCCTTTGCCGCAGCCTACGTCGAGGCCTCGGTCGGAATCGACCCATATTTAGAGCAATTTACGTGTATCACAAAGCCCAAATGATTTCATAAATTGTCTGGTATGATATCCACCGACTAATCTCTCCTGGATGCGAATTTGGCGGCAAAGGCGGATATAGGCATTTGGCGTTAGAGCGGAGCAAATAACCAGCGGAGCGGGCGATAAAAACGCGATAAAATGATTTGGTTACAGGCAATTTTCATTAAGGACTTTTTTCATTTTCTGGAGAAAGGGGGACGTCGAAGTGAAAATCTACATGAACAGAAATCCGGGGGGAGCAACAGTAGACAAAATACGTACGTTGCAATAAAAAAGAAAAGTGAAAACCTCCCATCGGGAGTTCCGGGAAAAGAAGGTAGGTAAATTTGATGAAAACAAGAAATTTTATTATCCTCGTGCCCTCCACCTGGTCTACTCGTAGGGTGTTCTATGCCATGAAATTCTATTTGCGCAGCCTTTGAAATCGGGTTTCCATACGGGCATATTCTCGTCAGTAACTCCAGCCTGGGAGCCGGGAGCAGGGACCCAGAAGCCGGGCAACGTAGGTCTTCCCCGATTCATTGTGTAACAAACTTCCTGAAAGACATCTCGAAACTTCTTATCAAGCAGGGACCTAGTTGTAATGAATGGTTGGCTGGGTAGCGAGCACCTGAAGGAGCAAGAAGATTACCATGGCGACGGCCGTACCTCTACCCAGGAATCTTATTAAAATTTAAACTTTAATACAGTTTATTGGGCTAATTATTTTAATTGTACTTGTGGCTGGCCAGCCCGCCCTTCATCGGGCCCAGAAATGCAGCAGGGATTGGTTCAGCAACTTATTCGGATTGCGTCAGCAGGGTGGAAATGGAGCTCATAATTGCGGTTACTACCCTTTGAAATTCTATAACTGCGTGCCCTTAAGCCCTACCCCATTGCTGTCTATAGATATGAATTACGTCCCATATGGCTTTGCAGGGATGAAACGTTAATAGTTGGCAATTGATACTACTGTTCTGAATTACGACTTGTACCGATACCTTCCGCCCCGAGATTTGATTGGCATTGGAATAAGTTACTAGTGTCGAGTGGAATCAGACCTCTTACAAATTACTTATCTGCTTGTATTTAAAAAAATTAACATTATTATTATTTGGATATTGCAAATTAAGAATTAACGTATGTTTCGAAGGATTACGTTTTAATAAGTATTTTATACATTTTCTAATTAAATATCTCAATGATATTTTAAAATTTTTTTTCGAAATGTCTACTGTTGTAATCCTAAGTTTAGATAATTAAAAATCAAATAATGAAGCAGATTTAATAGATTTCCATCACCCACTTTTAGCTATGAGATTTTCTTTTTCGACGTTCAATATTTAAAAAAAAATCTCGAATTGATTTTTAATGGTAAATTAAATTAAATAGGAATTTCTAAACAAGCTTAATTTGAATAATGTACATTCTCAATAATATAACCTGTCGTCTCGGTAGTATTGTAAAAATTATTATTTCAACAAATGAATTAATAACCAAGGACATTATTTTTTAATAGGTCCACGAAAATAATACAACTGATTTGTATATTTTGAAATATTGCTATGAAAATGTTACTACTTTTTTCGGGATGAAAATAAATTTTAAGAATTAAAGGTATTTTTTTGGTTTGCTTTTTATACATAGATATGTAAAAAATATAAGCTAACAATGATAAAACATTAAGCTGCAATTTATATTTATCCGTGATAATTAAATAAGGAAGCAAAACCTTATTATTTATCAATTTATCAAGGATAAATCTATGAGCATCAGTCAGTTATGCTACACTGATGTGATGTTTTATAAAAATTTCTTTACGATTAAATAGAAGCCATGATTCTAGAAACTATTCCATTGTTTTAAATTGCTTCTCTCCGTATTAGATCCCTAAAATCAGCAAATTCTTCCGTGTCACTTTATTTGATATGTGGGTGAATATCTCCCTTCCGATACCGAATTGTACATCGATACTTTATTGATTCATCCCTGTATGTGATGGACGGATCTCGGTTGTGAGCTATGTCATGTCGACAATGTTCCCTAACAAAGGCGACCTGAAAAATTAATCTGGAAAAATATTTCAAAATTGACGCAAGTCAAAAACTGTTTCCATAGTGGGTAGGATCGATATTCTTTTTCAGCACTTCGCCAGTAATTAGGGTAAAGGGAAACCTTTCAAGGTGAAAGCGGCGGAACTCTCATTCAATAAACAGACGAATTGGACCGACGAGGAATGCCCTAATAAATTGGGTATGAAGCGCACTCCCCGACGGGGAGCCAATAAAAACTTCCTATCGGAGCACTTGAACAGAAGGGTCCCGGAGGGAGTCTCGGAGGCGGTAGTTGTAGAGGTAGTTATAAATAACTAGCGATAAAAAGCTCGGTACACACTGCAATAAACGATAAATCATCACGAAGAGCTTTTCATAAACAGCGCAGAAATACCACAAGTGCGATTACGTAGCCGAGGTGCGAGGGGTGCGGCACACCCCTGCCTGTATTATTTTGTTGAACACATCCAGCGGCATGGAAGATTATAATCCCGTCTCGAGCATGGCATTAAAGCGTAATTTTGCCGAAATTTTTCACAGTGCTGCACTCGCCGAGAAGCTCGGTGATTTATCGGGTGTGGCAGCCCTCCGGCAAGAGGGCTCCACACGAGCGGGCCCTTTATTTATTGCTCATCTCATTTAAATTTAAAAAGTGAATACAAATGGGGCTCTTTGTTGAACAGTTTGATCAGCCGGGAGCCGGGAGTCGGGAGCGGATTGATTAGACTCAACGCAAATAGGCAGCCGGCAGGAATAATTCAGGATCGACGTTAAGAGCTCATCTGGGACGAGCCGGGCCTCCACTGCACTGATGTCATCCTGTTAGGTTAGAGAGCCTTTTGCTGCGTGGCATTAAAGTTCCAAATAATCCTTCTTGATTTATCTGCACATCACTCTTAATCAAATTGCATTTTTCCCTAGAAATTCTGTACCGAGCGTTTCAAACATGAGGAAACAGAGTTCATCGGTTCCTAGAGGATTTTGAGATAAACAGAGGTCATTTCTTAACGTCTGATTTACATTTAGCAGGTTTAGCAGTAGAGTATAATATACGTGTAAAGTGTGTTACTCCACATGTGAGTACCCTTCTGTGGCCATCTCAAAATATTAATAAAGTACGTGTATGTAGTCTACCACCGTAATCCACTCCGAAATCTGTTCACAACCATAGAATATGAAGCAGTGATTAGATTAGTTGAGCAACTAGTGTAACCTAGAACATGATGCTTTAATACGAAACATGTATTCAAATGTTCCTTTGTCCCATTTCTTGCTTTAAAGTTGCGTTATCTTTATTTAAATATAAAAAATACGAACTCTAAAGAACATTTTAAGCCAATCTAGACTTAACTGACTTTCATAATATACAACTTTACTAGTGTTTGAGAAAAAACTGCTTCGAAGGCTGCTCGAACCTTGTGATGAATTTTAAGGTTTTCCATACTTACTTTTGATGAAAACGAACCTTACTAGGTTGAATGATTTTCGCCAAGAATTTAGAACATAAACATTTCTTGTATACACTACTTTCCTTACTATTGTTAAATTAACATGGTTGTTAAGAGCTTTAAATTGAAGAATTTCATGTTTCTCTAATAATTCTATTTAACAACCTTCTACTGTGTTCGAGAACTGTGCATTTAATGGGAATTATGATAGTAGTATTAAGTAATATTGAATTTGTTTATATAATAATGTTATCGCGTTATTCTAACTGTTCCATGTTCTAAACTACACGCCTATAATTTTTATATATAATATTAAAAATAATTAAAATACGCAAATGAGTAATACTAAACTTTATTATAAATAGTCTGTAAAATTTTAAATATCCTTAAACACCATCTGCGAAATTTCGCAATCGTTGAAACATGTATAGACCTCAGTTATGACTGGTACAGATCAAAACCCAGAAACTTCATTCCTGTACGTTAGGAGGGTTAACGTAAATATTCATTAACTGATTTGCATAGTATTACTGATTAAGTAATACATGATTAATGTACAAACTTAGAATTTCTGACAAAATCAAAATTTTATTAAAATCACCAGCTTTAATTTAACGATACTTGATTAACAGAGAAATTATTATAGTAAAATTACGTGCCAGAAATGTTTTACTGAGAGATATTTTGTCTAGCAGTTTGATCGACCCAAGGGAAACCCAGGAGCGAAGCCGAATTGATTAGGCTCAACGCAAGTAGGCAAGCAGCAGAAATAATTCAGGGCCGACATTAAGAGCTCGTCTGGGACAAGCCGGACCACTAGTGTACCGATGTCGTCCTGTAAACGCAGGGAGCCTCCTTCTATGTGCCATTAAAGCCACAGGGAGCCCCAAACAGCCAATATCAACTAATCCTTCTCAGAGCATCTGCACATCAATCTTCATCAAATATGGACTCCGTCTCGGGCACTGAATCCCTACTGCCTTCGCCAGAAAATTCTCTGGTCTGGCGCTGTCCTATTTATCTAGTGCAGTCTTTGCTGACTGCATATTCTGCCAGTAAAAGGAAATTACCTCATGGATGCAATTGTCTTGTTATCCAGAGTGGGCCTTACCAGGAGCTCTGGAATAGCACAACTTGCGGTTTCCCGCAGAGAGCAGGACCATCTGCAAGGTATGCAAGCTGCTCCAGGACGATCCCGATTCCCGGTTGGACTACCTACACACGGTCTCCCGGTGTGTCGTCCCCGTCCAGCACAGAACCTGCAATTGAAGGCACCCACCAGTGCCAAGGAGGATCCCATCTCCTTTGATTGTTGCGACCACGAATGCAATTTTAATAGAATTCGGGGAGCGTCGGCGTCAAATCCAATTTGCCTGCGATGCTGCCACGTACTGCGCCGCCCTCTGAATTTTGAATCGGCAAGTGCAAAGTGAACAATACGTCTTCACGCCGCGGTTTAAATCGCCTTGTGAATTTTGCATTTAGTGTTAAATAACTCTCTGGGACCGATCCCCCGTCCCCCATCCCCCGTCTACCATTAATTATGCCCAGCGTGAATGGAGCGGCCAATGCGGGCAGGGGGGCTTGCAGCGTTCTGTGTGTTTTGATGCAGCTCCTGTTTAATTTGTTTCATAATTAAACTTCTAAAGTTTCCCTGAATTATCCCGGAGAAAAACTAAATAATGAATGAGAGCGGGAATTTATTGAAATTATCTGGACGCTGCCACCGCTAGAGTGGCTAGCAAAAATTCCAATTTGGGTTTGGGCCGAACAAGCAAATTCGGGCTGCTGTGGCCAGGCGAGGATACCTTTAATGGACTGTGAACTTTTCCGGGATATTTAGCATCGTTCCTGGAACTGCTGATCCCAGGTCTGAAAAGGGCAGCACATTATATTTTGTAGGTTATTCCTCATGGCCACAACTATTGGAGCGGAGGAGAATAATCAGAGTGCATTGTTTTGGAGATTGTAATAAAGTGCTATCTTTGCACTTGCCTGCGTCGTGCTTTCGAAACAAGGGCTTACCATAATTCATCCTGTAGGTCCGAGAGGAACAAAGCGTGGGAGATATTTATGCGCTAGTACTATTTAAAGAATTGTGAAGTTTCATGGACATGAATATTCCGTATCTTGTAGCCGGCAACCAAAAAATGGCTCATAAATAGTTCTCTAAGGGTGCTCCAGATATTTTGGAACTATGAAGAGATATATGTGGATGCAAGGACACCCATTTATTGGCCCAACGTGAACCATGTTGCTGACGATGAGGACCATAAAGCAATAATACAAAGTTACTTCTTTTGTCAGCCAAGCTATTCGTAGTAATGTACTTTGCTTTTGGCAGGTAAGAAAATATTTTCTCCCGAGAGGGAATTCAGGTTCCAAGAAAAACCACCGCCAACATAAAAGCTGGAAGTGCTGTGGTTTCAAATTTCAAGTATTTCGAACATGGCTATTGTTTCAAGCAGTTTGTTTACAGAGAAAAAAGGGCCAGCATTTAAAAGACACTAAGTAATGCGAAACAACCATCAAGTTGAAACTTTTACTGGGAATTTGTGAAATTTTCAAATCAGACCAATCTTTTGAGAGAAAAAAACAAAAGCAATAGAAATTTTGTGGTATAAAGCGACCACCTTCAATCGAATTGAAACCAATCCATAAAGACTGCAGAAGCTCAAAGAAAAGTACACAAGTGCTGATCATTTCTTTGATGCAATTGTAGTTGATAGAATAAGCGTGTATCATTGCAAAATCTAAATTCATATTGAATTTAACAGCTCTCAGAGTTTTACAGTAAAATATAACACAAAAATCGTGTGTTCCAGGTGGGCATTGTGATACTTTGTTCCTACGGTTCCCAATATGTGAACAAAGTGGTAGGAATTATAATTCGACCTGGTAGCTATAGTAAATCGAAAATTTTTTAGTCCTGACTTTTCTTATACGTTTGAATTTGGTAATTTCGAAAAGAAAACAAGTCCTATTTTAAAGATTACCTTCTTTTGTTAATATGCCACGTTCCTTAATTATAAAATGTTTTCAAACAATAAAGATCTTCTAAAAAACTTACCTCTATCACTTGTTTGAAGACTTCTGGGTCTGGGCGGCGGTCGTGGGGGTAGTGGAGGTCCCTGATCTTCCTCTGACGTTGCCCCATCGGTGACCTTAACGCCAGAATCAGTCCCATCGCTGTAAACCTCAATTTGGCTCGAATAATTCCGGTCGTCGACACTAGAACGTTTAGTGATGCTATTTTTGGTTTGAGGTGAACTAATTCGCTGCTGCTCCGCGATGATTGCCCTGAAAGTTTCGAGGGTTAGTACTTGCTATGGAATCAATGCAATGCGGAAGAGGGTACTTAGTGCTGCGATGCGGACACTTCCTAGTGGGATTATCTTCGGATCCGCTGGGACCAGCCTCGTCCCCCGATACAATTCTAGAACTTCTGCCACTTTGTTCTTGGCAGTCACAGGATTCCTCCTCGGGGGAATCAAGGGCCTGGTACTGGTGGGACTGCTGGTGGACTGTAACCGGAACATGAGTTTCGCCACTGATTTGAAGCTCGTCGTCATCGCGGGACCGTTGCGACCTCTGCGGACTTTGGGTTAGTAAATGGTGATAGTGATGCGATTGCATGCCATGATGATGATGAACGTGATGATAGTGATGGGCACAAGGGCATACTGGACTTGGTTGGGATTGACGAGGCGCGTGGAGGTGGTGGCAAGATTGGAAAGCCGGCTGGTCCCCTGGACCGGATTTTGAAATTTCATTCAAATGGGACTGTGACGACATCCTCCAGAAATGGGGGAACTCCAATCATTCCAATATCATCGGCTGCAAGTAAATAGAAAATGAGATCAACAAGTGACTCACAACTTGTGCAGTTCCAGTCCCTGAAAGCCCGCGGCTGGGAGAGCAACTCTACAGTGCCCTTCCGGGACGGAAATCGAAAATAGAACGAATTCAATTTCGTAGCACAAACATCCCCCTGTCGAGAGTAATATATTCGAGTCTTTAGCGTCGATAGACGTGAGGGAATGCCCTTGCCCTATCGTGCCCTGAGAAATAAACAGAACGACTAAGAAGAAGTCGATGGAGTCGCATGGAATATTCTTTGCTCTTCTATCGTCTGCAACACAAAGCACGACATTAAATGTCTTATCACCCATCATCGTGCCGGGGTCTTGTCTGTAGCACATGTTACCTGCGAATTTATATCGTCGCAGGTGAAGTATTTTCACATTTCCTTAAGGTGCCGCTTCATATCTCATTTTTACGAGGCGATTGTGAGTGCGTTATTAAAACGTCAGGTGGGGCTTCGTTCTATGCCAGTCTGTGCAGTGATATACGCCTTGATACTCCTCGGCTCTGAATCCTGAATCCTGGATCCAGACCTTACCGGGTGAATACCCTGTAGAATGCTATCATGCAACCATTTGTAGAGAAATTTCGTCTAGCAGCTTTCGGTTGTGATTGATTCAGTATTGGCCTCTACAGCCACTACAGTCTGTGTCCGGATTACGCAAATGTCCACCCAGATAAGCACTGGTCATTATTAAGCGGATTTCAGCGGATGGGACATCTCAATAATTAAACCGGGCGGCTTTAGCCAGCCCCTTGAAGGCTTCGTTAACCATTGTCCAGTCGGTGGTCATCCGACGTCAAACTTACGTGCTCGCAGTGCGGTCTCATTCCAGAGATGCGTGGTCGCCGCAACACCGAGTAATTATAGAAATTGGCACCGAATCAGAGCCGCCATTATCGTTCTGGTGCTACTGGCCACTGGCTACTTGTGTCTGTCTAAATTATTGGAAACACTGGGACTGGCCTTTGCTAACGATGGGTGTTAATTGGATTTGTTGGTTTTTGGACTCCGGTGTTCCAAGGGGTTGGGGTGATGTTTCTACAAATTTCAACTTCTCTATAGAAAGCAAATTTCAACTTTGCGTCGAAGGATATGCTGTCGGTGTAAACAGAGTTCTCTATTATTAGAATACAAACGACAATATTTACCCCAGACCGTGTATCGAACAGTTTAATTTCTCCCTAGGGCACGTCGGACTTTTGTTCGTTTTTAGTGCACCCAACTGCAGTTTACTCTGAAAGCTATAAAAGGTCGTAAATGAAATTACAGAGGAAGGTAATCTTAATGGCGTTATTTTTCCTTGATTGTGAACAAGGTGAACAAGTTAAAAAGGTGAAAAAGTTCCCGAACAAAAGTTCGTTAGGATAAGTATCCCCTCTGAAGCTGGAAAATCGATTGTTTTATGTTAGAACAAAACTTTCTAAATTGTTTTCTGCATTTAAATATTTGGGTATATTTTCATGAATTGGACTTTAACAAGTTAACTGCATGTTCTAACATAGTTAAAACTTTAAACCACAATGAACTGAAAACTATTTTTTTGTCTTTTATTGTTTTAAACCTATAACATTTTTAATTTAAAAATTATATCCTTTTAGGAAACTTCATAATCTCTCTTATTAGTCAGTTATAAATAGCATAGTTAAAATTCAAATCTAAAGATATTAAACGAGATTGAAATAGAATTATAAAAAAAAATCCAAATCAGTTGATTAGAGAACTGCGAACTTCAGTTGCTGTTCTTCCGAAGAAATTCAATTCAGTTTTGGAAATATAATATATAGAAATTACACTTGTATAAGTTGAGAAAATATTTGATTCTTTTCACTTTATTCGATATGATATTACGCCTAACTCGCATATTTTCTATCAGTGCTTGAAAAAACGCCATTTCTTAATCGTTACTGGAAGTTTCCTACGTGATTTTAACATTCGCATTTGTTTTTCTTTTTTTAAGTTTTAATGAAATAAGTACAAACTCTTGCCTACACTACAAGGAATGAACTAAGCACAATGAAATTCCATACAACATATTTATTTTTTATGTTCGATTCAGAGCATAACATGCAGATAAAAATTAAAACCATGCACCATAAAAACCTAAACTACGTATGAATTTAGTCAAAAACATTTACAACAACATTAAGAAATACTTTATTGTCTGAAAAATGTTAAGGAAGGATTGAATCTAATTCAGTAATCAGGTACTGTAAGCGGTCAAATTCAGGCTTTCAAAATAAAGTTTAAATTCTATTATATCTGTTTTCAGCCCCCTAAGACCCAAGTTTACACTAATTAACTTTACAGCATTAAACTTCATTCGTTAGCATATGTGAACCAAATTAACCTGCCAATTTTTTGCCTTTCCTGCGAATCGAATTGTTTAAAACTGGGTCCCCACCGGGTTCAACAATTTATAAATATATGCATATTAAGAAATGCCTGGAAAACTAATGTCCCAATTAGATAACAAAGGGACTGCAAAGGTTAAATATGACATTGTCGTACCATAGGTCGTTAAGTGAAAGTCCTTAACTCGCTGCTGGTGCTAAGATTAAGAAACTGGGAATTTATGAGACATCCAAGAAACGTTCCCAGTTCTGGAGCTACCTTAAAGCGTAATAATGTTTTGATAATTTTGTTAAGCAAAAGCACTCAATCCCCCCAATCTACATACGACATATTTGCTTAGGTCGTATCCTCGGGATAAATCCGGCTGGCAAAGAGGCAAATCTAGTTGGAGTAAATTTTCTCGGAACTGCTAGCGTCTATCTTCCCGCAACGCTCATTTGCCCACCTCAGGAATGCGTCGGAGTCCCCTAGTCGGCCGCAGTAATTTAATTCAGTCACGAAATTTTGAATGAAATCTTTCTGGGGCTATCTTTCTCGGGCATCCGACGGCCGTCGACGTCGACGCCTGGACGGATGGATGGATGGCAATCATCTCGCTCGCGTAGTTAAATTAACGCCCGAGTCGGGTAGCCATCAATTACACTGTTGAAGCTGAAGCCGAAGTTGAGGCGTTGAGGCCTACGCGTAAACCGAATCGGCGCTCGACACCAGAGCAATAAACTTTTATTAGTGCGGTGCGCGCCAATTAAAAATCCGATTAAAGGGGACTCGGGCAGACGGTGAAGTTCTGAGCCCAAAAACCCCATTACTTTATTTGAGCCGTTGAGGCGGCTGTGCATAGGAGTTCAGATCCCGGATCTGGGATCCCAGATCCGGAACCCCTTTCAGGATGATCCTGAAAAAACAACCCGACCGAAGATAAACTCTCCCGGGTGCAGAGCAATCACTCACTCCGGTCGCCATGTATTTTAGCGCGCAACCAAAGGTTTATGGTTTCTTTAGCTGATCGCTTCCATTTTTAATTCGCGGAAATATAATCTAGAAGCCAGGAACCTCCACCCCTTCGCTAATTTAATTAAAAACAAACAACGGCACTCAATCGCTGTCGAGCTTTTCACCTTGAAATGTTGAGCCGGCCGTAAATCTGGAGCGGTTATAAATTTAAGGATTGCTCTCCCAAACAAACACATCCGGATTTCGGGCGCATGCATATTTCAGGCAATGTCCTTGGGGAAATCCTTCTTTATTGTACGTTGCGGGTTTAATTTTGATGTTTGCATGAGGGCCGAAGTCGTAGCCCCCTTTTTTCTCTGATCAAATTGAGTAGAGGCTGCGACTTATGCGAACGCCGTGTTTTTTTAGGACTCTGCCTGAATCGTTTTCTGATATCTGCTTTGAAGTAACTGAACCCAAAATTGCCTTTAAAATGAGGTCGCTCTCCTGATAATATAGATAATGTGGAGGGGTAGGAACATTATTGACTTGCGGTGGGCTGGAGTCAATTTAATGGACTGCAAACACTTTTAAAGCGCCTTAAAATAGAAAAGCCTAAAGATGGAAAATGTATACGATTTATCCGTAATCTTATATGATAAATTTCAGGCTTGCTAGTCACATAGTTTTATGCAATTTTTAAGTGCAACACCAAAATGTTGTATGTGTTGGGTGCATGTGTGCATTCTGCTTGATATCATAAGCAGAAATACGAATTATCAACGTTTACTTTGCACATAACTCGCGATTTATTGCTTCCGATTGCAATACACAGATAAGAAAGTTGGTTGCAAAATCCCCTATAAAGTTTTAGCATAACAACCGGATTTATATTTACGACACGGAAAATTTTTATAGCTGAACACTATAAATTTGGATGGCGTGTTGAATTTCTTGAGTTCCTATAAAAATGAGGATATAAGTGTTTTCAGGATTGTTGGTTATTATATCTTGCAGCTTGTCCAACTCGAAAAGAACTCAATACGACAGAAGAAATAATGATTCACTTAAAAATCGAGACAAAGTAACAACGTGTACAAAGATCTATAATTCGATAGTCTACTTTCGCCTTATAGCCCGACGGTAAGCAATTTGACCAGTTTTTATAAAACACACTTATTTTTCAAAATTTTTAGAAATTATGTTTTTTATTTCGACTTTCGAACTCGAGAATTTTTCATTTTTCTTTGACATTTTACACTCTTAACAAAAATTCTAGAGAAAATGAATTTATACTCAACATTTTGAAAAATTCATTCATTATAGAGATAATTTTCCATTTTTTAATTAAAAACCTTTCTTCGTTGTCTACAAACTTGTTTGTATATTACTTATAATATTGATTCAATTCAATATCTTTATTGAATTTTAATACCACAAAATTCTACCCTTGGCTTCTAAGTGATTTCAAATTCTGGGAATTGATTTTTATGAATTTCATAACGAAAAGCCGTCAGCTCCCATTTTCACGCTCCGGTAGCCATTTAAAAGTGTCCCAATTTATCGTTATGCAAATTACAACATCCATTTTCAAAGTAAAATACACTAAGCCTGAATTACGGTGTGGGTATCAATGATGTCGTCCCAACGTCCGTCAGTAAAAGGTCAGCAAACAGAACATCCTCGACAGTAGTAGGTTTTCGCATGAGACGCCTCTTCTCCTTGTGCTTACTGCCCTCGTTAGAAACAAGGTCTATGGGGTGCTCCTCTGGCCGCGGGTGGAGAGGAAGCTCTGTCGCCTCATTCTCCCCCAGATGAATGTAGGCTAATGCAGCCGGAGAGCAAATTCTTGTGCCGCTCATTATTACAAATTCAGCCGGCCTCGTTCTTCACAGAAAATATTGAGCCAGCAGAAGGCCAGGCTCCGGGATGCAAGTCAGCGATGAAAGATGGATGGCACAAAATTTATTCATGGTGCTGATGCTGGAGAGCAATCGGTGCCTTGGTGACTTCCATTTCGCTGTCGCACAGGAGAGCTATGGAGGTCTGGAAGCTGCAAATGGACGGTTCGGTGCAATTTTCCGCCTCACAGCAACTATACCTCGCCCAGATGTGAAATCAAATAGAATTAACCTCATTAGGCAAAATAAACCGTCCATAGTTGCCGCTGCTGCACTAACACGCCAACTCCATCTATTCTTGCATTCCGAAGCTTAGGCAAGATCGTTATGCCTTTCCGTTGCTGGAGCAAAAGGGAAAGGGAGCAGGCCCGGAAAATATGTGCCCTATTATTGAAGACAACATCTCTGTCGAAGGACATGCTCTCCCTTGGGATGAGGTCTTCTGAATTAAAATTCTGTCCTTCGCCTTTGACACATACATTTCCTGATACCTTTGTGGAATTAATAAGGCGTCCTACCCTCGTCAAGCGTTTTGACTTTCCCAACGAAAAACAGAAATTTATTTTCGGACAACGGCAGGCCGCTCAGGCCTTAATTAAACATTTTCAAGGGCTGTTGGCTGTCTCGGAAAATTGTGAAACAAGTCCTATTAACAGAAAACGGGTAGAAGAAGTCTTCTAGGAATTTGGACGTGCGACAGCAACATCATTTGGACTTCTTAATCGAAGGAATTCATTTATTTAATGGCAATCCAATTAAAAAACGGCCTTCTGCTAACCTGAAGATCTTCGGCCACCACCCACACTACTTTTCAGGGAGTGAATGAGCCGTTACAGGTTGGGTAAGGCTCTTGTTAGGAGTATATCTCCAAAGAAAGGTTCGGCTACCTTTCTGTTGGGGGAGTTTGCGAAACTTTGTTAAAACTCTTTGTTAAGCAGCGGTGGTCATCTGGAGGAAATTACTACCAAGATGTACGGGTTTACCAGAGCAAACGGGGTCATAGCGTGCCCGGCGGCTTCACGATGAGAACCGTCCAGATAAATCCTCAGAAATTTCCGGATTTCGCCGCGGCTAGTATGGCTCTTAGGCCTTCGCTCAATCTTGAATCGGTCTAATGAAAGCGAACTCGTTCCGCCGAGGTTTCTTGAAAAATGGCGCATCTAATTAAAGAGGTTAAGTTATGCGAGACGCTGTGGGCAAGTGCCCGTTAGGGTCAAGACAAGATGCCAGCAAAACTGCCGACATTAAATTAGTTTAAGAACCAGGCCTAGGCTGGGCTCACTGTAGCCATTTATCTCCTACCATTGCGATGATACTGAACGCCTTGAATGCTTCGCATGCGCATCCTCGTGTAGAAGTACAAATGTTTTAATAGTTCGACCGAGTGTAATTTTCTCAGAATACGTAGCACCGGTCGGCCTTAAGATGATCCCCCGTGGTCTAGACAGATGTGCGTGTTCACTGCCATCGACTGGAGGGAAACCTGGGCTTGGTCCAGAGAGACGCAGCTTAAGATCAAAGCTAATCTTCTTCGGTTCAACTCTCCCCGGAGTGGGACGGATCTCTTTCTTCTCGCTTTTTATTCTCGTCCAGCCTTCTTAGACATTTTTCTTGGCTAGCCGCGAAGTTGACCATCGGTGGCGGCGGTGCTGCTTGTGCGTTTTTGCGCCAGTGCTCACCTTAATGGCTATGTGATTGCCGTGATACGGCCACAGTTGGCCACCTCTTAGCCCTGCCCTGGTCAACGTCTTAAAGACATCTTAAAGCTCGTTTGATGTCGAACTCGTTTGGCCGCCTGATTGACGTTCGCTGCCCGACAGGTGACATGTGAGACATTTCTCAAGACGGCCGCGCAGTCGATTGAAAACGAATCTGAATTATTGACTGGCCACGCGGACGCGGGGATCGCGTAAATTGCGAGTAATTAACGACGTGATGATTACCGCAATCTGACGGTTCGTTCACGGATAAGGAGCCGTCGATAAGCCGATTAGTAAGGTGCCAAAGCATGAAGTGTTTGAAGGTACCTCTGGCGACGTTGAAGACTTATTAAGTATGAGCAATTGAAAGTAAGCTGTAAATCACGAAATGTGAAGACAGATCATAATGTCGGTGATTGCGATAATGGTCCAGTATTTGATGATACCATAGATGAGATTAGCCTATATAAATACTTAAAAACCATGGGAAATAAGAAATAGGTACTTAAGTTATTTTTAATGAGTTCGGTAATAGTAAAAATCACTTGAAAACTTACGGGGCACTTAATGCTTTATAGTGGAAGTGGCTTTATACTGGAAGAAGTTTAAAAAATTTATATTCTGTAACGCATGAGACATACCACCCTCTGAAGAAGTGGTAGAACGTTCTTGCATAGGAAATATTCATTTCAAAAGATATTAAAGCTACTTTTTAATGTTTGACTGTCTTTCGCTTTTTCATTTTACTTTGTACACTTAATACGTCGTAAGAAATCAGATTATGTTTATACCCCCTGCCAAATGAAATCACAAACCTACAAAGAATAAAAATATCTTTCAAAGTTAACGCTGAGATGGGGAAATTAAGAATTAAGAATAGTTTTGTTGTTGCTGGAGAAAATGTTCTAATGTTCTTAACATTCCTTGAGCAAAACAAAAAGTATATAACTTAAGAAGGAATCGATATAATAATTTTCAAAGAAAATCAATGTGTATTAATTTATGGTTGATTTCTTCTGATTTGCTACGGGATTTAGAAGGATAATTTATATTGATCCTTTATATAAAAGAGCAGTTTAAGTAATTTAAAGCTGTTGTGGTGATGGTATCCTTGATCTAAATGGAGTAAGAATATATATGGGAGATTATTCAACACACCAGGAATCAATAAAGCTGTATCAATACACTGCTAGAGTTCTAGAGTATTTTATTGAAAAGCTTGATCAAAAACCTGAACAACTGTTTGATATTTAGAAAAAATATGCTTACGGGCAATTTTTTAATAGACATTCGAAATTAAAAATACAAAGTAAACATGTTCGTGCTAAGATAATATTGCACATTAAGAAAAGAGTTAACGCAGAGTTTTCCTTAAGTTATGGATTCAAAATTAAATTATTAGAAAAATTAAAAAATTAAATACCCTTTTTCAACATGTAAAAATGGAATAACTAAATTTTATAGATGTAGAACATGTGATTTAAATTAAACTTTAAAACTTCGTTAAAAGATTTACACATTGCTGTGTTTTAACACTTAACAATAAAGAACAAGAAAAAAATGTAATTTACAAAAATACTTACCATGCATTCGTTGGAGAAAAAATACTTTTAAACTCTGTAAGAAATCTTCCACTAAAATTTCCAATTTACAGATAAAATAGCATTAAACAAAATCAGAAAATAAAATAAATTACAATTCTAAAATTAGTCACTAGTATAATCTTCATAACACCTTTCTCGGGAAGAGTTAGTAAATAAATGCTTCCTTTACCCTTTCCTGGGTACTTCATTTCAAAACTTCCAATGTTTTATATTTTTAGTTTAATTTTTAATTCTTATTTAAAACGGAAGTAATAAAGGCCATGAAACTGCAATTATTACATGAAGAACGCGCATATGGCATACTAACAAGGAATTTCTTTTATATTTCCTCAATACTTGTTAAATATATTGCTATAAGCTGCGAAATGTGGAAAAGAAATTAGTGAACTTCTTAATGCTGTCTATATCTAATAAATTAGGCCACCAATTAGACGAAATGTTTTTGTAAATTTGTAAAGTCCGACGATATTATTGAAGCGTGTTATTGGAAAATTTAATTAAGATTTAATGAGAATTTTGACAAAGAACAAGCCATTTTGCTTCATGGATTTATCTGTCTTCAGATTCTGTCGTAGAAGCAAACTTACACCCATGTATTCTACGTACTGGATTTTAAAGGGAAAACTGTTCTAAAGATTCCTTCCATTTATCAGCAAAAATCAAACCTCCCCAGACAGAAGCAATCTAAGAATTTCGGAGTGAATGTCTTGGATCTTGAGTTTTAAGTACGTTGATGTCACACATTCTGCGAACCACTATCGTTCACATGCTCCGTCATTTTCAAAAGACGTATCATGCGCGGTCTGAAAGGATCCGAGGAGCCTTCTTAAGACGACCATACTTCTTCCATCTGCGTCCCGTCCAAATTTGGAAAATTGATTTCCAGTTAAAGACTTGGTAAATAAGACGATTAGAGCACTACAAAGGCACCCATTCACCCGCAGCCGCGGCCCGCCGCCCACAAACAAATCAATCACTAACGAGCCGAGGTGGGAGATAAAAAAGATAGAGCTCCACAGGGCTGAATCGAGTGGCGTATCGCGAATGGGCCAATCAAGGCCCTACTAAGCCGCGTTTGATTGAATTCATTGTCTCAAAAATGCCCCATTAAGCACTTTGAGATTGGAAGTGGCGTGACTCCGCACAACCTTCGGAACCTTCTGGCTCATCTACAATCGACGGAGTGGTCCAGAGCACAAGCCTTGTAATGAGGTCCGTGTCGGCCTCGAGAGTCCCAAGATCGGAAGAAAGGAGGTAAACAAGGTAACAAAGGGTACCCGAGGTGCCAACTGTCTTGCCGTGCTCCAGCGGTGTTGTCAATTAACGTCTCCGGATATCGGGCAATATAATCGCGTTGTAGTGAGTGTTGGATCCACGTTCGCTGCGAAGCATCTTCCGTGGATCTTGTTGGAAATCTTGAGGGTCTTAGGGGTCTTGGTCTGCTTAAAGAAAGAATGTACAAAGCGCCGTCTAACATACAGTGACTAACAAAAAGTTAGGGATTTAGGCCTATAAAGAAATTTTTTTTTTTATTTTGCAAATTCCGCACAAATTTTCGTCTATGGGACGGGCAAGTCATTAATCTTCATAATGCTCGCACTTTTCACTTTAAGAAATTCATTTTTAAGAAATTCGCTCACTTCAGGGAATTAAATAAGGACGGAATTTTAACAAAGCCAAATTTTTAAGAATACTTTATCACTTAGTGACAAGTACGGGCGAGTATAAAATTCTGTTGTTTTTTTGAACAAAGACAAAAACTGAGTCTAAGTTTCAAAATGTTGTGTATTATAATTTTTAACGATTTTTTCCGTATTTCCCAGTTTTTGGTCAATTTCTATAACCGCGTTATAAAATATTAAATTTTATTTGTAATTTATTTATGTTGTTCTGTTAATATTTTTACTATATTTAATGTATAAGTCATATTATTCGAAAAAAACAATACTACGTCACATTGAGCGCTTTAGTCAACATCCATGATATGGAAAATATATACTACATATATAACATTTTGAAACATATTGAAGAATATTAAAATTTTTATGTATTACTTTCAGCATATACAAAGGTGTATTTGATGTGAAGTAAATCTAAAAGATAAATTTTATAATTCTACGCTAAGCTGGGCGCGTTTTATATTAACAAGAATCTCGAAAAGAATGCTATGTACTGAGAAAATAAAGGAGAATTCAACACGATGATTAAGGAGTGATTGTGTGATAAAACTTGTAATTATTCACCAATTTGTAGTTCGAAAAAAACATTTTTGGCACCCTTTATGTTCTGTCGAAACCACAACTACCTTTCAATTGCTAGATACAATCTGAGGGCTTATGCACACATCTATGCACTCTGAAATATTCCAACGTCTGTTCCCGATCGGATTGCTTTCATCGTGCATAATTATAATTGAATTGTGCCTTTCATCTTAATATCGCTGAACAAGGGCAACGGGAGTTCAATCAATTTAAGATATACGAAGAAAGAGCTTTGGTTTTCTAGTAAAGTTTCATTAATTGAAGAAATTTACAAGCCTCATATATTACGAATACATCAAACATTTTTAAATTAATTTTATTCTAAAAGCACCTTGTCTTTTGTTAGCCACTGTATATGCATCTTGTCGGATCAGGGAGGAAGAGCTACTACTCCTGTTGGAGGAAAAGCTAATAAACCAACAGAATTTCGTCTCCAACAGATCGTGACAAATTTATCCGGCGACTTTTGCTATACAATCTTGCAAGTGTCGGAAGGTCAGCCGGGACACTCTGCCCAACGAGTTCCACTCCATTTTCTTTTTTTTTCCTATTTTTTTTTTCCAATCACTGACCTTCCCAGATTTCAGTCCAGAAGACTGAGAGTTTTTCTGTTCGCTTGCTTGTTTGCGACTTATCGCTCCCAAGGAAATCTCCATCTCGAAGCCTTTGCCAGTTTGTTACATTGCCACGAGGGACATGTGAGACCCGTCCGCGGAGCTCCGTCCGTCGGTGGACATACAGAAAATCGCCTAGTAATTTATTTCCTTTAATAGAAAGGACGGCGGGTAATCGATTTGCATCGATTCGCCGCGGTGAAAGGGGAATCAACAGTTTTTTTCCCATGTATTCTTTCTTTGATTGGATGGAGAATTTTATCGCTGGGAAATTAATTTCGCCCGCCGCGGCAATGTCGACCGCTGTGCCATGGTCGTACTCAAGAAGAAAGCAAAAAATTCATTATTTGGCACTTGTTCCCAAACAAGTTGGACTGTCTTCTTTCCTGACTCTACAGCCGAGAAGTCATGTCTGGATTAGAATTACCTGGCCGCGCAGTCCCCATATATCGCCGGCGGTAATATCGCCTCGTTATTGATTATAAATTTAAGCCGCCATCGTTCATTACGCGAGTCTATAAATCTTTGGAAGAGCACTAAAATTGAAATACTGAGTGCAAAGATCGATACCCCCCGTGCACTCTTCTTGATACTGGACACAGTGGACCGCGTCCGATCACTGGCCGGGCACTGGGCAGTTGCCTCGTTCGCACTGCAATTTATCCGTCGGCTGCTGGCCATCAGGCGCGCCTAAGCATCACATAACGGCAGAAGCACTAGCACCGCACAGGTAATAAGTGCTTGATCCCGAGGCAAAAGTCTATTTCCATAAATCATCGTAATTCGTCTCATCCGTGCCGCCGTGCGCCGCCTGTGGTCAGTCCAGGGCACTCTCGATGGTGTACTATATAAACCAACAGGGCAACCACCGCCCTGTTGTGTTTGAGCCCCGTCTTAAGGTGCCCCTGGTTACTTGAAGACGATGAGGATCACGACAAAGAAGCTGACGGATGCTCCTTTAAGTTCTGATCGCGCTTTTCAGCTATACGTAAGAATAAATCAAACAGCGCGCCGCAATTTACATGTTCTCGAGTCGTTAAATCGCATGTAATTACAGCTCGGGATGATAATAGCGACGGAACCTCCCCTCCTTCCTGGTCATCACAAAAACGGCAAAAACGCGGCTCGCTGAATTTGCATTCTTATTCGCGGGATACCTTGAGATACGTTTTTGCCGTGTCATGATACGGCGGCCCTGTCGTGCCCGCCAAGCAAAAAAGCTGCCTCGTCAGGATTTCATCGCAAATTCTCGAAATGGGAGCACTACGTGAAGCAGATAATTGCGTAATGAGCGGTTTATTTCAACTAAGACCTCGTTCTTCTTTCTGCGGACAACCGGCTTCTCCTTCGTGCCATCTTAAGGAGGCGCAGAGTAGACCTTAAGAGGGTATGCTGCAGTACCTTAACTTTGGTATATTCACGAACACACCGGGCAGCTGCTCATCAGATTCGCAATTGCCGCCGTCCTCAACGTCCCGCGAACCCTCTGAACCGAATTTTTGATGATGAAATCCTCCTCGGTCACTTAGTTCGTTTGTTTAGGTCCAATTTGATATCATTCCCCGCGGAAATCTGCCGCGGCAATTTGCATTTCAAATTGCAACCTGGGAGGATCGGAAAGTGGGCGGGCGCGACAGCCGCATGCAAATGAGCCTGATAAAAATGAGCTTTCCACGGCATCCGTAGCAGTCGGGCTGCCGAACGCTGAGCCGGGTCCGCGGGTCCACTACCAAGCATTACCTACCACCTGGTGGAAAATTAAGACCCATCAACACGTATTCCGCGCTGACTAGCTGCACAGGTATCCTAATGAGATAATAATGGCTAAATAAAACATCACCTGCTGGACGTAAACATTTACAACCCAGTCGTCTCGGAATGTCGAGCCCGCGGCTCACCTCTACGTGCCATTTCATTCAACGTAATCGCGTCCTCAGATACTCCAGAAGGACCTCAGATGGTTAAAAGCTAATTACTGACTCGCGTTTGCGAATTGAGACCAGTGATGAAAATAAGTGAATTCCCGGGCACGCTCATTATTAAAAGATTTGATTAAATTTTAGAGCAGGTAATTGTTGAATCATGCCACCTATAACTTAATAGCGGCAATGGCGGGTTCATTTTTAATTCCATTTCAAATCAAATAATGTTAAAATTCCTTCATGAAAAGGAATTGTGAATCCCTCGCAAAATTTTACGTTTTACGGATAATTTAAATTCGTTATTGTAATTAAGAAGTATAATGCTATGATATGACAAAATCCCAGCCGAAAACTAATCCTCTTGTCCACAATTGTTTAGCTAAAAATCTGATAACAAACAAATTCCAATTGTGTGCAAAGTAGACAAATATAATTATTGAAAGATTATCGCAATTTATATCGAAAGGCATTATGTAGTTTATTTAACTATTTTCAAAACATGTGAGATAAGCTGCGCAGTAATATTTAGCAGTTTGAATCGAATTATCAATTAGGAAAAAATATGAATTTATCGTAGCTTTTATATCTTGAAAGATTTCCTTGTTTACACAAAAAAACATTTATTTTGATAATACCAACAAGTCCAAAGTGAGAAAACTTTTCCTTGGTATTCCCAGTTTATATTTTGGGAATAAATAAAACAATAAATAAGCAACGTCTCTTAATTCCAGTTCAATTATAATTATTAAATAAATCAACTAAAAATAATAATCACCAATTTTTGCACACAAAGTGCACAGTTTCTTTGCGATTTCTTAAAGATGATTTTATCTTATAAAATAAGTTTGTTTTGTTCTGTGGTATTTCTCAGTTAATTTACCTTAAATGTGTTTGTAATAACGTTATTTATGTAGTATATAATTATAAAAGTATTAACTTATCTTCGTATTTTTAGCATTTCCGACCGAAAATCGATTTAGAAATTTGCGTGTGTTAAACAGTCGAATTGAGGAGGAGGAGTTGCAACGTATTTTTTTTAAATTAACAAATGGGCTGTCTAAGGGACACCACGAAATCCGATTAAATTTATTGAAAAAAATTAACATACACACGAATAAATAAGTAAAAATTTATTTTACAATGAATAATTTAAAAAGTTTTCATACTCCTTTGTTAAAATGTTTCAATTTTTAGGACATGAATTACGTACGCTTATTCACGAAACTCAAGAATATTTTCTTTCAATGTAGAAATTAAAATTGCCTTGCTTAAGGTTACACAATACCTTTGAAATTACTAAACCATATTGATCCCTTTTCAGCTTGACCGATATTCAGGTCCAGTATTTTTATTAATAAATTTGAAATCTAACAAAAATTGAATCCCTAAAAATGTTTTTGAAAAGATGAGTATTTTTAATTCAATTAAAATTAATAAGACTCCTACTTTAAAATAATTTCTTGATTATTTGAATTTATGATTGACATTTTTGATATAATTTTGTAACTCTGTAATTACTTCAAACACTTTTCTTCCCCTAATTAAATCAAACTTTGTAATATAATTAAGTTATTTAATTCCGGTTCTTTAAGAATCTCTTTTGTAATCTAATAAAATCTTTTAAGTAAATCATTTTAATCAATTTTAATTTTCTCTTCTGTTGCATAAAAAAGAGTAGTTTTAAGAACTCGTCTGACTTTTTCCAAAATACCTTAACAAAAATTTCTTATTTATTTCCTTTAAGATATAAGAATGGAGCCTTTTTTAAGTTCAAATATTTTAGATATGTTTATTTTTTATCTTAACATTAAGCAAATGTTTTTTATTTTCAATTATCCTGAAAAATTACATTGTTTTTCTCAAACTATCCAGCAAATGTCTGTATCAAAATCTAGTTATCATGTTAATGATTCACAATTTTGAACGAAAGGTGTGTTTTTAAGACTCAAAGCAAGGTTGATGTATCATTTAAATTCGATTAGATAAATATTTGAGACTTGAAACAGGTGTAGCCCGAGATGTTTGAATCAACGTCTAGTAATTTCCTTGTGCTCGCAAAGTGCAGTCCACATTATGGTGCCTAATTGTGCTGCTTGTATCTGACTGCCCATCTAATTGTAATAGCGAATATTCAGGAAACTGGCCTCCCGTCGCCAAGGGCACTTGCTCGTATTTACATGAAAGGCAGCGACTTCCACACAGGGTGGCTATGCAAACCGACCGGATGTGTATTTTTCTCGCAATAAAGCACAAGTACCATTTGGCGGCTATAGGCCTGTCTGGATTCCACCGGCGGCAATTCCACATATCTTCATGGCATATCCGTGGTACATCGCCGAGAGAAATGTAATATGATTTCATTACGAGGCATTTTATCCGCTCAATGCGAAAAGACCCAAAACGGCGGGAAGCGCCCATTTTCAAAGGAGCGTGCCCGGTTGCCTTGCCCCGCTCTCCGCCCTTCGGATCCCCTGTGCCGTTTTTCATTTGCATGAAGACAGTGAGGTCCGAATATTGTCCCTGTTTATTATTCCTATAAAAAACATATTTTCCTCGCTTTCGCCGGGAGAGCCTTGTCCTGCGTCCCGCTGTCGTTGGTTTATCTTTATGGTCCATCCCGCCCCCTAAGAAACTTTGTCAAATTGGCCCCCGAAAGGACCGACATGGGGAAAAATGAAGGAACATTTTTCGTAATAAATTTGCATGGGTCGGTGTTGTTGCGCCACAATAAAAGATGTTCAACTGGCTTATTGCGTCGGCAGAGTGGGATGGCGGGGATGCACAGCAGGGTAGACCGTCACCGGTCCTGGAGGAACATCTGATTAGCATTTAAGGGAAATTATTCAAACGTCTGGTCGCCGATAAGCCCCGCGACGCCATTAGTGCGATGAAACGATCCGAGGAGGTCTCAACTCAATCTGCACAGTCCACGTCTATAACTCATCTCTAGGATGATTTAATTCCTCGAAAGCCGACAGTAATAGCCTCGCCAAGGATTTTCCCACTTGAGTCGATTAATTAGAGCCGCAGTTTGGATTATCCAGGTGATTTGTGGCGCAATATCAGGTGGAGTCGAGTTCGCGAAATTTATGCCAAAGACAGAGACCGTGCTCCGTTGCAAAAGAGGGGCTTAATAAGCGGTTATATTGCAGACTTTTGAAAATTCCAAACCAGCAGACAATTTGTCATCGATAACGATTTATTGCGGTTCGGTCTAAGAAACAAGGTGAGCTTACCTATAAAGTAAAGGCAAAACGGGTTCTACAAGGCGCCACTCTCTCCTAGTTCCCTCTTTCCTGTTCCCACGCATTCGACGTTATTCTTAAGACGAAAGACGTGATTTAAATCACAGCGGCGGGATTTTGTCTAGGGATTACGTCTACACCGGCGACTAATGCTGATGGAATGGGCCATTTGTTTATTCTCACTTTCCCACCAAGAAGTCTGGCAAGATAGAAGAAAGACTTTGAAATGAATTTTCCTCTCCGTACAGGCGCAAATTTCTATTTGAAATGATTGATTAGCATAAAACATTTTGATTAACATTTGAGCAGAGCTTTGAAAGATACGGTCCGGGATTTCACTAAAAATTCACGGGGCTGATTTAATAAAAGTCTCTGACAATTTAATGAATACCGGTAAGGCTAATAAACATTGATATTATTAGATCAATTCATAAATTCGTGCCATTACCATCGATTTCGAGGCTAACGAAAAGACATGATTGTCCTAATTGAAAGTGATGATGAGCATTCGAAAGTTGTAAAAATATAACAGAGTGTGTTTAAGAATGCTTTATTCTATTGTTTGCTTGTATTGTATAAATAATTTCATTTCTAAACTGATTTAAACTATTTCACATTTTTCTATATGAAGTACTTCATTTTAATGAGTCCTTTTCGATTTCCTTAGTTTCATAAACAAATAAAAAGTATATAAACCAAAATGACGGCTAAAAAAAGAAAGTATAAGATACATATGCCCAATTTTTGGCTCATAAAGCTTATCATAAAAAACTAAAAATATTTAATTTGTTTCGGAACTCAACCACTTCTGAAGATAATTACATTTTACTAGAATCAAAAGATTAATAGTCATTTACAATTAATAGTAATAGCATCAAATTATTTAGAGTATTCATATCATCACATTATGAATTCTTTCATAAATTCGTACTTTTAAAATATTTTACATTTTCATAGTTTTTAAAACCCTCGTATTTTGAAAATATCGATTATGTAGTTACGATTTCTCAAAAAAGTTGCCATTTAACAAGTTTTATATGAGCGAATATATTCTAAATTTTTATAACAAAAGATTTCGTAACAATCTGAACTATAATAAAATTCGAATTGGGTGTTAATGTCAATACAAAAATGAAATTGGGAAGCTATGAAAACTGAAAAATAATCTGGATTTTAGTGGTTTTTTAAATGAAAACTTAATAGAAATTTAGTGTTATTTTGCATCCTTATGAAAATCGATGTTTTCTTTATTGAAAATTTTCAATCCACTTTTACATGATTTTAAAATTCATCACGTTTTGTCCATTAAATGATCTTTCGGATCTTTCAGCCTTTTCTGATAATAAAAATCAAAATAGAGAATAAATGCTTCAATATCTTAATTATAAATTTACATTCAGACCTCTGACAATTCACACGATTCTATTTTTCTAGAATTTGCTTTTAAAAATTACGCCACCATAAAAAAATGTTACAAACGTAACTTAAACTATTTAAGCAGTTTCCACTAGCATCTGGATTTAACAAAAAAGCTGCAAATAAACCTTGTTATTAAAAGCATGAATAAAATAAAACATTAAAAAAGAACATCTATTTCAATTTGTAGACTCCTAATTCGATTTACACGCAAGTTGTAGATAAAAATGATTAATGGAGTCCTAATTTTGCGCCTTAAGCCATTTTTTATAGGGCACCCTTGGTGGTGCTTTGTTTTCAATCGCACTCTGATTACATCATGCTGCTAACGGAAAGACTCCATCCATCCATTTAGCCCTCCCTCTATATTCAAAAGCACCTGTAGGAAAGTTCTACACCTCATTAGAGATTTTTTCCCAAAGCCATTACAGATAGATCAGTTCTCGCTTCTGATAGCTTTGCAAAAGTCGTACCTTAGAAGAATCCCGGAATGGGTAGATGCTGACGGGATGAGAGCAAAAGATACTTTTAATCAACTAAAACAGCTTTCACTATCGCTGGAAAAGCGAAAGACATAAAAGTCTCTTTAATCACCGCCAGGTTGGAGTAATCTACATATCCAGGTGCAGCGGATTGGACACAATTCGCATTTGCCGGGATTGCCGGGAGCCGGGAACAAGTTCTGGCGAATGAAATGGCACAGACATGCTAATCCCGGCAAAATATGTTACAGCCTTCACCTTGTTCCCGAGACTCTAATGAGGTAGAAGGTATCGTCCAACTAATGGGTGAAGCCACTCTCTAGTGATTAATCGTGGTAACCACGTCTTTGCGGTTTTCACTCTTGTGTAAGTCGCCCATCTGACGCGCTACAATCTTCTAGAGACCGTTCGTGTCGGCAGATTAAATTGTCTGCGACTGGGAACCAGCCCATTTAGACCTCTTGAAGATATCTTGAGATGACGACGACCATTTGCTGATGCAAATATTTTGCTCTGTGGTCAGTTAGGTGATTGCGTTACGCAAGAAGGGGTTTTTTTCAAGACAAAGACGGAGATTAAACGTCTATTTGCGAAACCACCCACCGGTACAGGCGGGATATTTATCGATGACCCCCATACCAGCGCACGACCTAGACAATACCCAAAAGCCCGGGACTGGAAACACTCCTAAGGAATTTTAATGCAAATTCGAAGAAAAAGATTGCGCCCGCTGGTTCTCCGACATCGGGTTCTAGGGTCTAATACGCGGAGGAAGTGACCGGGGTAAGATATATCTAAGGAGCGCTTCTCGAAGAAGGCAGATGTGTTCTAGGGATAACAGAAAATTCCTATTCGATAAAAGTGGGCTTTATTAGAACGAATCCCAGATTTGCGTGGAGCGTTCCGTCAGATAAGAAGTACACCTGGTGAAAGGCGCCGGTAAGCGGCCGTAAGGGCAATTCCCTTCGAATGATAAACTCCCAACTATTAAAATTCAGATAGTCGAACGTTGCGAGGAATAAAGGAATTCGTAACCCTCTGGAGCTCATGTGAGCCCCTCGTAAAGCTACGTGATACCCACTTCTATTGATGCGAAATTTATTTCTTAAGCCGGTTGGGGCGGATGCTCAGACGTAGGACGGGCGTTGGAACGACTACGAGAAATTTGCAAGATGTTCTCGCACTTTTTTTGAACGCGTGGGTGCCTCCCTCGAGTGCCTTGGTTTGATAACCCAGCACACCGGAACTCCTTCGCAGCCCCATCATCTTGGATGTTCTGTGCTTAGAGCCTTGCCGTGTTCGCACATGCTTTCCCAAATTTCATTTGAAATGTTTTCGTATTCTGAATCGATTAGGAGCAGCAACCGGATTCAGCAGGAAATGTGCAGATCAAGGAGAACTTATTTTCGTCTTTGAACTTCGGTACCGGTGCCAGGGAAGTGAACTGAGACTGAAGGCACTTCTAGGGAAGTCAGAGGAGCACCTGCAGGGTTGGATCTACGAATATTCATAAGAACGTCTTCAGAACCGGAAAAGGGTGCCGACGTCTGTTCGTTCTCAGAACAATGCCTCGCAAATTGTGAGCCATTGACCTTGCAGCATACCCTGCCGTTTACCTTTTTACAAACAAATCTTGCAGCCCTCGAATAGCCTCCCACAGAGACCCAAAAATAATGGAGTGTTTGAAGCCGTCAACAAAAAATCTCTGTAGAAGGTTGTTGTCAAAAAAATTAAATGAAATCTTCCAAAAGGGATTTTCTCAAGCTTTCTACATATTTCCAATAAACGTATAAATTACTTGCGTACTAGAAAATAAGGTTTACATATTTTTAAAGAAAAAGAAAAGTCTTCTAACCTTGAAATAGAATTTTTCATTTTAAATAATACGAGAGTGCTTTGAAGAGTCGGTGCAAAAGTGGAAAGTACCTAATTTTTCCGGATAAACCATTTTTATTTTTCCTCTTAGGCTTATACACTTCGTCCAACGCTGCTCTAGTTTGCTGATCCCTTCCGAATAACATGGTTGGTCCCATTCCGCATAACAGGCATTCGTTTCCGTAATTACATCCTCATTTGAATAAAATATCTTTCCCGCCAAGCATTCTTTCATATTGAGGAATAGGTAGTAGTCCGAGGGAGCCAAATCTGGAGAGTAGGGTAATATGGAACGAGTTGGAATACTAACGCCATTATCATCAAACTCCAGAGGTTTAAACTGATGCATTGTCGTGATGGAAAAGGACTTTTTTGTGGACCAATCGTGGACTTTTTCCTTGCAATTAGCTTTTCAAGCGGTCCAATGATGATATGCACCTGTAATAGTCCTTGACAATCCCAGAAAACAGTCGCCATAATCTCCCCGGCTGAAGGAACGGTCTTCGCCTTTTTGGTCTAAACTTTCAGCTGACAACCCATTATTTGGATTATTCGTTGATTTTATGCGTATAGTGGTGTATTCAAGTCCGCAGTCCGCAGAAACGACGCCTAGAGTCCTGTGGATTCCGCTGAAACAGCTGCAAATCGTCCTTGGAACACGTCACACACGAAATTCTCTTTCACCAATTTTTTGGAAATCACTCGACTTGCACGATTCAAATGAATCCTAAACACAGAGAAATAAACGAATATGGCTGAAATTTCTGTGAGTTCGTCCAAGAGATGCTTCTAATTGAAAATAACCTCAGTGGTGCCATTTACCTGATTTTGCACGGGCTTTTCAAACCACTCTCATACGTCTTACTCAATAATTGAAAAAAGGCATTGTGTATTTTCTGCGTATTTTCACCTGTTTTAAACAATTTTATGAACTCTTCATCATTAAGTTTTTTATTATTTTTTTTTATTTATATTATTATATTATATGTAGAAAACCAAACTTATATACTGATTACTAATACTACTGATTTACGGAAATCTCCGAGATAATGTTGGGTTGAAATAATCGTTGGACTGAAGATGAAATCTCAAAATTCCTTTATATTTGATGGGTGATGTTAAAGTGATTTTTTTTATAGATTAAATCATTAAGCGATAATTTTTATACATTAAATTCTTAAGCCTATGTTCATTATTGTATAACTGTATAACTTCATTAACAAAACTTTATATTTTTATTTTTAAAAAACGTTTCTGATTTTCAAACATTTTCCGAAATCTAGTTAAAACGAAGTTTTATAAATTTTATAAATTTATTTATAAATTATTTATAAATGTATTTAAAATATTTTATAAATTACCATAAATTTTGTTCGTGATACAAATACTTAAAACGAACGAAACAAAATATGTCCAAATAAATTCTTGCTGCATAGTTAATAATCGAAAGATTTGACTTCATGAATTTCCTGGAGTCACTCTTTAATAACAATGGTTCTTAGAATTTGACTTAACTTTTTTCCACATATTTATTATTTTAGAGTAATAACTTTAAGAAGTCTTTAAGTTTTCATTACAATCCTTCAGAATCTTTTTATAGGCTTATAACGATAGAACAAAGACAAGTTTTTAAACAATCATATTTTTAGCTTCTGATACTTTTAACTTCATTAGGCAACAATTTATTCGGTTGACGCAAGATTAAGTACGGTAATATAAGAAAAATAGGCAGATCTTACAGTTTAATTAAAACAAAAATTGATTTATAACAATGAATAAAGAAACATTTATTTGATTTTCAGATAAATAACAAACGAACGTACAAGTAAATAAAAATACCTATATTAAAGTTCATTTACTTAGTTTATATGTTTAAGTTAATTATTTATATTTTAAGTTTTTTTTGGTACTATTTTGCAATAAATCCCATAAACATTTGTCTAGTAGTTAGAGCATAATATCAGAACAGAAATTGTGAAAATTGAGAAAGCTAGACGCGAAATTCGTAAGTTTTGCCCCAAGCTAAATTTAAAATTTTTAATAGCATTATTTTAATAACCATGGCATGGATAGATCAAACCAAGTAAAACTTTAAATAATTATTTATTCTTGAAGGTAAAACTTTTTGTACTTATGCGACATCAAAGTCGCTTGGTATAAAAGTCGTATATTTGTGAAAAATGAACAGTGGGGTACCTTTGAACCTCGCCGGTGTAGCTAAGGGTTAAAAAACCATTGAAAACATTTTCTGAAAATATAAGTTAAGTCTACATTAAAGATTATAAAACTTAAAGTCAAATGCTTTTTATTGCATTAGTAAAAATTTTCCCCGTCATTCCACTAAAATTTTAAACACGTAATTCATTTAAATCGACCTAATTTATGTAGTAAAATAGAGACTTGAAATTTTTCGATCCAGGTGCCAATTAGCTGCAATCAGAAAAACTTAATTACCTGAAATTAGCAAAATCTTACTGAAACTATTATACCTCATAAATGGCCAGAATTAACAATAAAAACGCCACCATTTAAGAAAAGAAAACGAACTTCGTTGTCTGGCTCGAACAGATTTTTTCAGTCGGATAAAAATCTCCTTGACAAGTTGATTGGTTCTGGATGGAGTAGCTTCCCAGCGATAAGTCCATAAAATCGAAAATTGTCAAAAATGATAAAAGTCAACCCCCGAGGCAGGTAATTTCCCGAAGTGAAACCGCCTGCTGATTAAGCGCCCAATTTACCATCGCGAATGGCCGCGGCGGCCGCGCGGTCGTATAATTATCGCGAGATAAGAAGCGGCGATCGCTGCAGTACGGCTGCGGGGCGCTGGCCAGCGGAGCACCCCGCCTAAAAGATAATTTCGGATGAAATTTACGAGCGACCGGACCGCGTCGCCCAATCCCGGTGATCGCCGTGACAGGCCGGGATTACAGAAGGCGGTCTGGCGGGGCCAACGTCTTAAGACGAAGATCTCAAGGTGGCACGGAATGTAGCGATCAAGTCGCTCGTCGATGATATAATGACCTTACACAATGCGACGGCGTCATATTGCTCTTTTTGCACGTTGACGGGCGCATTCTTGGCCACTTGCGGCCGTAATTAGCTGCGAGTCGCGATCGGGCAGATGCGATGCGCGATGACGACAAGAGCGCACCCGGCTAAGGTAAGCTCTTCCACTTGGATGAATTGCACGAGTTCCTCCGCCAACAGGTAGCACAGGTACTACGAAGAAAGCCCGTTGCGCATCGGTGCATGTGCAAGGAATTCTGCAGCACCACTGCTGCTCTCGGATCTCAGAGCGTGATCTTCAAACGAAGTTCATCGCAAAAACTTACCCAGATCAATCGCTCACTCGTTCTTTAGCATTTCTTAAGGTGCAGTGGACGCGAAAATTTTTTCTCCAATTTTGCCGCTTGTTCTGGAAAATTTCGCAGCCGGGAAAAAGTGGTCGATTTCGTTTCCTTGCCGCCATACCGAACTGGACCGGCGGCTTGTGAAACGGTGGGAACGCATTCAGATTCAATGGGTGTTTCCGGAATTTCCCAGGAGGCTAGAAATAGAGTCCACAAGATGGGAGAAATTGTAAAAATAATGAATTCCAAATATTTGCATTTACTGCAGCTTCCTAAGGGAGAAGGCGCGGTTAAGAGTGCACTTTACTAATTACTTGCTTTGAGTCTCCTTATCTTTGCTCATCGGCTAAAGGCTGGTAATGAGGATTTAACTCCAGACCATGAAAGACGTATTCAGAGCCATAGAACCTGAGACTCGGCAGGGAATGATAACCCGTCTTTACAGAGGTTCATTCAACGTGGATAATTTTATACCTATCTTTTTCAGGGTTTCTTGTTTATAAACTTAAGGAATAATTAAGAATAATAGAGAAAACTGCTTCCATTGCTTTTATTAAAACATTTTTTTATTTTTTCAGTAGCACAATGTAAAGTTATTTTAAAATAGAAAATTATATTTAAACAAAGCATTCCTACATCGATATCCTGCAAAGGCTTTAAAGAAAATTTTAAGATTAATGAAAGCTATTACATATATAATGAAGTCTGTATAACGCACTATTGAAATTGAAATAATTCGTATAGAGGTGTTTATCCTAAAGAAGCGAAAAAAAGGTATTGATAAACGAAGCCACTATGACTATAGCTAGATGTAAAAATGTCCAAATGTATTATTTCTAAGTCCAAGATCAAAACATTCAAAAATCGATTTTAAAGCGAATATTCTACATCTTCTAGTTTACTTTTTCTTCTCTTAATTTTCTCGAAATACGAATGAAGAAAGTTAATAAACCAAAGCTACTGCATCATTTTGCATTTAAGTTTAGCATTTTTTTGTTAATCAAACATGTTAGTTGAAATAAATCTTAGATGAAAAGATACGTTTCGAGATGTGTTAAAGAACTTTTTAATTTATTCTTTATTACGATATTGTTCGGCTAAATTGAATGGCAACTTTATTTGTAAATACATTAATCAGAAGGTTCGATTTCAAAGCTTTAACCTTTTATGTATACTCACTGTCATTATTTTCATTGAGGAAAATTTCCATATACTCGTACACGTGAGAAAATTGCATTTCATGCGGAGTGAATTTTCAAAGTGATATTTTTTTTTTATTTTTCCTTTAGGGTACACAACAGTTCACTTGGAAATTGAAGAGTGCTCTTTTATGTATAAATCGTTTATTCGTAATAAATTGAATCGGCTAAGGCGAGTATTGTTATCAAGAGCAATAGTAGCTTTATGAAATTTTCTATTATTATGCATTTGGGGATCAAGGTGCAATTTTATGATGAACGGGCGAATAAAATACATACTTTCCAAAAACTGCACTATAGCTATTTTCTAGTTATGTGCTAAAAGCACCTTACAGCTCTTGTCGGAAAGGAAATACATTATTAAGAAAAGTGGAAAAATCGTCCGACCGCATCTACTTTTCGATTTCGATATGCGCACTAAGCAGTTTCTTGAGAAAACGTTGGCAAAGCAGTTTAAGAATGACTACATGAAAAATTGTTGTATGTACGGGCCCCACTTTGAAATGCTCCGTTCTTCACAGCGTTAAGTAATCCCCCCCGTATTCTTCGTCTCTGCATATAAATTCTCCATCTCGTGCGCCAAAAAGGACTTTATATTTGTTGTGTGCAAAACAAATCCTTGTACTTCTCTGCATCTTATAGCTCCTCTGCTTTGCTTAAATTTTCCACGTGGATGGTTCAGAAAGACTGCGGTAACAAAGGCGGAATACGAAAGCAAGAACTCTGGAATTAGTGTAGCAGGCAAGGATTTGCCCGGTTATATAAAATGAATAATTGAATTTTCATTAAAACAAAAATGTTTGCCCTATCATTCTTTGCCGCCGAATTGTTTGTATCATAGTTTCCCCCATCATGGCTAGCCAGAGAGCCCACAAGCCCACAAGTCCGCAAACCAGCCGACTAGTGCCTTCCACGACCCACCGCCTTTCCAAATAATCGCGGGTAATAAATCAAAATTTCGACCGAAATCAGTTATTAGGCTGCCAGTAAACAATCATTAGTTACACACGGCGAGTAATTAAAAACAGTCTGACAGGTCAGACTATTGTTCCAGGCTCTTCGAGGCCTTTCCGGCGCGATTGGACCCGCGTCGTACAATTACAGAAATTCCAATTCCAGAAATAGTAGTTACTGCGATGATGCTGGCAGCCTGATCTGCTGGCCGTTTCCTTTAATTTTTTATCGAGTCGCCATGATATCGCAACTTGCAGATGGGCTCGGGCATTAGAGGCCTACTACGGGAGCCCACCTGCAAATAGAAATAGCCAGGGCTAGCCAGCAGATTTAGGTCCATTATCCGTCCGAAATTTATACTGAAATGTCGGAAAAGATATCTGATTCCATCATCCATCATCATCATCATCATCAAAGTGCTCATCATCGTCTGCTGGGAGTCGGTCTCTGATTTTTGGGGCCACTGATGGAGCACCACTGAAATCCATCCATTCGTGCAAGATTCCATTTTCAATTTAGCCATTTGTTTGGAATATGAAAACAGGAGCCCCGCCCGCTCGTGCCCCATTAGGAACGATAGGCACGCTCAAGTTTTGATAATTACGAAACACTGAAAAGCATCCGGGATGCTCAGCATGGCAAGAACTTGCCGGAATTCGCTGAATTTTATCTTGATACAAAAAGCTGAGAGTAAAATATGCTATAATTGAATTTTCAGCATTCACGAACGCCTGCAATGGCTCATAAACAATTTCAAGAAAACTTTCACGTCTTTTTAACTGTGCTGTACATCCTCACTTTTTGACAAGACGTAATATTTCTACAATTCTTTTTTCTCACTAATTCTTTAAGTTCTACTATCTGGAGTACTATCCTCACTTTATAAATGTTTTGTATTCAAATAAAGAAAATTGCTTCCCAAGAAATGAATGCATGCTGCATATTCTTTTCAAGGACGATCTATAAGCAGACTGATCTGTAAAGAATGTTAAATTACTATCATCATGTGTATCACTCTCCACAAACAAAGAGACCTCAGCTTTTCCTCTAAAATATTTTCGTGATATTTCCTTAATTTGTAAACATAGTCTAACTTACATGTAATTATTAAAAACAAAGGCCAGAACGAAATGCACTCACCGTATCAAACCCAACATGCTAAATTCATTAAAACGACAAAAATATTTTTATTCATTATCTATGCATACAATTAAACTGTAAGGGTGTCATTTCTGTACATTGGAACATCTAGAATAGTTTTTATCGCAACAACCCCAATTTTAGTGGTGACTTTTAGTCATCAAAGCGTTGACAAAGACAGAATCCATAGGTGTTTACTTTTTAAATGTTACAAGGGTTGTTGCTCTAACTTGAATATTTTTGATCCAGTTCGCGATAATTGTTGTTTTGTGGGATCTGCAGAAGGCGATCTTTATTTATCTTTTATTTTTATATGGTGCTAAAACGTAAAGATTTTCTTTTGATGTTACGCGTGATAGGGCGGGAGAAACAGTCTGCTAAATTTACTCCAGTCACTTTCAGTGTTTCTCCCTGAGCTTTGTTAATAGTCATTGCGAAACATTTTTATTGGGAACTCAAGGTGCTTAAGGTCTGAGGTAATCATTCGGATTCTTGGTATTAAATCCGTTTTGTCTTATCCACATTCAATTAGAATTTTACACTCGAAAAATTCTTTACTCCCCGCGATATAAAAATATTTTCTTGCTTAGAATTTTCCGTAAGAATAGTCGCTTCAAATGCGTTTTAAATATTTTTTATACCCAAGAAACATTTATGGGTCATCTTTATATGATATAGCATCGTGTTGAACACCAAAACCTTCTGGGATAAAAATTCTAGACAATGATGAAAGCTGCATTGAAGTCCACTCGTCAGTTTTAGTATTTTAGGCGAACACACAGAAAAACAGACTTGGTTTTTAATATGTAGTGATGTATTTGGTAGTGTAATTGATCGTACACTAGGTTTATGGACAGAAGTACGTACATTCGAACCCCCTGATAGCATTAAGTTTTTTTTTTACGTTTTATAACTTTTCATAACTTTTAAACGTTTAAACGATTCTTTTCTTTCTATTTACGATTACGCGGAAGTACTGTTTCCTATTTTTTATTTATTACTAGCAAACCTATTACAAATATGTCCGAGGCTATTTTGAATCTTTTTTTTTATAAAATATTAAGTCCACGCGTACAACATCACAGGCACTATACTATATTTAGTAGTAAATGTGTGTAACCCTTCACAGAATTTCATTTTAAGATTTAAAAAAAAAAAACTCTATAAAACAGCCTAGCTCTTATTTGATGGTGATGCACATGTAAACGACTTTTTTAATAGATGAAATCTTTGAAACTCTTTAGCAATGATCACAATTACGGACAGCATTTTGTGAAAAATTCGAACTTTTCCAATTTAAGTAAAACAAAATCTTTTCGTTTTTAGTACATTTTTCTTTTATACTTTTATACAAATATTGCCAAAATCAAGGCAAAAAAGTTTTATAGGGTTTAGTTATGTGTCAGTAGAAAATTATTTTAATAATTAAATTTAAAAGGACTGTGCACATTTAAAGAAACACTCTTCTTAGAGAAGTCATACTGTTGGCATTTTTAGTTTAAGGTACCTTTTTCTGATAACACATAAAGTATTAAAAAATTGGAAATCTTCACCAAAACCTATTTTTGAAATAATTAGTCTATGATAAGCTTCAAAGCCATGAAGGTGTTTATAGTACGAAACTTGTGTTGTTGTCTTAATATCTTAACAGAATCCACTATTTGGTCCTTTTCATGAGAAAGTTTTATATTTTACATTTAAACAAACAAATTTCTCAAGGAACTTTAAATAACTCAACATACAAGTTAAAACATCAACATTATATTATTTAAAAAATGTTCAGTAATTCTTTAAAAAATCTGCTTTTAGTTGAAAACTTTTGAGAAAACACACACTTTTCTAGATGTTGGATAAAACAACAATATTCTTAATTAGTTTCGGGAATAATAAAAGGATCTTTGGACGATACCAGAATATTGCATTTTTACCCACTTACGCGGCAAGTCTCGAAGATTACTCCAAATTTTCAAAGTGATTGGCTAACAACACTTTATAGATTTCTCTGCCCTGGAATAGACTTCAAGCTACGCAGCAACTATTTCACATTAAATATGAATTTTTCTCAAGGGATCTTTCCATAAATATAATATATATGTAAATATGCCACATCTACAGTATGAGTTATATTTACTTATATTTACATATAAATCAGTGACGGTGAGTTATCTTAAATTTGCAGGTTTCTAAAATATTTTGAAAGGTTTTCATATCCTGGACTGCTTGCTTACTTCAATTTCAGCACTTCAACGACTGATGCTGCGGCAGATTTAAAGATGATTCGATTGGCCCTTTGTGGGCAATAATTGTCTTATTACAGATTTCGAAGAGCCACCCATTGTGCCGTCCTTTTGTTCGCAAAACCCTCGTAAAAGCCTCATATCTGTCCCCCGAAATTTACCAAAAAGGGCACCGTCACTATTTCTGGCAAGAACCTCAAAAGATCCGACAAATTGCCTTCGCATCCTACACCCCGACCGTTCGTGGCCGTCGTTTTCGTCCTGGGAAGAAAGCCATAAACAATAAATCGTCTTCTTTTGGCCCATCGATCCTGGCACCGTGCACCTTCCTCAATTTGTGTGGAGAAATTCCAACAAATGTGCAATCAGCGGTTGGCCGAAAAATGCGCGTCTACCTGCGCACTTACCTGGCCCGTAGTGCCAGTCGCGGACGTCTCCAGAATTCTTCTGAACATTTGAAACAATGACCACGAGCTCCCCGCGCCTTCTACTACTTTAAACATGTCCGTAATTTTGCCCTACACACCTCGCAACTGCCGCAACAAAGCCGCCGGTGGATGTTTCCATTTTCGGTCGAAGGTAAAATTTGCACGCCAGCCAAGGTAAAGCGATTGTCGCACATGTAAGAAGTAAATTGTCAGCTCATTTCGTTTGCATCTTCACAGCCTCGTTTTCTCAGTTTCTCGGTTTCTCGCGAAAGAGCCTTTTTTATGAGATGAACGACGAAGGAAAGTCTGCGGCCCAGTCAAGGAATCGGGGAATCGGGAACGGGAGGGCACTAATCGAATGAAGGCATTTTGACAAAAAACAGGTGAGACATAAATTCCCCTTGCTCAGATGGGAAGTGATGGCTGAATGCAAACGATCCAACTATCCTTATTCCCCGTACTGTGCCCCGCGGTATCCTTCGCCTACAGGTAGGTACCAGGCTGATCATCGAAACTCACGTTCGAATTGTCTCTCCTCCGTGTTCTGGGCGATAATTTAAATGTTCGCCTTGCGAATCGTATCGATTGAGAAGCGGTATGTGCGCGTAAACAATGCAATTCGGATGTTATCTACCTGGCCAACGGTATGCTCACCTCTGCGACGGTTGAAAGGACGAGAGCTCCGAGAGGTAGACTGCGGATGCTGGGGAAACGCGCCCTCGCGGCTCGCAAAATATGGTGGAAGGTAAATAGTTTCGGAATCCGACGCCGTCGCTGCCGAAGCAAATAGAAATTTAATAATTGCGCTGCAACGCGATGCTTGATGCCACTTGCTGCCGTTGATCGCCTTTCAAAGTGAATTCCTCGTGAGCGGCATCTCGAATCCCGATTGCTCGGTTACTGCAAGCACCTGGGACCCATGGAAACGAAGTGGTTAGGTGGTCTATTGATTTGACGCCACTTCAACGAGGTGCCATTGTTTAGAATGATCAAGGGCATATGTAGTGAGAAAGTGCTTTTTTATATCAATTCAAACGTTGCCAATTTGAACGCGAAAGTGTGCTTTGTAACGATGTGTCGCTTTCTATTTTCAAGTATTTCCAAAGTAGATACTATTTTACTGACAAATTCTCGGTTTTCTGGAGAATCGACATCAAGTCAGATGCACGAAAATAGATGAAGATGTATAGCTCACATTACAATCTGAATAGCTCTATAGTTTGTTAAGATAAACTACTACAGGGTCTTTTACGAAGTGTATAAATGTGGTAATTTGTTATACACCGTGAAATACTCTCTAGCACTTTATTTGGCAAAATTTTTGCCAACAATCTTGGATTTCCGTTTAAAAGAATATTAGAATTTATTCTATTCCTCTGAACACATAAGAATATTGATTTTCCAATCGGAGAAAATTGGTTATACCAAAAACTAAATTACACCATTATATAAAACTGGTTGGAATCTACCAATAAATGTTTTTTTTTAAATCCCATGCCAAGGATGTTATTTACAATTTCCAGAAGTGAGAAAAGCAGATTTTAAAATCTTTTTTTGTTTATTTCTTTGTACTTGCCCTTAGGCTCGTTATTAAATTGTATCCGTTTTTCGGTGCATAAATTTGTATATTTTTTTTTTACTTTATTACTCTAAAACTATTAACTGAGTTTTAAAAAATCAACAAATAGCTCATAGGTGAACCTTGAATACAGACTGTACGTTTTTATCAGCGTGTCTTGATTACTGATTACTCGTAATCAGATTAGCTTAATTTTTTATAAAGTACAATATGATGCCACGATGTGATAAAAGACATTTTTTAAATAATTTGCACATGTGATAAATCAGATTCAATTGATGAAAAATGTCGAAGAGTACAATTTTTTCCTATTTTAAAAAATAGTACTAAAAAGAAATGTATTTAACTACAAACCGAAAGTTAATTTAACGAATTGTAGAGAGAAAAAAAATTAAGAAATTCGTTTTAAATAGTATTTAATAACATTTATAAGGTTTAATCAACACATTTAAAAAATGAATCAAATAATAAAAATCCAATTTTAGCAAGTCATATATGGAGAGTTCAATTAAATAATTTTATTTTGATTTATAATTATTTTTTGGTAAATATGAGCATGTAATTTATATAATTATAGTTTTAATGAAGACAACAGCCATTATAGGCACACAGAAAAAAGAGACGTTATCGTTACTAGGATTTTATGAAGAATAATTTACAAATTAAATTACTAAAAGATGTAGTATTAAGTAGCTTTAAATCATAAAATATATACCTAAGAAGAATAGCGGTCACGTAAGTGATGCATGATTAATATAGCTTTTCCCACATATCATGAATATCAAAACTAAATTTTTCCTAGGCAGCCAACTATAGGGGGAATTTCGTTTAAACTGATAAAAACCGCGTCATCTCTTCTTAGTCTTGTGTTCTTACATAAGTTTAGTAAGAAGTTTAAAGTAGTATACGACTATGTTAAATACATTTACTTTACACGTCCTCCACGTATGACCGAAAAAATACCACAAAAATGGACATGTGGTCAGAAAAGATGTTCACCCTGTCCCCTTAATCAAAAACCTTTTCCTCCGCACAGGGACGGTATTAGATTGTGCCTGAATTATGTTTTTCCCGATTAACAGGCTAAACGTGCAAATCTTGGAAAATCTTGAAAACCTCTTGGGAATGATGAAATATGTTTCCATATTTTACAACAAAACAATAAAGCGTAGTCTGTCCAATATGTGGACCCATAAATAATACATCGGGAACTTTTTCAGACATCCAGCTTTAAGGTGTTGTCCCTTTCAATAGTCGGTCGAAAAACTGTTTAAGAAAGAAAATTGTAAGAGGTACAATTTATAGCTTTCTCGGCGAAGGTAGTCTCTTTATTCTTGCTCTTTAATGGAATCTGAGCGGGGAGGCGAAATTATTCTTAATGTTTCGCAGAAAGCGGTCAGAACTTATAGAAAGCATCGAAACAATCTCAGAAAGGTCTCTCGGCAGGCTAATCTAGATCCCAAAGGTGAGGACATTTGTACTTAATTAAGCAATGAGAACGAGACCTTAAGAATTTCCCATGTCAACAAAGAAGCCGATGGCCTTTCGTCAATCGGCCGGAATTGACCACGGCTGCTAAACGGCGCTCTCCAATTATCTTCAATTATCGCGTTTAACTGCAGCGACTTTTTACGCGCGGCAAGCTAATGCCCGATCAGGCGTGCGGGCCCCGTAATGAGCCCTAACGAATACGCAAACAAAAGAATTTTTAATTTTGGCTTCGTTAGTCACGCGAGATTCCCGTCCGCACTCGCCAGGTGAAAACAAAGCAAACATCGGCGGATGAAAACACTGCCGGCTGGTCGTCGTCGGTCTCTGCGCGCACCTTGAATCTCACCTTCTACGGCCGGACGGACTGCAGTACGTGCTACTCCAGGCCGAGACCCGACTCCTCAACAATTTCCATAGGGAACTCGCGATCTAACGACCCTAACGTGACGCGTCCTAGCTGTGCCAACATTAATGCCAGTGTAGTTCCAGCGCAGCTTAATGACCGAGGGTCACCGATAGGATCTTAATTAACATATAATTACGACGATATATAATTAAGTCACTCCGATGGGCAATCACCCAGACTGCCTGCAATTTGTTGCACTTACATGGCCGAGGTAGCGGCCGTAGGACGGGAATCCTCGGCACAACGAAGGGTGTCCCCAAATTGTTCCTTAATTGTTTGTTCACAAACTTATTAAGGGAAGAATGTCGCCCGAGTGACCAAGGACGTTCCCGGGATAGATTGCCACCAGGAAGTTTCAAAAAACAGCATCGTCTCAGTGAATAGAAGTTTAATTTTACATGCTTATATTTTTATGTACCTACTTCTTAATGAATGCTTGTTTTCGTTATTTACAGCATGTACCAGTTTTTTCAGTGAGTATTTTATACATTTATATTTTCTCTTTTAATTATGAAAATATTTTTTTTTGTTCCTTGGTCTAAAAATATAATTAAGAAAATGTAAATAGGTAGTTTATGATGCGGTTGAAATAGTAGATTTTTATTGACAACCAAACGGTGTATCTTCTGAAATCGTACAGCTTGTAGGAAATTAACCAAATTGTGGACCTTCTAGTACTAGTATTACTTTTGGTTTACTAAAAATAATGGGATACAAAAATATTATATTTTTTGAGGTTCGTGATAACTTCATGTTTTTGAATTTCATTAATTTTCGAAAAGTGTTTCTATACTTTATTTCATTTTTAATTTTTACTCTTCAATTTATTTTCCAGTGATAATCAGTCAAATCTTTGACAAAAAAGGTCAACGTTTTTTGCATTTAGAATTTATATTTTGTCCAAAAGTTCGAATACTTCTTTTATTGCCATGTGTTCCATACAACAAATGTAGAACCGAAGTTACGCAAATACTGGTAATTTTTTTAATAAGTAGGAAAAATCAGGAGTTAATGGCAATTAAATGCAGTGTTGATTGAGATAATTTAAATATTTAGAAGATTTAAGTTTACAAATTTGGAAAAAAATAATTAATTTCATGCGGTAGTTATGCTATAAATTACAATTTCTGTCCACTTCCTGAAAATAATGACCGATTTTTTAATTATTAATTAATTTTCCTAAATACATTCTACTTAAAAGAACTAAAATTTTTACATTGTCGCTTGTAAATAAAAATAAATGGAAGAATTACCTGAAATCAGTATTTAAATTCTTTCGTGAAGGTTACGAGAGAAAACCCATGTATTGAATGTTAGTGTTAAATGTTTATGCTCCTTGTAAATTTTCCTTTTAAGTGTTTTTAGAACATTATAGAAAAATCGAGGTGTTAAATGTTAGCCCATATCAGTGAAAGGTGCATTTTACCTGACAACATAAGATACGTTATCTAATAAATATACGAAACATCGAGTCATTCAGACCTTTCGCTTTTTCGGAATTCGAGCCCGCTCTAGCCCTTAGGATCAGCTCTTCTCGAGATTTTCAGATTCATGAGTCAGACCTGTTGGGTCTGATCTAGGGTCAGGGCAAAGATGTTATGCTGGTTGCTGGAGGAGGCAGATGGGCATTTTCACACGGTTCCGTGGACCATAGCAAGGTCCCCTCGTACTTCTTAGGCACTATCGGAATGAGCGGTGTCATCGTCTCTGGCACAGATAGCCGATGGCCGAGAATCACTGGGCCGCGATAAAGCCGCCCTGGTGATTCACCGATACTCACAATGATTCTTTAGGACGGTCAGGCGGCCGCGGTCCATGCGACCATTCAGTCCTCTGCGGGGCCTCATACCTGTCATCTTGGTAAACACAGTTATTGACGTTATCGATCTGAACGCGCGAGATATCCGCCAGTCATGACCGGTGGGTGATTGGATTTATCGATTGCCGTGGAATTTTGAATCGCCGCACGAAAGCTGTGCGAGCCGATCAGCGGGATGGGATCTCGGTATCAGTCACGGACTGTGGGTCTGTACGCTGGGATTCCGGGATTGCCGCGGTCGGGTACGTTGACGGCCTTCTTGCTTTATTTTGGCCTTCTCCAAGTACATTCTTTCAAGCAGCTGCTCTATTTGGGAAAGTGGCCAGGTCTACCCGCCGCTCCATTTCAATGAAGCGTGATTGTTGTTAGTACAATTGCGGAGGGTATTGCATGCGAACTTGAAAATTGGAAACAGCGACCAGTGTTGCCATTAAAAATTCAATTTGGAAGCTAACTGAAATATGCGTGAATTCGTTGTAATTCTAATTTCGGAAGAAGAAATTATCTATTAAAAATCGTAGAGACTTATAGAAATCCAGACTACAGCTGGAAAACAAAAATCTAAACAATGAATTATGCACATTTTCAAAGGAAATCAAGAGAAACCTTTATGAACAGTACTTTTGGTCAAATAAAGAAAGATCCGTAATCTATAAAATTAATTTACTGTTTTAACAATGACTAGAAGATAATTTTATTATGTCCACTGAATTACGTACCATATTGATCGATGGGCAATATATGAGCATTCCTAAACAAATTTAACTTTCTTCAAAATTTCGTCTTATACGAACTCAAGAGAATTTGTAAAAATAGTGGAGACCCAAAAATTAAAATTGTTAGAAAAGTTGTAAATAAAAATAACACTTATGTTATAGAAAAATATTTTCTCTCTATCGGAAACACCGACAGATTTTACTGTTCATTTTAATGCTTTGAATCTATACGACCAATTTTTGAAAATAGTTTTCTCTCATTTTTGTTTAAAATATCAGCTCACAGTAAATTTGTGAAAAAAAAATTATTGCTTTTCTTCCGTTTTCCAAATATCAGTACTTTCAAGAATAAACTGCGAAAAGCTGTGAACAAGTTCTAAGTAGTTTTCGATTTATAGAGTTTTAGGACATAAAAGGTATCAAATAACACTTATGTAAACTTTCACATTTTCTTTGGGACATATTTCTTTCAATTTCTGCAGAAATTAATGTAGAAAAAAATATCTCTGCAAAGCGTATAACATTTTGATATTCAACTCTAACAATTTTGAAAATCTTCTCGTCGTTTGTTTTGGCGAACACTGACATTCTTACTGATTAAAAATTATTGTATTATATGCCTCTAGAGAGGCATTTTAACAATTAAGAGAAATTGTTTTATGCTCCAGTCCATTATTGTTTGTTTGGTTTTAATAATGTTCACTTGCCATAAACCTAAAGCCTCTCGATTTATATCTTGTTATTAAAAATTGAAAATCTTGAATTTCATAAAGATGGCAACAGTGGTTCTAACGCTGTTTGCGACAGGAAACTCAATAAAATCGCAGAAATTCTCGGACCCACTGGAAGCCAATTCCTGGTCCGTTCCTCTTTGCCCAACGGCTAAGCGAGCGTGCAAGCGTGCTCTACGCAGCGAACTTTATCACTCGCGAGCATCATGAAATCGTCACGCTTCAAGATTTGTTTCCTGAAACGTGTCTTCAGTCAGCGGCCCACCGAGGCCAGCACCTCCGGACCAAATTAATTGACAGAATGAATACGGGATTGCGGAGCCCTTTTGTCTTAAGATGGCTCTGGGGATCCGAGCCGTGGGCATTCAAAGAACTTATCGAAAAATCACTTCCCGGCCAAGGGTGTTTTTTCACTTAGTAACGCCAAAAGGTCTGTCTCAGTCAGAGGGCAGCAGCATGTCACGCGTTAATTAATCAGATCGCCGACGAGAAGCACCGGTGGGCATGTCACCGGAAAAAAATAAAAGATATCGTGACGTAAACTCTCATTGGAACCGACAAAAACAACTTACAAGTGACACAATTTCAGTGATAAACGACAGTAAAGCGGCAATTCATCCCGCGGGCTCCGGCGGCACGACGAGACCAGTCACCGCCCCCCGTTCGACCACCGGGCGATTTACCCGTGTGGACAGTGTCCGCGCGGTTCGCGGTCCGTGCCGCACCACGCCGACATGCATTTTCCATTAGCTGCGCTCGCCGGAACATGGCCGAGAACAAAAATTGTGATAAAAATTTATGACAATCGCTTTCGGGGCTGATCAACATCGAATTGCGTCTCGATTTACACCGGTCCGGTTGGCGGCTGTTAGCGAAATAATTGTCATCGTTCGGTTCACACACCCCCGCCCCGCCGTAACATCGGCGTCCAGAGATGGTCTAGATCGGAGATTGCGATGATAACACTGTGACCTCGCGATCTCCAGCCGCGGGAATTGATTACAGTAGTGGCCGGCGAAGATTGCCCAGAAAACTGCCGCACCTCGCCGGGGCGGTCGCGAACTCATAAGCGAGGCGCTGGTATTTTTATAGACCTGCACCCGATGTCTTTACGGTATTCTAATTAATTTTTTCCCGTCTTCGTGGCGGAGGGGCATAAATTACGGACACTGGCTGGCCCGACAAGGCGACATGTGTACGTAGGCCCATGAATCTTGCTGGGAAAATCACTGTTGACGCGTTTAATGGCGAAATAATGCAAATTGACACGGAGCCGGCGTTCGTCCGAATCCCGGGGATGGACAGGGAAATATTATTATTTCTTGGATTTCTTGAATTTGTGGGACACAAAGTGCCCAGGCGCAATAAACGAAATCGAAGTAGACAACTTGATGGTCCTGTCGCCATTAGTTTCGTTGTCGGCCCCGGACCCAGTACCGGAGTAGAACAGAGCAGATCAGAACAGAACCGAGAGCCGAGATCTGACCAAAGCCGACATGTCGAGCAACTCGGAAAATTCATTTGAATAAATCGCGGTCTTGCAAGCTCAACGAATAAATAGTCTATTGGCCCGAGAGGAGTTTTTATGAAATCTTACACGTACGGTCTGTTGCGGCCCAAGAAGGTCTAGTTAGCATGAGAATGGGAGCCGCTCGAATCAAAGCTCTTCATTCTTGGCCCTCGCCGCGGTCTGCGGACAAAATACTTTTCATAACGACAAGCACGTGTATGGGACTAATTCAAAGAATTTCTCCATTTTTTCATTTATTCAAGTAACACAGAGATGAAGAGTATCGGTGTGGTTGATAAGAGCACCTTGGAAGCTCAAATCCCTCGTAATACTACTGACAATTTTTTCGCTACTTACATTTATTAGAAGTTTTAACTCAAAAAGTTTTACCTTTAACACCAAGAAAGTAAATATGCTTGCAAAAGACTTAATGACGTTAACACTCTTGGTGCTGGCTGCTCTGCAACCTTAGCTAATCTGGGGTAACGTGTACATGCTTATGACACCGAAAAAGATTATCAAAAGACACTGTTCGCAATCGAATTTTCTTGCCCACATCTTGTGAGTTCTTGAAGGCTTTAAATCTTACCTGAGAAATATTTTTGAAAATGTTCCTCTAGGTTCAGCTCCCATATAAAATGATAATCGAGACGAATTCTTAGTACGTTTTTCTCAGGACTTTTCAGATTACTTATTAGGATTTTATTTGTCATAAGAACATTTGGAGGTATTATACCGAACTCAATTTTCCTAGATTATCTTATTTTTGTTTACAAAATATTGTCGCTTTATTTTTACAAAATATGGAGAACTTTGTTTTGCTTTCTTAGTTACCTCTACGAGCATTACGCTCTAATAAAATTGGCCCTTGACTTCCTTTTTTTGAAATAACAACGAAAAATGAAATTAAAATGCAGGATATAATTTCAGTAATGTAATTACAAATCATAAAGCATTATATTTTTTATATTTCTTTTTTTTTTATGAAGTGGAGCTAATAAAAAGTGAAATAATGGAAGTACATCTTATAAGACAAAAAGTTTGAAAACTTGCCAAGAAATAAATTGTATTATATTAAACAAAATATAAAACAGGAAGGGTTTTCCAGGGTTTTCGTGCGTCGTGTTGAAATTCGATTCCTTCTCAAAAAGCATGGAAGGCGAAAATCCAACACATGTGGGATCAAACTAACTACTGTGTAAGTTAATAAATTGTAGGGGTAGTAAAAATAAACTAAGAAACCTTATTCTAGTTTCATCTTTTCTGTTTATATGTGGTGGACAGATTAAAGAAGAATTCCTTGCTACTGACCCAATATTAATGAATGGCAGAAACTTGGTAATACCCGTACGTCAATTTATTCAGGGTAAAAACATATCTCTTTATCATTATACAAATGTTAGGCAATTTCATGTGTGGAATAAATATTTTTTCTGAAGAATTCATACATACCACTATAAATCTGTGCACTTTTATCAGAAATATCCTAAAGACAGTAAAATCGACGATAAAATGAATTTTTTAATGTATTTTATAGACATATGTTATAATAAAATAAACTACGTTTTTAAAATATGATTTGATCCCATATCGTGTAATTTTAATCTATGAAAATAAAAGATTCGGATTATGAATTTAAACGCATTTATTTATTTGAACAAATTACGTAGATTTCACACACAAGTATCAAAATCCATCATGAAATTAAAGGGCTTTATAGCCGATCTCTAGAATATTATAACACATGCAAAAGTATATTACAAAAAAAAATCATAATCGAAATCGCTGATATGGTAATAATTGAGGCTTTTGCACTAGTATTAAGATAGAAACCGACTGACTAACTGACAGACGATGCATTTAAATTTAAAATAAATAAAATTAACGAGCGACTTCTTTCGCAATCTTTAGTTTTCTATCGCTTATTTAATTGAATCAGTTATAATTTGAAATTTAACTACAGCACTCAACTCATCCTTTTTATTCCATTAATTATGCTATATTTATTTTCCGGATCTGATCCCTTCAACTTCCAGACAGTCAAGTTTTAATTTATAAAATGGGTTAAAAGAAAGCCTTGGAATTAAAGGCATCCGACTGTAAATGCGTTACTTATAATGATCACTATGGTACTTATCACTATACCCAACCTATATCATATGTTTTGCGAATTAAAGATGTATTCATCTTATTATTAAAGCCACTAGCCATAATTGTAAACTATACCATTGAACTAAAGTGTTGGTGGACTGACGGCGACTTTTATGTTGTCGCTTGAACATTTGAAATCCGAATTACTGTGGCAGAGCCTTTCACAATCGCCTTTATTAAAATCCACCCCTGTTGAAAACCGCCTTTTCTGTCCTACCCATCCCATCCCGGTTGTACCAATGGCAATGGTCAGATCTACTTCTGCCATTTTGTGCACATATTTCTCTATACATATCCCGTAGAACGAACAACTTTTGCCATAGATTATATCATCAAAATAGCCAAGACTATAATAAAGAGACTACATAGACCGCTTCAAGTAGATGTTCTGAGTAGATAAACAAAGAGAGCTCTTCTATCGCCACCCCAACCTTCTATTGGATATAGTCCGCATCTTGGCCGATGGCATTGTTTCCTGAAAGGTGACGCCTTGACAGCAAACCTATTAATTATTCAACTCTTCCCGCACCTGTCGATAGCCTCTCAAACGGCAGATATTTTCACTTCGCTTGATGGCGCCATGACTTTCCGCATTTTTAATTAATGCGAAATTTTCCAGCATGACGCTGGCTCTTTTCAATATTAATGACTTTTATGTACAATGTATTAGCATTATGAGGGGAAGAATGAGTGTTCAAGGAGTCGTTCAACACTTTAAATGGAACCGACTTAGAATTACTTTAAAGGAGTATGGCAAAGTTTCAAGCCAGAACTTTTAATGGGAGTTGAAAAGAGATTATTAGAGAGTGATTGCTTTGCCCGGTTATATAAGTTCAAAAAGAAAAAATAAATGGCTTTTTATGCAAGAAAGAACAACGAAAAAACAATAGGAGCTGAATAATAAAAATTAGTTTTGCATAAAATGATTTTAATGGAAAAAACAAATAGTATAGAAAGAAAAATCCTGCTCCGTAAATATATGAACAAGTTTGAAGAAGAATTTTTATTGAGTGTAATTGGAGAAGTTGCATAAAAGAGATCGGCATAAGCTATAAATTTTTATGTTAAATAAAAGACCCTAAATATCTAATGAATTGGAGATTTCGACAGTCCTCCTAGTAATTGTAATATAGTAATAGTATATTGATGTAAAATTTTGCAGGCATATATTTTCGCTTCCCTGTCTGGACTGGACGAATTTATATGAATCTTTCACTATTAGATAATTAATAGATCAACTTAAAAAGTGCGTAGAACTATATTTGTTTGTGAGTTCTTTATGTTCATACGTACAACTAAACTACACGAATCTTTATTTTTTTCAAAATTATTGTCTATTCATAGGAAAAAAGACAAAAGTATATCTTGATCATTAAATTTGCTGCAGACTCGTACATTCTCCAGGGCCTGAATATAACGAATTATAATTCTTATAAGAAATATAATAAGAAATTTCGTAAGAATTCTCGTTTTTACTGTAAACCTTCACTTTTAAATTTCTTCTGCTAGTATTTTTGTGTCCGTAGGAAGCAGATTTTGTTCGAGTTTTTTATGACTCATAGTTGCAAAAATAAAAGTGTAAAATAAATAAATAATAAAACATTTAGACAACACACATGGGATTTTTTAAAACGATGTCAGGAATAGAAGAAATTTTATTTGAGGGCTCTCCAATAAGGCAAAAATCTCTGTCAAATTGCCGATCCTTAAAATACATGCGGACATGCATATCCTACAAATATTGAAGTTATTAGCTCAAGTAGTTCCTCAGAAAATCGGCTATGACAGACAAGGAGCCGTTTTTTCCCTTTTAGGTACAGAACCCTAACTATTAGGTAAGATTCGCCAAATACTAATCTGTTTGATGTAAACAAAATGTGGTTTTGAAAAGGACACAATAGTTTTCTGAATTCTTTCAAAACATTTTACAAAATCGAATTTTCAAAACAGCATTACCGTCTTTCACCGCCACCACAAAAACGTCTAAACATCTGAACCTCTGAAAAGGTGCGGAAAATCAATTCTTTTAAAATGTAAAGGTATTGTGTATTATATCCTTGTATTGTGACTTAACCGAAAATGTCTAAAGAGTACACAATATAACTTTTGTGTTGAAAGGGAATCAATATAATAAATAATAAGCAAATTACAAAAGAATCTAAATACATACAACATAACTTAGTTGAGTGTCCAGCTACAAAAACCTTTTTTGGGCAAGTAGTTTATAAAATAAGTCAATGCTTCTTTAAATTTACCATAAAGTAGATCCTTTGAATACGAACAATTTAACTGAAATAAAAAAGTTCTGTCACGTAGTTTTTATCTCAATGGGAATATAAAGGGTTCAGGTTCTAATCCCAGAATGTTATTCCTCTCAATTGAAACAACTGCGCATATTGCGCTTTACATTATATGGACCGTAAACTTTATATTAGAAAAGAGGAAAAAGGCTGAGCCCCCAGGATGTTTATTTTCAATTCTGGAACCGAAGCTTTTATAGATCTTTAAACGAATTTTATTAATTTTGTAAAGAATTTCTCGTCTTTGAATGTTTTTTAATAGCTAACCAACAACATACAAGTAAAATACCCTATCCAAAGAAAGCTTGATGACTGTATTTACTGGCATAGAATTTATTTTAAATTAAATTAAATTCCTCTTTGTTTTCTTTTGTAAGCAAGAGTGTTTACCCAATTAGCTGTTTTTATGACTACACTACAGGTAGATTTGTCTGTTGCAGCAATGGAGGATATCCAGGTATAAATTTGTTATGGGAGATTTATGACCACAAAATTACGAAGGGAAAAAGGGAAAATTAAATAAATGGCTTAGAAAAAGTAGATTCCCTTAAAAATGAACAAAGAAGAAGTAAATATTTATTTCTTTCATGACCCTTTTATCGAAGATAGAGTACGTTGAATGCGATTACAGAACAACACATTTTTCGTTTAATGTGATAGAATGCTGTTGTACCTTCATGAAATTCTATAAATTAAAGAGAATGTATGTGAATACAAGCACAGTGAAACCTCGATAAAAACCTCGAATCGTACAGGAAAAGCAAAATTCCTCGATTTGTAGACCTGGTAAAAAAAAAGCATTTTATGGAAGTTCGGTGTAAAATAAAAATAAACGCAAAGAAATCGCTGGTTTTGCATTTAAAGCATGTTTAATTTGAAATAAAAAAAAGTTCAATAGGCACACGCCACGTGCTTGGAGAAAGATGAAGAGATTTTCAACACTTCGAACTATGAAATTAAATATGAAAACCAAATTACTGCTACCTTATTATAATTTTAATTAAATTAATATTACAGGCTACTTGCTTTAAAGCTATGACGTAAACAATTAGAAATTTATTCGCATAATTTGTTGCAGTTATTTGTGTATTGAGAGAAACACCGGAAGTTATTTCGAGACCTAAATGGATAATGTACATTATTTATTTCTAAAAAATTTCTTAAGCCATTCGTGTTGGTGGTTCAGCTTTTTCTGTGAATACAAAAGATTATACGATATTTCTAATCAGACTCTATTCAAATTAGTTAATTAATAAATCATTGGTTCCTACCATTCGTTTCAACAAATTAAAAGGTTTTTTTTTCTCTAGTTTTCGTCATTTATTTAAGAATTTCGAGATAAATTAGAAAATATGAGATTTATATTTATAAGAACCCTACGATAATCCTGTTCTGTTAATAAATGTGGAATTTATTAGAAATAAAATAACTCGAACCCAATTTAATTTAATTAATCAATGTCTGTTTAGTTTTTGTATAATCAGAACAAAAAAATGGTTGTCAGCGTAAATTCACCTTAATATTTGATTTAGGTCACGATTAAAATTACTCAGCACTTTATACTACTAGACATTTGATTAAAGTTGTTTTGTGAGATTAGAAGTTAAGTTTTAGACTTCAGTTTCGGGTTTTCAGATTCGAATTCAAGACTTAGATTTGTTATTGAAAGTTTTTTGTGTTCCAACATAAATTCCAATCAGCGTTAGAAGAGAACCGAATTCTCTTCAACTTCAAAACCTCAAAGGTCACGACCGTCCAAACAGCAAAACACACTCACTTTTCTTTGTCTTTGAAAACAAAATCCAGGAAAAGAAACCATTGAATCAGAGCAGCTCATAAAGTTGCCACTTTAGTGTACAAACGGTGGAACAATATGCCGGCGGAATACAAATTATTCGCGCTTTTATGAGCAATCAGTATCAATGCCCAAAAAGAGAGTTCGTAACCAGACGACAGAGCTGCACTTAAATGCAAGTGATTTCAGGTGTCCTGAAGACCACGACCAGCAATGTTCTTACCTTTTAAGGGAATCACGTCAGTAGGCACTCCTGAGGGCTTCCATTGTCCTCCTGTTGGGCTATCAATTTCAGGTGATAATAATGACCATCCTGCGGGTAGTTCCAGAAGTCGACGACACTCACTACTATGGCACAAACTCTTAAATGCTTGAAACCAACACTCGCCTGTGGTTTTGATAATTAACGCACCTGTAAGATGATACTCCCGAAATTGGATCCAATCATGCACGACTACCAAGGAGGGCGAAATTTACGCGTCCGCAAAACTTCTTGAGAGCTCGAAATTCCCTCAAAAGGGGATTCACTGAATCAAACCTGCTAGGGACAAAAACATAGCACGGCACAGTCTCTTGATATTTAACCCTAGTAAATTCACTTCCTTCACGTTTGCCGTCTTCCTTGGTCGGTTTATGAGATACGCCACCTTTGCACAGCACGCACCAAGAAACTACACTGCAGACTTATAATCGGTAAGATTTAAAGGACTGAAAACGTTGTCGGCAACCCGAATGCAATTTGCACAAATCACTTGTCTAGGGTTCAATTACACTTTATCCACTAGGATGAGCTCCAGTCACGGAGCTGCTAGATTAGTGCACTCAGGGGCTCTGGAAGAAGCCTGTTTTCTTATTTTCGATCTACGAATTTAGAGTCAATTTCGCGCGGGAACATGCTCACCGCGATCCGTCTGCATGGATCAACCAAACACGAGTAGGCGACTAACTAAACCTTAGTGGCTAACCTCCCGAGAAAATCAAAACCTGCTCGAGGAATCGTCGTCGTTGTTTGTAGTGACCAGCCCAACTGCGTCATGCGTTTGTGTCCAGTCTTCGTTCGGATGGTAACACAAACTACTTCTCCTTACCGTACCCTATGCTGGAGAGCCAGCCTAGCCAACCTGGGCTTCGATCAAACCGAATAACCAGGGAGTGAGTTCCATATACCTGAACCTGCTCACGAAATTACTCGCGGCTCTCCGGCTCTACCGACAATTCTACTGTTTTTCGTTTTACCTGGCAAGGAAACTCACCATCAGGTATAAAGATCACTTTCGGGTGTTTGAGAAAAGAAAACAGTAAAGCAAAGAAGCAACGAACGTCTCGGCCAAGCACACACTTGGGATAAGAAGATCTAGACAAGAAAGATTTTACGGCTGCTTAATGACAATCACAGCAATAGTTTTGATGGCCAACGTCGTAAATGCTGCTTCACTTGCTTTACGGCGACTCCTTCACGGCACTCGGGCTCATTAGATTGTTTGAAGAGACTAGTCTTTTCTTTTGAGCCGAGCATTTGACTTTGACGAGCCTGAGCCAGACTTTGTTTATAAAACTAGCCAAATTGCTGAGGCGGTGCGGCCGGAGGGCTAATGAGGACAGATGGTAAGGTAATCCCAATGAAAGGCGGTTCACTAATTAACCAGGTAAATTAGATTGGGGACTATTTGGAAATATCCCGTACGGTGGACTTTCGTTTCGCTTGCGATCTTACGCTATTTTAAAGTTAGTGCAAGCATAAAAATTTTATGATAGCGATAAAAACACTATTACACGATGAAAGAGAAATATGAGAGAATACGATCTTTACGACTACTGCGTAATTAAGAAACTATTTAAATTTAAGGTATGCACTGGTTGTACCTTGAAAAGAGTAGGTGAAATTGTCTCAAGGTAATCTATTTGAGAAGGAGTTAAAATGAATAACTTCACTCGATTTACTGCTAGATTGGAGGAATTCGTCAAAGTCTATGAACTTATGAAAGACGAAAATTTAAGCGAACAGTTGTAACTAGAATTCGAAAGAATTTAAACTTTACGAATTTAAGGAAAAATTTGTACCTATTGAACTTAATTATTGTCTTGGGAATTTGGGAAAATCAAAACAAACAACAAGAAAGGAGCACGAGCATATACGGCTTACTAACTGAATCTATATCGTTTCACAAATAAAATCGACTTTGCCCTACAATTTGTTCAAAATAGAATTCCAAATACTAAAGGAAGTGTATTTTCTTAAGTTTGTTCTAATTTTCTTTGCTTTTACGTCAAGTACACACCAAACGAACAAAGGAATCACTGATGAGCATCGTACACGTGGAAGGACCTCGAATGAATTTTTCTGCTCGTATATACACATAAATTGAAAATTCAGAAAAGCCGAATGTAATTCCCATATAATTTCCCTAAAAGGTTGGAATATTTGCTGTTCTTATCGCATAAATAATTAATGAAATATCGAACATTTTAAGGAAAAGTAATAGTAGCTTCTAAATTTTAGAAAATTTTGCTATCACGTTTTTTTAGTATACATATTTATCTTTACCTTACAGCATAACTAGCAACAACATCTAACAAATTGAATTTTTTCTGCTAATATTTATTTTATGAAGTACTTAGCAGTAAATAAAATTATACTGTAATGTTATTTAAGTATTAATGAGGATTCTACATTTTAATAACTTATAAATTATGTATCTAGGCATATGCATATATGAAAGTGAGTTTTGAATAAAGGCTCTTCTTTTCTAGTTATAGTCACTTTTTTAATTAAGAAAGTTAAGTTTACAAAAGCGCTTTTAGTCGATAGCAATTTTTTTCCCAAATATTTATTTTTCTTTAAAATTAACTAGTTCTTATCATACCATATATTTTTAAGCTAATTGTAATTTTTCGCTTTTAACAAATGTGCAAAAACGCACTAAGTTGTATTAAACTGAACATCATTTGACGTAAATTCAAATTTTGGAAAACTAAATTCAATAAAATGTTGTTTAGCTTTATTTTATAAAAGGGGAAAATATTTTAAAATAAAGTTATAGAAATTGTAATATTTACAAAAATATTCTCGTAAGAAAACCTCTACCTATTTTTCAACACATTTGCAAACGTTTTCTTTCCTTTCCTTCCTTTCCTATTAAATTTTTGTATATAAGTTAAAATTAAAAATTAAATAACGCAAAATTACCTTAATTTTAATAAATTAATATATTTACTATATTATTATTGAAATTATATTAAAATAAAATTGCATTAGTATACAAATTTCACTTTTACGAATAGATTTGGTTCTTTCCTAAAATTCTGTTTTACTCATGCATTTTATCTTAAGATGCCAAGCCATTTTAATTAATAATGCTTGGAAGAAAAATAAAACAAATTAATTAAAGTATTTAAAAAACAACAGGCAAAATTCATTCCAAAATTCTTTTCTGTTTCATCATTCCACAATTCTGCACTATGGCAAAATATTCAAAGGATTTATAATGCTTTCTTAAAAGACATTGTTTATTACTTCATTCCCTTCGAATAAATTAAATTAATTACCCTTAAAAGTAAAAAGTCCCTCATAAATAAAACATAAGAAAATGTGCAGTTTATCTACTAACATTGAAATGGCAATTGGGTTAATTCTCAAAATCAGCCAAAGGTCGTTTATCTCTTTATTCGAAATCTTCCTATCAGGAACGTCTTCTATCGGTAACAAAGAGCATTATCCTGAAATAGACCGACGGGCGCTTGTAACTGACACGTTTAAATACGATCCCCAGTAGTTCTGGACCTGCACTAATTGAGTCCTTTTATTTAGTTCGTGTTCTCCCTTAGTCCGAATCTACACCGTCTCGGTGTAACCGGGGCAGCAGCAGCTGGTGCTGTTTCAAGCATAGGGCAGACCGCCACCACATCCTCCGCCACTCACCACCGTAAGAAGCTCTCTTCACATTTATCTCAATTTCACATCCCATACCCTTCAGCCCTCTGACCTGACAGTGCTGGGGGACTGGTGAGCTAATTTAAGGAAGCTCAAATCATCCCCAACGTCCTGAACTGGCAGGCAACTACCGGCAGTCCAGACAAGCTCCAGGCATCTCCCTATGCAAATGGTCTGGATGCCTGGATCTTCTGGATCTTCTGCGGGCAGTAAAACTTGGTGATGACCACCCGTAAAAGTGCATCTAATTACACGTCCTTTGGGCCAAGGATAAATCATGTAAAAGAGCCCTCAGCCTTAATTACTTGCTGACCTCTGCCTCTTCCTGGGGTTCTGGGTGAATGTAAGACAGTAGGACGCCTCCCGGACGCAAGCAGTACTCCCGTCGGGACTGCACAGAATAGCTGCAGGAACATTTTCGCAGGAATATAATCGATGTCAGGCGATGAAAAATGCTTCTGGAGGATCCTCTTGCCGTTTTTAGAACAATATTCGCCGTTCGGTATTTAAGGTGGCAGACGCTAGAGCCTTGCACAACTTTTTGATGAATGGATCTACCCCTGCTCTAGGAACCCCAACTCGTTCATTCCGTAGGAGGCTCCAAGGCCCGATATCTTAAATGCCTGGCCGTTAGTGACACTGCACACTTAATGCAGCTGGCGAGTTTTAATTTATTGTTAAGAAGAAAATGCAGTTCCAGAATATGTGTCACCTTTTCCCCCATATAATAAAAATTAAGCGGTCCCCATATCAGGTGGTGCCTACCTGCTCTCATTTCGAAAACAGGTAAACCTAGAGCACTATCGGTGTGATATATTACGCAAGATTAAGACGCTTTAGGAGCGTATAAATCTACGTGCGACGCAGCACCTGTGCCCCACCGAAAAACAGTAATAATTATCAGCAGCGGCCCGCGGAGCCCAGTCCATAATCGGACCTCCCACTGAGCCGAGGATTTATTTCCCAGCATGTCGGGGCTCAGATGGATCGTCGGACTCTATGGATGCAGAACGCGAGTTGATTTTAGAACGCCTCGTTTCACGGTTCCGGAGCCGCGGCCTGAGCGTTTCGCGACTATCTGCGCGCGGCGTATGATTGGTTGCGATTTACTTCGGGGAAAAATGCAATAACTAAGCTTCTGGCCTCGAGCTTTGAATTGCACCCCGCACTCGCGGATGCCGCCGGCGATTGTTCCGCTATTCAGCGCCAATCTCACTCCATCTAGTCAGAGACCCTGATGGATTGGGTGGTCATAATTCGCGCCGTTTTACATAATTCCCATCGTCGTCGACGGCGTCGGGCAGGTACCTGTGTCGGGGCGAGATCTACACCGCCATTCAGGTGACACTCACCTTACCCGGACCTGAGTAACAGTGCCTCTACCTGTGGAGCCGCTGCCGCTGCTCTGAAACCCTGAACCTGGGCTGCCTGCCGTCACCGTGGTGGAAATTCTTCTCTGCAATTGCCTCTAGAATTCAATTTTAGTGCTAGTACCGGCACGCTGTAAATTTGCGATAAAATCTTAAAATTCCGCAGGTCGCCGAGTCGAGCAATGGCGACTTGCTTTGAAATTGGCGATGACTTTCAACTCTGGCAGCAGTTTGCTCGGGACGTGACTAGAAGCCTAATAGCAAAATTTTTACTATTTTCGTCAAATTCGGAAAATTACCAAGCCCGACGTGGTCTCTCCTCATCGCTACCAGTCTTACAGGGGATGGGCACTCCGAGCGCCAGTCACAGTCATAGCAGATTTCAGTGGAATCATTCCCACAGTCCGCAAACCAAATAGGCACCGAGGACGAGACAAAGTCGCCCTCCGCTCCGCAATTCTCGATAAATGGCAATTGTGTGCGAATTGACAGTGAAGCCCTATGTCCCTGTTCTAGCCTAGAATGGCCCTCTTTGCGTCGTAAACCTATCTTTGTACCTTGTGTAGCAACTCTTAATGGCAGAATTTCTACTTCAAGGAAATTTACCAAAAGTGTTTAGAGTTTAATCCACGTGGCGGCTGAATTGAAAATATTGTCACTTCTATAAGCTATTAATTAAGAAGTGTCATCACTTTCATTATTAAATCAGGTTTAATACGCAATATTTTTCGGAATTAGTCAACTTTATACATAAACTTTGTTTCTTTAAGGCTAATATAAAATTAAGTTTGTTCAAGTATTTTTAGAGCCATATGCTGTAGGAAATTAAGGTCGGCACAATTAAATGCTTCCAGGGATCATTGAATACACTTTAAGCACTTTAATGTACACATTGCAAAGATTTGCTTGGGTATTCCCTTCCAACAACTTACTAAATGTTTTGCTCAAGAGAAAAAGGTTCCCTTTATTTTCCGCAAAACTTTTAAGAGCTTGACGATAAAAAATGTTAAATTTTTAGAATTAATTCAAAAATGTTGTACATCTCACCGCTGAATTAATTTACTACTTAATTTTCTCGTCGGAATCACAATTATAGTTTTATATTTATAATTTAACATTTATTTTATCATAATACAGCAATAGTGGTCATTTTAGAATTTTCTTTAATTTTTATGTAACTTTATTATTATTGCTAATTCTAAGTCAATTAATCTAGTATCTGCAAAACACTCGTTGATTAATAATTGTTCCCTTAATTTTTTCAGTTGTTTGGACAGAAAAATTATCTGTCAGTAGCATAATAAATTTGGACGATCCTCTGCCCGGGTTCATTTGGCAAATATTTAATTAAATACTATTTCTTTAATCCAATAATCCTTTGATGTGATGTTTTTTTATTTATCATTCTTTATTTAACAGCTTTTTTAATAAATAAATATTAATAACAAAATCACATCCAAATTGGATTTGTTAAGTTAAAATATTTCAGATATGCCAAGGGAACATGAGATATCCAAAGTTTTTGAAATATTTTAACTTAACAAATACTCGATTTCTCAAAATTAATATATACTAATAGCTATCTATCTATAAATACTATCTCCAAATAATTCAAGTTTCATGTTATTGTGCGACATTGTCAATTCTAATACTAGATTTCAAAACTATAACATTTTAAATGATATTTATTTTTTAAATTTGTAGAAAGGTCGAAAACTGCAGTTTATCATCACAGCTACAATGAGTTTTGAATAATCTATACAATTTCATAGAACCTTTTATTTGAACCATGAATTTAAGTTTTCAATATAAGAAGAACAAAAGAACTAATTTTAGAGCTTTAAAAACAATATTGGCTATACATAAACACATATAAACATCAGAACTTCTAGAGGTTAATTGAAACTATTGTCGCTTTAAATTGCTTTTCTCGCCCAACCGTCTTTTGCTTACATTCAATCAGAACCATGTGTTCTATCCATGGAAGCAATCCGGACTCAAGGCCGACATTTTGCCCAACTAGTGGCACTCGGCCTTAATATGAAGTGAACCTGGGAGGTGGTTATAAATTGGCCTACCGGTGGCAACCACTTGACATTGAGTAGGGGTAGCAATTGCTAAACCTGGAAAAATCCACACCTGAGTTTGACCTCATTTTTTCTATGACGTCAAACTGTTATACGAAGGTTCTACAAGCTCAGAAATATGTGGAAGCCTTGACGGGGCTGCTACGAGTGTATCTATGTGCTGCGCCGTCCTGAATAATTTGGCAAATTTTCAAATCAGCACATTTCCATAATTTATCCCCTCATGCAAATTTGGAGTGCCGAGAGCAACATGTGGCCAGGCACTTGGGGCCACCTCAACAGCTTCTCCTAGACCCAATACTATTAGTTTCCCACGTGGCACAGTTTCCCGCACAAGGTCCATCCAGACCTCTCAATTATGGATGCCTCTCGGCGCCCCACATGAGCATCCACCTCAAGGTGGATGATACAAAGTCACTTTCTTCAAGAAATCCTGTTCGCACTTGCATGCACTCACATCACATGCATACTTAAGTAGATTGCAAATCATGCCCCCAATGCGAAGCAGGCATGGCTAAGCATACCCTTTCTTAAAATTGGAGGAATTTCTCGGGTGTAGAGCTAAAGATCTCAAGCAACTCTAATGCATCGGATAAACTGCCTGGTCCAGTTCTGCATACCATGCCGGAGTTCATAACTCGGTAACAGCTTGTGGGCAAGGTGAAGGAAATTTAAGGAATGATGCCCTACTGTCTGTGTTAAAGAAACTTGGTCCTTCATCCTGAACCCGAAATTCTCGCCTTCTAGAACAGAATCAGGGCCCAGTTTTCTACTCACCCCGAGGGACGGTTGAATAGCTGTGCTTTTTCTGATTGAATCCTGAACAAGTGGGGGAGGTGCCTCCTTCCGAAGTAGTTGATATGATTTTCAAAATTCAATTAACTGCTGGAAGCGCACAAAATTCGACTTTGATCTCTTTTGAGTGCTGTCGAACACGAACCACCTCCTCCACAGCTGTGGTAAACTTTGTTTCGGAAGCCCTAGGCTCCCGCAGAGGAGCACCGCACGGGGATCTTAGCACTTCATAATGCATAAACGAAAAAAGATGAAAAACTCGAGACCTACTTTCAAAGAAAACTTTGAATGTAAATTAATGCGTTCCCAACAGATCCCCGTCCCAAGTTCCAAAGGCCAGCCAGGTGTGCGTGGGATATTTTGGGGACGCACTACCTGATAGGGATGAATTACAAGTATATACAATTAAATACCTTTCGATACTTCCTTTGTCATCGATACCTTCCGCCCCAATTCTATTCAAAGTCGGGACTTCTTCCGAGTAAGGACTAACTGAATGCATTAAATTATGTTTATTAATTTTAATTTGTAAAATTTTATATGACATCAAGGATAGTAGAAATTTAAATTTGAAAACTCGAATTAAATTGAGCGATACAACGAATGAATAAATTTTTGTCTGTATGTTCACTTACTCTCTTGTGTTATCTTTTTCAAAAAAATCTGTTTGTTTTTTATGGATTAAGTATACGGTTTTGTAAGGAGTTTTCACTTCTGGATAATTCAGGTGAAATTAAAATAGAGACTATAACTTTTTGTTTTTTGGTCTATTTACCCAAGTCACATTTTTGGTATGTTTATTTACTTTTTCAAGACGATATAATAAATTCTAATTATTTGAAGTCCAGTCAATTAAAATTCCAGATCTGGTAAAATATCATATGTTATCAAGTACAAGAACTGGAAATATGAAAAATAAACAAAAAGAAAAGATTTTGATTCGACATAGAATAGAGCAAACAGCGAATGTCGTTAATTTTTCTTGAAACAAAATCTTAATGATGTTGAATCGTCCCTGCCATATAAAGATGACTTTTTCACGTGGAGCCTTTTTATGTTTCAAAAGCTTTGAAAGGCCCCTGATGGTCAGGAACCCTTGGACTCGGAAGGAATTCGCTCTCCCGTGGGTAAATGCGAAAACAATCAGAGGCTACATCGGCGTTTTTTCCCATCGGGCAGGTACCCGCACGTCCGGCTAATTAGAATTCAATTTAGTTTTTGTTGGTATTTTCGGTTTTTATTGATTTCTCCCAAACATTCAGCAGATGGATAGATTTTCCTTAGTTGCCTAAGTTGGCCAGGTAATCGGGGCTAACTTCCTCAAATTGGTCGGTGCGCACCTGACAAATGCCGATGATCGTATTTCTGAACCTTTATTTTCCGGTCATTAGATCCAGAGTCCATGTCCGCCCCAAAACCGCCATCGAAAGCGATCAGTCGGCAAGTTAGTCGGAGTTACAGGAAAGCTAACGATCATCTATCAAACGGCTACAAAGGAAACAACACGATTCATGTCAGCCCATAAAACTACAAAATATCTTGATGATGTGCAAATTGCAGAGTACTGGCTTGTTGAGCGTTCGCAGGTACGACGACGGGGCCGGACGAGGACCCCTGAGTAAAACCAACATAGCGCGAGTCGCCGCCAGGCACAGCTATCAAGGTAAGGTATCCCAGGTATCACAGACCGCGCAATCCTCTACGCTATTCCACTGCGATATAAGGCCCGATGAGAACGGCCCTAATGATATATAATTTGTGGCGAGGTGGTGTTCGTTATCCCTCGCGGCCAAGGTGTTCGTCTCGCGAACTGGGAAATTACTCATTTGATCGGCTCGGTGCGATCGTCATATGCTTCGCTCGCAAAGGGTTGTAAATTTCATCAAAATTCCGGCGAAGGGTTCCAATATTCCATCAAACCAACGCCGCACTTCTCGGCTGTAGTCGCCGCGTTACCTCACCCTTCCAAAGGTATTTCGCTCCCAAGGTGCGATTTTGCCGTTCAGTCCCGACCTGCGCAGCCGCGGAATTCAGATCTTGGGAGATATCTTGCTTGTGCACCTTCGAACGGTGGGTGACGGCCATTCACTCGCCTGTCGCCGTTGTACTTCTTATTGAATTTATGTCCGATTGACCGAATGGCTCCTAAAAAATTTATCGATAGTAAATCCAACTCTTTTATGACTCCTCTGCAAAGTAGTTGGTCAGCGAGCGGACTTCTCAAGTGAGCGTGGGTCGTTTTTGTTCGCCGGACGGCCAGACGGAGGAGTCCCTTGGAATCTTGCTGATTCCTTCCTTTCTTTTTGTATGCTTCTTGCATTCCCTCGAAATTTATGACGAGCACCGGGAATCGAGACTAATCGTCAGCGCTTCGTTTCCTTAGGTAGCCCCCGGCCACCACACCGCGGACCAATTTCAAATACCCCAGGGGCGCTCGAATCAAATAAATTAATTTCTCCCAATCGGATGCTAATGACTGTTTTCGCTGTATTTGCTTCGGGTTTTTTTGAGCGCATTCTCTGCAATCTCCGGTCCTTAATGTCCTTTCTCGATGGCAAATAATTTTTGGAGAATTGCATATTATGCATAAATTTCTTTCCTTTATTCAAAGGTAAACAGGTGCGAGGCGGTGTCGTGATATTCGCAATTTCAAGATTCAAACATCTCAAGAATTCTTAACTTTTTCTTTTAAATGTGATCTGACATCTTCCTTCGTCCTGGCTGGATGCACCGCTAAGTTTCTTTTCTTTGACCCATACGACCATAAAGAATTATATTTATTTGTTCGGCCAAGGGAGTGCTACGCAGTTATTGAATGCAAGAAGTTTTGTCAGACGAGTTGCGGCAATTTATTTAGATTTTATTCATGAGAAGGCCTTTGCCCAAATACCCCTTTATGTCCTGATGCACCAGAAAACACGACGTGTTGTGCCATCCACAATAGTTGAGACATCATTTCAAATTACAAGACTATTCAATGGAGCGCTCAATGAGAAGTTCTCCCGCGTGTGTGAAAGACATTTGTTACTCGACCCATAGAAGTAGAAAGTAATTCAATGGAACTAGTTCGACTAGAAAATCATAAAAGGGCAATTCCGTTTCGGGAAAACTCTGCTCGTTACGGCGATAATAAGAAAAGAACGGACGAAAATTCTTGTGTGCTACGCGATACCCTATAGTACAACACGGTTTTCCAACAGCGCCTTTAGAGCAAAAGTTGTACAACTCATGATCAAAATTTGTAGTGCGAACATGTAGACAGTACTTCAGCCATAAGGTAATTTGAATCAATGACCGAAAAGAGGAATAAAATTTTTAAAAATCATTTATATCGATCTATTCGGTGTAATGGCTTTTGCACACCGACGATAAGGTCCGTCGAACATAAAACAACGTGCCAATGTCGGTTTTTAAAATACGGATAGATTGTACATAATATGACGATGTATACCGCATCAAATTGTGAAACTGATTGAATTTTAAATAAATTTAAAATACTGAAGTAGTATTCAGTAATCATGAAAGTTAAGTACAGATCAGATTTATTCAATAAATCTTTTGCATTTTTAATTCTGAGCCGTTTATGCTTGAGTTTGAAAATTGGCTGTGAGAATAAAAGCATTCAGTAAGAAATAGGTATTTATTTTCAACAAAATAAGTATTTAAAATGAAATTTGCATGTTACTAGATATATCTGCTTTTTAAAAATAGAAAGGAATTGTAATCGCTAAATTTTTTTCTCTTTTTAATTTTTGAGGATGTGATGTTCACCAGCTGACATCACAATTTTATTGCCCTAATTTTTTTGTCAAAATGTTCGATTAAAAACAGATCCTAAAGAAAATATTTCTATCGGATAATTTTTGTTCGAATTTCCACGTCGACTTAAAAAGAGCACAATTTTTCAAGTACATACACATATGTATATGTGTTGATATTTTCCTCCTTGTAACATTATAAGTTTTTAATTTCTACCACTTTCAGGACAAAGTATTCTTGAATAAGCCAAATTATCGAAATTTTTTATTTATTAAAGTATGTACCCCTAAATATTTTTTATAAGTTAAAAAAAATGTTTTATATAGAATGATTTGGTATCATTCTACCATATGAAATTTTCAATTTAACTATTTATCCAGCAGTACTCGCCAAATAAAAATTGAATAGATCAGCGATGTCTCATTTTTACTACCGATCAAGCTCTGCGCTACTGGGAAACGATAAAAAGCAACATCCATACTTTTGAACCAGTGAATAGACGATTGCCTTGTTCCTTACGGTCGCATTCGAGTAAACATAGTAAATTTTGTTTATAATACAACATAAAAAGTAACTTTAGCTTTTATCTGAGACATAAACTTATTAACTGTCATAAAATAAATCCCAACTCGAAAATATTTACTAGAACTAATTATATAGAAAGCTATTACATTACTTTCTCGAAAAAGTAATATATCTTTGATTGCGAGAGTTTTCCCATCCCTGTGTTAAGTCGTGGCAACAAACGATTGTAACACTCCCATTTTCTTCCTCTCTCGCGGAATTCAATTAATGTGTGAAGTTTTCCTGGAGATATTGAACATAACTTTTTATCGCACAAAATCCCCTTTGCTGTCTTTTAAGAGCAGACACAAACTTTGCGAGTCTATTATTAAAAAAAGTGTCGCGTCATCTTGGGATTGCAGTCATGGGTGGTTGTCTTCATGTTTTACAAGCGAATCGATGCACGAAATTATTTTTCAAATCATTGATTTTAAGATATTACACATCCTCCTCGAAGGTCTTAAAAGTTTGCTGCTCAAATACTTATATTAAATTATATCTCTACGTTTGAGGTGCATAAAAGTTATATTTTTTCTCACTTTTTATTAATATTTAAGATTATGTAAACAAAGTGGAAAGATGTAAACACTTCATTTACATTCACTACGACTTTAAGGTTGTGAAAATAGGGTGCTATAACTTTACACGGCAATGTACAGAATCCTTAAAGTGTAAGTTTGACTCGTGATTAACCGCGTGAGTTAAATTGCTCATTACATTGTCAATCACGTAAAATTATCTAACGTACTTAATTTCTTCAAAGAAGTCGGAGACAAGGACCCAATCTTATATTTAGATATGGATTCTTTTCAGTTTACGAAACAATGCTATATCTACGGAATATATATTCCATCATATTATTTTGGTCACTAATTCATTGAATTGAAATTAAACTCATAGAGCAAGCAATTTCTTTTTACATAGAAAAGTCTTTCTAGGAAAAATTACGATAAAGTTTTAAGGCAAGGAGAGAAGAAACACGTACCATTCTAACTCTAACCGCTGGAGGTTATCTAAGAAGATATTCCAAAAATAAAAAAATCGATAGACGCCTTAACCCCTTCAAGCTTAATTATTAATGGCTAACGCGTTTTTTATCGTTCATCAGTCAGTTCAGTGTTTCCGTCTATATTCCGCCTATTGGTTAAATATCAGTTTGATATAATACGTTAATATTTATTTCAAACTACTGAATGCGAATCAATATTTAAATTAAGCACCTAATTGACCCAAGAACCTGGATTTTTCGCCTTATTTTTGCTTTATTTAAATACTAAAAGGACAGCTAATAATATCGAGTTTTATACATTATTAGGAATGGGATAAGAAAATTCCTTATAGACTCTCAAGTCACTTTTTTATAATCCCTGACATTTTTTTATATGTTCTTTTTCTTAACTTCGATTCTTTTTCGAAATGCTTTTATATTTTCACAGAAATTTTGAAATATAATTTATTCCAGGCTCATGTAGACGTATACTAATTATGTTATCTTTCCGATTGGATCTTTCAAAATCGTATAATATACGATGTTAGGACAAAAAGATTGCTTTCGGAAATAGTGGTAAAAAACTAGGCATGTACTTTTTGCTATGCTAGTTAAATGTGTCTATTTTGAAAATGGCAAGACACAATACAAAAGATTAAAAGCAGCTTAGAAGTATAAAATTTTTCTGCCATAATCAAAGAGAAAATTCCGCTTAAATTTCTGGGAATGGTAAGCAAACACCAAATATCATATAAAATCACATAGCTCTAGAAAATCTACTTTCATGAAATAAGTTTGTAAAAATAATACTACACTACGATTTTATAAACAAAGAGCATGCTTAAAGGTAAAAAAGAAGTATAGTAGTAGTTTCCAAATTAGGCAAAACTTTCAAAGAACTCCAAAAGGAAAGTCAGCTTTATTTCAAAAGTAAACACCTATAGTTTAAATAAGGGATGATGTATGAATGTTAAATTAAATTCAATTTGAATTTTGTTACATATTTCGCCAAAAACTCGGAGAAAATATAATAGTTGGAAAATCTAGAGACCGTAACAGGTATGTGTGCGATTCCCCTGCAAACATGACGCAACGCTTGCACTTACCTCAGACCAAATACTTTAACTCTATCTCGAGTCCCGAGTCCCACAATTTCCGCACAAGTGAAATTTCATTTGAAAACTCCCGAGAAGTTCTTCTACCAGAAAATGTTCATTGCTCATACCACCGCTCTCCGCCCCGTGCCGCCTTCCGACCCTTTACTAAGCCATTCATTGAGTAAATTTGGCCCCCAAATGGCAATTTCACCATTGCTTTTGCCCGCCTTTACACTTGCAGTCGTCTCGAGGCAAACAGTTTAAGTTCTGTGATTAAGGCGGATTCCCTTGAAATCCAGGTAATGTCCAGACTCCAGACCGCGACACACCGCACTCCTCCGGGAACCGACGGGCGTTTGCCCTACCAAAAGATCAACACTCTGAGCCAAGTAGCAGCAACAAAGCAAAATAACACATTAAACTGTACAAATGTTTATCTGGAGAATAAACACGGGAGTGGGAAGGGAACAAATGTTTGGCCGGGTTAGAGCCCTTGCTGCCGGTGCAGCAATCCGGGCAGGGAACGGCGCACGGGATGAATTCTTCGCCTGTTCCTTTGCCGGCAGCTAATAATTCGCAGGGGAATTCGGTAAAATATATATTTAATTCAATATCAAGTTAAACAGAGGAGTCTACACCGAAGACTGTCCGTTTAATCAAACATCGTTCCGACTGCCAGCTGCGCCATCAAATGCCTGCATTTAATTTCGTCTGCGGGATCTCATATTAAAACCCTGAACATGTTGCAGGAAAATTGGGCTCTGGCATCAAGTCCCCCGATGCAAAGAATTCTCTGAACCCTGGTAGAGCAGTTTTCAGTTTTAGTTTTTCTTTAATCAATTATTTTATTTTTCTTATTAACTGTTATATCAAAACTTTCTCTAACCCGTTGCTATAGGGAAACGAAATATAAATATTTAATATAAATAGAACTTCTTATGCAAATTTTATTCCCAAAATGTAAACTGTTATCAACTTTCCCACTAATTTAGTTCTTATTAATAATGAAATATAAATGACCATTCAAACACGAAATTTAATCGATATAAGATAAAATAAATTCATAAAATTAATAAAATAAATTCTAATAGATCCAGCGTGACCTTAAACTCCGGATAATTCTCAGAAGCACTGAAATTGATTGGTGCGTTAACGTGCCAGCTTTATGCGAGTGCGTGTGTGGCAGACACTGCTCGTTCTTTCGATCGCTAAGATGTTGCTTCTTGCGTGTTGCGAACCAGAGTTGATGGCCAACGTAGTTAGTTAGCATACCGTTAGGGGTCCATAAGAAGCCACTGAACTACAGTCAGTTACATAACTAGCAGGTTCTCAAAGAATATTTGTGAAAAGTAATTGAACGGTCATGTTTCCCTGATTCAAAAGAAATAATAGTAAAAAAGCGAAATCTGCACGTGCATTACAATAAATTACTTACAGCTTCGAAATATGTTGATAATGCAAGTTGTGTAATGTTTATGCATCGATTTCGAGCTCTCAGTCAATAAATCGATATCCCGTATAAAATATTTAAGTCATTTTGTATATGCAGAAATGTGATATTCTAGGTAACAAACGAGATATTTAATAAGTCCTCCTATTTGATCACGCGCCCCGAAATATGCATAGTAATGAAAAAGCACAGGTGCAGTATTTGGAGATGCTCAGAAATAAATGAAAACAATTTTAATTTATGACGAGAGAAAGCAGGACAGTATTTATCTGACGGTATTTTCTTTGATAATAAGAAAAAAATCAGTAATTTTACAAACTTAACAAAAAAAGTATTCATATTTAAAAAAGCTAAAGGACTAAAAATCGAGTTATTAAAACATGAAAAATCGACATCACACGCTATCATATAAAAGAAAAAGTAATTAACACAAATGTCCAAGAACAAGAATTATGCAGTTCTTTTAAATTGTTACCTCACAGTACAATTAGATTATCGTTACCTGGCTAACATTTTCTAATGCATAAATCTATTTCTAAATTTGGGATTTTCTTTCTAAAAGGATTTGGAAATGAATTCCTTGAGCATTTGAGAACTATTTAACCATTTATCTGGTCAAAATATACCGCAATTAACCCCGAACATGCAATGAAATACAAGATTTTCAAAAAACCCATACAAACCAAGGTATACTATGAAATTTGTAAGTTATATATTTAATATTGTAAGCATCAAAAGGCGTGATTGATGTCGAGTTTAATAAATCTGAAGAACATATAAGCAGACAAGCAGGAAAATAGAAAAAAATAAAATCCAATGGGATTCTTTTAATACTTGATCCGAAGACGACGAATGAGCTCCATATTTGAATTCGTAATTAATAAGGATTTGGCTTTTTTTGTTGTGTTCATTACTTGATCAAAAAATTGTGCAGTGCTGTAGAAATGTAACGAGTGGTTTGCTTTTGATTGAGGATTCATTCGGAATATATCAGGAAATCATCTACGCCAATGGAGCGCAGACCACATTTATTTAAAAGAGCAAAAAGACGAAACGAAGGCAAGGTAGCAGCCCAGACCCATCCACCGTGGCACGAGCCAAAACGAGCAAAACGTGAACAGCTGCTGGTTCGACACCACTCCAACCGACGACGACCGCGAGGCACAAAGACCCTGGCTAAGTATTGGGCGCACGCTCGCTAGATCGACCAAGCAAGCGGGTTCGGCAACGGGAATCAACCCTCGTTGTGAATGGCGCCTTGTCCGGAATTTCTGATATCTTCGATACGCACACAGACGCGACGCGGCAGAGTCAGGAACGGAAATTAGAAACGCGTCGAGGGGAACTGGGTTGCCCCAATAATTGAGTTCCTTCAGACACTCAATCAGCAGCTGTAACCTGGTCGGTGCTTGGGCCGCGGCACAACGACGACGTGGGGTCTGCGCCTCTGGAGCACGTGAAGAGCGAGTAACGAGATCAGGCTTGTGATGTAAATAAAATTGGAAAATCAAGCACTTTCGCGATGCATGTCCCGACTGATCTTATCCCTTTGTCAAACACTTCCGCAACTTATTTTCCCTAGGTAAACGACAAATGCATGACCTTAAAAATACCACAGGTTTTCGCACCTAGGTGAATGTCTGTTACTTTTAAGCTTTCAATGCAAAAGATACCTTACAACGAATTACGTGGACGACAGCGTGTATTTCAAATTGTTTTCTAATCTTCATAGTCATTATGAACGGTTGCTCATTTAAAAATAATAATAACCGATGGATAATATGCTTTTGATTTATTATTTCCTTTCGATAAAGTCAGCAATGTAAATTTTAAAACACTAAATAACCATTAACATAAAAAAACAATAGTGTTGTTTATAAAAATACATATGCATTAAAAAATAAACAATTTGAAACAAATTTCTTATCAGTCAAGAAGTAACGTAGAGCAACGACACAATAATAAAGATGTTAGGATATCTAACAAATGTTTTTAAAAACATGGATATGTATACACTTTTCGTGAAAATTCTTATTCAATTTTTAAACCTCATTTGCTGCACTAGGTTCTAATTCTGACTCTATTCGACTATTAGGGGTGTTCACCTTAAAATTGTATTTTCTATTTAGTTATAAACATTGAAAAAGGATATCTTAATACAAAATGTGTATATACAAATGTGTAAAGTACTTCAAAATTTAAAGATGGAAAACATTAACTTTCTCTATTTCAAGAAAAACCTTCAATTTTTTAAATATATTCTCCAGAATTAAACCTAATTTCCTTAAATATTATTTAACTTTTTTTTATCCAAAATATTTTGGCGCCAAATGTCTAGAAAATAAATTGATATCGTGAAAATGTTTTCATTTCATAATATTTTCTGGGAATATTTCAAAATCCGTTTTCACAAGAATTATATAACCATAATAATTTCAATACTAATAAGCTTTCTGCACGAAAACTTTAGAATTGTTTAAGGCACGCATAATGGAAATATAGCAGAAAATAATGGTCACAAGGAAACAATAGAATTAGCCTCAAGTTTTCAAATTTTAATATAATAAAGTTTTGATTATGATCCTTCATCAATTTCGCGAGATATTCACCATAAAATGTAGAGAACGAGTCATTTAATTGTGTGCAATGACTTCGTATTGCGTCTTAAACATTCTCGGCAATCTCACTACATACGAATAAAATGATGTTCTAGGAGAGATGTTGTAACAATGCCTCATAATGTTTAATTTATAGATCTGAAAAAGAAACAATTATATATAAAAAGGGTTGATACCGTAAGCAATAATAAATACACTCGTTTTCAGAAACTACCACTCTTTAGTTTTGAAAGGTGTTGTTGATAATTTAGTAGATACTCTAATTTATACTATTTAATGCTTCAGTATAACTTAATTGTATAATTGGACCCTAAAAAACGAATCCACACAAGTTCAGTCAATTTCAAGAGTTTCTCTTTTATATTGATGATTTTCAACATTTCTCCTCGAAACTTCACAATTTTTTTGAAGATTGAAGATTGAATAAAAATGGCCTAGCATATTTTTTTAAATGAACTTCTAATTGCTATGATCATGTGTGGATTATAAACAAAGATCGCCATCCATGTCTCATAACTCATAATTCGTCCTGCTGGTATTCAGGAGACCCGTGTAGAGAATGACAGCCAGCATATGCTAAATGGAAGTATTGCGCTGTGCTGGCACCAAAGCCGACAACGTAGGATCCTTTCCTTCCTTCCGAGGACGAGAAGCGAACACAAAACAGGGAATCCAAGTCACCCCTCGATGAGCTGACTTGGGCTCTTACTCGGGCGCATGTGTGAGTCGACTGTTGTCGGCATGTGAGCACATGAGGAGGGTAAATTATTCACCGGTACACAATTAATCGAGGAGGGAACACCAGTGGGAAATAAAAATAAATAATAAAAAAAAATTTAACGGCTGCAGGCTGGCGGCGGTAGACTCGAGCCCGGGCGGCTGCCACTACCCGGGAGCAGATGTTATTTAGCCGTTGGCCCGTTCAGGCCGTGCGCGAATGAGCTCATTCTTGATCTTAAGATTTCACAGTGAAGTGAATGCAGCAACGACTCTGGTTGAACCACGACCCCGATCGCGAAAGTTTTTGAAATTTTTCTTAAGCGATGTGATTAGATAGTGCATAGTGCGTCAAAGAATATGTCGCAACACAATTACACGAATCCAGCGTTCTGCCGCGAAAGTGAGTTTTACTCCCCTTCGAAGGCGACGGTGGTTCAAAGGCAGTCAGTGGAAAATTCGAAAATTCTTAACGACGGCGGAGGAAGAAGCGTTCGTCAGCTCCAGCGGAGCGAATCGACGCGTTCATTCCAAACAGCCGTAAGAAAATACAATGGACTTGACCGAAGCCTCCAACATCATCAGCAGCAGTACAATACTCCCCCTAAGGTGGGCCCGAAGCCTCAGACTCAAAATCGTAACGAACCTTTCGAGATGCGTTCAGGAAGTGGAAGATATGCTCTAGTGCCCGTCGAAGAATTGCCCACTGCCACGAAGAATAGATATGCTATTATTCCTGGAGAACAGCCCAGATCTATGACTGAACAGCGTTTTTCAAAGAGTCAGGACAACATTGATCGCTACTGCCACATACCTACCAAGGATGAAGAGCCTTCTTCATTCCACGAGGAATCAGACACCTTCACCAGTTTGCCACCCATTATCAGCCACGAGGAGCCGAAGCTTAAATCCGCCTTTTCCAGTGATTTTGGAAGCAAATCCTTCGTTTTGGTCGACCAGAAAAGCAATCAAAGATACGCCGTTGTACCAACAGCCGAAAATGAAGAAATTGTTGATGACAACCATGAAATCATCCAAATGCATAACGGAAGAACTCATCGATATGCCGTCATTCCCACTGATGAGGAAGAGACTTGCCTTAGCAACCCGGATATAAATCATAGTAGTAGCTATTCAACCATTCAGGAAGTTCCAAGGACACCTCTTCAAACATCAACCCCCCAGAAGCAACCTGCGATGCAGTCTTACCCGGGAACCCCAAAGAAGAATCCCGCAGCCACAAAGAAACTCCAAGAAATCCTGTCAACTCCTCGAAAAGTGCCGGTACAGAGAACTCCTAGTACGAGGAATGTACCTCGTAGGTATCAAAGTCAGCAGATCTGTGCGAGTAGCCCTAAGCTGGAGCTAGCTCCGCAACGGTTACAATATGAAACCAAACAGGCTTATCTGGAGGCTAGGACCACAGCCGTTATAACACCTAGAGTTGCACAATCCTACCACACTGAAGACGATGTTAACAAATCCTGGAATGCGTCCTATCCTCAGAAAGTGGCCAATGCAACAGCAACCCTCGGCGTAGTTTCCCTAATACTTATTCTTGGCAGTGGACTTAACTCCGGGCTCTGCCTCTACATGATTGCCAACGTAAGAAGCTCTATCGCTCTATTGCAACAGTTCTTTTTTATATCGCCTTCCTTTTTTCTCTGCAGATTGGACGATCCTTCTACTTGGAGTTCAGCCTTGCAGCTGCCTTTGCCGGGGTTGGCCTGGGCATTTTAGGGTTTCGATCCAGACACTGTGAGTGGTTGCCGAACAGGAGTTACATGTCGGGTTACATTTTGGTAACGGTATTTTGCCTCCTCAAATGCTGCGGCTTACTCGTCCTGCTCGCTTTAGTACCTATACCAGGAACCCCTCTGCATGACGTCACCACGGGAATAGTTTTAGGACTATCGACTTTTACGATCTTCTTTATTGGATTAGGAGTTATTGGATCGTACTGGTGCTACAGGCCACCCCCTGACAACAGGGTGAACGTGTGCTAGAGCGTAGTTTTAAATTTAGAAAATATTCACGAGTTATTCTTTAAGTAAAACAAACAAACCAAAATTCATCTAATCTGTGAAAACAATGGAACACCTGTAGTCTATAAGTCTAAGGTAAGTTGTAATTTATGTTATTTTTTAGTTGCGGTTCGGAAGCATATTTTATAACAAATAAAATGTTATCAAAACGGCTTGAGTTAGTCTTTTAAATGCTACCCTTTACGTGGCGTATATCATTCAAAATAGATTCACTTAACCCATCGATGCATATACAAAGCAAGAATTTTCCTGGTTTTCCTTTAATACGTAAATTGTGGTTCATTTGCAGACCAAACAACATCGCTCTGGATAGCGAAGTGACTAACTCACTTTATTTTTATTAAATACCTCTTTCAAAAGCCATTTAACATTTCCATTTAAATTACTTTTCCGTTTTTACTTGGAAATGTAAAATGCAGAGCGATTTAAAACATAAAATGAAATAAATCTATAGTATGCTGCAGTGATAAAAAATTTTGCGAATTATTTTATGGCTGTGGAAAAAAACCACCGTCTAAATAGAACTAAACTATAAACGGGAACAAAATTGCCACAATTTATAGACAAGTGATACAAATACTATAGATAACGCATTTAGTATTATAATCAGAATTCCGACAATAATTTCAGCTTATGGGTAAAATATGGGTACCTGTGAATAGCATACAGGTCTATAATGTAAAACATTATAATCAAAAGTAATATTTAATCAGATTAATTTATAGTAATGCTTGTGGGAATGGAATTCACTGCACTATTATTCATTACTATTTGTTAATTTTAGGGACTTTTATTAAAGAAAGGAAATCATGTTGATAGATACTTTCCCGCAGATATCGACTTACCCCAGAAAAATATGCAATTGTCAGGCTATATACTAGTCTGTTATATACTTTTGAACGCTTGATTTTGACCGGCTGACGCTTTGGTTAACTGGCTAACCATCTAACTGATCGCCAAGCCGGCTAAATCGCTTAACTGTCTAATCTACTGACTGCTTGACTGACTGACATGTTTTTAAAGCCTAACCCACCGTCCCTTAGATGACTAATTAACCCTCTTATCAGCTGACTGCTTCAGCGATTTGCGACTTGATCTGCTGATCCTCTGATATCTTAACGGCCAGATTGTGTTATATCCATAGAGTTATTGTTATCAGTTTTAATTATCTTTATCTATATCTTTGACTTTTTAATTTGTACAGAAATTAAGTGACCGTATCGCCCAAGTACATTCATTGAAACGACTACTCCATAAAAAAGTCGAAATTGGAATGAATATTTAATTTTCAAAAATTGCATGTATATGCAAAAAAGAAATTCCATACCCATTACCTGGCTTTAAAAGTAAAGAGAATAAGGTAGAATGCAATGCAATGGAAACTTGTGATTTTGTTTAATTTAAATTACTTTAATAAGCAAAATAAAAAGTTTAAAATACATAAATCACTTTTGAAGTAACCATTTTTCGTTGTATTTTTATTTAAAGTGATTTAGTGAAATCCTCTTTTCACTTAAAAATATATATTAGCTCATTATTTCCCAATTCTTATTTCATTTCAATTTAAACAGAGTGATGAATATTTTTTTACTGTCTATTCCTTTGCCAGTTAATTATATTGTTCCCCTAAATCTCAATCTACAAAACGTTTCAAAGATGTAGAACTTTTGGAATAGTTTAGTTAACCTAGCAAAATGCTGGCAAGTGTATAGAAACGTTTGAAATGGTTCATTCGATTATCCAATAAAGCTCGGGAATGGCCTTTAATTACCACGATATTTCCAATGGAATAATCCAGAGCATCCGCAGAGGTCAGTTCGCTCCAAGAATTCAAACAACTTCCGTCGCAATCAAACAAGGAAATTTAATTGGGTAATTAAAGGTTGAAACCCAATCCGGTACAGGTCCTAGCCCTGGAACCACTCTGGGCGCTGCTGTATGGAAAACTCATTTCGAGCTTGAAGGCCCTGCAATAAAAATTTATCGTGCAGTGAATTAAATTTTTATATGGAAATCTTCGCCCGGTTGCATTGACCAGTAGCCTTTTACAGGCTGGCGGGCCGTATTCTGGATCCCAACAGCTCACCGTAACAGCCCAGCCGGGGGCTTAAGTTGCAGCCCCTGCCGCTTCCACTCCTGTGCAAAACCATTCCAGAGGATGTAGGATTGAGTCAATTTATTTCGCCGTTCCAAGTCGTTCTTTATGACGAGATAGCCGAAAAATTCCTCCGGAATGGCCAGGACAAGCCATCAACGGGCTCCGCTTTTTGACTTCCAGCTGCTGAATGATGCTCTTTCGGGCGAGTATGTGGTATAATTTTAAAGGGCAATTGTCCCTCCGTCGTACCCGGGTGAGTGGTGTTCGTCCTTCGATTGCATAATCGAAGGTTGCCCATAACCCGAAAGACTTCCCGTTTGGTAAACCTTAGCGGTTGTGCTTTGGTCGTGTTAGATTTGTGCCATTTGCAGTAAAGGCGCTTGGAGAGCTTTGTTTTTGCGGGGAGCAAGCAAATAAACCCAATCGAGCTCAATTCATCCAATAATAGGTTTAATTTGGACAAAAAAAGCGATTGTGTCTTGGGGGACGGATTAGCAATAAAGCTAAAAAGATTGCGGAGCCGTCGGGAACGGCCTCTCCCCGGTGGGCATTGCCTTTGGTTCTTTCACTTTGGTAAAATTCTTGCTTGAGCTGCGTTGTCCTGTATTCTAACACCTACACAGTTTGGAAATAATAAATGTTTTTGGCAGAAAACGATGTAATTTTCGTCGGTCTATTAAAGACCTATCACGGTTTGTCCTAGTTGAACTTATGAGGACCTGCTGTCCTGGTCTGACTACAATCCTTTAAGGAAGTATTTTATTTAACCATTTAATCATATCCGACCCAAATATCCTTGTATGCTTATATAACCACACAGTTGCTCCTGATACTGATGACTGATTTAGATAATGGATGTTTACTTGAATATTGTTTACTTGTGCGACTCGAGCAATAGTTCTGACTCAGATGACAAATCTGTAGATTAGAAACTAGAATTTGAAAATCAGCGAAGGCAATAATAATAGTAAGGACGTAAGATGGAAAATTAATTGATAAATTTGGTGGGGGTTGTAAGTTTTACATTTCTAAACCGAATCCAGAAACGTCGAATTTTCAGGTAATTTTTGTTTATTTAATTATTGTAATAAGATATAATAGTAAAGCTAGACATGATTAAAAGAGGAACTTAAATATTGCTATAACTGGCAATTACTATAAATTGCTTCAAAGAGAACATAATTAACTTTTAAAATTACCTATACCCTAAAAGATTCAAAAACTAAAATTCTCAAATATATTTTTATTCGGTAGTACCACATTTCAACAATTTTCTTACAATATTTTGTTTCAATATTTCCAAAACTGGAGAAGTTCACAGCCTTCAAAATACAGATAGTCCGCAGGAAAATCCGTTCTATTAAACCACTTGAGCACTCTGTTTAAAACTTTGTTCCCGAAATAAGTTCCAAAGATATTTTGAAAACACCTATGTCGTAATCTCATACCGAATTTATTTTATTGTAAAGTACATTTTTTTGTAAACGGAACCTGGGGTCCAATTTACGCTGGAAATTTAATAAAACCACTGAACTAAAACTAAACTTACTTTTTTTTGGAAAAAACAAACTGTGAGACCCTTTAACTCTTAAAAAAAGTACATATTAGAGCCATTGGAAAACCACAATTTTTTCTTATTCAAAAGAATTCCCATAATTCGAATTTTATGGTAGTAAAATTTTCTTAGGATTCGATGCAAAAAATTGCAAATCAAAAATCTTACGACCCCAAGTGCTACAATTAAGAAAGTTTTTTGAACTTTACTTTAAAACATGGAAAGGTTATACATTTCAATAAATAAATATAAAAAAATTTTGAAATAATAGAATCACGTAATTGCAGCTAACAAGACAATATTCCAGTACAAATAAATATTTTAGATTTTTAAAGAAAAATTGAAAAATATTTATGAGTTCGCATTCGAGAAAGATCGTTTATGTGTGCTATTGTTACACATATTACTACAAAATTTGTGCATTCGTTGGCAGTAAGTAGCATTTTTGTAGATGAAGTCTGATACTACCCAAGTTCCAATATTTGCAAGTAACTTCAGACAACTCTCAACTAAAGATTGAAATTTAATTAAAATATTGACATCTGTTTGCTGTGTTATTTGGGCAATAAGATTGATAAAGCTGTTTTCTACTCAAATCTAAATTGTATGAACTTCGAGTTTGTAAATTTAATTTATTAACGGTGTACTGGATATATCATATGCTATCGCCTGGAATGTCGAAACTAGCATAAAGCATAGTTAAAATATAATTTATTAAGTAACTGCCATCAATACATTAATTCTCAAATGGGTGATAAAATCTTCTATGTAAATTGTATAAATCGATAAATTTCGATAAGTTGTTTTATTTAAAGCTCAAGAGCAATAAATGCAATATATGCTTAGATTAATTTTCAAGTTTCAAGTTTTTACCACAGAGTTAGAAAAGGTATTTATTGTAATTTTCTCAGTATTATTATCAATTGCGAAAGTTTGCTTTGGGGCAAACTAAATGACAAAACTTTGCTCATTCAGTGAAATCAACAACGATCGCCCAGTGAAAGTAAACTTTTGTTCGCCTATTAATATTGTGGTCACATTACAGTGTCTTCGACTTACGAAGATTCGTGTTACACGGATTCTTAGAAGCGAATCTGAAAACCAAAGTTATTGGACTTGAATCACATCCCTTCACGATTAAATACAGTAATATAGTATAGTGTAGTGTTCATTGGTAAGTTCGTTGGTGTGGCTTGAAGACAAAATTCCACTATTTATTGACCAGAACACAAGAGAATGCAAGAGCTTTGCTTGATTACTAAACTGACTCCACTCGAGAATGCTACATATGATGACTACGTTTACCTTGTTCTCTGTCGGAACGGATAGTCGGAAGTATTTCGGGATGACTTTGTGGAACCTTGACTTCTTATGTACAGTTCATTATACTTAAATTCTGTAGAAAAAGGACATTAATCGAATTTGTAAAGCCAATCAAACAACGTGTTGCAGACACAGACGAGGGCTGGGAAGACTGTTGCGGAACTCCTGGGGTCAACGTGTTAAATTGGAGATTTAGAGGAACTTCACTTCTAAAAGATTCTCGGAGCATATCTTTTGGATAACATGAATTAGTCTGAAGTTTATGGATGCATGATTTCATATCAGACGATTGTAAAATAATGTTTCACCAGCTCCGATCATAACCTTATTGTAAGAAAATGTAGGTAGATACCTCTAAGTCAAAGCTGCTGTGGTCAACGGTAATAGGCATACCCATACCTCTAAGGAGCTCTTTTTCGCTGAATGCAAATAACTACATACGCCATTTATGAAACCTTCAGATGGTCCCTTGTTTGTTTGACCAAGAAATAGCGTAATGAATATGTGGACGGATCAACGTCCGTTAGTAATTTCGTATTTTAATGAATATCGTTAAAATTAGGCATTAGAGAGGCTTGAAGACAAAGTTCTTGTGGCTGCAATTCTGATTGATTATTAGGTTTCTGGAGAGATTGGAACATTAGAAGAATATACAGAGGTCTAAAGCCGCACTTACCCTTTAACTACTTTATTAAAATAAAAATATTGTTGAAGACTCTTACCATAACAATATTTGTAAAAAAAGTAAACCGTATTCAAAATGACGACTCTAGAAAGTACAAGAATTGTTCTAATTGCGTACATTGCACTTACATATCTAAATTCGGGGAACGTTCTTTTCCAAGGCCAATTTGTTGACTTTAATCAACCTCAAAGTTTATTTAAACATTGATCTCTTAAACCCTGCACGAAGTTCGTAGCATATGCTTTGTGCAGATCGCATATTGGAGACATTACAGTTTCGATGTTCAATAGAGGTATACTCATGTTATGGACTGTAATATTACCATCTGCTTTCCCCAGTTTTCCTGTCTTTTATACCAAGGATAGATATTGATATACGTTATACCTGAAATTACTTCAGGATCATTAGCTTAACTGCTCTATGGTGAGAATGTAATTGAAATGCGTCTATTACTGACGTTGTACATTAGCACCTGCTTTTTGGACCTATGAAAGAATATTAGATGACCTATAACTCACAATTTTATAACTTGAAAATCCTTGAAACTGTTAAAATGCAACAAAAGTGATCTTCATTAACTTAAGACTTCACATTAAAATCGATTCAGTAATTTTATATACAAAGTCGAATTGAGGTAAAAGAAGTAAATAAAATTCTTAAAAGTATAACGTGTTACGCTTATAAAGTACAAATGAAACAAACAAACAAATTTAATTAATATGCAAATATTTCAAGTAGTGTCGTTTGGGTGATTAAAATAATAAGTAAAATAAAAACATTTAATATTAATCGAGTGGAAACAGTTTATAAGCTATTTTGCCTTAATTAAAATTTCAAGGCCACTTAATTCATTCTTTTAATTTTGTGTATTGAATTATGAAAGAATGCAGAAGAGCTATTTTATCGATAGTGCTGATATTTGTTTTAAAATAAAATTTAGGGAAATCGAAATAAAGATGGAAAATCAAAACCTGCATTAAGATTGTTATTCTATTATATTTATATAGAAAAACTTGACCAATAATAGACATAATATACAAAATCTAACTATAAAACAAAATCAAACTGTTTGTTGTACATATTATGGTAGAAATGGAATATTTTGAACAAGGGCTGTGGCACTAGTGCTGATGGGATGTATACAAGAGATGAAATATACAAATTAAATGATCTTTCTCAAACAGAAAATCTCCTCACCGGTATAAAAAAGAAATAAACGATTAGAAAACTTACTGCTAAACAATTCCGTAGGAACCCCATAAGCCATTAGAAAGGACAAACATGTTTTACGTCTGTGTCGGAATAGCTGTTCAAAACTCTCTAAATATAAAATCTCACTTTTGGAAAACAACGAAATCACATTGCAAAACGTTGACTCTAATCTATTTTAAATAAAAACAAAAAAATTCTCTTAAGTATCCGAATGGAACGACTGTGGCGTTATCATTTGTTCCGCTGCAGTGCTCGGCCCAAACGTTGTGCTATAAATGGCCAAAGAATTAAGACCGCGAACCATACTGGAGATATATCCTTGAAGGGCCACCACTGATATTTTTTACGTGAATCCTTTAAGAAAGTATAATGCGTTATAATTTGTAACCAGAAGAGTGCTGTAATTCCTACCTTTTTACTAATTAGCACTTTTAATTCCAAAAAATGTTTTTCCAAAGATGCAATTCTTTGATTAACACTATTAACATCGGCATTCATCCTTTGCACAGTTCCAAGAATCTGTTGCAAAATTGGAGGAACTTGTTCATTTCGAGAACCATCAAACATGCTATCACTTCGGCTCTGTAAATAAATTTTGATATTAGAATCAGCAGTAGCAATTCAATTTTTCACTAGTGTTTTACAAAATTAATACGACCCCAAAACAAAACATGAACAACACAATTCAATATTCCCAAAGCGTTATAACTTACGTTAGCATTTTGATTTTGCAAAACCCTCTGCTTCTTCAGCGACTGCATTTCATGATCATCCTGAAGCAATATAAAAGAGAACACGACATGCGTGAGACACAAAACATAAAAAAAGCTTCATAATTTTTTAGCAACATCACCCATGCTTTTAAAGAAAGATTTTATTACCTCTACGGTGTCGATATACTCGTCGTCGGACTGCTCGGCAGTGTACCCATTTTGGTGCAAGAAATTCCTCCGATCACCAACACTTGAAGCGTTTCCATTTGTGTAGCCATTCTGCGTCGTAGGAGGTGAATGCTGCGGACTGCTGCCGCGGGAAGCAAATGGAGAGTTCGGATGCGATCGGGCTTTCTTCATAATTTCTGGGGCAACAGCCTCAAGATCATCGAAATTAACATTATCCAGCTCACTTATGCTTCCCATAAAATTGGCCACGTTCTCCGTGTAAGACATCGTCTCAATGATCTTTTTCAGTTCTTCTACATACAGTTCCATGGCTCGCTCGCGAGACATATCACCTAGTGCTCGCCATGCGTCCCATTTAGCCCTAGTAAACAAAAGGATTTAGAACAAAAATCTAACTCTTTTAATGCATGCAACAATATAAACTCACTTGCCAACAACATCCCAGAAGCTCGGTTTGCTTTGTTTGCAGGGTCCTTCGGTTGCTTGTTTGAAATATCCATAAAATGTTAGCATCATTGCATTGCTCGGCTGGTATGAACCTAAAAGTAATAAAGAAAAAAGAAATCAGTTACAACCTATGGTTTTTATTAATTAACACTACTTGAAAAAATAAGATATATAAATTTCGGAGCAAATCAGTAAAATTAATCAGAAGCGAGTTCAATAAACTCAAGCACAAGGATCGTAAAAAAGTTCCCATAAAAAATTGTGCAAGGCTTCATCTCGCAATTATTTCGTCTAGGTCATTTAGGCAAACAAAAAGTTCTGTAGAGCACAGTGCACGGACCTGTTCTTGATTAAAGATTTGTTTTTATACAATTTTTTATATTATTATAATTGACATTCTATTGTTGTGTTAGAATTTAAATTAGATTTAATTTTACGAATATAGTTATTTTGTTTTTATATTATAATTTAGCTTGGCGTTTATCTCTCTTTAACTTATGCAAATATTTTACTGAATTAGTATTGCTGATTCTAGTTTACTAACTGGATTTAATATAATCACTTTAAAAAATTTTAATTTTAACTACATAAAATATATTCATATTTAAAAATGTCAGAAACGATTAATATTAGTATTTGGTCTTTTTTTCGTTCCTATTTATCATTTATTCAAACACTTCGCAAAAACAAAAAATGTATCCTATTGGGGAACTAACGAAGTTAAACGTGGTTAACTTTAAAACTTATTCTTGCTGTTGAACGCAACTTTTGCGCAATTTTATTTAGTTTCATTTTAATTAGTTTTAATCTTGTACCACATAACCACTGGAGCATTGTTTCAATTTCATAAACCTTTTTCCGCTTCCGTAACCATTTAAATCTTGCTTTTCTGTAATCTTGTGTTAGAAATATTCCGCGCAAAAAAATATATACCAAATATTTAATGACTGGTAAATTCTTAACAATCGTTAAAAACCAAAATAGACTTTTTACAAAATCGCTTTATCAACCATTTTTTTTGTATTTTTCCTATTGAACAATTCACGTAAATATAAGCTGATAAATGTTTAACACTATATAGGACCTGGTTGTTCTACAGCAATACGGGGTAATCTGTTTTCTATGTGGGATATATAAGGGATCGATTTGGAATCTTGTGAATTTCGTTTTAAGTTTACACATTGTCGAAACCAACGAATACAACAATTCGATATATTCCCTAACTACTCTAAAATTTTCTCATGCTTGTCATAGTGGCATAAAATTCTAATTTTATCTTAAGTCTTTAATACACTAGCACAACCGAATGAAAATCTATACTTTTCTATCAATTTTCTAATTTGACGGATGTTGTTGGCTAGTGTTAAAATTAAAATTAGGCTCTTAATTTTAATGGAATAATGGAAAAGAATATAAAAGAAAAAAAAAGTAAGAAGTAAACTTGTTGCAAAAAATATAAGACAATAATAACATTACTTTTTTAAAAAGTACGACATAATATTTCAAAATTTACACGCATAATTAAAAGTTACACTATCTTTAAATTCTGAAATTCTATCTTTCGCATTACTTTTGAATTCGAAAAAAAATGTTTTAATGAGAAATATAAATTCTTATTTAATAGATACATAATTTTTCTAAGTCATGCTACCAAAGGTTGGGATTTTATTCGATTGTAAGCTTACAATAAAATTGTTAACCACAGATGGTTACGTAATCCAGAGTTTTATTAAAATGAGCAAGATTACTATATGAAATATTTACTGGTTTACTAGGTACATTACTGATCAATATTTATTACTTTCCTCTATATTGTTAATAAACACCCTTATAAACAATAATGTTGAATTTACTTCTAAAATGTGAGCAGCATCTGGTAATTATTCTCCGTCAAATTGCAATTTACTGAAAAATAATTGAACTTCCCTCGCATAAAAAATATTAAAATTAATGCATTTATTTGCAAAGTTATGAAACTTAATGTAAGCCATTCTACTCCAGAGTTATTAAAAATGTTCAATAATATTTCGCCGGTTCGTAATAGCAACTCGTTTAACCAGTAAACGAAAATGCGAAAACTAGCTATGGTAATGTGTCGAGAAAATCTATAAAATCAACTGCAAAAAGTTTATAATTATTCATCATGCACTTTTGCTGCTACAAGCATTCTTTGAAGCAAGGCCACTGTTGAAGGAAATATTCGTTCGACTTGAAAAGTCAGTATGCTGCCTCTAGAGTCTTTCTAATCAGCTTTTAAATTTGGGTCACGAAGACGTGTATAATAAGTTTTTTACATTCCCATCGCCTTCGTAAAGTTGGCTCCTACCCATGACGCATGTGGTGCGACTGCGTTCGGACATTGGTCATTTGGTGACCAATAAATTATGAAACCTACACCTAACGCCGAGAATATCTGAACAACGAAAACTTGAAATTTCTAGTCTTTTTATCGAGCCTGTCAAAATGTGCGAAAAAGAAAGGACAAAAAAAAGAATTTAGCAACCAGTTCGCAGCATGTCACCTTATCTCAAGTTTAGCTAGTTCGTTGTAGATAAATTCTTGCGCCAACACTCGGTCTCACCGGTTTAGCTAGCTTCTGGGCCAGTAATCTGGTAACCACTTCTAGAGACTAGCGGCTAAGCTACGAGCCTTTCCTCGTTATTCTTCTATTCCTTCTACCGCTTTCATTGCCTTACTTGCTCAAAATGTGAGTTCAATGAATTCTGCCCGTGGTGTAACCGGCATATGATTTGCAAGCATTCGCAGCGCAACATTCGCATGCTCGACCAGTGACGATGAAACTTGCACGCTTTTGCTTCAATTATCTCACGTTAGCACCACCGCAGTCAAGTCGCCAGTCTACCTTTTTCCAACCATACCGAGATGGAAAGTAACGCACGACTACACGCGTTTTGGAGTTTAGATAGAAGGCGCCGGCCTGTGCGGTGGATCTGCAATCTTCCGGCTGAAATCCATCTTATGTCATTAGTCACCTTGTTTTCCTGTATTATCCAACAGATCTTCTTGTTCTCCTTCAATCTAAACTTAATAGTGCACAATACCTAACGCAGAAATATCTACTTTTTCAGGGTAGGATTTTTGTCTCGCGATCTTCGGTCTTTTGACCTTTACTACTTTACTGAATAGCATAACTAGAAAACTCTGGTTTTACGATTTTTGCATTTCATAATCTATATATTTTGATTTTGGTTTATTCCTTTTTACAAGGCTATCTGCTCTATATCCGTATTGTCTTTTCAAAATGTAATTCTGCTCTTTTTTTTAAACATATTTCTCGTTTTTAAAACGCGATTTTAAATTGAACAATTTCGAAATTGAGGTCATTGAAAATGAATTAGAATTTTCTCTCAAAATTCTTTTATAAAATCTCTATCCAATTTTTTGATATAGTATTAATTTTAAAATTATCTAAGTTTTGAAGTTCTTTAACATTTATTGTTCTCATAAACATTCTGAAAACTAAAAATATGCTTTTCTACAACAATTGCAGGAAGAAGGGCATTCCACCGAGAACCCCGATGAATCAATGGTAGAACAACATGTTCATCATTTCAGCGGTTGAGTTCGATTTACACCTTGACCCCGGTCTTGTGCCCTTCGGTTGATATCAGACCTAAGTTGTCTGCGAAAAATAACTTTCTACAAGAAAAAATTATTTACTTTGTTTATGAGTAAGACCACGTGGGGTTACTTCAGGTATTATTGTTTTATTAGCCCACTCTACCGATTTCAACATCTTTTAAATACATCCCAGTTTTAAATACTAAACCCAGTTTACTTTTAAACTTTTCAGGTATGCTGATTCATTTTATTGTGCCTTCCATTTTTTTCAGAGTTATATTAATATCACTTTTAAGAACTATATCAACTACAAATCATTAAACAACTTGTTTTTTTTCTAGTATATGAATTCAATTAGCTGATATGGTTTTCATCCGAAAATTGTCATCGTTTCTGAATTTCGATTCAATTTTTTCACTTTATATATTGTGTAATAATCAATTTGTTTAAAAAATATATATATACTATTAGTAAATGTGTTTTAATATATTTTTACATATTATTCACTTTGTACTAAAGGCTTGCTGTAGTCAATCGCTAGAATTAACTAAATGTTAGTTTTAAAACACTATAAACAATAAATTTTATATTTTTAGTAACATTTTTTACCTCATTTCTTGAACAAAATAAGAAATATTTTTTTATTTCTATGTTTAAAAACAGTGTATATTTTGCTAACGAAAAAGATAATTTTTTTATATCAGTATTCTTCTATCAACTTCAATATTTCGCAAGAAATAGAGAATATGGAAAAAATAATTCTTTTATATTAATCTGATATTTAGTAAAGTGCATCTAAAATATAAATATCTATACATATATATAATATAGCTAATTACTATATTCTAGATATTAGAGTGTAAAAATTCGAAAGATCTTGTATATGTACACACCTAAACCTCTTTTTACACGAATTCTGAGTTACACGAATTGGAATATTAAAAATAATTTTTTTAAAGCGATTTTTATTTACTCTAACGCAACCAAACTAAAACTAAAATTAGGAAAATCTGTAATTTAAGAATGAAGAAAAATGCATGGAGCCTGTCTTTCCTTTTACGCGAATTTTATTCCCGCGTATTTTTTAGAAAAAGACGTAAAATATATATTTTCTAGAAAAGAAAACTATTTTATTTCCCAAGAGGCTCTAATATCGAAATTTTAGAATATGTATTAATTAATTTTTTTTTCAAAAAAGTTTCTTTTCTTTTAAAGTTTCTACATCGAAAAGGGTATTGACACTTTTAATCAGAATTAGAAAGTAGGCTCGACGAATTGGAAGTGAACTGAATGTGGATAAAACTGGCAATCGATTCATGTCTAACGCACTTATTAGTGATTACGTGTATTTACTATGCATTCTTATGTAGGCAGTGAATGGCCTTTGTTGATTATGTGAATTTCCATACATTTACACAAATACATTTTTTTTCTGTTAATATACGAGCTAAGAATCGCTGTGATGGTTGTTTATGTTCTCTTTTAAAGAAACCCATTTCCGTCCGCTTTTAATGTTTTTTAACATCTTAAACGGTGTAAAAATAGCATAATATAGTATAATAGTATAATATATATGCATATTTGTTTTTTTATTGCAAACAATATATGTGAAGAAATTACTAAAGCTACAATATCTTTTGTGATATTCAGTGTTTTATATACCGAGTTTAAACCTCTATTAAAGAAAACTCCAGCACCCAGAAAAAAAACTAAAATTACTTGAAATACATCGAGCATCAGATTGCATCAGGACATTTAAAAAAGAAATAAATTATTAATCGCCTTAAACAAAGTAAGTCTCCAATTCGTCTTCATATTTTGTAAATATACATTACGCATAACTATAATGATTTTTTCAATAATCTTAACTCTAGTTTAAAACTATTGGGTCGATTTGATAAATATTGTTTCGCATAATTTGAGCATGTTTTCAGAAAATTTTAAGTATATTAATGGGATTTTGTCCGCTCTTCTGTTAGTTGTGTATTTTTATAATCTGGGAATCTACTGGACTGATCTGAGTGAAATTTCTCCCTTTAATTTGTTGTGTTGTCTCGATGAAATTTAAACACATTAGAATTTCACCTGTTTTGGCATCACGTAAAAACGCCTGAAGGCACTTAGAAAGCTTTCGAGAAAATTTCAGAGCAGCATGGGGTTTTCAAGACGATTTAAAAAAATAAATTTTTGACTATCAATCCAGAGATAGACAACTGAACTCGTTTTCTTTTCTTTCCTTTATTCATTTTCTTCCTAAAACGCTCTTCCTTATAATTTTCCTTTCTTCTAAATAATTAAAAATTGAAGTCGACGCGAGAATGTCACTCAGCTATGCGCCGACTTCAATTATTTCTTTTAAATATTTAAATGCTGCTTTAAATACGTGATTGTGAAATGTTGAATTTATTTCATACTCTTTAGATCTTATTTGTTAAAAAACTTTAATGATATTAAGAAAAAGATAATGTTTTGTTTTAAAATCTCTCAATTGAATTTACTTTATCATTCATGAGCAGAAAATACAATTAGTGCGTAAATTGAAAAATGACCCTATTTTATTCGACAGAAAAAGGATTTTGAGGAAAACGCATTTGAAATTATAATTTTTCTCCAGCAGACTAAAATTGCGTTGTTAAAGCTTTTGACATCGTTTAAAATAATTTGATTAACTTGAAATTATCAGGGAATTATTTCTAGATAACATTTAGAAAATGTAAAGAGGAGAATGGAATTCTTTAGTGATTGTTAAGATTACTACTACTAACCATTTTTGCTTTTGTTATATTAATTTAATTTTTTCAATATTTTTAATTTCTGAAAACAATATTTGCTTAAAATATTATAATATTAAATTATACGTGATATGAACGAATTCAAAATAACTTTTACAAATTGTACAAGTGAGGGCAATTTAAACAATGACCTTCTTCAGAAAGTAAGCGCACCAACACTTGAAGCAGATCTGTCTCTTAGACGAAGTATTAAACTTGACTACGTGCAAGAAATTCGGAAAAAGAAAGCGTAACTGATACTTATTTATGTAAGCTTCAAATTTAGATCAAAACTGAACAAAATTTTGTTTTTTTTCTTTATTTAAAAAAAAAAAAGAAAAAATTTCGGTGCTTAGAGTTTCAGTTTCGCTAATTATTCTCATATTAAAAAACAGTAGACGGAAAGTGATCATTGCTTTTCATGCCTGCTTTTAATCTTCGTTGCAAAATAAGTAATAAAAACACTTCGGCTCCAATTAAGAATGCCATTAAGTAGAATTTACAATTAAATTTAAAGAAAATGGTGGTCAATGTGTAAAAGATCAATTAAAGGATTTATTTATTCTTTTACATGACGAAATACATTTTTAATTACTAGCGTGTCTGTTCTCAGGTGGTACGAGTCAACAACCGGGTCGTGCATATACAAAGTTTGCTCAATTAAAATAATTGTTTAGTATCACAACCAGTTCCTATCAACTCGATTTTTATCGTGATAATTCTTTGAAACTTTGACCCGTGTCCAAACAGATCAGCTCTCACTATCAAGGCAGCTGCTGGCGAGCAAAAAGTGCGCAATACATTTCAAAGGAAAGAAGGTCATCAGTGGAGCGATTAACTGCTGGCACCCACTTGTAAGGATCAATGAATGACTTGTGTTTATATTTTTATCGCCCGAAATCTTAGCTGCTGTTTACCCTTAAATTGAGACCGCAGACGAGCAAGAACAAAGCACACTCACCATTTTTCGGTAGATTTCTGATGACATTGACTGCTGCGTTGAATCGTTCCTCGATGGTGGCCATGGTGTGGACTCTAATAGAAGCGCACAGAATTTCCAATATTGGTAGCAATTAAACGACTAGTAATACTGCCGAGTAGAAAGCTCTCAAACAGAAATGAACTTTGAACACTTTACATTTATGCAAAAAATGATGCGTCCTTTAGTCGATGGGCTACACTACGGAATGGGCAATCGACATACTTAATGCTAGTAACTCCGAACACATTTACTTTCGTGACATTTGGGAGGTTGCTGCGAGCACTTTGCCCTTCTTCAAACGCTTACACTTATTTAGACGGTCGCCACTGTACTTTGCACGAACTGAAAACAAATCGCTGTCACCATGAAAAACGACGACCGCCGAATCGAAAATGCCGAGCCAAGCCGAGCTGAAATTTGCATATAACGTGAAGATAGACACAATTTCCAGTAGCATGGTGCATTGAGAAAGGAAATTACAATTTTAATTACATCTAAAACAATATCTATAGTCATTACAATAACAACAACTTATGAAAATGCTTAAATCACGTATCATTGTCTTACAATTTGCAATAAACCAGTTTGTAGAGAGTAATAACAATTTATACATCTAGTAGGTTAAATCCGACAAAAAATTCAAGAAGAATGCAGTACTGTCAGTTTTGAAAACAAATAACCATGTGCTAGCCAATGTCAGTTGTTTCTCGTCAGTGTTTTTAGTTAATTTACAATTTTATCCTTAGATGTAATGTAGAACATAGTAGAGTAAAACGCTAGGAATAATTCCGCAATTACTAGTCCCATTACAATGGATTTTGCTAAGAAACTGCTCAAGAAATATGGATGGAATGAAGGTAAAACACACTCGATTTAAAATTAAGAAGAATCTAATAAAATCTCCCTCTTCAGGCGAAGGTTTAGGGAAAAATAGTGATGGAATATCTAAACCACTTAAAGCTAATTTAAAATTTGATAACGCTGGGTTAGGTGTAGACAAAGTGGCCGAGTTCAACAACCACTGGTGGGAGCGAGTGTTTAATGATGCTGCGAGAAACATAGACGTCGACAAAGAGGCAGGAGACGTAAAAATAAATGTTAAGGACAAGGATTCTATTGAGGTAAATTTTCTTCTCCTAAGTAACACTTTGTATTAATTAAACATCAAACAGATAACTACAAAAGATTACTCGGTGAAGAAACTGAAAAAGAAAGTGGGCAAAGATGGATATAACCATTTTATAAAGAAGTCCATACTGAATGGCTTAAAAGAATCAAACGAAAAATCCAACGACAGTGAACCAGAAGAACCTGATCTTCCCAAGTACAAAACGCTTACAGACGAAGAACTGTTTGCGGCATGCGGGGGGCGAACGGCCCACAAAGGTGCAAGGCATGGTCTTAAGTTGATGGGAAAATTGAGTAGAATAGAAGAGCAGGAACGTGAATTAGTAGCCAAAATTCAATTGAATTGTGCCGATGAAGAGACCCGTGATTGGAAGGTAGTTTGTAACAAGAAAAAAAGAAAGAGACAAGAGCCTGAAATAGAGACTGCAACTATCAATAGTGAGGAGCAGGGCATACAGCAGGACTTGTATATCAATGAATATCATATAAAATCAACAAAGAAGAAGAAAGAGCATAAGAAGGAAGATAACGAATTATCCTTCGCATTGAATGCAGTATTCGCTACACCCGAAAATGGAAGTATAGATTTGGTACTTCAGGAAAAAGGCAAAGAAAGGAAGAAGAAAAGCCAAGAAAGTACTCAGAATAATGCAGAATTTGATATTCAGAAGGCTGTAAAGAAGAAGAAAAGGGAAAGAAAGTTGGCGGAGACTGAAGACAATAAACCTTCTACGAAGGGAGATTTTTTAAAATCTAATGATTCCCAAGATATTCCCGCGCTTAACAACAAAAAGAAAAAGAAACTAAAAGGTTTAATTAATAGAGTAAATAATGATTTGGAAAGTTCTTCAGCTCTTTCTTGAAAACTACGGTTAGGTAATATAATAAACTACATCTATATCATTATTTTTAATGGCATAGTCGAATCCTACCCGGATTTTTTCTTAACAATTCTTATTTTTGACTAATAAAGTGAGTAATTTTGAAAGGTACAACTCTAATTTTAATCCCATATTTATTTGTAATATTAGGCAAGCAAATTTAATTTTATCCGTTGTCTAAAAATAAAGACTTCTAAACTAGAGAATGGCAAAAATACGGGAGTGCTCTGAGAACAATTTTGGGGGCTAAAGGAAATGTAACGTTCTTGAATACGTCGCAAAGTTTACAGAATGGAATTCCTCACTGAAAGTATGCCCATCAAGGAATATACTTTCATATAATACTGAGACGAAACGATTGAATATATAATGCAACATCTTTTTGAAATTGCAAACTGAATACCATCCTTAAAATTCCCTTAGCAAAACATTTTCCAAGAAAAAACAATCTAGAGCTATTTCAGCTAAGTTAAGCTAAGCTATTTCAAATACCTTTCGAACAAAAAATAAGAAAAATAAATAACACAGTGAAATAAAGGACTTTGGACTTTTATTCTTAATATTTATTATTAATATTAACAATATAATGAGGATTTTCTTAAATTACTTTTTTTCTTGCGAAAAGGATAGCATCGATTTAATTTCCTCAATTACTTTTCATAATACACTCCGAAAAAAACACAAAAATTTTACAAAATATCTTACAAATATATACAATACGTACATATTTCGATTATTGTTCGCACACTTTCAATAGAAAATCTAACTTTTAAACCTAAAATCACAATAAAAGGTGTTCACCTAGCTTATATTTTCCGCAATTCGCTTTGACTGAAGCCATCGGAGCCTTTCGAAGATTGCCAAACTTCCTATTTCTAGCTTTCTGCAGCACACTAACAACAAAAAAAAACAAACGAAAATATCTTGCAATAGCTTCATTTAGCAGAGGACGTCTATTAAATTTTAATAAGAAATCTCTCAAGAAAGGAGTTCAATAAGGATCAATCCATTGATAATCGACCGCTACTACTTTTAGCAAATTTGGAAATTTATTTCTCATTTCATCCCTTTCCTGTTTTATGCTAAATTTAGCTACAAATCTAGCCGTTCAGATTTTCGATAAAATCTAGGTAACGGCCTGAAAAATATTGTTATATGTGTTGTTAGATGCTATTGATTTTCTGGAGAGGGATATTAAATTTTAATTAATAAAATTCAATGTTTACAGCGTGCCATACTTATTAAATACGAGAAGTAAATTTGTGCTCAGTATTAGAAATAAATCAATAAAATCCTAAAGCAAATTTTTTCTATAAGGCACATCTACGAGTAGCTAACATATTCGCTTCTGAGGATTCTTTATTCTTTTATGCGATGAGAAAAATGCAGTTCTAGCGTATAGAATTCTCGATACGGCTTGCTCTTGTGCACTAATACTAAAAAAATTAGCTGCAAATTATCGATTGAAGAATTTTAAGCTGCAAGTATCTGTTGCGAGGCGCAAGTTCGTAATTTCTTTCTGTTTAAATCAGGCACTAAGTCGTGGAAGGTGTAGATGTGTAAACAAAAATTACTGGAAGACTGGACATAGTGTTTTTAGAACTTAGCTTTGGAGTAAACGTTACAAAATCACAACCATCAATGAAGGCTTGAAATGAGTGATTGTTTTAGGTAATAGTTACAAAATTCGAGTTTTTGCAACTAGCGTTTTGAAAAAGTATTCCTTTTTATGCTCTATTACCCTTATTATTTTCAACAATTGAGTCTAATAGTGAATGTTCATTTGAATTTTGATATATTGTTTCTTTTCAATTTTTTAGTGAACTTAAAAAAGAGTATAAATTACTTAAAAAAGATGAGAAATGAATGAATGAACTTAAAATAAATCTATAAATATTTATAATATCTTCTTACTATCTTTTTCCAATCTAGAAAAATTTCATTAATAGTTGGCCGTGATCCTATAAAATCATATTTCTCAAATATTAAATCAAAATAAATACGTTCTAACTCTTCAATGTTTCAGAATTCTTAAATAGAAATGGGATAGAATTTTAAAGTTCATCCATAAAGAAAAACTTAAAATTCTTTAATCGAGTAAGTAAAAGTAAAGGTGTCGGAAGGCAAGTCGTCTCAAAAATTAGGAAGTCCGTCGAGTAAAGTTCGTTGTTTCAATAAGAAATCTTCTAGTTCTATTTCCCATTTTGTAGAATTATAGATTTTTAGTTTGCTCGTATGCTCTACTTTTAAATTGCCAAAATTCCGGCGCGACTTTTATTACAGAGCTTGGCTAAGTGACCTTCTTGTACCTGACATGGTAACTGTGTAACTCTTTTTAGCTACCGTACTTTACTTGTACTTCAATATTTTGCTTTCTTCAGTTTATGTCGAAACTCATTGGTTGGTTCTGCGAGCAACCGCAGGAAACTATCAAATTTATCAGCTGCTTCTTTTTACCCTAAACCGAACTAAACTCCACGAAGAACAACCTACGCAGCACGTACAAATAATGTTTCAAGAAGCGAAATGAATGTTCGTCGACATTCGCCTAATCTTATTAATCTTAAATAAACATTAACATCACAGAGATAAAATATCTTTGTAAGAAGCGAAGCGAAGTGAGATATAGCGGGGAACTGCTCTCCTAAAGCTACGCGGCAAGACGCTCCCCACACAGAATTCCATCCGTGGCTTTCGAGATCAGCGTCCTCTCAATTGTGAGATTTATCAACTTAATTACCAACCTACTTGCAAAATTTGACGCGTTTTCGCAGCCTCTTCACCTTAAAGTATTTGTCTGGAGGTGGACAATGGGTAGATGTGTTCACGGTAAACGTATAAACCTCCCGCATCAAGTCACCCTTGACGTAGTGCTGGGTCACGACGCCCTTGTACGAGCACTTCTTGGACAGATTGTTAAAGCTGAACAAAGGATGGTGACGCCGTCTCAGGTGTATCTTCTCTGCACAAATTCCTGTCAAGTACACGTCTTCTAAATGTAGAAGCGACGTGTTAAGTGATATGCTATACAACTTCGGTATGACGTCGAACGACATCAGGTAACCGGATCCCGACAGGTAATTTGGATACATATCTCCCTTAAACATGTAGACTGGCGAATACCACTTGCTGGATGTGTCAGCAATAGGTTTAACCATGCAGAAAAGATAGCCCGTAAGAAGGTTTTGCGACTTCCCCAAACGATTCACTGGGGATAGGGCGTTAACCGTGATTGGGTCATAGAATTCGATGGTCGCATTGTACACGGGCACCGTGCCTCCCAGAAGAATGTGCAACAGATTCGGAACGTTCACAAAAGTATCATCATCACATTTCATAAGAAATTTAGCCCGGCTCTGGCAGTTGTTCATCACCCACTTGAGCATCATAATGGACTTGATTGTGAGATTGTTGTAGGTATCGTAAAATCCTTCCTGAATTACATCGTCGTATTGCTCAGATTCGAGTTTCAGACGAGCTGTCGTCTCATTTCTATTTAATTTTGTTTCGTCACCCTTTCCAACGAGGAAAACTAAGCGGACCGGCAAGTTATGATGCTGACTAGAATCTGTGAGATTCGTTTTCTAGAAGACATAGTGCGATCAGTTAAATGTTTTTACTTTAGGCTTTGTTGTACTTACGTTCCCTAGACTTAAGAAGTCTGAGTATATACGTAAATTAAGCTCCGTCACATTTAGGTACTGGCCATTAAGGTGGGAATGCATTTTCAAAAACATAGGGTAATTGAACTCCGAGGTGTTCCCCCAAGTTTCTCGGATCGTTTGTCTAGAATTGTTTAAAATGTTTAATGCAAACGAATGTTGTGATTATTCAAATAATTTTTCTTATAAAAAATGTTAGAAAATTGATCTTCGTCAATTATTTAAAGAAAGCCGTTCGTTTTCTAATATATATAAAATATAGTTACCAACATTTAGAAAGAATTTAAAGTCTCACACCTTCTTAGCAGGTTTCGCTTTCTTAGCTTGTGCATATATTTTCATAAGCATATGTAGATTTCGAGAAGCAGGCGCTATAGTCTCACACTTAGATCATGTTGTTCACTGTACATACCACAAATTTTTGCGAAGAAGAAAGTTTATCATCATAGTCGTTTGGTTCTTCTAGTAAACATTATCATTTTAGGAAGTGTGAACATTTCTTTTGGGGCTATCGTGTGTATAAAACGCTTCTGCCCGAGCTTTGGTGATCCCCTCTATATTTTGTAAAGGTACTTACAAACCTTTTTTTCTATTGCTTGAGGACATTTTTGGCTGCTTGCAATTTGTTACAGTTTTCTTGATACGTTTTCTAGAATTCAATGATTTTTAAAATATTGAACAGTACTGTAAACCTTTTTTTTTGTAACACCTTAAGCAAGCTCAAGCCAAAATTTCGCCGTTAACACTGAATTCGTTCTTTTAGCATCAAAAAACTTACTAGGATCACAAACCACATAATTTCATAAGCTTTTTCAGAACACAATCTCTAAATACTTTTAGGTCGCATTCACATCGAACAATTCTGATGTGATTGTTATTAATTACATGTGTTGCAATATTTATTGCAGAACAGATATTAAAATTGTTTAAATAGGAATATCATTGCTTTTTTTAGATATTTTAACACTCACCTCGCTGAAAAGTTCTCGACTGAAGAACACACCACAATGAGCAGAAAAAAGTTGGATAGGCACACACTGCGAGGTTTGATCAGTGCAGTTTCGACTCCAGGCATCACGTAGTCCACGGCATTCCTGGAGGTGTTGTAGCCCCATCCGGGGATCGCCACTATGCAGACAAGAGTTAAATGTAAACTGAATACTGTAATAATTGGCTTTCTACCTAGCCGCGAATGCACGTTATTGAATAGAGGGATGTAGATAAGCAGAAGAATAAACAGGACCGCTATGAATATCAGGACGAAACGAGTTGTACGGCGGGCCCTTCGGTGAAACTGGTGCCTGCTGCGTGCAGAAGCTTCCCGACCTTTGAGATACCAGTTTTTCAATTCACCGCCATCCTTTTCGCATTCGTTTGAATATTCTTCGGAAAGAAGCGGCAGGGATGCGTCGATTCCCTGAATATCTTCGAGTGTAATGCTAAGGGATCTGCAGGGAGAATTGTTAGCGGCGCTGCTTCTAAGTCTTCATGCGCTGCATGTTCGCTTACCTCTGCATTCTCTTCGAGATTAGTATATCGGGTGTGCACTATAAGCCCTCGACCGCTGCTTCATAACATGGTAAACAAATCGACCCAGAATTATTCAGATCGTCTCAGCAGGAGCTCCAGGTTATGTTGTTTTATAGAAATATACCTCCAACTTTGTCCAGCTGCCACCGGCTGACAGCTGCGGTTCACGCTCTGCAACCAGAGTTGCCGTGTGACCCCAATTGCGGCAAAATAAATGCACTTAGTGGGTTTTCCTAAACAGTTATGCGCCTGTTGTATGTGTTACCTGTTTCTTTTATGATAAGATAAATAAAACCCACAAATGTTTTCAGAATTTCGTTACCATAATATTCACTTTATTATAGTCAGTTGACACTAGGGCAAAAGTGAAATGTAGCCAAAGCTTTAGTTTCGACCACTCTATTACGTTTGTCCATTCTATTCTCACGCCGTATAATGGCCGCCTGACAGCCATTTTGTTTCCGCTTTCTTTCCGTCAACTGCATCGAAGCAGAGAGGTAGGTTATTTTCTAATTTATCGTTTTTCCTGCGTGGTTGACATCGTGCTGTAATTTATTTGCCACTCGAAAATTTTCTAAATAGCCAATATAATTTCCAAAGTGTTTCAAGTGCCGTACAACGAATGCGATGACGGTAAATAAATAAATTCCTGCACGTGCTTACACTTATGGCTTTTTAATGATGAACGACCTGAACAGAAGAGTCCTTGAAGACCACATTCACCACTCTAGTCTGAAGACATTCTAATAACCCTCTAATAGTGGCGGCAGGAACACTTTTCACAACGCATTTTTTTGTTTTCCAGGTAACAAAAAATGTCGACGTCCCCACACCTCAACTGGTTAATCATCCGCAACCACCATGCGTACTTGCTCAAGAAGCGCGATGTGAAGAAACCGTTCAGCACTGTAAGTACGCACAGCTCCTATATCATTCATTCCATTTCCTTTTTGATGATAATTCCACCTTGTGTGACCATCTTCATGATCTCATTATTTGCTACTACTGACGATGCCCTGCATTTATCCGCATCACCTCCAACTTACAATCAAATATTTTTTATAGTGACCTTAATTTTAGGAAGCCAACAACCTGACCAACCTGAGTTCATACAGATACAGCGGTCTCGTGCACAAGAAGACTCTGGGAGTTGTGCCAGCCGCCGACAAGAAGGGCTTCACGGTTGTATACAAGAAGGCTAAATATGCCAACAGGCCGGCAAAGAGCACGGTTCGTGTCACCATGAAGGCTGGACCAAGACGGTCACTGAAGAAGTTGAGGAATCTGTTGCTCGCCAACAAATATCGTTATGATCTTAAGCAAGTAAGTATTCTTATCAATTTTATTCAGTACTCTTAAATGAATGTTTCTGAAAGAGGCACTTTTGGTAATTGGGGCTGGTATTAAAGTTAATCCGCTGGCAGAGAGGTTTGCACTTACAAGCAAGGGCTCGTCAAATTACGAAAGTGTTCTATGAAACCCGTTGTAGTCCTTGTTTTCTATATAGGGGAAATTTTGAAAAACAAAAATGGCTATAAAAATTAACGTTTAAATAGAAAACTAAATCAAACCATGTAAAACGAAGATGCAAAACAGCAAAACTTCTATTCTTTTTTAAGGAACTAGCTTGATTGACATTTTTATGACTAAGGATAATTTTCCTTGTCTTTATATTTACTTATAAGTAAAATGAATAAAACCAGATTTTAGCCTATCATTAAAATTAAACTAGATAGCGGTAAAAGTTTAGTTGGGAATTTCTTCCTCAAATTCTTTTAAAAAGTAATTTCTCCAATAAATTTTTTAATGCTTTCTCTAATATGAAGACGATTTAAGCTTTAGATGTTTTTATTTAAAATGTGCGTGTCGGCTATTGTTTCTTGGGAACTCCATAAAATTGTACGAGCTAATAGAGAAGACGTCTATGCGAGAAAACGACATGAGGAGGCTTTTGAAACTATTGAGGCTATATTGCTTTTAAATTTTCCAATACAATTTGAGGATTGTTAAAATTGATCAGATCCATGGAGCAGCTCGTTGAGTGATGGCTAAGAATTTCAGCAATATAACGTTTAGCCGTTTATCTAAAGGTCAGGCTGTGAAACATCTGTGCGGAACCTCCTTATTTTGGTTAGGTTTGCATCTTCAATTTCAATACACATTTTTGAAATATTTTGTCAGCGCTTTACGAAATCAGTTTCCTGGATTTTTTCCAACTGCCAAGTGATCGAATGCGTTGGTTTTACTTTTATCTACTTTAAACTAAACTTAATTTTCTATAATCTTAATAGTTTAAAAATTAACCAATTGCCAAAAATTATACTGCTATATATTTTTATGATGATTTACTCAAACACCAAGATCGCTGAGTATTTTGATGAAAACCTCTTCTGAGTTTACTTTTTATTATTACTGAAAATCAGTTGTGGGAACAAATATAATTAAATACTTATTTTCTTTTTTCAGGCCGCTCTTCGTAGGGCATCTGCAGTTTTGCGATCACAGAAACCTGCTCCAGTTAAGAAAAGTCGTGGCGCAAAGAAGAATGAATAAATAAAATAATTTTATTTCACAATAAACAATAAAAAAACGTAGATTGACTTTTATTTATTTCGGAACGCTTTAATAGGATGCTGTGTAGAAGTATTATTGTTAGTGATTTTTGAAAATATTTTAGTTTCTCTCCTGGAATTGTCGCGATAAGGGAGCAATGGGTATTTCAGCATGAATCAAAATCTTCAGAACAGGGCTAACCGATTTTATAGTAAATTGAAAATAAGGCAGGGAGTGGTAAACTGGGAATATCCATTTATTTCAGAGATCATTTGGGTTATTTTGAGTTTTAACGCAAATCCAATTTTGGGCCTAGCAGATTGTCGTATAAGTATCCAGAATTCTTAGAAGTTTTAAGTAAAATAAGCAGGTATTTAACTCGAATCCTCACTATAAAATCTCAGGTTTGTCGGGACAAAGTGAGTTTTAATAACTCGTATTACCACCGTGAAAATTATGCAGATTAGTTAAAGACAACATTCAAATTAATGCTTTTTATTCCTTTTTATGGTTTATTAGTCTTGTTATTTTAAACAATTGATCCTAAGTGCTGATAGTGAATGTTCATTTGAATTTTGATATGATATTGCATTTCTTTTCAATTTATTCGTAAATTTAAAAAGAGTTTAAATTACTTGAAGAATATAGAAAATAACTGAATGAATTAAAAATCTCTAACAACGTTTATAATATCTTCAAAAAGTGATTAATAAAACGGTACGATTTTGATTCACGCGCTGAGGGTTCCCTACCGTCAGCCATTATTCCTTTCACTAATTTAAATTTTAACTGCATTTATAAAATAATACATAAGTTTCGTTTTAGTTATGATATAAGAAAGAATAAGTTAAAAATTTGATTTTTTCCTAGATATAGAAAGAAATCCTTGACTTTCAACTTCGAGAAAAATAACCTTACGAATGAGACTATGAATATAAGCAAAATTTTTGAAGTGTGCAAATTTAGGTCCTTTAAAATTCACAGTAAAGTATCTTTTTAAATTCGCGCTATTGGAAAATGTCCTGCGTTTTATTACAGTATATTTTGGATTAGTATCTCTATCCAGTCTAGAAAAATTTGATTGATAATTGGACGAGTGATCCTGTAAGGTCACATTTCTCGAATAGTAAATCAAAGTAAATGCGTATTCCGCGTCGTAACTTTTCAATGTTTCAGAATCTCTAAATACAAATGGGTTAGAATTAGAGTAAAGGTGTCAAAACAAATTGTTCAAATTGATGTTTTGTTCTTGTTTTTGTCTAATAGCCAGTCCAAAGTTGGTTAGTATACTTAAGTAAATTAATACATAGACATCGAATGTTTGTTTAATAGCGTTAAACTTTTTGAAATATTAGATTTATTAGTTTTGGAAATGTAGGGGATAATTAGTATTTGAGATATGTTCTGAGAAATATTTCGCAAACCACGATATATAAAATTTTGAAAAAAATAAAAACAGTTTTGAAGTCATGAAAATGAACAAATGCAAAGGAATGTCTTTTGGTGCAAAATTATGATATTTTCAGAATTCACGGTAAAATATTTATTGGAGTTATATTTTTCCCTGTTTTATGTATTAAAATTAAATATTTCTTGTAGTATTAGGTTATTATTTTGCACTATTTTTTTATATATGAGATGCCATGGGCTTAATTAATTATTTTTAATATGTAGTGAATTTAATTTGTAATGAATTTTTTGCAAAAACTTTATGTAGCGATAGTTTTAGTTTTTAAGTTGAAGATCCTTGGGGTTCCATGAATTTGGGGAGGGCATTCTTAAATTAAAAGTATTAATATTGAAGTTAATGATATTTTTGGTTTCATACATTCCAACGTGGTATATGAATGAAATCATTTTATATTTCTGAGGACTTTTATTTGTACCTTTCCCATTTTAACGATAACGTCCCGATGATTTTTATGAGGATGAATCTGTCCATGTTGTTTTCTTAGTGTGTTTTTATTTCTTCGGCAGCTTATTGGCACGCACATTTCTGCTTCGATATAATGAAAGTCTTTCAACAGGCAGAACACGTCGGATCCGCCGCAATACCGTTAGGGACATGTATCACCCCATTTCCCGGCTATTTTTCTTTTCCCATCTCGAAATATTTGAACAGCCCGCTTCGGTGCGCTTGTTGCGCTTACGGCCGACGTAGACGATATACGACAATTCCTATGACACTTTGTAAATAGAACGTGATGGAGTCACTTTTACTGCTCCGCTCTCGTCTAGAGTGGTCTGTCAGCTGGAGGAGCTGGAAGAGCTGGAAGAGCTGGAGAAGATTCCTCGAGTCGACAGGTCCAAAGAATGCTGGCGTTGCATCCAAGGTAAACAAATCATAAGTCATCCCGGATAGCCGGCATCTCAGTATCTTTGCCGGAGATTAGAAGATTCGTCCGATGTCTGCAATAGTAGCAATTCGCGGGTACGATTTGATTTCCCTGAATGACTACTCGTAAGTCAAGCTCCGGACGATTTGGTGCATCTACAGAGAGACCCATAAAAATAAAAAAATACAAAGAAGCAAAAGTCGGATGGGGATCAGAACAATGAGCAGGGCTAATTTTTATGACCCCGAACTTAGTCGGCAGTGTCCCAAGAAGCCACTACAGGAATTCCCGCTGTCTGGATTTCAAAGCCGGGTAAATGCATCTCGGATATGTTGCACCGAATTAGCTTTATGGGCTGTTATTCTGCCGCAGTATTAAATGATCGCCGGCTTAGCTCTGGGAAGAGTTTTATGGGCACTTTGTGGCTCCCTTTTGAAGGCACTATGTCTGTTTGGTTCCGCTCGCTTGTTTGTTTGGTGTGGTTGCTGATCTTCGAGATATCTTGTAATTGCATCTATTTCGTGAATCCCTACTCTTTTGACTCACCGATGTCAAAACAAGATTGCTGGGAGATTGCCTGAAAACATACGATCGACTTCAATTTCCGTTTTGCAAAATTATGGACGGGTTTTAAAGGAAATAAATTCCAATTGGACGGAACGTTTATCCAGATCCTTTGGAAAACAATGCTAACTTATAATAAAAAGCATTTGGTTTTTGTTCGGAAAAAGAACAACGGCAAATTTTAGTACAAAATCATACCATTGCTGATAATTCGATAGATACATAGATTTTAAGGATACCGAGTTTGAATTTCTTGGATCTCAGACTCTTATGTCAATTCTTTACCACAGAAAATTTTCAAAGAATCTAAAAAATCAATATCAAATTAATTGATAAGGATTTTAAAATGCTTGTACTTATTCAGAGAACAAAGGAATCTGGACGCCTTAAAAGTAGACGAGACTTGGCTGGAAACGTTCTACAGATATAATCTGGTATTATAGTGCTATAGCTGTCTAAATTTCGATTGGGGCCCCAAATTAATTACAATTAGTATGCTTTGACGGTCTTATTAAAAGAACCGTAAAGGAAGTTTCTATTATGTTTTCATCAAAATTATTAAATATTAAGAGACAATTATTAATAAAATATAATAACACCAAAATATTAGTCAATAGGCAAATAAGGCTTAAGTCTCCACTTTGATTATATTTCTTTAAGGGAAAAATAAGCAAGAACAGAAAAAGATAATAAAAATTGTAAAACAAGAGGGATAATTTTTTAAAAGCTATTATTCTCAAAATGACATAATATTTTGATAGTAGCTAGAATTACCAAATGATTTTTTTTACTATAGCTCTAAATGTTAATGATATGTCCGAATGTTTCGGAATAGTCTTTAATCATATGGTCTGACTGACCAAACGCACTTCCGTCCTTTTTGAGAAGAAAACGCAATCATTCCTGTGAATGCAACACGTTCTGTGATGGATTTATTAACACTTGTCAATTTCTACAACAATAGAGGACTTTGTTTTAATAATTAAAGTACATTTAAATAGGCATTTTTGTGCATTGTTTTCATCCAAAAAACAATACAAGATACGTTTGTGAAATTAAACCCACAAGATTAAGGGCAATATAAGTTTCTTATTGATTATGGTTATCCATTTAATTAGCTGAATGGTGCTTTGCAGGTTGATTAGGATGTGTTCTTATTTTGGTCGGTTTTAAATTTGGTATGTATTCTTCTACTGTATACACCTTCATAACTCATCGTTCTAATTTTCTTAAAAAAACAATTTCTTGTTTTTTTTTATCGTAATTCACATAGTAAAGGAAAAAAATTGAACTTCTGTCTCTTGTGTCTTTAATCACTCACAGTTAAGGAAAAGTCAAAAATAATTCGAGGAGTAAGCAAAAGAATAAGTCGGTTGGAAGATTGGATAGTAGGGACAAAGAGCACATCTGAGTGATGGTTTACGCAGATAGAAATCAAGGGAGACATGGTTGTTAACCTTATGCAACATTCTAGTGCTGGGTACTACTTTCGCTAACTAAATTTTAATATTCTGTTCTGTCGTTGATGAGATATATTAGTTAAGAACATAAAAAAAGGGAAGAGAAATTTGAAATTATGGGATCCTTCGAGCCATTTGCTATTGTAAGCGTTGATACCAGTGGCTAAACAACGTTTTTCTATTTAAGACGAAGACTACGATTGAGAATTTACATTTTATTTCTTAAAAGAAACAGCACAATTTGCAATTATACAAAATTTTCAAGACAAAAGGTTCTGGAAGTCTGACTACTTTTATTAAGGCACAATTAAAGCTTTATGGGATATTTTTGGTCTCATTATTTTCTAGATGAATTTGTCGAAGAGATTTCCATTTCGTAGTTAAAAAATAGCGTACATTAATTGGAAGGATTTTAATAGATTAAGGGTGAATGTTTTATTTTATGAATACTGTAATACACAGACATTTGGCTATTATACTACATTAGAATAAATTCATATAAGTCAATTCTTCGTGCTCCTTTGAGATCCTAGGGTTTTCAAAATTCATTCATCCTTTCTCCGCTCGCAAATTGGTTGCAGATTGAGGTATAGTTTCAATGTCTGGAATTCGTTTGTAACAAAGTCCTTGTTTGGATGGCCATTCACGAGGAACGTGCATGGTAACTTCCCTGTTCACATTAATGCGATTTAAAGGTTTCCAAATAATTTACGAGTAACCATCGTTTGAGTTTCATCTCGTTTAAAACCTACTAAATATCCTTCTTGATGTGTAAATCAAGTAGAAACTACTTTACGTGACCTACAGCGTGTTCGCATTGGAAGGGGCATCATCTATCCAAACAGTGTTCTTCTCTAGCGCTAGAAGACCTGGGCTGGGGCCCAATCACATCCCCACATCTCCGGTACTCCAGCAGCGGCGGCGGCATCAGTGCTCCACCAGCCAGGGAATCCGCGGAGCGTTGTTCATTTCACGTTAATTACACAAGTATCAGACTCAATTATCTCCTCCTCGAGATATCGATACGTGACTCCTTTAGATAAATGGGCCTCTCAGGAGCTGCTACTCGCAGCCGCAAAGTACCCGTGCTCCGCTTTATGGGCGTACTAAAAATGCTCCGGGAATCCGCTTGCCGAGTAGTTGACGCAAAATTGTTATGCAAATCGCGACGCTCGGCTGTAAAGGGATGTCGATGAGGGTGCCCGGCGCGGTGGGGCTGGGGCGGAACGTTTCCTTGTTATTTGTCCCGCGCTTACGTCTTACATACCCTACTACTTAAAGTTGTCAAGTGAAATTACACCTTGGGTGCTCCTCGGCGGACCTGCTTGTGTCTGGAAGGCCGTGCGGTGACACAGGGGCGGGAGTGTCACGGATGTCATCACTGAAGAAATGAGCAATTACAATCGAAATTATGAATGCGTTAGGCATCCCTGTCGACGGGGGCGGTGGTGGAAGCCGCCCGACCGCAGGTGAATGGGGCTCGGGTTGGTGCTCTGTGACTCCTGTCAATTTAAACACCGGATACCTGGCAGGACCCTGACAGATGAAAAGTCGTGGAAATACCTTTGCCACTTGTTTGGAAGCCACAAAAATCCCGTTAAATGCCTTAGCAGCGCGCATAAACTTGTCCTTGACGTATTCGCTAAAGGAATTCGGAGCAAGGGCTGGCCACAAACATCGTCAGAGGGACAGGCAAACATTTTAATGCCTCCGCAGTCCACACAAAGTTTTTCCTTTTATTGGACATGGGGCAGCCGGCAGCTCCCGGGAGCTCCGGACGTGGTGGCGGCGCTGCCCACTGCTCTGCGTTTCGCAAATACTTTCATCCCTGGAAACAATTCGTTGCCGCACATTTCTAGAATTCCCAATTACGTAAACTATCCGTTTGCAGGCCGAAGTCGAAAGGCAAACTTTCGATGAGAAAATGCCAAGTGCGGGTGGTGGATGCTTCTGGCTGCACCGAGGAGTCCTGGGTGGCCCGTCCCTCAGCTCCTCTGTATGACGGATTTGCCACGTCAAAAAAATTCCAAAGTGCTGGGCATCGTGTAATCGCAGTCGCTTTAATTGTTGTTCCCGGTCTTTAAATCTGGAACGTTTGTTGCCATTTCGGCGAATCGTTAAAACTTGAAGACGCGTTTGATCCTCGCGGCGGGCACATCACACGTAACGCGTGTGCGCCCGCAATTGCTGCAGGGTGACGCGTTCAAAGGAGCCGCTCGGCCGTACCTGGACTTGTTGTTTATTTTTGTTCACCAATTAGAGTAGCGCAGCTCCCAAGAGATTGTTAAACTAAGGGCTACGAGGGCGGGGGTGTTGCAACTAGTGCTTAGGCTTGGGAGAAAGTAGACCGTATGAAATGCCTTTTCCCGAAGTGAATGTTTAAATAGTTCTTACAATAAAACCTCTTGTTTTATCACTATTTACGTGCCAAAACCAAGCTAATTTAAGCGGTTACATATAATTGAAGGCGTTAAAAAGTAGTTGTTTTATTTTTAAACTTTTTTATACATTAATTCGACGCATTGTTCACTAAGTAACCAAAAAAGTTACTAACGCTTTTTTGTGATCGTGTAATACATCGTTGTATAAATATGTAATAACTGTGAATGGATTTAAACAAATCTAATAGATTGTTGTAAAGTAACGTTACATAATAATTAATTTACTGAGCCAAATTTTTCTAACTTTATAAAGAATTAATACTTTACAACCTTTTAAATTTACATACCCATATTCAACTAAATCACTATTATTACACATTTCACTATTAAATTGTTTATAAAACTATTATTAAAAAGAATTATCGGTATTTCAGGTTCAGTAGTGGACTATAATTACAACTATTCTGAATTCTATTCAAAAATATTGAAAATATGTAGTTTAAGTTTTCGTACAAAAAGTATCACAAAGCCCAGTTTTGAGAAAAATACGTTTAAGAATTCCAACGCGAATTTTACCTTAGTACTGAATTCCCCAAGTAGACGTCTTCATTCAAATCTCTGAATATTTACGTGCCTCTGTTGGAGTCTGACACGAAAAGTCTCCCTCTTCTAGGAAATAATTCCTTAAAGCAATTCGTAATTATATCTAATTTTCGGTTACTTGTCTTCTTGAAGCCATCTATTCCCCAAATTGGTTTCAAGGAAATTAGCCGCAAACAAAAATCATACCTAACATTTTTGGCCCCGGCCCCATTTATTGAGCGTGAAAATTTGATGATTTGGATGAGACAGCTCGGATTTCTCAGTTTAATTTGCATTTATAATTTTGAGAGAGCAATTCGTAAAACGTGTCCGACCATCCGGGCACAGGAAAAAAGACTACGTGGAGGACTTCTTAATTTTGTTTTTGTCGGCTCCTTACGAGTGGATTAATCGAAGGAAAAATCACGGACCGCAAGAGCCGTCGTCATCGCTGTCCGATGGCAGCCAATTTAACTTTATTCGACTGTCGTCGGGAATAATTTTTATTTTGATGCTGTGCTCCCGGCCAGCAGGGAGGCGGGGTAGTTTTCAAATTGATTTTAGATTTCGAGGAGTAATTGGTGTGCACCAGTAATGACATTTGCGGCCAATTTGAATAAAAATTGAAGTAAACATGCATAGGACAAGGGCAGAATCACTTTGTGCTCGAAGCAATCGTGCGTTGTTTGGCTAGCAATAACAACATCGGCTCTCAGCAGATTCATTAGATCTTTTAGAGTTATTGTGGGCATAAAGCGTAGAGGACCTAGGGCTGTCTAAACAAACACAACAATCGAATTCCACAATTCCACCACAGGACCCCGCACACGCGCGCGGGCAATGGAAGAGGGAAAAGGGCCGTACTAAAAGTTTTATGACTTGTTAAATAGATACGAGCTCAGGGCCTGCTGTCGACTCCGGCAGAAGCTCATAAAACTATGCGATGTCTTTTTTAGGGATAAATAAACAGTGGAGCGCTCGTAAATGTTCCGTGATTCACTTTTTGACGAAATTCTTTTATGGACTACACGGCGGACCGAGTGTTCTTCGATTTTAATTGTCGACGTTAATTGAAAAATTGCTTGTCTGCCACTGCACGTTTCTCGAGTGCATCGTAAAGTACAGGCGCATGGGAAAGCCGATAATCAGGGCAATTTGTCCACTCCACACAAAGTTCTTGATTCTTATCTAAACATATAAGCAACAAAGTTTTAACAGTATTTTGACCTTAGAATGCCAAGTAAATCTACGGCTTATGTAGGTCATTTTCTATAGAAACAATGTTACAATTTCTGTTTCCCATCCAAAATCCATCAAAATAGATGATACACTGATGGTAAATTTTTGTAGTTTTCAGCAACGTTATACTGCTTACTATCTTCATTTTTAATTCTAGCTTTTAATCTTATTGTGTCGCAATATGCCTAATTAAAATTTCAACTTTTCAAACGGCTTTTTTACACACTTGATCACTTAGTCATAAAATAAGTTCAATTCGTGTATTCGATGACGTAAATGAACACAAAAAGAATTTGTTTTAATTAAGGGTGCCTCAGGGTCGCGGCCAGATTGAGCATGGCAGTCTTGTATAATCTTTTAGCAGGCGTTGAAATTTACACTTTCATGCATGTCATGCATTCCATTACGAGACGTCAAAACGTTGATGAGGTCAAAATTGCCATTTAATGAAGGCTCCGCTTAAATCTTTTTTAATGCATTCGCACGCACGCAATTTTAGTTTGATCGCGCTAAAGCGAATAAAAATCACATAAAACAAATTATATTGAATATATAAATTCGCGTAGACAAAAATCGCATACGTGAGAAAGTGTCATTTTTCCAGTCTATCGAACTTCTAACTTTGTTTTGAAATCCCGAGAGTGAATTTCCAATATTCGAAAGCTGTATTATGTTTAATATTTTCTACTCTGAAGTTACACAACAGTCTACAATATTCTTAAAGATTTTGATATTCCTGTAAGTAAAAATTCTACAGATCTTTAAAGTAGAAATACTAAATTGATAGTGACACACTTTACGTTCAACATAAACAATAAAATATAAACTTGATTTTATGGGAAAGTTTGAATGTGAAAAAAATTTTTAAATTCTTCTGGGCTTATAAAATTTAAGTAAGTTTAAATTATGTAGGTAAAAGATGGTTTCATTTAAATTATTCGAAAGTCGCCTGATAAGGTCGTTGATCACGGGATATGTGTCGAAATTTGAATTGTGTGCCCCTTGAAAAAGGCATACTTTTCCATTTAGCTGTTTATATTATCTGGGGGAAATAAAAACCCAAATAGTAAAAATATGTGAACAAAAAACAAAAACTCAAGTTTCACAAAATTAGAATTTTCAAAAGAAATGTTATAAAATAAACAAAATGTAAAATTATAAGAGAGAAGTTAGTGTAATATCAAGAGTGTACAGGGAATTTATTAAAAATAATTAGTGTGTATGAATTTTTGAAGCAATAAAATATTTATAAGCGTAATACGAATCAGATAGCTGAGAATAATATTATAATAATTAAAGAGACGTGTACTTAACGCAGAGCTCTTTTATACGATTTATGAAAATTTTAAGTGAACTAGATAAAGGCGAAAGTAGGAGTGGTTTATCTTCACTGCCTAACATTTTTGCGCTTAAGGCAACTCCTTCATTTGTAAACATTTTGATTTCAACCACTTATACAATTAACAACGTTTACGCTCTATTGCAAAAGAGGCAAATAATCGGAGCGCTCATCTGGAGAAGGGTCTGCATTAGTGACGCCTCCTCGTGTGGTATAAATACACCGTCGACAGCGGTGTGTCGATGAAGCGTGTCATTCAGACGAGCCACTCATCTGTGTCGGAAGGAGGAAGAGTGACAAAAAAGATGCTCGTTCTGGTAAATAAACAGCGATCGTGCTCAGATGGTGCTCTCGGCAAACCCGGATCGAAGATTTATTTAACCCAGTTGCGTATAGTGGACCCCCTGCACCTATCGGTGGAGCATTGCCTTTGATGTGGCTATCCAACCCGCTGACATGACTGGCAAAGATCGTCAGCCAGTGATCTTCCTCAAACAGATCGATCATAAAAGATGCGTGCTGAAAGACGAAGATGCCCAGATTGTTTATGAGAACGCCCAAGCAATGCTTAATAGGCGCATAAACACATGTGCCAAGATGTTGACTTCTCCCGAAAAATACAAAACAGCAAGATCGGCTAACCAAAGTAATAACCAAGCACCGATCGTGAGGGGTGGAGCGCCCTGGTGCTCCTGATGGAAGCTACCAGTAGATTTGTATGATGTCCATGTCGGATTTTATTACTCTCAGCTTCCGAAAACAAATGAAGATCACCATAACGCCGAAATTCATCAAGATCCCCGGAACTGAAAGGGGCTCAGCTACGGGAATTCCGCGTGTTGCGCGAGTAGAAGGCGACCGGGTGCCGTGCCCTCTTGTTGATCATCGTCTTCGAAGAGTGCCTCTGTTTGCCATGAGGCGCATTAAAACAAATAGAAGATTAGTTTTATGGCTTTCAAACACTAAACGCATCCCGCTAGCTCTTTATTTTTATTTATTTCTGATTCTTTTTGTGTGCTCTTCCCTCGGGGATCTTGTTTTGTTTCTGTAGCGATCTTGACAGTGTTGCACGAGTCGTCAGTGGCATGTACGTTGAGGAGTTTTCAAACAGCCCCTCAGTTTGTGGTTTGCGGTCGCTGGATTTGGATTTCAAAATTCGGCATTAAAACTCGCGCAAATCTCCGTGGAGCTAAAATTTACTATGTTACCGACGTTGGTGCCCCAATTGAGTTCATATACTAATGTCCTACAACAGTTCGGTAATTTGCAAGTGAACTATGGACTATGTAACGATGGTGCATATTTATGCGCTAACCTTCCGTACCTGAGGTTTCCAAGCAATTTGTGGACGTTACAATTGCCTTTACTGAATAGTTCTCATAGACCAGAGAAACCTCCATTTTCATATATCGCGTTGATAGCTATGGCCATCAGCAGTTCACCAAATCAAAGACTTACATTGAGTGGGATCTACAAGTTTATCATGGATAAGTATGTACATTGTGAATTTGGTTGGTCCTTAAAAATACAACTATTTAAAAATCGCCAAATCTGGTATACATCTTCATCAAGTCATTCTAAATTACTATATAAGCAGTTTCTGTTTTAAAAGTATACCGAAGAAGCTAACAAGGTACTAAAAATTGTGAACAGTTCGTTTCTGGAAAAAAATTTGTTTATTTTAGATTTTATGACTAGTAATTTAAACTTGGAGTTATTCAATAATTTTAAATATCGCTTTACACATCATTCTCAGATTTTTTGCTTCTATAACCTGTTATTGTGCAACAGTAGACATGATAATTAATCTACATTTGTTAAAACTGACTGATGGAAAGTATACATAGGTTTTTCTAATTTTGAATTTTGTTTGCTTTTAATGGCTGAGCTTTAGAACATTTCGACGAAAGTACGAACTTATCACTTTCAAACAGATTTCCATACTACCGAGAAAACAAGCAGGGCTGGCAAAATTCAATTCGCCATAATCTGTCTCTTAATGACTGCTTCATAAAGGTACCTAGAGACAAGAATTCTACAGAAGAGGATTGCGGAGGGAAAGGCAGTTATTGGATGCTTGATCCATCAGCGAATGATATGTTTGAGCAAGGCAACTACAGGCGAAGACGAACTAGACGGCAAAGAAACGGGAAAGTGTTTTGGAACCAAAGAACGAAGGTAGTACCTCTGAGATCTCTGGTTCTATGAATGACTTTTTAATTTGGAAACCCCTCCTTAAGGACCACTTCGATTTTGCTTGTCATGCCGAAAATAAGCCAGTCATCCCATCTGGTAAAACATCAGATTTCATAGCTAAGTCCCCGATGGCTAGTACCAATTCAAACATCAACTACTCCGATAGAATAACCGAGCTCCATCAGCAGTACTTGGCGAATGTAAGTCCGTCAAACATCCTGTTCAAGGACTCGCTAAAGAAGGCCATATCGGACCTGAATGGTGAAAGGAGTGAAAGTACAGAAGTGAAAAGTGAAAGACTTCCCGAAACAAGTGAAAGCGAACCCGGGACCAGAAGCACACCTAAAGGATACGCCTTCAGAATCGAGAACCTCATGAAAAAGCGTTAAACATACCGACCCTTGCGGATGAATCACTTCCCTATTTGTTTTTCATTAGTTATTAATAAATTCTGATTAAAGCGAAAGTTTCGGCGTTAATGAGATTTTAATAGCGCAACTTATAGACGGCTTTTAATCGGGAGTCCAGGACTCGGGAGCGGGAGGCGATTAATCACTGTCAGTCTGGGATTCCCCGATTCTCGTCCTGGCCTGATCCTGTTGACCGCACAAATGGGCGGGGCAACCCGGCTACGTAATAATAAATTGGCGAAGAGAGGTAAGAATCGCCGGCTGACCACACACAATCGCTCTTGGATGATTTATGCCCTTTGTGTCATATTATTGAGCCTGCAATTAGTGCGGCCGTGTTACCAATTAGTGCTAAACTTGCTGATTTTCTGGCGTCATCCTTCCCTTTTGTTTATCTTTTTTTAATTGCTGAAGGATACCTTTTTTGAATGATTGGCGCCCTTTACAAGAAAGCGATTACCAAAATATAGGAGGTCCCGGTATTCTGTTTTTTAATTAAAACAATTCTAACAAGAAAATTAAACAAATCATCGTGTTTGCTTTACTTTGGATTTTTAAAATATTATAATTCATTTTAGCGAATTACGTTTAATACTGTGTTTGGGAATTTTTGAGATATCAAACTAAACATGACCAGTATTCTTTTAGAAGTATATCGGTTAAATTCGAAAATATGACCAAACGATGATACAATTTACGGTATAGTTTTCTCCAGATTTATACTTATTTATTATTTACCTTGATTAAGAACAATGCGCATTTCATGCATTATTTATATAGACATGCAAAATCAAAACTAAGTTTAGACACCAAACCTTATAACGAGAATCATTTTCTACTACAATATATTAAAATGGCTATTCTATTCTTCAAAAATGAAAAAGAATATTCGCATTGCTTTATGTTCCTTAATCCAACAGTTCAGAATTAAAGTGCATCTGGTGCTCCCGTGAAGACGCACTAACATTTAAGGAAAAAATCAACAGGAACGGATGGTCCAGACCGGGAGCACCAAAGGAACTTCTACCGCCTTCGAGCTTCTTGGCGGCGAGAAATTTATTTCCATCATCCCTGGCCTCACTCTCAATCTTGTCAAAATATCTTATTTATGTCTTCCAGACGAGTGTCTTCGAACACGGAAAGGTTTCCGCATTTTGCTCGTTTCCACCCAACCGCTGTGCCAACTTTTTCCGAGTTTGGCATTCTTTTTTCTCGTCGCCAGAAACTTGAGCCATTTCTTCTCAGATTTTGGTGTTAGAGGGAATCAATGGTTCGGAAACATTTGCGATTACGTTGGACACCGTGCCGAAGACAACTTTTTCCACCGCCACCACCACCGCCCGCAGTCTTATCAGTTGGACATTTTTAGTCTTTAATTCCTTCTTACCGTGGTCATGACTTCGGTCTTCCTTGTTCGCCCCTGTTTCTCAGGTCTGTGGGCATACCCGACCACTGGACCCGTGATTCTTTCGAGTATTCGAAAGGGGTTGGCAGATGCTAGCATTAGTAGAAATAAAGAAATGAACTGCTAAAGCTGTCTCTGGCATATTCAGGTGCTGAACAGCGAACAATTTAAGGTCAGGTGAAAGTTATTTTCGGATTTCTAGGTAATGTCCAATTTTCAAGTGATTCGAGCTTTGGTTTACGTTTATAATTATATATTTCTCAACCAAAAGTAATATTATACATTACATTATTATTGTGTGTCATTGAGTTGTATAAATTGAGAGTTAAAAAAAGCAGATCTTTTACCTTTAGATCCACCGCTAGGGTACAAACGTAACCCACCGCAAGCGACTTGGTCGTCGCTTAGATACAAAAAGGTTTTGTTTGAAAAAATAAATAATTATTTAAAATTTCCATTGATTTGAATTATCCGTTTTGCATAAGAAATAAAAACATGTTATGAAAATAATGTTTTTAAAAATAATAAATTCACTTTGGAGTACTCCGCGGATGTTGTTGCGTGGCAAAATTTAGTTGGTGGAGTTGTGAGTTAATTTTCTAAGAATTGATTCCATTTAAGAAGTGCCTATTTTGAAGAGAAATATGTTCTTTAAATATAATATAATAATAAATCAGTCTTTTAAAAGTAATAATCAATTTTTTGAAAATATTACGCACAAATTTGACCTGTAAAGAATGAGGAGGCAATCTGATTATTTTTCGCAAAATAGGCTTTTAAGACAAATTTTGTAATATAGTAGTCAGAATTCGATGAGTGAATTACACTTGTTGTTTTAGCTTTCCACTCAGGTACATCGAAGTGCCAGGAAAACATCCATCACACAGCTTAATTTAGGGCAATTTCTAATTTACATGGAACGTGTCTAATCTTTATATAGGAAACTCTTTACTTCGAACATTTAGGTTTAGAAAAAAAAGATCTTGTTTGTTCTCTACAAACATTTTAATACTTTAAACAGATCAGAGATTTGCCAAGGGTAGTTCAAAAAGAATCTGAGGGCACCAGTTACTCTAGAACTCATAGATGTGTAAATTTATATACCGTAATTGATTGTTCGCGATTTTATAGTCAAACTAATGAACCGAGATAATAATTTGCCTTTGGGGTAGAGGGAATAGCCTTCTATTTTATAATACATCTGACTTAATTTCGTTTAGTGTGCTTATATTTTATTCACTTCAGCGAATTCTATTCAAAAACGCAGAATTTGCTCAAATTTCGTGCATTGACTGAAAAGTGCAAAGGACACGGAACGTTGCTTTCATCTTCGCCGGGAGTGTTACAGCGTGTCCTAGTAGTCTATTTAATTTGAATTTGTTACCCCATTTTCATGTAAATTAGACAATTTGTTTCTGGGATCCAGCACTAAAGAGCTAGCGCGTAGACGCCCAGGAACAATCTTCGGAATAATTGTCCACTACAAGGACATCAATTCTCTTTATATTTGCAGTATATTTCCTCGCAGCCTCCCCGCGCAGCCCTCGTAGGCCATCCATATAAAAAATTACGACTTTTCGGATAACATGGGCGAAAATTGTCCAATAAATTTCTGTTTTGATTGTTCTGTGGATAAAACAAATGGTCCTAGTGTCTCGTGTCTAAAATATATACACACGCCCGCACGAATGGGGGTGCGCGACTGACGGGAGAGCCCCGGACAGGTTGCGCCCCGCAGAGCGCCCTTTTGCTCCCCATAAGGGTAGACATTTAGTGCATTTACATTTGAAGTTCGTTTCGGCCGCGAAACAATTTTTTCGCCCTCTTTTAACCAGAACGGGTGGCGCAGTTCTGCACCGCATACAATTTTTACAACGCGAGAAAAAATAAAAATTTATCACTCAGTAGAAGGCTGCTAATGACTGACGCCAATTAAACTTGGGGCAAACAATGCCAGCGTCAATTTATTTGGCCGTTTTGAACAAAAGGGACGCCACTCGGCGTTTGTACTGCACCGCCACTTTTTGCTTAAATTAATTGCTGGCAACACACAGCAAATACAGCGCCCTATGAAATTATTTAAACTTCGGTTTCCAACGGGCTACGAGCCCTACGCGGCCCGGAATGCAAACGCCCTAGATTCCCTAAGTTGTACTCTAAATACATATATTCAATACGACACAGGATATTATACAACAGAGGGATACGAAGGGGCCTCGCATTTGAGTTTAGATTCCTTTTTGGCTTTTATAACCTAAAATTTTCAAATAACTGATTTCTAGTTTCATAGTTCAACATTTTAGAACACCTTTCACATAGGTAACCAAAGGATAATGGACCACAATATGTAGCAAGGTGTATACGTGCAGTCATCAAGTCTGAATGTGAATATTAGTGGTCTACTTTTGCCGGCTTCTTCCTCTTCTTACGTCCTCATCAGACAACATTAATAATGGTAATGTTTAAATCTGAAACCGAACAAATTATGACCGCTTGCTCTTCAACTGCACAATATAAAAATACTAAGAATTTGTATTAGAAGGCGGGTCGAACAGCATCTTATCCTAAAGCTTATTATCAACTATTATTTAGTTTTATTGCCACCTAATTTTTTAAACTTGATTTACTAATTAATAAAAAATCGCGTTTTTTTAGGAGTCAGATGGAAAATGCTACTACTTCAAAAGTAGTTTTTTGTTTTCGCTGAGTTACTCTGCATATTTAAGGAAAAGTGTATGTTCTTCTTTCTAAACAGCACAATGAATAAAGCCAGGTATCTGTGCACTTGTGAACGGAGTTCTTCGGGATGTTAATATTTTTTGATGAAATCTTACATGGGCACTTATTTAATTTCTTTGAATTAGTTTTCAAAACTAGCCATGATTTTAGCATCAGCACGCTGAGATAGATTTCATCTGAAATTAATGATATAAAAATATTTCGTTACTTTATATCAGTTGAAAGATTTTTAAAAAGAATGGTTACTTAATATTTAATAGTGGTAAATGTATTTTTGAAGGACCGTGCTTATTTGAATTTCATTTGCTGTGTATAAATAAGCGATATGGTCCTCATTATACATTCCTTGATACTCTCCATACTTGGAACGCTTGATTGATTTGATTGTAAATAATTTTTGGAATTCCTGTTCAAGATGAGACACTATAATAATATACTTAAAAAATGTTCGAATAGAGCTGTTGGCAACATTTTTTCGTATTCATTTTGTTGTTTTCTGCAGCTATTTACTCAATCAATTAATTGCGTTTTCTTCAGAAGTGTTTATTTCCATGAAAAACAAAAAAAAGTCAAATTTAATAAAAATAATGGCAAAGTTTAAAAGTGAGAAAAAATTGTAAGTTCCATTGCGGTCTTTCCATACATCAAAGATCTTGATTTTGGATCAAATGAAAGCAATGTTACTAATCTGGAAATGTAGAAAAATAATTTTGAAGCCATAAGCTAATAGGACCGTCAGCGAGTAACAGGTAACACAAATTTGACAGAATAAAGCATACATAAAATAATCGAAATGGATTAAATTCTTATTCAATAAGTTCTGTAAGCCCATATTTTGTGGTCTGGTCGTCTGTCTTGGATCTGAGAAATCTTTGGATTACAAATCACCTGTAGCATTCAAGTTTTGCTTCACATCTTCTATTAAGCTATTATTCTATTATTCCTAGTGCTAGGCCCGTCTAGTATTACGAGTATACTCGGCTGATTGGGCTGTTTTAGAGGAGCTTATAGTGTTATTATGTTGGAAACCTTTGTCAGATGCAAACGTCTATTAATACTTTTTGGTAATTTACCGTGAGCGTAAAAACAAACATATACAAATACAAAATTGTGATATAAACACACGTATTTTTTTGAACGCGAGAGGTTCTGAAATAGTTGGTGTTTTCAAAGTTGCAGATATCGACTAGAATTAATGAATTTATTGATATTCCTTTTTAAATTATATGCGATTTACATATCTTTACGCAAATGACTCAAAATGGTCACAATTTGTTCGTCCCATTGAAAGGGTAGGATTTTTCTGCGGCGGACACATTTGAAGGACATTGCGGCCAAATTTTAGCCGGAAGCAATGAAGAAAGTTTTAATATCGATGGCGGCCTATAAATTCGCGTCGAATTTATGGCCTGGTATTCAGAACGCAGGACAAACTGCGAGTAATTTCTATGCTAATCGGTAGCGGTCAGGTCGACCGCCATTCCGCGGCGGAACTGCGCCAGCATGTCCGAGCCGCCCGGCGATCTAATTTGCATATGGGAGAAAGTGCACAAAGTTAAGCAATTCTCATCAAATTTTATTCTATTTCATATCCCAGTGAAAGGTCTTTATGATCCCTTTGTGCTGGTGCGGTGGGCTGGGCGGTACAGGGGCGATCGGGAGAGGCTGGGCGCGCCGGGGATAACATGTCAGTCAAAGGGCCGCAACAGGAAGCCGGAGGAACTTTTTATTTACATAAAACCTCAGTTGATTCATAAATAAGGAAAGTAAAAAATACAAAAAGAGAAAAGTTTCCTCCTCGACATGTTGTAATGCTCCTTGGGGGGTGATTTCGGTATAACTCCAGAATTGGGGGTCCCGTGCGCGTCGAGATCACAGCTGAATCGTTGCCGAGGTGTAAGGTTGAGCAAAATCTTCAAAAACAACAAGAAAAGTTTCGCGAATTTTTTTGCGACCCTCCTTCCACTTGTTTTCTTTTTAATAAATCGCTTTTTGTGGTACTGTTGAAGGATTTGTGATTCAATAAAACGCTTCTCGTGCACGTTTCTGGATAAAGGGCAATCCCTCGGGGTAATTTCGAGATATCTTCTTTCTGCGGCTGCCTTCGACTCTGAACGGAGCTACTTCGAGGTGTCGTTGTTGAGCCTTCGAAATTATTCTGGCGCTTTCGTCTTCAAAGTAATTGAGTTATTTTCGGATAAATTCATTCAGATAATCAAAATTAAAAATTAGATAACTCTGTTCGTGTCACAATTAAGACTTTAAAATTTAAGGAGGCTGGTTTCACTTTGCCTATTAAACACGGTCTTTACTATTTCTTTAACATTTGCAACATATTCTTGGCAATTACTAGCACTACTATTCATATTAATTTTTTTTGTCATTGATTAATTAAGAAAGACATAACATATTAGTTATAATATCTTTCTAATGTGTATTATGTATATGAATATACTAACATACACATATATGTATGTATATATTGCCTCATTTAAAAGATTTTAGTTCAAATTTAGCGACTTAGTATTTCAAATTCCAGTTAGAAATGCAAAATGTCCAAACGAAAATTAAGCTAATCTGCTGTAGATTATTATTTTCAACGATTACATGAAATGTTAAATGAACATTAATGAAACAATAATTTAGTATTGTAATTATCAATTGTTTTCTGAAATTGCCAAATTTGGTCAAACAACTAGCGCAACTATTTGGAATTTTTGGAGTTCTAATTAAAGAGCACCATACAAAGATATTAAATTTAAATGGTATTTCATGTAACAATATTTATTTATATTATTGTCGTAATTTTGAATTTTTAGGTTCAGGTTAAGAATTCATAATTACAAACTGAAAAGTTTTTGTTTAAAAGTTTCTCCGGAAGTGTAAATTTCGATACTTTGTACAATTGAAGATAAATTAAAATTATTAAAAGGCATCGGAATACCCGAAGATCCTGCAGTGTGTGTTTTAACTGGATTCATAAAATATTATAATTATGAAATTATATTTACTATTTAAATTTCGAATCGGGCCGGACGAATTGGTGAGGGTAGTGCTCTATACGCTTTCGAAGTAATTTTTAATTACTATCGAACTGAAAAGTGCTATATCTTGAGGGCCTAAAAATACGGCACATTTCTAAATTCTAAATGCCCTTAAAATTTACTCACTGCAGATAAGCGCTGCCTTTCGAATTGAATGGAATTTATCATTTTCAGACGAATATTCGAGCCTTGAAAGCGAGGTTGAAATTAGCAAATTGCCATACGGGAAAGATTATCCCTTCCGGATGAAATTCGCTTTCGGAGGAGTGTAACAAAGGGACTGGCGAAGTAATTGAATTTGGGTAGAGCGCAAAGTCTTTTAATTTCCTAATGAATTTCATGACTGACCATGAAGCCAAGTAAGGTAAGGCGGCTTTCGGCCGCATCCTTCCGCGGTCGTCCACTTCGTATCCCGGGCTCCCGGAAATCTCCTCGTTCAGTTACCTGTTGCGGTGGGCTTATGAATATTGCGCTATTCCACGGATACCTTCGCTAGCCGCATATGCTCAAAGCCCTCTTGCCATTAACCCGGGCTTTTTGTGCTCTGCATTAATGGATGAGTTGTACATTTCCACTGGCGGGTTTGCAGGGTTTGGCGGGTTTGCCGGGTCCGTCCGACCATACCGTCTTGCGCCCATGCATTCTACTCACTTATTTTTCAATTTTTCCAGAATCCTTGAAGCAGATCTATGGTATTAAAACACTGACGGGCTGCAGTCCTTGCCGCCACCGGAGGAGCCCCAGAAGCCCCATGCAGGTTCCTGCAGGCTCTTGCAGGCTGGTGTATCACTCGTCTGTGCGCTTTAAACTATTAAGCGCTAAAAGATTCAGACGAGCGGGCCTGCAGGGCCGGGGAGCGTTTCGCTTTGATCATAGATTTCATGCTTAATAAGTTTCTTTCGTGCTTTCGTGTCAGTTTTTTGCCATTATGCCGGACGTCGAAGATCCTTCAGGTTGCTTTATTTCGCTTACTTATGGTTGGCAGCCCGTCCTTGTGCAAGTGCTCCTTTTTCTCCCGCCTTGGAATTTACCTTGCGCTTTTTCATTGAGAATTCGTCTTCTTCGTCTTATTTTTCGTCTTTTTGCTGGGAAAATTTTCTCATTTCGCTTTGTTGAAACCCACTTGCAGTGCGTCGTATTCCATTCAATTGATTTTTCATCAGACGACAAAAGAATCGCACAAATTGAGGGCCTTCTTCATTTCACCCGATTCTTCTACCGCCTCTTCTGTAGGTATTTCCCAGACAGGTGCAACGTTAATGCCTCTTTCCGGTAAAAGATGCTTCAAATTGAATGAAATGAGCGCTACGTCGGCATTATCATTAGTTATATCAGCCCTTGAAGGGTTCTAGCTGCCATTCATCGTTTTCTTTTAGAAGGGAGGATAATTTCTAGCCCGTGTCTGGTTATTCTGCTGCATGCATGCAATGGTAACTCCTCCTAAAAGTTTGTGTTATGGATAATGTTCGTAATCTAGGCTAGACAGACTTTGTATTCTTTAAGAATGGTTTTTAGGACTGTACTTGTTTTATCAATCCTACCAGCACCGTATATAAGTGATTTCATACGAATGTCAACATTCTAAAAGGACTTTGAGGTAATTTTAGTACTAACACTTAACCATAACGAACGTAGTTAGTTTGAGTTTTGTTTCCCATGAGCAGTTAATATTCTTTAAAAATTAAAAATGTTTTTCTTTGCGCAGGGGTATACAAAGTCGTTTTATCTTATATTTATTGTAGAAAATAACGAAAAATTAACTGAAGAAAGGCTTGTTTTTTTATTGATAAATTAATAAATTGAAATTGGTTTGGTTTCTCTTTGGGAAAAAAGGAGTGAACGAATAAAGTGTCATAGCAAGTTCTCAAATTACAGCTCAAGCGCCAGACTTTTACCGAAATTGTTGAGTTTTTGTAGGATAGAAGTTTGAGTTTTGATCCGAATCTTAGTTAATAATCTCGTTTTTATAACATTTTATTAAACAATTTATTTTTATTTCAGAATATGGCAGATAAAACAAGTTTTTTTTTAAATTTTGCTTTTTAGCTACAACAGCGTGAGATATTTTTTATCGCTAATAAAAGTCCACTATTGCAAATGATATACCATCATCAACCAAAGAATTGAGCACTCTTTATAGTTCAGAACGGTTCAGTGGAATTAGACCCTTCTTGACCAGGACGACCACGGGAGATTGATGAAATTGCGATATATCAACGGCAAGGAGATTTCGTTGGATTACAATTTTAAAAATCGTTTGGTTACCCACAATAAGGGATAAGTTCTTTTAGATACTTTCATTAATTGTCATATTTGTTGTGTCCTTTTTTTCTTTGTTTTTCTGTAAATCAGTTATGCATTATTAATTATTATTTCAATAAAAAAATGCGCAAACTGCATGTGTTTCCAGTGCCGTAAAACGTGATTGAAGATAACAAGAAAAATGTCGAATATAAATAAAGTGAACAATTATGCAAGTTGTAATGAATAAAATCTTGTTTCGGACTGCTTTGCGTAAATAAATGCCACAATATTTTGATAACTTGATTTTAATAGATATCATTGTTGCGATTTTTTTAGATACATTCAGTTGGAAAATGGGTACTTTTATTGTAAAGTGATTAGCTCGAATTGCAAAAGGAAGGGCAATGATTTTAGCGGTCTAACATGTGAATAAGGATTTGTCACAGTTTAGAAATGGATTGGGAAAATTTAGAACAGTGACAGTGTCACTTTATGTTCTCATGGATGAAAGATATTTTTCAAAAATCTACTATGATGAATATAAAATTAAGGGGCATTAGGATACAAATTCAAAAATATGTAAAACATAAGCCGATATATTTCCAATTTACACCATTTTACATGCTAGGGTTTTAGTTACATAACTTTATTATTCTCGAAAGTGAACTTATTACTGAACTTATAATACGCGGCGCATAAACCTAGCAACAATTAAAATCTAAATAATTTCGAAATTAATTAAAAATTATGATTAATCTTCTTCATTGGTATCTTAAAATGCTTTAAATTTTCTTCTAAAACATTTTAAAAGCTTTGAATCGCGTTGAACAATTTCAAAGTCAAAACAGACTTCTTTTGCATTTGTCAATAAGATTCCGTGACCTCACCGAGATTGCTAGAGCCGAAAAAGGCAAGTGGTACCTGACGAAGATGATGTTAAGCAAGGAGCCAACACAAAACATTTTTTTCTTTCAAATGCAAAGTAGCCCACCGCATTACTTTGTGCTGCAAATAATCTCACTCGAAGAAGGACTAAGGACCCTGTTTCGCCAGGCATAAAATGAAGAGGACTCTGAATTGCCTAATTCATTAGCATTTGCAACCCTTCGCCATCTTTGGTCTCTCCTGTTGATCTAGGGAGAGATATTGCCGGGGAAGCAGATGAGCCACCCTGTCAATAACCATTGTGCTCAGCTCGCTTAGCCGGGCCGGGGGAGGGGGAGGTGATGAAATTTTTCAATTGCACCAACAAAGCGGCCCAACGTAATTTCCCATTTTTATTGCTACTCCCTAATGAGTTCCGAAAGTTATGCAAATTACATAGTGCACCGAGGGGAGTACTTGAAACTATGATGCCGAGAACACCAGCTCGGAATAAGGTTCTAAACTAATAAAGGGGCTCAGCTCCTGGAGTCACTTCTAGTTCACTTCTGACACTTGTCTTCTTCCTTGAGACTCAGATGGTCTGCGTCGACGGCATACACATTAACGCCCCGAAAAGCTTAAGTCCGGCAATTAGCGCCGGCTCTATGACCGGTAGAATTATCCCCGGTGCAAATATTTTCCGTTTGACCATCCTGCAGGATTCTTGGACATTGTTTACGGGGGTAACGGCTAAAGTGGCCAATGCTGCCCGCCGTGGGCACCGTGTGTTTGCTTTGTTTGCAGCGCTTAATGAGCAATGGCGACAAAATTTCCCGCACCAAATACCTCTTTATGCATGTCTAATTACGGCAGGTTGTTATGCGGCTCTGATGATGGCATTACACGCTCACCAGCGGCCGGTAAGGGCGGGGCGAGTGGTTTATGGAATAGCTAACGCAACCGAAGACATTTTTGGATCAGAATGACCTATTTTATTATGGACTGAGTTATTAGAGCCCTCTTCTTACGCAGAAAAGACGACAGTGCACGTTGTGGAAGACAGCACTTTGCGTAAATTTACTGACTATTGAGCCACGTCTAATTCATTTCTAAGTCCATATTCGTTTAGTGGCGTTTTTGAGCAATTATTGTGGCTTTTTAAAATTTTGTGTTAGCCGTGATTTATGTCATTATTTATCCTTTAAAGAACTTGTTTTGATTTTACATACGTAATTCCCCAAAACTAATTAAATTTATTCTTAGAATAATTGTCACATTTCGCTCCAAGAATTTATTTAAAGCATGCAATATAATTAGATATCTTATTATGAGTGAGAATATTCTGCTGTTTGCTTTAGGCTGCTCTCCCAGAAGTTAACATAGAATTAATAAGTTATGTTTATTTTCTGATATTGTTTATTTTTTTACTTTTTCTTTACTCGTAGGGGTTACATTTCTTTATTTGGGTGAATTGTAGATATAGGCCGTTTTTTGAGAAGTGGCTCAAGTCAATGGAAAAAAAAATCACATCATATTAATTTGGCATTTTTTGGAAATGAATTGGTTAGAAATGTGAGAAAAGTAATTTTTTTTTAAAAATTACATATATAAAAAAATTCTTATTTGAAAAAGATTTTATATCATCGATTAGTATAAGTTCAAAATGGCGACAATGACAACATTCTCTCTAAAAGAAATAAAACTGCTACTTATTTGATCAAAAAGTAAAACCTATAAAACATTAAAATAAATATTTTTTAAATTTATAAAGTACTACGTAAATTGCATTAATAATTTAAAATACATATTCACTGCAAGTTTTCTTGCACTATGATTTTATTACTTCTCAATAATTTTTCAAGAAACTTTGACATAACTTTCTTAAAAAATAATTAAAAAATCGACCTTTATAAAGATATTTAATGTCTTAATTGTATGAAATTCTCAAGATGCGAGTGACCTGTTTTTTGCCAATAACAAAGTTCTATGACGATTTAGTGTTTTGATGTTTTGATAAGTAATGTATAATTCCGATTGGAATTCTTTCATAGCTATCAAATAAGGAGTCAAAATATTTTCTCATGTTTAGTTTTCTTCAAAAACTTGATTAACAAACTAAGCTTTATTTTTTTCCATATATGATTTCAAGAAAAATCAGGGACAAAATAATAATCGTATATTTTTAACAGGCTGTGGCTCAATTTTTATTATATCATATTTTGAGGTTGATTTTCATTTATGTTTTGTACGTTTTCAAAATTGCCATAAAACGGTGAAACGGTCAAACGGTCAAAAATTTTTAATTACCTTTGCCACAAAACCTGATATCTAGAAGAACATGGAAAATTTTTAATAAAACTAGCTCAATAACCTGCGAAAAATTAAAATCGTACAAGATATGCCTATTTTCATGCTTTTGTATATTATTATATTTAAATGATTAATATGCACCTAGCTTATTTATGGATTTATTATTTATGTCCTCTACGAGTAGGATGAGTCGGCTCTCCCTTCTTGTCCATGTCATTGTATTTGATTTAGCTTTAGTATGTTTGTCAGGAATAATACAATTTTATTTTATTATTATCTATAATTTCCACTTCTCAAACAATGGTAAGTGATTTGTTGCTGTCAAGCAATTTCGGTTCCCAGTAAAACAGAAACTTCGAATTATGGAGAGTGAAACAAGTTGTCCCCAATCTGCGATACATACTCTTGCACTTTTGCCTCTTTCTGTAAATCGTGAGTTTCAAAAGAATGTGAATTATTTAAGTGTTAGGTTAGATGTAAAACCGATGAATTCACTACTCAAAAGTGCAGCACTTGCCAAAAAGCAGTTATTAATGGCGATGCATCACTATTAAATATGAAAAGGGGAAGTAGCCCTTCGATGGTAAAAAGTGGCAGAAGAGCTCCTCCACTCCTTGGAAGTTTAGTAAATCGGGTCCGCTGGTACGCTAGAAGGCCAAAACTCCCAAACCCCTAAAATCGATGCACCTACACACAACATCTATGCGGGAATTCAAACAACTTTTAGATGGTCTTGCACAAAAGGAAGGAAACTGCTAAAATTCCTCTGTTCTGGGTGCAAAAGAGGAGTTGGGAGGGAAATGCAGGTTACCCATCTACTTTAGATCCGATGAAACCCTTTAATGCGGTTGTATAAAGTGCTCTGTTACCTGCTAAACAAATCATAGCCAGACATGGGTAGCAAGCTCGGGCACTGCATAAAACATTTTTAGCACATCAGAATCCGCAGTTCCGACCAGCATACTTCGGTAATTTATAGCGCGCTTATCGGCGACGGTATATAGCAGCACGAAAACAGATCCAACGATAGTTTGGCTAATTTACGGCGTGTTCAAATTGTGCTCGGCTTGCGCAAAAATCGGTGCCCCGGCTCATTACGAGACCTAAGGACGAGATTAGGAACCTCTTCCGAGGAGTTCACCTTGCTCTACTGCGCTCGCGTCACCCAGAGCTAGTTAAAAAGCAATAAAATTTGATCACTTATCGCTTTTTCAGCACCTACGGGTTACGGACTTTAATAGCGGCGTTGCAGCGGCAGGTAAATTCATCCAAGCCAGGGTTTTACCAGGTTCCTTTAACTGGCACTGTAACTTCCCGGTTAATCTTCTTTGACCAATCACCCATCTTCCTTATTCCACTAAAAAATCCCTTCGGGGAGCTTTCTTCTGGACGGGCTATGTGACCTATTGCCTTGCTGGCTTCCTCAGCACTTCTCTCCTGGCATGAATTTATGGTTCCACTAAACGTACTAGTCTTAATTTAGACATGACTTGTAATTGCTCTGGAAGTTTTAATTTGTACATTATTTATGGCCTGATAACACGATTTTATTATATTGCCATAAAAGTTGTGCACCCACTGGACTTTCCCCCACCATCAACTCGCTTGCAATAATACCCCCTTTCAGTGGAGATTGGGATGGGCTAAATGGGAGGCAGGGAAAGGTTCTGGTTGTACCAGTTCTCCGCCGGACTCATAAATAACCTTCTGGCACTGAAAATTTTTATGGACGGAATATTCGGACCGAGCACTCCCGCATTTAGTGCTTGGTACATTCAGCAAACAATAAACTGTCCGGCGATAAAGGGAGTGGTTCTGGCCACCATAGTCCTCGGGATTTAAATTTTATTTGGTCCTTTGTCCGAGTGCACGTGAGCAGATTATGTAGGCTTACTACAGGCAGGCTCATTTGGACGACTGGACAATGGGATCAGTGCTGTTTTATGGAGCTTGGCATTTGTTGCTCCAAAATATCTTTGTGTTTTATAAGACCGTAAGCTATACCCTGCCATGTATCTCTGGGGCGCCCTCCAGATGTTTTTAAATTCAAATTGACTCAGTCACCTTGAATTATCAGGCGTAATTTGCGAATATTTTTGGGAGTATCGAAATCAAATGATGTACTGAACATTCGGAACGCTTGGAAGGGTCGTTTTAAAGAAATATAATAGAGGTATGTGCTTCTAGCTAAATTCAGACAGGTAAGTGTAGGAATTTAATACCAACGAATTTCTTGAAACGTGCAGAATGTTTTTAACATTTTCGAGATTACAGCTCAACTTAACTGATACGTGCAAATCTAGTTTGAAAAAGTCTCAGTTTTAAAAATTCCAAATAACATGTTTAGTATTTTTGATGATTATTTGGTGATACTTTTTTTACATAATTTTAAATAAATTACATGCCAATTTGTCTAAAGGATCCTGAAGAAACCGTGAATACAATTTTTTGTTTTAGAAATTTATAGATACTTTTGTACGTGTTAGAAATTGCTGGGATTTTGATATATTTTTAAAAAGTATAGTCCTAAATTATCGCTTTCAACTTGACTCATTTTATCAAACAAAACCGTGGTGTATCTCATTGTTCCGTTGCCGCCAAAGATTGAAAGTGGGAGTATATACAAAAGCAGAAAATGAAGTGAGTCACATTATTACGAAAGCAAACATGTAATTACTGCTTCCTAAAACCTGCTCCATCAACAGGTTTACTGGCGTCCTCGATGTGCCACAGGAGTCCCCCATCAGGCCCTTGTCGCACATCCTGCTGGTCTGGATAAAAACAATTGTCTCGGATATGTCCCGGAGAACAATGAAAACTCGGCAATGAGTGTCGTCTCCGGAAAGCACTTTCTTAGCTGATTGTTACTTTCTAAAGTTCCTCTTAAAGTCTATTATTCTGGCCCCGTCCGGAACCCTAGCGGCTTTTGTACTGTCCCAGACGTAGCACTATACTACTGCAGTACAGGTTAACTCTACGGAACGGAGTCGCAGCCGGTAGCTGTCGTTGCTAACATCGTCTTCCATTCAGAGCCCGAAAACAAATGCGAATTCTCCCCTTGTCGGGACAATAAAAATTACTTCGCTTATTACATGCTGAGGAAATTACACTTTGATTGCTTCTCAGAGCGGTGCAGGCAGCCCCGATACACCTGGAGCGGTCCTTGATGAACGAGTTGGCATTGTTTTGATTTTAAAGCCCCCGCCGATAATGAGCTCCACTTGGAATTCAAATTATCTTGGCGGTGGGCAGAGCTCGGGGCGTCGACACCTTCTTCATATTGCCAAGATCAAACACCAAGTTGACGCCATTTGATGAATTTCATGATGTTGATTTTGGGGGCGAATTTAGGGCTGGCGCCTCGCGTGATTTAAGTAGAAGCAATTAATTACAATATCTTTGCTATTGTTAATATTCTGGGTTGTTTCTGTCGAACGTGTTGTGGAAATAGCCATTTTACAAGCCTACGTTGAATCATCACAAATTACAATATTATTTATATGCTTTTACATGCATTCATTGGACTTACTTTATAACTTTTTTTCGTAACTAGTTACATTTTAATCTTGTAACTTATTTTGAAAATGTTTGGGAGAAAATTACGGAGTTGAGATCTTAAGAAATCCCAATTCGTTTTTAGACGAAGTCTGAGAGGGTATAGTAGTTTTCTTTTTTTCACGAAACTGAGATGGGAATAAATATCTTGAACTAGTTTACTTTTACCATATCTTTACCATAATTAAATATGGGAAGAAATATTTGCCTTACATACGGGTATATAAGACAATAAATAGTATGGCATCAAATTTGTTTAAGTACTCCTTTGATGCCTGAAAGTGAGTGTATTTAATTTTTTAAATAAATTATATACTCTCCTTGGGATGCATTAAACAATAAAAAAACAACTATTGTATCAATAAAAGTTTAGAATTAAAAGTTTAGTTTATTGTCATAGTTTGAATTTTGATTTTTGCGAATGTCTGTAAGTTTTCACCAATTTTCTAGATTCCGAGGGAAGAGGGGAAATTTTGGCAACTATTGAACCAGATAGTCTATTATCTAGTGTCGAAAAGTTTTGAGCAAAAAATTGGCATCTTTGGGTTGTGAGCTTTCCAATCTCAGCTAATATATGACTACATTACACCACTTAAGGTTACTTCAGTACTTCTATCTCGGTATAGGGAGAACCTTGATCTGAACAACGAGGTCTAACTTTCAATATTTTATGGGTGTGCTTCAAAACGTTTAGTAGAGAAGAAATTTCAATCCCATTTGTGACCCACTTATGAGTGGTGCAATCCTTGAATCCATTCATCCTATCCCAGTGACCTAGTGTGACCCCATCCACCATTTGAGTGTCGACATGTCAGCGCCAGCAACAATTTGTGCAATATTTCAGCACAAATAACATTGTCGTCGCCGGCCGTCGTTGTCGTCGTTACTGTTGTTAGATTTCGTCTGTTTGATTTAAGAACAATACTCGTCTGAGGGCGGGGGCGGCTGTGGCGACAGGACGGAGTGACAGGCCTTGGCACGACTTCAGAGTTACCATTCCTTCAAATATGAAACGAAGGAGACCGCAGAACGAGCGAATTTCGAAAATTTCGACAGTAATGCACTTTTCCACGGGACGACATTTCCATTGCTCTTGAACAAACCTCACGAACCGACAGTATGTAAATATTGCAGTGGCGGGCGGGCGGCGGCGGAGCGGCAAAGCGTTCGACTGCAAGCTCTCTAAATGCGGCGGGCGGGATGTTACAATAAATAAGACGTTTTCAGCTTTTTCCTTTGGGTTTTGCAACCGTTCGAAGGAGCACTCCGCCAGAACTGCCGCTCGATGCGAGAACGTGAAGAGTGGCGTACAGAGGAGGATCTGCTGCACCAGCACCAGGAGCACTAGTGCCAAACAGCTGAAAATATGGTAAGTGCATTTCAGGTTCTTCCGATTCTTCATTTTTCCACCCGGTACGATTCATCCGGTGACGGGAAGTGGTGGGGTCGGAAGGTCGGGGGGTTATACTAGAGAGCCGCAAACTGGCTGACGTCTTCACAAAGCTTTGTACTCGAAAAACCGAGTCAAGAATGTTTTTACGTCGGGCAATTTTCGACGGGAGCCCCAGACCCGCAATTTGATGATAATGCATTTATGGAAAATGTTATCTGCTCGTCAGTACAACATGCACGCGACTACCGCCCCGGGAGTCCCCACATCATAAACAGCACCACAATAAAAGTTGAATTCCGTTTTCCTACAGGAAAGTTGCAAGGTTTCCAGGATAAACCGGAAATTAGTGTAGATTAAGCAACCCCCTTAACTATCCCAGCAGGAATTGGTATACTATGCTCCTGTGCTTCTTCCTTTGTATCACACTGAAATAACCCTATATGGCCGATAGTGCCGAATTAACGATGGCACGACTTCTCGTAAATCCAGGGGTTTCCCAACTCCTAAGTGCAGCATCACTTTATGCACCGCATCTTCTATCTTCAATCCAACCCGCGTCATCCCCTCGTGCATCATTAGAAATTATTTACAGAAAATCTCATTAGCCCCAGCTTTAAGCAGATCTCCCCAGCCCGACGGGAAGCCTCCATCAATTATGTGCTTACGGAAGCTTTAAAGTTAACCTGTCTGCTACTAAGTGCCAATAATTCTCGCCAGGTACACACGATGTGCTAATTGCGTATTTGCTGAAGGATTCTTCAAAGGAGCTGGCAGATCTCTCTCGTCCTATCAAACAAATTTATCTAGGGGTCTACCAAACCCATCGGCATAGCTAAGGACAACTTTCGGCCTGAGACTGGAGATAGATTCCTATTCCTATGTTGTTGGCTCCTGACTGCCGTCGTTGGCCCCGCTTATGCACGTTACGGGTTTATTACTGGTTAAGTGCTTCCCAGTCTGATTATGTGTTTAAATGTTGCTATAAGGCAGGCCAGAACTGTACGAGGAGCACATCAAAGATTTATCTGTTTATATGGCCGTGAATTGAAGATAGAGACGGCCGGAGGTGGATGTCTATTCGATGGTACCCGGTTCCTGGTGGAACCCTCCGTTTTCTCAAGGGATGATGTATGCAAAAAGGTAAAGGACGCCACGTCGTTTTCGGGGCTTCTTAGCAAATAAACGGCGCGAAATGAGCGCGCTAATTCAACACATCGCCACTTGTACTGTCGTGGCGGGTCGTCTGTTTGATCTTTCTGCCATGACCAATTATTTCGCGCTATCGACAACAGTCCGCTCGGCCTTATGGCTACCCAACGCCGAGTTCCGAAGGGTGGATGAGTCTGTGATTTTTTCTTCTGTACATGTTTATTTTTTTAAATTCATGCAACGTGACTTTTAAAAGAATTCGCTCTACTTAAGTGGAGGGGAGGAAAAACCTTTGGAGGAGGCATTTTATTTGTGATCTACTGCAGTTTCCATGTTTAAGCCATTTTTTGCACATTTAGTATTATTTTTTTTAAATAATGACAAGTAATTTAAAAAAAATATGTCGGAAAATTTTACATACATATTATTAAAATAAAAATTATTGAAATATTCAAACTGCATCCCCAACTTTACAACAAAATAGTCAAATATTTACAATGAATCTACTTTTCGCTTACTTAATTTACAATATTTAGTTCTTTCGAAAGAGTGGAAATAAATTTAAATCAATTCAAGTTTTTAGCCTATATAAGTTTTGTATTTTATGTCATTCTTTTCTCATAGCGTAGTACGTAGAAACTTTAATCTCTCTGTAAAGCCATAGTATAATTTCTACTAAAAAAGATTTCTTTTATAATAACTTTTTTAAGAAAGTTAATACAGAAAAATATTACAAAATGAAAAAAATATAATAAAAATGGTGTTTAAAAATTAATCTCCATTTGTGTCGAAAAAAACCTTAATATTAATTTTTAAAATCTTAGAATTCTTTTTTATGTATATCATCTCTCAACAAAAGACTAATATTTGCCACTCGAATATTTAAATAAAAGGTTTAATTTATATTAAAGAAAAATGTATATAAGAAAAACTAAACTTGTTCTAAAAGTTAAATGTGTACATTGTTAAAATCAAAATATGCAGTTTGGGGTTTCGTCTGTAAAAGGAAGACAGCCCAGTATTTTTCTGTAATAGTTATTATTACCTTCACTTTTTATCACAAATAGCTGATCATTGACCAGCACGAGAAATCGCTTCTGCAGATCATTGATCATTCTACAGTTCCTTGAGTTATACCGATGGATGCTAGTCATGCCCTAATCAACTGGTATACGACTAATAAATAGCCGACCAGTAGTTGCTACAAAGCTAATCAGCCTGGCACATAACGACATACTAGTTACAAGCTAAATCATTTTAGCCAATTACTTTCCGAAAAGCATTGACTTACTGAACATTATAATAATTTTCTTTAGCATTGCTAAGAATTTCATAGAGTTGGGAATCGTCTACGTTTCTATCAGATGATCTTATACATTTCTGAAGAGTTGAGGAAAGTTAAAGGTTTATGGACATTTTTAAGATACAACTTTCGGAAGAGGTAAACGAGCTTTCCAAATAGAAAAAACCAGCTATTGAATCAGAAAAATATTTATGGCCAACCAGAAAAAAGCTGTCCAAGACTTTATTTTTCTTTTGAAGGTGGATTGGGGGAATATTATGCCACCAACCTGAAGAGAAAGGAAAATTTCATTGGTCTAGAAGAGAAATTTTCAGCTATAGAATGGGGCTGCTGTGCGAGATTTGATCCAAGTGCATAGACTTTTTCCGCAAATAAATGCTCTCAATCCGCAGATTTAATAAAAGAGCAATTTATCACTTTTTATAAGTTGGGGAGTTTTCTGGAGAAGCCGAGTATTGTCCCAAGTTGTGAAACTTGTAAAGCCTCTGGTGACCTTCAGGCGGACAGTATATATAAAATCCAGTGTGGTCGAGGCGAGAGGCGGTGACTGTGCGCAGCGAAATAAAACGGCGAATTTTCTGGAAGGACTTCAATAAACCAACAAAAGGCAGCAGAAAATGACTAAGGCGATTCTCGCCCAGACGAAAGGATTTGAAAGCGCTTCTTTCAGTTGGAAACCACTTTTAAAAACTTTCTTAAGCAGCTTTCTTAAAAGGACGTAAACAGAAAAGTTTTCAATTTAAAGTCGGGCAAAATAAGGACGAGGGTGGGGGGGTCGCTGAGGGATTCGTACGGCAAGTCGGAATTCCCTGTTTTAACAGTTTCCCAATTGTCTCAAGTTGCCAAAGAAGAAGAAAAAGTCAGGGGAGGATTGTCTAAGTGGCCCTGGTCAGGCCGCTTCCTTCCTTGGAAGCCAACCCTTTTGTTAATTTGCTTTCACTCCTTGGAACAATTAGATCTCAGAGAATGGACACGGCAATACTTTTAGCCCTTTAAAAATCGGTCCGGGAACGGAGTGGGGGAGCCATTCAGCGCGTTCCTCCGCATTGAGCACCCAGTGGAGCGTGGTGTCAAAAGCGCAAAATAATTGACTCGACAGGAGATGGCGACCGAGAAGGCAAACAAAAAGGCGACCTTTTTCTACCATTTTCGCCTCCGATTTCAACCGATTGGTCGCCGTAGCTGCTATACGACCACCCCCGCCTACCGCTCCGCCGTCCATCTAGAGCCTCTTCTGTATTCAGGACGGAATCCATGCACTGCAGTAAATTAGAAACCGTTTTTGCTTAGCACCGCAGATTTCCGCAAAAGGATAAACAGCCCCGATGTATGGCGAAATGTCCTATTTGTCACATTTTGCTCCTTTATCCTCGTCAGACCCGTCTCCTCCCATTGTGCCCAGTTATCTATCGGAGGGTATATCCGTTTTGAATGCAAGAAGAGTGAGAACGGGTGGTGTAGGTGGTGTATTCGCTCGCCAGACCATCCCCCTAAAGTCTGCCATCATCGCCGTCGTCGTCGTCGGCCTCTGTAGAGCTCTGCTCGGCCTTCTGCAGCCCGAGGAAGTTCTGGAGCAGTCGTCGGTCTCCAGAATCCAGGATCCAGCAGCAGCAGCCGAAATTGTCTCCCTAAAAAGAGATTTCAATGGAGCTTGAAAAGGTTCGCCATCTGGAAATAAAAAGCAACCGTCTTGCGAGTGAATTTTGTTTTACAAGAGGATTAGTCATTTTTTTCATTCCTCCTCCCTTTTCTCCCTCGTCTCGATAGGCATCCCAGAAGCCGGTGTTCCTTCTGCCGGAGAAGAAGGAGCAACCATTGTGTGAAATGATACCGCCCCGACCCGACCCGACCCGTTGCCGCCGTTGCCACCACCTCCGACGCCTTTATTAGATAAGCACGAAATTGGCTTGTGAGGCAAAAAATTGGCTAATGGCATTTTTTACGGCAAACCTTATCCTTGTGTCATTACCGCGGTGATATCGAAGGTAGTTGCGGTCCTCGAAATCCGCTAATCAGCGTAACGAACTGTTGCTGCTCGACACCGCACCGGAGCAGGTGGAATTGGGGCTTCTGTGCCATTCGGAATGAGTGAATTTTCAAGGGCCCGAATTCGATAGTTGTGGTGTGTTTTGGGTCGTTTACCTTTCGAATAGGATATTTACGGTTTCCTTGTCTGGTTGTCTGACTTCTGTTCTGTCTGTCCTGGAAGAATACAAAATCGATGTTAAAATGAGCATGTGTCCTAATCTTCCAGGAGCTGATGACGTTATTTAATTTTGTAGAGAAGTTCATCAGGGATTAAATACAAAATAACTTAAAAATAAGACATAGCATTTGATAATGTTTGACAAGGATGAATGTCTATAAAATACTACTTTTGGTCTGATTAGCATAGAGAGGATTTGAGAAATATTAACTGTACTCTAAAAAGGCATAGTACTTCTAAAAGATAACAAAATTTTGTAGAAGCCGAGATTTACTTTGCCCTTGTGTTACCTAATTTATTCGAGGAAACTAAGGCATAACCAAAAATAAAATAAATGTACAAAACTATTATTTTTAGTTTCAAAACAAAATAAAATGGTAGTCCATGTTGGTGAGTTTAAAAGTGTTTCCAATACTCAAAAGTACTTCAATATTATTATTATTATTTCCTATCGCATTGAGTCATGGTATAAATATTGATTTGTATTTTAATCATTTGAATCTTTTATGAATTAATTCTTAATAACCCAACTCAAAACTAATTTTAAAAGATTAGGAGTTTTCTTTTCATTAATCCTGCTGAAAATAAATTTCATTCTTAAAGTAAAAAATTGTTGTAGTGCTTCTGTTTAGCATTTTGAGTGTTAATGAAAATAGAGGGACTGTCTTTATATGTAAATCAAGTTTAAAGGCACATTCCAATAACTACGAAATATTCTGTAGAATTCGTAAGAGGTGTGAAGTCGAAGATATCTATTTGCACTTTAAGTGATTACTGATCATTAGTTCATCTAAAAACATTCTTATTTATATTTGCAGGCAGCTCCTGTTTTAAGATTTATTAAATCACATTGATGAGACACGACATGTGTTCTTAAAATTAGGGTTATTAAATGATTACGTTAAAAAAGGGTTACGCTGTATTAGCGTGAAAAGTACAAAAGCGGGACATTGTTTATAACTTTTGTGTCCTCGACGGGTGTGCAGTGAATTCCACAGGGAATCTCCCTACAAACCCAGGACGGTGTGTGACCCCCATATCAGTGGATGCAGCAAACAATGGCAATTATTGACGCAGAACTAATTTCTGACCCGAGAGATTAAGGCCAGAAAGATACCGCCAACGCCAACGCCATGAAAGGCTCAACATGGAGCCCGGCGAATCAGTGGCATGATGTCGTCCTCGGATCTCGGCGTCTCTAAACTGGTTAATTAGGAACGGTCCATAAAGTGGCAATGGCTGGCATCAGTGCCATCGAAGACCCAGTCCTGGAGCCAGTAGCGAAAAGCAACAACCCAAAGAAGCCAAACAATGGGCTCGTGTGGGCAAGCCGGGAACAATCGTATCGGAGCCCGAAGATAAATTTAATGTTGTTCTCCTGAAAGGATTCAACCAGTCAAAATCAGAGCTAACCAAGCGCAGATTATCCTTCTTTCCATTGTAGCCGGGCTACGTGGGAATTATAAAGTATGGTGGTGGCAGTTATGAGGGACCGTAGAAAGGGTTCGTGGGCTGATGGCGCGCACGAGGGTTCCCGGGGATTCGAGAAGGCAAGTGCGACTCGCTCCTGGAGGGGATCAGAATGAGCGATAGAAGAGCGATAGGCGACCGAACTGGCCCGGCTAGCAGCTACATGCGTCCCTGGACAGAATTAATGACCTGAGATAATGTAATCGGATTAGTCTATCGGTTATTTATGGTCACAATTAGGGGCCACGTAATGAAAACTTTTTGTTTGCGATGTTTGCGATGTTTTCGGAATGCGGCTTCTTGTTGCTGCTCGTGTTCGTTATCAGTTGTTTACGTTCGGCCTCCCCAACTCCAGGAAGAGTCTCGCACCATGTCCCCTGTTTACACGTCTCTGTGCTTCCAGACGAGTTCTGGATTTGCTCCATACTGCCATGGCTTTAAAAAATTTCACGTGATTTCCATTTCAATTGAAGCAATTCCCAGAAATGGTCTTAAAAGAGCACTGCTGACATGCCGCGCCCTATGCTCTTTGACCCGCAATCGAATGGCGAACGGGCATCAGGGTCTTCCTGGGTCTCTGAGCCCCAGTTCCCGGGCACTACTATCCTTTCTTCCGAAGGAATTTATCTTTTCAATATTTTAAGATTATTTCACATGAGTAAACAGTTTAACCTAACGACTGTTAAGGAATGGTTCAGTAGTCGCAGACCCCCTCCTCGGGCTCGTAAAAAATGCTTAGTTGTCCAGATGCAAGTGGAACCAAGCCGGCTTCCACTTCATCTCGGTTAACGGTATCGTCGCGTTTTATCCGAGCACCATCAACTTCAATCGTCAAGCTAATACGACGACTTCTTTACACATACGTGCAGCAGCCACTATTTGTTGATGAAAGAAGCGCCACGCTTCCCCGTGTCCTTCACGCCCAAACCTCGACCACCCACCGCAGTATCCACCAGGCTGGAGCCGATTGCGATTTCTTTATCAGTCGTGCGGTTATGGGATTGCTTCAACTGTAAACAAGAAAAATTGGCCTGGAACGAGCTTAGAGGTCCTTGGCGGCGACGAGGGCGGGGTGGAGTCAAGGGATTATGGCCCTTCGTTTAATGAAAACATTACAATACGTTGTCAAGAGCAAGCATAGAACACGAAGATGAAGAGAAGACTACTGCTGGAACGAGAATACTCAGGGACTGAGGTTTCGTGAACAGGGACACTGGACAAACAGAACCTCTGATTACTTTTGGCATAATGGGGCTCCTTCAATGGCTCGTTCAATGAATTCGGGATCGTACTAATTGCCTCGCTTAGGGTTCTCGGGGCGTCCACTTTAGACGTGATAGATGTCATCGGAAATCAAATCATCATTTGTTCTCCTTACTGTCTCCGTAAGTTAACGCAGTGGCACGTTTCGTTCATTAATTCTTAAAGACTCTAACCGACTTCTTGTTAGTTCAAAGATTATTTTACTCTGTTCCCTTATAGTTGACCTGCACAAAGTATTTTCGTTGCCGGTGAGTAACATAACTCGTTCAATGATCGATGGATTCGTTACCATTTAGGCTACTTAAAGGTTAGTTATTAAAATAAACACTACAACAAGTTGAGTATGCAAAAAATTTACCTCATAAAAATTTCAAACAAGACATTTGTTATTTTCTATCAGTATGCAGAATTTTCAAAAGAGTTCCTGTGCTTAAAAATTGAAATAAAATTAATTACTTATTATTAAGCTGGTGTAGGCAAACTAGGTGGAGCCTTTAGTTACAAAGGGAAAGAAAATAATTCATCCATTTTTAGAAAAGTGTTCCTTAACCCTTTTGTGTGTAAGCCCATAATGAGTTCACTCAGCATTATATTAATTTTTTATGTTAAAGCAATCATCCTTCAACAGCTTGCTCGGGTGAACAAAAAAGTGCGGCGAATAATGCCACAATAATGGAATTTATTTGACCCCCTTTAACCCGTGTCGAATTAATTTCATATCGCCCAAAATCAGATTAAGGCAACGAACACACACTTCGGCGAGGATGTGAGACCGGTACGTTAGAGAACCTTGTAACTCTTCCCGACTCCTGGCCCACTCCCCTCCTGGTATTCTTCGTATTACTTTCCCATTCCCGGCATTCCTGATTTATACTCGGGCCATGATCCGCTGTTTTGTTAGTCACTTCCAGTTTTCAGTTCCCGGGCACATGCCCCGGCGCGGCGAGCTCGTTTATGGAGTAACTTTAAAATTGGCCGGGATTAAAACTAGAAATCCCTTTTATCACATTCCACTCTGGTGTGCGAGCACTTGGCTGGCCCGAGAGGGGTGCCGGGTGTGAACCCGCTCTTCAACTCTGTATCTGCCTTAACCCTTTTTGCATAATTAATCTTAAGGTACATGACCTGGCACGTCGGCCCCCTACACCTGCGTCCTGGTCCTCGTTTCTTCCTCCTCCGGATCGAGCGCTTGCCAGTGCTGCGATTTAAGCGAATTAACGTCACTTGACTAATCCCGAATTAGATTTCATATGAATACAATTACACACGCACTAGGCAAGCGACAAAGGCAACAGAGTTCCTGGAATCCGAAGCTCTAGTAGTGCGTGCTCATATATCTCCTCCTCGTCCCACTTGTCTCAAGCATATCCTCCTCCTACATCTACGCTCCTACCAAGACGACGTTCCGACCCCGTTTCGCCAGCGCCCCCGCAAACCCCGCGGCAGCCTTTCTGTTTATTATTACAGCGAACGACATTTTAACTACTGTAAGCTCCCATTGGATTAGTTAATGAGGTGGGATTACATGTCACGTGACTGGATTACCCACACCCGGAGCGACGTTAACTGCTAGTAATGCTGAGAAATGTGGTCCTACATGACGTGGCACTTACGCCACAGCCCCAGGCCCCTCTGGCAACCCTATCAGCCAAGGACTTTATATCAACCTTTTGGTTGAGTGATTAATCTTCGTCTTCACGCAAAATGTCGGATTGTCTTAATGATGAGAGAATCCAGACGAAAACGAAAACGAAGACGAAGACGCCTGGATTGGGCTCCGTCTCCGTCGAGCGGCCGGCCGTCGAAGCATTCATTAAGCAAAGTGAAATGTCCTGCGTGTGAACTCACAAGTTTTCTTTGGGGCATTAAACTTTTTCATCTGACTCCCGCCCCCGGCTTATAGCGGAGCTGAAAAGATTAATGCAACTGCCAGGCCATCAAGCTGACGACGTCCGGGACAACAATTTCTTTGAAGACACTCTTTTTGCAGAGGCTCGTCCGCCCACGACTACGTCTTGTAATTACCAATGCATGGGGTCTGACGAAAACAAGCGATGCTGTGCAGTATCTTCCCTGGGCCTAATGCATTTCGGGAAGCACCCGCCCCATGGCTCATTTAGCAACTAACCTGGTTCGTATCGCAAATTACTCGAAATATTTGGTCTGACATCGGCAAGAAGTCCACAGAACATCGCAGTTCTATTTTTTGATTATTTTGTTTTAGATTTTATAGATAAATCAATATTTCCAGTGAATTGTTTCAGACAAAGAACGAGAATTAGACTATTTGTACTATCATTACCCAAAATCAATTTTTTAACTACAAAAATTCCATTTTTATATACTTGTGCTTAAAATTTCTCCTACAGTGGAAATCAAGTTATGCTTTTGCTAATCGAATGGGCAATTTCAATTTCATCAGCTTAAAATTAGACACGCCCTCAAAACCCAACAAAATTCATTTAAAGTTTGAACTAGACAAATTTTCTTAGTTTTATTTTGTGTTACGTTGATTTAAGTGTATTTTTCAAAAAATACGTTACATTACGTGATGTCCATCTGATCTATGATTAAAGATAGTTATAACCGTTTACAAAGTTATAGAGTCATTATTATCATATTTATTATTTCTGTTAAAATTCTGACCGTAACAACAGCTCACAGACGACAAAACCCCATAAATGTGGTATCTGCGGACGCAGAATTTCACGGTGGTTGGAAGACACTTTTTCTTAAATTACTAAAACATTCTGTTCGTACAAAAATTACAAAAAAATTACGTTGTACAGTGTACGTCCGTGTCTGCGTACGCAGCCGCCTATGCAAGACACCTGTCCCCAAAATATTGCAGCAAAATCATGGTAATAGGCCACTTGTCAGGCAAATTACTAAATAATTACGTTTTTTAATTTTTTAAACTAAGATTGGTTTCTTCAATGTACAAATTGATGAAAACTTGTGGTTTTTTTTAGGGTAACCTGGGTATAATTTTCATGTCTTTTTTATGGGGTGAAGCGTAATTAGTTTCCTGTAGACCAATAAATTCTTCGAATAAAGTTATATAATTAAAGAAAATTTATGGACAATATATTCAAAAATGCTTCTCTCAAATTTGGCACATATAGGACATAATTTTATGAAGGTATTATCTTAGAATCTTTAGAACTCGCCTTTAGACCAAAGCCTCTGAAGAAAATGACATTTTTGCAGTTTTTGTTTTTAACCCAAACTATTTTGAAGGAGAAGACCATTGGATTTCATCGACTGCTCCGAATAAATTTCACAACCCCAGTCGGGATAATTTTCATTTCACCTGGCAAATGCGTAGTGACTAAGACTGCCTTTGACCACCCCTGGCACTTGCAGTCCTTAAGGTTCGCCTCTTAGAAGAACATTTGGCCAAGGAATGTTTGCCAACTTTCTATTCGATGGACGCGTACATTTGGCACAGTTCTGGAGAATTCCTAAAAGGGATAAAGGGGCGAAACGACAAAAGCATAGAACTGTCACAGGGAAACGGGGCACGAAAGTGTTTCCAAGTCGACTGGAGTAATGCATCAGATAATTTATCCAACTCTTGCGTTTAGTTCCGCCATTTCTCAGGATCGTCGACTCGTTCCCGAAGGCTTTCCAAGGAGGGCTAGCCAGGGCCCTTAACGGCGGGAGATATATGAATTGAACCGAGCCGAGTCGAGTGTTTTCCAAAGTGCGGACCAAAAGCGTTAATTTACGGCTGTCTCAAGAGTCTGTGCGCTTTCTTGCCGGTCATAGGAAAAAGTTGCCATTAAATGCAGAACTCGAGTGAGACTTAGACTGAGGCCGAGACGTTGCCGCCGGGTACTCCCGGATGGTGGGCAGGCTATAAGGGGGTATAAGGATACAGCCCTATTCAAGCTCCTGACAACCACTTTCCTTGGTTTGCTCCTTATTCGGCCATTTATAATGTGATGCGATATGGCGCGGTAAGTGAACTAGAGCTTCTAGCATGCAAGAACCATTTGCGGATCCGAAGCCCATTTTCTCCGGATGGCCTTAGAGTGGCTCTTCTATCTCGCCACTGCAGCGGAAGGCATGAAATTGTGCTGCAATATTCACATGAAGGACGGGCGGAGACTTTCAAGGGCTAAAGGGGGATTTTCGGCCCATCTCGCAACTGGTCCCGCAGCTTCTTGCATCCGTTCGCGACCGGGGCCAGGCCGTGAAAGGTCTGTGCTAGATAAACGTTCTCGTTTCACAAATTTTCGACAGAGAAAAAATATAAAGAAATGTTTCGCAGGAAACTAATTCAATCGAAGACAGGCCGGGAGGGCACATTTCGGCAAAAGTTTAACAAAGTTGGTGCACTGGGAAAAGTTTCTTTTATTCAGGAGAAATCGTCCTGCCGCCGCCCAATCCAGAGCCAGGCGCGCATCTCCTTTCAAAGCCGATCGTTCAGCAAAAATGCCAATTTCCTCGATTAAGTTTTATCGTTGTCACATCACTTGGAAAATTCTTCCTTTTATCTGACTTCCTTCAAGCAGAGAACGCTTCCAAGCTTCAGCAGCACACTGTGCTGCTATTCATTGATCGAAAAAGAAAAGTTTTCCTCCCCGACGACTATACCCGACTATAGTATTCCCGTATTCGCCCCGTCGGGGTTTTTGGGCCGAGGTCCTGGGTCCCGGCGGCGATGCCGGGCTAAATTGTTTGTACACATAGAATTACCCGGAAAGTCATAAAATGACCAGCAGCAATGAACGCTTTTGTCCCAGGCACCGCAATATGTCCCGAAGTTTTCCCATACAGAACTGAAGTTGGTCATTCAATAAAAGTTTGCAGGAGAAATTCTTAGCCGGATTTCATTTCGGGCGGGAGCCGGCCCAAGCCCGAGCCCTTGATACTTCGGGCTCTTCTCCGTTCGTCAAGGACTCAATTTATTCCGGCTGAGCCAAAAGGAAGGAGCCCATCGAAAGAATGCACAAAAATCCACCCGGACCTCTGGACCCTCACCTCCGCTGGAAATCTCCCGGCCTCCGTGTATAGTGCACTAGTGCAATTTTCATTCCACGTTGTATTGCACAAAGCCGAGGTCCGGAAGTTTGCAGTTTCCTTTGTTTCGCGCCCCGCTGACTGGCAGGTTTCTTTCGCTACTTTGTTTCGCGAATTGGATCAATCCCCCGGGCGAGCTCGAGTTATGGACATTTTCTCGACATGTACGTATCAGCGGGCTTACGTGTTTCCCATAATTTTTTGAAGGTTTTCGCGTTTAAAGCAAAGTTGGCTGCTCATATCCGAAAAGCCATATTTTTTTCACGTTCAACGCTTTAAAGGGTGACCCAGATTTTCTGCTAGAAACTAACTCAAAAAGGAAAAATTCATTGCTGCGAATGGGGTTAATTTCACTTGTGGTCGAGTTGTAAGAGTTGCAATGCATTCAGCAAGTAGTGCGAAAGGGTTTTAGGAATTATTTTTATTGCTGTATTACCACTCACAATTATTATACTTTCATCGGTCTATCCAGCGAAAGTCCATATTTTCAGCGAGCATACTTTTAATCTTATTTAATCCTACGCTTCATTTCCTGACGCATTTGTTTTGACCCGTATGCATCGTACGACCAAATGAAAACATTTTATCACGAAATTTTTTTTTTTCATTAAATCTAGAACTGATATATTTTATTCGAGAAGATAAATTTTTAAATGATAAAAATAGAGAAAAAAGTTTATATGCGTACATCATACGTCGATTACTTTATGAAAATTTTAGTGTTCCCTAATAAAAGTAAAAACAGACTACTACTATTCACTTACGGTGCGAATGCGCGATAATGGCCAAGAGAATTTCGCGCTTATATGCGCTAACGGTGTAAATAGGTTAATTCATTATACAGATAAATTGATTAGAATATAGCCGCAAGCTGATATTAAATTAGTCTTTCAACAAAGATGAATTGCGTTTACATTCTTTCAGCATTTTTTATCTAAAATATTTTTCAAATAAGTCTGCATAGGAATTTTTCCAATTTTGGATTGAATCATCGCGAGTGAAAATTTAAGGATGAAGAACTAGCCTTTCCAGACCATTCCTATGATAACTTAAAAAATAATTGACTGATTTGGATTAACCAGGACTCTTCTTTTCTTTATGGAGTGTTGTCTAGTATATTTAACAATATTTCTTAATACAAGTTTAAGCATTTTAAATTATTGTTACAAAAAATTTTTAAAATTTCTTTATAATTCAACGAATTTGTTTAACATTTGCATTCATTTTCACTGGTTTAATAATAATAGTATCTTTTCGCAAAGATTATAATAACGTTTACTGATTTCTTCACAAGTATTTTAAACTACCCTCTTTTACAATAAAAATAATTTTCATAATAAAACAAATCTGTAAAATTAACTATTTTTTGGAAAAATATGTACATCCTTAACAAGTTAAGAAACAACAAATGTAAGATTTTACGCATTCAGAAAAATCATGCAGAACGTTTCAATTTATTATACGTGCATGTGTTTGTTATTGTACAATGGTTATTTAAATGAATTTTAGTAGCACGCAATAAAACGAATCATAAAATTTGTAAATGAAAATCGAATGTAAGTAATTTACATCTACATCTACATTTTAGAGTAAATTCTCTGAAGACACTATAGGCCCTACATAAAAGGTGTTCTCACAGCGTTTATTGTTACTAATGTAATTTGTTTGCAATTTATAATTCTTGTTCAGAACAAACATTTCACCATACATATGATCACATTGTAAATTCTTAGGAGTTATTTTTCAAACTCAATAAATAATATAACGCTAGAACCTGAGTACTAAAGTTCGAGGTTAAAGTTTCTTCAATAAACCTTACAAAGGTAGGAAAAATACAAGAAGTATTGAGTAAAGTAAATAATCGGATTTTTTCTAAGCCCTGAATAATACAAACAATTTGTAAAGTAAATTACCAACGGTTATGTCTATACCGACCAAATTCTTTTACCTGAATAGGGATTTTATATTCTGTTCCATTCGGAAATTCGGAAATTCGGAAATTCGGAAATTAATATTTAATGAGTTTTTTGAAATGTCCATTGAACTATTAACACATTAATTCAATTAAAATAGAGTTTAATTTAATTTGGGAAAAGGACCATTTAATTTGGAAAAGGTTTAAAATGATTGGGATATAATTAACGCTTCATGAGTTAGAGCTTATTTCGTATAAATAAATACTTGTAAAATTATTGACTTACACTGGAGATAATAAAAATGGGGACTTTGTATATAGTTAACAATTAATTATCAATTAAAGCGGTTTGGAGAAAAAGACTTTTACATATAGCCTTTAGTTTTTCAAGCTTACGCTAGATATACTGGGATCACTGTAATTATATAATAATAAACTATTGAAGTAGGCTATCTTTGACTATCATACTAAATATTAATTTAAAAAGTGTTTTTCTGCAGGATACCCTTGTTTGCACCATTTTATAGCCATAATTTATGTGGAAGCCTGTTACGCAAAAAACTGACTTTATTATGCTTTGAAAAATTACTAGTATGGCCGAAATAATTTTTTAGTTATCGTTGAAAAGCTTCTGTATAGTGTTGCATAAATTCAGCTTACAACATACGAACGGGGGTGGAGATGTAGACGTGGGGTCGGTCGGAACCATAAATAAATTTAAAATAAATCACAGGAAACTGGACGCGAATTATTTTGAAACAAATTCCGCTGCCATAGAACGAGCGCGGAATGGTCCATGCAAGGCTCAGTGGAGGCTCGTTATCGGACCCGTTCAAAAACCCTCAAAAAAGCCATCAGAGCGGGTACAATGTTTGCGTGAAGCTAAGCAGATAAAGAGCAGTATAAATATAAATATAAATTTGTGTTTGACATAGCGCGTTAGTAAGTCTGGACGGGGATTAAATCGCGTAAAAAAGTCCAGAGATTCGGGAATATAACAGCGTGAGGACGAAACATTCAAACAATTTTTTTTTTACTTTTTTATTGGATGGTTTTGGGGAATTATTTAAATTCCGCGGAAAGACAAATCGCTTAAAGCGCTAAGCTATCGGAGGGTGCCAGAGGTTCGCACCACCAGTTGCGCGACTGGGCGCAAAGTTCGCCGACATTAATTTTCGCCCTTAATAATTCGCAAACAAATTGAGCTGGAGAAATGTACCACTTACTTTAAGTGGCTCCCGAGTAAGCAGCGCCAAGTCGTAAGAAGGCGCCGAAAATGAATTATTTCCAGTTTGCCGGAGCGCTTCTTCAGTATTTCTTCATTGTGCCCGGTCATAATAATTGCTAGGTGGGATGGGCACCACATCCTTCCTTCGGGAGACCCGTCGTAAGATTGAAGTTCGACAAGTGCTCCCCGAGGACTAGGGCCTTATTATACACTCAAACATATAACGCCCCGGTGGCGGAGGGAACAGAGTCATTTACGGGGAATGAGATTTCGAGGAGGCGTAATCATTCTTGGCGTGGAAACTTTTCTCTGGACCGTATCCACCCTCGCCTCCTTCGGCGTACTAAGAAAAGTTTCGCTCCTTCAGGAGTGAGCCGTGTGTCAGGATTTAAGTGGTGCGGACGATGGTACTGCTTGGAATAGGAATTCATTTGAGGCGGTTTTCGGTGAAATCCCCAAGAATACTTATCTTTAGTAGCAGCACAAGGCCGACCTTCTGGGTACTTCCAGATGCCCTTGTTGTAATATAGGGGCAAGACATATTAACACATTATACTATGAGTTATAGTATTAACTACCGACAATTTCACTTGATTGGAGACCTGGGACTTCGCCCTGGTCCGATTCGCAATCGTTGCTGTTGGGCCTCCAGAGAAGCACTGGTTGGATAACTACAGAATCCTGGCTGTCCTTCGGGAATCCTGAAATTTAAATCGATTCGACAGCATTTCTCTCAGGGGCCGGAACGCGTTTCATGGGTGCGGCCTCCGAGAAATGACCTCATAAAAGGATCATTTCATGTTATGACGGCAACATGTGTTTGAAGTTTTTCCAGAGAAAGAATTTCCCCAGACATCCACACGCGGGCAAATTGGGATCTGATTGTAAACACTCATCCCGCCGCAACCAAGGAAAAATTGGGAGAAAAGTCCAGTGAGGGGGTGTATGTGGGTAACAATAGGAAACTACAATGATCCCCGGGTCTCTGCATATTTATGCTATGTGGAAACAGTGAAATTTTCCTCTACCAGAATGGATCCACTTTTCCAAGGGGTTGAACAAACTGATAAAAAATTTATGACGCTTATTTCGGACCATAAAAGCGTGGCCAGAATTTTAGAGAAATTTTTACGTACTGTAAGCAGTTCTTGATAGTATCAAGTGGAGGACATTGGTGCATGCATTCACATGGCAAAGTCTTTGGTGTGCAACAGCGCTCCTTCTGAAGACTAGGGTTTATTTAAAGTAGAAGCTACCAGTCATACAAATTGAGCTGACCTTAGAAAAGTGAAAAAATCAATAGTTGCTAGTTAATTTGAATAACAAATTAACATGTCTTTTCTAGTAGATAAATATGCAATATTAAATTTTAATCGGGCCTTTATTTACCACTAGAAAGATCTGAAAGCATATTTACTTTGTAAGGTACTAGAATACTTTATACTTACAGTATGGCATAAATAATAGATTCATGCAGGTAGTAAAGTAGTAGTACTTAGTAGACATAGTTTTTTTAATTTCCAGTGATCTATTCAGCTGAATATATCGGAATTGAAATATCACAAGTCTTTAAACCTTTCAAGTCGACCGCATATGTCTGGTTACTAATACTACCTTCCTTTGAAGCACCATTACACGCGTGTTCTGGTGCAAGCGAACCAGGAAGCCAGAACCTAATGCAGAGGACAATAATCGAACGCTGCGCAATTAAGTAAGCGCCAATGCAATCAGCACGAACCGATCCAGAGTGGGATATCGGTTATATTCGGAGGGAGCTTGCTATTGATTTAGAACAAATTGATTTCCCAATGGATTTGTGGCTTGCATCAACACTCTGACTGCCCACCAGCAGGATGGTAATGAATAAACGCTGCTAGCCCTGAGCAATGCTCGGGAGGAGGGGTAGCCACCAAAGCTGCTACAACCACCCTATGCCATGTATGCATACCACGGCAGATGATAGTTTTATTAATGAATCCCTTGGACAATGGTATTCGGGACGGCCAGCTGTTACTTCTGGAGCATCGAGCTGGAGTTCTTCAACAGGTACTACTACACCATTGGTGGCGGCAATACCTCATTCGGGGGCCGTGTTTCATCCGTGGCTTCCCACGAAGTCGTTATCACGCCCTCCGAGGAAGCGAGTCTTCCCTACTTTATTGGTTAAGTGCCAAAGAACACCCTGCTCCTATTGATTGGCCATAACTAGTGGTTTGGCTTGAACCTCAGATTCGAAGAGGATAGCCCATGGCCCTGGGCAATGTGGTCCTCCCTAGCCGGCGATTCTTTTGATTACATTTTTTTGGGCCGACATTGTGGCCTGCTTTGTGTACTTCAGTATATGCCGACTAGTGGTTAGTGGAGCTTCAGAACAAATGGCCAACGCATTAGCTGCGCCCCGTTCCGGACACGTCTCCATTAGAGTTCTTCGCTTAATAATGGCCAGGGGCGTTTCGACTTGGGCGATGATGTTAATTCCTAATGAACCTTTGTTGGAGACCCCAAACAGAAAGGATGTTGCAGCCACCACCAGGCCAATTGCGATGCAGGAGCTGTTGCGGCCAGCTTTGGTTCTATTAAAAATTTCGAGTTTGGGCCGAGGAAGGCGCTAAAGCAATTAATGGGAAACTTCATTACAGAAATTTGACCGTGATCGAAAGGGTGCAGGGGTTCGAACGAACTCACATTCCCGATTCACATGCAAATTGGTCAAATTATGTTAGGTTTACGAAAATTGAGTTATCCAGTGATGGTTGCAATTGATTGAGTCGTTAAAAGAAGAATAGCGGCTGCGTGGAGGGTAAAAGTCACAATTACCATAAAGTTCATGAATATTTTTGAAGAGGTTTTAGCTTCAGAGGAATGGAAGACTGGAGGTACTCTAGATTTGATTTGACTCTCTTTACGGCTTATCTCAATTGATGTAGTTTTATCTCAATTTCATTTCGCGTAAACAATTAATGATCCTAAGATAGTTTGATGGTAATGGTCAACAATAGTAAAAGCTGTATAAAATTGAAGTAAACGATATTAATATAAATGAATGGAAAAAACTAATTCTACTGAAAGCAAACAATTTTAAGAAAATTAAAATTAAAAAGGAATTAATAGCAGTTGAAATAATTCACTTTTTATTGCTTTTCGTATTCAATCGACTTATTCAAGACATATAAAGATTATTTCGCTGTTTTAAGTAATTAAATAATTAATTGCCATTACAACCTATTGTGAATAGGAAAAGATACCCACTATGTAAATCTTCTAAGTTATTGCAAATAGTTAGTGGAGATTCAAAGAATTGTCGAAAATCGAACATTGCGTCATAATTGTAGTATTTTCAATATAGAGCTCTCCTCTAATAATGGACGAATCATCCTTCCTGCTACCTACCCATTTCTCTTTATTAATCAACTCGAATTTAGCAAGTAGCCTATTAAATTAAAGAAAGGTCATTTCCGAGGGCATAAGACGTCCCGTGCATCATGCCACTGCATCAGTGTGATCTCAAGAAGCCAGGTGACATCATAAAGTAATTTCGGATTCCACAAAACCAACAATTGAGGGAAACAACGCCGAGGGCTAAGCCTTGGCTTAATGGAACCTAATTCAGTGCCATCTCACATTTATTCAAATTCACTCTTCCGCCGAGGGCATTCGTTTTAGAGAGTAACTATCGTCGCACATAATCCTCGGGTTATTATAAAGTGAAATCCTTGGCACAGGTTAATGAAAACAATAAATTAGTGGAGCTTGCGATGCTGGGAAGCTAGTCCTCATGGCCCTCTGTTCCCGTTCCACATCCGTCCCACTATCCCCACTAGTACCCGCCAATTCTAATGCAAATCTGCCAGATGGCTGGCTCTCTATAGAGAACCACTTTGCCGGCATTTTGCGCTATGACATTACACCTTGCCCAGGTAATTGTCAGAGTTTGTGTGGCTCCCATTTCCACAATTAATTCCACATCTTAATGTCTAATGGAAAATTTCTTGGAGCTGGTACATTCTCGACACAATACGGTGGCAGCGAAAATTATCCACTTTAGCGTCTTACTGCGAAGGCGCTCTGCGGTTATTAAAAGTTATTCCGACCGAGGACTTTACGCGGATAATCCCAGTAATCGCATGGACGACTCCAATGGTTGGCTTAGACCGCAATTGGAGTCTACCTGCTCAAGATTCAGAAATTCACTATCACTTTTGGTAATTTATTCTCCTTTGTTAACTTTTTAAACATTTCTAACTATTGTTTTTGTTGGCATTGCTATAAGTATATGTGCGAAAATTTCTTAAAGAACTTTTTTAGGATATTGAGAAATTTGCATGAATTTCTCAATATCTTAAACTAGATAAAACATTGATTTTAACAACTTTTTTGTTTTGTAAGTGACTTTATTCACTTACTAAATTAGTTTAACAAATTCTTTCGATCCTGAGATGGATATCGATTAAGAACGTAAATAAAACAATCTGCAAAAGTTCTAAAAGTAATAAAAAATGATATTTAGATTCTTAGAACTTTTAAATTAGCCGTCATTTATATCTGAGATATTTTCCAAAATTGCAAAATTTTCCAAAAATGTCAAAGTTACCTGAGGTTACCTAACTAAAATATTTCCCAAAACGCTAAGAGGTACTTAAAAACTATGGAAACAAATGAAGGATTTGCATTATTTTGTATCATTGTTGATCGTTAGTCTACACTAGTATAAAATGTATAATTTATATCATCTGGTTGAATTAATATGATCGTGTTTAAAAAGGAAAACAACGTAATTATTGGATAAGAAAACTGAGTTCTTCTGCTAGAAAATAATATTTTCAAACAATATATGCAAATTTTATAGGACGACATATTTCTCCAATTGTAGCTCCAATTGTTACAACAAAACGATCTTCGCGTATAGGTTTGATGCAATCTGTAAACAATTATATTTTTTGAAAAGAAAACCTATAAAATCATGGAATATATTTTTCATTCGTGGAAATAAACTAAAACAAGTAGTTTAATCAGCGTAATATTCTGTGTATAGAGACTGTCCTTAATTAAATTAATTATAACTTAAAATATGATTTAACTCATACAAAATCTATGCGAATTTATTTAATAAGTGAAATAAAGTAGCAATTTTGGAGTTGCAAAATTTAAAGCAGAGTATGAGCCTAAAGAATCTACTCACACTTATTGCAAAACTTGCAGCAGTAACATTGCAATAAAATAGAATAAAAGGAGCTACTTTGTCGTAACCGTAATTACTGACTGTATAAACGTAAATTATATAATTATCAGTCTGGAAACTCTTTAGTTGACCTTAAATTTTCATGTCCTTCAAAATTGCAAATAATATGTGATATATGACATACTTGAGTTTCCCCTAATGGTACACCGCCATTGGTGCACACATGTCCTTTTGTCGTTGCGGTGGTAATTTGAGGACACTTTCAGAATCGAGCGAAATTTATTTATTGTAATGAAGTTAAAAGTTGCCCAGAAAACTTTCCATCAACTTCGAAATATGTCCCATGATAACATCGTCGTCGTCATCAGCAAAAATCCACAGCGTAAACGTAACTAATACCAGTCTATACGTTCCGCACGAATGCGGGCGAAATCCTCGAAAGTCATTAAACAAATTTTGAAACGAAATGAATGTCTCCACGGTTAGTTAGCCTAATTTGAATTGTTAACTTTGCACTTTGGTTTCGACAAATGAAACTCGGCGTCCGTGTAGAATCTGCCTAGGAAAAAAAAAATCGGGCGAAAATTTGAAATCCAAATGAACCTGTTGGCGCCAGAACCGGGCTCATCAGTGAGAAACGTCGTGGCGGCGACGGGTATGGACCCGGGACAGGAGTTAGGCAGTCCGGTAATTAAGAAAACTCTTCGTAATTTTGGGCAATCAGGCAGCATTTCCGCAGATCGGTCATTGATAACGTTCTTAACATGCCATCACTGGCATAAACCTTGTTTATCGCCGCCACAAGTCTTACGAGCGTCTTACAGTCATACAAGAATAATTCTAATGCGGCTATACTTTGTCGAGGAGAAGTTCTTACCGCTAAGGGCGTTCTGGTGCCGTGCGACGCGGCATTTGGTTTGAGACCAAGTCATGTGTGCAAGTGCTGATAACAAACAAACAAACATACGAAATAGCCTGGAGCCTGCGATGGAAGGAGCAATCTTTCGCAGGAGCTCCGCTCTGATCGTAGGGCGACTGCTAGCTTCCCATCAAAGTCGCTCCGCGTAATAAACTTCAGGGATGGAGGATATAACTATGACTTCGGCAATCCCACTCTTCTTGGCTGCCTCCAGGCAACGAGTCTTGGGAGGTCAACCTCGAGGCAAATCACTTCGAGAACTTCTGATTAATTCAATCGATTCGTTCAAAGATAAAAATTAGTGTTGACTGCCTGCGGGGACAGTGCCCGGATCCACCATTGCCACCGTATCCCTGCTTAATGAGAGTTTCAAATACAGCCTGAATCTGGAAATCCAGATTTTGGTTATTGCGACGGCCGGACATTATCGAGCCACTTTGGCCGATAAGGAACCAGTAAGTTGCTTACATTTATTAGATCGGCCCGGGATTTTATGTCGACATTCGTTAGCTTACCCGGCTAGGACTAACTATTTGCTAAGTGGTGGCATTCGGGGAAATTGCCGAACGGAAATTAAAGATGACTTAGGGCCAGTCCTGAGGTTAGGAGTGAGCTTGCGCAAGTGGCATGTGGGAAAACAGTTAATTAAATATGTCAATTGCTCCTGGACCCGCCTTATTGCTGCCCGTGTGTACAAATTGTTCAAGTAAAAGTTCCTATGGGTTGCCCTGCGTTAACATTTTCCATACGATTTGGTGTTTTGACCATCGAAGTCTCAATTCATTTTTATGACTTCCTTTTGCTTAAGCCCTGATATTGGTTAATATAAGCACTAGCAAAAACCTACTAAGAGTAGTCTTAAGGTCATAAGGGAAGAACAATTCATTCCGGGCCATAATATTGCACGCACGAAGATGCTTACCATGAAAATATAAAAAAATATAAAAATAGTAGAACGATGAAGAAGAGAGTAAAAAGAAAAATGTCTTCTATAAACAATCTTATCGTTTATAAAGCAAATTTGGTGAAAGTAAGATAAAAAATGTGTACAGGTCCCTTTAGCATGTTTCATTCAGAAGAAATGCGTACGTTTTTTCGATGCATATATTCATAGCCGGTATTTTAAAAATAAAATTTAATGAAATTTAAATATTTTTTCTTAAATTTTAATTTCGGAATGGCAGCTCAGTACACAGTGGCTCTTGATCGCGACAGCTAACGAACATTTACATTAAAACACACTGAAATTAAAAAACAAAAAATTTCGGAATATTTAAAATTAGGCTGTTCTCATGTTTTTGTTATTATAACGTTGAAAAGTATGATATGAATTACTAGGAATCACTTTTAATAGCACAAAATATACTTTTTTTTATGCTCAAACTGAGCCGTGTCCGGATGTCCTACGACAATTTTTAATATTTACGGAGTTTTGGCTACCTGGTAAAATTCGAAGAGGTGAAATCTGGTGACAGTAGAGAAGTTTAAAATTTTTATTTTGACAATTCTTTTAGTATTTAAGAGTGGTTGTCGAAATCGAATGAAAATGTAAAGTTATATACGACACAAACAAGCCCACAATCAGAATTTCTGTTTTATGTACATAGATCTAGATAAGTCCTGATTATAATTTCGGAAAATTAATTTTAAGAAAAGGGATCTTAATTTCTTCAACATTTTCAGAAATTTTTTGCCTGAAATAAAGTACCTTAAAATACCCACCTTTTGGGAATTCCATAGAGAGCAACTGAGTGGTATTGGACTCATTGCGCGGAATTAATCTTTTTTCCTAATTGTAAGATAAGCAGATAGGAAAATTAGGTTTCAAATTTGTCTGGCATTTAATGGACCGCAATCTGAATTTTAATCAAACCTTTAGACAAAGCAAAAAGATGCCACTAAGTTTAAAAAAGGGTTTCGTTAACTTTCGAGTAGTACATGTTTTAAATGAAATTTAATTTCCATAGTATATTTTAGTTATAGTGAACAATTTGGTGGAGTAGATCTCAATGTTTTCAGATGCAAAGTTTTACAACGGATTCTTTTCCAATATTCCAATAAAGTTGTTTATCCTGATACACTGCAGTACACTACTAACAAATTATAGTAAAAATTGTCGTGGACTTAAGAAGAATAGTACCACTCTATTCTACTAAATTTTAATACTATAGGTAACATATTTAGTTAATGTTTGTTTATCGTTTACTCTTTTAAGGCTTTAGTTTATTTTTCGGATCATTTTTCTAGTTTTACTTCTCACTCATTTAAGTAGTTTAAAGTATTTGCAACAGTCACGTTTAGTAGCATTTCAGTTTAAGTGTATTTTACGGGTCTTATGTGATAAACTAGGCACTATGTGGAGGCTCACTTGAGTTTACTTTTCACACAGATCTAAACTTTGCTTTTCTCAACAAAATGTGTATGATAGTAGAAGGCTAAACTTAGAAAGCCTACAACTGTCAGGCAACCAAGATTATCGTAATTTGGAGTAATTTTTTAAAAAAACTCTATCGCTAATTCGAAGACGCTGTAAATTTTTGTTGAATTTCCTAGCACGTATCTCAACTTCTGGGAGGAACATTTATTTAAATGTCCTGTGGGAGAAAAACCTAGTTGTGAGATAAAACCGCACGCAAGTGGAGGAAGAGCCTGAAAAACAAAAAAGGAAAAAAATGCGACAGCCGCGAAACCGCGAAAAGAAAAGAGGGGTTTTTCTCGGAAGATAAATAGCACTGGTGGCGGGCGGGTATAAAAAAGGGCAATAATTCTCCTTTGATATGTTATCAGTTTAATTTATTTTGAAACAGTGTTATAAGGAGACAACAGATGAGGGACAAGGAGCCCACCACCCGTCCGCTTGCCACCTCCTCGGGTAAAAGCAGCCGCAGCAGCAGTGCCCGCAACCGCAAGGCAGTGTGGCGGTACCAATCCGGATCCGACCCGAGATACATTCGAAATTACATCAGGCGCAGATATATAAATTATTCCACCAAATCCTTATGAATAATCCATCTAAATGTCGTAAAGCATAACACCTCGGAATGCGGAATAAAACGACCTAGGCGGACGGAGAGCAAAAACCGCCATCATTCCGGCGTCGCGTCCGTCCCGTCGTGCCAAACCCGCAAGACATCTCGCGGGGCGTAAAACAAAGACAGGCCCGTGATAAGAAGGACGCACGCAGGGTGTACTCCTCCGCGGGCGACATGTACGCACGAATCACGTCCCGTTTGTCGACAAATGTGCTTTTAAAATGCACCCAGAATATGAATGATTGCCGCCGCCGCCGTTCCGCATCCTGCCCGTCCCGGGGGTGCCTGTTATCACGGCTCCTTCGACGGAGGAAAAAAAAATTCACCCGCACCCGTCCCTAAGACCTGCTGCCGCTATCTGAAAATGTGTCTTTGATAAATTTCACAAAAGGTGTTGGGAGTCGTTTTTCAAATCGCTAAAGGATGAACGCAGGACGATTTGGGTGCGGTGTGTGGGCGGTGTGGCAGTCAAAGAACGAAATATAAAATCGCACAGTGAGCTGGTGAATAGAAGCAAAGATGAATGGCAAATGGCACCAGGAATGGCACCGGGAATGGCACCCGGTACCCGACAGGGGAGTGGGGACGGTGTGGGGAATTGGAAAAATATTCACACCAAGGAGTATCGCCGGAGCGCATTTTTCATCTGGCGACGTATCGTTTATCCTAGTTGATTTATCTAGCGCTTATCCTTTAGGCAACAACAGTGGGGCAACTTCATTTGACGACGATGCACCCGCGCTCCGGGTCTGTCGCTTCGGCGACCCTATATAGAAGGAGACGCGCGTGCAGCACCATCTGCAGCTATTTAGCGTGATCCGCGATGTGACCCTGCTCAGGATTCTTCAAGGCCTTCTTTCAGTGGGCAGAATGATTAAAGTGACTCCCCCGCCTTACTCGGTGACGTGTGCTGCTTCTGAAGAAAGCAATTTATCAACCGCAATATCCATATCATTTCTAGATGCTGTCCATCACTCGAACTGGGATTTCCGCCCGAAGAAGGTTCCTTGTGGCACTTAACGCCATCGCTCTCCGCTGTTCAGTTGATGGGGCTCCTTTTTGTGGCATCCCCAAGTACTACTTCGGCGACTTTGTTCCATTTTTCTCACTCGATACACTCAGGGCCATCCGGGGTCAAGCAGCGCGTAAATGGGTCTTAAGAGAAATCTTTGATAAATTATCTCCGACATTAGTGCACATCTGACCACTGCGTTTCGACGAAAAGGTACCATAATTCAAATGAGACATTGAATGTCACAAATGTAGGTGATGCCTTAAAAAATTGTTGGATTGCCATGTGACCGTTTTCATATTCCTAGAGCCTTTTTGTAATCCTTAAAAGCTTTATAGATTTTATTTTTTGAGTAAATAAAGAAACACTTGTCCTGTCGAAATTTAAAGTTACAGACGAAGCTCATATTTAAACATTTCGTTTTGTTTTTCGTTTAATTAAGTACACTCAAGATTTCCCGTATGTTCATACATAGTTACAACGTCTACATTAAAGTTGAATTTTTCCTCAGGAGTTGGAGATAACGACAATACTTGTTCGAACTTCAAAAGTGAAAAAGTAAGGAAATTAAGGTAATCGTTCTCAGGAGGTCTGAGTACTCGAAACAGTTTGAATTAATATTAAATACTAGAACAGGTGGATGGAAGATCTTTTCTATGTGGCTTGCGTGGGGATTTTGTAATGTATCAAAGTAGTGGGAGAATTCAGTTGGAATATGGACATGTTTCAAAATAACCAGATTTGTTAGTACTCTCTAGAAAGAAAAGCATATACGAGTATAATTTCTATTAGTCTTTTAGGATTTACAAATAAAAGGAATCACGTTATGAAATTATTATTTATTATAGAAATGAAAAATAATTATCGTTTATGATTTTTTATAAATAATATTCTATTTATACTAGGCAACTGCTTCCATTTATTAGAGTTTGTTGTGCTTCAAAAATTTTAAATGGTCTGTTAAAAGGTTGATATTAAATTTATCAACATTTTTTAAATATTTTTAATAGATCTCTGTTTTCGAAATGCAGAACAAATTTCAAAAGGTAGTATTTCTTAAAATGTGGGACTGCTTCTTGGTTCTCTTTCAGAAAGTAGGAATTTAGGTCAAAATAGAGAAGCTCTCGTAAGTGTAAGTTACATACTGCAGTTGTGACCTCATTAGTTGTTACTGATGAAACAAGAATAAGTAATAAATAGGTAAACACAATTTGTTAATAAATGTGAGTATTGAAGTAAAGGTAATGTTGCTAGAAGTGAATATAATTGTTGAAGGATCGAAATGCAAAATAACTCCCTGCGTTCTGTGGTGTTCAGCTCCCCCAGGAAGGTAGCTCCGCCGCCGTGATACCTTAAAAGGCAGATGGAAAACTCGGAAATATGTTTATCAACAGGATATGTCACCATCACTTAGTGCCTACATGGCGCTTGGCGACAAACGAGCTCTTCGGCAAATTGCAAATTGCTCCAGTAAATATCTGGCAAAGGAAGTGTTTGTCAACAGCAACAACTTTGCTCACTTACCGGTTTCGGGGACGTCTCCATCGCGCTTCTTCTGAGCTTAGCGCTTACCTCAAAACTTCCTCGAAGTTGAAGTCAATCGGTGCTGTCTCGAAGTCCCGAGTCCCTTACCCGTGGGAGCTGCCAATGCAAACACTTGTTCCACGTGGGTTTCTGATATTTGTCCCCGAAAAGCGCGATAATTCTATTTTCAACAAATTTCACGGAAAAATTTGCCGCTACTCTCCAGATTCGAATGCAAACATTGGACTCCGACTCACCCACTTTGCCTAGAAACCCTTCAACAGTACCTTAGCGCCTTAACTCGATTTGGAACGCCTTGAAGGGCGGTAGAAAGGCCGACAACGCCGAAAGGGATTTTCCTTTTCCTGCTCCGACTCCTTGAGCCATTTGCCTTTCCCTTCCCGCCTTCTTGTGCTGGGACTGATGTGAACACTTCAAAAACATCCAAAGGCGAATTTTCCAATGCTCGAAAAATGTTATTTGAATAAATATTGCTATCAGTGGGAAAAAAATTGCGAGACGAAGCCGGTTCGGGGTGGCGGTGTTGCAGCGAGGAAGAGTGCTCCTGACTTCCGAGCTAAGAACTCTGAATCCACTCACATCCCGGTAAACGACGGTCCTACGTCTTTTCGCTGGTGCCCCTTTTTATTTGTGTTGCGAATTAAAGTGTAGAACTTCATCTAACTTTGTATGATCAATCGGTTCTAAATATGTTTGGACATTTTATTTGTCTACGAAAAGGACTCCCGACTGAGGGTAAGCCGGGAAATCGGAAAAACGGCGGCTGTTGCCCGAAGGAACCCAATATGGTCGAAGCAGTTACCAAGTTTTCCTATTTGACCAGAGAAAAACATGTTGTCCAGGGATGCACTTTATCATGCGAATATGGAAAAGTCTCTCTTACGATCGCCACACCACGGCCCGAAATAGCGTCCCGGGTGCGGGACGGGGGACTACATGTGTTGACGGCCAAGTCATTTCCGTAATGCAAAACTCGAGTGGTTCTCTGGTGGAAGTTTCTTGAGTGCTTTTTCCCGCACAGCACTCGGGTCAACGTAAAAGTCAAATAATCAAAAAATAAGTGCATTAAAATAATCAGAAAAACTCGACAACCGAACAATCCATATCAAGGAAAGCCATTTGGCTTATTAAATCCAAGGAGAATTTTTGAAAAGTTGCCCCTTTTAATTGCTCGGGACGCATGAATGAAGATTTTCTCGGTTCAAGCTATTTCCTCAATTTAGTTTAAAAGTAAAATTTATTTTTGTCTTTCAACAGATAATGAGCGTTTTTTTTTTGTTAGAACCTTTCAACATATAACGAAGATGAAACTTAACCAATAGAAAGAAGTAATTTCTTACGACTATTCATTTTATTGTAAAATTTTGGAAGTCGATTCCTACTTTTTTTTAAATGTAAGAACGTCTTTCTGATTACTTTTTAAAAGAAAAAACTAGTATTTGTAAAAATACTACAAGCTTCATAACAAAAAACAAAATTTTCAGAACTTAGGCTCAAAGTGCAGAATAAGTTCGATATTTTGAAAGAATATACTTCAGTTTGTGCTTCAATATTTCGCGACGAAGATGTTTTGATAATATACCTAAATTTTCTTTGGACTGTTTTACCCATACCGGCCTAGTAGCATCTAAGACATTAAAGACATGCTTTAAGATAGACAAATATATAAACAAACTAATAGGCAAAACTTAATAGTATATAATAGGATAGTGTATATATTAATAGTATAACTTTACCTCAGAGCGCACAACACCACGAAAGTCACATCAAAATTCATTTAATTTATATTACGCAATATTGGAACAGATATGGAATCCAAGCTAGAAAAAGTTTCGTCTAAATCCGTACAGTAGTAGTAGATATTTCTGAAAATTCAAAAAATATAGCCTTTTTATATGACTATTGCCTTTTTAACTATAAACTCATATGAATAGAGCGGAGTAAGTGGGGTATCAAAAGCTTCTTAAGGCCTATCTTTTGCTATTTTAAATTATATTTAGAACGATAATATAAGTAACGGGATAGAAATCGAGGCTGAAATCCATCAATGCCTCCATAAAATCTTGCTGTTCAGTAATCTTGTGATTCGTTTGTACATGTCGTCTTCAGAGTTTTTCGAAATTTAAGGGCGCTGTAACCGCCAGCTGCAGCTTACTCCGGACACAGCCACCATGTTTCATCCAATCCGTCTAAAGGGGTCTCTCTCTACTTTATTAGGAAAATTTTCTATCGAATTATATTCAGCTGGAATTAATACAAAGATTAATTAGTCCGCATATACCGAGCTGGCTATCGCAGTTGCTCTCCTGGGTCTGATTAGTGCCTTCTCCTGCCTTTCTAACTAAATTTATCTGGATGCAAACGCCCGCCCCGTTGTCCCGTCACCGTCTCAAATAATTGATGGATTTTCTCATTGCACATTTAGCTGAGAGTCAAGGTGGTGATGAGGAGCCAGCGATGATAATTTAATTAAAACGGCCGAAATCATTTTTCAATTCCGGAAATTACAAAATAAAGGCGAAGCGAGTTAGCATGAAAGATCGATACAAATTTCGCTATTAAATTGCCCCTAGGTAAATGGAAAATGATATAAGTTTTTATTTATTTTGCATCATGAACGAACTCTAAGGTTGGTAAATAAGGGACGCAAAAATAAAATCTCAAAGTTGTAATGAATGTCCAAAAATTGGTTTAACGATTGCTGGATCTTATTTAAAGCTTCCCTTAAATAAGCACTTTAGTTTCAAGCAACAATAAGTTTTTTTAAATTAGAAAATTCTACACAAAGCAAGTTATTTAAAAATTTGTTAACATAAATATTAAAGTTAATTTGCTAACTATTGCCTACGAAATAAAAAATTTTAAATTGAAGAAAAAAAGTGATATTTTCGGCGATATTTAGTTAAATTGATGCAACAAATAAATTTCTTTTTTACTATTGTAAAATTCGTTTACAAATAGCGATCGTTTTCATTCTTTACTCAACATTTTCGCAAATTATATAAAATTTCGAAAATGTATTATTGATAAGTTTTTATTTTGCTTTTAGAAAAATTTTTGTTTCAAATTGTACTTGAATGTCATACTCGTATTTTCAATTTAAATTTTTTTTTATAAAAAATTTTAATCTCATCTTAATTTTGCGATCAAACAGCTCGATATTTGGAAACAAAGTTAGTCTTTTAATTTACCCACATTTGCTTGAATTTCGAATAAATTGGGTCACCGATTCGTTTTCGTAATTTATTGAAGTTTTTAATTCTGGATTATGGGAGTGATGGTGGGGGTAATACAGAAATACCAAACTGCATCGAACTGAATCATCTGTTGAATAAGTGCGAACGTTAAATTGTGCCATCTCGGCCGACGGCGCACCAGGTCGAGTGTGAAATCAACAATTTTCGCTGTTTAATAGGACGAGGCTCGCCCAGAGCCGGGTCGAGGATGCGGCCGAGCCTTTTAATCAAACACCTGTTAGGTGCCGTGTTTTATGGCATGGGGAAATCCATTTTCGATGTGCGTGTCTGAAACTGAATATCCGCTCACGACGATTGCGGGCGGGATCGGGAATTGCGGGAATCGACGGCGGCGCTAAAATAAGGAATGAACGGAATAGTGCAGCTCATCCCTGCTGTCATAAATCCCTGCCGCTGGCTCCAATTACTTAATTAGAAGCGATGGTCCTTTGAAGATTTATAGAGCCATGGCCGGGCCATGGAGCGCGCGGCGGCAAGTAGCCATCAAATTTTATGGCTCGAACACTTCGCAGGTGGATTAATGCGAAGGTAGCTCATTATGAGTTCGGCAAGTGGGGGCAGGTGACCCACTGTCAGGACGGACGATATACGTGACAGTTATCTCCGCGATTTATGGCCGCCCCGGCTGACATATGTTCCGCTGCAGGCTAGGAAACGGCGAAAATTATCAGGTAATATTGGGTCCCATTTGCCCCGGGAATGCCATCGTAATCGGGCGGGGGTGGATTGGTGGATTGGACAACCCCTCCACCGCTACATGTGCGGAAGAAATATATTCGGAATTGGGCTAGGACTTGGGCTGCCGGGAAGAAGGCACCAAATTAATTTGGGCGTCTAAGGAAGTCGGCCGGCCATTAAGCAGCTCGCGTGATTAAATTTGTCTTCTGCTCGGATTATCATCTACAACTTAATAAATGGAGGGCCCTGGCAAGGGTTGGGACGCCTAATTCATTGGCTCATGTGATTTAAGGGGCTCCGTAATGGGAAGGACCCTACTTTAGGAGAGCGGGACAAGATTATTTTGAACTTTGTTGCTCCATTTAAGTATTAAGAAACTTATCACCTCTTCTCTTTAACACATTTAGAAATAAATAAGAAAACTGTGAAGAACTAAGCAGAAAGATTTTTGTTTTGTTTTTAATGTCATCTACAATAATTTAATTTGCTTTCTAAACGCATTTGAATTCACAAGACTAGTTTTTGTAAGTCAGGCACATTGAAAGTTGCAATAATTTTAGTAATGCGTAAATTATTTCGTTTTGAGTAAATGATAAAGTGGACATATTTTTTTTGACATATTTTTACTATATTTATAATTTGTTGAAACTGTGTTCAAAAATTTACATTACTAGACATATATTCCTTATATATTCGATTTGACTTGGTGTTTTCATATTGCTGATAAAATTAAATTAGCTAAAAGCAGGCATTAAAAATCATAAAATGTAAGGAAAATCAAATTTTTGAGAACTTTCAGAAAATACATTTATTCGAATCTTAATAAACTAGAGCTTATTCTGTGGGAAAATGTGTTTTAAATCAATTATTTTCTATACGGTACTTTAATAGATAACAATATCACATTTTCAAAAATAATGCTAGATAATTTTTTCAAATATCTTACAGCACTGCAAATGTCGCGACAATAAGTAGAATTGAAAACAAAGTATCAAAGCTCCACTTCAAGCTCGAGGGAAATTTCCAATAATTTGGCAATAAATCCGGAAATTGCTGTAAAATGTTTTGGTGAACAAAATAATCCAAGGACAGCTATAGCTCTGAGAATTCAATTGCAAAGTTATGTTTGGCGAATATAAGCAACCTCCGAGTGGCAGCAGACGCTCTGCAGCCTGAGTACTGAAGTGCATGCGAAGCTATTCGAGCCACTTTCCCAATTACGATCCTGCGATCTAGTTCTGGATCCAGACCCAAAGCACTTCCAATAAAGTGACATTCTAACCTAGTGGCCAGGACGAGGAAGAAGCAAATTAATCTCCCAGTCAGATCTAGGCGACAACACGAGTCTAGTGCACAGAACACACTCCCAGCGCCTGTCCCTGGCCAAGTGTGAACACATCTTAAGTCGTGTTCTGAAAATTCTCGTACAACATAAACCTGATAAAAGGATGCCTCCAAGTGTGTTCGATTGTAATGCATGATTAATGGTCGTATCTTGGCCATTTCGGAACGAACTCCGCAGACGGGCTTCTGCCGGGAGGGTATTCACGTGCAGGATTTATCCCTGGGATATGTCCTAACCAAATATCTTCCTCAATAAGGGCTGTTGTCTCTGTCCGTAAATAATGGGATTTTAAGCTATTGTTCAAATTTTGTAGAAGAATGTGGTTTTTCCTTTCGTTGCCGTTATGCAGGCTCTTCTATACTGTTGAGCTCCTCAGGGATCCGCAAATATTTGGCAGACGGTTCGACGGCGCTAAAAATGAAACTATCTAATGGGTAAACCTTTTTTCAAACTGCCTATGAAGTGACTTTCCGTAAAATCCCACATATTTTGTGGGATAAATTTATTTGGATATTATCAAAATGTGAAATACAATTCACATATATTTGCATAAGTAATAAAGTGGTGTTTCCAGTTTTACGAGACGTAAAAATATCAGCAGCAAATTGGGGACATATAGTATTACATATATGTATATATATATATATATATTAATTATACTGAAGACTTTGTTCCAAATATTGCTAGCAGATTTGGAACTTCTTAGCAGAAACTTTTTTTGATTAGTTGGTTTTTGGATTTTACCTACAGTTCCCGAATCATGGTCTTTGACTTTTGAGCTTTAGAAAAAGAAAGGTCAAAAGAATTGAAATCTTCCGCATATCGAAATCGTGTATGAACTGAAATTATTATATAGTAGAAAATAGAATATACACTCTTTGTTTTGAGGAAAAGAAAGCATTATTTGCTTTTGAGAATATTAACTTGGAAGTAAAATGAAATCACGTTGAATGCAAATTACAAAAGTTGTTAAAGTATGCAGATTCGTTTTGTGTTGCTATTTCTCTTAAATAAAGTACCTAGTAATTTATTTTCTTATCGTTCTCATGATGAATCGTTCAGACATAACTTCGCCGAAATGGTGGGGGTCCGAGGGCGTTCGAAAACAATTTCGGCATTTCATGTAAAATAGTTCAAAAGCATAAATCTCCAGGTGTCCTAGAAAGTTTGCTTAATTGATTGTCCAGGAGATATATTTTTGTCGAGCAGAAATTTGCTTTCTAGCATAAACCCTTACAAGAGTCCCTGGTTTGATCGAGCAAGCATATTTGGCGGAGGCCCAGGGATTTTTTGGCATCCATTGGAACATGGAGTTTTTGTCGGGTATTCGTGGCGCTTTCTAAAAACGTTTGCGACTATGACTATCTCGAGAAGTAGTCCCAGTGAGCCATTCATTTATGCGGATGTAGCCGGGGAAAAGTATGTTTATGCTAATGGTACGACAGTCCTGCAAACGAAGGACTCCCCGGCCTTCGGAGGCTGTTGAATCAATAAAATAAAATCTTGCGAGTGATCTGGCTGCGCCGTTCGGTTCCCTGGGGGGATGCTGGCTGGCACCAACTCCAATGTGCCAGCGAGGACTGTTCAAAAATAAACAAACTGGGAACTGGAATCTGGGGCTGGGATCAGGAGGAGTTGTTGTACGCTTTACAGGACTACAGGAACAGAAAGTCAGGACTGGGTCCGGTGCCAACCAGTTCATGTTGCGCATTTTGTCCAGAATGCTGTTGGTCAATTGCCAGCTGATTTTCCACACACCAGTGCTTCCTGCAATACCCGGCCTGGCAGCCAGGATACCTTTGTTGGCACTCCTTGCAATATATGAGCTCCCTGTTGCTGAATCAGAGTCAGATACCAGCTTCCAGCTTCCGTGGCACGTTGGACATGCCAAAAATTATTTTCGCTTTGCGTGCAACAGAAACGGCGAAAACGGCCAAAATTTTCGGTGCAAGTTCGGAGTTCGAAGCTATTCAAGTTTCAGCGCTTTTGCGCTGTCATTTATCTAAATTTTCGATTTTTTATCCAGCAAACAGGACGCAGTGATGCAGGAAATTCACGTTTTTGCAGGCCGCGCGGCCGAGTGGAAACACAGCAAGAATTCGCCTGCTTTTTGCGGATGGCGGCGCTCCGGTACCCTCGCGGGCTTTTTAGTTTTAACTCTGCAACAAATGTAGCCCGCAGCAGACTGCGTTGTCCTTACAGCTCAGTTGATCACAAGGACTTGTCACCACAGCCGGGCGTCCCCAGCATTCCGGCCGATTGAAGTCTAAATGGCGAGTCTGCAAAATCTCACTATTAGTATCACTTCACTATAGAGTGTTCTTCTTTGGAATTATAAACATTATTAAGCATATTAAATTATGTCCTTACATATACTTTTTCCTTTCATTAAATGGGATTATGCAATATTTTCTAGAAAATTTCTAAGTTTGCAGAATACCATTTATTTTGTTATTTAAAACTAATCAAGTGTAAGTCCGGTTTCAGCACTAATGCTATTTTAAATACATAAAAAATAAGAAAATATTTTTACTGAGAATAAAAAAGCCTAGACGAATGAGGTTCAAATTGTTATTATTTGGTATCTTGAGTACATTCTAATATCTGGATTTGTGGTAGATTGAACCAGGAAGTGTTTTTACTTGAGAAACTAAATTATTCACTTAAAAGTAAAAGTAGTCCAGTAAAGCTATGCTTCAGAGGATTAACATTTTTTATATTAGCTTCGTAAGCAGCTATGCGACATAGTATTACTCAATCGTATGCTACTAACTTAATTACAAGTTATAGATGTTTCCTATTACCATGCTCTTCCACACAGAGGCTTAACATTATTTTACCAGATCTATGACTAGAACTTCAAGTCTAGTTTTATAGAGCTCGGTTTTTATTTTCTGCTATAATATAAACCAGAATTTAGATCAGTTTATTTTGTAGCAAGATTTATCTCCCATTTGATCGTACTTTTACTAAAATTGTTTTTTATTAAAATATGACCTTCTTGGTAAATTAAAAATATTGTTATAATTTCAGTACAGTTTTTTAACATACTACGAATCTAAGAAATTAAAAATTCTTTAATTTTTACTGGCATTATGATTTCAGTTATTGGTTTAATAAACTGGGCTTTTTAGACTTTGTTGGTCAGTTCTATGATGTAAAAGTATCTATTTTCCGATTTCCGTCGTCCAGTTAAGAATTTTGATGCCATAATTTGATTTTACTTAATGCTTTATCCTTGCACAGGTTAATGCTCTCCAAATAAATATATAAAGTGAATTAATGTAGTGAAATTTGCGTTCTAGCCAAAATTCATTTCACTTAGAACTGATTGGATCTTCTAAATACACTGGCATTTACTTTGCTAGTATTTTTAATGAAAATTTTAAAAGGATGGCCAAATTACTGTAAAAAAATCTTTTCGTGATACCTTAAAACGCTAAACGCATTTTTTATAATTTTTCCAAACAGTTGTGCAGGGATACAAGGACATTGGAAAAACTGAAAGAAGTCCTTCCGAGTAAATCCAACTTGGTTTAAACCCTTCGTTATACCCTAGCAAGCTCTCTCGATTCCTCTCTGAGGAGAATCGATTTCATTATCATAAAGGCCCTAAGCCCACTACAATCCCGACTTCTTAGAAGAACTAATAAAAGTAAATCTAGCAATGAATCGACATTGCGCGCTATCAATCTACCCCAGAACTAGCACCGTACTACTCAGATTCTGCGATAAAGCCGAAGGGGTAAGAGCCGGGATAATGAGATTTCAACTGAATTCGAACAAAAACAGAAGCATCGAGCCCGTCCTGGGACTGACAGCAGGCTAGAGCAGTACAGCAGAAAAGTCTTAACGTCCCCGCTGGCTGCGGCTGATAATGCACCCATTGTGGATTCCGCCAACACCCAACCTTCTATCATCTCCCCCCGGGATCCGACTTAAGACTTTAAAGCACGTCCTTTAACTTGAGTGATTGGGAATTTCACTCACTGCAAATCTCATTCACAGCGCCACATGGGTTCAAAGCGGGCGCTTCAGCGGACCTCATCACTAGCTGATGCCACCAACGTAGCTGCAGTGCGATCGCACACCACGGACCACAACAGCCACTTGCGTCTGCTTTAAGAAAATAGCTTTTTTTATTGCCCAGAATTTTAATGGTTAGCTCCCATCCTAAATCCTATGTTGTAAGGAAGCGCTGCACGAGAAATAAATAAATCACAGGACCTTATGTATTACGACCTTTGAATTTAACCCCTACATTATTTTGATTTGGTTAATAGGGTACTTTGATTTTTTCATATTTTCTTCAACATCTGCTAAGTTTCCAAGAATTGTATCGATTCTAGAAAATGATTTAATTAAGTTTGTAAAGGAGTATCCCTACAATTCACTCTTTTGCTTCTTTTCATATTAGCGAGCTTGTGGATATAAATATGAGGGGTATGTTTCTTGTTCAATATGCACCCCATCATCAATATATTATTTGAAAAGGATCTCATCACTCCAATCCAAAAAATCTTAAAAACCAAGTTTTGACACCTTCCTTTGCAAGGTGAACATTCATTTCGTTGGAGAGGAAGAAAATTTTTTAAGATATAAATTTCCAGTCGTTAAAAATGTCAAAATGGATATTTAAACTTCATATTGGTAGGTGGTTGTACAATACCTGGAAAATGTTCGTAATTCATTGACGTAAAGTGTTTTGCAATAGTAAAATGAACCAGAAACTGGTGTAAGTGTAAATTGTTTTAAAAATAAAATTCTAATGAAAATATTCCGCTGCGGTAACCTGTAATAAAATGGTTCCCTGCAATCGACGTACAAATGCTTGGCACCACATTAGACTAGGAAACCTCTGGCACTTCTGTTTGGAGGAACTGTGCCCACAGTCGTGACCTTTCCTCCTTTATCGACTATGGTGCCCTTACGAGAGAGCTGAAGCCGATTTCATTTTGAAATGGACGTGACTTGGGGTTTCGCCGGAGCAATTGTTTACATAGTTTACAGGAACTTGAGGCAACTTTGGTATACGTGGGTATTGCAATTGGTAGTAAGAGCAGTAAACTTTTGCTCCTTATTATTTTGAACGGGGGCCTATACTCGGAACATTTAGGGGGTTCAGGTCTGCTGCAGGTGCTTCGACCGCCCGTTGTACCCGCTCTGTCGATGATAAACAAACTGAATGGAACTGGCACACGTAGTGAAGGGTTCCGTCGCTGCCGTTCATGGATATTATGAATTTGAAGTAATGAGGTTTTGTTTGTACTCCCGGGCCGAGATATTTAAACAAGAATTAACATCTTAAGTTTGCAATTAATCTCGACTTGGATTGCCTTGACTGAGATGCCTCATGGTACTTTCGATTGTGTAGGGCGGCCGGATGTATACGATGATGATGGCCGGGACGGGGGTACGGGGTGCGACATGTGTACACAACTCCAAGGTGAATCTATCCAGTTGATAACCTCAGTCAAACCGTATTCCGGCATTTCTACTCCAATTTATGTTTAATCAACGACTAAACTTGCTTGTTAGAACTCACGAGGGTTTACTCTGCCTTACTCCTTTATTAAGGGATTGAAACGTTCAAATAAAGGATTCCGAGGTGTACTTTGGCGGAATGACTAATTGCATCCAGCATTCTGCTTGCTTGCTAATTTATCGCCGACAGTCAAGTTGTTCGGCTCGCCTTATTGAATGGATGCGTTCCTTTCGTTTTCATTCGCTTATCAATTGCCTTTTTCAATCCAAACAAAACTCTAAAATTCATATGTCGTTCGGATGCAAGTTTATGAATTTCGTGTTGATTCATTGACAGAATCCAAACACACTATCGTGATATGGATGAACATTGGCTGCTTACTCAGGCTGTGATACATATCGCAACCATCTAAAATGAAATCCTGCTTAAGTCAATAGTGGTTCATAAGACATAGATCTATGCTTTTCAAAACATTCAGTACCTTAAAATGAAGAGAACTGTTTTTTTAGTCCCAATATGCAAAAGGGACTATTGCAAAGGAAGCGCATTTGAAAATCGGAAGGATATGCTCCGAATCGGAAATGTGTTAATAAACATTATTAAAATGCTACAAAAAGCAAGGCTTTAGTGTACTGCATTGCTATTTTTGATCAAACCGGTGGATATTGCACTCATTAACATTATCTTTATAATTTAATAAAATTAATTCGTGTGGATCCGTTGTATATTAAAATTTTTTGTGTCTTTAAGGTTTGATATCGAAAAATTGTCCAAACATATTGAAAACATATCAAAACTTTAAAACGTTTCGCATGTGGAATCCAAAATTTGATAAAAATTTAGAGAAACATGTTTAAGATCTCCTACATTTTCGTACTTTTTTGCCATTTCCGTGCATTTTTATTATTTCTTATTCGAGTTCGGTTAGTACTTCTTAATCTTGACAAAACATAGACAATTTCTAAGTCCACAATGCTTTTAATTTCATAAACTTTGATTTAAATAATGGTCATAGTCTTGAAACTAGTGTGTGTTTGCGATCATTCAGTTCTGAGAATATTTAGGTAATAATAGTCACTTGAAGAACTATTTAAAATTTATTTTTTCTACGATAACGAGACTTTCGGTAAGTGAACAAAGTACAATCGAGTTTGTGTCACTTATACGTAAAGTAAGTTAATGGCAGCTATACGTTCTTTTAACTCAAGTCATTGTATTGTAGCTAGCTTATCTGCTAGATTTTATCTCGGAAGAGATATTTTCCTAGAGTCTTGCTAGGGATGACCGGGTTAATCGAAGATATATCGTCGCACCGCTACCGAAACGTATTTGAATATTATTGCGGAGTAGCGGCGCTGTCAGAACCACATCCACTTATTTGCTTAGAAATCCGAAAACCTTTGGATCTTTGGATCCTTAGAACCTCGGTAAAAATGTGAGACTCGTTCTGGAGCATTTTTTGCCTCAGCACTCGGTGCGGTGGCATCCTTGCGCCGAGCACACATCTGCGGAGTCGTCTACAAGTGGAAAAAGTTTTTCAATTTATTTTGCTGAATTCAAGCGCTCCGCCTTTTTATTGGAACGCAGCAGGACATCAAAGCTCCTGACAAAGCGCTCAGAATTTATTCCTCGAGGAAGCATAAAACTCTTACACAACTGGCAGCCAGAAATGAGTCTTCCGTCCGCAAAACCTTAAAGCGGGATTTCCGCAAATTATGCAGACAGCGGCAACTTTCTAGCAGAAATAAAATTTCGACGGGAACTTTGGCTAGTCTCCGGGTCCTCACGGGTTAATGATTTCGCTCCTCACCGGACCACCACTTCGGACAGTCGCCATTCAAGTGTTCCAAATTAATTTCCATTGTCCTGCCGGAGCCGCAAAATCATCTCCTTTGGCAGACAATTTTGCCTATTAATTCCGTCAATTACCTCATTAATTATACTAATTTCCTTGGACACAGGCCGATGTTTGACATGTTAATAGACGCCCTCCGTCCTGTACTATGGCACTTAAGAAGGAAGAACTGAGTCCGCCCACTCACAGGTTGCGAATTGTCTTATTTCTTTTTTATTTGAACATGAATAAGCCTGTAATTTAAAAAAAAACTTGTTACGACTATAGTCCGATTTATACAGCAATAAGTTTTAATCTCCTAAATTAGATAATTCATGAAATACTTAAAGTATTATAGAAAGATTTAAATAAAAGTTAGTATTCAAGAGTATTTCAGGAATTTATAAGAATCTCCAAATATTTATCCCACTTTTTCTAATATGAAAATTTAGGGCAACTACCGCCTATAAAATGATAAAAAAATCGACTCTTCCAAAAATGATTCAAACATTGAATCAAATGGGGAGAAATAAGTTAAATATTTTACCTTTTTTAATATCGCTTCAACAATATTTTGAATTTATTAGTACTAGTAAATCTACCAATATATTTTATATCGTCTCCAATTATCTAAAAAAATATCATGAAAATGTAAATTCAATTTCTTTTAGTAAAAATTCAATTAACCACACTCACTGCTTACTGTAGAGATGCCGACCTTTGAATTACACGAAATTACGCCTATATTTCAGTTTAACTCAAAGACGGACTAAATTGATTTAGTAGTTTAAAATTTATGGTATTTCCAATTAAAAAGAAAATCATTGTTATTACAAAATCTACATCTCAGACTGGCGAGATATCTTTCTAATTTTCTTTCAAAATTGTCAATATTTCCTTAATCAATAAGATTTGTTTGGCAATTACCTTATCCGTCAAAAAGTTTAATGAGCTAATTTATGGTTAATATAATAACACATTCACCTCGTGGAATGAAAAATGATCTTTTTGTAATCACGAAATAGCACAGATGATGTTTCACATGGCTAAGTTCATGAACTTTGTTAGAAGCTATCTGTTGGCAATTTCACTTTTGAAAAAAAATTATATCATAGTCTTTGTTTTAGCTGTACCCTCAAAACCAGAAAAACTTTTGCATACAAATTTCTTTAAAAAAAAAACTATAGTTTGGTATTTTTAAGTATTGCAAATAAGACTTTTAAAAACATTTGTTTTTAAACAATAGAATCAATTTTACTTATATTTCGAAATGAAGACTGATTTTGTCGCTTTGAAAAATTATATAGAAAGTAAATGATTAGTATGAAAGTTAAATCATATTAATGTAATAATTACGACTATATAATAATCTAGTAATTGTACACTTCAGATAAAGAGGGTTGTTGAATGTGTACAGAAATTAGAGGTATTTTATAGGTACAACGAATCCAACAAAGTTGCGTTATCTTTAAAACTTGTTACTACGATTGAAAGATCAATTTTCGTTCAAGAAAAGTCGTACTTACATTTGAGCATATTTTGGGTCGAACACAGGTAGTTTTATGGACCGTCCGTTTCCGCCTCAACATTGTTCTGCGAGCAGCTCCATATAAGGATTGGGAGTTTAAGTACCGGCTGCTTTCAGGACCTTTGGGGAAAGGTATAAGGTACGCATTATCTAGCAGTTGGGGTACTCAAAGTGGCCACTTATCGGGGAACGGAGTCCAGCAGGTCGGAATTACGCAACAATTGGGATGCAGTGGGGTCACCTTGCACTGCTGCAGTAGCTGTAGCTCCGGAGGGTCATATTTACAATCAGAATCCCTGGACATAAATTAGGTGTCTTGGGTATCTTGAAATGCTATACCTTACTATTAAACAAGCAGTAGCCCCTCACGAGATGCATCTGCTGCCGGACAGCGGGCGGTCCGGGGACCACCCTGTTTGCAGAGGACTCTCACGTACGGCTAAGTTCACAGCAGAGATATGCTCGGTTACACAAGCCCTCGGAGCGAACGTTTGTTGATTATTTGTCTAGCAATAATGGCCCGGGCATCGGGCGCTGGGCACCTGTGGGGGCGGCATGAGTACTTGGCACTTATCGAGCTTGTACAAGCTCTCGAGTACATTAGCCTCAAATGAGAGACAATTCACCGAGATTTCAACATGGATATTATGAGTAAACAATCCGCATACACCGTGATTGGTTACACTGGCCCATCTGCAGAGCGAAATTGCTTGCTCTCGATTATCAATTGTCCACCTATGGCGGATCCTGCAAATATCGGCTGCGGTAAGGTACGGCGAAGTCCTGTCCTGGCGGCAACCAGACAGGGCACCCGGCCTCCTGTGTACCGATAAATGTTTACACGAACTCGAATTACCGCCTTAATGTTCTCGCAGGGCCAAAACAATAACTGACCACACTGCTCGATTCTGTGGCGACAATCGAATAATTCCGGAGGCAACTAGCTCTTCTTGTGGATATATATACAGAAGATTTTAAGGATCTATTTCACCTCTTAACTTCTTTTTATATCCCTACTCGTCGTGCACTACTATTAAATTAATTGGTATTCAGACGAGGTTTTATAGGTTATGACTTCGAGTATGGTCCTTAAGAGAACTTAGAGCTAACACTAAAGAAAAACAAACTTTAATATATCCAAAAAATTGTGTATTGAATGAATTATCATGCTTCACATATTATCCACTATTATGATAAGATACGGCAGCTTTCCTTAGCCTAGAACTATATAAAGACACCAAGTGGAAGAAGAATTACTCCGGTCTCGGAGAGTAAATTAGTCTTTTCGTTAGTGTAACTGACACCAGGAGGAATTATACTAAAAAATACTCAATTTGAGCAGTAGATTTACTAAAGGTTATCTTAAGAACTTTTATGAGATATAAAAACGTAACTAATGCATTTGGATCAATTCAAAGTATAGTTTTAAATGATCAGTAAAGAGCATTTATAAAATTTAAATATTCTTATACATTTCAATTGCACTTTGTTTCCTAGTAGTGTGCTGAAGGATCTGACAAAACCGATGCTCGGATTTGTGTAGGATGGTAAAAATCGTTGTCTTAGGAGCTTCTATGATATACGATTTGAATAACTAGAGTACTTTGGAAGATTAAAATTGTTCTTCCAACATTGTTCTTCCCGTTCCCGCCGTTGCAAAAGATCTATCTTGCTTAAGCGTTGGGTATTTGCTTAACCTCAGTTATTCCCTTAACGAGTCAATGCGTTAATTAGACGATCCAAGGATTTCACCTAAATCTTCAAATCTGCTCCGCTGTGCCGGAGGAGCGATGCAGCCGCAGTGGAAGGTACTTATGGACTAGGGGCTGTCGGGCCGAGCCCAACCTGCCCAGGCAGGTACCCAGAGAGCAGGGCCGAGTGGGAATCTTAATGAGTGCTGAGATTACAGCGAATGTTTAAATTATTCACTAGATGCAATCGTTTTGCAATTACCGGCGGTGCTCGAAGCGCTTTAAGACGCAATTAAAAGGCCAGAAAGGAAGAATTACCATATTTTCGGGAGCCGCGGGGCCGAGGTGCAGGGCAGGTACGCCAGGATAATCTCGGTCTGGGTCTCGATTCCAGGTCGACTGTTTCTTTTTCTGTCCGCTCATAGATCCAATTCAATGTACGGGCGTGCGGGGCGGTATGGGGGCATCGTTGCCTGGTTAAGAAGGACTTTTTGCAGGACTCCTGCTCCGACAAAAACGAGTAAAAGACGCGCACCGAGGAAAATCTATTTACGAGCGAAATAAATTACAGGAGATATCCAGGTGGAGATGAGCCGGCAAAGGAATGCACAAAAGGAAGCTGCAAGAGCACGCATTGTTGGAAAATCGCAAATCGTGGAGAGGTAAGTGGCAGATAACAGCATCCCGGCGGAACTTGCATTTTAGTGAGCCAAAAGCTGCTGCAGCAAGAATTCATCTTCCTTATCCCACGGGACTTAGCACGGCTCGGGCAATCCTGAAAGGCTCACATCGTCTCTCACCTAATTCGAATCTCGGAAACACGAAGGGAATATATATTTTTAGCGAGATAAGACTCACAGTCCCGAGTCTCGAGTCCCAGTCCTGGTTCTCAGTCCCTGTATTCCAGTCAGTACTTATATATGAGCCGGCGGCGTTCTGGTCCTCTGTTCACGCTTTCAATCCCTATTGGCGCTCATCCACTGCTCTTACAGCACTTCTCTGACCCGCATGTGATGCGGAAAAAGCTAAACGAATCCCAGGAATAAGGAGCATCTATGTCTGCACTCCTTTTTCCCCGACTTATCATTTAGATGTTGGCTAGGAGCCTTTCTGCAGCACGACACGCTCCAGCAGCATCCCGGGACCGGGAACTCAATTGCAAAACTTGGAAGCATCCTAAAGGAGATTAATGCCTGGTTTTTATCTCCCAGGAAATTTCAATATGAATATGGGACAACCTGGCACCTCCATCCAGCTCTTGTCTCTTAATTGGATTCCAATAGGATGCCACATTGGAGAGCGGCGCTTAAGTTTCCATCCGTGGGCTAGGAGTTCACGCTACTCTGTTCCTCACTAACGGCACTTTATAGAATATTGTTGCTGTCCCTGTAAAACTTCGATCCTATTGTTAGTAACTTTTGATGCATGGCTAGTCAAATTGATACTTTTTGGGATGTAACGAAGCACACGTTTTAACAGTCGAATTAAATAAAAAGACTCAGCGTAGTCAATGCGAGGCCTTAAGTACCGCATTCGTAGAATTGAGTGGGTCTTCTGTTATAGTGTGGATGAAGTTTGTGAAATAAGCCAAAAATATGTAATGACATTTTATCGGATCGTGACAAGCGGATTTTTGCAGCACGTGTCTTATCCATCGAAATATATCTAAAAAGACAGGAACGTTAAGAGCAGTATATTCCTGGCTCAATATCTGGAACTCGGTATTAAATATTATGGCAAATGTGATTTTGGGTTGTATAGTAAGAATTTTTGGGCAGAAGAAAATAACCCGTACTAGACGAAAATTAAATCTCAATATTTTAACGTAAGACTAATTAGCATGTAGTGTTTTTGTGAATAATTCTCATAAATGTGTTGAGTAAATCCGGGTTTAAAACAGAAATTTGTCTTTAATTCTTCACTCTTCCCAAAGTGAAATACCATTTTTACGTGTAATCAGCAGTGTTTTAAATTGACCTTACCTTATACTTGAATACCCTTTTTTCGTAGGTCACAGAACCATAGCTTCGTGTTCAATTTGAAGTATTTTACAATAAATCCAACACACATACTAAAAATATTTTTACGCTTTTCTGTATTAGAGTAAAACAAAATAAATGAAGCATAAAAGAACTTTTTAAAACCAATTTTATTGGTTAGCACGCGTGAATATGTAAGTTAAGAGATAATTACTAATTACTTGAAACCTACAGCAATTAGGGAATTCGTTTTGTTTTATCTTATAACAAAAATCTTTACTAATTTTATTTTTAATAGCGGGAGTTTGAATTTTTTTTGCATAGGCATACTCCTTTACTAGTTTTGCACTACTCTTTTAATTACTTTTCTTTTATGCATAAGTAACTTTCAACTGATACCCTACTTGAGGGATGGAAGAAAAAAAATATTAACAAAAGGGAATTTTATATTTCTGATTCCTGGACTTGGTCCGGACAAGTTTCATGACTATGTCAAATTTCATGTTGCTAGCCTTAGGCTTTAAGATATTCGCCGGTAACACAGACAGACGGACAGACAGTGAATGATGTTTAGGGTTTTCTTTTTCATTTCGACACGGAACTCTAAAAGATGAATCTTCAAAACTATTTGAAAATGGTAGTAAGTAATAAAAGAAAGAATCCTATATACAGATTTACTAGTTTATCCAAATTAATTCTTACGGCGCTAATTGTAAAAATAATTCATACATTGCGCGATTTCTGACCCGTGTTCAAGAAGTTACAGAATTTTAGTTACAACTAATACAACGCCAGTTTCGCTTACACACCACTTAAAGTACTTAGCCCGAGGCACCGTGACTTTGCCAAGTAAGGGATTCAAATTTTGTCCGGGTCAAGAAACTTAGCGGAAACTACTTGTGATAACGGAAGGTGGGAAGTGCAAGTTATAGTTTTGACTTTGAGGGAAGATGCAAGTTCCGACGGAAGGTGGGAAAATTTGAGTGATAAACTTTGCGAGATGTGGGAGTTTGCATTTTTGACCGTGGGCACTTTTGTGTTTTTGGCAAGCTCGCCGAAAGGATTTTATTTATTCTTTTGTTTTAAATTTTATTTAATGCTTCAATAAATATTCACTTTGAATGTTTCGAACTATTGAACTAATTTTACCATGGGAGTAAAACGAATTAATTCGAACTTCTGTTTGCTTTAAAAATTTGAAAAGGTTAAACTGGTAAAAGTTTCGGTTTTGTTATTTAAGAAATAATTCACAAATTTACATTTGAATGTCTTTAATAAAAACTGAATTTTGGAACAGTTAAATTCCATTGATTTATTTATAAAATAAAATGTCACAAACAGTTTGGTTTTTACGACAAGTAATACAATACGTGATCTTTTCGAAATTATTTAAGCTAGTATTTTTGCTATATTAAAAGTTGTCATGCCAGTGTTTTAAGATAGAAGAGTAGAGGAGAAACTTCTTAACAAGAACAGATTTTTTAAGTTTTTTCAAAAACGATTGCAATTTTATATTGCAGTTCGTGTAAGCATGAACCAAGGTAGTAGATCTAAATAATTTTATTGGAGAATAACTTTTTAGCAATAATAGTTAAAGCTATCAACAATACTTATGAAATCCTTTATTTGAATTAATGTCTCAGTACACTCTAATCACTCTTCTCAAAATTTAAATACTTTTCTTTGTACTGAAGTTGTAGTTGCACTTATTAAAATATTGTGTAATTACATTAATCAGTCTTGAGTTTAATAAAATTTTTACAATTAAAAATATCTTAACCATGAAAACAAGTTACTCTTCCTTCACTGTTATTTCCATATTTTAAAATATTGTTTAGAATATATGTACAATTTCAAACTAAAGTTAAGAAATATTATTTAAAATTCTATTCCATATTTCATTGTAAAATTTTATGTGTCTTATTAGAGTAATATTGTCAAAAATCGTAGACACATATTTGGTTGATTTGATTTTAAATCAATACCTATATCATTTACCCCACTCCATGTGTGCATGAAATGATTTTTACAATAACTATAAAAAGTAAATAATACTATAATAAGAATTTCAGTTTTGCATATTAGAACTTTGGTGTTATAAGATGGTAGTACTAAAAATTTAGTGATTTTTTTATTTTATCGAAAATTCACACCAACTTTTACTTATCGTTACAGAGTGCTACAGATATTGAAACAATATGGACGTTTCCATTACACGTAATTCCAAGGTGCAGTTTTGCTCGTTATGCAACTTCAGAATGTAGATTTCATCGTATTTAGCGATCGTCATCAGACAAACTAAGCATACATGCGATGTCTGTAGAGTCCTCTGAATTGTGCATAATTGCTAAGTGCCACGAAATCCTGCCATTTTTTGGAATTCTGGAGCGATGCAAATGGGCAAATCTTTCTGTTTCCACATGCTCCTGTGGCCGTGTATCTATTTGCCCACAATGTTCAACTCGGTGCGCATTTCCTTTATTTTATGCAAACACTTCTTCCTGCCATTTGCATGCAGACAGCCGAATCCGCAGTCACTTTCCATCCGCTGACATCCCCTCTGCAAACATGTCCTGGACGAAAACTTGACTAAGAGCATTCAATAAGTTCGATTCTTCGGTTCTGGTCCTGGTGGCGCATTGGAATTTCATATCTGCGATCGGCCGCAACTTATCTCGTCTCGGCGAGCTCAGTTGCAGTCGGCAAGGACACTATGAACTGCTCGTGCGACTTGCGACTTATGAAAAGCGACAACGCCTGTCACCGTAAGAAAAATCTTCGTCGCAATTTTTGCATAATGCATGCATATCAAGAAATGCACCGGATCCGGGATGCGGTGCAGGGATTGAACTCTCATCATGTGTGCGATGCCGACTCTGGCAGGCGGGAATCCGCTCAGCTTTGCCGGTGTTTTCGTCCTTCGACGCCGGAGCGGAGGAGGTGATGTCGACTACGTCCTCAACCGCGAAGAACCCGTCTCTTCCTTCTTATCTAATCTGCTGAGGAAGGATAAAACTTCTTCGACATGTGAAAGGTTTCAGCGTTTTTGTGCCTCGAATATGATGTGCCATCTGCTGTGTACTATGTCACGGTTTATCGCTTTTTAAGTCAGTTGCAGATTTGCAATTTTACTGCGGAATGTTTCCACCGAGGAAAATCTGTGCCCTCTCGTATAGCGGCTGGGCGTACACCTCCCTTTGCACCTTGTTCCATGCCGTGACACTTAAAGTCCTGCAAGCAGTACTTCATCTTTCACTCTAATATTAAAATGTGTGTAATAAATGTTAGAGGTGAACTAAATATTTCCTATTGATTGACTGCATGTTAAGTACATAGTGAATATTTGAAATCTAAACTTCAATAAATTAATTAAAAATCAAGGAAATATCCTCTAAAAATCCAAAACATACATACCTATAGGCATATATTTCAGTTTAAAAAAAACGAAAACGATTTTCTAGAAGTAGTATAAAATGATAATCAGCGCAGAACTTTCTACATTTACATTTCTTAATTGCTTTCGCGTTTACACACGCATGGAAAGGTAAAAAATTTGTGAATTTTTAGACCACTATCTTACAACTTGTTTTATGATTTGAACGTTCTCGAAAAAGTGATATAATTTTAAAAAAGAAAGTAACTCCAAAACTTTATGGGTTAAATATGAATTACAGTAATCACGAAAATTTATGTATTTATATTTACTGTCATAGTTTAATAAACATACTAATAGACGTCTGTTAATAGTTAATAAGATTATTGTTTATATATTACGAAACGAAAAAAAGTCCTAAAGTATTTCAAAGTATGTTTTAAAAATTTAATACGAGTAACAAGCCTTAAAATATGTTCTTCAATAAATTCAAAGGTTAGTAGAAACTCTTTACTCATTTTTTTAAATAAATAAAACCCCAATGGCAATGTCAGTTGAAACGATAAACTTCACAACGACTAAAATTTGACATACCATAATTTTATTTGACCAGTTTGATCCATCTCCGAACATAACCGAGATCCAAAGTATTTTTGTGCGAAGTATCGTTGAAAATAAAATTTCTGAAATGCCCGCGTAATTCGAAAGTCAGAATTTTCACAACAGGTAGATTTTGGGAATGGAAAGGAAGAAGCACGGGTACATATTTCAGTTCGTAAGTCAGTTACTGGTATATTATATAATATATTTTAGGAAAGTGATAGGATTTCCACAAGCTCCACTCTTGTAAGCGTCTTTCGTTTGCACCTTTGCAATGCGCAAACTTTCGATGGATGCTTCGTTCTCAATTAAAGGTAAAGCAATAAATCTTTAGTAGGGGTAAAAATTTGCTAATATCGTAAGGCGCTACCTTAACTAACTAAATACCTCGGGACATAACGGCGCGTCACGTGAAAAGAAGCGCTTGCGAGGGAATTTTAGCGCGCGGAATGGGTTGAAAGATTTAAGGGCTGCAGGAGCAAGACCATGCCATTTACGCGGCTGGGCACTAGCGCAGGACTGTAGCAGTGTTATCGCACCCCACCCGTCGCTCTAACTAGTTTTTAGTTGGAGCTGTAAAAAGGGTAATTTATCAAAGGCACCCCCATATATTACGGGTCCCAAAGAGAGCTGAAAAAGTTCAAGGATGCAGTCAGGAACAAAGCCAAATCAACTAAAAAATTCTGCGGCGGGTAATATATCAATACAGTGACTGTGGTATCCTACCCGGCGCCCTACTCTCGTGCCGCAGCAGATTTTACAGTGTCCCCGGGCACCAGCCAAGAACCAATCGATTACTATCGGTTCGTTAATAACTCCATTCCCCGTCATACGGCAACAGAAGAACCCTAGCCCTCCACAGCTCCTTACCCAAAACAAGTCATCAGGATGGCGTAGGAGCCGAAGGTTCCTTGAGACGTGGAGATCAGTGAAGCCACGATAATAAGGGACTCTGAGTGCGGGACTCCTGCTCCAGCTCAGGCATTGCAGGGCCTAGTTATTATAAGCGAAAGTGGGCAAGGGGTTGCTCGAAGACTCTTGCAGGCTGAGGCTCCACGTAAGTGACATGTATCTATGGATGTCCGCCTTTGCTCACTTGGTCCTATGAAAAGTGTTTTTCAAGGAAGCTATCAAAATCACAACAGTATGAGAGCTGGCGTGGTGAAACCCCCAGGGAGGCGCTAAGCAGGGAGGGTATATGCTCCTGACATTGATTGATTATATCAACATGAAAATGAACGAGAAGCACTCACTGACACATAAAAGGGACTGCGCTTTTTATCCCTCACATTATTATATTTTTTGCTTCAACTACTTAGTTTTCCTATGGTGCTGTTGTTGCCTGTGCTGAGCTGATGTCTCGGCCCCCTACTCCGGCCCTCCACTGATATCGCTAGCATCATCCTCTCCTCGAGAGCCCATGGTTGACGAACTTGGAAGCCCTTGTTATAACTGGGATAATGGCCCTTCAGTGTATCAGACGCAGCCAGGATTTGACGATATCCTTCGGTGTATACTTCCACAGATCATCCTCTTGCTCCTTATTAATTCAGAAGCGACGTGTCATTTTTGTGTTATCATTTAATCATCGGATTTACTTTTCTTTAAAGTGGCCTTCTGTATGCACTGAGAAGGGTTTCTGCCTTATGGCCGTTAGAACCGAGATGGAACGGTGAAGATGTTGACAAACTTTTGAAGTGCTTATTGCCATCCGTACCAGTCTCCCTTTAGTGATCAAAGTAGTAACAGTCTTGATTGTAGACCGACATGCGATCTTCCTTGGTTCGTTGATGGCTATTTGAAAGAGGACAGCATAATTCAATCTTCTTTGTAGACATTTTAAAGGGCAGTACATTTTGTAATGGATGTTTTAATAACTTTGCACTTTCATGATAGAATGCCTAAGAAGGTCTATAATATAATTGTTGTAAATCTATTACTAGTGTCATCGTTTATTGTAAAAAAGTGTGTGCTTTAATTTAATCGGACGTAATTTCAAAAGGAAAAAATAAAAAAACAAACGTTTTCCTTTACCGACAGTTTTTGTAAGAATATAAAGTTTTAAATCGACCTGAGAAAAATTAATTTAAGTACATTGATTATTGTCGTGAACTAACATTGTCAGATAAAGTACATTGGTTTGTATTTTTCGCTATTTTTCAGTGACCATAACCTTTTTGGTCGATGTATCGATTTTTAGGGTTCCGTACTTAAGGAAAAAAAACCGAAACCCTTATAGGAACACTGACGCGTCTTCCCATCGGTCACAGCGGTTTTTCTTAGAAACCGTGTGACGTAGAAACTTTAAATTTGGCATAGTGTTGGATCTTGGAGACGCGCAGGTATTTTATTTTATTTTTGAAAGGGGTGAGTCTCCTTTGTCGTTTTTTTCCGGGATTGATTGTTTGCTTTTTGTTTTTGTTGGTAATTATTTTGGAAATGAATGTAAGTAAATATAATTATTTTTGTGTTCATAAAGTCAAGGAGGTACATAACTACTTTAAAGTTGTAAAATTGTGCGAGACTGACTCGGACTTGACTGGATTTTCAAAATGTTCTGTCTGCTGAAAAGTAATTATAAAAACAATGATTTATTTTTGAATACGTAACGTTTTTGATTCTTTAGCAAAAACTAGAACTGAATAATGTTATATATAATGGAAGCCCAAGATGACGAAACAAAATGGCTGTCTTTCACAATGTTAACTAATTATTTAAGAAGTATTGTGTACAGCTTTTTTAAATGCGAATTTTAAAGTGGGCAAAGGGCTCTTGAAAACATATTTAATGTGGAAAATAAACCTTTTTTTTATCTTTTGGCTAAACACAACCTCTTAAACTAATTTGTTTCATGTGGGAAAGTCTTAAGTCTATTTCTAGTTTGTAGAGACATAACTATTTATTAATATTTTGATGAAATTCAATGGAACAGTTCCCAACGCGGCTTAAAATTTCATAATTCGTAATTTCGTTGAACTAGTAATCTATTTAAGTCGGATGTACCACGTGAATGAGGTCAAGCACGACAAAGTATCCATTCTGTTCGCTTATTTTTCTATCCTCGTCATCTAGGCTCAACAGGAACTTACGTGGTTAGAGGAGTAATTGTAACGCTTCGGCTGGCTTGGGATGGCGGTGTCTGCTCCAGATATTCATCCTAGAAGCTAATCTGAAAGGGAAATAACCGGCTAAAATGTTTGCCGACTTGGCTCGTTTTTCTCCAGTAAAGCGCCGAATGGCGTTTTCACGAGTTCGCATGTTTTTGTAATTTGTTTAATGGAATTTGATTTTCCAAATGGATGGAAAAAATATCTACCTCAGCTAGTCCCATCGACATCTGCCCTCATTGACGGAGCTCGTAAACACTCGGCGGTCCTGCAGGGCCGCATTGCCAGCCGCGCCACCACCGCAGCGCCCAAATGCCGCAACCAACCGTAGAGAGGAAGACCATCTCCACTTTATACGGTCTGTGGCCATCCTCGAGTTGGTCTATGCCAGGCAGGCAGAACGAGTCCCATTGTCGGGCTCGGTGGATTTATTCAACAGTTTAGAAAATATGGCATCCAGGAAATATATCAAGGAACGTGATTTCGAGCACATGGAACAGTGCCAACATGATAAGGATTCACGGAGGCATACGGCGGATATGAAACTGAAGGACCATGCCTTACGGGCCAGCCAGACATCCAGCAAGAGATCCGAACACCCTGTCTCCTGTCTAATTCAATCGATTTCAGAGGCAAAGTTCATGACATGTGATATGACTTTCTCCACATAATGGGGCGGGAATCTGCCGGAGCAGCACCGGAAGCAATGGTGCCATAGAAGGACCTATGGTAGAAATCATAGAACCCTCTGTTCTACATACCAATACCCAACTTTTGAAGGCATCTAATGTAGTAGCTCGAGATATTAGGTGCGGAGCCCTTCAAAAACGGTCAGCCAAGATTTGTGCTCTGGTCAGCCAGATTTAGCAGACCTTCTTTCAGGTCTGGTGCTGCATTTGACGGGACTACAGTGACCGACGGGAGACGGGTGGTCGGACCAGAGTCTGAAAAAGGAAATGGACACATTGTTCTATCAATTAGAAAATAATTGAAATTACAATAGCTATCGATTCGAGCGGTTGCTGTTGTGAGAAGGTATACCCTCCTCTCGAGTCCTGACCATGCAGTAGACCTGTTGAGCAGGATTCAGCAGAATGGAACATGAATCTGTTGGTGGTCACATAGTGCTGACCCGAACGTCACTGGGACATGCAAATGTGTCCAGTCTGCCAGGCCGTTCGTGTGTCTGTCGGTCCGTCCAGCCGTTTGTTCTACTAAATCTCATTTCCGCCCAGCCATCACGTCTAATCGGTAATACGAGCCGGTGGATATTTAGAACCCAGTGGCTAATCGATCTGCTGGTGGCGGACGGCGGCGGGCGGCAATGCAACAGCACCACGATAACGTCCCTCTTCTTCCAGGCTTTGTTAATTGTTTGCGAAACTAATCACCCTGTGTCCTGTCCTGTCGGGTTTTTTGACGCAAACCTTGATACCGAACGCAAATGACCCGCCTGAAATGGAATTACCCGCCGCAGACAGACCGCGCAGCCAGGGTTGCCAGTAAAGTGCGGACGGAGGAAGGGGACAATTGAAATTCCTTGAATTGTCTGCAAAACATAATTTTCGAACCCGGTCGTCCCGCATGATGTGTGTGCGTCCCGTACGCGCTGGGGACGACATTTTAATGTAAATTACCAATTAACTCATCGCAATGCAAACAGAAATGATTTATCCCCGCCCGGCTATAATAGATACGTCTGGTCTGGGCGCTGTGAGCATCTTGCAGATGGTAATCGGTTGCTCGATGGATGGCCTGCCCAGGCTTGGGGGGTACATCTTATATCTCTCCCCACCCCGTACTGGATACTATATATACCCCCTATACCAGTCAGAAATTTAAATTGCTCGACGTCCTGTTTGCTTCTTAAATCTTGTCAATTCTGAGCAAACATCGCATTATTTCCGAGCGCCCTTAAGCATTAAATTAATGACAAGTTTATCTTTCGGGCCCGGGATTAAACTGACATCGTGAGCAAGATAAACTGCTCCTTCATTTACTTGTGTCCTGTCCGAGTTATGATTATCGCCTGTCGTCCCTCAAAAGTGGGATAATTTCGAAACGATGTCTTTCCGAAGTACTCTTAGAATCATACACAACCCATCTAGAACTCCTATCAAATTGAAGAATAGGTTGGTAGATACAGACAAGAATTCAAAGAATACTTAATTTTACTTTTTGCTTACATAGTTTTATAATTTTTTTATATTTAAATTAACATTGAAGGGCCTGATAAAGAAAAATTCACCCCGTTTTTGATCTTTTAAATTAAGTAAATTGAACATGATTTTTATTTTATTCGTTTAACAACAATATCGCATTATATTTGTACAATTTCTGATCATAAGTAATGACAAAAAATAGTTTTTGTTTTGCACTCAGAACTAAAAATCACAGTTGTCTATTTTGCAAAAAACAAAAAACGATTAAATTTCACAATTATTTTCTCGCTCAGAAATAAAGAGCACAATTTTTATCTTGTGCTTTAATTATAACTTTAATTTATATCTTGTGCTGTAATTTTTCGCAGGTGTGCTATATTTTTTTTGTATTGCTATCCACTTAAAAAACTTGATCACTTGATTTGAAAATTTTCATAATAATGATTAAAACACTAGCACTATAACGCACCATTTACGAGTATACACTTTATAATTTCGTTTTTGAGTTAAACGATGGGTCACATGGTAATGAAATTTTTTCAAATTTGAAAGTGATTGGCTGAAGTTTTTTAGCAAAGTAGCATCCGAGAAAACAAGTTCATAAATAGACAATAGTTTTGGAAACATACATTTTTCCACTTGCTATACAATGCCTGTGCTCTATCCCATGATTTAAAAAGCAAAAAGCTTTAGAGATGATCTCGGAGTTTTAGTTTAAGTCTTGTGCATGGCTTCTAAGAATTTCATACAGAGAACCTGATCCACTTTGAAAAATTGCTGTGGCGAGATAAATCTCTGTTTTAAAGGAAATTCTGAAGGCAATATAAACCCTCGAAGACAAAATGCATCAAGCTAATAAAAGAACTTCATGTTCTACTAGGTCAAAAAATTCCCAAAATTCTAATTTTATTACAGGGAAGTTGATACTTAAATTTCTCTGGGTTCAATGAATGCTACGCTAAGTCACTTTATATATATTAGTTTTATTTAGATTGCTATTAAATTTTATTTTAAAATCCCCTTAATTTTAGTTTGATTAAAGGCAACTCCCTTTATAAACTGTCTTCGTTCCTGCAGGACCCTTTATGTGCTATTAAAACATAGGTCCTCTTGTATTCCTATTTCGCGCGTTTCCTAAAGTACAAACTTAATTCGCGTTCCACAATACCATGGGATCGTTTTCTTTTCCCGCACTACTTTGTTAGATGCTAGAGTTCTTTTCAGGATCTCAATGGCCCGAGCACAGTGGGATTGGGGTCTCTTGAAACCACATACACGGCGCCATCCCTGATTGTGTGTTTTTACATAATTCTATCATTCCCGCAATTTCTTCATTTCCCGAGTGTCCTTCGAACCCCGAATGGCGTCTCAACCGTGGCGCGGGGCTGCGTACCACTTCGCTCCGTCAGGGTTTTGCATATGGAAATTAATACGCCCTCGCGTTCGTTCGCGTTCACGTTCATCCCCTTGTCGAACATTTTTCGAGGTAATTAGATTTCGCTTTGCATATGTGCGCCCGACTGTGAATCTCCAGAATTAGGTCTAAGGGATTCAAGGTACTATACTTGAATATGCAACGGATGATGTTTCGCAACAGAAAGAAAAATCAAGAGCTTCGAGGAGTCCCTAGGTAAAGACATAAGCCCAGCAACGTCGTCTGACAGAAGGACTATGTCTCAGGACTTGCAGTCTCACTCCCTCCATCCCTATCCTTGCAGTTAAGAAGAAGCACTGGGGCCAGGGCATGTTCGTTCCTGGTAACAGAAGCATATCCCAGAGCGCGCACTGCATGAACACCAAAATAGGCACCTATCCACGGGAGGTGTACTTTATGAAGTTCTTAAGAGCTTACGTGATTTATAAGATGCTGTCGACATTCCTTCCACAATTTAAGTCTAGTGAAGAGGAAATGGCGCTAAGGAACTGCGACTTTTTGTGTGTTTTATTAGCTCGGGCGGGCCCCTCGCTTTATTCTTTCCCAACCGGGATCCATGATTATCCTCCACCCCCAGTGTCGTACTGTGAATTGTGAATTTTACCAACTCGAACGAACTTCGGGGCTGAATGGTAGAACTTGGGAATTGCCAGAATTATCGCCTTAAAATGTACTTAATTTGGAGCGAGTTCCACAAGTGGTAATTATGATAATTTTAAATAAGTACCGCGCCACAGGGTGCGCTTGTTGGGGAATGGAAATTCCCTTCTCCCTGCACTGGTGGCGGAGGGAGCCCTGTGTCGCAAGAAACAATCACACAGTGCAAGAAGCAAATAAAGCTCTCGAATAGGGACCTGCAGGATCGCGGGGAACACCGCCCAATTTGCGGAGGTGCAGCACTCCCATAGGGTGTAAGTATATTCCTCTGAGTTCGACAAGTCTACCCGGGGTTCGGGATACTTCTGCATGAACTAATAGATGCGTCTGAAGTACGCTCTAGTTCCACTAATGTGCTCTGGATGCTTGAGTTCTACTAAATTCCTCCCTGTTTAGTCCAAGACATCAAGAAGTTGCAAACTTCCGCAATTGAAACTTTCGACGATGATTTTGCTCCATTCTTTCTGTTTACGCTGCTGTGCCGTTTCAGCCGCCGGGGCCGTTATTGTGATTTCTTGAGAACACGCTCGAGTACCGCCTACTGTAGCTCAGCGTCCCGAACTCGATCCCGGTCCCATATACGTTGTCGTTGTCCTTATCCCCCAAGCACATATCCTTTTTACGTTATGGAATTCTTGAATGTATTTAATTTAAAAAGTTTTAGTATCATCGCGGCAGCATGTTGTGCTGCTCCAACAGCACCCATTGATGTACCAATCCCTTACCCACCCGACAACTCCGGGAGTCCGGGCCCCATCCTGGTTATCCCGGGGGAGACGACGACTTCGTCGGCGGCCGGAGATGGGTTCTGGCTCAGATTTACATGCGACATTAGCCCCGAAATTGCATCAAACACCCACTTGCTTTGTATAACGAGACATTTTTATGTTCGAAACTTTTCCCTTGCCTGAAAGGGTTCTTTTTTTCGCCGCAGTTGTCCCGAGAGTTGTCATTGTGATCGTCCCATGTCTGGGGTAATTCCGTAACTCATTTCTCTGCCAGCCCAACCCAGCATGGAATGGAAGCAGCAGGCCTCAAATGAAGTTGCTCTTCTGTTGGGAGTCTGGAGATGGAGCAAGGGTTTGGAGATGGCAGAATAAAATGACAACAGAACCAAAGTCAGAGGTTGCTCGTTGGATTCAGATCGATGGTGATGGCTTATCATTAGACACCGCGACTGAGCAAGGGCACAGCCGAAATAAATGGGCGCATTTGCGGGAACGAACGCAACAAGGCCGGTAATATCTTTTACGCGCACCAGTACGTGTACCCTATCTAGCCGAGGTCGTTTCCTAAAATATCACTTACAATTGAAAAATTAAGGTCTCTAAAGTGAAATTGCCCTAGAAACACTGTCGGCTACTTCGTGCTTGTAGAAAGTATAAGGCCACAAGTTCAGGCACGTTTACAACTAGGTGTTTATAATTTTATATAATATGTTTTTACACATTATCACAATTTGTATATATATAATAAATATAACACAAAAACTTGATGATACACAAACGTGACATGTGCCACAAAAGAAAAAGTCTTGAGCAAAAAGAACTGTAACAATATGATTTAATACATTTTCGAAGCTTAAATCGCGGGTATTGTGTAGTAAAATAATAACATATGCTATTAGAGGATGCCCTTTCTGCATTTGATGTTCTTTTAATCTTTTTTCTTTTTGGACTTCTGGAAACTAACATACAGCAGTTACATATAAATGGCAATAAAAGTAGCAAACTAATTACAAAAGAATGGGTGGCTCTTTTTGACTTTGACTTCCTTTCAAGGCAACATAAAATACTATAAAAATAACAAATTACTTCATTTCCATTTTATTAATTAGTGTCATAATGTAATATAAAGAATAATTTGTACTCTAATGTGTAAGAAACAGTGACGAGTTTTGCTTGAATATATATCTGGAGAAATTATAGCAACTTCTGTACTTTTTGAAGTAATTTAAAAGGTTCCATTTTTTAGCGTTTCCACGGATTTCAATCCTATTTCCTGAAAACTATAAATTATTTGAATATATTTTTGTTTTGAATTTATATTGTATAAAGCAACATTTTAAAAATTAGCTGTTATAATCTTTCTAATGTAAAATATTTTTTATTAATCATTGCTTACTTTCATTATGAAAAATTTCACATATATGGCTATAATTAAATATTCATTGTATATAATATAAAGGGAAACTTCCTATTTCATTGTCACAACCACTGTGAGTCAATAAGTAATTTTAGTTATAAATAGTAAAAACAAAATATTAGGAAGTAGGTATTTTAGATCTGTTAACAATTTTCTTAAGCTCATATATTATAGATACATTAATATTGCTGATAATGGAAAATAAGAACATACAAAATGTTTATGTTTTAACTATAAATAATAAAATTACATTTGTAAAATTTAATATTTACTTGTATTTCTTGAACTCCTACAGTCTAAAGAGTTTTCTAACCCTTTGCCTCCAAACCCCAAAATGTTGGTATTGATCTCCAGCAGAATTGCGAATTTTCGTCTAATAAATAAAATATGCGATGTCGACTTAAAGGCTTCCCAAAGAAAGTAAAAGCAACTTGTACCAAAAATGTTGCCAAGTTTTAGTGGTTTTTGCTACATAACTCTGTAGCATCGGCTGCACCTCTTGATTTATGCATTCCACAGAGTGTACATAAAAATTTACCTTGTTTGCAATAAGGTACTGCAATGAACTGAAATGCCTTTCTTAAGACGTTTCGCTTGCTTGAGTGCTCCCTATCGAGACGAAGTCCGATGAACCGTTTCTGTTTGAATTTACATTTCAGTGGCCTTTTGAGAGCATACAGCAACATTTCTTATTTTTTTATGCGAATTCGAAGGCTGCACAGGATGAAAAGCAATTCCTTTTTAAAGAATAACAAAAAAAACGAACTACACTCGAAAAGGGACAATGTGGTGAAGAGATTTACTCGCACTTCCATTTACTTCCGAGCATCTGCGTGCTGCCCCGGCAAGGAATAGAATATCCCTTTCAACGTTTCGGGATAAGTCCACTTTCCATGCATCCGCCACAGGACAAAATATTTAAATTGCAATGCTATAAAAAGCACTCTAGCCGGCAGAAGAAGGACTGTGACTGGCTTAATCCTGGAGAAAGGGCCGATTGTGTTCGAGTTAGCCGGACGAGGCTTGGAACCAACATAAATTGCTCCCGGACAGAACGAATGGGGCGCCCTCCACCGCAGATGTCAAATGCTCCAACAACGGGGCTCCGGGACCTTCTTGGAGCAGCACATGAATGGACCCTGATAACTCAGGACTTGGCCAAAGTAAATTCTTGTAAACCTGATCCTAAAGCTCGTGAAAACGTCCACAGAGCTACAAAATCTCCTTTTTACTGAGGCAATTGAAATAAATTCTTAAAAAATCCCGGTAGGACATGTGAATGCGTTCAGTGATATGCAAATGTGGGGACATAAGAAAGAGCTGCCACTGGCCCCCGAATCCCGGACCGCGCAGCTGGCAGCTATACCCCAATCAAATACCCGCTTATTGTGATGGAAATTCGGATCTGCAGCTCCTTACCTTATACCTTCTACCTGTCTGAAAGGAGCGGAGCGCCCAAGTCCTTCAGTTATAAACTCCATTAAATGTTTATGCGTGCTATCATTGTCGGGATTTGTATCCTTCCTCCCGGTTAGATGTGTACGATCATCGTGTGTGTATTTGCAATAGCAGCTCCCAGACTCTTAGGTTGGGTTTCGAAAAAGGTCAGGTGAGATTGGAGGGACGACACCCACAACAAAATTAATGGTTTGTCCTTCACACCGATTGCCCCCAGACGAATTCGAAGGTGAGAAGGCGGCCCAAGTGTTTGCTTGATAAAGAGGACACGCACCCGATGGCCTAGCCGTTCTCCCTAACCCCCTGGGTCCTGATTTCAAGCTACTTTATGTTACAATCACGACCCAGGAACCCTTTTCCGGGAACTAAGCGTGTTTTCTGCTCCGTGGACCGAAGGTGTGATAAGCATTTTTCCATATTCCGGAAAAGCGCGTGTATGCCCTCGTAACGCGACTGGACAGGCGTTGTCTTCCGTTGTTGCTTCCCGATCTTTCTACAGGACATATTTGAATTATTTAAACATTTTACGGGCAGATTTGGGACACTGGGCACTTTTTTTTATCCCCGTTGCCCCAGATCTGACTGAACTGAAGGACACCGAAAATTTGTTATGGTGAATCCACTTTGGTTAGCAGCGCTCATCCGTCTGGAGGCTGAAGACCAAGAGAAGCAATGGAGCGCTACCATCTCGGTCTGTTCTGGACGGTGGCCCCGGAATGTTTTTACATAAAAATAGAGAAGGCCCGGGGGATGGTGGCGTGTTATTGTGCTCGAGATGTCTGTTTTATATGCAGCACATCGACGGGCATAATTTATAATGCTATCGTAATAAATGGTTATTGTAAAATCATACATCAAGGATGTGTTCATTCGTTGGGAAATTCATGCTCTGTGTGTAGGGCCGGACAGGATTTTGCGGCTCGATTTTTCTGCCACCCCAACTGGGAAGTTTGGGATCATCTTTTGATATTGAAAGATGAATAGTTTTCGATTTATTTTTCATTTCGTTAAGTGGAACTGTAGCGTGACTCCCTTCCCACATATGGATGATCTGCCTTCTCGAGGTAGTGTCGGATATCTGGGAGCTGTGAAATAATGGCATAAATGGAAAAATGTGACACAGCAAATGTATTCCGTCCTCTTATAATTATTTCCGTGTTTCCTTTCCCATTTTCTGTCCCAGCACACATATCCGGAATGATTTAGCGTACTAACAAAACAATATTTTGATTGGATGGATTACTCGATACTTCAAAAGTATCAATCTTTTGTTTTCGGCATATTAGGAAAATAAAAGGAATTAGTTCCATTTACATAACATATATATATATAGTTATGTAAATGAGATTTCAAAATAAAACCGAACTTTAATTCTTCTGATTCTCCGGAAATAAAGTGATATATGGATTTTGGCATTGTAGTGAGTCTTCATTGGCAGGACAGAGAACGTTAATTATTTTATCTTTATACTGAGGGGGAAATTGCGTTGTAAAATCAGATAGAATTGATGATAAATCAAAAAATTGTTAAAAGATTAATATCCTTTATCGTAATACAATTAAATTACTCATCACCTTATGCGAAATTATATTCTTCTATTAACAGAGCTAAGTTTCAGAGCATTCGTAATTTAATTCTAGAATTCTGCGTTCAATTAAATTCATATTAAAAATTTGATTCCAAAACAAAATATGTTAATAATACACTTTGATTTCTTGTTAATATTGTACAAAAATGGGTATAGTGTTATTTGCGAATATTCGAGAAAGCACGCATGTTTCCTTCGACTTCACAAAAAAATATTTCTTGAGGTATGCTCCCTACGACCTTTTAAGAAACCGTTCAGTGAAGTGTAAAAACCAATAATTCTCCTATAAATTTCAGAATTATAATTCACATGTTTTAGAAATTCGAAAATTTTCTTATCTAATTTTAAAGTTGGCCACAGTACCTTAAGCGGCGCAACAGAGGAGAATCCTTTACTGCCGTTCTTACCTGGCATTCATAACTCATTTGCAGAGGCATTTAGAGTTGGAACGACTGCCGTAACTGCTGTTGATGGCGGTCTGATAGCGAATTGAAATCATGGACGAGCATAAAACGTTCTCTAACGTTTTTTACAGCCCAATCGAACCTGGCCCCGAACAAGTTACTCGCAATAAAATTTTTTAAATTCCCATAAAATGCGATTCGATTCGATTACGGCCGCCTCACAAAATATTTAATGGCACTGCGTAGGTGAAAGGGAAGGGTTCGGTTGTTGCTATTTGCTTCCTCGAGTTCCGTCAGGTCGCCCTTGTTCGACTTTTGAACAGCGCGGCGGCAAGGACTTTTTCGACTTTTACCACAATATTGCCAACTTCTTCGTCTGTTTTATTGGGGGTGGAAGTACTGCGCTGCATCTCCCGAGACAGCATCTTACAACATCTTTCGGGAAGATGAATTGCAGCCCAGCCCCACTTGGCTGCCGAGGAGTTCCGCAACCGCCAGAAGTCAGGGGATTTATTAAGAAAAATTGATTAGCTTCGTTACTCTAAGTAGCGGGATTCGTCTGTGTGCATAAATTTGTCAATATAATCCGCTCCCACATCCCAGATCAGATACGAGAAGAAGCGCGCACCAGACAGACAGGCAGATAAATACACAAAAGTTCTGCTAAGACGTGTTTTTGCCGAGATTATCTCAGGACATATTTGCCGATGAGATTCTGAGGAATCTTCCATTCTCCGCCCTTCCCCGAGCATTTGTTCTTGTCGAGATTGTTGAGTGGCTGGTATTTACGGAGATTCCGGGCTCATTGATTAATTAGTGACTCCGTGTGGCCAGGGATCAATATTTTGATGTTTCCAGTCATAAATTCCGGACATGTCCCCAAGTAACAAATGCTTCTTGAGTCCTTGGCGCTGAGAAACCTGCTCCCGGCGATCTATGTTCGGCTCAACGCAAGCTTATTGCAAATGTTTGCACGGATCCATTCCGTTAATTGTTTACTGGCCTAAGCCTATGTATCAATATTCACCCAGTGGTCACTTCAGGTGGATGCATGTGCCCGTCTTGAGGATCCGCATTGTTTGTCCATATCTCCTTTAGCACCTGGAAGATCCTTTCGCCATTTACCTCATCCAGAGTGTATATGTGTTTTTTGGATGGGTCCTTTGTAGTGTCAAAGCTAACCTCAAAGACTGCACCTTGTTCTCAAGTACTTTGTGGATTGCTGGGCGACGTCATGCACAAAGCAAACAGATGCCTTTAAGCTTGAACCTAAGGTCACCAGCATCCACCAGGACCGTACTATGCCAGTTAGGTACACAGCTCTCCTCCGATCGCCCCCAAGCGTGCTAATATTGGTTAAGAAGTTATTTGTTTTTGAGGTGTTGACTTCAGGTTTGCTCTCGACCAGAGGTGAGTTCAAAGGCTCTGCGGCTACAAGTGTCTAGCCTATACCCGAGGGATCCGTATCACGGGAAAAACTCAGGTGACAAGAACAGAAGTTTTTTAAGAGACGCCAGATTACCGCATGCTGCGTTACATATTACCGTGCCATGAAAGGACAATTGTTTAAAGCTGTATGAAATACGAAAAAACTATTCACAAACATGTTTTGCTACTGATGTTTGAAAGAAACAAGAAAAAATAACAATTAGGAAAATTTTACACGGTGTTTTCATAGAAGCGACGCTTGAAATTCTCGTATATTTAATGAATCACACCTACGTTCTGGAATTTCCTGTACGAATATTGTTTAACGCCCTGTAGTTTGTTATTATTCCCAAATTAGCGTTGTAAGTTTTTAGTACAGGACTAAGTTTCTTAGTAAGATGTTGACATCCTTACACTTCGCTAACAGAACATCCACAATCATAATTATTAAGTTAATCATTTCCAGTCAAAGCTTGGTCCTGGTCAATTCAGTATTACTTTTAAAAATTTGATTTCAGCGAGATCTGGGATTGTTCTGAATTTGGATGGGGTTTCTGCGAGAGGTACCAGCCAGTAATGGTTATTACTTTATTGCGTTAAATGAACGCTGGTTCATAGTAACGCTGGCAAAAATGGTATCTACTAAATTTTAAGTTTATATTTAATTTAAATTATTTCAAGTTTTTAGAAAGTAAAGGAGGGTTTTTCAAATTTTTATTATTCTTTATCCCGAACTTATGTTAAGATTGTTTTTATATGTAACTTGTTGTTGCTTTATAATATTAGAAACAAAAATAATTTAACAGAAAAAGGTTTACTACAATTTTTTTCAAACGCCTAGATAATAGAAATTATTAAAGATAATATAAATTCATTCTTAAAATAGACAAGGAACGTTAGAACATTTTGCTTTAAAATTTTGTTAAGGATTTTTGTATTTTGCATGGATATATTCTATTTTTAAGTGGCTTGAGCTGACAGACAAACAGATATGGTTTGACTAACTTACTTAGAATCAGAGGTCCGACCAGAAAGAGTTACGTAGAAAAAGAAGAACCTTCATTGACTTTTGTTTGCTTTTTCTTAAAGAAAGGAGAGAATATGGATTTTATAGTTGTTGTTCCCGAAGTTCATAGGACTTATCTGATCTACCATAAAATGAAAATGCACTATTTCTGCTTTCAAAGCCAAATGATTCGAAAAAATAAATAGAATTTTATTTAAAGTACTGTATAAGTGTTGTATTTACAAGGAATACTATTTCTGCCCAGGCTTGAACTTATCTATTTTCAACATTTTATTGACACGTTTTTTAACTACCATACTTGTGAGTCTCTCAGCACATCCTGGTATTGAATTTCGATAGTCTGCTACTTGGGGCAACAATTTTATCCGCAATGGAAAAACGTGCGCATCCATTTCAGAGCAATTGCGCTAAATGAGGTCGAAAATTATCGAAACCGGATGGCAACACCTCTGACCAGAAACTATTAAAACGCGCGGCGGTACGCGGAAAATATTTTTCCGCTGAACGGCAAGTCGCGATAGGAATTTGCATGTCACTCCAATTGATGGTAATTAGTAATCTGTGAACAGAAACCGCGATAAAGTTCGAGCGCGTAGCGGTCAATTATCGCTGCTATCATTAAATTGAACTGCAGGCAGTAGTCATTTCGCGCCAGCCGGGATCCGGCAAGATCCTGGGTCGACCGAAGGCGGGAGGGGCGAGGACGTAGGGTCCGTCCCGACGTTCCATTCAATGAATTTTCAATCGAAACGTCAGAATATTTAAATCAAACGTTTCATCGATAAAATTGAAACGTTTTTTCCTGTTTTCCCCGTTTTATCCTTTTGAAGTGCGACCCGGGTTCCGACTCTGGACTATGGAACCATCGGGGACGGCCACTACGAGCGCCAATTCACTTCGCTGCGCGGGTTTTTTCGTTGGGACTGTTTTGGCAGCGACTGGGACCGGGATACCGCCGGGTGCCGGATAACTGGCCCAGTCAGTCGTCCTCAATGGCGTTTGATCCTATCTGGGCTCGCGGCCCGATAGCGCCGCTGGGCCACGCAGTGGCGGCGGTGGCCCAAAACGAAAATAAAATGCAATTTTCCCTGACGGGCCCATAATTGGATATCAGTCATATAAATTTCCAAATGACATTTTATGTGATAATATTGGCCGACGGGCGAAGTGGCGCGGCACGACGTGCCCTCCACAGGTGGGGAGCTGCACAAGGCCAACTGCCGCCGCCACTATTCTATTTTGTCAGGCGGCAGCTAACTGCATATCGGCGCTTCAAATGCGCTTTGCAGACCATGGTTATTGTTTTCCCCGGTCCGGGATTCGCCAGGCGCACAAGGGTGAACACAGACCGGGCGCCCCTCCGCCCCTTCCTAGAAGGGTTGTCATGCATTACGGGGCTTTTGATTTGTCGGCGGCGAATTAAACGTCAGAAAGAGAAATTAATGGGGTTACAGTGATAGGTACGTCAATCATTCCGGGGCTCAGGTAGAAAATTACTGCATATGAGTGCATGTGATATTTGATGAATTTATTCGCAGGCCGATAGTGCTGATCCTAGTTTATGACACGCTAGATTGCAGTTCGAGCGATTTCAGTTCGTGCTTGATGGATGGGCTGACCTGCCAAATGATGGGTCATAAAAATCACCCTCATAGTGACCACCTTAAGTAGGCACCTTATTGGGTTTTAATCCCACGTTTGACACCTGAGAGTTCATTTAATTGTGATCCATTAAATCCATAAAAGAGCTTCAAAAAAAAACATTAAGTTCTTACTCAACTTTTCAGTAGTTTCTTGGAGTAATTATCTACTATATTCAAGAAACCCTGTCGGAACATACGTAAAAAGGTTTTTTAGCGTATAATTATCACTTGTTATTATGTACTTGTTATTTCGGTGTATCTAATTTGCATTTTTCCAAAAGTAAAAGTCTATTTCGATCTGTTTGTTTGCATACATGTCTGCCATTCATTAGTTCCAAAATATTAACATGAATTTTCCACCCGAAGTTATTATGAAATAATAGTGATAAGCTATATTGATACTTTACATTTATTCCCAAAATTTATTTATTTTGTTTAATTTTTTAAATTAAGATATAATTATGTCTCATTTCCTATGCAAAGTTTTGAAATTTGAACACATATTTTCTTTGGAAGGGATTCGACATTTATGAGCTTAACCTAAGCTAGTGAGAATACAAAAGATATACATATATTGTTTTTATTGAATAAAGTAACAAAAATTAAGAAATGATACCACGTGGACATTTTTAATTACAATTATTCTTTGCAATAAAAAATAATCCTTGAAAGAAATTCAAACATCAACCCATTTGTAATTCCTGTTTTATTTTTATTTCATATTCTTAACTTTCTTTTAATATTATAAAATGACCATGGGAATTCTCAAATCCATTGGTAAAGATCAGCTTTAAAGTTGATGAGCAAATTTCTGGTGTTTTCTGTACTGCTTCGTTTGGGTTTTAAAATTATACTTTTATACTTGCCATTTTTCCAAAATATCGCTCAAAATTACCACTTACATTTCGTTGAAATCATAAAAGGAACTGAAAAATTTGTCCACTCAATTTTAAAAGTCAGAATCGAAGTATAATAAATTGTTAAATTTGTTGTTGTTGTTTTTTTTAAATAGGATAGATAAGTGAATTGTCGCTACATTAATAAGAGACGACTTTCAAATGAGCTTGAAAATGTAATATGTCTTTGATGAGTTTATTACCAGACCGATAGTTCTATTTTATGACAATTAGTGGGGAGCCTTCTCTGTTCAATGGTTGGTCATAAAAATTTCCTCTACAGAAACCACCCTAAACTGGCACCCTCTTGGGTCCTAATCCCAGGCTCGACGGCTGGGCCCGGTTTAATTGCAATTCATCAAATCAATTAGAGAGCTCTGGGAAAAATGCTCCTTAAATTTTAGAGGGCAATTAAGTTCGGTTAGCCTTGAGCCGCAATGGCTGCCGGCTGGCTTCCTGGCAACTTTAATGCCCGGCTTTATCTAAAAGGCTTAGTGAGTGGGGATCCCGGCTAATGCGGGCTCTGCTTTAGTTAGAAATGAGTTTAATCAGCCCGAGCCACTTTCGCCTGGCAAAGAAATTAGACGAGGACTAGCGCGAGGAACGTCTGTGCTCTCAAGGAGGAGTGCCCTTGCGACATCGGGATCAACTCGCCGTTAAGCCGCTCTCATTAAGGTATTAAAAGATAACCATAACTTCCGGGACGCTAGATTTGGAGGTGGTGCTGTACGAAGCCCGCCCGCTGCTTGCAGACACGATGACACGTGGCGTGCCACCAGCAAGGGGTGCTTCTGGTTTATCTCCAGTTTATCGCGTGGAGCTCGTTTCACTCCATGGCTGATAATACAAATGCACCCCAGGGAGATATTACCGCATCCGGAGCGGTGGTAGAGGAAAATCCCTTTAAGATAGCGCTTCTTTCATTTTTCTTATATTTTTTCTTATCCGTCCTCCTACTGGTGTGGATGAGTGCAATGACAATCTTACTTCTTGCGGACGATGCCAGAGCAAAACTGAAAAATCGACAGGAGTGGTCCTTCGAAGGTCTCCGGTGACACTGCGCCACTTCAATTCATTCTCATTCGGGATTCGGTCAGAATGGAACACTTCTGGATGAGGGCGAAGTGATTTTAAATGCACTTCTGACCCTCTTCGACATTATTCGCCACCCGTCCACCCGGCCACCCGGCGCTCAATGGCGACATTATTGAGTAACTGCTGATGATCTGGGTTAAATGGGAGCAGAATAGGACCGTCACAGCATCTCGGGTGCCCGCGGCAACTCCGAGTCCTTAGCACTATGGGAAAAGCTGCTTGTTTGAGAATGGCTGAGCTCAGCCAGGAGTGGATGACCTCGAGTTAAATTCAAATTTAACGAAAATTGCAGTCGTCAATGTGCAATCGATAAGATCGCCCGCCCGGGAGTCTTCAAAGATGATTGGTACCCAGCGACTCGAAAGGAATCGCAAATTGCAGCTGTTCCGCGAGCGCCTTTTCGACATCTTGCGAAGCTTATTTAAGAAATTTGATGAGAATACTCGTAAAGGGATTCGAAGACTACACCAATACAATCGGCATAAGGTAGATAAATTCGTCGTCCAAATTAATTGCAAAAAAAGAAACGAAAAATTTGAAATTGGGAATTCCATGCCGGCACCTTACTGGAGGGATAAATAGAGCTTTGAGAACAAAATTTATAGGTCTTGGAATTCACAATGTAGTTACTGGAAAAACTTTTCTTCTATTTATTTCTCTAGTATGAAACTAATTACGTATGTTACTTCCACGATAATTAAAAATCTAATTATCTAAAATCAACAACAAGTTTTAAGATTGATTTTTAATCCCACTTTATACTCTGATTATTGTGATGGTATTTAAATAATCTACTTTTGCTACCTTTTTTGTGAAAGACCTTATTTATGCGCACTAGTATGTAATTTAATATAAGCTTTTTGCTTTCCCAATTTATAAGAAATTTACAATTTTGTGCTGAAAGATTTAAATTTTATTTAGATATATCCACAGATTTATGATACTTGTCTTCTCATTTTTAACATATGCTAAGAGCACGATGCTTGGAAGTCATTAAATAGCAATTGGAAAAAATAAACGCTATATGTCAGGTTGGATACCAAGTGGGCATCAGTGAGTACTGCTGGCAGATTTAGCACCTCTTCAGCTGGCATGTTATGATAAACGACTCTCAAAAGGCCATTTCAGCCTGGAGTGCTACTCTTCGGAACGGACATCATAAGGCAGATGATGTGTCTGGTTTGCCATAGAGCGAAAAACAGAAGGAACCGCCCTCGTCCTCGACGGATTAAAAACCAATTCAAAAAGAAGCATTCCATGGGGAGCATGTGTCTATCGACCTGCGAAAAGCATCCTTAATCTACCGTTGGGCGCATTTCGACCCCCACCGGTGGTAAAATGGTTTCCCAACGAGAGAGAGCGCAGATGAATGCATTGGCAGGATGGACCACCAATTCCCATCTCGGTTTAATCGGTCTGAGTAGGTGCCGCTTTAAAGCCTGAAAATCCGAGAAAATTTAACAAACTACAGTCGAATCGGGCCCAGTGGTAAATCCCATTTTCTGCCCAAAAGACGGTCATGTTTCACGGCAGAAAAGGGATAAATTGTCGACACCAGCAGTCGAGACGGAATACCCAAAAGTATTGTCTGGGCACAACTTGATTTGTTGAAGGAATGTATCCAATTTTTTACATTGTCTGCCGAATATCCTTTCTCATTTATCCCGCAATTCTTTACCCGTCGTTGTTTCTGCGAACGGAGGCGCCCCGTGAAAATTGCGGGCGACTCAGTCGGCCCTCTGCCGAAATAGAACTCGGTCTTTGTCACCACATCCCACAGGATGTGCTCAGCTCAGGAGTAACCCTTTGAGATATGGGAGACAAGATGAAAATTGGGTCCAACATGCCAATGACATACGGGGCATGGCTGCGGGATGAGCTATCGTTTTCTGCAACTGTTGCATATTTCAGACCCCAAATTGCTCAGAACTCTAATAGAGTCCTGAACGAAACCGATAATTGGGAGGGGTTGATTTCGTAATTGCAGAGAGCCCCTGTCCTCAGGGGCTGAAGAAGACTCCTCCGCTTTCATCAGGTAAACAATTATGTCCAATTCCTTGTTAATGTCTTCCATGCCTCACCCGGCACTTGGACCATCTAGACTTAGGCTAAGTCCATCCTCCCAACGCTATATCACGACTTGTTTATGTAACATGACGAAAGTGGTGAGTGTTTTGTGCTACGGTGTTTCCACCTTTTCGCCCGACCGCTTGTCGGACGTCTTCTTAAATCTGGTCGGGGAGAGCAACCTTTAAGGACAAGATAATAGGGCAGCAGCAAGAGACATCAGAAACAAGAGGAGACTAAGATCAACGATAATTTGCCATCAGGACAAGAACTAACAATGGAAATGAGTGCTGGGGAAAACAAGGGAAAACAAATGAAAATCTTGAAAGGACGGCGTTTTGTTGATTTAGAGAAAATGACTGAAATTAAGGGATCATTGGTGCCACAGGGAAAATCACTTCAGGGTGGAAGTAATAAGTCACAATTTAACTATATATTAATAGAGGGCACTCTGGCTCCTTCTATTATTCTTCTGTACTTAGTCATTGTATAATAGAACGAGGTATTTGATGTATCCTTACTAAGCAAGATAACGATCCCTTTTCAATGTTACTAAGAAATGACACAGAGAAAGGCTTTTGTCCTCTTTGAGTAACAATTTGGTCATTTTCTTGTACATCATGTTAGAGCCTTTTACTTTAGCTAAAATACTCAGGTTTCATAAGACGTGATTCAATACAAAATATTTATTCCTATGTAGCTTTACTATGAATATGTGTCGCGCATGAAGGTTCCGATCACCTTTTATGTGTATGTAGTCCCTTAAATCTCATTTAGTTGCATAAATGCCTCAAGTATTATTATTATTATTATATTATGGAAGCTATCCACTCGAAGATTTAATTTAAATTTAGACACATTTAGGTTGCTATTTGGAAATTTAAGAATTCGTATTACTTATCTTATAACTAACTCTTTTCTACAACAAAATGTTGGCCCTTCTAAAATAAAATAAATATTTGGCCATTATGGTTTTTTCGAATCTGTATGGTCAGACTGATCATAGCCAGGTAGGTGATAGGTCGCTACATTTACTTAGCGATTTCTGCAGTAATATTGTAAATTAGCGTACTGGATTTTGGTATTAAGGTTTTGATTTTACATAATCTTCCGTCAACCCGATCAAATCCATCTTGAAAGTACTTTAAACGCGGCAAGACTGCTGTCTTTCATTAAATGGAATTTCGGCAAGCTGTGAACTCTAGCGTTTAGCGGAACTCCAGAAGATCCAAAATACAGACATCGGTGGTAGTTCCGCCACCTCTGCCCAAGTCATAGAAGATGGAAGCTGTGTTGGAGCGTCTATAAACGAGCACATAAATCCTCGGGAGCATTTCTATTAGTTTCCTTTTGTGTTCAAGGCAAGCAACAGCATCTCCCTTAATAAATAATTTCATCCCTCCCCCGCGTGAAATACGGGACGCGAGGGGAAAATCCCAAATGCAACAGTTTGGAAGATCCAACACTGTAGCAGCTTCTCCTCGTCCTGGTGGGGTCTGTGCCCAGGTCTCGTCTCTGACTTTGCACTTCGGTAGTTGGGACTGGTAAGTCTCCTCCAGGAATGGCACAGCAGCCAGATAGGAAGAAATTGCTTCCTCGTACATCGCAAGGATCCAAGGATTTTCGGTTATAAGATAGCACAAGTGTCTGGCGGCTCCGGCATCTGCAGTGGGAGCAATGCCAAAAGAATCAGCGGCACCTAGCGCTCCTGTGAAAGAGCGAGTGGTGACAATTTGTTGGAATCGCAAAATGCACCAGCCTGGTGGGATTTGTTTCTCATCCATTCACCCCTTATCCTGGTTTATGGAGACCCGCGGCAGGGAACTGTTCCTAGTTGCTCTTCACATAAAGTTTCTTTCGCAGAAAAATTCACGTCGTTCTAGTTCTTCCCCTTTTCCCTGCTTTTTCCAGAAAACGAGTAAGAAGGATCCTTTTCGTCGTTCAAGTACGCCGCTATATACCTGTTCGCTCTTCGATATGTGTAGCCATCATCCGGTATAGCATCCTATAAAATTCTATAATCGTGTGAAGCTATCGGCTTTAACTTCCCGAACTTCTGCTTCCTCTCGTCGTTGGGCGCTTCTAGTACACGAGGTTATCCTATTCGGCGACCTGACAAATGCTGTATCATAATTTAGGCTTATATCCTCTCCTTGACGAGTTCTGCGGCTAGAGGTGTGTTAAGCTAGCGTCTGAAGGCAGAAATGTGCGAAATTTCTTAAGGATGCATCTAGACCAGCGTTTTTTAAACTTATTTAAACCACGACCCTAAAATGATGTGCAGTGATAATGATACAATTCCTGGTCGATACGATGAAACGGGACGTGTGATGCGCGGGCGGGCTTTAGTTAGTAGTACCTGACACTGAAGCACTCAAGGCCCTCTTTGAGCTGCGTCGCAACACAAACACTGTTCTAGAGAGTGTTTCAGCGTGACATTATGGTGGGAACATGCCTGCTGCGGATAATGCTCGGAATGGCTACATCGCCAAGTTATGGGATGCAATAGCACTAGAAAATCTTCTCTACGACTTATGGCACAGATGAACATGAAAGACATACGCTTGATTAAGGATGTACTGCTTCAAGTTTCACTATTTTATATGAGACATGTTCTGCACACCATTTTCATATGAACATGCCTCAACACCTCCTGGTACCAACAAGATTTAAGCCAAAAACGCTACCATATGGAGTAAACATTGACTTCTTCGTACATTTTAAAAGGCGTAATTTGAGGGTGCACGCTACCAGAATTAAATGTACTATTTAAAGGAAACGCTGTATTTAAGCTTAAACAAGTATTTTAAAAAAAAGAAGCAACCAGGAAAAGTGGCAATGCAAGAGCCATGTTTTGAAATAGTTTATTTAAATTTCAAGGATCTGAATGCTGGCCGAAACGAAAAAATATCCTTGTTATGTAGTAATAATAATAATGATATATGACGAAAAACCCAAAACAGCACTCCTGTTGTACAAAGAGAATTAAACCATTTAAAGTAAAATTTTAGCAAAAGTGTGATATGTTTTTAAAATACTCGTCGTAGTATTCATAAAAAACAATTTTTAATTCGAAGAGTATATAAGCCATTAAATAGTTTTCCATTAAATTTTTGAGATAACTTAAAGGATATTTTATTAACTTTACGTTGTTTAATTTAGTTTTTTTTTACAAAATCTCATTCGAATAAGACAGTGTAATTGTTTTTATCGTTTGCAAATTTTAATTTTTATTGATATGTTGGTCTTTCTTTCATTTCTATGGCGTTTCTTTCATAATATGGCATAGTTTTTTGTTCATTTCCATGTTGTCCTTAGAAAAATTATTGGTGGCTTTTCCCAGTAGTTCTGCTCTTGTTGTATTTTTTGGGTAAGTTTCAACTTGGTTAAATAATTATTTCAAATGAGTATTTCTCTGTATCAAGGACTTCTTGTGCTCTAATGATTTGATTGTGTATTTGTAAGGATACTTTTGTCCTTGTGGCTAAATAACACTCGTAATCTGGGCAGATACAGGATTTCGAAATTCGACTTAAGCCTTGTTATCTGAAGATCAGCTAAAGTGAAGAATGAGCAGTTTAGTACGGAGACAGGAACGATGAGCCTCTTCTTAAGTCCATGACCTCGGCAATTTACGTCCGTAACGCATACTTAAGCATTTAGGCCTCCAATAAATAATGTCTGGTGAGACCTCTTGGCGGAGCATATTTCACCACTGTGGGCCATACAAGCGACATTATATGGGACCCAGTCCCGAGTCCTGAATCCTGATTTTCGTATGCGAACTACAGGCTCGTCGGTACCATACCGGGATTCAATTAAAGTGGATGTATGGCGGCCAGAACCATCCGGAATTGAATCGGCCATAAGATAAGCAGTTATCCCCGATGTAAATCTGCTGAGGACACAATTAAAAGTTCATCCTACAATTATTTGGGGGCCTCGATGTAACGGCTGTTCCTCCAGGAGCGCATTACTCGTCTCCAGCACCAAAGATTTATGGCCAAAGTCGTTAACAATTGCAATAAATAACGTTCTGGTGGCGCTGCTTCCTTTCTTTCGGCTTCCGCTGATATTTCCTTCTGTCCTCGGCCCTTCGGAGCAGAACCTTTCTTGGTCAGAGCTCCTCAGACGTTCTCGCTTCGTTTTTCTTGCTCCTTGCTGCGCGGCGTGGTAATGAGCGGCAGTGGATTTGCACGAATATTAATAATTGCAGAGGAAGGCGGGAGTTTAAAAAGGGCGCTGCGCACAGGACGTACAGGGGCTTCAGACCTTGATGGTCGATTCTTGACAACGAGTCGTAGTATTAATAATGGTGGCCCATTTCCACGATTGTCGTAATCCCTCTTCTTTTTTCCTAATTTTCTTCAAGGCAATTTCAGCTACAGATAAGACGCTACTTGTTGATGGAATTTTTGCCATTTGAACTGAGGATGGCTCAAGGACCCCTCCTGACACTTATGATGGTTTCTTAGTCCGCCTTTAGACGTTGAGCGGTCTGGGTTACTCTGGAAAAAGTGCGATCCAACGGGGTGAAGACACCCTAAATTGGTAGCGACATCTAGAATAACTCTATCGAGCCAACAGAGAGAAGAAGCACATATTCACATAATTGGATGGGCGAAGATGGGATTCCATTTCAGCAAATGAATTTTTCTATTATAAATTTTCGCAAATGGCTGTTGCGTACTCGGATGGGATTTCTAGTGCCGTAAAGCGATTTGAATCGCGCGCCACGGTGCCATTGCTCAAGGTTCCCTATCAGGGCCTTCTATCGTTCTCGTTGGAAAGACGTGAAAACTTTCAAACGCTTATGAAGCCACTGAGGACCGTAAAACGATTTGCGCAACCCCTACCCTTGAGGATAGGTATCCGAATTCCGTGGATCTGAGAAGGAGGTGGGGGTATATAACCATATAGCTGGGGATCCGGGATCGAATCGATATTCCCCATCGATTCCTTCCGCCGAGCATACGTCATAGACAAATGTATCCTTTTTGGTGTATAATAGCTTCCAATTGACTTAAGGAGACCATTAATCACTGCCACAGATAGAGAAATGAGCCGAACGCACAGTGACCCGCGAAATCATTTGTCAAAAGCAGAAGTGAGCTAGAAACTCTCGCTGGGCGTTATCCGGCTCCCGGGCCAAATGACCCTCCTTGGTGAAGATTTCAATCCTGTGGATATTTTTATGAATTCGCCAGTGACAGCATGAATATTTTTTCGATTTATAACTCAATATCTTTGCAAAACGCAAAACTGGAGAGAACCAGGACTTTGTGGGGGGGGGGGGCACCTGTATTTGGGGAATTGGGACCTCTACTAGGAGGCGTTAGCTTACCCAGGACTGGGCCAGGGCCCGCGTCCCCGACTGGGATGTAATGCTCTCGCCCCGCTGATGCTTAAAATTCCAAAGGTGCAATGTCTATTTGGTTGAAACGTGTCAAAGATAAGAAAGCAGACATTACTCCGTTTGATTTGGATGGAGAGCCCTGGCTGAAACAGAACTCAGTCGAGGATTCAAATGCAATAAATCAAACCTCGCGAGTAGATTGCCTCCGCTGCCGTTTATTAAGTTCGATGGGGCTTGTGGCAGCCTTCCAGGGCTATTTTTCAACTGGAATTGAGGAGTTTTGACAATTTATTGTTTTTCGGTCGTTCGTTAGACGCTCAGAGGCCTACACTTTTTCAGATGGATTCGAAAGCAAATTAACTATACTGTATCATCTGTCCCGCATCTGTAGCGCCCACGGGTGCTTTTTATTTATGTTCCGTTGCGAGTGTCCTATTTCACAGACTCATTCAAATTCTTATATTATGATGATTTATATCAATATCAACCAATGATACAACTACTGAAATATCTACAATGTATTCATGTTTTCGTAAAGTTATTCAAGCAAGAAAACGATAAGAACCTTTCCATTTAATCTATTCGCAGCCGAATACGAGTATATACGAGTTGGTACGTTGCGTTGCATTGCCAGCACAAGTAAGCTGATATTTTTTCCATTGTAAAGTGTTTTGTATTGCAAAACTGTTTTCAGCTCCAGACATAAAATACCATAAACAAGTGCAGAACATTTGCAAAAAAAAAAATAGTTTAAAAAACATAAAATAAGTTAAGAGCGAACTGGAAATATCAGCGATATGATCTGTCCATTTCAGATCAGATCGGTCCATTCAGTTGACGGCTTCAACTATTTTGACATTATGCCTCTTTAGAATTATCAGGACATCTTATTTCTCCAAATAACAACGGATTCAGATCGTTTCCAGCTATATCGGTCCTTGTTTAGCTTTTTCTGGACAACCTCTTTCAGATTGCCTATGCGATTAAATCGCAGTTTTCGCGATTGTGTTGTAGACATTTCCCTTATATACAATAAATGGCCAAAAGAGCCACCATAAGAGAAAACGTTATCACAGAGCCGTGATTTAGTGCGTTTGATGAAATATTCTATTTTTCATAAAAAAATTCGTCAGAAGGAACATATCTATAAGTTTACTTTGATTTCTTAATTTTGCCGGAAGATTCAATCCTTTCCATGAAATTCAGAATGTGGAGGACTCGTTTTCGGTCCAAACATTTTCGTTTGCATTTGCTTCATTCGGTGCATTTCACGATATACCAGGAACTTCTTTCGCACTTCTTCATCTTTAGTATCTTTCTTGGAATAAGAAATCGATAGAGCTGATGTATCGTTAGCCATTATTTGTGCTAAATTACAACGTGAAAAATAAAACAAATAAGTGTAATAACGCTAGCAATATTTTGAGTTTTAGATTATACAAATGACGATGTATGATGTGCCCTTACAAAATGTATTTATCATATCTTTAATATTGCTTTTCATAAATAAAACTTAATTATTCAGAGTATTGGAAATATTTCCATTTGATGAATTTAAAAATTATATTTTGGAGCTAAAATCCATTCTTCTTTGAAAAAAGCTAATTGTGATGCTAAAATTCTTTATATTCGAGAAAAAAAAATCATCAACAAATAATTTCTGGCTCTCCAAATTCAAAAAGTTGAATAACTTTTAGTTATCGTTAAAATTAATTTTAAATTAGGAATTTCACAAAATACATACGTTTTTTTTGTATTGCTAGACGGAAAATTTAAATTCTCGGCCACTTGTTTTAATCCAATTATGCTTATAAATGGCATATTTTTCAATATATATTCGAAACATATTCATCCAGTTTTTATTTTAATACGGTGGTGAAAATATATTCAAGGGCGACACAAGTTATACTTTAATTTTAGGGTAAACATGGTCCACTGCAGTCACATTACTACTAAACACATTACACAAATTGTGAACAATTTGAAAACACCTTTAAGATAAAATCGACTTTATTTTAAATTTTTTTCGGATAGCGAATGTTTTTAAACTTCGATTTTTCTTAAAATTGTTGTTTGCTTTCTTCTAATTTTCTTTTCCTAATTTTTTTTTTACTTATAATCTTCCCTTTCTTCTTATTCATTTTCAATGTAAACATTTTCGCTTCAATCTAAAATTTACGACCTTATGATCATGGGAACTCGTTGCTAAAAATCCTGAAATATCTTTTTCAGTAAAGAATATCTATTAAGTAGGTTTAATACAATAAAAATATAATAAAAGGAAATCATTTTTTAAAATATCGCTTTATTTTAAAATGTACGAAAAGACAGCACTTAAGATAACATAACATTCATTGCAGGCACTTGAAGATATCGATGTGCGTGTCGAGACATTCTCTAAAAGTGTAATCCGTCCAGCCGAGACTGTACCGTCCATTAGTGGGTTTAAAAAAATGCAAGCCGCGTCCGATCTTCACAATAAAACCATTGCTAAGACTGAAACGGTAACCTAAGGAAGGGGTCCAACTTTTTATGTCTGCATTGTTTACACTCACATTATCTGCCTATCGTGCAGATTATCAGCAAAGACAATATCGAGGTGAATACTGCGCCGCTCCAGATCTTTCTTCAGGGAGTTTAGCGCCTTGACCTGATCGGAGATCTGACGCTGATCCGCGGTTGTCGTCACTTTGATGAATTTCAAGTTGCTACATTTGGCAACAACTAATTCTAAGAATATCACTAAATTGGTTAACTGAAAGGAGAGCAAAATAAAACTGAATCAAAGCCAACGGGGAGGCTAGCATGCCACACTAATGGAGATACCAGAGGAGATAGTGATTTATCACTTACCTGATAGTTCTCCCTCAGGTAGGGCTCTTCCAGTTCAATTTCTCTCACGTCATTGTTCAGATACCTCCCCAATATCCTGGCGTAACTGTATCCTGTTGCGCCCTCGATTATGTGGATCCTGTCGACGACTTCGCCCACCGTCGTGCATTTTTGTATGGTCTCTTTTATCTGCTCCGCCCGCTCGATGTATTCCTTCAGTTTGTGTTGTAGGTGGGTTTTCTTCTCTTGATTCGTCTCATCTAGGCGCACAGATTAAGAAATACCTTCACAAAAACCAGGTACAAATTACTTTTGTAAATCTTCAGGAGTTCGTGTATCCCGTCCTCGTAGAGTTTAAGCGCTTCCAGGCGTCGGCCTGCTGCGTCGTACTCAACCGCCTTCGTCAGCAACGAAATCGCACTCATTACACTTTCGTTAATTAAAAGTCAATCCATAAGATTGGAAATGAATCATCGAAACGAACTGTTAAGTACAAAAATTGAAAAACAATCTCCATTCAACATTCCCACTGCGATTTGTGTGCACCGCCAAGTGATAACTGACAATCAGCTGAGCGCTGTGAAACAGGGTGAACCAGAAAATCAATGAACTGCTCAGCTCTGGGAGTGGTTCAGAAAATGGCCGTGTGAGCAAATTGTGTTTTGCGTTTTATTGGACGAAAATGCAATGCTGCTTTCATAATTATTTACGAACTATTTTACAGAAATATCAGCGTAATAATAAAACATTTGCAGACTCCGTTATACCCCGTAAATAATTGCTCAGGTTTAAAAATAGTACTTTTTCTCGGTACGGAATTAAAATTAAGTCATTGCTGAGACTGAATGTGGTTATTTAAATCACTTTATTTATTGCGTTCGATGTTTGTGAAGGAATAAATATAAAATTAAAATATCCAAACAAATTGATTTTGCCGTTCTTATGAATTGTTGTATAAGCTCCGTATACCACTTAAATAAAATAATTTGGGTTTAAAATTCAAAAGACGCAGTATTTTTATTTTCCCTTTTTTTTAATAGAAAAACTTTACACTTGAAAAGAGCTCATTAGTTTATTGTTTTACTTTAATTCTCAATTTCTCTGAAGATTTTTTTAAATTTTACAACTTCAATAGATAGACTCTTTTGGATTTTTAATCATTTCAAATTCCTTCCTCAAGAAGGTCTCCTCACATTTCCACGGGATAATTCCTTTAAATATGCTTGTGCTGTTTACAATAATCGTCATTGGAAGTTTTTATATTTATTAGAGAATTTTTGAATAGAAAATGTCAAGCATTTGCGAGAAAATCGCGTTTCCACAAGTACCTACAGTCTTCCATACTGAGAAGGCCTTTGATTTGATAAAGTTTGCACAATATGTGCATTACTTTTTAAAGCTGTCTCACGTTAATGAGTAGATTTTGATTGAGTACTAAGTCTAATTTGCGCCAAAATACCCTTTCACAATGGCATATTACTTGGAAGGCATTCAAAGAGATGTAGAAAATAAAAAGTCTTAAACTCTAGTGGTAGCCACAAGCGGCTTTTTTTTAGTAAGCTTATGACAACCAAAAATTTCATTTTACGCCTATGTTAAATTTTTTTTTAAAAATACATGAATTATAAAAATAAATTTGTTTTTGCAATTGACTGCAGTTAATTTGAAGGAGGCACATGCAACTTTAAATTTGTTTATAGATTTCAACCAAAAAATATTAAAAAGTTGTTTTCTTGTTTTTATGATATCTAAAATTTTGTAACACTTTCGAACTGATTAAATCATACTCAAAGTCATTTTGTTTTAATAAAATCTTAAAATTTTCATAATTTCTGGGAAGTGTAATTCTTTCACACAACTTCATAACTTTTGCCATTAAAATTTGAGATCAACTGAAAGCAGTTTATTAATCTTAGTATTTGCGACTTTGACTATCTCAAATACAATTTTCTTTATTGTTGTGTCCTATATCAGTTTAAATGAGGCTTTAACAAAATTCTTATTTTTTATCTATAGGTTTTTCCTTGGTTTCATCGAAATACATAATTCATAACCCGATTCTTTTCTGGGACATTAGGTTTTAGCATAGTAAGAACTAGATCAAAATCTATTTAAAAGTTTCCGAGATGTATCAATAAAATGTAATTTTAATGCCTCATCGTCCAGTTTTTCCTTTATTGGCCCTCTTTCCTGAAGTCTTATCAAGATTATAAATACTGGTAGAGTTAGTAAGGACACTAAGCCGCGTAACTATAAAAATCCACTAAACACATTTTTGTGATGCGAAACAAGAGCAAGCAAACAAGAAAACAGATAGGCGAGACATTTTTTTTTACAAAAGATATTCAATTTACATATAAAGTACCTCGTCGCCTGACTTTTATTATTTAATAAAAATAAAAAAGCAACTTAGTTATAAAATATTTTCAGAAAACAAATAATAAAACGTTTTCAAAGCAAAGGGTCTAATTATAATTTGGTATCCTTTAAATTTTACTTTTGATTTTCTTTTAATATCCAAGACATTTAAAATTGAAGTTAATTTTTTTTATCAGAACTCTTTATGTTTGTTATTATTACAGCATTCAAGTAAAAGTGCTTTTAACTAAATTTTATTCTTATGTTCATTTGCATCTACTTGGTAAAAATGTAAAAATTTAAAATGCTTAGTTATACGCAACTTTTTTCCTGCATGAATATAAAATGATTATTATTAAAAGCGGAATTATACGTATTTATAATTATTATTTTGTTATTCATTTATGAAATTTGTCTATAATTAATTTAGTATTTTTAAAATTCGGTTCGGGTTTTCGGGACTTGATCACTAGTAAGACAAAAATAATTAATTCTTGTCAACTTTGGAATTGTAAGTCGAATTAAAAAATTAAAAAAAAAAACTGGAATGTACCAAAGAAGTGTAATATTTAGTTTTCGTTTTGTTTTTCTCGAAAATCTAAATTAATTGGGAACTTTTGGAACCTCTTGTACAAAGAACTTTATATTTTTTTCGGATATAAAATATTTCCAGATATTGTTTATTAACACATTTTGAGAGGGTCAATTAATTTAAGGTTTCAAGTCATATGCGCTCTTTTGTTCTTGTACTTCACACTAATCTATCTCTTAGACAACTCTTGGAATTGTTACAGCATTTTAAATTCCATAATTTTGCTAATATTTGCATTTTTGTATAAAGCGACGTGATGCTTCAATAATAATAGCCAGATGAAGGTTTCCTATCCCTCTAACAAATCATTCGTTTAAGTACGTCTAATTGATTGATTTATTCTCCTTCGTAATGTGCCAATTAATACGTGTCACTTCAGTACTAAATCACAATAATTTTAATATATGAAGCAAATCGATTTATCAATTATAAATTTAAAACACGCGCATCACGGTAAGTAGATGAATTAACCCTTAATTGGTCTACAAAGCAATTCATAACATACATGCATAAAATGTAAAAGTTTATTCAAAATCGAAATTGCGTGATATCTTAAACAATGATCAGATTTTCACGTTTTTCCCTTTTGTTTTGTGATAAACCAAAGTCATTGGAACTAATTTTTAAATTATAAACCTGCTATAAGAAGTTTGTACCTGAAATGTTAATTGTCAGGAATGTGAAATCTTATGTTAGAACAAGACCAGCAGAACTGAAGATACTGAAGGAGTCAATGAAAAGTTTAGTAGTCGTCGAATTGAGATAGAATAGAATAATTTGGATTACGCGTCATATCTTAAGACTAATTGCCTTTAATAAATGTTCTCTTGAATTAAAAACCATAACTCAAGATTCCAGAATTAGCGTTAAAATTTATAGAGCAGATAGAGTCGGAAAAGTTAATGGCCTTAGTCAGATTTTACGAGTTCTCATTTTAATCAACAACTGCAATCCGGGACTTTAATCTTCAGACGTCTGGTTCTCAATCAGTCAGTCCTCTCAGTTGACCTACTAGTTACGACGTTGCTGACAAAATGAATCCTTTCGCAGTTTGCAGTCCCAGAAAAGGAGTGACCTTTATTTAAACTCTTTGTAGCCTTTCGATAGTTTTCGTGTTCTTAATACACTTGCTAGTTCGCAGTTAGTATACTACATTTGAGTTTGAAATACTCAGGTCTGGGCTTAAGATTAACAAATGCAAATTGTTACCGTCTTGTCGCCGCAGTGGCAGTTACTAGGCAGGTGAAAACTTAAAAAGCCATAAATGCCTTCAAGATGGCAGAGGGAGAAAACTCGAAACAGATTAAATTGAATATTCAAATTAGGCGAGTGCACATTTAGCCGGAGCAAGGCTTCCTGCTTCAATTTGTAATTATAGTACCTTACGCAAAACCCTTTGGTTTTACTCCCGAAAAGTGGGCTAACCGGTAGGCAAAAGCCGTAGGAGAATTGGGGCAACGAACAAGAAAATTAGGCAACTTTGAGGACTTTTATGGCGCTGGTGAATCCTCTCAGCCTCGCTTTAAACGTCCGAGATCTTCGATTTACTGGTTAATTCTCAGTTGCCGGGGACCTTTTCAGGCAAATTACCGTCGAACAGCAAACAGGACTGGACGCCCAACGTCCGCTTGAACCGCCCGGGCTGCATTAAGACAGAAAGGGTTGTCTTAAAATTTAATTTTCCACTTGCCAGCCGGGCAAATCGGATGAAAAGGAAAAAACGCCGAAAGTGGGTAAAAGTGGGTATCTCCGGCAGAGGGTCGCCAGACACATGGGATTAATGCTTAACGTGCTCCTAAACGGCTCCAATTAAGATCGACGAGTCATTTGTAGCCATAGAGCCGGCAGCGGCAGAACATTATGGGCTAATGAAAGTCGCTGCGACCTGCTTGAAGTCGGAGAGCGGGATTTATGGTGATTAAGTCCTCCCGGGTCCTCTTGGAAGATCTAGTTGGTGTAGGTACTCAATTTGCTTAGAATTATAGATGGCGGGCAAAGTTTCCCAAGGGGCGGACTGCGCAGACCCCAAGGGTCCGAAAACAATTTTTATAGACCCGACGGATGGCACAGTGGCGCATCCTTTTAAAATTCAACAATATTATTCGCAATCGACCGGCCGCACGTAGTGATGGCTCAGACGACTGAAGGATCGAAGGACCGCAACTGCAGTGCTCCTTTAAGGGTAAAAATTGTATCACTGTGCAAATGCATGCAGTCGAATAGCGTAGTTGTTCTATGGGTACCATGTTCAGGGAACCCTGAGCTAGCCAAAGGAGCTTCCACAAAGGCTGTCGTCTCCCGCTCGTCCTGCGGTGGCTTCCATTCAACCGAAAATGTCTGCGGTCGTAGCTTTTAATCTTTGCTTGGGGCTTAAAACGTTTTTGCGATCACGGACTTTGCTGGAGCAGTTTTTCCGGCAGAGTTTCGGTCCTTTTGGGCCGTCGGATCTGGCGGAAAGGTATCGCCACATGCATGCATCGGCACACACACGTTTCCTAGGGCCGGACCCGAATCGGGACCAGGACCCAGGAGCTCGACCGCCAAGTTTTTCCCCATTTCTAGGGCGGTGTGCGGTTGAATGGTATTTAGTCTGTCAACCCCAAACGATGCGCTTTGTTCTTCGATTAGCCTCCTGAATGCAATGATTCTGTGACCGACCATCCAAGGATTGTTGGCAGGTTGATAAGTTTAGCCCCGGAACTGCCCTGACGGTGAGGTGGGTTGGCGTTGGAATGTAAATTCCACTTGAAGCCCATGAGGTGCAGTGGTCATTAAATGTGGCAAAAAACAAATTTCCTACATACTAGAACTATATATGGTGATTAAGGTGGTAATATTCGTGATTTTATTAGTAATTTTTAGTTAGAAGTTCAACCCTTTTCTAAATTAAAATTAAGCTTTTAGCTAACAAAAAACATGGGAACGTACGTGTTTTTCGAATAAAACCAACGCCAGCTTAGTTGGTGTACCTCCCCGCTACTCCGAAATAAATTGTACTCGACTTGGAGATAACTGTGAATACGTCAAATATATTCGCGCTTACGTTAGTTTCCACACCTTTCTATTGAATTTTTTTGATTGAGGTTTGACGCATGGAATTCACTTGTTTGCGTCTTTATCAGCTTTGAAGAGAGAATCCTACATCATACACGCATATAACATGAAGCTGTAAGGTAACGAGAGTTAAAATGCAGTACGAGTACTGAGGTACAAAATTTCCGCTGCTTAAACAATAGGGAATCGAATGCACATTTGTGCGTGGGTGCCATCTGCTTGTGCGATTCATCTACGTCAACGAAAACCTCGCTGAGGGATTGGACTGGATACCGTTCTATCAAAATACTCGAAAAAACCATGATTTTTGGAACTATTTTACGCAGTCTGTTTTTAAAAGGCAAAAGTTTGGTCTAACTTTAAACATTTATATCAACAAACTCTTCCAAAATTATATTATAATAATTACTCAGGCCAAGTATAATATTTCGAAATATTCAGTATTAATATAAATGACTTATTATTTCCAATTTTCACAAAATTAAATTGTTTTTTTAGCTATAGGTGTCTTAGCAATTAATAGATGTTTTTTAAATATTCATTTTCAGTGAAATAGTCGATCAATTTAAGAACCCATATTTTTAAATAAAAACATTAACTAAATGATATCTTAAACCAAGTCTGAGACCTTTAATCTGTACTGATGTGGATTTATGGTTAATTCTAAAATTATTAGTATTCCATTCTAGATTTTTATCAGTGTAAATCTACTTATAAATAGTGCTTATAGTTTGCATTATAGACTCTGCTTCTAGTTCACCCTGTCTGTGGTAATAGGCAGGTACACTAATTGATAACCTTGCGCCACTGTAAGTGCAGGCTTCTTTGAGTAAAGGAAGTTCGCCAACTGTGAGATAACTTAGCCGATACCATTGGTGAAGGGGTTAAGCCATAACTCACAACTGGAAACACCCTCTACGCACGTCGGAGTTGGAGCTGGACTCACGGACTCGGACTCTCGGAGAGTTAGAAATTAATTTCGACCTGACCAGGGGTAATAAATAAAGTCAGTGAAGTCCGACAATTGTGAGCCTGGACCTCCTGGAAATCGCATAATTCCTTCGGGAGCTCGCACATAAAACACCAGGCTTGCTGCCAGCCTTGATGCATTAAGATAGGCGCTTCGCTCGGAAATGGTGTGCGTATTACAGATAAATTGCAAAAGATATCCGGATCTCTCGTACGGCATCTAAGGCACGCAACGGGCGGATCGGTTGGACCGGTTCATTGCCGACACCGTGATTTCCCGCATAGAAAAATGGGCGGGTGGAGTAGGCGAGCGGACGGCCATTCCGGGCTAAGTCCTTGATTGCCGTTAAGATCTCCAGGAATGAAAATTGCTCGAGTATGCCCACGAACAGCACTTGATTGCGCTCCGACACTTCGGGCGATTAATTATTTTCGAGAAACCGCAGTCCGCAGTCCCAGTCCGCTGGAGAACCGGGGGAGCCGGGAGAGCTAGGAGAACTGGGCTTATTTGAATAACGCAAATATGTCGATTTGTTATTGCTACACGGCGGCCTATCGCCCGCACCCGGTTTAATTACGGGCAACTGATTTTTGCGTTTTGGTGGAGGCCGCGCTTTCCCGCTCCTTGGCCTGCTTAACGAGCGGTGAAATTTATTCACACGAATTACTTGCACAATGCTAATACGATGCGAGCCCGCAAGGGGACCCGAAGGACCACATTAATTTCTCTTGTCAGAAAGTCCTTACGCGCGCATTATTAATTTCCACGCTCGGAATATTTACGCATTCAATTTTTCTTGCGATTTCGGTGATTTCGTTTACCATCGTCCGCGCGGTTTACTATTTTCAAGCAAACAAATAAGCAAACAAGCGCCCCATTAATAATTTATTGCGTAGAAATCACGCGCCCGATGGGGATCTACAGATGGCGGTCGTCCATTCAGAATTGCGTCTTTTGTACGTTCCGTCCCTTTTAACGACTTCCAGGCCTTTAAGAACTACTTACATTAAAAGTCGTTCGCTAGACCCAACTTAATACCTAGACGACTAAGTCCACGAATGTCGACCATTTTATATTTCTAATTAAAGTACTTTTTATTTCACCACACACACCATTAGCAGCACCTGATTTCAATTTCAGTTTAAGACAAGGTCGTATTTTTAAAGTTTTCTTCATATTGAAAATATGGTCATAAAATGATTTTACACTAACTCCATGGATTCAAAACTAAAACATAAAATTAGAATTGAATGTTTCGGAAGTACTAAAAAAGAGTAAGATAAAGGCATTAAGCATTGCTTAAATAACTTGATTTTAAGAAAGGCAATTAAAAGCTTTGAATTAGCAGGAGACAAAATTCGCTAGTTGTTTTTAGGAATTAAAAAACAAACACAACTTCAATATGTGATGAACGCATGGACTAAATCACGTTATATATAAAATTCCCTACGCGCAAAAGAAATACTGAACAAATCAAAAAGTGATTATTTAATATTTATAACGTTTGTAACAATGAATACAATTTAATAACTATTTATACAATTTAATTTAAAATTGATTAATTCAAAGAAAAAGTGACGAAACATTTGGATTTTGAAATCATACAAAGTTTCTACACACCAGACGATTGCTTATATAAATCCACGTGTGTGTAAATCGGAACCTTTTCCAGATCTAGTGTTATGAGGATTTAATATGCAGGTATGTTGATATTCCTAAAGTCATGGGTTTTTAATACATCTGATCAAAACAATTGGAATATAATTAAAGGCCGTTTTTAGATAAAATTATTTCCACCTTCATGAGAGAGTTCTGAGTTCAATCTTGTTCCATAAGTTCAAAAAAGCTACAATTTTTGTAATACTCGTTTAATTTTGCAACAACATTTGGAATATTTCTGGATTCAGTCTTTGTAATTTTAATTTTTTGAAAGAACTAGAATTGAAGACAGAAAGCTTTTTCAAATATGTATCTTTATAGAGTCTTTTCTAAACACTAATTTTAATCAGACCTTGAACAATTCAGAGAAAAAGTGCCAAGTAACAGCTTCTACAATACTTCAGAAACAAAGGATGTAACCTTGAAGATTTTTAAATTAATCAGAGGTTTCAGGGGCTTCAAAGGTTCAAGAGGTTCTAATTAGCAGGTGGCCGAAGTCGTGTCACTTTAAATCGCTGTCACAGCCAGCAAAAAATGGCTGGAAAAAACCCAAAGTCATTGAAACAATTTCCTGGGAAGATTCTCGCTTGTCACGAATAAATAGGTGGTCATCGGTGGAAAACCCTCGCAGTTCCCCGCCGGGCGTCTGTAAGATCCGTGGCGGGTGGGAGTGTCTGTTGCAAAAACGTGCCTCACGGAAGATATTAATGAGGGCGGATTTGAGTCAAACAGCGCGGAATTATCAAATTTCTGGGAAAACTGAGATTTTATTTCTCTAATACCTCCCGCCCCGTTGTACACATAAAATTGGAATTGCAGAACAACACATCGTTCTAGCGATGGAGAAATTTTATGATGTCTATCTCTTTGGGGCAATTTGTAAGAACGCGCAAAGTTATCCTGCTGTCGCTTTTCAACTTCACCGGGAACAGGAAGAGCGAGGAAGGAGGGCGGCCGCGCTAGCTAGAAAAAATTTAACGTGCGGCCATCTCAGAGCGGCAACTATTAAGGAAAGCTATCAACCATAAATTCACAGTTGAGTTCCCAAGAAAATTTCCGACGACTATAAATCATGGTCGCAAGTTTCAGCTGGCTGTCGGGATGTATTCAATCCCAACCGGGGCAAGGGGCCATCTCGGCGAACATTGTTTTTCGAGGTTTTTCCACGAGCACCCATCAAAGTCAGGGGCGGGGCGAATCGGGGGTCCTGTCAGCCTAACTCTAAATTGGGTCAATTTCTTAAATCCATGCAAACGCCAAAAATATATCGAGCGTCTAGGACGACTTTGCTTAGATCCTCTTTTTAGCCTAAAACCCCCTTTTGTGGGCTCGGTTCGGGTATCTGCAGCCCGAAGAAAATTGGGGATAAGAATAAGAAACGTGCCGACGGTGGGAGGTGGGGTCAGATCAACCAGCCAATATAGCTGCTGACATGAACAAGACCAGCAACTAGCCGTTCTAGGAGCCAGTCCTATAAATCTGTTGCTCTATCAGACCTGATTCCCGAGTCTACCTCCCATGGCGATTTATCTTGAATGTAGAGCGATGCAGTACCCCCCTGAAGGTGTTCCAGGCGTTCAGAATTAATATGGAATTTTTCCAAGCCAAAAATATTTTTTCACGAAAATTATTTATTTTCCACAAGATCCGCGTCTTGCGATGGAGTCCAGCAGTCGAAGAGTCGTGGAGCGGATAGGGAGCGAGTCTGATAAAGCATTCACAGCTTGGCGCAATGAAATGTGGCGCAGGCATCTACTTCCCGTCTCCCGGCTCCCGTCTTAAGTTTTTTCCTCTGCTCAAGAAGCTGTGCTGGCCTCCGTGCGAGCCGCCAAATCGGAGCCAAGAAATATCAAAAGTTTTCGCCTCAGCCTCTATTCATGCATGGAATGGTGAATGGTGACTCTACAGGAGTTGGCATATGATATCGGAATTCGGAAGACCGCTTTTTGCCGACCCGAATTCTACATTCCATTTCTCCCCACTCCATTCTGCGGGTCCGCCATTTGTTACAGAATTTTTTATTGATGGATTCTGCTGGTAACTTTCGGCTTTGACTTGAGTCCTGGCCATGAATAAACAGGACTTTCAGGCTATTTGGTAATTATTGGGTTGAGTGGCACTCCTTGAATGGGCCTTCCGCCTTCCGCCATTAGGCAGGATATTCACGGTGCTACTTCGTTTTTGTTAACTTAAAATCCCACATAACTACGTTTGGGATGGGTCTTCTGGACGCCTATAGCAATATTAGAAAAGACCACATAGCTTTTTAATTCGAACAAAATACTATGGTCATATTTTTAAAATTCATAGATTAAATTAGAAATGAGAGAATGCTGTTTAGTTAGCATAAACTTATGTAGTTCTATTTACTTCATTTATAATCAGGAATTGTATGCTTTTGTCCTAAATTTTCTGGAGAAAATTGGAACTTAATAATTCTGTTTAAACAAACAGCACACAATTTTAGCTCTACTTTTTCTTCTGCACAGAAATTTGGAACACACAATGCATCAATAAATCATTAAGTAATAATCAATTATTAGTCTGAATTTATATAATTTTTATCCAAAAATAAATAAACCTAAATTGACTTTTTCGATTGCAAGAAATAATTAAATTTAATTGATTTTTTAGTTCTATTTAATCTGATCACAAATTTTGATAAAGTATTTTTATTTACCTAATTTATTTAATTGCTTAAAAATTATTCTGGTACATTGTACTCGTAAAAATAATGTACTTCCACGAGGGTCCCCACATTTATATTGGTTGAGGTCTCTCCATACCCTAGACAAATAATAAAAAATAAATCTGAAAAATTCTAATAGTAATTTTAACTGTTTAATAGAAAACTAAAAGGAATTTTATTCTTATTTTTGGTTGTCAAATATAAAACTAAAGTGGAATTATTATTTTTAAACACTAAATATATTGATTAAGATTAATAAATTTAATTTAATTTTAATAAAAATTTAAAAAAACAAACAGCAAAACTTCGCCTATTAAAATTATGATATTTCAAAATTCTTCTTGATTCTTAGTTTTATATTGGTCACTTAAATTTTATTGATTTAAATTATTTTCAAAAATGTTTTTATTTTAATTTCGTGATACAATAATTCAAGATTTAATGGGTTATTGCTTTCTTCTAATCATCATAATTATTTCTTTTAAAATAATAAGCATTTATTTATAAAATAAAAACGTATAGTATAAAAATATTTACCTCGTTTTTAGCTAATAAAAGACTTTTGTTGTTTATCGTTTATGTTTCGAAGATTTTAATAATTTGAAGTGTTTCGCGGCTCTTTGAACCTCTGTGTAAAAGTTGATAAAATGTTGGAAACAGATTTCAGTTTGTTTGAAAACGTATAGAAGGGAAGGGCTAGGGAAGTTATTCCTGGCATTTATTGAAGAACGATCGTCTAACTGCCTCTTTAAGTACGGTGGTGTTATCGATTGAAAGAGTGCACTTTGTAGTTCTCCTTCCGGAACATTTTTCTTCATTATTTTTAGCCTTTTATCACATCACGAAATATTGGCGATATGGGACATTACACCTCGTATAAGTTGAGCCATAAATGTGTTAGTCAGTGGAATTTGATTTTGGTTGCCCAGGCCGATTCGCGGATTCCAGTGGAATTTTATGTTGCGTAAGAAGCCATTAAATTGCCAGGAAGCAATTCATGACATGGTCTTCCCCCTGCCCCCAGCCCGTGATCCATCAGACGTGGTGGTTCGACGACAAATGTAGAAATCAATTTGCGGATTTTATACGGCGCCCGTCCTGCCTGCATACGATTACCCAAATCACTTTTATTGCCCATAACTGTTGAATTCGCGATGTATTGTAAATTGCCGACAATAAATTTGACGGCTATAACTCGATATTTTCACCGGTTTGAAGGTTAATGATGCCCGTCGACAGGGCAACAATGTAAAAATCATAATCGAATTGAGCTCACACGATACGAGCGGTGTATGCGCGTGGCTAATAATAATACGCTCCCATACCTCGCGCAATTAATTTTCGGATATTATGCGTAAGCCGCCGTCGATAAATAACAGGAAATTAATTCAAAATATTGGATAAGCGTTTCCGAATGAATTCCATTTGTCCGGCTCTCGTCTCCATAAATTGAGATGTTCATGGTCTTCCGCCTCCGGGGAATCCCCGTCACGATCACAGGCGTCTTTGTTGCCGCTCCAGCTCCAGCTCCACAGCAGCATTCAGCGTGTGAGTCAACATCTTTTTGTTGCGGCGAATATTAGACAAGCTTAACTCGAAAGTGTTTTGCGCCACAAGCCATAAATCAGTCCTCGAGTAAACAGGAGCCTGGCAGGGCTGCAGTTGACCCGTCGAGAGTAGTCCAGCACTAGGATCCTCCACCATCATCGGCTGGACTCATCTTCTTCTTATTCTACTTGTTCTTGCATTGTTGCTTTTGCTGCCGCCGCTGTTGATTTAACTTGAATTGGATAAACTCGTTCCTGTGGGCTGCAGATTTCTATTTTGTGGATGGCTCTCCGGTCGGTTTACCCGTGTCCTGTTTACAGGACTACATGGAGCGTGAAATATGCACCGCAGCTACAAGTACAAATCTTAAGAGTAAACCCGCCTGACCGGCTCTGTTCTGTTTTGCTCCCCGCAGACCCGACAGATCCGGCAGACCCTGCAGGGACAAGGGCGGCACAGAGATGTAAGGACTACGCCTCTGCCATGCATTATTTATAAAGTTCAATTTCTCATTTGGTACCGCTTCCTTCATCCAAAAAATTTATGATTTTGGCACTGGCACGCCACCAGGAACTACAAATTCCAAACGACTGGCCGGGGGACGGAATTGGATTTTCTGGAAAGGAATTTTTGAATGCATTTGTGAAATTGGGCGTCGATGCCGTCTTGACATCTGTAAAAATTGTATTCCTTCGACGGAGATTTATGGAGCTTTTAAGCTAAGAGAAGGTTCTTTGCCGCACGAGGACCCGTAGAAGAAAGGGCCAAATGAGTTATGAATCCGCTACCTCATTGTAAAGAGATGAACAGCACGTTATAAATCTCCGGATTCGAAAAATCGGTCATGACAGACCCATTATTTAGCAGGGTTTGTCCTCAAACATGATCCGCATTGGCATTACCGAAATTTTCCGAATTTATTACACCGCCACCGTTCCCATACGTGAGGCCGTTTTGGGTGTCCAATGTTAGTATCGAAAGTGATCCAAGCATTTGGCTGATCCACCCCTTTGAATATGATTCATCTCAAAATTCGCCAGTTGAGTCCTTACATTTTTGAGATTGAGAAGTTTCTTTCGATAAGTTTTTATAAAAACTGCTCGTTATTTTATTTTACATTTTTAATTACTCTTTATATGCTTGTAAATTCATTAATGAACGAAATTCAAAATTAAATAGGATTTAATTGAAATCTAATTGTAAGAATATGGTTTTGAGTTTTTTTACAAAATGTTACGAAATGTATAAAGACTAAACAGAAAGTTAGGAGTTTTAATTTTCTATCTTAAATAGAAGGCATTACTGTTCTTCGTTTAAACAACACGCAAAGTACGACTTAGACTCTGAGAAATTCTGTATACGACAAGATTAATGAACGGATTGCTAGAATAAAAGAATGCTAAAATCTCAAATGGTATATGGAATTCCTTACGATATTCTTCTTCATATCGAGGAGGATTTCCAGCAGGCTTTCTCTTTCGAAGGCTGCAAATTAACTATTTAAAATACAACAAAGAGTAAATTTTGTTCTCAAATAAAACTTTAAACCATAATTATGACCGGAGATTCGAATTCATATTCTAAATTTTAAAGCTTAAATTGATGTCGATCTTTCTTCTTTTAGGTATAGTATAGTGCTGATCATTTTTGTTCACACTTTAATAAAGTGAAAAAAGTTTTCTGCTCTTCTATTACCAAAAACTCTCCTCTAAAATCGGACATTACGTTTGTAGTCGGGCTATTTTTTACAACTATGCTAAACTTCAATTTTCTTTATATAAAAGCGGTTCCGAAAAAAACGCCTATAACAGACAAACAGACAAGCAAACAAATAGGAAGGCGATATTTTATATGTATATTTTAATAATGTTCTATTATAGCATCTCTATTAAGATGAACAAAGACATGCTATGTTATACTTGTTGTAAAGTATCGCTTTTTTTCATATTTGTTTTAGATGGAGCTATAAGCATTTTGAGTATTTTAGTTAAAAAAATCTATAGATATGTTTTTTATATTCTGATTAATAAGTATAGTGAGTAGTTATATACTTGTTCACATTGATGCACTATTCTTTAAAAGCTCTTTAATTAAGTACGGTTTTTATAGGGCCGATAAGTTTTAATCTACAATATTATTAATTATTTACCCGAGAAAGTAGAGTTTAGTTGGCACGGAGTGCCCTTATCGGACCTTCCATCCGAGAAATATTCGATCATCAATATTCATAAAGTGGCCGCCTGAATATCACGGGCCGAATTGAAATAATGCCTGCGACCGATAAAGTTAATATTCGCACGTGTTCTGCTCATATTTAAGTAGTTCTGTTCGGGGTGCTCCACGGCCATTCGAGTTAGTCGTCGGCGCCCCCGCTCGGGATGACTTATTGCCAAAAATCTGCAAATCCTAACGAATTGGGTACTATTCTCATTCTCGAGTAATTTATGAGTTACAAGTCGTGCTTACGCAATGGAATCCGAGAAAATGTGAACAAAAGCGGTGGGCCAGGCCGGGTCGGATCGTCGAAGAAGCGACCCGTCCCGCTCCTGTTCTTGTTGACAAGGCTCTGGGGCTCCAGCTAGGCCGAATCGAAAATGGCTTAGTGCGGTGGGGTCGAGCCCATTCCAACGGCACCTTAGAGGACCGCCCTGCCCCGAATCTGCTTCGAACTATTTGGGTCATACATCAACGGAACCGCCAGGGTTCGGGGCGGAGGCTCCTCCTGCAATAATGTACAAGCGGATGCTTACGGACTGATGCCCCGCGTGTACCACGGCAAATATGAGTAGAAATTTATGGCTGTTAAGCACTAGATGCCTCTTGACATTAGCATATGCACAGCTATAAAATAAATCATCAGCAACTATAGGTGGATCGCCAGCGGGGGTGGGCACCATGCGGAAGTAACCACGGCTCCACCTCTGGCTGCAACGTGGCGAATGCGGCGAAATAAATAAACAACGGAGCGAGGATCCGGGTCGCTCGTAAATAAGCTCGTATAAGTCTCAAATAAATTCGTCATCATTTTATTTGATCAGCGACTATGAAATGACTGCAGACACCCCGTCCTGCGTGTAAAAGTCATCAGAATCCCGGAAGGGCAGGAAGCTCCTGTAGCACCCTGTGGTCCTAGCCCAGCCTAGCTATCTGGTCTGGGAGGATGGGTAAAACCCAGCCGCCAGAGGGAAATTCAGTGCTCGTCATAATTTCCACTTTATTTTTAAATACGGCCATTAACGGCGATAAAGCACTCGTCGTCGGGGTAGAAGTGGGAGCCCTAACATTATTATCCTTTATGTGTGTGATTTATCCTGCCCGTTATTGTAAGTTTTACCCATCGTCGGTCCGCCCCCGTCCCCTTAAACGACTCTATCTATTTTCGAACTTTATTTACGCTCGCGGGTCGAAACGACTCCCATTACGTTTCCCGGACACCAAGCCGGGAGATCGGCGCTCCTACTCCGTCATACATTCCAATAGACATCCATAATCCAGGAATATCATCATTTACGGTCGTTGGTTTTTGAAAACGGTCGTTCCTTCCACTTGTGCGCCAAGGAGCCGGTCCTGTTTATGTTTACCCTCGCACTTCCATTGTGGAGACGCGATTGGTTCGGTGCGTGTCGTATAACAATTTGTAAGGACCTTTATTAATGAGCTACCCTCTTCCGGGCGCAGGGAGGGCAACTGTTGCGAAAATAGAAAAAAATGCGATATTGGGTCGGATCTGGGGCTGTGGGTGCCTTCTCTTCACTATGAAAACATCAAGGCGACTACTTTTCCACAACGCGACCCGCAGCTCCTGCGCTACAATGTTGCAATTAAAAAGTGCTCCTTTCGAGTTTCGGTGTAATAAAAGCGGGGCTCCATTGAAAAGCTCTTGCGTTGGCTACCTGACGTTCTTCCATGTGGCGACAGAACCCACAACGGTGCGTGCCTTCAGGGACGCTCTCAAGCTTCCTGGTCTGAAAAGTATCTCAGATCTAGGGAATTCCATGTTGTATATAATAAAAATCGGAAGAACAAAAATCCTCGCGTTCCTGCTGCAATATTTCTTCGAATGCATTTGCGACTGTCCTGAATTCTAGACTGCAAAACACATCTGAATGTGAATGCATGAGGAGTGTATGCTTGTATCATTGAAGGAGGATACAAAAATTTTAATGGCACATCGAGGTCTTCAGCATCGCTGGATTTAAAGCATTTGTAAAGTTCTGAGGCTCTATACGAAGAACTCAGAATGTTAAGGTGGATACGATTTTCCAGGAATTAAACATACCTGATTTTATCGGCAGTGAATACGTTGTTCCCAAATGATCTAAGCAAGTGTGCAAACAAATCGTAAATACTAAGCTTGATGGGTTTTTCTAATGGCTGTTATCCTTTTGCAAGCCAGAGAAATAAAATATTCGCAACATCTCATAGAAAAATCTATTAAATTTTTGCAATTGTGTACTTATAAACGTTCAAACGTAAGTAATACATCTTAGAAGCAATTTAATCTCGCCTTTTTTTACTTTTGAGGAAAATGTGAAAAGAGCAATTTTTCATCAGTATTAAACTTGGGAAATGTTAAAGCATTAACAGTTCTATTACATTACCGAATAGTCCACAAAATACATCGTTGAATAATAGACATTCAATTTTTTTATGATTACTTGTTTTATTATTATATTAATTTTGTACGACTGATATGAAAAATCCGAGTACGTTGCTTTATCCGGTTGTCTAAGAGTTTTATTAAATATAGTTTATTATTCAAAATTCTCAGAAAGACAAAATTTTGATATAATTAAAGATTTTAAAAATATATCCCTAACTGGTGTATAAAATAGTTAGTAAATTTTTTGAAAAAGAACATAGTAAATTGCAACTAGATTGGAGCTCGGCTTTTCCAAACATAAGTCCATACTTTAGAAATTTAAACTGTATTTTCTTATATCATAAATAAAATCTGCGTATGTATGAGCATATAAAGATTCTAGTAAAAGCAATACTAGGTCTAGTGGATATTCAAAATTAAATTGTAAGGGCAATCGATTTATAAAGAAATTGTCTGCAGTCTACTTTTTCTTAGATATGTACTTATTCCAGGTGTAGTTCAACATCGTAGCAAATCATTAAAAAGCCTCTAGATTTCCAAGGCTTATGGCTTATGGTATGTTTGAAAAAATCAAGTTGGCTGCTCTTTGTTTTTTAATCTTGTAGAGATCTGATAGATTACATTACTAGAGTCTTTCTAGAAGGATCTCAATCGAAAAAATTTTGCTGTAAGTAGTAACCTTTAAATGATCATTAGAGGCCAATGAACTATTTTATATATTGATTTGCGGGGAGATTTCAATGATGATCAAACCAATAAAGTGTCAGATTTGGCTCGTTCAGTTTGTGGTTTCAAGATGGTCGATAATATTCCACAAGCCAGTCAATATAAAATTTAATTTTGTAAAAACACCCTACTGAGTGGAGTGAGACTACCCAATAGAACAGCTTCACTCCTCCCGGTTCGAAAAATCGTAGCCTGCCGAAAGCGCAAGTGTAATTGAAAAAATGATCTGAAGTATGCCTCCGCCGTGAAGGATATCACAACATTTCATCTTCGAGTTTCTTCCCCGGGGAGAAGGCAACAAATAAAAAGAAAGACATGAGAGCTAATAAAATCAGACCCGCTGCCGTCGCAACCCCCGGCGCCGTACGTGAAGGTGTGGAAACGCTTAAATAAATAAAGTCGAATAGAAATAAACTCATCACCTGAAAGGCTGAAGCGAGGGCGGGGCGGTTAGAACGAGCGCCTCTCAATAACTTAAAAGTTCCAAAGTGGCAATAACAAGGATTTATAAGGCGACTGCGATTGGTATGTGGCCCACGTGGGTTAGTTATCATCAATGGCGAATGTAAAAAGTGTCAGCGCAGCACGGGGTGCAGGCGGGCGAGGAGGAATAGCGTAAACACAGGGCGAACCGAGGCAAACTTTACGATCTCCAGCTGATTTGAACCAATAAAGGCAAAACGTGTCGCTTTAGTAAGCAAATACACGAGCGCCGAAAGACTCCGAAAGACGCTACTGGGATACAGTAACACAAACAGGAAATCTGATTCCGCCCGCACACCCGAAACTGGGAACCGGGAACAGGGATTTTGATTCTGCAGGGGGACGTTCGTTATGTTTTTGGGCTTCCCTGACAATAGAGCGGGGAGTAGTCGTTGTTCCAGCATCGCAGTTCACGTCCCGCCTTGCCGCGTCGTTCAACGGTTCGGGAGCTGGCTTGGAATTTTAAGCAGCAACAGGTTTACCCCAAAACACACAGAGGACGCCAGTAACAAGGACGATACCGTCGTCGGCAACAAAGGCGGCAATAACAACAGCAACATGACTCCTGCCAGCATCAACAGAGGGATGCACCGCGACGGCGGGGCGGCGGTGACTCAATACCGAGGAGCCACCTTGCCACCTCGGTGAGTCGAGGAGCTGCTGAAAAAATTTCATGAAATCCTGCAGAAGCGATCCGGGGCCCGGGTCCTAGAACCTGGGACCAGGACAGGAGTAAACAATTCACAACACGAGTCAAAGTGCTCATATCTCCGCTCCTCTTCATGGTGACTTACCCTTCACAGGAAATGAACTGCACAAGGACTGAAAGGGGGTTGTACCATTTGCTAGTACTAGTAGTTCTCTGCCTGCTGGGAGTAAAAGGCATCTTCCCGAAATGCGCCAGCTCCTTTTGCCGAATCGTAATATCCCCCCTTGATACACTTCTTCTTGGGGTGTCTGCCTTAAGATGAATAACTGTGCTGCAGCTGCCGCAGTAATGGTCTCCGCCAAGCAATTTACTGCAATAAGCTTCGCTGATTGTCCTGCGTCCAAGAACGGGAATTCAGGATTTGGGAATTGGGGGCTTTCTTTCTCCGGAGGAGCATTGGGGAAAAGAAAGAGCCATAGCGCGCTTTAGGAGGTCACAACGGGCATTTCTTGCCCATTACCTTGGGCCCTCCTTTGAGCTGCCAACAAATTGAAGCTAATTCCGCAAAGATGAATGAAGTCGGGGAGGACGCACGACCTGGATTCGTAAAAAGGATTCGAAAAGGCAAAAAGCGCTTCGTCCTGGACTCCTTCCAAATCAGATTACTACTCAAAAGCGAAAAGTCCTGTCTTCTTGCCCAGGTTCAGGTGGGCTGCAGGATGTTGATCCTATGGGCTCAATACTTGCGTTGTTTGGATAAACAATAGGCGGTTTGCTGAATGCCTGAAGCCCTGTGGTCTGGGATGGTTTGCTCCATTTGCTCCTGATTCCAGACATTTTTCAGCTGGATTATCATCATCCCCCTTTCGCCTTTCAGTTTGCATGACCTACTTGTTCCTTCGATAGTTTTTGCTTTGGGGGAGGATAGAAAGGAGTGGGCCGCTGATCGATCCGCGGCCTGTCCGGAATCGTTTCCCATCGCTGTTTCTTACCTTTTTTTCTCTAGTAAGTCAAGGTCTTGGCATCATGGCATTTTCCGGAGAAATTTTTGGCTGGATTCGCAATCCTGTGAAAAATTGTTTCTTTGCGCCATGCCAAGAAAAATGTCTTGGAAATCGTTGGAATTCGTAATGCGACTAGTTTTAATCTGCGAAATCAAGTCAAATACTAACTCGGCTGGCTCGGAGTGGGGCGCTATAATCGGATCTCCCTTCGAAAAATGTTTGATCATCAATATTCATAAAGTGGGAATCGAATATCACGAACAGGAATCGAAATTATGTCTGCGACATAAATAGTTAATATTGGAACGTGGTCCGCTTAGGGATGAGTCTACACCATGGAGATATCGGTACTTTTACGAGTTTGATGAAAATATACCTACTCGTACCGAATTTGCCTTCAAGTCAACGTTTAGTAATAAATTCTACATTAAGAGCACCATAAAAGGTCAATACAATCTGTTCCTGTTCTTAAAATTTTAATTTTGCAAACATTTTTTGGAAAAATACGATAATTAATGAAAGTTACAAAAAATTTTTTCTTACAAAAATATGGTATTCTAAGTTATTTATAAATAGACAACGTTGTTTAAATATTATTTAAAATAAGTGCTTTGGAGATTAACTGATGAATTTAATACATTTGATGGTATTATCTCTTTTCCCACGGTATTTAGATTATGTAGTGACTTTCGAATTTTTGTTAAGTCCTTTCAAAACGTTGAACTAAGTCATTTTATTTGTAAGGGTGTGACATTGTGACTTATCAGATATCATTTTACGAAGTATTTAACTTATTGTTATAGAAATCTATGACCAAAACGTGGTCGAAATTCGTTCAACATTTTCCACATCAAACCGAAACGGAAAGTGTACTTTCATCTATAAGAAAAATTACTTCGATTCTAGTTTTCTTACCCATATTCAAATTAACCTGGACATTACAATTGAAAACCGAACCCTTCTACCCGTTTTTTATACGGGGAACGCGCAAATCATCCAATTACTTCTATCCTTCCTTGGGATAAATAAAGATATCAGGTGAAGTGGCAGTTTCGAGAAGCTATCATCAAAAAATACTTAAGCAAGCCAATTATCGACCTAATGAAACAGGACGTTAGGACGTCTAGGGCATACCAGTCCGGCTTTGGAAGACGGAGTTCCACAAAACTTTGTGGTGCGTTTCACTATAGCGCGATATGCTGTTGCTGTTGCTGCCACTGACCCTCCCGGGATGTTGAAATACCCGGGTACACCCGCAACCTACTTCAGCCCCGGCTCCCGAACTGCACACAAGGAGAATTCCCCAGCCGACCAACAGCTAGAGCGAACTTTGTCTTTCTTCAGCCGCTAAAAGAATGGAGAAGAAACTCTCCAAATAAAAATTATCCACTTAATTCCTCTCGTTATTTTAGATCCTTGAAAGTTTTTATTAGAATTTCCAGCTCGAAAGTTTCTCCTCTTCGGCGTTTCGGTTAGCCGCACTCACGCATACTAGCGCACATTTGCGACACGGCACGGCTGTTCTGTTCCCTTGTTCTATTGGCTAGGAAATCGTTCCGGCATCAGAAAGGACAAAATTAGCGGACATCGAGTCCCGAGTTCCAAGTCTCAAATCGCCAGTCGGATTGCTCTGGGCTTCAACGCATTTTTCCGCCGGGAGTCGTGGGGATCAAGTCCGCTCGACAAACAAAAGTTCATGAGCCGTAAACTGCTGGATGGGAAAAAAGTCATGTAATGAGGACTGGGCCACTGGCTTCTTTCATTCTCTGTCCGGTCACCCAGTAGCCATTTCCGATGCATTCGGCAGCGCGAACTTCGCCCTTCCTCTCTCTCAGCAAACTCATTAAAAGACGCCAAAATCCTGGATTCCGGATTTAATATGGTGTGACTTGCCCTTGCAACTTTAAACGAAGTGAATTAAACCACTGACCCAACCGCAAAGTAATTAAATCCCGAGATCGCTTTTCTCCCCGCGCTGTTCCTGCCAACCCGGTCGTCTTTTTTAAATTTCCTATAAGTTTCAAATGGCTTCCTTGTGATAGCTGCAATAAAATTGAAAAGTAGCAATCAATCGCAACGGACGGGCGGGTGGGCAGTGCGGCGGGACTCCGTCTGAAGGCAATCGATTCTGGTGATTTCCTTTGAATGGGTCCGTCCAAGGTCCGTTCCACATCTGGCAAAGGCTTCAAGGACTATCGCTCTCTGATAAGTGATGAACGCGCTTAATTTACCAAAGCCACAAGTCGAACGTGTAACGTCTGTAACTTCTCGCTAGTACTGTTCTGGTTGCACCAATTACACTCTTTTGTTCCACTGCAATTTCTTAATGGAGGTCGTGGTTTGATGCGGCACAAAGCACGCTTTAATAAACCCATACCTACCATCGAATGGACACGTTTTGTAATCGTTTTAATGTTGTAAATAAATTCTATATTGCTAATTTTTCACTAATTTTTGAACATTTTTTCAAATATCCAAGCTACAATTCGTGCTTCTATGACCATAATCAAATTTACAAGTTTCACTCATTACAAGTGATTTTGAGTCAATATGTAAACAATTGTAACGAACCCCTGCCTGTGCTTTTGATACCTTTTGAAAAACTATATATCAATATTTGTATTTTTTGTTAAATTATTTTATTACTGAAATTGTACTATTACATATTTTTTAATTCTTGTACTGTCCCTTACAAAATTTGTCACACGAAAGGAAAGAAATCACTTCTTCACGAATTGTTAGTGCTTTTACATGACTAATAAAATATAAGTAATAAAAAATACGTTTCATAGCTCACGAAAAAGAAATAAATTGAAGTGTGTATGACAAATTCCTAGTACATCGATAAAATTAGTTCTGGAGTTATTGATGGAAAAATAAAATGTTGGGAAAACCGTACTAAACACTGTGAGGACAAATCTAATGTTAGAAAAAAAAATTTGAAGAAAAGTAGAAGAAACACCTACTACTCTATGACCTCTTTGAACGTAACATGAATATCTCTGAAAATAAAGTCGTGTTTCTCTTCACAGTAGTCTAATTCAGCTACGATTAATAACGCAGTTGTTCAAGCTTTTTAATAAAAAAAAGATGAAAGGAGACAATAGTGTTATAGGAAATAAATGCACCAGCATTTCTATATAGAAACTACTACTACTTACTATTATATGCATTTTGTAAGAATGAAAAATCTTCCTATCACTTAGGATCTATAGTACCACCTGCTATAAAAGGTCATTTAAAACGAAACTACAATTCGATTATATCCACTATGTTTAATGGAAAAAAGGTGGAATTTCAAAAATCAATCTATCAAAATACCTTGGTATATTTTTCATTTAATAAATTTGGTCTTATCCGCCGTTCGAAAGTGAAATAGTTGTGGCAGTCCTACTGCCACAGCAGATTGCTATAAAAATGTAGGAGACAAAACCAATTTTCGATGGTTACGACGATTTGGCCTGTAAATCCATTTACTGTCGGACACCAAGTCGCCCGGAGATTCCGCAATTTTCTGAGGCAGGCTAGGATGGTGTCCGCAATGACATCAATACCCCGAAGTGGGTCCATAAAGGACAACCTCTTGAGCATTTCACTTTCGAGTCTGGCTGCAATTTTATCTCTGTATGTGTGGCCACTCCGCCCGACCTCCACATATCCAAGATGGTCCTCTCAGCGTTTTGCCTTATCTTCGGTGTGGCAATCAAGGAGCTGTGGAATTGCAGGAACGGAATCATTCCATCTGCAAGTCATGTGATTGTTATTCCGGGCATGCTGTAAATTTGTATTCAGAAAACAATCTTGGAAGTTGAAGCAACACCCTCGACAGCACACACGAGGGGAGGACAGCCAGCCACGGCAATCACTCCCTTGTCTCGGTAGCACTTCACTTTGCAGGTTTTCACTATTTCATTTCGTCTTTATATCTTTTGAATTGCACTAGGTCTCTGTGCACCCAATTTATTCGCCCACAACAAGTTCAATCGAGAGATTTCGATTCCCTCACGTAGTTGGCTGGGCCCTTTCGCTCCAGACTCTAGATCAGCGGCAACAGCAGTAGCGTCTTCACGACGACGTCTCCGAAATGGTGAAGACGAAGCAGGCACCACTCAGACATGAGTCTGAACGAATCCTTCTTCGTCTGCCACTTGAAGGAATTTTCTGCAACCGCGAAGAAAAGTGTGAATTGCAGTGCAAAGCCGCAGTAGCCCGGGATCCTTGGGGCTCCTCCGGTTCCCGACTTCTCATTCTGGAGCTACTAACCGCAGCATTTGTGCTGTGGGAGTTGATGAAATAATTAATTGATCCCTCGCCGTTCTGCGGCCGTTTCCGACTCGTAATCAAATCTAATTTGAATTTTTAATGGGCTGCAAGACTAACTTTTAATTCCATATCTTGCCTCCGATACGCCCAGGTTCCCCGCTGCCGTCACTACTCTGTACATTCAAAGCCCCATGAGAAGGGATGACGGTGGGAGGCCTGCTTCCTGAGTGGTCCTTGAGAAAGTAAGCAAATTGCAGAAATGAATGCCACTCACATTGGACCCTGCAAATTCTCCTCCTTTGACTTTTGACTGCACTTCTTCGCAGATTCCTCAGATACGTACTTGAGGAATCCCCTGGGGTGGAAGAAATATGACTCAATGTTCGGGTAGACCACGCGCTTCGTTAGCGCTCCTGCAGAGGTGACGTTTGCGGTCTTTTGCTGAAGTGCTTCTAAATTTCTTTTTCTTCACCACTGTAACCTTCTTTTGCAATAAGCCAGGCCAGCAATTTTCTTTGGAAGGTTTCACCTTGGCTCTTCTAGAAGAGACAGTCAGCTGAGGTCGTGACTTGCAAAATGTTTTATGCGTTCGGATTTGGATGGGAATGCTCGTGACACGAGGGAATTTTTGCGCAACTTTATTCAGGCGCAGCCGAAGGATGTCAAAGGAAAAGCATCATAAAATCTTCGAATTTATTGGATTGATGTAAAAGTTTGCCCTCGTTCTGGCATTTGATTGCATTGTGTTGCAAAATCGAACTTTTATCAGTTTCAAACATGGAAAATTTGAATGCCATTTAAAGGAAACAATTGAAAGAAAACTTTTAGATGGATAATTTTTTAGTTATTTTCATGTCAATAAAGATAACAAAAGAGCAAAGAAAATTGCAGGTCTGTTCTATTCCATAACCTCTGCCAATTTCGCTTCTATTTCAACGGATAGATACAATTTACTACTTGTACCCTTTTCAGTTATTATCGACCGTTTTTTCGTCAGATTTCTGAATTGACCTCATCTGATTTTTATGGAGTTTAAGAAGTTAAATTGCATCTGTTAAACAAAAGCTTTACCATTCTAAAATGTGCTATATTAGTTTTTAGATGGTGCAATTCAGAGAGGGAAACCCCAGGCGATATGTTGGAATAAGACTTAGTAAAATATCCCAAATATTTTCTCTAGGTCCAACAAAGAGCGGAAGAAATATATGACTAAAATTGTTAATTTAGTACATACAACAAGCTTTTATAAAAAAATCTATTCAGTTAAGCTAAGTTCCGAGGTATGAAACTAAAGGCACTCCACTATAGCGAAAAGTGTTAAAACTTTTTAGAAAAAATCAATTCCGAAATTAAAAACACTGAAAATTGGAGATTGAGATCTAGAGCAGTGAGTTGGTAAGAATTTTGCAGCTTCTATTTCTTGACAAAGTAAAAACGCGTGAAGGAATAGTTAAAAATAAAAAAAATAATAAAAAATACTTGAATAAGAACGAAAATATCAGAATTAATTATGAGAGACACTAAAGGAGAAACACTTTAATGTTATTAGCAGAAACAAAACCAAAATGATATAATGACAAAACATGTCTTTATATTTTCATGTGAGAGCAACTACGACAGGTTAATTAAATTAAACAAAACTAACGGAATGACATATTTAAAAATCGCGTGTGTTATTTAAAGGTGAAAGTTCAGTGAATAGTTCTTTCTAATAAAATGTGTTAATATGTTCATATTAATCAAGTCTTTTATCACATTTGTTGAAAAGAAAATACACTCGTAGATTTATGTGATTTCCTATGTTTGACGTATAAATTACAAAAATTACTCCAAAGTAGTGATGTTCGAATAAAGTAAGGAGCAAAATGACTCCAAAGATGGGATAAGTCTTTGGTTGTTGTCGTTTTTTACATGCCTATCCCTAGGCATAGGAAGATTTAAAATGCATAAGATAAGACTATTGTCTGTTAATCTGGATAATTAAAATGTATTTCAAATATGAATGAGTGCTTTAAAACTCCTGCACTTAATGAAGCGATCTTAATACTTCTAAAAGTCCTGCTGTAAGAAGGCGATCTGAAGGTAGTAATTAAATCAGATTTGAAGTTGTGCTATTCGAGTCCTTGAACACGACAGTTGCTTTTTAGTATTTCATTTTTCTTAAAGAAGTTCTACCCCCGCGTTCTTTAATACCAGTCGAGTTTTTCTTTGGACTAAAAACACGCGCTCCCCTCACCTGACCTCACTTATCAGAAAAATGATTTTTTCAGGGAAGTCGGTAATTAGAAACGCCACCTGTTAATGCTTCAGAGATTTTCGCTTTAGATAAATAATTAGAACTGCTCGAACGTGAAAATTGGCGCAAAGCGTAATTGGTCCCGGGCCTGGGCTGCGGGCTGTCGTCGGCAGTAAGCACGCTGCCTTTCTTCGTAAAAATTTCTCGAGTGATCCATCAAAATCTAAGAACTTTCGGATTCATTGATTTATTCATGAGCTTACTGACACAAAATAAGCTGGTCGTTGAATGGATGAGGTCGCCGCCGCTGAGCCCGCACCGCACTGTTCCAGGCGCCGACGAGGTATACGGCAAGGGTATGCATGGTATACGGAATATGGGAGTTTCGATACGCCGTGCCGTACTGATCCCGCCGACCCGCCAGATTCGACCCGGCTCCCGACACCCAGCACCTCGTCAGTGCGGCGGTGATACAGCGGATATCTGATGTGTGCATGAAAAATTACACTTTTTACATCCTATGCCTACAAGTCAGAGGAAATTGAGGAGAAATTGGCGAGTGCCGGCAACAATGAAGTCGCTGAATAACTTGGGAGCGCCAACAATGAGACGGGAAAATTCCCGGAATCACGATGCTGACTTGTCGATTGAGCATTACGTAACGACGGCTTATTATTACGGCCGGATATGGTATTGTGTCCCTAAACTGACACATAGTGGGCCCGGGGAAGGAGACTCTGCACACAAACCGGAGCCGCAAGCGTTCTCACTAGAGCGGAACTTCCATAATGTTCTGGCTGACATGGCTCTTTAGGACTTCCACTAGGAGCTTCTTTCTGTCCACATTGTGACAACATGTTAAGTTTACACACTAATTCGGGTATGAGCTCGTTTGAAAGATTTTAGGACTAAATTCACTTGATATGGGGTCTGAATCGTTCGCACAACCGTTGAATATCGTGGGATAAAAATACATATTTTACCTCATTTTATACCAACTATTCTTCTGTATGCTGAAATACTGTTTTATGTCCCCTATAAATCATTCAGTATGCATGCAGGACACCTTCCTCAGAAGATTTAGACACATGATTCTTTTTATCTTCACAGTTTTTTGTATGGTGAATCCCGCAGGATGAAGACGAGTGAATGCTGCAACGAGCAAGCATGGATGCAAGCGGCTTAGTGGTAGAAAGAAACGAGTAATTAGTAGAAAGCTTTTTTTTAAATTGTCACTAAATTTGGATACAATTGTGTTTAATTTCTTTTCGTTTTGTTGATACAATGTTCAACAACAGTTTTGTATTTAAAGGTCTACAAACAGAAAAAATTGCTCGTTTCTCTTTTCTTAGTTCATAAGTAACAACATCCTCCTGATTAATTTTCTGGGATTTATCGAGGAGATTTTTTCATTTACTCAAACATTAATTTTACTTTTACACAATCACGTAGAAACAGGATGTGTTAAGCCAATTGGGACATTGCCTATTTGTCCTTTTAAGTATTAAAGATATCCATAAAATACCACAATCGCGATAGAATTTAAACTAAATATAGTTTTAACAAATTACGAATTATGCTTTATTTTTGTAAAATTTGTACCATTTTTCTGTCTTCAAGAAACCGAAAAGTACGCTAATAATATTACAATTACAAATTAATTATAAGAATGTTTATTCTGTAAAAAAATTGTATATTAAATGATCGTATAAAATTTCTTTTTTAATCCATGGTGTCGACATTTTCGATTTATACTGCTATAAAAGATTTGAAATGTTGAATCAAAAATTACGTTTATTGAGACTGGACTGCTTTTGATGTGTGTAAAAATAAGAAAAAAGGTAATAAATTCAATTAATTGAATAGAACTGTCTCCCGGTTATTCCTAATTTCATTATTACGCCATTCATTCGAATTCGATTTCAGTTTATGCAGAATTTTTAATATTCTAAAATATTTTTTAGATTTGTCGTGAATATTTTTAATATCCAGCAATAAATTCTGCTTAAGTCTACTTCAAGCTACGAACTAAACGAGCTGACATGAAACTTCTTAATTTCTAATGAATTAATTAATTTCTTAATTTCTTAATTTCTTCTTTCTTTAATGAATGAATTAATTTCTCAGGAAACAGATATACAAAATAAAACTCTTTATTATTTGGATTGCCGTAGTAACAAAAAGATTTTCTTTTGTTATGTGATTTTTAAAATAGTTTGGTAAAACATTTTTTTTTATCTAATGCAACGTGAAACTTGTTAATTATTTTATGTATTTGCGATTTTCAAATTTGTTTTAATTGGTTAGAAGTTTAACTATGCATGAAGTAAGGTCGGCAATGTATGGCATCATTCACGACAACAATGTTGGGAAAAGCGTTGGGTAACGTGACGCTTGTTTTCCCATTTGGTTGTCGTTTTACTTTTATTAATACTTACCACCGAATTGAATTCAATTGAATCGCACCAGGTGCCATCTCTGGAGTGAAGACATCACATCATTGATGCGTTCCAGCGGTCAAATGACCACCAGAGCAACAAGGTCACTTGTTGATGTCACTGCAGAAGGAGGACGCGTTCCTTCCGCCCTGACGCGGCCATAAATCCACATAATTTAGTTGTCATAATGCCAGGGAACTGGCGGCGACTGGGGAGTGGGTGGACCGCGGCGGGTGGCTCCTGGGTAGACGGCGTTCGCTACTCCCCACGGGCTGAAAATCAGCAACTGAATAGTTCGCACCCCTACCCGTGGGACCTAATCTACATACGAAAACGATAAATTCTTTCGGTTTCACCGATTTTTGGTGTTCTGGTTATTTTATAAACATGACAGCGTGGAGTCATGTGCCTGGAATACCATGGCACGGAATAATTTCATATTTTCCACTGTTTTGCTTTAAGCCGTTTCCAGCCGACGATTTCGCCCTCCATCCGGAATCGCCTAATTCCGTCAGTTTAGCATAGAGGGGGGGGCATAGGGTGGGGTGACTGACACACGCCTCCCGGAAGCGCCGCCAGTTTGGTGGGGCTGATTCTAGCGATGCAGAAAAAACCATTCAGCGCTAGCAATAAAAAAAGCAGCAAATCCAATAAATAAAAAGAGGCTTCTCTGCGTTTATTCGATTGTATGCGCGCCGGGCGGGGAGTGGGGCGCCGGGGGTTCAGCGGTCGGGCTTTGGGTTCTGGGGGTTGCCGGTTCGAACCCATTGCTGATGTTAGTTGAATTCTGTAGTCATTTTTGCCCGCTCCGTGAACTGTGTGCGGCACTTTTTTGCGTTTGTGTGTCCCGAGATCATGTTTGCTTTGTTGCTGGCGCGGGCTGTCCCACTCCGGGTTCGGGCGGCGGGTGAGTTCGTCCCGGCCACCCAACCACCCGGCTCTGTTCTCTGCTTTCAATTCCGGTTTTGGCATGTTTCCGTTCCGCCCGAACATCAACCGCAAACACACTCCGAATGCAACCCAAAATGCTAATAAAATGCGAAACGGGTTGCACCAGAAAGGAAAACATTTCGCTCCGGCAGGATTTATGGGCCACGATTTTCCCTGTGCATGAAAGCGAATTATTGGACTCTATTACTGGCGGCCGTTCACGTAATAGAAATCGAAACCCGCGCCCGCGCCCCCGCCTTCGCCATCCGCTGACGCAATATCAAACGCTCTTCAGGTTGTACCGGATCGGGATCCGGATCGGGAATATTGAATCGCTCGAAGAAGTCCGCATTTTATATATGGAAATTAGCTGAGGTGTGCTTCGTGCACTTGGCTGCACCCGGCCGGTCCGGTACTGCCCTTGTCGGTCTATTGCAGGAACGGTGCGGGGGCGGGGGAAGCAGCCATTTTGTTATAAGCCCGGCACTGAGAAATTGTTCCGAATGAAAAATGATGCTCTGGGCAGCTCTTAGATTCAGCGGACCTGCAGCACCACCACTCGCCCGTTGTCATGCTACTAGTGAATAAGCACATTTTCCGGACGCCTTATTTTTGATGTCTTTGCATATCGTGGCCACAGCAGGTGCTTGGGAATATCCTGTCGAAGTCCTTATTGGTCCTGCTGATTTCTCCTTTCTCTGAATGAAGTTTTAAAGACATTTTTCTATAGAGCACTGCTTTAATCATACCTTGCTGAAGAAGCAATGGACATTTTCTAAGAAAATCAGAGCCACTGAATCGCCTATTCTCTTTACTATAAGCATATCACAAATTAAGTACTCACTTAATTATTATTTTATTACTTACTCACTTAATTATTTAATAGATAATTCATTGTATTATAAAGTTCAGAGGTATGCCTTAGATAAGCAACTTTTAAATATTTAATTTAATTGTACGTTCCTGAGTTTAGCAGTTTCATTTGAAAATATATTTTTTAATGTGTTTACTAATGCAGTGTTTCCCATATAGTGGAATAAATAGAAGTGAAGGAGTTAATTTCTGTAATATGATGATAATGGAATTTAATAGTGCTATTGAATTTGATTCAGTTTTTTACGCCTTCACGTTTAAGATACGTTGAAAATGACTGAGTTGATTTTGGTAGAAATTTGAATTATGATAAGTGAACATTTCGAAAATCGTTACAGTTTTAGAAACATTTTGATTAAGACTAAAGAATGTCTATATACACATTTATGCGTAAATTCCCCTTTTTAAATATTTGATATAACTGACCATAGTAGAGAGGTGTTTTATGATTAAAGCGACTATATCCATTTTAAATTGAGATAAGTGCCAGAAAAGTGGAATTGCTTTCTCATTTTCACTAAATGACCATATTTTTATAAAAATTACGCTGAAAAATTATGAAGAATACCCATAAATTCTGAACTGAAAACGTTTAAAACTTAATTCTTGGGTCCTAAAATGACAGGGAAAAGCAACAACAGTTTTATGTTGTTTATGTACCGAAAATATAACTCTTTAACTATATCTAGTGACAATTAGTTGACCTTTAAGTAGTATTAGATCTAAAAATTACGAAATAAAGAGCATAAAATGACACGCAAATAAATAAATAGAAGTAAATTAATCAACCTGAAATAAAATTTAGGTTATGGAAAAGCAATTACTCTTGGGTTAAGTATTGAAATCAGAAAGCCAATTAAATTAACTGATTATTAACACTTATTTGACTATCGTATTATACTTTTACACAATGTCAAAATATTTAATTTTGTTTTTAATAAAATAATCACAAAATTCCCCCAATTTCTTATATAAAAAAACATAAAATTTTATAATTATCCTAACATGTTTCTTCTTGTGCTACTGAACCGATTTATGCACGCGTATGCATACGCACGTATTTATACTATTTTTATGAGTGTCAAAAGGTGTTGATTGATGTTTTTTATTTAACTAGAAGTTTTTAATTTAGCTTACAAAATAATAATTATAGAACTCGAATGTATAGTTGTTGACTGATTTAAAGAAACGTTCTCAATTTGAAGTCTAACCTTTTAGAAGATGCACAGGTTTTGTTAGTTCCAATTTTATTTAAAAGAAGACATATGTTCTTGAACTACCTTCCTCTTTCACAAACGTTGATAAGAACATTTTTATACTTTATTAAGAATAATGAAATGTCTCTGACATTTATTTTCAGCTCTAATAATACCAAGTGCTTTCAAGAAGGAATTCCAAATATTTACGTTAATGTTATGCAACAACAAGACTAAACAAGATATTGCCAAATATCTTCCTCTTTCGAAGGAGCAATTAAGGAAGTTTGAAAATAATGAGAAATTAACTGCCTTTTCCCGTCTCCTTCCGGGCTTTTGACTGTCCCCTTTTAATTAATTCGCAAACAACCGCCAGTAATAAAAGACTTAAGTGTGAATTAACGTATTCCTTTTATGTTTTACGATTTTTTTATTTCACTCTAATGTTTCTCTGTAAGTTCTTATTGCAGGCATTCTGTGGGGAAGGGGAGAAAAGGCATAATCTGTGCCCGCCCAAATCTTCACAATGGGAAAAGAAAAAGTCGTAACAAGCTGAAAGTGCCAGCATGTGAGGGTGTTCCTTTTTACGCAGAGTCCCTCCTTGGGCGAATTTATGAATGTTGTACATTCCCCAGTAATTCGTCATTTATCTTTGCTAGCATGAGCCCCAGGCGATGGCATCATCAAATCGAAAGTTGCGGGATAACGCAGCTCCTGCTCCGGGAGAGGAATCCAGGAATATTATCGCTGTGATGATCTCAATCACGAGGGGCCTATTTAAACAAGTTATGTGCCTTGCATCAAAAATTAACCGGGCGGATGCGGTGGGTTAGAGGACCGTAAAACGGATACCTACAGCGGTTCAGTTTCTTTGTGGCATGGTATCTCCGAGTTGACAGTTCCATCTTGCTCGCCCCAAAAGGAAACATGCTAGAGATTTGATTATTGAGCCCTGCCGGAATGAAGATAATATCCCAGGGAGAATCTGGACGGAGATCCTTGTTTTGTTAGGCCGTCCCCGCAAGGCTTTTACCTTTTCTTTAGAGAAGTGTTTGTTGCAAAGACAGAGCTTTACCACCATAGCAAGCCTCTTCTAAAGGGAAGATGATTTGTTGCGATAATTTCGCACTTGGAAATTCACAAATTCGGGGAAATTAGCAAAAAGTGTCCAAACCGGTGCCCTTAAAAGCTCTAAGGACCCACTGCCTGTTAAGTGCCTGTTTCCTGGCTTATCCCTAGATGAATAGTTAAGTAATTAAGCTCTACGCCGTAAGACTGAGTCGGTAGACAGGTAACAAGGAACTGCTAAAGAATTTCATTTTGTCCCTACCCATTCCCCCACATGTGTCCTTCCGGAAAGAGCTAGAAAAGTTTTTATCCGAGTTATGTAACAAGTGGCGAAGACGAGGTGTACCCTCGCGACAGGAATTTTTAAGGCCCAACGTTACCCTTCTTAGCCCATCCCCCGCCAAAGTCGGGAAGCTCTAGTTGGCTCCCTCTTGACTCCCTGTGCAGTGAACGACACGAGAAGGTGGGTGGGACGTCAGTTCTCCTTTAGCGTTAACGTCTAAACAATTGTCTACCGTCTTCAAAAAGTGGCATGCGACTTTGTCTGGGAGTTGTCAGTCGCAAGCTTTTGCGCTAACTCTCCATCAACGTCTCAACTCAAACTTTGCCTTTAATTTTACCTCTCGATGCCACCTGTTCCGCAGCCCCATCCGCCCTATCTCTCCTGCCTCCCGCCTTAATATTCTGAAACTCGACAATTTTTTGACAGGGACATCCCTTACTTCTTGCTTCTTCAGCCCTTACGGCCCCAGGAATATTTGAGTTTAGAAAACTAAAGGCAACAAGTCGGGGACCGTGTTGTGGGACGATTGTTGAAGGGCTCAGGAGTTGGGACTGAGAGGGGATTGACTCAAGCTATGTCTCCGCCAGTAAGGAATTAAGCTGGCGGGAGAGGGGGAAAGGGCAGCCGAACTTTGTCAACCTGCGTGTACACACACAGGAAACCTTTCAGAAATCCCCCGAAGTGACCCGCAATTTTCAACGACGACGACGGCCCATGTGCACTCGGAGCGTCTTGTGTTTACATAAAAGGAAAATTCTGTCAACTTTAAATGTCAATAAGAAATTAGATTCCAGGATTAAAGGACTCACCAAGTCGCCAGGGTAGAGGTAAGGGCGGTATGGCGGGTTTTTCTGTACTCCTGTGTGTTTTTTGTTGATTGATTTTGGGGGAAAATGTCTCCTTGAGGTTCGGGCGCCCGGATTGAGAAAGTAGGAATAAGGAACCGGGCGAGCAGCCCGGTTCTGGCCCGTGCAAAGTTGTCAACCTTGCGTCCACATACATTTTCGTGTTGGCTTACGACCCGCCGTCAAGTGGGTACGTAATTTGCTGCTTGGCCCATTCAACTGTGGGACCGAGTTTTCGGTTGAAGGACTTGTTTCCATTTGACCCTAGCAAATCAATTGAAAAATGTTGACCGGAATATAAAGAACGGAGGGGGCTAATGGACTTTGAACTCGGCAGGGGGCTCGTGTGTAGTGCCGGGCTAGGACCCGGATGCCCGGGGCCGGGGCGATCCACAGCAACCAGTTGATTGTGCTCAATCTGCCAGCCGCCGTGCCCACCGCCGTCGCCACCACCCCCGAAGATTTTGTAAAGTTAACTTGGCAATTTAATAGGCTTTCATGGGTGTTTGGGCTTAGACGAACTTAGCATCTCAAGGCAGAAAGTTTTCGGAGCGCGCCGGGGAAACGAATTACATATTTAATCTGATATGAAAGATCCCGCTTCATCCGATCTTAAGATGGAGATGTTTCGCAGCCGTAAAGGGAGTTAAAAATTTCATTAAACGGCTTTGCCCCTAAGATTGCTGAGGCCTGCTGACTGGGGAATCGTTGCGTGGGTTCTCGCTCGGCGCCAGCCTGGGCTTTTCCTCCTTTAATAATTTTTGAAACGCAAAATAAATTCATTATGGAGACGTCTTCAGGAGGAATTGCTAAATCTTGGCAAAAGGGCACATATTATGGCGCGTCCTGTATTAAATGTGGGCTAAGGGACGCAGTTCCTGGGATTACCTGCCTTTGAGTTACATTACTGAAGGCTAACAAAATTAACTGAGAATAATCCGGGGCAAGGTGCTACAGTGTTAATTTTGAATGCTAAATGAAAAACATAGTTGCTTTGGAGGATTATCGATTTAAAGGGCCTCATGCAGGCAGTTTTATAAAAAAAGATATACGAATTTCTCCCTTTTTGGCACAGTCTTGCTGTAATTTGTTAGGAAGTTTAAAGGAATTGTGTTCAAGGGGTCGCAGTATCCTCATTTTAGTTTTAAGAGCACTTTTGTTTTGAAATGCATGGAATTCTCATGGTAAAGGATTATATACAAAAGTTTGGGAAATATAGTTAAATTTAAAATTAATGAAATTTATTTTTCGTTTTTATGTGTACTTATTTCAAAAAAACCCTTTGGAAGGGACTGCATTTAAAGTAATTATAATTCCTTGGCTATTTGGTCAGACGCCTGCCCATTTCAGGTTTCAGCCTGTAAACTTCCCATAGTTTTTGATTTTTCACAATTAAATAAAATTATACTTCGTTTTTTAAATATCCAGTTCTTTATTGAGATAAAAGTCAACCCCAAAAAAGGAGTTTCTGAGATTCCACGTCCACAGAAGTTTTACAAATTAATTAATCACGTCCACAGTAGATACATTTAATCTATTTAGGGTTTTTTCCACATTGAAGTACAAATAATTATCATTTTGTATTTTGTAGCTCTTCTGCTGTATGAGTTTTCCTTCGGTTTTTCACTTTAAACACAATTTAAATACATTCTCCATTGAAGGGGTCGACCGAAAACAAAAAGCCCCGTCAGCAAAAGGAGGGTCCTTCCGCAGGCCCGGAGCTCGATTACTCAAAAACGTTTAATTTGTCACCGAATGGGCCATAGAATTAAGGGATTTCCCAAAAACGGTGACTGTGAAAAAAGTGCGCAGGAAACTTTTCAATGTGTCTTTATCGCCCAGAAATTAGGGTGGCGAACAAAAACCTGGACTGAGTGAGCTCTGGGAGCTCTGTTTAAGCACTTCCTGGATCTAGGTTTCTATAGCCATCAGTCGTCGCCTAAAACCCGGCCTCCATTAATCGAAATCAATATTCGATACCAGAAGGAGTGTGGAAGAACATGGCGGGAGGGAATGGGGGTGGTGGCAGAAGATCGAGGACGAGCAGCTAGGAACTGCCACCATCAGTTGAATAACAACAAAAGATTTAGCGAGTAATAAATTATTGTCCTCAAAATTCAATTACCAGCGATTTTTTGCCGTGAAAAATTACTTTTATTAGATTTGTGCGCACAATAAATTAACCCTCTTCGCTTATTACAAAATTTATCGTCGGGCGGTGGGTGGCGGAAGTTGACGAGTGTGGTAGCCCGTTTTTTCTGCTTGCGAGGAATTGTTTGCTTCGATTGATAAATTATGCGCGAGCCCGTTCTGGAAGGACAACTGAGCCGGAAGACGGAGTGCAATCGGTTAGAAGAAATGTCTATGCCGCGGCAGTGTGGAATCGGCGAGTCCTTAAAAGAGCGACCTGGAGAACTGGCACAGTCCGATTTCCAAGCATAGGGGCAGTTTTCAATTAACGGACATCTGCTTTCCACGTGAAGTGCATAATTCACCGAATCGTGGGTGATCCGCCAAAAGAGACCCCCTTGACCCCTTGCTCCCGTACCCGTAACTGGTCGGCAAGACAAACTTTTGTAGAAGTGAAGTAGACCGATGCATTTCAAATCGATAGTCCCGCCAGCATTAATCGTATTCCATTCGCTGATCCTCTTAATTGGATTTCAAAATTTTAAAGGAAAATATTGACAGATGATTTAATTAATTTTTTAGCCGTAGCCCGTAAATGCGGCTGTGGTTGGCCAGGACTCTCGATGCGTGCGTATGTCCATCGTCCAGGGCCGTCCACTGGTACAGTGCAACAGACTGGTCGGTTCCAGATCTTCTATTTGCCCAAAACCCGAATCTCGAATCCCGAATCCCGAGCCCCGAATCTAATGCTCATTTTAATTATAAATCACATTTGCATTGGGCACTGGGATCCTCTAGAGCTGGCCGTCGCTTCACAGTCGGACAAAATCCAAGCGAGCACGCCCCTCGCATGGAGGCGGCGCGGACCCGCTAAAGTGATGTCCAGGTGAGCGTAAAATTTAACAGAAACATCAATAAATTTAATTGGATTTAATCAAATTTGTCAATTCAACATTTAATTATTTAAAGTCAATCGTTTGTGGTCCAATTGCAGATTACATGTGTAAATTGCTCTGGGCGGAATTTTCACCGGGCTGGACCAAGGTGTGGACTGTCGACCGGGCATCGGCCGTCGGTCGTCGAGCAGGTGAGTTGTTGCCAGTGTCGGATGCCTCCAAATGCGTTTAATTTACTACAGAGGTGAGCACAATTTGCACAAGTCATGTCCTAGAGTTTGCGGCGGTTCGCTGACCATTCGATAATCGACGGCTCTTCTCGGCCGCAGGTAGTGGGCCTCGCGGCCAACCTGGCCGCTACTGCATTTCGACCTGATTGGAAAACAAAGCAAATGTTTACCCTTCATAAATGGGAAAAAAGCGGGAGCGAAGATATTTCCCCGATTAGCGGCTGTCGTGCCGGGTCCAAAACCTAGGCCGTTCGACCAACCTCCTCCTGGATCTGGCCTCGGGGACTATTTGCCCATGCAATCCCGAATCCCGGCCGGACTGCAATCAAATTGTCAACTCGAACTCGCTAATTGATTTACTCAAATATTGGCTGATTAAAAATTCCAAATTGGCCAGTCGGCCGCTCGGACGGTGACGGACGGCCCGCCAGGAAGATGGACCCGCTTTGCCGTCCTGTTGACTCGGCACTTTATTTTATTCAAAAGTAATTGCAGGTTGTGTCTTTGCTTTTTTAATAAATTCCCTGCCGATTTCGTGGCCCCGAATTTATCAATTTTTGTCATTTGACCAAATGCAGACAGCTCTATTTGCAAATTTTCAAATCAAATGGGAAACAGATGGATTCTGAATGGCCATATTTGCATTGCAGAATATTTGATTCGATTACCGAATTATTTAAGACTGAAGGTTCATAGTATTTTGTAGCCAGCAGGATTTGCACTAGCGGTGTTAATTGGAGTTGTAGCCAAGGATTAAAGTGTAATTGGAATTTGAGGTATAATAAAACTGCAAAAAAATACTTTAGAGGAGTACAATAAAACGTTGGGTATTACCAATAATTAGAGCGTTTAAAGAGACCAGTTTTTATCCAGTTTGTTATTATAATATAAGATAACTTTTTATTCCTATGAACAGTGTGGCTTTTAAATCATTTTCATCTTGTTCATGTAGGAGTTGATAATGTTTTGAAGTTTTGCATAATTGTACAATTGTATTTTTTATCGGGCATATGTTTACAAAATTTTAGTTGTTAATCCGAAATGACAAAGTTATAGTACCATATGCACAAGAACGTTTACATACATGAAATGTATAACTGATAATTTAATTGCGTTTTCCTTAAAATGCTTTTTTTCTAATGCAATAAATCGAACATTGTTAAATTTGCAAAATGAGTCATAAACAATTATGTCCACTGTTAAGCATAATTATTTATTTTTGTTTTGAACATTTTGATTTTCCAGGAACCTTGGATGCAAAAGTTATAGGACAAAATTCGTACTTACCATTAAAGGGTCGTGATTTTATTTATGGTGCTATTAATGAAATATTAGAACAGAACGATATGTAACTTTAATAAAATTTAAACTTTAAGATTCATTATTTAGCATTGATATTTTTTAAATGTAGTTGTCCATGTCTCGCAACTCCGCATGGTAGAGAAAACAATCAAACTTTCTCATATTTTACAACAGCTCGTATTCTACACTGTGCACGTAAAACATTTTTCCACCTTTGCTTAAATAGATTCAAAAAAGGTGATTTTGGGCTTCTTTACAACATCTTTCGAAAATTTTAGTTCACTGATTTAATTGTACTGTACGAATGTAGAGATTTATTCGAAATTTTGTATATGTTTTTTTTACATTTTATACCAACTTTTTTACATACTGTAGTTGGACAACATTTATATTACTATAGTGTTTTTTAGCTCCAAATATTTTCGGAAAATAGAACAGCTGACAATGCTAATTTCCACACGTTTAAAAAGAAGCAAAAAACGGTCTTGTATGTAAAGTGCAGTCAACATTCACAATACTTTTAAAATTTCGAATTTAAATCCTTGTTTTCCATTCTCTTGTCCCGGCCAGGGAAAGCTGTTGATTCCCTCACGGCACTCCCGCTTCAATTCTTCCCGTACTTGTCGCTATTTTGTCCCTACAAACCGGCGAGATATAGCGTTTTCATCTAGACAATATATATCCTGCAATCCTCGGGAGTATAATCCTCGAAGTAACAAAAAGGTGGCATTAGCAGGGCAGGAAAATTAAACGCGAGGAGAAAATGAAGTGAACGCTTTCGATGATTACAACTCACATAACACGGTGGCTCGTAAAAAGTTTAGATTGCCGGTGGACCGGCGGGACGTGGGGGCGGACCAGCACGTCTATAGGATGAAGTGTAGATAAGTAAACAAAGAAGAAGAAATAAAATCCCGGGCAGGAGGTGTCTTCCCTGTGGATCTGCAGTCCTTTTTTCCTCCGCTTGTTTTCACTCAGGTTTCGCTCAATCGACGGACGTGGGAGGGGGATCATAAAACACTTTTCCTGGTCTTCCGAACTCAATGGGTCCGGTGATGTACTGTCGGAATAGTTTATGTAGAGTTGTAGGGAGTTCTCGCAGCAGCGCAGAAGTGGTCATCGGGCGAAAAAGGGAATTGCTGGCCGGCAATTACATGAGCGTATGATTGTAAGAGATGATTCCTCCATTTCCCCTTACGCTTTGGTCCCTTTTTGCATCATTCCTCCCGTAATTATTAAAAGAGGAATCGCTTAAACGATATAATAAAATAAATTTAGTAACTAGACCATAGGAAAATAATGGTTATAGAGTCCAAACTTTAAAACTCGAATTTTTGAAAAATTGAAATTTTTGAAAATTGAAATTTGAATTAGGATTGCTTAAATGTAACAAGATTAAGCAAAAAAGTGAATTGTTAGAGACAACATTTAATTGGCCAATTTATTTTTGAATCATAATGGGGACAGGTTTCTAATGAATGCACGCAAAATATAATAAAATATAATAAATATGTATAATCCAACATTGTATTATAATTATTATTGTTAGTTATTACTCATACTACTGTAAAGAGAACGTGTACTATAATTTAGTTATAAAATTTATCTATTTTCACTGCGAATGTGCTATTGAACGAACGCACTTTTGGTTTCTGATATTTTTAGCATTTCTTCAGTATTCCTTACAATTCTACGAATAAAACGGATAAAACAAAATCCCGACGTTTCCAAAAAGTACCATATGAAAAAAAATGAAATTGTCGTAATACAAGAAAATAATTAATTAAAAGTATGTACCAATTATGGAGGCTCTAGTATCAAAGGTTCGCTAGAGACATTTTGCAAATATATTTTTTGTAATAATTTCTTCGAGAAAAATCTTAAGGAGAATGTTCAAATTTGACTTTTAATTGATACCGGGTACAAATTTCTACCATTCATTGATTTTAAAATAGGGAAAATATAGCGCTGAAAATGTTTAAAAAATTTTATGTATAGGAAATATAATTTTTGCTTTTTCTTCTTCTTCTTCTTCTTCTTCTTCTTCTTGTAGTATTAAAATAATCGAAATTCGATGCGAATCAAAATGGAAACGAATAATCTGGGGATTTTGAGTTTTTTAAAATAGTAGACCAAATTTTATTATCTGTACACAAATCGTTCACGGTACTGAAAATAGTTAACGCATAATTCGAATTCAATTGATAATCCCATGTTACCGACTACGACGGCTTACTGCATATAAAAGCCCTTATGAGATTTGATGGAACTGCGTAATGCGTATTTGAATTTTGTGTGAATTTTTGCAGAATTCATACCTAAGGTAAATTGGGATCACTTTAATATTTTTATAGAAATTTCCATACAAAGTGAGGGGAGTGTGTTGCAGAATAAAAGCTCATGTAAAAACAACAGCTGTTGCCTCATATGCAAATTACACGCCCGCTTGTACTTTGCCTATGAGATAGTAATTGAACAAATGAAGTATAGGAAAGGTAGGAAACCGTACGCTACCTTCTCCATGGCTGGCAGATAAGGTTTTGGCATTAATTGTAGTTTTGCTCTTCTTATAAATATCGACGTAATCACCTTTGTTAAAACTTGTACCGGTGTTCATCTCGCTGTTCAATGCAAGGCGTTCTAAAAGCAACATTGCGTTCGTGGTGTGTGCAGGGGAAGACGCAACAAGACGGAGACGGCGAACGAATGTAAGTTGAAGTGAACTTAATTCATCTCGATTAATTACAGGTGTCTGAGGGTATTTTGAAACATTGTTTCACGTATCGGGGCTAATGGGTGCTTGTATTACACCTCTGCACAATCGTCCCGTTTGGCATTGTTCTCGGGACGTCTTGAAGATTCGCAGATTGCAGCCATCGAAGCGAACCGTGAATCCGTCATGCGATCCGTTCGATGAGCATCCTCAAGCATCCTAGTCTGCGGGTCAGGCCAGTAATAAAACATTAATCCCGTTATTGCATTTTATTAAGCATTTTATTAAGATCGCAGGGTTCTTCGTCTTTTCAGTGCATTGGAGTGGTGCACTCCGGAAGAATTTAATCAAGAGGCTTCTCGCCACTGCGCCACATGAAAGATGTACGGCTGCATTGTCGGGTGGCCGGTGCGGGATGGGATCCGGGATAGGTAAGGCATGCAAGAGCCGGGATGTACCAAGAAGAACAATAAAAATGCACTTGAACTTTTTAGTGCGCGGCTGAGAGCGAATGGGGTGAGTAAAACTCTCGTGTCGAAACAGCTTTTGTGAAACAATTTCACATAGCCAGGAAGACAATTGTCAGAAGATATCAGAGTTATAAATTTCACGAATCTGCCCCCGGCGCTGGAATAAATTGCTGCAGGGGCGGGCGCACCTTAGATGCGGGCGAAGAAACGCTTTACAGCTCCTTGCCGGGATAAGAGGGCCTGTTGTTCGCCGGCACTAAAAACACTTTATTGTTCGCCTAAAATCTTGTAGCGCCATACTTCTCCTTGTCGCATCCAGCTGCCCGCCCTGCTCTCGCCGCCACCGCGCGCATTGTTCGCAGCTCAGAAAACTTTAATAACGTTTCACAATTTTTGCATACCCGGTGCAGCCTTGGAGCTTTTTGTCTGGTTTTGTGCACATTTCGCCATTGTTACCGGGACTCGACGGCCCCGGCCGGGTGCTGCCGGGTGCTGCGAACGTGTGCTGTGCAACATACCCGGACAATGCAGCACCCCGATGAAAGCCAACAGTTCCTGCATCTTGCGTTCCACGCAGCGACACAGTAATTAGTGAAAGTAGGTTGGTGGCACAAGATGTTGCAGCTTGCGTCTTTGCAGACGGTTCTACTTAGCGCAACAATTCTTTGAGACGACGACGACATGCAATCCAATAAGGTCGGAGCACCTCTTCTGCCTCCTCGGCCACCCTTCAGCGGCCCTGAGAGCTGCTGTCCCGGCAAGTACCTCTGCCAAGCCCAATTTGCAGACTTACTCCGTAATTGTGCCCTTCCTGTATTCCTCCCCATCCAGTCCAAGGATATCACCGAATATCCTAGCAGCGGGGCTACAAGTTAGCCTAGTCTAGACTAGGATTTACCTATTTCCCACAATTCCACTATTTGAGGAGGTCACAAATTCGCTTCAAATAAAGTAAAATTCATATATGCTATAAATAAAAGAGGCAATATTGATTTTGCCTCAATATGCTGAGTCTGTTAGTAATAAGAAGGTCACCACAATACGATTTTCACCGAAATCCATTGTGGAACAGAAATCATTGTTAAAATTATTATTTTGACATATTATAACTATGAAGATACTACGCTGATATTTAGTTTCGCAAATACTTCTATTGCATGAAAATTGTTGGCTTTTTTAAACACTTTCTTAAACATTATTCTTCGCCTATCAGGGGTCTATTGCTGTCTACACTTTTCCTAAAATGTAGAACCGAAATTTGAAATATTTTTGGATTACCAGTTGTTGGCTGAAGTCCATTTCTTCAATGCCAGTATACAAATCCAACAGTCAGGACAGGATTTCTTCAACCCCCAATAATTTGACCATTTCCAGTATCTCGCCAGTCATCAGTGGAATGTCCGTCAAATGAAGAGGAAAAAAATTTATTAGCATTACGCTGAATTCCTCGATAGAGACATTGGCGAGGGCAATCCCTTAAGAGCGATTGCTTGCAAAACACCAAGCAGGCCCTGGTCGACCGAGCCAAAACCCAAAGGCACACGGGCCACGGGCCAGAACATCACGGCACGGATCGTTCCTTACGCCAGATATATTTTCCGTTCTTGTGTCCAAAGACGGGGAAAAATTGATTTCATTATGTGGAAGCAGAGATAACGTAAAATTAATGAGATGACCGAATCAATTGCGCCCTACTACCGCACCACCCACTCGGGCTACCGATCCGGCTCCTTGGTCGGTGCTAAGAAAGGAGCACGGGTGGTCTGAGGAAGTGTTTAAGAAAACAATTGGAATCGACAATTTCTCAATGCACATCCCCAGGATGGACTATGGCATTGGGCTGCTACAGGCTTGGCGGACCTGCGAGGCGAGTAATGGAAAGGAGTCCGCTCATTAATACCTGCCATTGGACCCAGATCGCTTAATCTTTCAATCAGTGATGGCAACAAATCAATCTTCCCCCGACACAGAGAGATATGTGGGTTTTCAGCATCTTTCCCCGCAGTCTTCTTAAATCGTGTCATACGTCGTTGCCCATCGTCTTGAGGAGTTTACGAGCAGTTAGTGCACATCGTGAGATTCGCATGGGCTGAACTTCTTGTTTTCAAAATGGCTCCTCGGAGTGTAATCCAACACTTTTGGGATCACACGCCGCCTGAATACGTAGAAGGTGTTCGAAAGAAAAAAGAAACGGGCTAACAGGTTGAATCACCGACAACCCCTTGTTAATGCAATTCCAGGTCGTGCTCCTTTGGCTCGAACACAAATCAATGTTGACAGCCCAGGGAGATATAAAATATCTTGTCAACATTCCGAAACATATTTTATGCCATCAGAACCACAACCCTTGTGCAGCCGGAGGGTGGAATCTTCTGATTTTAACCCCCATTGCCTCGCATGGCTTGGCGAACTTGTTTGTGGCTCACGTGATGATTGACAGGCATTTAACATATCTCAAACTCCAGGATTGTTATATTTTTGAGGCCCCTGGGCGTCAAGGAGTCCCCTTTGTGGAGCTAGCTCATTTTAAGAAAATTTTTTGATTTAACTACTTTTGTGGCTCTCCCTTCCAACGTCGAAAATCAACCAAAAATTTGATACTAAATTTAGAATTAAAAGTAAATTGTCATTAAGTAGAATATTTTAAGTAAAGCTTATTGATATTAAAGCTACCTTTTTATAAGGCATGATAAATCCTCTAGTAAATTATCTATATTTGGAATTTTTCTTCTCATTTCTCGCTTAATATCCGTAATTAATTTTACATTTTTAAGTTTTCAGGAAATACTAAAGGAAATTTCAGAAATTGTGTGTCAATAAATAGTAACAATTATCAGCCATTTTTTATAATAAATAAAACAGAACTGGCAAATCTTTAAGACGATTGATTTATCTGCTTGTGAGGTTTTCCTTCAGAGCACTTGACTATTTAAAACGAGCTTAAGCCAAAAAGTTTTCAGTTTAATTTTGTATATTTAAAGTAATTTAAGTTCATTTGATTTTTCAATTTCCGGTAAATGCACAGGATGACGTCAGCAACAACTAGTTGAGGGCTAAAAAGATTTCGGTTTTGATTGGAAGTACTTTGAAAGGGGTCAAAATACTTCTTGGTCTTGGAGCGAACTGGATCTTAAGATTTGTGCGTAAAAGCAATACCATAACCTGCTAACTGTCCCGTGGATCTGAGAGCAATATTAATTTTCGTAACAAGTTAATTATGTCTTAAAATTGAGATTGTCCCGGTCGATTGGTCTCTTCCTATGGCGAATTAAAAAGTTTTCGCAGCTGCTAAGTTTTGTAACGCAATCAACTTCAAAGAGGCACTCAGAAGTTCAATTTCGCAGCACGCAACAGTTTTCTCGTTTTGCCGGCTTTCCAGAAGAGGAGCGGGAGCGTTCTATTGATTTTTGAGCACTCTAATTCCACAGGTCCTGTGTCCCGTGTTCCGTCGTCATCGCCGGCAGCCACCCGGAGATCCTTGTGTCTTTCGAGGACTGTGAAAATTTGACGTTCATTTCCACGGGCCTTTGAAAATTTGTGCCATTAAGCGGGTAGTCGGAGGAGATGATTAAAGAGCCCATGGAACGGCGAAATGTCATCTAAATGGCGTCCGACTTTCACCTCCTTTCGAGCAATAATTTTCAGAAAATCACGAATCATTTTTCTTGGAGCCCTGCCCGCAAGAGCCGAGGGGGCGGCAAAGGATGACAGGTCACCCCGCGACGCCGCACCGACCGCCCCGCGAATCCGCTCCGACCGCACCGCACTGTCCGCTGCGCCGCTTAAAATTAAATCACACAATAAAGTCATAAATTTGTTCCTACAGATTTAGAACTAAGTGAATTCTGCCCTTCAGCAGAGTCAGAGTGCTGAGGGCGGACGGGGCAAGGGAATGCAGCTATTGTGGCGACGTGTAGCACGATAGTGAGGTGGCGAAAAATGTGCCACTGCGTCCAGGGCAGGATAGGGGCAGGGTAAGTATTACAAAAGTTATTTACAACTACGGGCGGCGGTCATACATCACCTTGACGTTAACGATACTTCGCGGGGGGAGAAGGCGGAGATTTTCTGAAATTAATAAGGAAGCACAAGTTCGAGCTCGGCCAAACTCTGGCGGAACGCACTCATAGTGCACCTCGGCCAGATCATGTCTGCGTGCCGTAAAACGACGGAACACGACAAGTGCATAATCGTGAGAGGACTCGCCCGGGACCGGACACCAGTGCCAGGAATTATGGCTGAAAGTAACGATCCTTGACGACCACGACGCCGGCACGCTTTACAACCGAAACAGCTTTTGACGACATCGCATAAAGTTCCAAGTCGGTCCGGCAGATAACGAGGCCGAAGGGCTCTGCCATCGCTGTACCCACAGCTAGAGGCTAGACTGGCCATTTGCCAGAGGACCAAGGGCTAAAGCAGCTCACAAGGAAAATGCACTCGTCCTTCCTTGTACAGAATACAAGCATCGGTCTTAACAGTGGAATATGTTTCCGAAATGTTATTCGATAAAAATTACAGGTCTACGAAAGACATCGTTTGTTATTGTCAGGAGTATGTTTCAGTTACTAAGAGCAGATAAGCAAACAATTATTCATAGGATTTTGATGGCCCTATTTTGTCTTAAAGCTGGACCTATATAAATTTGAAAAGTTCTCGTTTTATCAGAATTATATTCATGCTTTTCTTATTTTTAGCATAAAGTGTGACATATCTTGATAAATTTTGGTTTTCAAATTTCTTTAATAATTCAATAATTTTCTTTAAATTTACAAGAATAAAAAGACAGGTAAATTTTTGTTCTTCCTTCAAATTGTTTCTGAGAAAATATTTGTTGACTTGTGTAATATTTTTCTATTCACAAGTGAAATAAAGTGCATCGATTTTAAAGCGGGCAAAAGTGCACTTGACATTTAAACATAAAAAGAAGTAAAATTTTTAAATTATAAGCTCTATAACACGAAATAACTAGATTTATAAAGCACTTTAACTTTTGCACACTTTAAACTATTTTCCCAATGATCTAAAAGGTAATTTTAAAAGTTTAGTTGATTATTTGAAAATGTGCAAGTGTAGATTTTAATTAAGAAGAATTTCAAAATACTTTTTCGCACGGATTATAAGGAACTTGTCAACGTATCATCAATTTCGACGAGAGAATTGCTTAACAGGGATTTTCTAACAATTCGTGGTAAAATTTTTAATAAACATAAAAAATGGAAGAATGGAAAAATAGAGGCCTTTTAAAAAATGTACTTTTCTTGTTTACACAGTCTTATATCATTAAAAATATTAATTTATTTTATTACACATATTTCGTTATTTAAAAAAATGTTTCTAAAAAATACAATTGTTGATTTAATTGAGCGTGCACATTGTCCGTACTGTGCGATTTAGCCAACTCCCATGTGTGAAATTAATGGTTAAACTGACTACCTTTATGAAAAAGCTTGTAATGGAATGAGTTATGAAGCCCAGCTTTAAAATCTTGTATTATGATTAGACTAGGAATGAAGACTAGGCAAACTTTGAAAGAACTGAATATTGAAAAAAATTTTAGAAATATCTATTCTACATAGCAAATGAATTTATGAATAAGTAAATCAGGCTTTGATCCACCATAAATAAATCCCCTTTAATTTAAGAACCAATTGAAATACGATCGCTGACAAAGGATTACTTTCTTTCATTTTTAGTAGGACAACTTAATTTATTCTTTGACAGAGTGATAGTGTGTTTCTAATATATACAATATCGAAGTTATCCCTTTCGCTAAGACTCACCAGGTCCTTAGTTAAACTGAGGTCCGTAGCTATGAATTTGTGCCAGGTCGAGAGGGATAGCCACCCTGTTTGCAGACGTTCCACTGCAGCAGCCGCATTTTAAATCTCCAGAGCAGTCAGGAAGCAGCTCAGAGGGAATAATAAATTTTTCTGTGTAATTACAGGGCCCGATGCGTTCGAGGACTAGTCTATGCAGGGCCCCCGGCCTGTTTATCTAGGGCTGATCTCTACTGGCTGAACAAACAGGTTGGCTCGTCTGCCGCGTCCGCCGGGTCTCTCCTATGGCACCAGGGTCCAGGAGAACAAGGCGACATCTCCCGATGCCGACATCTTCCCCGGACACGCGGGTCTCGTGGTCCTGTGGGCCCACTGCACACAGCAGCCTGCACCCAATCTCTGGTTTTAACTCATTATCCTTGAAGTTGGTAAAAGCGCACCACTATGAGCACCTCTCGCTGACATGTACGTTTGTGGATTTGATGGAAATTGAGACAAACAATCAGCCGTACAAACAGCCAGGCAAACAACCCGTGCCAGGGGAGCAGATTGATTTCGACGACTAAAATTTTCAATTAGGTTCAGTGAATTTGGTCCTGGCGGATGCGAGCAAACAGCGCATTCTTTGATTGTTTGAGCATGTGGCAACTGCTGCATCAGCGCTGCACCGCCCAGGACCTGATTAAACTTAACCGACAAACTTGATTTGGATGCGCTCTGTAGGCATGGCGCGGCAGCGGGACGGGCAATTCCCGACTCCCGAGGCCCGAAATCCCGACTCCCGACGACGGTAATGAACAATTCTACCACTATTTGTGTCTTCCCTCCCCTCCGGCCGTAGTGCCCTGGTCCTAGCTTAATTGATACCGCCGCGCGGAGATGTCGCTTCGCCTTATCCCTGCAACGCGCTTTATTGTACTAATCCCCGTGTTTTGTGCAATTCAATTTGATTTTCGTAATTGAATCAAACCCAATGAACTGGAACGATTAAATAATGGAGGGGTACACTGGAATTAGGTCTGATACAATATTGCGGTGCGGCTCACACGGACCGGTCCCCGTCCCGACGGAACAAAGCGCCCTCTGCAAACCCCGTCTCTCCCGTTTAAACCGATATTTGTTTTAATGAAGCTAGATTTGCGGCTTTGGACGGACGGGGACTTGTTTAGAAATCTGCTGGTCGCGTTCGGGATGCTTAGACCGCCCTGTGGCAGGCCTCTCTTCCGTGAACCAAGGTTGCCCGTCGGCCACGACACTGAATAGCATAATTCTGTCGTTGCCTTAACTTGCAAATGCTTTTTATTTGCGATGCATTCTTCTGCAGACTATGGAAGCGAGGAAGATGCCGAGCACGTGCAAATCAGGAGCCAATTTCGATTTATTGCTATTCAGTTGGTTACTAGTGAAATATACACAAGGATACACAAGGATACGCTGTTTTAGATTTCCATACTAAGAGAAAAATGTTACCTTATTGTGAGTTATAGTCTCAAGGCAAGTCCTGGGTTGACAAAGTGGGTTTAGTTACAAGAAAAACTTTTCCTAGGTTTAATAAAAGGGGAAATGGAATGATCGTCTACCGGCAACTACAAATTTAGAAAGCTGGTCCATATCATGTCTCCCTAAAGGGTTGTATATACCCCGGTAATTCAAAAAAATATTTTTTTTATAGTACTATATTTGGGAAATATTTTCACATCATGTAAAATTCTTAAAACTGGAGAATCTAATGCTTTAATAGTGAACTGATTTTGAAGAATGTTTATTATTTACTTGAATTCCCAAATTAATTATATCATTTTAAAAGTAAGTTAAAGAAAGTTACATTAAATTTCTCTATTTTTGGTATATTTCTCCGCAAATTCAGCCTAAAGTCATTCAAAGTGAAGAATAGGCCCCGTCAATTTCAGAAGGAAGTTCGATGTATTTAGTAACATTCACTCAAGGTGGAAATTAATTTTAACTAGTTTTAAAACATTGTTTTTAATTTAAATTTATTGGCAACTGTTGCTGTTCATGTATGTAGATTAGTTATCCTGTTTATTACTTGATTGATGAGCCACGACCGGAGATCACTATGCAATTTATGATGATAATAACATTTTCTTGTAAAGTAGCATTTTAAGCCATGTAAATATTAATTACATAATTTTGAAGACTTCGAAACACTTTTTATTCCATCTCAAAGAAATTTCTTGTTATGTAATAATTTTTATCAGAGGACAGACCTGTCTAATTGGTTATATTGTGAAAACAATTTCAACATACAATTTGAGAATACCAGAAAACAAGATAATATTGTACCTATAAAAAATTTAAGAAGTATTATTTAATAAGTAATTGGGTCAATATATGAATTTTAGGGTTTGGTTAAAATAAATTAAAAATAAAGTGGAGTAAATAATTGCATAGCATCCTTAAACTCGGCAAAGGGGTATCTGTGACATTGTTTGAGAAATGAAAATAATAACGATTTAATTCATTTTCCCTGAGGACCTAGAAAATATGAATTTTGAATAGCTTTATAATGAGCTAGAAATTAGACTCTAGTATTTTTTTAATCTATGAAATGTTTTCGAAACGATATTTTAAAATTGCTCAATTTTGAAAGTTATACGCCTCAAGCAAAGTGAAGATATTTTTGGAAAGTGGTTTATCTTTTCATGCAGGGAAGCCAAGTCTAGAGTGGATGCAAGACGAAAGCAACACGTTCCGTCGAATTAAAAAGGAACTTTGTTCATGTTCATACACAATGCATAAAGGAGCCGGTGAAAGCTGAATGAAGGATCGCTTTTCTCCCTAGTAACTCCGTCGATGAGAATAAATTCTTTAAGAAAGAGCCCCCACTTGGGCGCTAAATTAAGGAGAGCCAAACTAGGAAACTTCTTAATTTCCTACTTTCACGTTCCTCTTTGCATTCATATTTTCTAGTGAAAAAATTTTCAAGCTCTGCCTCGGCACTCGGGCAAAAACGCAGCACAAATAGCGTTGTTCTTTGGTAGAAGCAGTCGGCGGCGTTCTGTAGCACATTCCCCCGTTGTTTCTTGGAAGCATCCTTTCTAACCAGGAGGAATTTTTCAAATTTCCCCCTTTCACCTGACTAGAGATACGCGGAGCCAACCATTTCGCCAAGATTATTGCACTTGTGCTTGTACTACAGGTTGTAGCCTGCGCTCCTCCATTCATTATCCGTGTAACTGGCGAGATTCGTGTTTATTCTCATCATAACTTTACCTGTCTGACTTAATTAGGAATTTTCAGAATTCGGAGGCGAAGGACCGAGACCGGGTTTCAACGTTCCAGCGACGAGGTGCAAGTTTCTTCGGTCGCGTAATTTTTTGGAAAGTTATTTTGCTCGTTATGGGGGGCAAAAACTTCGACTATGGCGAAATTGTAGCAGCGGGACGTACCCGTAGCTCAGATTTACGAATTGGATGAAAGGAAGAAGAAAACACTTAAGAGCTACATTCCAGGTGAATGCATTTAGTCACCCAAGAATCAACGGCAAAAATTTTATGAACAATTGATTTTCTTGGGCACATGTACTAGTTTTTCGAAAACGAATATTTAAATCTATGCATGATCGTATCAAACTACTCTACGTTTTTATTAAATTTGTGCCAGAACTCCTCTAATCTGAGCCATTTGTATCTCTTTTATTAGTCGCATTCGTCACGAAATGTTTTCTTTATTCACATCAAGTTTTGTGGCTCAAAAGGATAAAGGGGAGTTATCAGATTATGATTTCGATAATATTTTAATGTATATAATTATATAAAACTACTACAGAAGTTGTGAAGTTATACTGTTGAAGTTTTTTCGTTATTTTTATTCTTCCAGCATGGCCTTCTCTTCCATAGAAGCGAAAATATGTTTGAATCATTATAAAAGTGTCAGGATTACGAATAGTATTGTTTTTGATAGGCAAAATAAAAGGAGGGCTTTAGCTTCGCAGTTATTATAATGTCCAAAAAGAAAATAAAACAATAAATTATTAAGCAAAAAATTCTATTACTTTTCTGAGTTAGAATAAATGAAATTGAATTTCAAAGTATGATTAAGATGTCGGTTTAAATATATAACAATATATATAAATAAATAAAACTAAGTGGGAATATTAAAATTACTATAAAATTCTTATAATTTTATTTATCATAAGTTTGTTATTTTATTTAGATTGGATTCAAGATTTCTGTTCGGCGTTGTATTAAAAAATTGCATAATTTTGCAAAATTTCAAGTATTAATTTTTATTAATACAATTAAGTATGAATTGTATGGACTGATAAAATGAAATTTGAGTTATATTGAACATTTACATTACCTTTAAATTGCTTTTTGTATATTCTACACATTCTGATTAACTGTCCTTCGAACTAGCAACCTCTACTGCTAAAAATTTAGTTTTGGTATCAAGTCTATGAATTTTGCAACCTTAAATTTGTTTTGTAATTTTTTAATTATTTTTCTTTTCATACAAAGCATGCATTTTCGAATAAAAGACTCAAATTTTTAATGTTTCTTATAAAGTTGCATGAAAAGTTAAGTACAATAATTGAAATAATCTAAGTTCAAATGGTAATTAAAAACTTTTGAATGCATTTCTCCTGTTTTGTCTCTAGCTTAGCTATTGGCATAAATTGTAATTAATTTGGTGAAACTAAAGCACTAAAATAATTTCTCATCTTTTTAATGGCTTTTAGGATAAGACACAGAACAAGATTATCGAAATAAAAGCTAAATTATTTTATACTATAATACCAATCGATTTAAGTTTTAGTTAGAAGTAATTTACGTTTTGCTAAACGAGTGATTTTAAATATTTCCCACTGTCGGTTAGTGCCTATAGGTTTGGAGGTCTGGTTCACTGAATCCTTGCCAAAGACAATAAAAAAGTTGCTCAAAGCTAATTCGATTGTTCATTCAGAGCTATTAGCACCTCGGAAACAGCAGAAGCGAATTGGAGGACAATTGCTGACAAAAATGCTCGTCATATTGCCACAAAGGCAACAAGCAAACCGCACTCTGCAAAGGGCGAAATATTCATTAAAACGTGACGACGTTGTCGCCCTCGTCACCGTCGCCACCCGACGGGTCGGTCCTTCGAGTGCAACTTTGGACACTCCTGGTGCACAGCTAAACGCTGATCCAGTTCAATGTTTGTCGGCTTTGTTCTCAAGTCCCGGAATAGAATATAGCTGGGACGTCCTAGGCACCCCGCCCAGAGCCCCATAGTTGTTCTGCAAGGAGAAGCATTTCAATTTATCTCGACTGCACCAGACAAAAGTTGTTTTGCCTGCTGATTCAGCACTTGGGGCAAAGACATCCGCAATCATCCAGGCTCGAGGAACAATTAAAGTGCAACAAGGCACTTTGGCCCGGCCGGGCTCCTTAGTCCTTGGACTGCCATTGCGAGAGACATCCGGTCTGACAATTGTTCCAATTTGTTGTATCAAATTACAAGGGCTCCAGATATGAGTCCCGAGTCCCTAGTCTACCTAGCATCCGAGTCCTGAGCTGCAATCCACTATACCGGAAGACGCCAGTCCGAGATGTGTGTAGAGAGTACTCCAAGGGTGAAACAATATTTTTCCTCGTCTCTTGCGCCTTTGTGCAAAATATACTCGAGTGCAGGAACGGCGAGATGCATCCTACAGGAATTAAGAACAATGATCCGTGTACAGCCGCCACCGCTACCGCTGTTACGCCCCGTTGAGGTAAGGGGCAGTAGCGAGGAGAGCCTCTGCAACACTTTTGAGGCTCAACAGCATCATTTACTGAGACAGGTCTTCCTGCTCCTTTTGGTGGCTAGAATAAGGAGGAAGAATGCTCGTGATGCTCCTCCTGCGCTCCTGTGGGACGCTTTCACACAAAGTACACCGACACGTAGCGACTAGCAAACCACTTGAAGACATGGACGTCGCCTGGAGTGGAGAGACTGGTAGGCTGACTGCCTTTTGGGCACGTTCGCTGTCACTTTGAAGGAAGCTTCCCCGCACGAAAATTTAAGTGGGTGACAGTAAAATCTCCCCTTTGATGATTTATTATGTTGCAATTTCGCAAAAGCCAGAAGTCCTCCACGTCTTCTTCTTGGGCTGCGGGGGCGACATAATGGCTGAATGGTGCTTGCGTGCCCATTGAGCCGTCATCTCGTTGGCGCGGCCGGATCCAGCAGGATCCCAAGAGCCAGCATCTGGAAACTGGGACCACGCGGCATGACGCGGAGCGCTCTCACTTCCACAACATGGAGAAGTGGTACATCAAAAACGGGAAGCCTGGGAGCCTCATCGCCACCGCCTACCAGCGTGTGAAAGTCCATAAGCGCAGAAGGGCGGCTAAGCGGGGCCTAACAACTCCGAGTCCGCCCTTACCGCCCTGCCTACGGAAGCGTCTTGCCACAGAGCATCGACAAATGATTTGATGAAATGGGTAAACCCTTAGCTTGCATCTTCCTAGTTTTGAAGTGTATCAGACTCTTCCGTTTCTGCTGACGATGCAATGGGAATCAAGGACTTCTGTGTGTATTGTTCTCGCGCGCAGCAGCAGTTCCCGCGCCGCCCGCCGCGACAACGATAAAAACGTCTAGTACCGTTATATGTTCCCGGAACGGGTCCCGGTTGATTAAAATTTTCAGTTAAGCATTAAACAGGATATGCGCTGCGGGGGCGAGTACATACCGTGAAAGACAAACACTCGTGCGGGATTAGCGGAGACAGCGCTTTGGCATGTACTGGCGTATTCAGGAAAGGCCAAGTGCCAACCCAGTCAACGAGCCATAGAGCCAGGGGCGTCCCGGTCCCGGATGCACTTTCGCGACATTGCTCCTAGCTGTGGGCAATCTAAACTTCTCAGCTTTAAGATCTTTGAGAGTCTTTCTTATATTCTTTAAGGTTTACCCATCGCCTGTTGTCATCGCAGACAACGCTCTACAAGAGGTTTGGTCCCGGAACGCCCACACCCTTTCGCAGTAAAGTTCTCCAAACCCCTCTTAGGGTGTTCCAAGGCCATTACCTGCAGGCATTCGTCGATGTCTTATTGTTTCCATTCAGTGCCCGGAAATCAAGATCAGCTCCCAAACTTAAAGTCTGCGGGAATTTAGGTCCTGCAGTATCAGATCGATTTAACGAGACAATTCGGGTTTCCTGGGGAGGCGTTAAGGAGTGTCATTGCACCAGGCAGGCAGAGCAGAAAGGCTGTTCCGGTATATGGGAACCTAAGACAAGTACTGGTTTGGCCTCTATTAGGAAGGAACCGGGTCTTCGGGTGATTGTGCTTGATGGCACACTACCATCCCTTCCTGGAATCCGTTCACAATACAATTTCGTTTATCTGGACAGATAGTGGAGGTAATTTGATCCTCAGGAATGGGCAGACCCTTCGCCGCCATTGTTTAACAGACCGCCGTCGCTCTATGGGAGCTTATGAAACGGGTAGGGAGACAATTTTCAAAAATCACTCGTATCCGGGTGAGAATCGAGAATCAGGCAGCGATAACAGAAGCCCAGTAAAATTTAATTGCTCTGGTGCTCAACAAGGCCATAACTATATCGTAACTGACGTAGCTTGACATAACCGGGGGAATATATTTACAATTTTCAACCGGGACATCCCGGCTATCTCCGAAATTGATCAGAAATCCCTTTGCGCCGCACGTCGTCGTCGCTGTCGACGTCGAAACGGGACGCGCACTTTCTATTTCAGGTTCCCGAATTCTGAGTAACAAGTCGACGACTTGTTGGGCAATCCACCCTCGCCCGAACCGGTACTGGGCTCATCTATTCTGGTAGGAGTCATTGGGAGGATGAAGCGGCGAACAATGGCGAACCCGGCTCGGTTCTTGTAAACTGCGGTTACGCGTAGGCTCGCTCCCAATCACTCGATAAGTCGGGACGATGGGCAGTAAATCGAATCTGGCAAAGGAACGCATTATGCCCCTCCACAAATGGGATAACGGGGCATTCTATTGATAAACATTATCAGCGGACACTGGGCTGGAGCCCTATGGAACACCCTGCACGACAATTTACGGTAAATAAAAAGAATATTGTGTCGGGAATTGCGACCATTCAAGGTAGAAATTACTACGGTGTCCTCGCAAGGTTTACCGGGTGCGTTTCGGCGGGGGTGACCCGGCCGTTAATCCGCCCCGCTCACATCTGGGCCGACTATCTAGAATTGTGTCACTTTATTTAACCCCCGGGTAAGTGTGGCGAGTGGTGGCTGATTGAGGCGAAGGAGCATAAAAGGAAAAACATTTTTCGGCGGCATTCAATTTAGAGGGTCCACTGAACCGCAATCATGTGATTCTTTTATTAACGCCGTGATTGATGGATGAACTTGTGCGGACCCGTGCGCACCACCCGCCCCCAGCCTTTTGCTGCGATTCAGTCATAAATCAGTTGCCACGGGCTCGACCTGATTCTATTACTTGAGTGGGTGCTCCGCAGCAAGTTTTACGACGGATTTATTCGCCAGTGACAACTCCGCCAGTCCTAGAAAAAGCAATATAGCGAAAGTTACTCCGCTGCGGCGACATTGTGGGGCCTGCCGCGGCAGCTTCGCTCTGGCGTCGAGTCATTTTCACCTCGCACAGCAACTCCTTTACAGCCTCAGACGCGACAGCCGCAAAGAAATTGAATACCTGCGAATTTTGATCGGTTCCCATAATCAGAAACAGCCGGGACCTATTGCTTTTGTAATACTATCACTTTTCATTAGTGTAATTTTTGAAGCATTTTCCATTTATTTTGATTTTTAATCGCCTTTAATTTTCTAAAAATTGTAGCTATAAAAATCTTTAATACAAACAGAACAAAAACTTCGTTTTGTGTTAGCCGCTTTTGTTAGCTCAGTCTCTCTTATATTTAATTTTTAGGCTTCTATACCACCTGGAAGCCCTAAAAATTTCACCGTATTCACCTGTCCGTATGCCAAGCCTTGTAATTTCTTTATTTTTCCGTACTTTATTTATTTATTTACTTACAATTTATCTATCTAACAACCGGTAGAATTAAATTATAATATACTAAACACAAACAGCCAGAGGCTTGTAGTAGTTGATATTAAAAAGCGTGTACGTATCGGAAAAAGGTTTTCATGAGGTAGTTCAATCTTAAATTTACTTCTTTACAAAGACCTTTAGTTTTTTTAGTAAAACTGTGAATATTTCGAGATGCTTTAATGTGAGTGGGCGTGTCCCTTTACTTTTTCTGTCTGTTCTGGATGAGGTAGTTCTAATCTGATTGGAGCTTCTTGTGCTGTGTGCATGAGTATCAGCTGACATGACATTAAATTTTGTATATCTCTTAAGTAGGTCTATCATAGGCGTTAACCTTTTTTGGATTTGCTGCCCATAGTGGGGACCAGTTATGTAAGTTTATTGTCTATTACCAAGCTCATATACTTTGTCGTATGAGTGCTTTTAATCTCAGCTCCTTCAATTTTTGTTCATGTATTGATATCGTTTTTGTCTGAATATCATGTACTGTGTGTTATCCAGATTTAGCCTAAGTTTACTCCCCAAGGTCCAGTTATTTAGTTAGTATTTCACGTGGAATCAAAAATCTGAAAAAAGGTCGAGATGAAAGCATTTTTTTGTTTACTTTAAAGAGTTAAGTAACACTCAAAAGGTTACAAGGTAAACAAATTTTAAATGGTTTTAGAATTAATTTCCCAATTGCTTATAAATAAGACGAAAATATTATCTAAATTTCTATCTTGAACAAATCAATAAAAAGTAGAAATCCAGATTTGAGATAATGCTGAGATTAATGAAAGAATTGAAGGAACAATTTGAAATAGAAAATCTCTTCTAAACCATCGAATTTTGGTATTATTATGATTTGAGAAGTTTTTGGTAGTTTTTTTATTTCAAGACAAAGCACACTCGCTTAAATTTTTCTTCATAATAAGAGAATTCAGAAATGTTGAGAAATTCGTTTTTAAAGTTGTTGAGGGCTAAATTTACAGTCTAAATAAAAATTCTTAAAGACAATTGTAAGAGTTACTCGATTTGACGAAAGCTGTAATTGGTTTTGATAGCACGTTAATCATGAAAATTAACCAATGAGTTACCACTGACATCTCCTTAGTAGAACCTATGAAAAACAATTCGTAAGCTGCCGAATTTGTGTACCGTTAATCATTTATGAAATTGCCGAAGAAAATAATTGCAAGTAATTAATTAACTCCTTCTTAGGATGGTATCTCCGCAAAGGTCTAGTCGGCTACAAAAATTTAAAAATGCGAACCAAATTTTCTGCCTTACTTCATCGGATGACAAATTTTATTTGTCGTTTTTCTGTTTTCTTTCAAAATATTTACGTATTATTTTTCTTATGTTTGTATCATTCATTTCTCTTAACTTACCAACATTTTTTTGGAAATACTTCCACCAGCAGTTGAGGCTGGTCCTCTTGTAAAATCAGGTCTGTGGACAGCCGCCCTGTCCGCTTGCTTAATTCAGCAGTAAAACAATTACAACGTTCGCGGTGATGTCTCCGGCCCTAAAGTCAGACCCCTCTTGGGCCGGATCTGCACAGTAAACTTCTCTGGGTCCAGCATGGCCGGACGTTACCTCCCGCCGACTTTACATTCCTTAAAACTTTTAATGACTTCGTCACTTTATGGACACTTGGAGCGAGGGACACGGCCCTGCACCAGCCCGGCTGTCGGCGGAGTCGCATATTTTCTTCGCTTTCAATTTTGGGCAAATAATTTCAACTTGAATTGGTCGCAATGGTCGAATCGATTTACAGGCCGGTGCCCCAGCAGGGTCCTCGTGCAGGCCATAACTTATCGCGCGGTGGGCTATACCTGACCGTTTTATTGTTTTCATGCACTTGTACTGCTTTAAATTGATTCCACTTTGATGTAGCTCATAAAATTTAACAGAAAACAAAAACACGCTTTTATGGCACATGCAGAAACAAACCTCAATGGCGGCGTATTACGCCATTTAGCCGGGGCCGCGGTGCGGACTAGTGCCCGTAAGTGAGCTGTGGGGAAAAATTGAAATAAATTTGCAGGAGTTGCTTCGGTAGGGGCGGGGGCGGCGGTAGCCCGGCCGGGTTGGACTACTGCGAAATCCAGCGCCATGTATCATTCGCAATCCAATGGTTAACCATGCAGCTACCAAAAATTGCTATTCCGAGGCTATTCATTTAATAAGAGTTTTTCCGAAGTGCGAGTTGGCCGACGGGCGCTGGGCCGCCCTTTTCGGCTGGTTCCAACCCGGCCGCCCTCATTTCCGCCATTATGAACGGAACACTCAGCAATCGAAATTAATTTATTTGAGTCGAAGAGGTAGCTCTGGTCGTTTTGTACTATAGTCCTTCGAACAAGGGAACACTGCAGGACGACGGCATGAATGGGATGGCATCCTGCAGGATTGCCGTGCTGAATCAAGTGGCCATTCCGGTCCACGTCCTGATCCCATCCCGGCATCGCTGGCAGCGGTTGCTTATGCATATGAGGGGGACGTCCACTTAGAAAGGACGACAGGTTGTCCTAATGTCCGGGGATGATTTGTGGTGCGATTCGCCATCATCGCAGAAATCACCGTGAACATTGGAGGCGTCTTCTGTCTTCTGGCCACGTCACTCGCCCAATGGCCGCAATTTGTTGCAGAAGAAGAAAAAAGGCCAGCAGATCACTATCTGGACGATGCTGGACGTAGGGAGCCTGAGGTACCCGGCTGGGGGCGGACGGAACAAGGACCGCACTAAAAGGGCACACCACCTGTGCCAAATTGTCCAGGCTATAAATCTTGGGTCCCTCGAAGGCAATAAAATCGAATGATATCTAATATTCGATAGCGAGGCGCAATTTATAGTTTTGGCCGTGCTGTCCCGGCTGGGGTGGTGCCTGTGTGGCGGATGGGAGTGTGGGAGCGGAGCGGTATCTTGTATGGGATTCGAAACTTTCTTTGAACCGATCTGAGTCGCTCCGAATATTTTTCTTTTCGACTTCACTTTGATTAGCCGGGCTTGCGGATGCGATTCTTACGGGCAACTTTTTATAACGGGATTTAAGGTAGCACTCTGCTTGCCGGAGCAGGTGACATTGATAAGGGTCCTATGAGGTGTGACAATAGCTCAAATGTCGTTCGGGACTGTAGGAAACACAAATGCGTTACCCTTTAATGGTAAGGGAACTGCCTTCTTAAATCGTCCTGTGGGAGTGATGCCAGATGGATTTTTGTAGAAGTATTGAAAATATTTTAGAAAGAAAATATCTCCAAAAGGCTTGAAGTGCTTAATATTAAATTTTTGCAAACCACTTCAATTTCCGTAAATAAATGTTTCTTTTTCATGTGAAAATAAATCCCAATTAATTAAAATATGAGTAATTACGAGTTATGGTTTTACCTTTAATTTTTAAACGATTGATAATTTTTCTATTATTTTAAATATTCTAAAAATAAAATTAAGAAATTTTACTCAGATTTCTGAAAACAATAGCAAACTTAAACTTTTTTAATCAATGTGTAAAAATAAAATTATTTCCAGGACATCAATTTATATCGCGAGTTTACGTAGGCGTTTACGTCTTCTATAAAATGGAACGCATCCCTCAATTTACTACGAAAAACGAATCCCTTTTATGCGGTTTTCTTATTCATCTCAGTGGTTGAATTTCCACTATAGCAATGTTTTATTTATAACTAAATGACAGCACAGGCTTAATTTTAAATTTAAAAACTGTTTATAATACTTGTTTATATAGCAGCACACCCGTACAGTAGATAATTTAATAAATATATATAAAAACGTAAAATTTCCAAAATTTGTAGGACGAAAACTATAACATTGTATAATTCTCTAAATCAGTAGCCAGACGGTACTTCCTTTTGAAGTTGGATTTAGTACCTAGTGCATTAGAGGATATTTTGAAATATATGAAATGAAAATGAACAAATCTAGTGTTGAAGATGCTGAATTTAAAGATGATACCCGTAATGTCGTATCACTTTTTTTGGGAGACTGAGGCAACTTGAATTCGGGTAAATATTTAACCAGTTTTATTTCGGCTGCAGGGCCAATGCCTTTCGAGGCCGCTAAGTAGGCATTCAGAAAGAGCTCTTGTTTGCCTCCATGTCCTGATCTTATTGATTCGGAGAATATATTCAGCGAATTGAAAGGACGGTTGGCCAGGCAGTGAATGGGATCTGGACTGCTTACAATGCAGGTTATCCCAGCGGTGGGGCGATTGAATGCAAGAATGATCCCGGCCAAGGGGCTGAAATGATCCAAGCTCCCAATGCCACAATGGAATGACCTTAATTAAAATTTTCACTGAAATAATTATATCAAATACGGAGAAAGGCATTAATTTGCATTTCCATTGGTCGCGCCGCCTAGAGTCGCCCCAAAACACTCTGCTGCAGTGCGCCACAGATAGAGGATAATAAAAAAGGATCGACGCTGGTGCCGCTGCTGCCGTGCAGGCAATTACAGAGCAAGGGTTAATCCAGCGCCGCTAATTAAATAAAGCGAACTCCGGCCAGGTTGCATCGCGGAGATGAATGAATGTCCCTTTAACTACCCCCACATTCCGAGGCTTCCTCTCACGTTCTCCTAAGAAATATCGCTAGCGAAAAAACTGAATTCTTGTACTGTTGGAAAGTTATAAAAAATTCGTGGCACGATTCAGCACAAACCGGAAGATGTTTTCTCTGCTCCTCTCATCAGGGATGCTGTGCTGTTGCTGTATCCGTAATGCCGGTCGGGGCCTCTACATTCAACTAACAACCTCCAGAACAGCTCCGCAGCAGCAGCAGCAGCAGCAGCAGAAGCAGTAGCAGCCTCCTATGGCGCGTTCCATAATGTCGAGGCTCAATGGTTAAGTAAATAGAGGAAAAGTCATAACGAACGGCAACGCTTTTTCCGCCCGGGGACCCGTTCTCTGTTGAATGCTTTGTTGATGCTTCTGTTGCTGAACTGATTATAACTAACCACCCAGTGCCACCCACTGCCACCCAGCGCAACCCGCGCCACCCAGTGCCGCCCAGTACCGCCAGGCGCACCCAGCGCCACCCTGCAGTCTGCACCCCTATCTCACACAGCTTGCTGTCCTTGAATGGAAAGCGATTGAGTAAAAAAATTCACAGTTCGTTTAACACTACTTTCTTGTTGCACACAACTATCGTCGTAATGAAAGCTGCCCGCATCGAACCGGGCACGTCCCCGGAGGAGAAATCCTGTCGTACCGCGCCGCCTGGCAACCTGTTAAGCTCGTTCCGGACGGTATTCCGGTGCTCCGGCACCCGCCCGCAGGATCACGCGGCAAATTTATGCAAAATAATAATGAATCCCCCGAAACAAGGTAATTTGTGCCCGGACTTGTGTCTCCAGCTAATTGGTCGGAGGTTTTTCTCTCCTGTCACAAAATATGAATCAACAGCGGGGCGGTGGATCTGTGGAAGGCCGTAGAACCCACCTACCACAACAACGTTACATTTTATAACTAGCAAACTAGCCTGATCATATGCAAATTAGAGCAAACACATACGTACGTCCCGAGGATATCCTCCTCCAGCTGAATTATGTCGATGCCAAAGCACCAGAGGACCCAGTCGAGTGCCTTGCGGAACCACAAAATTAAGATTCCCAACATGATGAACACTTTGCAAATTTTAATAAAACGCTTTTGTCATTTGTTTATGCAAAACACGTAGTGCAGTCGGTTAATTTGGACTGATCAATCCTCGGAATGGGACCGTGTGCATGAGAGCTCCCGACGCTACCCGTATTCCTGGATTCCCACCGCCCAGCCGGGGATGCTGGTACAGGGCGACACCGGTGTGTGTCCCGTGGAGCCAACTGTGCGAATATGTGCTTGCAAAGATTGTATTGTATAAATTTTGAGTGGAGAAGGAAACGCTCTCTCTGAACATTCGTGGCCAATTTGGACGTACCTTAATGGCCCTCCTGTCATTAGGAGGTAGTTTGTGGCTTTCTAAGTTGCGTTATTTGCATGGATAAGACGTTACCTAGGGTCCCACATAAGAAATCAACTGTAATTGGATTCGGTTGCCGGAATAACTCGAGTTTCGTTATACGTGTTCAAATATTACTGACAATTCCATTGATTTGCTATAATTGGAGAAGCAAAGTAACGTGCGTCCGGGCGGGTCTGGGATGCAGTCGTGAATTCGATATTATCAGAGCCCGGTGGAATTTAATTAACGTGGGGCTCGTCCGCATAGGCTGGAAATAAAAATTGCCCTACGTGCCCTGGCAAATTTGATTTTTTGCAATTAAATTATGATGGAAATCTTTGTTCGTCACAATTTCTTCCCTTGAAAAGAAACTGTTGAATACCGATTCCGGCTTTTTAAAGTTTCAAAGTTTAAGTAAAGAATATTTAAGGGATAACGATTTTTTATCTCCCACCTTAAGCTGACTCAGTTTCACAAAAGTTTCTAAGGCCAACGGGAGAATTCCAAGTAGTGCTTTCTGAGTTTAAAAATAATCCACTTTAGAGAAGCACTACCATCGCCCTAATTGTTGTTTCTTTTAATAAGCGAGCAGAAAGAGGTAAAACTTATTTAAAAGTTTACATAAATTAAAATTATTCTTGCGCAGCTGGTTAATCTACTCTAAGTTGTTTATTAAGTAAGTTTTGCATGATTTCCTTAATTTAACGTGTTTTGTGTTTTCAGATCATGTCATATTTAAGAAATACAGGGATTTTATTACTATGGAAGATTAGTATTTTGTAAAAAAACGTTATACATATCGTTTAAATACGTTCACATGCAGGGTGGCCCAACAAAAGCAGCCCACATGGGCATTTATCATATTTTTTACAAAAGCCTATTTTAAATTCTCTTTTTATCGCCACTTCATTTGTTAAATTTGGTTCATTAGGGATTGAATGTAATTGGTAACTTTTTAAAAGCAAATACGCGTATGTGTAAATTATATTAAATATTATAAAAGTAGCTTATTCTTTTGCCATTGGCGGTTGCATAAAAAAACAATGATACGGATACTAAAAATTTATATTTTGAACTGAGAAGAAAATTCTAAAATATGACGTGTTGCCTTTCCAATTTGAAATCCAGTTTTAAAAATTCAAGAGAATTCAAGGCAACTAAAAAAGGCACATGAAGAACATAATTTATCGAGATGTGCTATCAACTATAGTCGCAATAAAGAAGTATGAAGCTTGTAATTTACAAGCACACCTCGATAAAACTAGATTTCACCAAAATAATAATACAACTTGTTCAGTACACTCATAAAATGGGTTACGGATTTTGCGACAATAACTTTTTAAAGGGAAGTTTTCGGTTCACTATGGTAGAATGAAATAGACCAGTTCTTAAAATAAAGTAGGGAATATCTTCTTTAATACCAAAAAGCCTTATCCTTTTTAAGTGTTTAGCCTCAAAATAAGGGATTGAAAAGAAGTTAATGTTCTAAAAAGTAATTCATATTCATCATTTTCTACATTGGAATAATCAAAGAATATTAAGCTTTATCTCTGTACTGTAATTGAAACAACATAGTTTCTACCTTTCCATAGGTAAATGTAGTTTTTACCTTTCCAGAGAACGACGCTATAAAACAAGGAGTTTATACAAAGGTTCTCTACGTATTGCGATTGAATGAACCACTGTTTAATTTGGCTCCCAATATTTTTTTATTGTTCAGTTCAAAAAATAATACCAATATCTGGGTTACTTGCCACCAAAAGTGCATTATATCACTTTATCCGCTTGAGCTATTCCATTCACGTCCCCAAAAGTTAATTTTACTTCGAGTATCCAGGACTTATTTAAATGCTTTTTAACAAAATTTTCAAAATATTAATTAAAAAAAAAAAAACTAAAATCCAAAATAACAATGTTTTTGTTATTTTATTTAACTATTAACAATATTTTGATGACATTATCATTGAATATTAAAAATAAAATAAAAAAGAACACACGCCTTAAGCAAAGGAGAACCATAATAAAATTAAATTTTAATTTGCTTTAATTCTAAAATTTATCAAATTCGCCTATTCATTTTTATAAGTTGCATATAAACAGAACAAAAAATCCAAAATTGATGGTTGCAAAGTACGTCGCAATTTTTTAGATGAGTTTGCGGTCCTATCACACAACGGGTCACGCACGTAATGGAATTTCTAGGTTTGCTAGTTTGCTGTTAATTATTGAGAAAATAAATAAAAATCAATTGCTTTCCATGTTCCTTCAACAATTTCCGAATGCGTTTGACTCCCGAGCATACCCCACCTCCTCCTGAATGAATCGAGAAAACGTTTGCAGAGTTCGTCAAACGAAATCTTATCTGGACAAAATCGAACAACAGGCTTGACCTTAACAAAGTGAGAGCGGTATGTTTTTTTCTTTGCCGGACCCATCGTCCATTACGCTGGACAGTGGGCAGGGGCGCCCCCTCGCAACCGGATACACATGTGCGTTTACTCACAGGCCGCCCCCGATAATCTAAACATCAATTTGCAAGGGGAGTCGCTACAACGGTCGAAATTCGATCGGCGGCGTAAATGGATTATTTCTTTTGGACCGGCCCGGCCCGTCCTGCTGCACTTGTTATTAGATTACCACTCTCATCGCCTCCTTGCCCGTGTCGTCATATCCTTGAGAATCGTTTTGATTTAACGCGGATCCGGATTCTGAATCTGGACCATGGCCCATGTGTATGCGAGATGCTGCCTGAAGCGACGGGAAGGGACTCAGCCGTAATAGTAAAAAATATCCCGGGTTAGATTCGTTGATGGAAATCCCTTGATTGTTCTCTGCGGCATTGTTATCAAGCGCACCCGGCGGAGCGATGTATGGGTCCGGGAGGCGGGGACGAACGAAGAAGCCGATCCGAAATTGAGTCCTTTATGTGAAGATGACGATTTCATTTCTTTCGCTATCAACGTGTCAATCGATTCGATGATGTGAGGTGGCGAAACAATTTATTGCAATCTTTATTGGATCGTTCCTCACCAGAATAAAAAAGTGTAGCGGAGCAGATTGAAAAATGGTTCACGGGATGACTTTCTCCAGAATTGGAGAATAAAAAGTGCCTTCGCATAGCACTCTGGGGAGGCGGCGGCCGGGACATGGGCCACGTTTTTCCGAGTGACAAATGTGCACAATTTCCAGAGTCACTTTTACATTTGCGCTTTAAATCGCTTATTCCACCTTGATTTACTCCATCCCCATCCCGGCAGCTCATGTGCTCCTTCAAAACAAAATGGTGGAAATACGCTTGGATAGGTATCACATGAGGTTCCTTTCTCTTAGTACTTCTGCAAACAAGCAGTCAATTTTGGCATAGTGGGTGAGTTCTGGTTAACGTAGAGCTCCCCAGAACGAGGAAGAATAAGTCCCCAGTCCCAGGGCTGCAACACCACCTCCGGGGCCAAGAGCAGTGCAAGCGGGCGGAATAATAATCCCTTAATGATTGGCTCTAAGGAGCAGATAAAGGAGTTCATTGGCGGCGCCCAACGATAAGACAAAATTGAATTGTGTGACTCGCATAAAGGATTCATAGTCGCGTCCTCGCCTGATCCCTGCGTAGCTCCGACTCAATTTTGAATTCAATTAATTCCGTTGATACCTCGGAGGAATTATGGCGAACATCAAAAAGCCCTAAAACAGCCACAATGAGGGCCCCAACAATGCTCAGCTTTGTTTTTTTCGCGCCCTTCCACCGGCATCCGGGGAGCGCCAGAGAGGGCAAGGGACAGCTGGGCCTCCTGCTCCGCCGAAGCGCCTTGTCTGCCTATTACACTTTTGCATCAATTTCATACAATTAAGAAATTACCATAGATTTGCATATTTCCTGAAGGAGACGGCCGGGAAACTTCGACACCGTTTCTGTATCTTGGTATATCACTGGCATATCGAAGTCGGAGGCTCGAAGGCCCGTCAGGAGCTACTCCGTCGGAATGTCGACTGTCGTTGCCGTCTGCCATTTACGAGCTTTACGGCCGCATATAATCCGGATTCCCGGAGAAAGTCTTTATCCCGGCCGGGCCGCCTTTGTTCTCGATATACCCTCTCGTGGCGACCGTATAATTCCACAATGAGGTGGAACAAGGACTCAACAAAGACCGCTTGTGGGTTGCCAGGGACATGCTACAGATTCATGTTAATTTTGTGTCTCATAACTTCGAAAATAATCACCAGCTCTCGAGCATCCCCGGCCGTTCCACCAATGGTTCCGCCAATAGCTCCAAAACTCGAGTAAGTGCAAACGCCCGTCTTCGGCCGATTTTGAATGGCCTCAATTTTCGCTGGTCGAGATGTAACGAGGCGATAGATTTGGATGGGTTTCATGGTTTCATGTTGTTTGATTGCTTCCAAGTAATTGGACCATTCGCATTAGTCTGGACCAGAGACCGAAGGCTGAAGGCAGCTTGTGTGGTTAATTTTGGAAGAGCGATTTTATCGCGTCTACATTCAACGGCTTCTGAAATCACTTGTTTGATAAAACGACATGAAGATTGGAGATTTGCTCACGATGTCGTATGGACGCATGTGGTTGCATTGGAGTGGATCTACCGAGTTAATGGAAAGGGTAATTCTGTTGATATGGTTTATTTGCACTTTCATTTCCACAAGTAATATAAGAAAATTAGCTTACTTGTTAATATTCTAACGGATTTTATTGTTATTACTATTACAAAATATTAATAAATTCACCTCTATACATAAATTTTGTTTATTCGGAACTTTTATTTACCTCTATATATGCATATGCATATTTTGAGTTGTTTCATTAGCGCTAAACAAGACTAGTTAAGACATTTTTATTGTCTATTAAAATGTTTACTTAAGGTGGAAATTAAAGATAAGCACTGTTTTTACTAAATTAATTGCAAGACGATGATGAAGATAATTTCAGTTTTTATTATATCTTCTCATTTGTATTTTTTATGAATCGACACCTTAGATATAGCAAGGAATTTAGCAAGCTCGGAGTAAGCTGGGGTACATTTAATCTTGATGCGATATCTGGGAGTGAGGAAAATCCCTAGAGTTTTGTTAGAGTATTGCTTAAGTAACTTATACTTTGGTAATTTAATAAGAATTACAATCTTACATGTGTAGAAAACAGATAAATAGGGAGGAGGAGTTGCATTGTGAAGTACTACTAAATATATCTCAGTGAAATGCCACAAGTTCTGTTTATGGATGAACGTTCAATCTGAGAATACAAAAAACAATGACGTTTTCTCGATTATGACTAAAATGACGTTTTCAAAGAGCATCATGGACTTAAAAGGCATCCTTTGAATTCTAATTTATCAATTAAGCTACCCAGGTCCATAATCCAAAAATAAAAGCAGATCGTCAGCAGGTCTGCAATTCCAGTGCCTTTGTAGCGTTCTCACGCTAAGTGCAGATAATCAACGATCTCTGAACAGCTCTTAATCCGACGTTGGGAGCACAATTCATTTTCCACACGTTTTAGCGAAATTTTCCCAAATACAAATTCTTGAATGGAAGGCTTCACCTGTTAGAGGTGTTCGTATTTCTCATGGTGCTGATGTACTCCTCCCGATAGGAATTCCCGTCGGAGGAACATCATAAACAGGAATGGGCAGGGGGATGCAGTTAGTTGATAACTCTCCGCCGCATAATCGCTCTAATTAGCAGTTCCCTCTGCAAAAAATTCATTAAGTCAGAACGCGCCGGCGGATGAGAGGTGGTCCAGACTCCTCTGACGCGTACGACGCGGGCGGAGTAACGGTTTCTCGATTTTTAATAAAATCGTGAAAGTTCATCAAGTGGCATTGATAGCCACTTAGCGGCGTCCAAAGAACCCGCAATATTGCAATTAATTTCAATTTTAAGTGCACGCGAAAGCTCCTGAAGGAATAACATCGTCGAGGGCTTTTGAGCAGAGGGTTTGATTGCGATTGCACTTATCTTCCTCTAATGGAAGGCTGGGTAAACAACCATCAGACGCTTTGAGCAGTCGAATAGAAAAAATTCAAAATTCGACGAAAATATTTTCGTTGCCATCCCGAAGCGTCGGGAGCTCAACAAATGGCGTCCCGTTCGATGCTGTACTATCGCTGCTTCTTGTGTTTCTCCCGCGTTGCACACAACAATGGAATTGGTCCATGGTCATTCAATGACCGCGGGGATAGGAATCGGGGTGGTCTGAAGTCATCCAGCAGTTTCTTCTTCGGGTTCGTCTTGATCTCGAATGCGCCTTCTCGTGGATTTCAATGAATAAGTCCTTTCAGTGCTAAGAGGGCGCCCTTCGCTGCATGGAAAGTGGCTATTAGAACGGACAGCAAGGGCAGCTATCACATGTCAGAGCGGTCCATTTTCAGGACTCTTCAAATAAAGAAGAAGAACGTTTCTAGCCCCTTTATGCCCCACGGGTGAGTGCTCTTGGACCTGTGAATTGTCCCGAAAAGATCAATAAGTATAAAATGGTTAGATTCGGATCTTGGAGAAGGAAGTAAAAAAGCCAGGCGATGCACTCAGGTGATACCTGGAGGTGTTTGCTCACCTCCTGCAAATTCAATGAATTCTAAGTACCTGCCGGAATTCTTTGTGCACCCAAAGAAGAGTTGGGGAGTAAACAACAAAAGGACTCTGAAGAGTCCCGAAGGATGTACCACAACGTCTTAGATGAAACGGTCGTCGGCCGTGGCTACTGCAGCAGTTGTAGGACCCGGTCCCGATCCCGGTCTCAGTCTCTGGTCTCGGTCGCAAACTTTCGGACCAAATCCTGCAAATCAATTTAAATGCCCACTGCATACTGCAAACAAATTAAAGAATACACAGACAGATGGACAAACAGCGCTCTCAGGAGCTCCGCCCCGCCGCTGCTGCCGCAACCGGTGCAGCGGCCGACGAGGGTTGGCAACATAGTCGAATTTTATTTTCTGTTAACAATTTTTTGCCTCGCCCCTTCCAGGCGACTCTTGTTTACAAAGCGAGGACCCCAGGGGAGCGAGCGGAGGACGCTATCAACGCCGGCGACGATAACAGAATGCAATACTACAGCTGCGGGGCTGCAGGATGCTGCAGCGGGTCCATGGCGGGGAAGTGCTTTTTCCACTTGAACTATTTTTCCAATAAGTGCAGAAAAGGGACTTAATGAAAAAATTGTGAGTTTGTGTGCAGAGGTGAAGGCTTTCAGGATCCGGGATCCAGCCGGCACCCGGGACCCGGGTTCATTGCCACTGCGGGTCGGGATCTCGGCTGCCACGTCTCTTGACACAACCAACTGGCAAGTGATAATAATATTTGAGGAGTGCTTTGCGGGCGTGCAGAATTTCAACGAGAGGAAATCTGCGGCGCGAACATTTGCCACATCTCGGGGATTGGCGGCACCGGGAAATTGAAAAACTCCCTGCCTCAAATCGCTATTGGAACCCCAATTCAGCTGCCTGTCTAATTTGGACTGATTTTTAAGAGCAATATCGACTTGGCTAGGCGTCTTACCGCCTTGTCAACAAAGGGGTCAGACTACTTCTAATAATGGTTTTAGACGTCTCTGCGATTAAAAAGTCAACTATATTTTCGAAATTAACCGAGATTAGTAGAATTTCAGAATTATACATAAATAGGACCATACTACCACTTACCACTTTAAACTGAGATACTTGTAGAAAATGTATTTATAAATTTAATTAATAAATTTACAGTTTTATCCGAAAAGGATCCGAAACAGTGTTAGCTATAACTTATTTTGAATTTTAAATATTCAACCAATTAATTTTGATGAATAGTTTTGTTTAATTAAAAATTAGTAATCAACTACATCCTCTAGTTGATATGCCTGTTATTCTGATAATTAGCCTAAATATTTTCAGGCACACATCACCCAGGAAATTGCATCGAGTAAAGCGAAATACATAAATCAGTAAAATCAATTTACCTATGCGATGAAAAACATACAAAATCGTGGAAAACAGTACCCAGTTTGACTAAAATGTGTCAACTGCGAACTGAAAATTCATCAGTTGTGATTAATTGTCCATAAAACTTAAGATATTTCTGAAAGTATTGGATACAAATTGCGCGCTCTTAAGAGCTACACAATATGCCAATAAAAACAACTTAGGTATGGTTAATGTAAGAATATACTCGTTCAATTGTTTCGAGGGCTAAGGGCTGAAAATTTGAGTATTACTGAGAATATAGGCCCTATTGACTGGACTATAAAACTGACGATAGCAAATTTGAAAGCAATTAAAATTTTAATTTAGGGAATAACAGCAGTAATTTGTACACAACTCTGAAGTTCTAGAATTCTAGAGAAATGGAATCATAGCAATATCAAATTAGCCGCGAAGAAACTACGAAATTGAATCGTTGACAAGAAATTAAAACCAAACGTAATTGAAAAAAAAACTTATTTGAAATTTTTCTCTGAGATCACCTGAGTAATTAAAAGTTAAGATTAAATACGAAGTATCAGAGGTAAAATCTATTTCAGTATGTGTAAATATGAGCAGCATATGCCAGTAATTGACGCACCGCACCGACAAACCACAAACGCCAACCAGGTGAGCGTAAGACGCATTTAATTAGCAATTGATGTGAAATGCATTTTGGCTTTATTTTTGTAATAACCGTCACCAGTTTGATTACCAATATAAAAGAAAAAAAGTTAATGTCAAAATTCAATTTAAAGTAGGTACTTATCGAATTATAACTTACGAAGGTTTCTCTAAGGTAGGATCAAACAGAAGACCGTTTAATTAACAAAAGTTGATGGTAGTTCAGAAAAGCTTTAGATTAAATCTAAGTACGTAATCTAGAAACTAGAAATAGTGAACGAGGCACGAGATGGATTGATAATGTTAAAATAACTAAAATAAATAACTTATTTTGAGTAATTGTGTTGGAAGTGAAAAGTCTTATAATTTTGAAGACGGGCTGAAGGATCATCTGTTCTATTGGGGCTATCTAATCGCCATTAAAGAAGAGCAGACTTCGATCTAGGGTCTGACCGCGCACACATGCCGCCCCCTGCTAAATCAGGAAGAATTTGCCAGGGCTGGCAAGGGCTCATTAAAGAAAATCATCAGGACCGTAATTAAACAGTTCCAGGCTTCCAGCCGGGACTTCTCCGCTGGAGGGCAAAAAATCCCTAAAAAGAAAAAAATTAGAATAGAGAGGAAGAAAAACGTTTGACTTAAGTGGAAGGCTGCGCATTTAACATCATCTCATTAACCCGGCCAGAGGAATGAGGGCGGTATTAACGTCCCGGCACAACAAGGGCTTGGCGGGAGACGGCAAGTCAATTAAAATAAAATCGTCCAAAATAAATTGGGAGATAAGAGGGACTCTGCGGCACAATAGGGTGGGGTCTCGGGCTGGGCCCGAGAGGGACACCGCCTTGGAGCTGTGCAATTATCCCGAAGTACGCACAGGATAACACCAGTCGAGCACAAATAAATCCTGGAGCAGGAAAGAACCGGCAGCATCCAGAATCGGGTGGATCTAGTGAATAAATTTCGATCTGATGAACATGAGTATCCTTTTAACGCAACATTGCCCCTGATCCTGATTTTCGTTATTTCGCAGAGTGAGTGCTAGCTACTCTGCAATGCGCCCCCTCTCCCTGCGGGTGGGCTCGCTCTCGAATACTCAATCACCACTGGAGCAGGAACAAGAGCGTCGCTCGCTTCCCGGACCTAGAGCGCAGGGTGGGCCATCATCGGACTGAGACGAGACAAGGACAGAAGGCAAGAAAACAAAATCCTTTGCGCACTTAGCGTAATCCGTGAAGGATTAAGTATCCTCCGAAGGATAAATACTCTGCCTCCAGTGGAGTTTTTGTTAGCTCCTGGATTCTGGATCTCTCCCGCCTGCTAGCCGGGCTTTTGGACTAAATGCCGCACTACGTCACTTAACTACACTGAAGGCTGCCGCTCGTGGCGATGTCGGCATTTAAATACATTGTGAAGAAGGCTCTCCTATACGGGCGCACATACATCTCTGTGACCGGGACCAGGGAGTCGCCCGGCACGAACAAAGATACTGATGGAACTTAATCTATTTATCGGCTTAGTCCTGATATATGGCCATTGAGATATCACCCTAACAACCGGCTCCGGGACATGGATATCTCGCAAAATTGCACAGCACTCCGGGAGATACTTGTGGATATCCTTGTAATGGGTGTCGCCCCGGAGGTGCTGGTTAGGCCGGCTTTGGGGTGCTGAAAAGAATTCCATCGAGTTTTGTTTTTACCCCGTTTTCACGGGTAATTGATTGCCCATTTGGATACGCTCCGGGTTCCGGACCCAATGTGGCTCCGCCAGTCTGGCCGTCGACTATGCCACTTACCGCTCCCAGTCGGGCACCGTGGAACGAGGCAAATAAGAAAAGCGCTTCAAGTGGATTTCAATCAGCGTTTATCTGGTTGCCGACTTAAGCCATGAGCCCTAGTTGAAAAGGGTTGTGCTTCGTTTGTTTGTTTGTTTTACTTCTGTTTTGTTTTTACGTTTTTGTTGCGCTCGACAGTTACTGATACAGTGAAATAGAATAAAATGTAAATGAGACCTGCTAATCTAGCTTAGGAAATAATACTCAGCTTTATATAAGATATTATGATTAAAATTCCAAAGCCACAAATTTTCATAGAAGAGAGATAATTTATGGTATAAAACCACTTCAATGATGATGATTATCAAAAATTTAAAAAAGAATGAAAAGTTCCCACGTATACAGATTCCGTTTAAACTTATGGACAAACTATAACAACTTCAAGATCACCAGGTATCTTTTTCTGGATCAAATCAAACGTTTATAACATTTAAATCAAAATCACAACTCGTAGGTATAGCAAGAAACTGCCAACAATTGAAAAAAAGTGATAAGATTAAGATTAAATATGATTAAAACAATTCCAAGAAAATGGAACAAACTTAAACCATTTTGACAAATTTGTGTTTTATTCATAAGCTCTTGGTTTATTTTTTTTTATCTCCATATACGTATATCATGTCTTTTTAGCTGCCCTGTAAATAATCGAGTTTCCTTCTGTCCAACAACGTTAAAAAATAGTTTCGAAAATATAGCAAGGCCGCGGAAAATAACGAAGTTCTCCTATCTTTCCAAACCAAAACCATTGAAGATCACTCCGACTAAAAGCTGTACAACACCATATGGAGTTAGCCAGATCATGACTGTGGAAAGACTACAACACATTTTTGAATGTGATGGAGCACCTAAGTCAACACCCGACTGACGTTTCACCTAAAGACTGACTCAAGATTATCTGGCACCAGCGTCATATCAAACAACTTTGTTATTATATTTTTCTAAAATTTGCAGTGATTCCAAAAACACAACAACACAGGGTATTAATTTGCTAACCATGCTGTGCTGACATACACGATTTTGCATAATTAATCCTCGAATGTTTGAAATAAAAGCTAATCGAGTATTTTTGACCTCAAGTTACACGTTTTATTCTTTTTTTTTTAAGTTTTATTTAGGCAACCTTACTGCGATTCAATATCCAATAAAATATAAATTATATTTCCACGGAAGTGTGTCAGTTACTTACCTTGTCTGAAAAAAGCTTACTGCAGGTGTGAATAATCTAAAAGGAAAAATATTACAATTTTTTAGGCTTAGACATACTTCGAGAGAAACCCAAGTATTGTTTTTAGGGAGCACATTTAAACGAAATTAGTTTAATTAGTTTAATTAGTAACGCGGTAAGTTAGCAAGGTTTATTTTAATACTGTCCTGTGTTGTTGTTTTGTAGTTCGCCGAGTAAACGCATATGTTTTTAACCTATTCCGCAATTCGCTAGGCTTTTAGGCCTATGTGCCCACGTGTTAGGTGTTAGTGTTAAAATACTCTACCCAATGCAGTTAATGATTTTCTTATGTACGATTTCAAACATCGATAATAATTTAAGAAAAAAATATTATGCAATTATTGCGCGGCTAAAACAGAATATTTAAAATTAGTGTTGAAATCTGACCATTCGTTCATTCACGTGCATATGTAAATTGTGTTCAGTATTGGCTTATCTTAAAACGCAAACGAACGCAAGTTTTGCATATTCCGATAATTTAATTTCTTGCATCGGAAACAGAAACAGTTAGTAAGATAATGTTTACAGTTATTATCAACTTTTTATATAGTCGTAAATACTTAATTGGAAATCATTAGTGCATAACCTTTAAGTAATAAAGATTTTAGCGAGTGATTCTTTGCCGGAAAAGATAATTTTTCTCTCGTTCAATGCGAAGATGTGTTTTAAAAATTTTAAGACCTTGTTTATTACGAATTAGTTGGAATTTTATTGAACGTGGAACAATAAAAAGTTATCAGTATTATAATATTAAGTATTTTTTTTATATACTTCATTTTGCAGACTAATCTGGGTTTAAGAATTTTAGTTTTTTTTTTAAATTTTACGAATTTTGATTTAAATTTTTCAAAGTCATACCTTCTCAGACTGTTCAGGAAAAATATAACTTTATTGTTTCAACCGTAAAGTAGATGTTCTCCTTGAATGATCAGCAATAACTACAAGGGTGTATACCCATAAAAGAAGAGGTCAGAATGGAATTAAAAAAAACACTTTACTTTGAAAAATAAAACCTTGTCGAGTACTTTTTAAAACCGAGACGGGCTCAAGCTTCATGAAGAAATTCTTGGCCACCGTTGCTCAAATGAAGTGCTCTCTGACTCATTGCGCAAATTTTTCAATAGAGGTTTTAAGGATTTTTCTTTTAGACCTTGAATTGGAAAACGAAACCATTTTTTTATCTGCCACTGGTAAAAATGCATCCACAAGAATCACCAAATCCATGGAAATATCCAGCCGAGCTGGGCTGATGATTTTAACAGAAATTTTAAAACAATCCGTGATGGAATGGCGATGTGCTGGCATAGTGAATAAATATAAAGGCTGACGATCTTCAAAAGCGTGACCGGACGGCCAGCGAGGGGCGGGAGAGGGTAATGGATTTTCGAAACACCCTGTGCAATTGGCGCGGCAAGTCCAGCGGGTCCGGCGCGGGGACGGTAGGCAGTAATTACTGAAAAGTCGAGTAAAACCTGCCGTAGCCGCCGCACAAATATTTAGGTAATAAAATTCATCTTCCAATTACGTGGGCACAGCGCGAACGAGGACCTCGCGGCATTGTCTTTATCCGGTAGTAAATTAACAATTTGCCCGCGAAAGCCCCCTGCAATCAAAAGGCCTCGGCCGCATAATTGAAGATTGTGTCCGTCGCAAATTTTATCATGCCATAAAACCAATCATTTCGTTAAGTTAATGCGCATATCCATGGCATCCCTTAAATTCTCGTAATTTCCACGATACATCCATTTACGACGATAATTCATTACGAACGGCCAATTTTTGCTGAGAGTTAATTTTTTTTCCTTTGTCGCGGGTGGCGGTGGGACGGTTGGCCCGGTAGTATCCCGATACCATCCCGACGTCCCAGCTGAACAGGGGACACAGCACGGCTATCCAGATAAAAAGGGAAAAACGTACGCTCCGAATCAGGCTGGTGATGTGGCCGATAGGGATGGATGGCAGCAGTCCCGGAGCTCGAGGGTGCGACACGCTTTAATGCAGAGGTGGACTAACTGGTGTCGCCCGACAGAACAAAAAAAAAACGCTGAAATGTCTGCACACCGAAAATTTTTATCGCTTTCATAATCATAAATTAGGAACTCATCTGACGTTTAATTACAATTACCCATACGCTATGGTCGCAATGGCCACCGCAGCCGCCACAGCCACCATTGCGGCCGAGACCCCGAAACTAGAGAGAAGTCCCGGCAGTTCCGGAGTCCTGGCAGTTCCGGGAGTCCTGGACCCCCGGCCAGAGGACCGACTGCGACTTAGTGCGAACCATCGCACCAGTAGACGTCCGGAAGTGGTGCAACGATAGTAATTATAGCGCTCCTCTTTCTTAATTTCGATTACTCATTCGCCTTTTATCTTTCTCGCGGGACATGAGAGCTCAACAAGCATAGACCCAGCTACTGGACCAGTTTTCTAAGGTAGGGTGATTTATGGCTTGGGCACTAAACTTCACACCATGGACGATTTAAAAAGAGGAAAAAGCCAGTGGTTGTAGATAACTCGATGTATCTAATATTAAGAGAAAATTTATTAAATCAAACTACTTTAGAGGGAAATCGCAATAGTTCTTCGGATAGTGCCATGAAACTTTGTATGGCTTGTAAATTATGATGTTGAACATAACTATGCATGCAGTGCTTTAATCAATTATTATAAGAACCCACTTGTATGTGTTTATCGAAATATCGAAAGATGGAAAACCAGTCATGATTATCTAATTCACTAAAAGCCAAGGAATTCCATTACACGGTATAGTAAATAAGAAAATAAATTTTAATTACAAAAAAGTTCCTCAGACTTTTAGTTGTACACTTAGCATAAAGTTTGTAAGTAATAGTCTTGTCGAGTTTAAAAATTTTATAGTTGCTAAATTTGGAAAATGACTTTAAATTGAATTAACCAGCAACGAACAAACGAAAAGTTTTAAATTCTCTGAAGAAAGGGCTTTAATAGGTTTAATTAGAAAAATAGACTTGGCAGACTGAATCGGCCATTCTTAATCAGATCCTAAGCGACTCGGGTAGCAAAACCATTGAATTTCAAAAGATTGCAGATGTTTAAGTTTTTGCTCAGTCCTCTGCTTACTTTACTTTTAGAAGATTTTATTACTTCCATATTATTTCTTTACAATTATTCTAATAAAATATTGCTCGTTGTAATTAATTACAACGAATGACTAGTTGAAAAATTGGACACACATTAATGCCTGGGTCATTCCTTCTGTAGATATAAGTAAAAAACTATCCCACTAACCCGTCCAATAAATAAAAAACATTACCAATAGTAGGCCGGCAGATGCGCGTTTTTCTTTAAATTTCTATTATTATTTTGCAAATAAACATTCGCTAAAGTAATACTGCGTCTACGCACTGGCGTTGCAATGTGAGCGAAAAATCAGTACATAACATGCATAGATAAAAAAGTAATATAAGTTAAAAGACACCTTGCTAACTGCTTGGCTCTATTTTTTCGACTATTTATGAAGACGGACTGACTAACAAGTCTACAAATCTCACCATTAAGGATCCTGTATACCGTTTTGGTATGGCATCCTTTCAATCATTGAAGAGTCTATATCCGATTATCATTTTAAGAAACAAATCTATCTAAAATAGTAAATTTAGCATAAACTCCTTTTTGAAGGCACCCGAAAATGGGAAAAGAATTTGTGGCATTTTTTTAATTTAAATTTCGCCTAGATAACGAATAAAAATAATGAGCAACATCAAATAAAGTGATCGACTTTTATCTTTTTAAATATATCTTTGCAGAATTGGAAACTGAACAAAGAAAATAGCGCAGCATTTCCCCTTAGACGGCAAACATAGAAAGTAATTTCCAATTGAAAAACAAGAATACAAACAAAAACTGCAAGCCTATTTTGAAAAGTCCTTGGAATAAGGGAAACATTCCTCGTTCCAGATTGAACACAGCTCTCTCGACTGTCTGTGTCCATTTAGACTGACAGCCGTTCTCATTTACAAGGTCCAACAGGTTGTAAAAGCTAAAAGCGCGCGGGTCGGGGCGGACTCGAAAACAAAATTACAAACTCAGCTTCAAAGATTATGGCGAAAATTCTGATTGAATTGCATTAGAAATCTGCATTTAAATTGAAAGCAGTGCCAGGGCAAGGGCGGCCTCTCCCAGAACTCCCGGCAACCCCGACCTCCCCGGGCCATTCTAGCGCACCGAGATGTTGCTGTATGCAAATAACTTAATCCACGAAACACTTTCAAGGTAATTATTTACTTTAATCTTTCAACCTCAAAAGCTCTCTGTGGCGAAGACGGGCGGCGGGGCCTCGTTAATTCGATTAAGTCCTCAAAAGAGTGGCGTCCTTTGGAGCGGAGCGAGGGTTTCCTGCAGGAATTATTTCATTCGTTTGCGAGGAACGCCAGGGATCTCCAGGCAGAGGGCTGCTATCATCTATCATATGGTTTGCAACATTTTGAATCCCATTCCACCGGGCATATTTATCGAGTGCGGCTAGGCCGTACTCGGAGGGATGTCTAAGGTGGTCTATCGGTCGCCCAGCAGGCGGCGGTGTATTTGTTTCTTATCGCGAGCCCGTAAAATTTCTATTTCCCCCATTTAAATTTCGCGATATTGTTAAACGCTGAAGTGCCGTAATCTTCCGAATTGAATTTCTATTCCGATCCGACGGGACGCGCGGCCCTAGTGTGGAGCAACGTGTCGCCCCCAAATCTCGGGGCTTTTCTGTTTTATCAAAATTCTGCCCCCGTAGGCGCAATTTAAAATTCAAAGCCATCCGGGCACGTCACCCCTCTTGGCCGCAGACCATCGTTGAATCGTCCTCGCAGAAACGTCGTAGACCGTCGTTATTTCCTTCTTTTATGACAGCGGCGAAGAGTGCAAGATCCGCATGAGAGGAAGGCTGTTGATATGCTCCACTCGAAAGTCACATAGCAATTAGTCAGGACACGAATTGCTACTCTCGCCCGATTGGGGTTGGCCCAGACAAAATGCCAGTTAGCCGTAACCCCGTAGTCCCGGCACAAGATTTCTGGATTTCGGGGATGTGCGTTATACCGTCCCAAGGACTGATATGAGATGTTAAGGATGTAAATTTGTGCGGAAACTACATAATTGCGACTCGAAGAAGGACTCATTCAACACATCCGGAGGGACGGGTGCTCCAGGATTTGGGCAGTCGTGAACCTTTTACAGAGCACCATGTAATGTCCCCTGGTGGTGGGGGGGAGCTCCAAATTATCCTTTTATCTGCCCATAAATGCTACTACGGCACATTCCTTGATTTTATAAGATTGGGGACAGACACTTCCTGCAAACAATTTGAATTGCTTTTTAAGCAGCCCAACCTCTCAAAATTGGGAAATGACCTACTGCTGCTAACACGTAATCTGAGGAAATTTGTTGAAACACAGTACAATAAAACATAAATGGAAAATTACACAAATTATTGCCTTGAATTCGTACTGTATTTTCCATTTCGCATTTTCGCTTTGAACTTTGCCATTTTCGGAAACGAATTATCATTGTTTTCGTCTATTTCAACTTCACGAAACAAAAAGTACGTAGAAATGAGCTAGGACTTTATTGGCTTAAAATTAGTTCTAAAATGTGGTAAACGGGTGCCAGAAATTATTCAAAAACATGGATCTTTAGTACACAATAAAGAGCTTGGTTACAATGAAATTGTAGAATTACTGGCAAAATGTTTGCTTTTATATGGGAAATATTGATCATAAATGGAAACAGATGGTTAGGAATAGTTTCAAATTGGAGTAGTAAAAAATAAGACCTACACGTGCACATCCTACGAATCCAGTGTCTATCATTTTAAATATTCTCAAAAGTAACGAAAAATTATACGATGTAGTTATTTATTAAAATGGACAAATAATGTTTAAAAGAAAATTATTCTAAATCAAAATTAATTATTTTGATAAGATTAAAGAAAATTGCCGTGAAGTATTTTATAATCATTGGTTCTCTGTATCTTTTGGGAATACTGATTTTTAATATTAGATATGCATTTAATAATTTACTTTTTATAAACTAGACCAATCTTCGATTTGTATATTTAATAAAACCGTAACAAAGTCGAGTCTGTAAGTTGATTAAATTTTTTTTAAATATTTTGTATAACTTTTTTAATATAGAAGTAATCGAAATATTAATTTCTAGATATCGTCGAAAGCAACGCGCTAAACCAACTAGACACAAATTAATTAAGTTATGATTCATATTGAGCGAAAGATGGTTTATTACTTGTTTTCTAAATGAATAATGCTTTTAGTTTTTGACATTACGTACTTCCTTAAAATAGGACTTCTTACATTAATACGAATTTCTGGAGAGCATGTTTTGAAAAATGACACAACCTTACGAGTGACTGTAACTTGTAATACTTTGCATTGTAAATTGCGATATGTTTTCATATAAAAGGTTTTCAATTTTTAGTAAATTAATTTACATACATACTTTGTTTTTCATCTTCATTAATCGACGTTGTTATCAATTCATTTAGAATTTCAACAAGCCGTAAACGGCGTGTGACATCGAAAGTTTTAACTAACAAGATAAAATGCCGTATTCAAATAAGTTCACTAACTCTCTTAACTTCCGCGGGGAATATTTTAAAATTTAACTTCTTTTTTTTTACATTGAATGATCGCTTTCGCGGGCCTCGAAAGTGATGAGATAATTTGCCCGTTCCCGCGTGAGAGCGCACAACACGCCCGGGGGCGAGGAAAAGGGACATAGCGAAAAGGAAATTCTAATTTAAAAATGGGCGGTTGGGCCTCCCACGGGCGATAAATTATCAACGGTTGTCAATTTTTAATTGTTTTCATAGTATACACGGGAGTTGGCTGCTGTAAAATTACCGTGGGACAAGTGGTGCCAGCAAATCTTGGGCAAAAATAAAATTAAAAAATTCCAGCCCAATTTTCAGCATGTCGACGATGGTCGGAATTGGTAGCACCGGCCCGGTTCGCAGTAGGGGGTGAATATAAATTAAAGGTAACGTCCTGAATAATTGCGTTCGCGCTGTTCGCGAAAAGGTCGCAGTCCCGATATTAATGTTAACCAAGTTCGGGCCTGCTTTGCAGGTCCGGCTGGAACCAAACTCCCTATGCCCAGAATTTCTATGGAGTCCAAACGTGTGCTAATTTGAGAGTTAGACAAAAAGGACAAAAAAAAGCAATTATTTCCGGTTTACTGCTGGGAACCGCGTTTTGGTCATCCGAGAAACGCACGGAAATTTCAGGTGAATGAGTGGACGCTTTGATGAATAGAACGACGAAGGTTAGATTGACTTTCTGGGATGAGGGATCATAAATCAATTCTTGAGGCTGTTGAAGTAACTGAACTTCTTCACTGAATCTGGGCTCCCCCAGCACTAAAGGTAGCTAATAAAGCAGGCGACAATCCCGAATCGCATCTGGGTCTTCGAACTGTTATGGTGCTTCAGGGAGTTCCTGTCGATATATTCCGCGTTGCGAGAAAACAAAAATGTGAAAAAATTGAAACCGAAAGTGAAATTGCGCTAGCAAGAACAACATCTCACGAAAATAGTGCTCAGAGGTGTGCGGGTGGTGGAAATCAGATCGAAATCATTTTCGCAACAAATCCACTCTGCAGTTACCCCCTTTCGGCCAATTTCACTCGCTTTGTCCTCGCATCCACAAGAGGTTATGGGTATAGACGCCCGATTTCCACCAGCTTTCTTCTACTTCTGAAATAAGACCGGTGGGACTGCTATTGGTTGGCCAGGAGCTGGCATCCTTCAGCATCCTCCTGCCTTGGACCCTGGTACTGGTTATGAACGAGCTGCCGAGTACGACCACCGGGAATGCCCTCGTCCGTACAAACATATCCCAGTTTCATGTTCATGGAGTTTAGTTATGACAAAAGGTCAAATGGATTCGGTCGTAAAATTCTTCCGTGATGGCTGGATATGATACTCCTTCCCGGACCAGCTCGTTGAGGGCAGTCATTGCAGTATGTGGATTTAACTTACGCCAAGTCTTTCAATAGAAATGGGCACCGCTTCTTGTCTTAAGGTCGGTCCTGACGCACAAATTCATCATCTTGCACTAGCCCCCCTCAACATATTCAGTTTCTCCAAGACACGATAACATGTTCTTCACACTCCCAGTTCCTGAATATTCGGTTAACTTCTTTTCTCATTGAAGCCGGTGTCCATAAAAAGGGGCATATCCAGGATTTGGTGGCCCCACCTCACATCCTTCCTGCTCATCTCGAACCCATGATTCCTGATCTTATACATTATCTCTGGAAGGCATTCCAGAAGAGTCGCTAGCTGCCATTAAAAAAGTCAATTTTCCCGATTCCTTTTCGCTTTTCTCCATGTCGTCGGAATCAAGGGGTGTCTAAGTTTTATGTCTTTTAATTTTGGAGCTTAACAGGATTGAATTTTAAATAAGGCAGATTGGGCGGAATTTTTATTGCTGAACGAACCCGACCCGCGCTACCGTCGCCGAAGCATCTATCGACTGACAGTCGGCACATGTATGGGAAATTAAACAATTTGGCAACCGAGGTCGTCGTAAAGCCAGATGAACTCCTAAATATTCATGCAATTTTCTACAAGATTGCGAAATTCACGAAAACCCCCACCTTCTTTGTTTTCAAGGTTGGTCCATTTAAAAGCCAAAGATGCTATTCAAATTACGAGCTAGTGAAGTCAACAATTCGTTTATATTTTTGTAAGACAAATGGTTTTTGTTTACTTCAACTATGCTTTCTCTTTTCAGTTTTTTCAATCTAGCTATAGGTGATAGTGGTACTAGTCAACATTTCAAGAGGTTGTTGATTTGATTAATCTGTTGATACCAGTCTTAAGTTGTACGCTATATAACAAAGGAAAGTTTTCCATACATACGGTACATGATTTAAAAAACATAATTCCGGGTATTAACTAGATAACTTATAGAATTTAAATCACTCATCATTTAATCGCTGCATAGATCAGAAATTTTCGCAACATACACGTAAGAGTAAGTGCAAGAGAACTCTATTTGGGTTTGAAAAAAACTCTAGTCATGGATTTCACTTAGTGTGTACATTTGGAGAACTACCTATGACTAGATATTGGATACTAAACTGGTCCAAATTTAATACTAATCGAAGATTTGCTAATACTGCGGTGCCTTACTGGTCGGTGATGTGTTGGATGCTAGTTTTGATGGAACAAATGCCTTCGCCTTCGTAGTGTAAGAAAGTAATTAGCCTGAGTGCGGTAGCGGGAACATCATAAACAACAGAGGGGCTTAGTTTAAATAATTCGGCAGAGTGTTTTTGCATGCGTCCAAATTAACCACTGCATGTGCTGCAGGCACAATGTGTCACTTCCAAAGGGGGGCATCTATCACGCAGCGAGTCTGTAGGGGCGTTATTCCGGCCCTTCTCAAGTCTTCTATTCAATTTAAATAACGACCCGGCATTGGCCGAACTTAATATCCAAAATCATTCTTAAGTATCTCCATCTAAGCCAGCGTCTTAATTAAGCCCGCAATTGAGTGGGGCTGGTTGGCTGAGTGGATTCGCTTTAAATTAAAAATGTTAAATTAGTCTAATTAAAGAGAATGATGTCCGCCTTCAGAGAGATTACTCTCGGAAGCCCCTGCAACTACAATCCGTTCAGGAAGTTTTTACAGCGGCTGCCCCGGCGAGTGTCTAATTCAGAGTCCTGGACCAGTCCCGCGCGCTCTCCGCTCTGCTTCGCCCAATGGACTAATTACACGAAATTACGCGCCATACAACACACGTTACACAAACCCGCCGCCGCACCGCACCGCCATCACCGCCAAGATAACAGAGAAAACTTTTTCTTGTGGAATCACATTTTTAACCGCATTCGAAGCCGCGGGGCGTGGGGCCGAAGCCAACTCCTTTCTTGCCGAAGTCCGGAGCAGATTTCCTGGCGCTAGGGTCTTCGGGTGGGACGCAATCGGAAGCGGCAAAAAATTGGACTAATTATTGCGCTTAATTAGTAATATTCTTGTTCAAACAGTTACGGAATTATAAATGGATCGTCCCGGGGGTGTTTACTATCCCGGTCCTGGTCCTGTTGTTTCCGGATCTCTACCTCGGCCATGGAAGGCCCCCGGGGACACTTCGAACGCGGCGGACATTCTTCCAGCAACAATTATTGAAGCGGTTGAGACAATTGCGAGCTGCCGGGCCCCACTAAGGGAACCATTCCTTGCTCCGAGCGGTCTTTTTTTCTTTTCTCTAGAAAAAGTCCCATCCCAGATAGCACCCGGATCTGTTTATCCTTATCTGCGCTAAGTGAAAGATTTTTTAATGTCCAGGAATTAAATTTAATGCAATTAGGATGGAGCTTTTTTCGCGGCCCGGCGCTCCCGGCTGAGGGATTACCAAAAGGGCGGACGGTAGTGCGGGTCTGTTCCCGCCTTGCGCTGACGTTCTAATCTCGCCCAGCATGGCGCGACCACCTAACTCCCGTTGTGCCACCCGCACTCGCTGCTGGCCATTTTCGCCGCGGAGTGTGCCAGGAGTTTCTTTAAGCGGCACTAAGATGGCCCTTGATGGAATGCGAAATTTTCTGTGGGGTGTTGCCGACTTAATTGGATTTTTGTAAATTAGTGACCATTAAAAGCAGCAAGGGTGCTGGCCGGCGTTATCTTCGCCCGAAGAGCGGGACTTATGTAGATAACATGGATATTTTTCTTGTTAATGCGAGCGTCCCGTATTTCTCCTCTTTTTTCGGCGAATTCCTAACGATTTTTTGATTTATCCCTGCCACCGAGGAGCAGTAAGTGCGGCCAATAGCGCTCGTTTTGAATTTGAGTCACTTTTAATTAACTACCCTTCCTCCTCTTGGAACACGAATTAATTTACCAAGCCAAAAACGAGAAATCAACAAATCAACGAATAACGTTAAATGAGATAAATAATCTAGCGTAGTTTCTATGCTCAAAAGTATGCCTCTATTAAGCTGTTCCTGAGTCCAGGAAAATCAAGCCTGGCAAGTAAAAGTCACTTAAATAATACATTTAACAATTTAACTTAAATTCAAATTAAAGCAACAGTGAGATACTTAATTAAGTATAAAAATTGAGTAAATTAAAGTACAGAAAAATTAAATTAAGTATAAAAAATAGAAAATATTTCAACACATGGGCAAATCTTAGTGATACCATTTACGAGAGTTCGAAGCTGGATGGAATCCACTAAAAGCTCATGTAAATACTTGCAGAAGCCCCAAGTAATTCTCAGAATAAAATACGCTTGACTGGTACAACAGGTTAAGAAGTTCCCACAGATAGGCTACAGTATGTACTGTCAGTAAATCCAGGCTGACAGGAATAGCCCTGTTTGTATTGAAAGTGATACAAAGGATTTTGCTCCGCCCGGCCTTAGTTTTGGCCTCCCACACTTAAACGATGAAAGGTAATCCCAGGTATCAATCTACAAAAACCAAACATAACCCTACACTTAGGTGGAATACGAGTAGCCCTTAAGGGTGACCAAGTCCGTGGCATCGAAAACAACCTTAAGGCCTCCACCCTAGGTAAGAAAACACAAGTCATACTACGGCTAGAACGATGGACAAATACATTCCCATTTCGGCAGCTCAGCCCAGAGATAGTTACGTCTGCCGTGACTACCTGTTAATGCTAGCATTGAGTTGCTTGAGACTTCAGACTTTACCCACGGCTCGGAGATCTGATGAGCTTCTTGGGTATTCTTGAATTTGGGGGAGGCAAAAAAAGCTTAAAGGGGAGTCCAGATAAACACGATTGTTGGCAAGGGGACGCCCCCCTCGTCTAAGGTTGATGGCATTACCGGCTGCTCATTCATTCCCGGCCTAACTCACTTCTTTAGGTAACTTTTCTTACGTGCATGTAACTCTGACAGGTGTCACGAGGGGAAGTTCTTCTTTAAACAAAATTTATACTGTCGATGGATTCGTGCATGTAAAAGCCCACATTTGAGCCATGTCTTTTAGAAAAGGGCACAGTGCCTTAATCAGTACAGTTTTGGGGAGAAAATCATTTAAGCAGAAAAGGTTTGTCAACTGACCCTGGCTTATATTTTGATTTAAACCCCTTTTCTAGTTTGTACTTTGACAAGACAATGGTCGGGTTTGCAAACACGTGTATAAGTTAAGATTATCACCTTGTTAATACAAGAAGCTTTGAATGTTCGTATATAAAAGAAAGGTATGTCTGCATGTACACATGCATAGGTATATTTAACATAAGGAAACTAATTCCTGTCTCGAAAATTATGATTTTAGAGTCGTCCCTTAATCAAATTTTATTCTTTTGAGCAATGAATATCTTTGTAATGTTGGTTTAACAAAACATTGTTTTATGATAAAATATCAAATGATGAGAATTAAGGGGAAATTTTTGATAAAGACTTTTGTATTATTTCATAATGGTTTTTTTATATTTTTTTGTTCAATAACTTCAACTTTCCAAAAAAATGAAAAAAAATAGTTGAAAAGAAACGTGTATACTTATCAAACATAAATTAGCCAATTATTAAAAATTTTTAAAGGACTTAGTATTAAAATCATGTGTAAGAAGCAAAAACAGAGTCGGGATTAATCATTTTTTGATTTTGGCTACCCAAGCTAAAAACATTTGCCCATATCTCATCATAGATTAGTTTTCTTGTTGTTAAACAACGTGCCAATTTAAAAGGTAACCATTTAATAGTTTCCGATTTCTTTATCTAGTATCCGATATAGTGACCTAGCACAGAGTGCCTTAAAAAGTCAATTACAATCATAGTGGATCCTTATCCACGGAATTTTAACCAACTTTTTGTTTATAAATATCCTGCTTTTTCTCGATACCTCACTCCAAAGAACTTGCAATTGTTTTAACCCTCTAAAGAAGACGGAAGAGGGACTAAAGAAGCACTTGAAAGACAGCAAGTTTGTAATAGGAATGTAAAACTGAAGCAAAATTAATTACCATTAATTACGTGTTGATTGCTATCAAATTAATAATTTCAATAAGGTTGATTAAAGACTGCTAGTTGATTTTATTTGACAGGGAAGGCTTAAGAAGGTATTAAGGTATAATAAAAAATATTGTTGGAAAAATTACAAATGCAGATTTAGGAAAGAATGCCTGTAATGTCGCATATATAAAAATATTTTTATTAGGTGTAGTAAAAATATAATACGATTATTATTGTTATATTCCGTCCACCATTATTTATAAAACGAAATTATTAAATACGAAATAAATTTCGATCTCAAAAGTCATTTTTTACAAAATCACACGGTCCCTGTGGCATTGGGAACCGCCCACTATTGCTTGGCACACAACGTCTTTCTAACATACTGGCGACGACGATGACCATATATGTGAAGCTAATAGCTCTCTAAGAAAGAGCTAGGCCGTTTTTCTTACGTGGGTTGTCTACTGCCAGGTTCTCGGGATGTGTCGAATGTATAGCGTGAAATCGAATAGAAAACGGCCATAACTTGTCGAAAACAAAAGATTAATGCATTTAGAGAAGTTTTAATGACCACAGGGTCATTCACGGCCTCAATTGGACCACAGAGGCGGCATAAAATGTTAATAAGAGGGCTCAAATATCAGCAATCTTCTTCTGCTGACTAAACTGCTGTTCTGGCTGCTTATCTTGGAAGGCTGCTGACTGGATGGCCCTAACATGGGTCCACCTACGTCCGCACTAACGGCACATACTTCATCACAGGACGACACAAAGGACACGGCCATTTCCCTTATTTATGGAAGCGCCTTCTCGGAAATAATTTGTTTATGCCTCTACTGCGGCTATTGGTTGAGAGGGGCCGGGGGTCCCGCTGGCGCAGCAACGACTGTGCCGACGCCGCCGCCACTGAGCTTTATGCTCTGTTTTTATTAAATAAATTAAACGGCGAAACGATTTGCTCCATTCCTCCCATCCTACCCGGCTAGGGCCGAATGTGCTCGGGTCGGGCGGATTGAAAGAAATCTCGTGATTTATTAAAATTGTCCGATGTTACATAATCCTGGGATATTTCATTCCGTTCACCAGGACAGCAGTCGCCAGTGTTCCTGATTAGACGAAATAATTTCCTGGACATGCGGCATTAAGGAATGATTTACGTCTGCTTGATTTAATCCGGCGGACGGCTACTGGAGGAGCGATTTCTGTTCGCTTTTGAAAGAGAGCCCCGTTCAGTAGCCGAATAGAATCGGGTTCGGTTACGGCTCCACGCAAATTTCATTTTCCGGGAATCACCGGGAACATTTTACGCATGAAAAGTTTGCTTATAGCGTCAAATCCATTTAACGATTGCCCGGGCCAATATCCCTGGAGGAAACGCATTGCGCTACGATATCTAACTCCTGATTTCCTGAAGAGTTCTCCCTCCGGCCGAACAGGAACATGGAACCCCATCAGGAGGAAGACTGCCAGACTGCAAGCGCCGACCACAAGCCACCATTTGACATCAGTGGATTTGTTTGGAACGTTTTCAAATTAAATGACTCAGTTCGCTCCCAGTTACCGAACTCAATCGGATTTCCTTAGAGAGTGCTATTCCCAGGTCCCAGACGTAGCTCCCGCTGCTCCTTGGGCACCCCACTCCCTTCCCAATTGGTACCGATGCCGGCACCTACTTATGCGCCACTATTTCTCCTTCGCCATGATCTTGTGGGCTAACCACTGACACTAACTCAGCCCCACTCCAAGCCTTGCTGACCATCCGGTATAGGATGTCCAGTGAAATGTAGGGAAATGTGAAAATCCCTAGCAGCCGCCTCCACCAGCCATTGCCTTGATTCCCCTTCCCCACTCCTACCCAATTCATTGCATTTGGTTACCGAGCAAATTTTCCAGCTGAGGGCACAGCACAACGTCCTAACGGTACGACAGTGGTGGCCCGGGGATCAGGATGATCATCTAACAAACAAGGACCAAGGAGCAATCGGCTGTTTTACACACTCTCCAGTGTGCAGTGTCCAGTTTACTTTCGGCCGCTATCGGTGGTACCTTTTTTCTGCATCTCATCCTGGCCACATCTACAGGAAAAAAGGTGCACTTCCCCCTACGTGCCATCTATCTGCCAGCGACCACCAGTACCTATGCAGATCCAGCCGGGGCAGAAACTGTCTTCTTCCTGAAAGTTGACATTATGGTTGATTTTTCGGCTTGCAGTTTTCCCGGCCAGAGGCGGTCCTAACAACTGTTGATACAAAGTGTTTTGGCCTTCTGTGCACCTCGACCGCTCTGCTGAAATATGAGTCCTTCAATTGTTTCACCACATCTCCTTTTTCTGCCCTTTCCACTTTACAGACAGCTTAAAGCGCAAGTGTCTCAGCTTTATAGTCTAGTCAATTTACGCCTCGGAAAGGATCTGACTCGACATTAATTAGACATCACATTGACGGTTTGTTTTGACATAGACGCAGATTTGAGCTTGAAAAAAGAAAATAACAATAATTCACAAATAGCTGCTGATTATCATCGTTTTTGTGAAAACTTATGGTTTCCTTCGTCCAGGCCAATAATTATTTGATAATTCGATATAGTGATGCGATATCGGGAAAGGTGTGAATGCCTCAGAAACCTTTTGCAGACCATCGAAGATGAAAGGCAGCTTTGTTGTCCCCATTTTCTGCAACATTTTGTTGAAATTTCGTAGAAAAAGTTGATAGCCAAGAAATATTTATGGATATAATCCGATACTTTTAATTTCTTCTTATCTTCTATCTATGGCGATTACTGCACAAAAAAATGGTGTTACATTGAGCTAGTTTTGCCCATTAATTATCTCTAGTAGGCTATTTCATGAAGACAATAGTCTTTTTGTAAAAAAATATTATTAATTTCTTTTATTAATTTCAATGGGAAAATGCAAATATTTGTATAAGCCTATGCAAAAGGTAATAATTTTTATGCTATTTCTCTGTGGGAGTTATATACTACTTAGTACTACTTGTCGATTGTACAAGATACTCAAATGAGTCCAAGATGCACGCCCATACGGACTCATTTCACTCCATAAGCTCCGGAACAACGGCCTCCATAGAGAGGCTTGGAGGTGGAGTTCCAACTTTACCTATGCTGCCGCTCTTGACTGCATTGATTGTATCAGATTTTGGTTGGAGCAACTTCAAAAATTAAGTAAGTTGGAAAACGAATTCAATCTAAACACAAAAAGTTACCAATTTTCTCTTCGAAATTTTAAAATTCACTAACTTATTTCGTCAAATCAAAAAATTTCTCTTTGTGGAAAAAATCAAATAAAACTTTATCACACCGAATTTTTAATTAGGATTAAAAAATTTGTTTACTCTAAACTATCAAAATAGAATTCTTTAATGAATAGCATCATTAACGTCAAGACTAGACTTTTCTAGGAAAGTAAGGGTGCTTAAGTCTCAGAAATGCATCTTAGATACTGGATCTTTTAACTTTTGTCATTGCCTTTCGAGTGGCAAGCAATCCGCATTCGGATAGCGGTCCGAAGTTCGAATGCTTCAAATTGAGGGCCCAATTAATAGACCACCAAAGCAAACAAAATTAGGGCATATTGCAGAAATATCTGCTGCCTTTTTGGAAAAGGTGCCATAAAATCTGTTGCATTTGTGAAAAATGCAGCAAGCTGCAAATTCTGGTCCCAAATGGGAACAATGTACTTATGAATAGAACGGACAGATTTCTCCAGTTATTTATCAATATTTTGTTATTCTTTTCATTGCCTTGTTAACATTTAAATAGAACAACTCCTTATAAAAATTCGTGCAATAGAGGTTTAACTACTTTCCAAGAATAATAACCGCTCAGAATCTCACCTAGAACAGAGAGCGCATAGATATAATAGATCCATGGAGATGAGAAAACGTGAAAAGTCTAGTTAGTGAATGTTAGTTTAGGAAAATTAATGAAATTCCAAATAAAACAATTTCCATTCCAGTTTTTGCGATATTTGTTCCTAAACAGTTTACGATTACCTCTTTTAGTATTATCCTACTATAGTCAACTAGTAGACAAATCTTGGGGCAGAGGCTACTCTTTTTGAGAGTTTACAGCAGAAATGGGCTTTTTCCCACTTTACTTAATAGTCTGGATGCTCCAGCTTGTTTTTTTTCTGAATTTGTGACCTTAAAACGTGACTTATTTTCGAAATGGTGCAACTGATTTTCAGAATTAGAACGACAGACGGCAGTCATATGTTCACTGTGTTGCCACCAGTCCACACTCTTGTCAAAGGACAGAACCTTTCAAAGGGATTGAAGTTCAAATGACGACCGGAGTTCCCGGAGCGGATGCAAAGTTGCATCCATTTGATTTTTTTGTCAAAAAAATTACTGGGGCGACGAAAACCATCTGCAAGGGTGGAAGCGCGGTATATTTTATCCTCTCCTCTGTTTCCCTTCTTCCACCTCCTCTCATGTGTCACCCGAAAATTGAAGGAGGTGTGAAAAGCTGAGAGCAGGGTGACAATTTGCCATTTATACAAGAATTCTAACGCGTGGACGTGAATCGCGATCTAGAGAGCGAACGTTCGCGTTTGCAATTCCTTCATTAAAAGCAAAAGACTTTCTCGTTTTTCGTCACTCGTCCTTGGCTGTCCTGTCTCTGCCCCGTGCCTTACGAAGCGGATTACAAATATAAATTGCCAGGCCGGAAAGCCCATATCCTTAATAAGTGACAAGAGGCATAAAATCCGGCGACATGGACTGAGATGTGGCGCACACGAGTTCGCGAAACAATCCATCGCGAACGCGAATGGCGAATGGCGAGCGGCATGTGCGGAGGAGCAATTCTGAATGATTGTGTTATGTGGAGTGCGACATAAATCCCGGCGAACTACAGTCGGAGTAGCATACCACAAGTAACTGAGATATGGCGGTCTCCATATATCCGCATGCCATCGAGTACCCGCACTCACCCGCCCACCGAGGTCCTGGCCCAAGCATAGGATAAGGTCAGGATGGAGGATGGGCTGACTTCTAATATTGCTGATGTAGACGCAACGACGATTGTTTGTTTTTTGTAAACACCACCCATTCCCTGGCCGCCGTCGAAAAGCTCCAGCTCCTCCGAGAACGTCTTGGGAGTAGTCCTCGCCGGGGGCCATAAATATGTTTGCACAGCCCCCTAAATGTCATCCCGGCCCCATTTAGCTATTTTCCCGAAACAGCGTTTCACGACAGGGCAGGCAGGCTTTCTTCTTCTGCTAGTGCGTGCACACTTAGCCTTAAGATGCGAGCACACGATGGGTGAAGATATTTTTCTTTTCTTGTGTCTGCGAGAGTGCTTACGATAAGGAGTAGCGCAAAACTTGATCTGGTTTAGTTTTTGGATAATATAATCCTTTTGAATGGGTTCGGCATCACCACACCACTTGATATCCGCCCGGCACACCCGGCGGATGGGCGGGCGGTACAATTTCTCAGCCCTTCGGTCCTTCATGCATGGCGATATCTTGTTTTTCTCGTATTTTACGCTTCTCTTGAAGCATTTACGAAAAACGATGGAGCAAAGAAAATAAAAACATCGGGAGCAGCACCCCCTTGGGCAGGGCGCGCAACGAGGCGAGGGTGGATGATGGCCCGATACTTTGATGATGGCCCCTGCTAGCAGCTAGCAACCGAACGACCAGGGAACCGACGGAAAATTTAAATTAGACCATAAAAACTTATGATATGTGAAGAAATATTACAAAATTTCCCGAATTGCTCTATTTATTTATTTATTTTTGAGGACGGGACGGGCAGGCCACGCCGCCGAAGACGACAGCGTCCCGGTACCCACCGTCTTTGCCCCTCGCGCCAACCGCACGCACTTCTCTTAAAGATTAGAGCGGCTTAACCAAATTCGGTTATTTAAGGGGCCATCCCGGCAAGTGTACTCCGCTGGCTAATGTGCTTAAGGAGATGACTCTGAGTTACGGGAGCCCGATAAAATCGCTTATGGTGCCGCCTAAATAGGGTTTTAAAATAACCCGTTAATTTATTGGCGGCCCTTGTTTCCTTATTTGTTTCGACGCTGTGAATTCGACCGCCCGCGCGTGTATTGCCTGTCCTTCCCGACGGGTAGATAACTGCCCGGACCCATCAGGAAGTTTTCCCTTTTAATAGCGGCCCTATTGGCTTCAGATTGAGACATTGAGGATAATGCTAGTTATCAAACACAGACCCGCGGAATTAACAAATTTTTTTACATCCAGCCTTGAAAGCAATGGCAATTTAAATTTTTTATAGGAATGATGAGTTCATTTCATTTCGTTATTTCATTTTATCGTTGTCGTTTTTAAAATCCCGGATAATAAATACACGGAAAGGATTTTGCATTTTTTTTTATTTAATATTGCAATAAATTTGATTTATGATATTAAATTTCATTATTATCGGTCTTCATGTTTTCGGGATTTAACCCTAAAACAACTTGAGTGCTCTTTGCGCTCCTTTTAGTACTTTGAGTATTTCCATAACTTGCAAATATTTTCATTTAAGGAGAATTGAAATTATATACTACTCTTTCCTAAGTGGGTAGGTACAATTCTCAGGCAAGATCTTGTTCTGAATTTCAACTGATCTATAAGAATAAAAAGTTGACCAAAATGGGAATTGTAGGCGCTTATGAAATTTAAAAGTCTTGTAGTATAGTCTGGTGAAATCAGGGAAAAAGTCAAGTTCACTATTTGTTTACCCCTATCTTGTTGTTTTTGTTTACTATTTCACTAAAGACTGAATACTTTAAGAATTAAGAATTAGAAAAAAAAACACAAAAGAGGCCATTTCCATACCTTATCGGATCAATATTTATAATTTTATATCGAGCGATTGATTGCAAAAAATTTATATTCACAGCAAAGGTTTGGAAGATCTGAAATTTAAAGTAATTCCAGATTTTCCTTTTGATGGTATTTTGTATTTTTTACCTGAAATCTTTTCCGACTTCGACAGAAATTGAGCACAAATACAATCAGAACTACTTTGAACATTTTTAGGAAAGGAATAAAACTGAATAATTTTGTGATTTCTTGTTAAAAATCAAAAATGCATTTGAAAAAATTACGAGTATAACTTTCTTCAAAAATTTGAAATTTCCATATTTTTATATAATAAAGTGCCCAAAAAGAGTGGGTAAAATTAAATAAGATAATAAAAGAATTTTCTCAAATTTTTAAAACCTAGTTTATAACTTGTTGACCAGTGAAGTGCGATTTTTTTTACCTCCGAATACGCATCGCATTAATCGAGTCCAAGTTCTATATTTATCGTACTAAAAAATTTCAATGGTGTAAAATAAATTTTAAGAACTATAACTTTGTTATCCAGCAAATTTCAGGACAAGTTTGAGTTGAGTTGAGTTGAGTTTGAGTTTTATCACTCGTTCTTTCAGAATGAGAGTGAGAATATACTGCCGACAAATTGTTAATAAAATTGTTCGTTTTCAAAATCGTTATACTTCAGCATTAAATAGTAAAATTAAGTTCGATTCGCAAAAAACATTTGTCCGCCTCCACCTCCTAGCGAACGTTTTAACGAAAAAATATGTAAACAATTTTCTGCTAGATGCTTGCCTTACGGGGTGTTCCAGCAGTTCACTTGCAATTATCCCCGCATTTCACGACAAAGTCGGGGCCTTACCTGGAAGTTATCTCGACTCCCCGGGTCGGATGCGGAGCGCTTTTTTTCGCATTTATTTCTCGCCAGGCAATTAAAAATACGTCAGCGCATATTTTCGCGATTATCGGCGACTGGGATCGAAGCTAAATCAGGGAAGTGTGTCCCCGAAAGGAGGAAGCATTTGTGGAATTTACGAAGTTGAAAAGTTCTAAATTGCTTTTATCCCTCTCCAGCCCGGTGAATTTAAATTCTTATCGGGAGATTACCTGGAAGTAGCACTTGGGTGTGATGCAAAGAGCTTTTAATGCTCATCCAACACCTCCGAGTCATTAATGCTGCTCCTTCCGTTCCGTTGATGCGCCTTGCCGCGCTGGTCTGGCTCTTCGGTTTCTAGTGCTGCGATTTACCATCTTCGTGGTCACCGCCGGCTTTACAGGGCGCCCAGGAGATGGAGTCGTTATTTCCGGGCTTGTGGCCACATTTCAAAGTTTCCCTCTAAATTTTCTTATTTAGTTAATCTCACCGAATAAACTGCGGAATCGGACTTAGATTTGTGGCATCTCGCTAATGAATCTGGCAATTGGCCTAAGGCGCCTTAAGTACGATGCACCTAACAAACAGAGTAGCCGATATGTTCCTTGGCTAGTGGTGGGATAAGTACAGGGGCGGCATTAGTGTCAAGGGCAATTTTCTGCAAAGCGCTAGAACCGCCCTCAGAATACTTAATAACTCCCGGCCGGAGTCCTTGGCTCTTGTTATGGCGTATGTCGCACTCTTGCGATGCAGTAGACTGCAAAATCCGAGACCCGAGAAGAACCCTGGAATCCAGGAAGCCCAGAATCCGATCATCGGGCGGAGGATATTAAAAGGACTCTGCTTGTTTGCAAACTGTCACCGACGCCGAAATGAATCCGTGCAACACCTTGCGGTGACAGGCGAGGGAAAATGGAAATAAATTCATCGAAAAGTGTGGAGATTTCTTTTGACGTCCTCGTTAAATTGAAAGTGGAAAAAAGAGACTTTCTGTCTGCAGCAGCTCCTTACAGGGCTGTGTGTAGGGTGCGAGGACATCACTTTAAGCGTCGAGAGCACCGCCTGAAATTTAAGCAATTTGGCTCCGGGTCTTTTGCAATATGCATTTCCTATTCGGAAATTCTGCTGCAGTGATTAAAAGTCAAGATCGGAGATAAAGCGAGAAGATGATTGCTTTGAACGTGGATGTCCAGGGAGTCTTTGATATCGGCAGTTAGAAGATTCCAGGACTGGATGTGGTAAACCACTCCTAAATACTTAAAACGAGAAAAGTGCAATTAAAATAAAAAGATGTGCAACTAAGTAATCGTCTATAGATTGATGCACTACTTTTTTCTACTTCTTACTTTACTTTATCTACCTACTTACAGACACAGTAAAATTAAAAAATAAAAATTACTTCATTATTCAAAATCTATCATCTAAGATAAACTAGTTGAATTTTAGCTTGTAACACTCATGCAACTAAATCAAATCCATCAACATATTTTTTACTATCCAAAGAAAAATAACATAATCGTTATTGTTTTTAAAAGAAAATAAAATTATCTCAATTTTGAACATGACTTCAATTGAATAAAAGAGATAAATTTTTCTTTTGAACATTTATAAAAAGAAACATTCCGTCAAAAATATTTTTTTTGTTATATTGTGATAATTTTCAAAAATTGATTTGTACCGAGATAAAAATAAGAGAAAACAGATTACACATTCTTTAAATAAATTCAATAATTTACACACATGTTAAGATTTAAAATGGTCGTCAGATTTATTAAATGAAATGAAAATTATTTATAACATAGAACCTGACTTCAAAATGATATTAAAAGCAATTAAAAATCATGTTTCGTTTTAATCGCAGAAAATTATACACAGAAAGTGTTATTTTTGCAGGTATTTCATAAATTTATATTTATATAAATATTTATATATGTTTCTAAATGCATTCAATTTGTAAATTAGTGTATCATTTCAAATAGAATTGTTTCATAAACCTTTTAATTTAACTCATATACTACGCTATGTGTTAAAATTTTTCGTAAAAGAATTAATAAAATAATTCTTAGAACTCTTAAATAAGCAAGCAATAATAAATTCGCCAATATTTTATTCTATTAAATAATAATAGATCTTTTAGCATGATTGTACGAATATGTTATATGAAATATTTCTTCTGATATAAAAATGTAAGTTATTGTAACAATGCCATATCTGTACATGAATTTTATGTTTACACTGATTTGTTTTTCACAACTGAGTCCAAGCACGATTGAAAATTAATTAATTATGTGAAAGTGGAATTTTATCTACAACTTTATTTATAGATGCATACCGCTGATAAATTAACTTTGATTTAAAGTTAAGCACAAAGCATCGTAAAATCATATAAGTTTTTGTCAAGTGTGAAATGGTTTGTTGCCTTTCGTATAGATCTCTTCCTATAGGTGATTTCTTTGCAAATATATTTAATAATCTTCAGTTAACATCAAACGATTGCCTATTTCGACAAGTGGATCGTTCTTAATTTTCCAAACGTGTCCAGACAACTAACGCCAATGTAAATAAAGGGGAGATCCCAAATCAATAACTTGTCACCCCTTGTGCAACCTGTTTGAGTTAAAGTCGCCCAAAGCCTTACAACTTAATTTTCATATTTTGAATCGTTCCTGTTCGGAGCACTGTAATTGAATTGAATGTAGCGTGGACACATACCGCCACTTTTCATAGGTATCATTTGAATTGTGTGCGATTTTGGTAAACAAATTAAACTGGGGTGTTCTCTGAAAGCAGTGTCCAAACACACCAAGGGATGACCCCAGGGTTAGAAAACGACTTGTAAGAGTTTTTGGTGTGTTACGTAATGAACAAAATATTCTACGCCAAATGGTAAATTGTAACATAAAACTTTGAGGGCACCAGCGTAACCCCAAAAACAGCTCGTTTACCGCTTTGCAGCAAACCCAGGTAAGAGCGAAGGTAGAAGGTAGCAGCGAGGGTTGCCTGCAATTCTGCCTTAAATTTTCCTATTGTTAATAAACACACATTTGCCGCACGAAACACGGAGCAACGTTTAATATCCTTCACCCGTTGAACAAATCCATTGTACACGTGGCGCATGGGGGAGCGCAGGGGCGCGGCGCAGTTGTTTCCAGTTCGCCGAAACTTTGTTCTACAAGGAAACTTAAATAGTAAATCGAGTGTCATAAATCTTATTATAATTGCATTCAGCCAGGTAAGAACTCTGAGAAATATTCGCATTAAGGCATAAAACACAGCCGTACAAAAGCGCCTCAGACACCGCCGCCGCGTAATGTGCAATGTGGCAATGTGCATTTGCCCGGGCAGAGTCGCAGAGTCGTGACAAAAAGAGGTGCAACGATTTGCATAACTACAGCTCGTCATTCAGGGCGGCTGGGCGGCAGACCCGGCACCCGCCGCCGCCGCCACGCCACTCGCTGTCTGCGCCACTTATAAGCGGCTTAAAATTCAGGGAACTAAATTCCGCTGTTGATGTCGCATTATGCCCCAACTTTGCGATAGAATATGCAAATCCGGCAGACCCGGATAGATAAATGATGCCCCGGGTAACCTGTTACTGGCAAGCCATTGAAACGAGGCTGGAGCCGGGCCCCGGACCGCCCAGGCGCTCCATTCTGGGACCCCCGATGCACTGCTACTGGATTGTCGCAGTCATTGGGAAATACGAGTCGGCGGAATATTGATGACTATTGCGCCCCCGCGTCAGCCCCGTCCACGACGAAGTCCACCCGCACCCGCCATCCCCACGGGAACTTGAACTTCGAGCGCTGTCGTCGAAAGTCCGTAGACGACGGCGGCTATTCCGGTATGCGAATTACCGCGTCAGACGGAACAGTCACTTCTGGGGCTTCAACCCTTCAACCCTTGGCTTCCAGCCCCTATATGCAAATTTCGGCTACCCGGGGGGTAGCTAAGGCCGGTGGTGCTACGCAGTCAAGGGCCGCAGTCCGATGTTCCATAATCCTTCTAATCACTGCCCGCCGGCTCAAGGAGCTCCACGTCGTCGAGCCCTCTGCAAACAGATAGCCCCGACTCCAGAGCTCCGGGACACCATCCCTGTCACCTCCAACTCTAGCCCGAATTTTAACTAAGCGTAATAAAATTATCATATTTCATCTTGGGTATTGTCGTAATCGGGCCGCGGCTGCGGGGATGGACCTTGGCTCCTTCATCTCGCGCCATGCACTAACTGGGCCGCCGCGGCCCCGGGCAACTTTAATTCATGAATATGTGCATAAGTTCTGGCTCTGCCCGAATGACTTTTCCTTTTTCGCACAAGACTTTTTCAACGTTCAGTTGAGCTCGGAAAATGGGAAAAAGCAGGGGTTTCCGGGTGCTACCCTGAACATGCACAGGACGGCCTTCCGAAGCTCCTGCAGTCTGCAGTCGTGTAAAATTTGATCGGATTCTGCCGCCGCAAATGTCGCCTGGCAGCGGTTATACGTTACCAGACGTAAGTGGGCTCCAGCAGCTCCACAATCCACGGACCAGGACTTTAGCGGGAGCCACTGGGCCAGGCGACGGCGTTAATTTAAAGTTTGTAATTAAATTGCTGTAAGCGAGGCTCCCAGGGGACGGGATGTTCGCCTCACGGACACCTACCGTCGAATTTTTTTCCCATCCTATTCCGAATAGCGGATCATCGACTAGCTCCTCGCAGAGAAGTCATTTAGCAAGACGACAGCGACAGAGCTTCTCAATTGATAAACGGTCGACAGTGTCTGTAGAAGAAAAATGTTGAAGGCATCGTTTGCGCCATTATAGGCGAGAAAATTGCTCAGTTTGGAGTGCTCTACGTCTTACGATATGCTCCCAGGGGAGGAAGTATCCTTGCTAAGGGATCGTGATCTCGTCCCAGACGGAATTGTGCTATAAACTTACCACCACCCTTGCGTCCCCGGGACTGTTGTGGGACCTCAAGATATACCATCACGAGTATTAATTACACGTGCATTCTGATGCATTATCTCAATTTGCTCGCCCGTAAAAGTAACGCTCAGGAAACTACGTCCTAGAGGATGGAGCACTCCTTGGCGCACGTTAGGAGTCGTGTGAAATTTTTATGGCGTGTAATCATCATCGAGTGTTTACGGCATGACTCTTTTAGGGCTTGTATGACAACATCAATTTACATGAAGCACCTCTCGGTCGACAAAGATGCGGTGGAATTTCTCTCACGTCATTAGATTTACGCGACGGGCACAAGGAGCAGCAACTGTAGTAGCGCGCGGCCCATAAAAGTGCTAGAGGAAGTTTTCACGCGACGGACAGGGCGGCGGGCTCGGATGGTACTCAACTCCTCGAATTTCCCCGGAAGTCGAGTATCGAAAGTTTCTACGATTTCTGAGGTTTCCCCCGTGCGCGCGAACACTCGCGAACGATAGCGAACGAGTGCCGGTCTCGTAAACACTTTGCTTTTATGAGTCGTCAATTTTTTATTTATGCGCGCTTTTTGAAAATTTATTGCGCCCGGGCGGGGATTTGCCGTGATCTATGGGCGTTATTGCAGCGGCAATTGTCCTCCGTGACAACTGATAGATGGATTCCCGATGATAGAGCGGGCCGCCGGGTGATTAATGCCTCCTAAACATCTTACTGAGCCGAGTACCCGATTTTTTTTTCACCGGGTCGGTACCCGGGTAGTCGCTTTGTCAGTTATTTTATGTGCCCGGCTGACGGGTACCCGATTCTAGGACGTAACCCGGCTACCAATGTGATTTTTTAGTTTTTTGTACTCTGCAAGTTTCTTAGGGCTCTCTTGAGAATTCCTTCCCCCCGAACCTGGCAGCGTGTAAAAGAGCCACTTTTTTTATCCGATTGCACAGGGGAGTATAAAAAATCAGCGAAATTTTTACGAGTGCCATTTTATTGGAAGTGTTAACGACTAGGGGAGCGCACCCGGTTCCTGCTAACACCTAGCCGGGAGCTGACAAATCAGAAAAAATGGCTTCTTGCAGGGTTCGTGTAGGGTATAGTTTCAAAGGTTACTCTCGAGGACCTTTTGCCGCAGCTCCTTCAGTTTTTTAAACTGCAAATAACCCTCTGCCCTCGATCGCAATAAATATTGCTTTATTCTGGTAAGCGGTGCCGGGTCACACAGAAATTATTGGTCGCTTGTAAAGTTAAGTTAACGCCACCTTTCGCCTGAACTCCACTTGGTAGCCATTTTTTAATCCTGATTTTACGCAGGGTAATATAGAGCAAAAAGTTTAATTTTCACTTAAGCAAGTGAACGAAGAAATTGGAGAATGTTATATTCCGAATTTTGATTTTTTTTTCGTTTTTGCTTATGACAAAATATGGTTATTAACTTGAAGTTATTAACTTTTCGTTTAATACATTTTAACATTTACGATTTTATTTACAGAATAAGTTAAGACTGTAAAAAAATGAATAAACAATACGAAAAAAAATATTTGAAGTAAAAGAAGCAAATCCTTTAAACTGCCGGCGCTCTTTACTTGAGAATGTAAGATATATTTTAATCCCGGCAGCATATTTAAAACTAAATCTTTAAAAAATCCAAATATGCAGTTATAAAACTATTCCCACACGTTAATATTTCTCTTGTTTTAAAGAGAGGTCGCGGGAAAATCTTCCCTAGAAAGTGTATAAAACTTATCAAGGATCAGAATTTAGTAAAAAGTGGAAAGTTTATTTAATTAATTTATCCAACAATCTCTTAGAGACATTTTTGAGGAGAAGTTATCTGAAATGAAATCATTAAGGTATTAGTTCCATATAGGATACATGTAGAAAAGAATATACACAATTTAGTGGTTTAGAGAAAAGATAGTCTATCAAAATGGGACCGCCGGCAATACAACTTCTGCTTCAAATTAGGCATCTTATTTGGATGATGTTTCACTTTTCCCGATCTGCTCAATTTTATAATATACGCTTGATTTTAGCCTCTAGCCGTTTTAGTAAATTTTGAATTAACTCGTAATCCTCTCCCAAATATGAGTTAATTCAACACTCGTACAATTAATATTATTTAACAGAAGTCCCGATTTCTACCATAGGCCAAAAAATGAGCGAGATTTTACGTAATATCATACACTTTTTTTAACATAGTTTTAATTCGGGCAGAAGCGACGTACGTGCTTAAACTGCACACAAAGATTGAATTTGATTGATCGAGTTGGATATGAGATATTATTGAAAAACACAAAACTAATGAAAAATATAATTTTTTTGGGAGGATACTATAGGTTAACCGCTTTGAATCTAGAAAAGTAAAAGAAAACTTGCTGTGGAATCTTAGAGATTTGCGTGAATTATTTAACATTATTTATATACAATAATATAAAAATTAGAAGAATGGAAGTTTTCATTTTTGTTGCTGATTTATTCGATGTGTATTTCATTCTGTTCAGATGTTTTTATTTTTGCCTAAGTGAAGAGTGTTATTAAAACTCATTAAACAACGGAGTCAACATTTTGCTTTCAGATATCGTTACTGAATTACACCCACTTCAGCTCTAAGAGGGCTTTAGACAAAACAAGATGCTTACTCTCGAAGTGTTTGTTTCTGCTGAAATAATCACCGTCGTTGTAGACGATCCCTGCAGCGAATTTTTGCAATCTCAATAAAACCTCCAAGAGATGGGATAATGGCGAACGAGAAGAGCCTACCGGGACACAGACCCAGACCCTAGTTTTGTTCCGAGTCTCCCCGAAAAGTCTCGGCCACCTTAAAGTGGCGCAATTTAAGCGCGCAGTGCACACAAAGGGCGCTCTCTTCCACTTGGTTAGAAAATTGTCAGAGATAATGCGATAATTACGCCACCATTGCAGCAAATTATCCGCCGTTTCGCGTTTTAATTTCCTCCATTTTGCGTATAGCCCGCCGCATTCTGTCTCCGCGCGAGCCATTGTGCTCCCGGAGCCGGTGTTGGAGCTGGAGCCCTAGTTGCCGCCCCTCGCCGTTCGTGGGACTGTAGAAGCCTCCTATTCAAATGCGACGGGAAGGCTTTATTCTGACATTGAAAAGCTCGCGAGCGAAGCGTTTTGACAAATACAAAGGACTTCACATCCCTTTAATGAACCTTTTAATATTAATTACTGCAGAAGGGTGCAACTTGAGACGAGTCTAAAATAAAGATAAAAGGATAACTTGGGGCGACTCAGCGAGTCCGGGCGAGAGGCAGGGAGGGAGCTGGCAGGAGGTATTTGGCTTGTCCCAGACGAATCTGAATGAGCGTCCTCCCAGCTGTCGGAAAGCAGTGGGTGAGGTAACAGAAAGCCGGGTGGGGAGAACTACAGTAGTTAAACTACGGTGCGTGTCTGGAAGTTCCCAGGCATTTTTCCTTAAAGGCTCGATAAGTGACAATCTTCCTGCTGGCGTAGATCCGCTTCGAGTAAATTTCCTTCAACCACAATTCTCTCCTAATTGGCAAGAAGGGATCCCCCTTTGGGGCGTCCCTCGCGCCTCGTTCCGTTTGAAAAACGCAACAGCTTGAGTCGTTATCACCGCTGTTGGCACAGGTAAGCATCACATTTCCCACGCCCCTCTGGGGCGAACACCCTTCCCCTCCTATCCCGCCCTAACAAGAAATGTGGACTTGGGAAATGACGTCCCGTTAAACTTTTTCCTCCTTTGACATGGCGCTACTACACGGGTGTATTATTACGACAGAGAGTTCCAGAAATTGTTGTCACACCTTCGTCCTTCCTTTGCCATTCCTTAGCGGTGCAAAGGAGACAACTGTTGCCTGCTCCTGATCTCGTACAGCTCTCCCTCCCCTCTCCAGCGGGACTTACCGCATTCCAACGCACGCGGCGAACCGACACACTCACCAGAAAACTCATATATTCGATGACTTTTTGCCACATCAGTTGACATGGTTTAATTAAATTTCACTTTTTCACCGCACAAATCTTTCACCAGGGGAGTGTGTGTAACTTCCCACTGCCGCACACCGCGACCCTGCTCCGAGTAGGTGTATGAGAGCCCAGAGGGGTACCTCTGAAGGATTTTGTAAAGAGGGCGCGAGCAGGTCGAGTACGTCTTGCGTACCCACTTCAGTCACGTAAATAATTTTACAACAAATAAGGACGCGCAGGGCCGCGAAAACGGTGGCGTCACGGCCGGTGCGGCGACTTTGTGTGCGTCCAAGTTTTCACAGGGAACGTGCAGTCGGGGGTTGCAAGCAATTTAGGCTTAATTTCTAAACCCTTCCCTCACATACACGTCTGAAAGTAGAAGACCCCGGGATTTGGGGCTTTCAGGTGGAAATAAATCGTCGGCTTCATCCTATTGGTGACAAAATTTGCAAATAAATCCATTCCGACGGGGCGAGATGTATCGCGCTTTTAGTCATCCCCTCGCCCTTGTACGCGTGAAAGCAAAAATTTGTGAATAGCCCGAATCGTTGGCATGGCGCGGATTTCACGGAAAATCCTACGTCCGGGTCCGTACTCGTTCAGCCGGCAACAGTTTTATAAGCCGCGATCCGATATTCGTCGCATAGAAAATCCTGCAGGAATTTTGATTTACCGAACAGGTGAACAGGTGACAGAGGCTCTGAACGAAGCAATTTGGACACGCGGCGTGATCCATCCCTAACAATAGACAAAAGCCACCCGCGGTAGAAACGGATTTGAGGAGCATCATTTGCAAGGTTTATACCCCTAATGCATGCAACGAGAAATTAGTCCACGAGCGCATACGGCGGCGGATTCGTGACACAAACTGGGTTGCAAAGGAGCTCGCAGGTACTCGAGGGTGATTTCAAATACCGTCGCAATTGCACATTCTCGTGCTGATTGCCGAAACTAGGCCCTTCGTCCTCCATATGGCAGTCAGTCACACCAAAGTTTCAACATCAACAGCACCAATTTTGGTAGTTTCAAATATACTGCTTGGTAATGATGAAAGATTTTTTCTTCAATTAAAATAAAAAAAAGCAGCACGTCGGATATTACCTACGAAAAAGGTATTAAATTTTTTTTTACAACCAATAAAAAGATTTTTATGTGAGTATATTTCAAAATTAATTTACAAAAAGGAAATGACCGTAGAAACATCATGATATGATCCTAATTGCTTTTAAATTGTTAGAATAATTAGCGCAATGCAACTCGCTGAAACGACACACGCCTTATGAAGCTCTAAAATAGCCTGTCTTTAAAACGTATTGAAACGTTTGCGGAATAGATTTAGACAATTTTTGTTTTAAATTTAATGTGGAAAAATAGCCCCAGCCCTTTAAAAAAGAAAAACGTTACGATTATTGTTTTTTTAGACACACCTTTTTATTGTAAAAATATGCATAGCATAGCATAGCACTAGATTACGGCTTCACGATTTTCAGAAGCGAATCTTCAAAATTTCCCACTTTTCTCATAGTTCCATTTGTCATCATTAAACATTTTCAAAGATGTATCTACAAAATTTCATATGAAAATTCCAGAAATAACAAAGTTAAAGCGTGACAATTTGGAAAGTGTGTACACACGCAATGTTTAGCTCTACACCCGCTCGAAACGATTTATTTCGGCGCTGTAGATTCAAAACTAATCTTGAATTTTGAGTGCTGGAATCCCCAATAAACAATTCTGTTAATGTGTAATTAACTTCAGTTCAACTTTAACTTCAACTTTTGCGAAAGTGAATTAAACGCGTCGTTGCTGAAAGGTAGTACGTGAAGTTGTGCATGGACGAAATCACCTCCGGTTCACGATTGACGCGAATATTGCAAGTGCCGGTAAAACCGAAAGCCATGAAAGGACTCGTCGTACATCATGGAGATAAGTGGACAGATCTACAAGAGGTGTGGGCGCAAAATAAGGAAACAACTCCAGACAAGCGAAATTCTGGCGGTTAACATGGCAAAGATGACGAGTATGTTCCCGGCGACAATAACCATCCGGCGCGGGTGGAAAAATGTTTATCGGGATCTTGCGAGAAATGCAGAAAAATGATAGTTGGGTGCCGCCGTGCATAAGGCGAAGGAGGATCTAGGGTCTGAGCGACGCTCGGCGGAAGGAGGCGACCTGCTTCGCCGCCGTCGCATATCAACAGGGCTTCAACACCGTCTCATATCGCGACAGGGAAATTCTCCGGCGACATCTTTTTTTCTCGCAGCTACTCGCTTGTTTGGATGAAAAAAAATCGCCCGCAGGACATGAAGTGGCAGGGAGGGCGAGGGGGCTGCAAAACCACAACATTTTTTATCGAAATTTTCCTCAAGGAACTGCTCACCAACAACGCAAAGGACAAAACAACTCAGGTGGTGTTTTCAAAAGGTTCCGAAAAGGTACGTCCACTGAGAGCGCACCTCGAGACCGCCCGGAGAAGGTAAAAGTTGTTAAAAATTGCAAAAATTACTTCTCCTAGCTCGCGCTTTTCATATCGCTCGGATTCACATCTTCGTTATAATTTTCCACTTGTTGTGGTCTTCCTTTGAGTTCCGAGGCAGCTCAGGAGTCCTAGGGCGGCCCGGCCCAGCCCTGGCGCAAAGGTGCACCACCTTTCTTCCGCTGCCCGTCGTGCCTCCTGCACTCTTTGACGTGTATGAAATTTCCAGGAAAACTGTTTGGCGAAAGTTTACGCTTAATGAAGTTAAAAGTAGTTCGTTTTGTCGTTAACTCCGCCAGACCGGTAGACCCCTGTTCGCCCAGCTCCGGCATTAATTGTTCGAGCGAAAGCAAGCGGCGGAAATGTGGGACGCTTTGAAGGGCGCCGATGCAGCCGCTCGCTGCTAGCTGCTAGCTGTTGCGGCAGTTCCAGAGCACTGTTTCCCAGCGGTGGCGGTACAGGCGCGCGATTTGCGAGTTTAATTAATTTAAATTCCTTGCTGGCCGATCCGAACAACTGGCGGGCCACCTGGAGAATTTAAGGCTGGCGAACATGAACAGGGTTGCGGGCCTGATTTAACGGACGCGACGCGGTGGGTACGCAGCAACCCTCGCAAAAGGGGCTTGTTGCTAACTCCAAAAGTGGCCGCAGGACCTGCAGGTCCAGATCTGGAGGCATAGACCGAATGCACACATGTCGGGCATCCTGGCTGCACCGCAGCACCAGCATTGCCCACTATTCAACCCGACCACCGAGGCTGGGTCCTGGGCCCCACTCTGTGCCTGTTCCTGCCAGTATAACAATTTGTCGGCTTAAATATGTAACTTCGTCTCCAGAAAACACAATTCAATTTGTCCCGCAATGAATTCAGGGATGAAAATTCGCCCAGTGTCCAATCTGTGCACACCGGAGCTGCTCCTGAATGGCTTCGACAGCGTATGTACCTTTTGATAGATAACTGCTACACAACATGGCAACTGATAAATGAATTTGAGGATCCAGAAATCCTTCAAAGAGGATTATTTTGTTCACTGAATTCGAAAACTGATAATTGTTGTTGCTGCTACTAGCGCTCGCAAATCGTATTTATTCGAGCCCGGTGCAAGCTAGTGCTGGAGCAGAAGGGAACAACACCTCCCTCCCTCCGCCCCCGTATGCCGGAACTGAGCGCAATCCGCCCATAAGCGGATGACAATTAATTGTTTAAACGTGTACTTAGAGGGCCTTTTTGATGAATTGCTCCCCTACGACATTGCTCTCTGGTCGGACTCAATGTTCGACTTAATTTACTTGCAGCATTCTCCATTAGACACCTGTGAAGTGGAAAAGGAAGCGGGAGGGATTTCTAAATTGTTTGCCTACAGTTTATATCGACAAGACATGCCAATTTTAAACAACCGTTTTCAATAAATGCATTAACACTTCTATAATCAAAATAAAATAGTAGTCTCAAATTTCTTAGAGCCTCCCGTGCATGAAAATTTAAAATGTTTGTTTCATTGCTTTATCGTTTTGAACCGATTTCATAAAAAAATAGAACTATCGGCTTTTGATTTTTAACTAGATTTAGATGGATTATCTTTTGCAGAAATTCTAACTTTCGGGTTTCGTGGAAATTCCAGTGTATCTCCCCCGACTAGACCAGAAACGCCAATAGTTTTAGAATTTATATTTAAGTGTATATTGGAGGTGGCATTTTGAATCATCGATTGGGTCTATGTCTCGAACTTCGAAATGGAACAAGACAATTCAATGGTTTCCAAGTTATGGTACTTCTAAGTCATAAAATCTACTTTTCCAACAGACTACCACCAGGTGTTTTTGTTTTCGGTATGTTCACATACAATTGTTTAGTTTATTCTCAAATTTTAATTCTCGTATGTAAATTGACATCATAGCTTTTTTATAATATAAAAATATTCTTCTTGTTAAAGTTCATTTGAATTTTACTAAGAATTACTTCGTCAATATTGATAAAATACTTTTTCGAAGGCTTCCAGCAGGTTTCTGGAAATGTTGTTGGTCTGTTACGTTTTCTCGATATTTGCTTCAACTGCTCCATGATTTTTGATTAAAGGCTCACTGTAAGATAGATCTGGGACAAAGTTAAAAACACTGCATGTTTTTCTCACTCGGTATAGTAACTAAGATAAGATTCGAGGAGGAACTAAGATTTCATCTTTTTGTCTGCTTTCTCTGCCTCAACATCACGCAATAACTGAGCCGTTTATTTTGAAAAAGGCCAGAGTCCATTTTTAAGAATTTTAAAACATTTAATTTAAATTAACTAAAAGTAGCATATATCTGTATCATCGAGACAATTTTTTAGCGGCGCTTGTGTTGCGTTAATTGAGTGTTAACCCTGTTGAAAAAAGAAAACTGAAACAGACGGAAAAATTTCCTAATTTTTTCAGTTTTCAAAAGCAGCCAGAAAATTTACTAAAAGTAGACTGAGGTAGTGAACAAGGGACTGAAATCGATGCGCAGAAATGGAACTGAAAACGGACTAAAATGTACTGAAATTAAACTGAAATCCGACTGAAATCAGCGGGAAAATAGGCTGAAAACTTTCCTAAGTCTAATATTTGAAAAATTTCTAAGTGATAAAATTTAAATCCCAAAATTTTAATATTTCAGTCGGTGTTCAGTTCCCTGTTGGTACTCATCAAAGGCAAGTGATATTTCAGTCTCGATTCGGGTTCTTTTCGGCACTGGCTATTCTAAATTTCAATGTAAAACTTTCAGTTTCCTTTCAGAGTGAAAAAATTCCGCCTCATTTCAGTCTGAGTTCCACATCCACTATTTTGTTGCAATATGTCGTCAGTCTGTTTTCAGTCGGTTAGCAATAGTTTCCGCCTTATTTCCAATTGGATTCCGCCAAAGCTCGCTTTCCATTCTCTTTTCAGTACATTTTCAATTTTACTTTTTCAGCCGGGAATGTATTATTAATAAAATTTTATATTAATCTCATTGCTCTCCTAACGATTTACTTTATTCATTTCCACATTTTCTACTTTTATATTAATCTACTCCTTTCGTGATTTATCATTATTCATTTATCTTATGTGTTTTTTTTCTCAGTTTTTCAAATATTTCCACAATTCGAAGGAGAAAAATTGAATTTCATAAGTAATATTTTGTCTTATACGCATGGAAATAAAGGATCTGCAGAATAAGTAACACAGAGCAAGGATTTTAAGAACTGAAATCTACAGAGAGTATTTCAAATAATTTATGCTATTTTCGACTTGCAGAGCAACAAAATTTGACCTCTTGAAATTCTACTTCTTCGCAAAGTGCAAAGAATTCATAGATTATACGAGCTAAATGATAAAAGTCTGATTGTGCTGCATGTTGTGTTCTTAAAAAGTTTTCTAATCCAAAATGATCTATACGGTCCACTGGTTCATCAACTTTCAAGTAAGTACCTTAAAAATTTTACGAGCCCTGTGACAAGAAGTACATTGCCACAAGTTGCCAACCGCATCTGGCGGAGTTTGTAATCTCTCCGGAGAAGTCCATTATTTATTGCGCATTTTCCGAACAGTTAATATTCATTGTTTCCGTCCCTATAAAGTCAAGTTGATGGCGCACAGCTACCCAGCAAAGTGGAGCTACCGAGCTCGGTAAAAGTTACCTGTATCAGAGTGTCCAGGTCCATAATATCTGAGTACTCCTCTATGGCATGCAGTTGTAATGTTAATTACACAAATCCTTCATACTCGAAGGAAAACTTTCCTGCTCTCCTCACTTTCGACTTGGGAAAAGTCCTTAGTCCTCACTTCCCGAAATATTCCTGGAAGCCTGAAAGGTCACATGAAAAGCTGCTCCGGCAGGGTTTGGCCCGGCTGGCCGACATTGATTACTCATTCCATAGCCTGGTCCCATGTTAGTTTATGCAAAGTAAAACAATTCACGCCCCATCCCGAAGGTCAATCTGCTGTTCGGGGCAGAAAGTGATGTTTTTCTGAAGCATTCATCTTAGAATCGAAGAAACTTGCTCTCCTGACACCATCGCCACCGTCAGTGCCGGAACCGGCGCCCGACTGCAGCTGCAATTCCCTCTGGAATGGATAGACTGGAGACTGATGGAGCTCTTCTAGAAAACTGATGAATAATGGATTCGATATCATTAAGAAAATGTTTACTCCTACAAATTTCAATTATGGACTCAAAATTATGTTCGACATATTGCCGGATGGCGAACTATGGCCGAGCCGCACACATGGTAGTCTCTCCCGGTTCCCGGTTCCCGGGTTCGTTCGGCCGTCTGGAATTATAGATTCCTCCCAAATAATTCAGCAGCGTTCAGTATTTGCCGATGAAATTAAACTCCGTCATGCATTGTGTGCTTTACACTTGCCGGCGGTGGCCTTAAGGAGCAGTTATTGGCTCTAAGGAGATACTCGACCGGGTGAGTGCGGTAATTCAATCGAATCAATTGAGAATTAAAAATTAATTCGCGTTTATAGTGCCAGGGGTACTGCGGTTAGGCAAACTATTTGTTTATTTGCAAGGACTAGTACTAGACCTTTTACGGGTTGGCTAAACGAATCTGGGAATTCTTTAGGATCGAAAGGCCGGATACCCAGGCAGAGCTGCCCGAACACCAAGCCATTTCGCACAAGAAATGACCAAAGTTTGGCCATCACTTTAAGCATTTTGTGACAAACATCGCCTTTCGAAGAACCCCGTCGGGCCAAGGACTTGTGGTATGGCCTGGTGATCCCTATGGGCGCACTCGGCTATTCATCTGTTGGGATTATTCCGTTCGTGAGGACATGGGCCGTATGTAGACTTGTAACTTGAAATAATAGCGCAATAATATCGATCTAATGGTTTTGCAGATAAACAGGAATCGCTCCTAAAGCCCACATTTCTGCAATACTTATTCAATCTGTACGGGAGGGGGCTGAGAGGATTTTGTAATTGTTATGGCTTGTGTGCACGAAACTTGCGGGCCCCTCAGAGCCGTATGTTCCCTGGTTAAACCAAAGTAGAATGCCATTGCCTGGCAAGTACCACAGTTGTTCTACCACAGGTAATAGGGCAGGTAATTCGGGCTTTTAGCTGAAGAGGATTCATTCGAGGCGAAAAGGTTCCGCGAAAAACAATTTCGTAAAACGCTCGTTTGCCCTGATTTATTGGCTACGAAGAGGAATATCACTAAAAATTATTTCGGCGAAATTTTGGCAGAGAATAATGCGCTCCCGGGCCGTAGTATTACCCGCTGCGGGCCGCGGTTCACATGATTCCAAAAGGTTTGTTCTCCTTCCTTCGGCCGCGAAACGGAGATTTATCGTTTGTACATCATCAATTCTAGCCTGTTTGTATTAAAACCTCTTCTCATTTGCTCGCCTTGTTCCAGTTTACCTGTGCCCTCGAGCAAGACAACTTTCTAAAGTGCACCAGCGAAATGCGAACGCAGCTTACACAAAACTCAATTCTTAATTTTGATGTGCTCGACGGTTTAATTTAGGGACTTTCGAAACTATTTACGTACTTTTTATCATATAATCTAACTAATATGATAAATTTGTAGTGTCTGTCTGTACATTCACTTGATATTAAGAGGACTAAAGAATTATACGATGCGAAGACGAAATTCACCATTTTCAGAATTTTTATCTGCCTGTGTGTCTGATTGTTTAGGACGAGTTGGCGTCAAAAAGATTTTAAAGACGTCTGTTTGTTGGAATGTAACTCCTCGTGTGGCTTTTATTATTTCGTACACGACAAACGAATTAATATTAGGTAGTCTGTAGCATAATTTGAAATGACAATATAAAACTCGACCACGCTATTCATTTCTACCTTATCGTTCAGACCATTATCAAAAAACCTACACTAAACAGAAAGTGGTATGATACTCGCATGACTGTGGTTCTCTAAGTTCAGATACAAAAAAAACATTTACGCCGCTAGTCATGTGTAAGGACGTAATAGCATGCATGAAATTTCGACCTCAAACTCTTAAAATTTTTTCGAAACTTTGACATGCAGAGAACTATTCGGAACACTAACCTTTTTTGCCGCAAGGCATTGAATTAGGACATGTCTGAAGCCACTTTGATTTCATTTTATATAAAATGTGAAGTCCACGTATGGAGACGAGGGGACAGCTAGTTGTATTATAAAGTTGATCCTATGCTATGTGTTATTTTGCTAGCAAACAGGAAAATATAATTTGTCAAATTATGCAAGGAATAAGCATTCAACTTCAATAAATTTCTCATAAATTAGGCAAACAATTGATATGAAATTTATTTAACATCTTTCATATATAAAAAAAGTAAAGGATTTTCATTTGCAATCAATACTTTTTCGACATACATGAAAAGGGATGTAGTTTTCTGATTTAAAGCTTATTACAAGCTTATTGATGGAATTGAATTATAGTACACTGATTCCAAATAAACCAATTAAGCGTGATAGTGGTTACGTAAAAGCACTCTTTAAAAAGGTCTTACAAATACGTTTTATCAATCCAGAATTGTAATGCGTTTACAAAAGTTGTATAACATTTTGAAAGATATACAAATAAGGAAAATAATGACACAGCGCACAACTTATTTACTTCAATAATTAAAATGCTTAAATAGTTTTAGACGTAACAATACACGATCCAACAACAATACGCTAGATCTTGAAGATTAGGTTAGGTTTATTTATTTAAATTTCAGCTTCTATGTAAAGATGTTTATTAAAGTGAATCAACTGGCTCATGCGACCATTTGCTATGTCTTGTTGTAAATAAAAATATCGTTGTCATTAAAAGTATATATTTACTGGACAGGCGTTTTAAATTATATTTCATCCAAAATGTTCACAAATCTTTCACCTCAAATAATGAGCATTCAAATTAGCGGACCTTGAGATAATAAACCCATTTCATAGTCACTGGACGATTGATTTCTATACTATTTCTCTTCGATGCTTTATGGATCAGGGAACCGTCTTAAGTTTGACTTTTAATTCCAAATCTCAAATTCAGGCTTACTAACTCTGCTAATTAACGCTGGTTTTGTGACTGGAAACTGCTTCCATGCTTTCTCGTAATAAAAAATGCATACTACAACTCACTAGCGTGCTTAATGCTCACCGAGTAATTAATTCTTGAAAAGCCGAGTAAAATTGTTTTTCAACAAATTTTTCGTTGGCATGTCATCAGTTTATTCAGAGTAAAAGCTACGAGCTGAAGACTGTCAGGCAGATTAAAAAAAAGGAATTAGCAAAAATGTTTCAAGTTGTGCTGCACATAATCTCGACATGTTGTTTATGTTTACTGCGTCAGTCGTTTACTTAAAATAATTGCTGAGTCTGGTGTTGGCCTGGAGCATGGCGTACATGCGTAGTCAGAACTAGAGATGGAATTAACCGCATCTTGGCCAGCTCGTCGGTCGGTATCAGCTCGTCCTTAACTGCCCAAAGAACGGTCATAATTCCTGACAAGCTGACACACCATAACAAATGGCTGCAAAAAGACGGGGTAAGCTTAGGCACAACAACATCCTGGCCGGCCTCAGATACGAGGACGACGACTGCGGAGGCCGAGCCCCCGACCGCAGCGCAACGCAAAGTCACTAAACGGATTCATGTATTAAACTCAGAAAAAGTTTCGTCCGGAGAAAGCAGGGCTAGAAAAAACGACGTCAGAATGAAAAAAAGTGCAAAGTTGCCGGGAAGGAGCAGAAGGAAGACCTTCCGCTTCCTATCGCGCCCCAAAGAACAAACCTGAATAATAATGCTCCGTCGACCGCCTGGCCCCGCCCCGGCAAACTTGTGCAGACCATAAATCAGCAGCGCCATAGAATGAAACTTTTTATTGCAATTTTTATCATTCCCACGAGTTAAAATGTCATAAAAGGACGATTCGCCAAATTCGCTGCCATTTTTTTTTCTCTCTATGGCATGGCGCTCATGTGAGCCTGCATATGTCCCGGACGGGCACGGAGCAGCGCCCCTGCGGCGTTCGGTAATCCTCCACTCGTCTACGCTGGGGTCCCGAATGCTCCCGGGGCTCCCAGGTCCTAACGGCAAACGTGCGATTCGAGAGCTCATCCAATAAGCTAGAGCTCAGTGGCGCGGTAATATTTCTACAATTTAAATGAGCCGCGCTCGCCGAATCCTTCATGATCGCGTGCCACTGCCCGGTAAGGACTCGGCATCCGGGGCTCCTTATATGATTGAATGCAGTTCCAAATTAAATCACGACTTATGAACTGGATTTTTCCTATACCCCACACTCCTACGACCGAAGCGGGTAATCATACTGACACAGGGTCCCGAGGGAGTAATGTTTATCTGCAGTGTCTCTTTCCCTGAGATGGAATGTCATTTGCGCTATCTGCCGCTTACCGACACGTGCTTATGTTTATCTCCGTACTAGCGGCGGAACCGGAGCGGTTCGCGTGAATTTAAGGCCAATGTCACAGCTCTTTCGGATAACGCAAAAGCCGCCGCTATTGAGAGCTTCACGTCGAGAAGAGGCGCTTATCGCGCCAGATAATTTGCATTCCTGGGCAATTCCTGGCAATTCCCGAAAACTGGAGGAAGCCCCCGACCCGTACCTGCTCCATGTATCCAGGATATGTGAGGATTGAGGAATGCGGTCGCGCCGAGCAATTAGAGAGACCTGGAAACGGCAGCCAGAATACGAAAATTTCGAAACGACATTTTCCAGGGATTTAAGATGATTACAACGTCGGATTAAATTAAAAGAGCACCCAAAGGATTCGCGGATGCCAGAGCAAGGGGATTGTTTGCGGATAAAGTGTGTTTGCGAAAATGTCTTTCCGTTTTGCCACCGCACCGCTGCAGCTGCCGGGATATTACTTTACAGGAAGCCAGCCAGTGCTCCCGGGTCCCGAGATTGCACCAGCTCAACAGCACCTACGGCAATCCCAGCCCGACTCCTTCGACTATCTATCAATTATCGAAAGCTTTCAAATCCTCAATCACGCGGTGTTTATTCAGCGCATTACTAGCACTGACATGTTTATATACACGGAGCACTTCTCGACGTCTTCGCCACCCCCAGCTCGGGGCCCGTCCCGCCTTCTCCCCACACTCTTAGTGCAGTACTTGTTGTAGGTGTTGGATGAGCGTCATCCGCACTTAACCTAACTACCTCAATCACATGTCGTCGGGCGACGACGTAAAAAAAGGGCTGGGGGCGGGGGTGGTGTTTATTCGGCTAAAAGGAGACAAGTAGAAATTGGTGTTAAATATCAGAAGAGAAAACAACCGCCGGATTGCCGTCGAGCAAAATAGGGGGCTGCCGAACGAACACAGGAAAGTAAAACTCCTATCATTGGCAGCACCCCCGAGGGCTGCAGGACTTCCCGGCTGTGGAGAAGGGAAGATTAGACATTTCACAGGAGCAGTGGTGACAATGGGTTCTAGAGCGAGCAGAGCTGGAGTTTTCTCCCGGGGCAAAGAAAACATGATCAATGGGGGCGGGGAGAATATAGCCACTCTGGGAAAAAGTGATGCTTTCGGGCTCAAATTTGTGTTGACATCCCTCTCAGCGCGTTTAAATGTGCGGCGGTAAACAAACGACGACCGGTGCGATAAAAAATGTTCCAACAGCACTCAGCAATCATCGAGAGTTGTAAAATAAAAAATCTTAAGGATGAGAGTTCAAATTCAAAAGAGAAATTAATTTTAAATTAACGTTAATCACGTTCTAAATTTGATTTTAATTTGAAGTGACCCTTTTTCGAGACGCATAATTCGAAAAATTTAATAGGTCAACCTTTTTTGTTATTACTTAAAAAGCATTAATTCTAAATAAACGTTAAATACAGGGGTCATATTTGTTTTCAATTTTCTTTTCATAAGAATTGTGCAACGTTTACTTAAAAACCCTTTTATTTTTAGAACGAAAAATTGTCTTTCATTTTGGGTATGCAGTGATACTTTAATTATTTGCTTCTTTTTTAAATGCTATAAATAACTAAAAAGTTTAATAAAGCTTTTATTTAAATTGATTTTATAAAAACATTTCAGTCTCATTTTACACCGTGTCTATGTAAAGTACAAAAGAAATGAAGATACACGACAGAAAGAGGCCGTACCGAAAAGAACGTGTAAAATAAGGAAACTTGTTAAAAAATTGTAATATGTGAGCGCGCTTAAAAATTCGGCTAAAAATAAGCAAAACGTGTAAAAAAATGTAATCGTATGCAAAAGAGTAACTCTAAAAGAAACTTTTAATATGTGGAAATTTTTAATACAAGACAGAAGACGCATAATCAAGCAAAGATCGAAAATTGAATAGTGTAACGTAAGTTTCCTCGCTTTTATATTCAAGATTTTTCTAAAAAGTATAAGCTCACAATCTTTGATAAGGAAGCTGTTCACTAGCGCATCAATATCTGCCTTTTAGCGCCTTTTGAACTAACTTTCGAAAACGATTTTTTTTCTATTCTGGAAGGTTTTTCGTAAACTCTAATATTGTAGTGATTGATTAGACGGATTTAAAAGCTTAGAGAATTATTATTAGAAAATTCATTGATGTTTACAAAATACACACCTCTGAAAAAGTATACTTTTAATGTTTCATGAAAACATATTTAAGACATTTTCCCTGAATTCCCCAAATCTTTCCAAAGCTTGTTAGTGTAAGAGTTTTCCTGTTCCCATCTTTCCTCCTTTCCATGAAAAATTAAGATCTGTTTAATTTAGGACTTAACTCGACGGAAAATGGTACACAAGGTTAAAACCATAGATCAACGCCTTTCAAAGAGATAAAATAATTGCAGTTGATTTCGAGGATTGAGAGCAGATTTTGGGAATGTGCATCTGCACCGATATATCCAAAAACGATTTATGCAGCTTCAAGTCCGCCTGGAGCTCGGATCTAGAGCTTGAAGTTTAGTCAGGCTTGCGTCTGGAAGTGCATCTGTTTAGTTAGAGCGAAGAAGAATTGGTTTTCCTTAAAAATACTCTTAATTGCAATTTATTGCAGACTGCAAAAAGGGTGGCCCCTGTGGAGCCTCAGACTGGAACACCGGCCGAGTGGAATCAAGCGGAGGCGCTCAGTGGAGCACTTCAGAAAGAATGTACCTCAGCAGTGCTATCCCTCACAATTTGAAGGATCTAGAAAGACGATATAATATTCATGGTGAAATGGGCGGCTACTAAACAACTCAAGGAATGTTATTAGCTTGAACAACAACACTTCGCCCTCTCGTTGCCTGAGTCGGGAGTAGCGGAAGGGTTAGTGCACCCTTACCCTGGACCCCGCGCCCACTTGTGCTCTCTCTCTCCTATTTGGGTCCCATCTGCCTCGTAGAACATTTTCATTGAAATGGGTCTGAAGTGTGCCATCCAGCTGTTGCTGTTCCGGCGTATACAGAGAGCAGGACATCAGCATGGCTGGTAGCTATAGAAGCTGGCATAACGAGGCGCTACAGCATCCGTACCAGCAACAAGGACTCCTTTACATTTTCTGATCAACATGTTGAATGGATCCAGCCACCCCCAATCCCAGTCAGCCGCTCGCCCGCCAGCCCGTCCGCTCATTCCACAATCGCCTCGGGATAAGAAATTTTCTATGCTTCCACACTTCCACAGCAACCAGCAGTTTGCTGCAACTTTAAAAAGCAAAACACGAGCGGGTCTGGGTTATGGAGGAATGCTGGCTGTCCCTGGCCAACTGTATGGTCGTGGGTGGACCGCCATATGGGAAATATGCTCATCACGTATGCAATATGATAACAAAGACACCAAGAATGGCCCCAAGCGGACTTTGTACCAAGTGATTGAAGTCAGAACACATTCGAATGCCGGCCGCTCAGAAGAGCACCACCCGGCACCCGGCAGCCGGCACCGCACGTCGAGGCTTTAATCGCCCCGACACGTCCCCGTAAATGCAGGTAAATTCCGGTAAATACTGTTTCGATGGTATTACCGGCGTTTTACCGTTTTTGCACTGATATGTGACTGCTCGCCCGAGTGGGTGTTCATACATACCTGCAGCACCATGAGCACTCTTCGTCGCTGGTTGTCCGGGTTCAATAATGGTACTCCACTTTGATTTTAAGCGGGCATTTTGGTAAGACCCAAAAAAAGGTTTTATCCTGCTGATCCTGACGGTAGTGCGGGCTTTGCCCATTGGCAAAAGAAATGCGCAACAGCTTAAATGCTCCTCTGGATAACGCATATGATGCAGTCAACAGGACACGACCCTATTAATTTTTTATATAATTGCACGTGCCAGGTAGAATTATAGCATCGCTTCCGGGCATCCCATTAACAAAACAAACCGCCTTACTGACATGACGTGTTAAAGTGCGTAATTCCCTTGGCCATCCATCAAAAACCAGGGCGAGCTCCTGGTGGTGGAAAACGCACATGGTGAAAGTGAATCAATTTTTTTTCGTTGTGATTCTATCACACTTGAGGTGATTTATACTATGCCATCAGCCAGCGGCTGGCGAAGCTGGACATGTCAAATTACCTAACCTCGGCAAGAATCCATTCAGGCGAAATTTTAATAAAAATCAATTCAAACGGGGCCGCTCTGCCAACGTAATTACACGCTCGCCACCCGCGATGTTTGGCCATAAATTAGTGCCCTAAGTAGGAGCTGTAAAGCCCGACAGACACACGTGGAGACAGGAAGGTGTGATATGTTCTGGGGAACACCTCTACGGTAGACGACGGCGACTACGACGAGCTAGAGTCCGTCGCCGTGTTGCTTTCAGGACGATATGTGCGTGCCGACCTCTTTCCGCCCGCCGGCCGGACTTAGCCCTGTAAGACTATTAAGTCCGACTCACCTGACGTGACTGGCCATCAACATGTTGTCCGAAATGAATCGTGCACGACCTCAAGGTGTATCTACATATGAAAAAGGTAGGAAAACACGAAATCGTGATAATCACAGATCTCAGGTAAATTACCTGAGGAATATGCTACCCATCGCCTGAATAGGTAGTCGTCTACCGATGGTGGTCAGGCGGCCGGGCGCTGGACACTCGTCGGCAATGAAATCCTTGAAACGCTCTGCGATTGATATCACAGATTGCGGTAATGAGCTCCTCTATTGGTTGTTTAGTACGATATGTGACAAGTTGTTACCCCCAGCGGTTCCCGTCCGAACGAGAGTCCAGAAACGGGGAGACGGACGAAGCCCGAGACCGATCCATACCCGCTTGTTCCGCCTTCTACGTAGGGTCGCACGTCTCAGGCTAGAGTTATGAGGCTGTCAGGTGATTTGCATAATGTGGGAGACATGTCCTTAATTATTTCCTACTCGCGCGCCAGGAGATGAGGAGGACACTTTTACGACTTACAGGGAGCATAAAACTTGCGACATAAAACTTGTAGCATTGTTCCACCTAAGCAGGACATTGTTCGCAGTTATAGCCACTGTTTTTCGCCTTAATGAAATCTCTTTCGGTTAAGGCGGGAATAATGAAGACATTTTTTTAATAAACATACCTGTAAGTTGTATAAGGGGTGGGAACGATGACAGTAGATTACCTCAAATTACTGTTATAGCGAAAATGTGGCAGTATAATACCACATTGCCCGGAGCGAGACTTTCAGACTGAGACTCATCAAGGTTGTATTTTATGTGCTTTGGTTTTTGCACTTTTTTGCCAATGGACTTCTAGAGGTTGCTAGTTAACAAGTTGCTACTGGTGCTATGTATGCACTTCATTATGAGAAGTCATTTGCTACCTATACGGCAAGGTTGTCGGAATTTTTATGAGATACTGCAGTTTCATGGAAATTAGTTGGGGACCATGCAATACTAAAATTTAAACAAACCGTTCTAGTGTGAATAAGAATCACGTTCTGTGAAAGTGGAAAATGACCCCGCATGATTTTGCACTTATGTAATTTTATGTATATGCTGAAGAAAACCCCACTTTGTTTTATAAGTTTGTTGTGATATAGTGGGCTTAATATTTAAGAAAAATATTTATAATGATATTTTGATAGTGTTTGCACTAGGTCCAACAGAGGAGTCAAAACAGTACTATGGAGTTCGTTGTATTTTTGACTGCTCAAAATTCGTATTTTGCTTTTTGTAGGAAAATTTCTATGATAAAAATTTTAGTTATTGTAAATTAGGGAAGACATGATTTCAATATAAGCTTGACTGATGCCGCCACTCAAGATAAATTTCACTTAAATTTTAAATTTGTATCAGCTTTTTGTCCTAAGTTTAAGATTTATTATTTTAAAAGAATATTAAATTTTGGAGATGTGCATGATAATATGAAATCAGTGTCAGAAAAACATCACTTATTTTAATAATGTTTTATTTCCAATTTACAGCTTTATTTTTACGCTGCAAGTACATACCATAAAATAAATTTTTAAAATTTTAAAGAAACATTTTACTTCACTATTAAAAATATGTATCTTTATATGTTTAAAACAAGATCAATGAAATGATAATTAAGCTCGTGCAAAAAGGCTACCCTTCCAATCAATACCTGTGATACCTTTATTAAGAGGACATAGTAACAATTTGTATTCTAGTATGTTAATCAGTTTTTTATAGGCTTTGTTAAGAAAGCATATTAATAACAGCAATATTTAAGTTAAAAATTTAGCTTTCACGGTCTAAAGTAGAGTAGTCTCAATAGTATGACTATATCAATTTCGGTAGACATCAATGCAGGTCGAGGTATTCTACAATTACGACATCTCTAAACGACGCTGACACTGAAAATTAATAAGACCACACTGACGAAATCAATTCAGTTTTGCGATCGAATCGGCCTTTTATGCTCTGAATATTCATTTCTCAAGCGAAAAGACAACTCTAGAGAGTGCCTATATAAATTGTGTACTGTAGTCAAAAGCATTCCTAACGATCATCTAAAAATTATTTCGCCTTCAAGTTTCCATGACTACTAAAAATAAAGCAGAAATCATTTTTGGTTAAATATTTTCCGTTGGGAGCCTTCACTTATTGTTTGTTCATCGAGCGCTCCAAAAATGATCTAAAAACGAAATATACCTACTAAGGTACATATAAGTAATCCTTTACTGCAGATTACATTGTATAAAGAAAGAACAAAAATTAAAGTCATCAATATGTCGAAAGGACTAAAAACCAACTGATTTTTAAATTGCTGGCGATTAAAGACTGAAACTGTTCTTACTTGTCTGTTCTCGACCTTACATTTTTATTATTAATGTCCACGGAGAACCTTACGTAAATTCTTCCACAGTAGCCAAAACTCTAAATCTACAAATCGCACAACATCGTCTTCACAGAAACTCATGTGAGTACAATTAGATTTAAATTGGCTTACCACAATCCTTCAATTGCGCTTAAATCCATGCACGACCGAGGTTAAAGTTTGATCGCTTTAAGTCCATCGTGGACACATATCATCCGCGCGAATTTCCCGTACGTAACAAGATCCGGCAGAAAATTTAAAAGTCAAATTTAGTGTTCATGTAAACAATTTTCTATGTTGGAATGTACTTTATGGTTTTCAACAATAGCACCAACAAAAACGGACGCCATAAATCAATAATAAAATCCATGGGCATGTCTTGTGCCCGCAATGAACAAAAACAGCAACAAAACAGAACCGCCGCGCCCGCTGCCCGCCAGAGGAGACCCAGCTTTAGATTTAGCCCCAGCAGCAGTTGCTGCAAGAGCAGCACAGCCCCAAATATTTAGGCAGGCAGGCCACTGGCGCGGCGCTCCGCAGTCCGGTCCAATCCGGCGGTGCGACTGGGCTCCGAGGGCTCCGGGAGGCCCGAGCAGAGTGCGAAGCCGTCGCATATATCCTTCCAAATAAGGAACCAAAAATGTAATAATGAGACATAAATCACTTGCTCGTTGTTACTGGCCGGCCGAACGTGTACATTGTTTCACAATTTTCTCCACGCACACACAGACAAGAGTGGGGCTCCTCGAGCAGCAGTCCCGGGAGTCCCTATCGGAGGCGGGAGCTCCTCCATCCAGATTTGAGTATCTTTCCTGCACTTAATGGTGCTTTATTCAATCAATTGGGCCGAAAGGCTCCCGTGAGGAGCTGCCTGCATCTCATAAGTGCAATTGAGTGAATAATTCAGACAAGAACTCCGAACAGGTCTGCAGGAATGCTCCTAATTGCAATTGGAAGGCAATTTACCCGAAAGTGGGCGGCGGGATCAAAGTTGCAACACTTTTTAATCCGCTCAGGTTCTTCCTGTTCCCGCACCTCCTCTTTTTGCATTTTAGATTCATATGTGTTGATTTCGAAAAAAAAAGAGCATGAAAAAAACTTTACAAAAGCTGTGGGCGAAGAGCCAGAGGGTTCACAGGGGTGTGGGTTGAGTGCTACTACCTGGCGTTATTCTCACCTGTACCGGCCGTTGTAGTGTGGCTTATCGGTAGCAATCAGAATGACGACGACGCTCCGGCGCAAAATTAAACATGCAGCACTCGGAATGTTTCCGAATGAACAAATTGAAAGGCGAAATTAGGCTCTTCCTGCGATTACTATGTGTACCGCGCGCGAATCCACCGTTATGACGCGCGAACAACAAAGGGCCCACCCAATTTTAAGGTGGCCTGCGCCCGTTAAGGTCCCCTCCCACCGCCAAACTGCAAAGTTCGCATCCATTTTGCCGCGGTGGCACAAAAAATTGTTTAATTGGCACTAAACAATTTTTCAGAAGCCCCGAGCACATCCACGCCAATCTGCATTCTGGAAAGGTGCGCAACGGATCTATTGGACCGGGACTGGGTCCCGCGAGAAGTTCCCGGTAGGGGGGAGAGGTGTCACGTGGTGGCGCAGAGGCCGCGAATTAATACCGGTGTGCTCCAAAAGGCCGCAGGAACGGGAGCGGCGGCAGCGCAATACTTGCGCTCATTAAACTTTCATGGACGGTTCGACTGCAATAATTCTGCAGTACGAGCACTCATAAGCGATGGATGCCGTCATCCTCCGGCGGCGCTTTTGTTACAATTCCTGTTTATATTCGAGCCGTAAAAATCCACATCAAAAATTTATGCACGTCCTTCTCCCCACTCCAGCCACCCTTTTAGTTTGTTTTTGGCGTCCACTAATAACAGCGGAATGACTGGGACCGGCACTGGGACAGACCCGGAACCAGCTTGTTCCGCCCCTCCCGTCCACGTGGAGCAGCGGCGGTGCGGCGAACGCATTTGGCGAACTGAGTAATTACAGGCCATGCGTGTCCCTCACATAATTCCCGAACGTTCACACATCAGCGTTAATTACACGGGAACAAAACGGTCAGAAGAAGATTGCCCGAAGGCACTTAACAAGCCCCCGGAGGCTAGACTGGGGCGTGGGGGATGTCCAAGGAGGAAAAAAGAAGACATCACGCGGCCGACCGGCGAAACAATACAGCGGTAAATAGTTGTAATAATCGTAAAAAGCACATGAAGAGCCTGACAAATGGATTCATGCGTTATTAATGAGCCCATCAAGGATATGTGGAGGTGGGCTGCAAGACCCACCTCTTCGGCAGTTCTCTGGAACCCCTCCCCGCGCTCCTACCCCTATTTCCACCACCTGTCTCAGCTGAGATAAATCAGCCATAAAAAATCGTTCAATGAGCGCCCTCGTGCCGATAACGAAGCGGATTTATATTTGTCACCGCGATGCCTCCGGGTTCTCCAAGAAGTTCCTCGTCTGCTTCTGGATCTTCTTCGAGATATATGTTTAATGAGAGTTTGAACGGATCACAGCAGTCGAGGAACCGTCCCGGCCCCGGACCCGGCCCCGCCCGCCCGAAGCAGGCGGCTAATTTTCCAGACGTGGGTGGCCGGGAGGCCGACGTTCCTCCAGGACCTCTGCTACATACGCGAAGGCACAGCACTCTTACACATTTTCCAATTTGCCAAACAAATACGACCCGACACATACACAAGCGCAAACATTTTCCAAATTCCTTACATAAATAGAAGTGTGTTTGCTTGTTGAATTCGCTTGTCGAAGATTATTGTTTGAGTTGAGCGTACACAGAGCAGAGCGCTCGTCAAACGCCATAGGCGCTCCAGGAAGACCCAGATCAAGCCGAAGTCGAAGCTGAGCCTGGAAGCCTAAAGGGTCCCTAGTAGATCCCGGGATGGGACCCCAAATGCACTTCCCTGTTCCCACACTTATACCGATGAGGCGACACAAAGCGCTCGAGTAGCAAAAACAGGGACCTTGCTTGCACTCCTCGGGAGGAGAACCGGGGTTCAGGAGACGCTCGAACCCTGACTATGTCGCATGACGGGACGCCAGTTCTACGAGAAGGGCATTTTTCCCGGAGGATAACATGCTTAAGTTATGTTTGAGGGCGACGAAGTTATACCCCATTCTCCTAGGTCTAGGTCTAGGTCTGCTGCTGCTTATGTGGACTTTGGTGGAAAGGATGATTTCCGGCTTGTCCTCATCGGATCGAATCGGGAAACGGTAGGAGTGCACACACACTGCAGCCATTTAGGGATTTTATGTTGACGCTAACGACCTTGTGGGGCTGAAAACATGTGTAGCACAACTTTCTAGCCTCTGGCCTCTTGCTGCTTAGCACCATAATTGGTTTTAAGCATCGACGTATAATCTGGAGGCGGTTGACGCGACAGTGGACACTCTCGTGGACATGGGCGTCGTTCTGCGGAACAATCCCGAAATGCCGTTGCACCCCGTTGAAAGGTGCACAATTTTGAGTAAATATTTGATTCAGATGAGTCCTCATTAGGGAACCCTTGGCATTGATGCTCTCAAGGAGTACATGTAGGTCACACAGTCAATCTATTTTCAACCGCTCATTTGACCAACCTGAAAATTTTCGCTTTTTGACGACAACATCAAGTTCATTAGACAAGAAATTTGGGCGGGCATTCTGTTGTGCTGTGTCAACAAAGTTTGCGTAGGTTCAATGTTAGCCTTAGGCATTTACTGGAGGTATTCAAAATTGTCATCATACGTTTGACATTTTCTGAAGAGTTTGACACCTTTTTTTTTATTTTTACGGTTCGGTTCTAATAGTAGAGAAATCATAAGCCTGATTTATATCAATTTTTTATGTACAAAAGAAAAAAGTTTAAGAATTTTGTAAAGAATGAAGTAGCTGACTGACCTTACTGCTATTTTGTACAACAGGCACACCAATTAATTTAAAATTAAAAGTGTCCAATTATTAACATGTTAATCCATTGATTTTCATCTTTATTTTAAATGAATTGTTTTCTACTGTCTGATGTCTCGAAAAAAAATCACTATGCTTTTTACTTATTATATATGAAACAATATTCTTTATATGAGTTATGTTATATGTTTTTAGAGTAAAAGTTCCCATTCAGCTCAATCGAAACGTATATCGACATTTTGAACTTTGGCACGATTTAACTGATCCAATTCTGTTCTGTATTATAATCAAGAAAAAACCAGGCCTTGTTAGACATTTATAGATTTGGAAAATTTTTTAAATAAAGATAAATACTTCACAATTTTTACCTTTCAAGCCGTTGACCTCAGCATACGTTTAAATTGACATAGAGTTATTTTCATTTATCGCTATTTCTTTTACTACTTCACGTTATTATGAAGGACTAGGATAAAATAAATACTCCACGTTTGAGAATCTATGGAAATTAAATGAAAGAAAATTAGATAAAAACTAAACTAATTGGAATAGTCTTTTATATATTTAAAATTCCTCAAATCAAGATCCTTTCTCTGAGAATTGAATCAATTTCGCTGCATACAAATGTAAATAATCAAACCAAAGTATAAGTGAAAAGAATAATATTAAGTTAAAAAGAAGAGCCAAAATAGTTTGGGACATCATAAAACATCGAATGTAATTTCAAGAATCGAATGGAAATTTCGTGTTATACGAGGGGTGCTATTTAGGTATGCGGAAATAAATATATAAAAACAAATATTTATGTTGTTCAAATTATTCTCCGCGCTGATCGATACACTTTTGTATACATTTGAACCAATTTATTTATTTATAATTTTTGTTGGGTTTGGTTCATCTTGTAAAACCCATACAGTCAACTGCTGTTTACTTCCAGGCTCATACGCATAGATCCACAATTCGTCACATGTGGAGATGTTATACACGGCTTTTGACGCACCACGATTGTATTTTTTGAGCATTTCTTTGCACCAATCGACACGAGGCTTATTTTGAGCAATTGCCAAAATATGTGGAATCCAACGCGCACAAATCTTTTTCACGACTAAATATTCATGTAAAATCTTGTGTATGCTTGTCATTCGAATGCCCAGGGATGCGTCAATCTCACGGTACATCACATGACCATCTTGCAGTATCAGTTCACCCACATGTTGTTGATGTTTTCTGGCACAACAACCGATTTTAGACGACCTTCTTTAAATTCGTCCGTGAACGAACAACGGCCACGATTGAATTCACTAAACCAGTGAGATTAAAACCCGAAGTGAGTCGATGCTCTGTTGAGATGATCCACGTCGAAGGTCGTAGTAAATCATCGCACGAAAGTTCTCACGAGTTAATTCCATTTTTTGACGGAGACGAAATTTTCAAGTCACTATAAACAACACAAATAGCGCTCGTACGACAAAATGTTCTGAGTACGAATACAAACTTTACGATTTATATGTCAGATGGTGCTTAACAACCCCATTTTTGCCAGCTCCAGATACATAAATAGCAACTTACATACTTTAATAGAATTTTAAGGGCAATATTCAGCAAGCGAAATTATCTTCAGCTTAGGTAAAATTTATTTCTGTCTCTTTCTGTCACATAATAAATTCCATAAAAATTTAGAAAGAAAAACTTTTTCTAGATTTAAAATAATGTGGATGCGTAAATACGGCCCTTAGAAAGGAAATATCAACAAATTTGTAATACTTGTAATAGTTTGACTTATAAAAATCTATTCATTAAGTACTTACAGTGAGTTTTAAAAATCATGAAAAATAAAAGTGCCGAAGTTTTATATTGTAACTGTCATAGTTTCTATCACATAAAATTTCAAAAACTGTTATTGATTTTATTTTATAAACGATTAAAATAATTCTGAAATACTCTCCTTAATTATCCTGCACCAATTAGTTCAACTTTATATCATTTTATTGATTGAAGGACTTTGGGCTAAACATTATCAATCAGTTTAGATCTCCAACTTTATGAAAGCATTTTTTTTTCATTAGAAAAAGCAAGTGTAACCTATTCTTACATTTGCGTGAACCTATCCTTTGCTTTAGCATTATTTATTTTCACGTTTTATAGAATACTCACCGGAAATAGGACAAAATTTCAATGTCCGATTTACTTTGAGGATGAAAACTTCCTGAACTTCTTCAATATTCCTTTAAGATATTTGGATTGACATCAAACAGTGTAGAACTACAGACAATACCACTAACCTCAAACAGTTTGGATATTGCGTAGTTAGTAAGTTAGTGTATGGTCTAGCTATACACTAACTTTTGTTGGTAAGAGTAAAAATAGCGAAAAGAAAGCAGGGAGCAATGGGCGGGCATTGGAGTGAAACCACATTGGGTTTATATTTAAAGTATTCATATATATTTCCATCTCATATATTACAATATATTTCATAATAATGTCTCACTGGTTTTGTATAGTTAATATAAATACTTACACAAATAGGTTAAGGTATTGCTTTGGAAAATTGCTAAATGTTTACTGCACCTCAATAAAACGAGCGCTAATTAACATTCTTATCGTTGTAAGGGGTAAAATTAACAGTAACAACACGTTAAATTGCGTTTGCATGCTTCTTGGTAATATTCGTAATATTCATTCTGAATGAATTCGTTGCTTCAATATTTATTGCTCTTCTTAAATTATTTCTAATGAAATCTCTCCAAAAGAATTTGCGCGTTTTCTTCTCCAGCCATTGGTCTCGAGTCTCGACAGGTCCCCGTCTTGCCCCGGCACGTGGCGGCCATGTGGGGCTAGGACAAGACCTTGTAAAAAGATTACCCAACTTAAAGATAAATAGTACTTATAATACAAAAATTATAATATTACATTAATGGTCTAAAAATGCTCACGTGTTTACAATGTGAATCAAGTCTGCCTCTACTTGCTACTGCCTCTACGTTTAATCTGCGTTGCAATTGTATGAGTGCAGGCTGCGTGCACACCTGTGCTCGCACACCGCTCGTCTACAGTATTGGTTTTTGCCTTACAATTTACGAAAACTTCGTGATCACAATTTTGAATATTACCTTAGGATACCTTAGGGCTAGCTCTTGGGTAGTTCAGCTATGTTACACAAAAATACTTTACAAATTGATCACCGAAGGCCTTAATCGCTACTTTTTATTGCTTTTGATACTCGGCGAATTTGCACTGGAGCTTTATTGAGTATCATTTTGTTGAGCAAAAATTATGGAATTTAACAATTGCTTCTTGTGTTAACGGGGAGATCCTTGATCGAACTAGTGACTCTAGTCAACTAGTGCACATTCGTTGCATTTCGGGATTTGATATTGTAAAATGTCTCAGTAACCGCCGTCCTTGATTTATTCCTCTATCCAAAAAAAAAAAAAAAAAGTTCCTTCCATTTCCATTTGGTTACAATATTCATTTCTCTTACATCACGTAATGTTAAAAAATACTAAGGTGTCTTCTTCGACAATGGAACACACACACAGTATGGTATAAGGTTACAAGTTATAAGGTATCGCTCGGCGAGCAGAAAAAAAGGTACGACATACGATTAATAATATGACATTGAGGGATCATCTTCAATACAATATTGCTTTTTGTTTTGCTTATTGCTTATTATTGCAATTATTCGATGTTTACTTATCACAATTCGTTGTTTAGCCTAAATACAACTAGTAAAAAGGGCAAGAATACGACGTCGTCATCCATTAGAGTTACTCAGCAAAATGCCAATAATTGTCCAGATCATTGCCAACCAACTAGAATCATAATAAATCTAAAAATCTCTTTAAAAACATTTCTTGCCTACACTTATAGGTTATCTAAGATATAAAACTACTGCTTATGTTCGAATGGTAATCCTTCTAAATGTAGCACTCACACCACTACAGACATTGCTATTCACTCTTTTAAGGTCCTTAAGACACAATATACAATCACAATTACACACATCAAAATTCGATTCATTCTGGGAAGAATTTTTAATAAATTCATGTTTTTTATGTCTGGATATCCAAGAACAACAAAATATCATAATAATTTTCTGCTTAGTAATCTAGAAAAAAAAAAGTAATCATCAACAAACAAACCATAAATTAAAAATATGATTTTTGCCAATATATAAAAATATAAGCACCTATACTTTAAATATAGGAAAAGTGGCACCTGGTATTGAAATTTGAAATTTGTAACTTTCAGAGTCCCAAGTCTTTAGTGGGAGAGACAAGGGAAAACCCCTGGAATCAATATCGAAAGTTAAGAGCAAACACCGAAGCTTATAATTTACTAAATAGAAGAGCATCAATGACAAAATTAACCACATCACAGTAATAACTCTATAAAGTCTAAGGGATCATTCCACTACGATGGATTCTTTTATTAACATAAATAAAATAAATAAAAGAAACTCATTTTCAACTATTTTATATTTTCAACTTTAACCTTCATATCAATAAGAAGGATAGAAGAAACAATTTGTGAATATTTTCCATGCTTTTAATTAAGGCAAATCCTATAAATTTCCTGATTCCTTTCTTCTTCTAACCAAAGTGACCTTCTTTTTTAAACATACTTTCTTAGAAAATCCGTTTTTCTTTTATTTGTGGATACGCTTTTTTTCCAAAGCGGAGAAGGTTTGAAAATGTCCACAAGATGACAATGAAACTTTTAAATGAAATTTTTAACGTTCCTACTTTGTCATTTTTGATTTTATCATTGGATTTTAATTTAAAAGCATAAAAACACTGTTGTCTGTTTCTTACTTATAATTTCTCTAAAATCTTCTTTGCGCTTATTTCCGTCCTTATTTCAAAAAATACCATCAGCCAAGTTCCAAAAAACTGCGTGCGTGTTTTTAAAACACGTGAAAATAAGGTTTATCCCTAAAAAACATCCCAAAACGAAATAAATCAAAAAGCGCCATGAAAATTGTGATATGATCCCTTAATTATGTCCAGAATCTTTTTAAGTTCTTCGAATTGTTGCTTTTTAAACTAGAAGAATCTAAGCCTATCTGCTCCTGGAGTCCATTCTAGTTTAAGAAAACAAACAGACAAAATGTACGAATGTAAATTATACTTAAATATTTACATGATCTTTATTAGCTTTTATCTTTTTTGTTTTTATTTATGACTCTACAACTTTTTTGACCACAAATCTTAAGAAATGTATTTCCTTTTTTAATTTCGGAGGTAGTTTAAATAAAAAAATTTCAAAAATATGACAAGTTTCATTGTTAATAATTCTTCCCGACAGGCGCAACAATCAACGAATCACACACACGTGCACAAATTGCATGTACACACCCACTCACTCGTGCCCGAACTAATTCCGCAAAACGCATGCAGCAGTTACGTCACGCGGAAAATTAACAATTTTTCTTAATTAGACTTTTTCCGCGTTTTGTTTTGCTGCACTTTAGTGCCGCTGCAGACCCGTCCGGGTTAAATTGGTGAAATAAAATTTTACAGTGTCGTGTAAAATTGACTTTCGGGAAAATTGCATGAGAGTCGATCTCGATATCACTTGGCCGCGCTGCGCCGCCATAAATTAGCCTCCACCTTTTTACAATTTTCAATTTAATTTTACAATATATCTCGGCCGGCTGCGTGCCGGCGCGTTTTTAATTTTAATCAAAAACTCTCCAATTTGCGTCTATTCGCTTTTTGCGTGTTTTCACATTCTGCGCGGCCCGGCCCTGCCCCGGCCTGATCCGCATCCTGTTCCCGGTTTAACTCGCAAATTTGTTTTTGCTGCAGTTTTTACGGAAGGCCCAGCTCCTGCCCCGCCTTTACCCCCGGGACTGATTGAGTAATTAAAGCATTCCCGCAATGGTCTGGGGGTAATTGAAGGAGCCCTAAATTGCTTCGCGGGCCACACAGGCTCGAACCACGTTTAATTGACATTTTAGCTGCGATTACAGGGACTGAAAAAAAAGTGCTTTTGTTTCGCAAGGACTTCCTCAACGTTATTGGCGCCAGGTCAGCGGTGGTCTGTATCCCATAGAGCACAGCATAAATCCTCGGTCCTAATTAATAGTAGAACAGGTGCTATCTCCCAGCCGATCTTGTCATAGTCATGAAATCTCATTATGCTCAAGTGATGAAGTGAAACTAGGAATTCTGGTTTCGTTCGTAATCATCCTGAGGCACGCGAGAATGACTCTGTGCTGCGGGAGATCTTTTTTGGGCCCGGCCCGGCACAGTTGCCCCAACACGTGACGTTATTCTTCCAGAGTACTGAGTCGAACTAACTAGACTAGCTCATTTCCTCCCTGACCAACTGCTGTCCTCTGCAAAACTCTTTGTCACTTCATTTAAGACCCTGTCCCCTACCTTTACAAAAGGGTCCGAAATCGAGGCCCGGCTAAATTATTGCGAATCCCAAGGTAGACCGCCGTCTGTTGACTCATTGCGGAGAGGCAGCATACGTGCGGCTATGCCGAAAGCCACAAGGTAAACAAATGCATAAAAGGTAAGTTCCCGTGGCTTCGATTTAGGTGGCGCTGGAGACCAACGTTGAATCAATTTTCAATTATAATAGTTCCTATCGGTGCATCAGCAGAAACACGTTCTAGGATCCTGACACTGAGGTGGAACGAGACTGGATGGAAAGACTCAGACGGGAGTAAACCGTTCTGCACCAGGTTGTTGTGGCCGCCGTTCCCGCCACTGCTGCTGCTGCCGTACCGCCCTCCATTGAACGCAGGGACACAAGTTGGAACGAAATTTTGAACGGAGCTCACGTCCCGTTATATCTACGTGAAAGATCTAGGAATTGTCCCTTACTTTTCGGTATAGCAGAGAATGGATGTGGCCGCCCACCCAAGCGGCCGCCCTGTCCCATAAATCACCGGCCAGAGAACGGCTTTAATTAATCAACATAAGCAAAACACTCTTGGGCTGGATTTAATTACAGATTGTCAGATTGTGTTCGGCAGCACTAGGCGGAGCCTTTGGTGCGCCCCAAATTGAAAAAAAGCAGAAAAAAGATGTGTATACCTGCAGCTCTCGTACGGGGTGGTAGGGGCTGGTAACAATTCAAACTTGGTATCGCGACGTGATTTAATGGAAGTCGTTGGTGGCGTAGTAGGATGGTGCGGTGCTCCAGATGGAAGCAGCGAAGGTCATATGAGCACGATTGTGCCAGCAATTTTTTTCTTTATCGTCGTCGCAGGTATATTACCCCATTACCGCCTATCTAAGCTGTGCTAACTTAGCCGCTCAGAATACAAGGTGAAGGTCTCTGCGCATAATTTCCAGGACTGGGACCCCGAACGGGGTTGAGGAGCTCGTTGTCCTTAAATCGAATTTCGAATTCGCCCTGCTCATTATTCCGCATCATTGCGCCAGACGATGCTCCTCTATTTCCCAAAACTAGCATTTCTTTCGGTTCACTTGTATCTAACCCTTACCACTGGCACCCTTCGGCGGCGGCAAAAGCTTTTCAAAATTTCCAGAACAAAGAATAAGGTGTGCACCATACCCACTAAGGGGAGAGGGTGCCCCACTCGGGCTTCCTTAAAGATCCCGAATTTTGCTGAGAGCCAGTCTTGCAAGACGGAAAGAAGGAGGCCAAGGCTCTCTCTACCTTATAAACGAGCACCGCCAACCCTCCCGGGGCCAGGGTTGGGAACCCCAAGGGGGATGCTAAATGGCTGTTAGCGGCATCGTGAAATGTCAGCGAAAATTTTTGTTCAAACACACGAGCATAATGAAAATCCAATAATGAATTGCACCCCAGCCATCATTCAGCTGGATGCGTTCCTTTCCTTCCAGAGGGAGCCGCCACCGCCGTCCGCCCTCGCCGCCTACCAGAACCCCTGCCCCCGCCTGAGTAGATGGCGTTGTGGGCGGCCGGCTGCTGCCTTGCGGGGAATCCCCCGGTCGCCGACGTCGGTGCTGCTCCTGGTGGAAGCTGTAATGCCTTTCTGATAATAGTGCGGTATTCGAGGTTCAAAGGGTGTTGCGGTTAGTGGCAGTTCATGTGCAGCTCCCTAAAAGTACCTACTTGTTGGTGTCGCCAACTTTATGGATGTCAATTCAATTTCCAACTGAAGAGAAACCGAGAAATTTTGTTGCAATTTGTTACTCTTTTGATGGCGTGTCGAACGTACACGAATTGGGGTTAGCGAACCGTTGTGCATTTATCGTCGCAATTTAAAGATTCCGAACCGAACCGCTTTTGCATTTAAAGTGGCTCCTCTGAACGGGACAATTGCGTTTTCCCTATTTCCTCCCGAGCCATCCAATTTGAATTGCACCGACTGATTCGGCGAGCTGGTGCGAGCGGAGACGAATGGAGGCGAACGGGATGAAGCAGTGGCAAGCAGCAGTTCGCCGCATTCAGACTCTGTGCACATAATAACCGAAAAGTTGATTGCTCCTCAGAAGTTATTACCATACAAAAGGACAAAAGTTCAAATTCTTCCCCCACCCCTCGCCCCTCCCATTCCTCCCGTCGCCGTGTTCACCAGGCACTTCCGAAATTCTATTACTGAGTTGCACGCCACAATCTCTGAATGCAGATAACAATTTATGGAAAATTCGAGCGGATGCTCCGATTCCTGCAAAATGGAACTTCATCGCTTTTAAAAACAAAAGACTTGCATGATGCAGGAAAAGTGGGTCATTGTCAGTTTTTGTCTTATGCCATAACATAGAACGCTACTGTTGCATTAAAGAAAATAGCAGTCGCCGTTGTTACGCGACTAAGGCATGGGTTTTCAATTGACCTGGAGATTTTAGTTAAGCCAAGTGTAATCTCTTTATACTTAAGAAGTTCTAAGTACTTCCGGCTCTATGTGTTTAAATCACTAAGAGAGAATTCTCAGTGATATTATGTTGGCTCTATGCATTGAACGAACTAATACTAATTTACAAAGTAGACTAAGACACTGGTTAAGGTAGATGAATATCGAAGTATACGTATTTGACAAAGTTGGTAATCGAATCGTCTATACTCCTTACAAATGTTAAAGGGTTAGACGCAAGTAAATTAAGGCTAGAGGTCAAAGTATATGTCGCTACGAGCTCGAAACATCACTTCCATATTCTGAGCATAAGTGTAGTATTAGCTATATTATTTACTATTTCCTTCTCTCGAGATCAAACGGATTTAGGTGATCCGGAGGCAATATAACCTAAGTAATGGACCAGTGGTGGCGCAACGGGTTCACTATTCCGCAAATAGTTAATTCGATTCTTACACTGACTGATGTAAGTTTCTTCGTAACAGGCGTCATGGTTTACATCAGACATTCACAAAGAAAGAACATCTTCTTCTAAGAAGATTCTAAAAAAAATAAAATAAAATACACTCAAATTGTTTAACTTTCTTTCTTTATATAGGCCAGAAATACTTGGAGTCGCCTTAGTATAGTTGGGTTTTTGACTTAACTTGGCGTTTACTTATGGATCTTTAACGTTCTTGCTTCATTATCTTATTACTTTAACGACTTGAACGCCAATGTCATTCAGAAATATAAGTCCTATCCTTTTTTCTTCCAATGTTTTTTAATGATTTTACTCTTTATTTTAGACATTTAGAATTGGTGAACGGGTACCTGGCCGTATAGTACATACGATAGTTCAAATTGGAGCTTCAAATTAAGAGTTTTAAATCAACTTTTTTTTCGTCTTTATAAAAATAACATCCTAAAGTTACTAGCGACACTAAATTAGTAAATCATTACAAATCAAAATTAATTTGATTCAAAAAATTGTAAAGTGTAATATTCTGTGGTGGTTTAATCATGATTTAAATCACTTCATATCTAAGCGGCACTTACTTGAATAACAACGACAATGACGAAGACAACAAACACTATGAGTATTTTTTTATGTTTACACCAAAAGCTTATCAATGGACATATAATAGACACCAAAGCAAACTAAATCCGATAATGTGCCGATTTTAGAAATAACGTTGACCACAAAAATATGTAAAACAATTTTTTTTTTTTAGTTGTAGAATAAGAAATGTTGGCAAACCAAATGTCTCGTGCAAAATGGAAAACACCGGGATCAACAAATATATACAACCTGACAAATAAATTGAACATCAAAAGCCAAAAATCGGAAAATCAAAATGAAACAAGCGGGTTCAACAATTTTTGGAAAAATAATATAATTCATTTTTCATTGTTCATATACATACATTAGCGGTAATAAACGTAATAAATATGGTAACGTACACAAATAAATAAATATATAAATAAATAAATTATAAATGGAAAAAGTGCAGGATCAACGTGCCACGAGTGTCCTTAATTCTAATCAAGTTATTATGCACTAAAATTACTACAAAATTTTCAAAAAATAGTCATAAATATTGCTTAAATTCTATATAAACTAGACTACACTTAGATAAATTGTTATATTAAACATTTACACTATTTACAAAATTGCCCACTCTGTGACTGTTACATTGCTTCTTATGTTAATCCTTAGGAGAGTGAATAAATAAAGAAATAAGTTAGGTGTTGAATACAGCAATAAATAGACACAGGATTACAATCATAAATAATTCCCCGCTGGGATTCTATACAAGATACTCCAAGCGCCCGAAGGACGTCTCTGATGCTTTATACACTTACAGCTAGTAATTGAGTATTTGAGTATTGCTTTGGTACCTTAGCCGACTTTGATAATGTTTAAAGAAAACACGAAAAGATTTTCCCCTTCATCGTACTAAAATTTAGAATAGTTTTTTCTTCGATTCGTCTGAATTGTTGAAAAAAAAAAAACAAAAACTAAACAACTAAACCTATTCGGGTACTGCACAAATAATTCAAGGGCTTTCTATACAATCTTGTGCAATGCAGTGACTTAAATTTAGTTAGTTTTTTTAATTTTTGGTTTTGAAAGCTGTATGAGACTCCAAAAGTTTTAGACAACGGTCCTAAAAATTTACAATGACCGTGTCCGAACGCTTTGAATGGTCTGAAAAAAATTAGAAACAAACACAGAGCTAAAAACTTAATCGAAGTCTGATACTTCTGTCTGTCACAAACTAGGCTACCTAAATTAATGAGATCATAGAAAAAGCTGATTTCTACGCTTATTTTTTCTACCACATTTCTTGTTTTTTTTTCTGTATTTGCTGCCTATGTACAAGCACACGCTAGGCTCTAGTGACTAGAAGTACTCTAAAAAAAAGGTGTTACGCCTTCCTAGGCTGGTTCGTTATCAGATTCGAACTGCAACCTTAAGCACAGTAGTCATGCCTGTCTACAATTGACTGATTCTAATTATACAGAGAATTTACACCTTGACGTGACTATGAGTAGTTTATCTTAAATTTTTCGAAGTATTATTAGAAAATCTCTAAAAGAAATTGAAGCAAACGTCTTAAATGTGAAATGAAGTATTATAGTACCGTGAAATAATTCTTATGTATGTAATTATTGAAAAAAATGCAAAGTGAATTTCACGATTTTGTCACACGGTCCCTAACGTTGCTAATTAGAACACTCATTAGTAAACTCTTACATTGCTCTTTAAATATAAATTTTAAATAAAACAGAAACTGTTTATAAATGGGAAATAAAAGATTTATTTGTACTCGGAAAAGTACGTAAAAATTATAAGAAACCGATTAGAAAAAGAAAACATCGTAAGTATAGATAGATTGAGAAAGGCAGAGAGAGAGAGAGAGAGAGATAGAAAATTTAACAAAGGTTAGGTGCGTACTAAAAGAAGTATAAGAGCTTCATAATAAACCATTGTCTATCAAATCAAGAAAATCAAAACTATCATTTAAAAATTTTATTCTACTTCAATCCAAATCGAAAACCAACAATTTGAACAACCTTATTGCACCCTATTCCCATCCATTTTATTCATCAATCTTCCTTCAGCGAGTGGTATCAAAGTGTCTTCTGTCGTGTACTTCATACGTTTTTTTTCTTCATGTAATAAATGAAACTTATGACAAAAATCTAAAAAAAAAAAGAAAAATGACTAATGTTTTTCAGAAAGTGGGATGTACCCTAATCTAATTATTGTTTCCTTTTTTTTATTTTCAAAACTTTTTACCGCTGAAAGAAACTCTCCGAACACTTTAACGAACAAACCAAATAGAAATTGCAAAATAAATTACTATCCGAAAATTTAAAAAGACCTACACCGTATACACATAAAATTCCATTTTCCACTCATTTAGAGTCACCTTGAAGGCATTTAAATCCCTTAACACGTTCATCTGTACCAGTCCGCAATAAAATTGAGTTTTAATTATTTACATTACATACTCGCGCAAGAAGATGAGTATTTTACAAAAAAAATTCACTTCTCGATTTATTTTTGTATGTACAATTTTTTCCGAGGATCTTTTGGTTCTTGCAATTCTACATTTGGAATGAAATTGAAGTACAGAGCTTGGTTGGTTTTTTTTTGTTTTCATATTTAATTGCAAATGCGTCTAATTTACAGCCAGTAAACATTATGCGTAAATTGATCGATGGCGATTCGGTCCGAAAATGTTTCATTTTTGAATTAGCTCTAGAAATTGCCTAACCGCAAAACCCACCTTTTTAACCGAATGGCTTTAATTACATTTAAGAGTTACATTTATAAACACATAAGAAATTTATGCGATAAATCAACTATAAACTTTTATAACACAAAATTGTAAAGTAACAATACATTGGAAAATAAAAAGGCTTAGTGAATGTAAAATCGCATAAGCATACTTTTCTAATTCAAAGAATATGTAGCAAAAAACAAGCCTAGATTTTATTTAATAACAAAACATTTTCGAACCTTATTTCACTAGATCTCGAAAAATTGAGAAGAATGCATAAAAAATTTTGCTAAAACGCGGCGTACAACAATTGACATAGGAAAATGGCGTTCGATAGATGACACCACAAAACCACAAGGTTTTGGGCGAGCTGCATTTTGCAAAAAGACTAGAGGTTAATTACGGATTATACTTACCAAGAACATTGTTAAAATGGACGTTGGGACTGAACTATGTTTTTTTTTAATCACTGGGCTGTACAAATTCGCTAACTCTACACTAGACACAATATTACTACGTTAGAAAAATAATTTTGGACAATCTAAGTATTTGCTAAATTTTGGTATTTACTTGGTACTATTTACAAAAAAATTCAAGGAAAAAATCAAAACCAATAGATTACTTTTCCTCTAAACTATGTTTCATTTTCTCTTTGACTAGTATACTGAAATTGACTAGAATTAAGTGCTGAATGTATTCTTTGGTATTGCTCTTTAGAAGAGGTTTTCCATTCATCCACAAAATCATGTGTTTTTCCTTTGGAAAATAGTGCTGTTCTTCTTTACTCTTCTGTGAATTGTGTAAAAAGAACACCAAGGCCTTAGACCTTGACTAACTTTTTCATTTTCAATACTGGCTTCAGATGAGATACACTTAAAATAAACATTTATTTGCCAATTCGTACTTATTTTAAAAAATTGTTAATAAAGAACACGAAAAGTGCGTACTACCTAACTGACTAGATCGAAAACGATTCGCCTAGCAAAAAAATTCGTTGTACCCTCGCTGACCCTTGCGGACAGCGGAGAGGATTTAAATTGCTTGTCGAATGTTTAAAATTGCTTGGAGCTTGTTGAAAAATTGCTTCGGTCGCTTCATTTGCTTCAGTTGTATTGTTTCAGTGTTGCCTTACGACTAGGGTTAGTAAAAATAGTTCGACTATCGCTACCTTACGCGGTATAGTTAGCCTAAAAAACACCTATCGTCTTAATATGTAAATTTTTTTCGTTGTCTGAGAAACGTTGCTTTCGTTTTCAAGTTCGTTGTTGAACTAGTTTTTTACTGAATAACGTAAAACGAAAACGAGAAATAGACAATTGATTGAACAGTGGGTGACTTACGAAGTACGAAGTGATTATAAGTTAGCTAGAATTGCTTATCAGTAAGACTAGAATATCTTTGGTGATTAGATGAAAAAGTTTCTGTGATGAGTTTCGATGGTTAAATAAATCGAAAACTAAATGCGTATACAAATTATTCAGTAAGACTAGAACCTACTCACTAAGTTCCCCACTCCAAGACATAGTCGTTACAAAATCGAGTCAGGGATGGACGTATCGTGATTTCGTGTAAAACGCTCTTAAATAAATCCTACAAACTGAATCTTAAAAAAAGGCTTTCAACAAAGTGCATTAATTTACATAAATGAGATTTAATCGAACCGAGGATCACACACTCGGTCATTGCCTGGTTTTAGACGACGGACCTATCGAGACTTGGGGCTGCAGCTTAGCTTCTTACTGTTACCTTGTAGCAAATTATATGTAAAGTACACGATACAAGAAAATCCTTACCGTAGCAGGAAAAGTCCTTAGGAAGTTTTTTTTTCTACATACACAACATAAAAATCCGAAGAAGAACTGGGACATCTACGTCTAGGAGAAGTGCTTAAACCACTAAGATTCTTGGTTACCCACCAAAAGACGCCGATATTTGTATAGTACTCCTTGCGCCGATCACCGGTGCGAGATTGCTTGCAGCTATCACTTTACCGCTTGTAACGTTCGTTATCAGAAGACCACTTGGTGTAGAGCTGGGAACGGCGGACGGCTTTGCGCTGACTTCACCGATGACTAGGCCGCTGGGCGTTGCTGTATTCCGAGTCTCCAGACTGACTCCCTGGCCGGACTCCTCCTTAAAGCAAGCCGACTCCAGGTGCTTGTTTAGGTAGCTTTTCAAGGCGAACGTCTTATGACAGCGCTTGCACTCGAAATTCTTATCAGCTGAGTGTGTTTGCATGTGCGCTCTAAGATTCGAACGGTCCGCGAACGCTTTTCCACAGTGCGCACAACCATACGGTTTCTCACCTGTGTGGGATCTCAGGTGACCTTGAAGCAGCCATGGGCGAGAAAAGAGTTTTCCACAGACGCCACAACTGTGCGACAATTTGTGCGTAAGGACATGCATGGCCAGAGCCGGCATGGAAACGTAGGCCTTTCCACAGGTGTGACACTTCTTCGCCGACTGTGAATCTAGACTTCTGTGGGTCTGTTTGTGTCGCGACAGGTTGCTCGATGTGGCATACTGTTTCCCGCACTCCGTGCAAGTATACTTTGCTTTGTGCTCAGCCGACATTTCGGCCGTCCCTTTTCTTTTTGACCGGCCATCGCTGACGAAGAACGCTTCATAAGTATAGGCGACAGTTTTCGTGGAAGTTTTTATGGGTGGAGTGACGACGTTTATGTTCGTCGTGTTGCTGTTCTCATTCTGTACGATTTCCTTCTTGCCGGACTGCAAACGATCGTCTCTCTCAGGTACAATAATTGTGGTTATGGAATGTGGGCTCTTCGCAGGGTCTTGCACGGTTTGCTGCTGCGTCGGACTGTGGTTCTGTTGCAGTTGGTGAGGTTGAGGTGGCGGCAGAAAAGCGGTAGACGCACTAAGATCAAGGATCGCATGGGCCGCATGGAGGTCCTCCTCCGCGGGTATTCTCATCTCGTAGGTGCGGGCAGGTGTCGGTCTATCATCCAAAGAGTACGGCCGGTAGATGTCCTTCTTTTTTGGCGGCAGCGACAGTGCAGCCCCTGTGCTTGTAAAACACATGGCCAGACTCTTCTTGTTGTTCGGACTGCCGTGTTGAATGTGGTTCGGGTTGTCGCCCTCTGACTTTATGTGAATGAGCGGCGGACTGTAGCGTTCTGTTGATGTTGGTGATGTCTGGTATGTGAATTGGGTTGGCGACGTTGACGAGTGACCCTGTTGCGAAGTAATCACGGTCACCTCGTTCTCCATTCGTGGCAGGTACGCAGTGAAGTGCATTGGTGATATATCGTGCCCGTAGCCTATAAAAATGAAATAAATTATTACTCACAGAGTAATTAACTACTATTATCGTTATTATGAACGAATGAGGTATTAGGCTTTTAAGGCTTTTATGAGGACAGATAGACAAAAAGACATTGCATTTTATAAGTACCCAGGGGAAAAGTTATATGTATGTAAAGTGCATGGTATGAAGCTACAATTGTAAGCTCTATATTTGTAATGCAAACTGCTGTTGTTTAGCACGTTTAAAATCAAAGGCGATAATTTAACCTTCAATTAAGGGCTCTGACAAAAGGCTACCTAAAATCTCGTATAGTCAATGAATCTAATATTTGTTTTTAAAATGCAGCAAGTGGTAATAGTTAGCCTATTACTAGATTATTATATAATAGATTATTGTTAAAATACAGCCCTAGAATACAGCAATTATCTTGTCGACTAAATTTGAGACTTCTGCATGAACTTTTTAAGAGATCGGTATCAAGCGTCAATATTAGATTATAAGCAACTCTAAGTGATTAGAGGTATTATTATAATGTAACGGATTGCCACGAAACGTTACTACTCTGAAAAGAGCTTTATAATACTCTAGTATAATTCAGCACAAATGAAAAAATTAACTATAAATATTGTAATAATGTTGTAATTGAGGATCAAACCAAATATTGATTATGTCTGTGATTCGACAGGTTTCTTCCATTTTCTGATAATCATAGGATTAAGTTTACAATCTTCAAACCATGTCAGACGAGTATTTACTTTGTTTAGTAAAATCTTTTTTTCATTTTTACAATTTATCTCTTGCAAACTTTAGACCATCAACTTGATAGGCTGATAGTCTGAACTTATTGATCAAAATGTTATATATTTTTTTCTATATTTTTAAATTTTCATTTGGACAACCGCCAAAAGCCGTTGTCAACAGTTCGCCGCCAAGACATAGCACCCCGTCACCCCGGAATATCTACTCTGACGAATTTGTTTCCTATTTACCAAAATCCAAATAATTCACTCAGACATGCACTGAAATATCGTAGTCGTCGTCTGCCAACTGTGAAGGATAAAACTATAGCGCCTATGTAAAATGGTGCAGACACACGGGCATATGGGGCGACATGAGGCGATACGGGGCGACATAGAGCACCATGGAGCGGGCACACAAAAGCTACTCTTGGCCATGCTCTAGAACGTATGAATGGGGTGGATTCGTCCTATATACAAAAGGCCTACATTCTACATACAGTAGGTAGTTGTCCTCGTCGTCGTCATCATCATCATCATCGAGGTCTTTTTTCCCAACTGTCGCAATGCACCATGCTGAAGTGGAGATAAATAAGGATAACATGCAGCATACAGGCATGCAGACGGCGAGGCCTTTTCGACATTGAGAGATGTGATATCAAATCGTGTCTTCATCTCCCTGCGTCTGGTTATTTTAATTGACTATGCATCGATACCTCGCTACCTTAATAGTTGATACCTTGATGCCTCGGTGGTCCGCCGCGCCGCATCGGTGCGGGACCGCCATCACTAACCCCTACACTCTTCGGCTACTGCTGCTGGCTGTTGCTGCTGTTGTGTTTATCCGTGCAGAAACTAATGCTGCTCGCAAACACGCTGGCTTGCTTTTTTGTTTGCCAAGTGCCCTCACCTATTTTTGATGAATGCGTTCTTGATTTGTTGCTAGGACTATCGATTAGAGGCCCCTTTCAGGCCATCGCACGGTTATGAAACTTTACCTGAGCTTGTTTGGCCGCCGCTTTTACCTGGGTATCGCGGATAATTAAATTTTTCACCATAAATGGACTTTTACTGCAAACATTTTCATACAAAATTAAATCCATTGTCTGGCTCCAAAATGCCCTAAATAGAAAATGTTCGACGCGCCGCACCGGCTGACTATACTACACTGCCTTCCCTATTCTAGCAATTACTTTGAAATGGAAGTTCTAACAATTTGATGGAATTTTTCACGACATTTTCAACAAAAAATTGAGTTAAGCGGTGACGCCACGTGCTATGCTATAGACATTTTTATTTTTCGAAAATTGGATTTTATAATGTTGTCACCTACATTATTAAGATAACGGTGCCCGATTAGTATAGCGTTATAAAAACAAATTTGTTTTGAGAACCACTTTTAAGACACATCAATGTCAAACATTTTCAAATAAGTTTCCATATTAAAAACTTGACTGAAACAAGCTGAAAAATTAAAATAATCTATACACAAAAATTTTAAATTAGTTAATATTATATTCTATCTCGAAATCACTTTACAGAATCCTTGAATTTAATATTCCATACTACAACTTTTTAATGGCGGTCTCAATCTTTTTTGGATTTTTGGATATTTTTTTATTGAATTGTAGGGTCAAAAAATTCGAGATAGCCATACTTTTTAAATTTAAAATAAATTTGTAAAACCGTCTTTGAAAACTTGTGAATTTCCGCGTATTGGATTTGAAAAGATTCGATGCTTTATTTCCCTATAAAAGTATCATAGATAGACAAATAAACCTATAAGATGAGATGTAATCTTAAAAATTTAAGTTCCAGATTTGAATTAAGGAAAAGCACAGCACAGATGAAACAATTTGTGTGGATTTCTGACTAAAAAATGCGTCTATAAGCTGTTTTTACAACGGTCATTGGATTTCTCTTCCCTTCTTACAAAGTACTAACCCATCTAACGTAAAATAATATCTCAAAGGTGTTCGCTGCAGGTAGACAACAAGAAGAACAATTTAGACGGTTTAAGCTCTTCTGCAACAACGTGTTCCAGATTTATGATTGTAGAGTGAATAACTATTTTCGAATTTAATGTACAGGAAATAATTTGCTAGTCCAACTCATACTTTTTCTAAAGACAAAAATGTGCTCCAAGTTTAAAAAGATCGAAGAAGAATTATACCGACTAATATAAATTTTCTTCAATTTCCGTAGGACTATTTTTTCGAAACGATTTTTACTGTGAACCGTTCAAACGAAGCAGACATTTAAAGCTACCTTCCAGTTTTCCAGGACAATTCATTTGGTTCGAAGGACTGAGATTCTACAGAAGTTGAAGAACGTGGATGGGGGACAGGTGGGATCATGGCAGTATCGCGTGCAAATAAATATACATATCCATCGAATAAAAACGTACCCGGAGCATGTGTCACTCACCGGTTATTATACAATAAAAGTTCCTAAAAGTTCGGCATTACCTCGACGTTTCCTTGTTATTGGATTGAGAATCCTCGGCGTGATAAATAGAAAACAAAGTCATAAATTGCCTTCAGAAGTGTGACACCCCTGTTTCCCCATAATCGATTAAATCGATAACGAACGGCAAATTACCATGCACCTGAAGTAACCATTAATAAAAAGGCACAAAAGTTGTATGGCAGTAGGTTCTTCGGGCGGTATGAGTCTCCTGGGTTGAGAAAGCAACGAAACTTTCTATAAGACCATGGAGCGGGAAAGGAGCGGATTGTTGAACGCGTCAGCGAACGATGGAAAAAGGAAAAAAAACGAAAATATCCTGGAAAGGAAAGTCACTGAAAACACCCGAAAGAAAAATGTTAAAAATTGTAAGAAATCACCCTGTTAAAGGCAAGAAGCCCGCCCAGCAGCAACAAAACGTATCATGCCCTCACTGCTAGGAGAAATTAAGGAAATGTCACGCGACATAAATCGACGGCGTGTCATTAATTTTCGCGGGTGAAATCCCGCCCTTGGACTCCGTAGAGTCTCCTACTCCGCGGGGGTGCGTGTAAGGAACAGCTGCCAACACGGAAAGTGTAGGGGCCGGCGGTGGTGACGGGGCTAGGGCTGCTCTAGAGCAAGCAAGCTAAATTCATGTCAGTTCCTTAATGTTAGCCTCACATACCCTAATTCACCTTCGCGTCATCATCCCGCGCGGGAGTTACCTACTCCACCACAGGGGGAGGGTGGATAGATTTGGCCAGGGTTCGAGGGTTGCTTGGCTTCGCACTTCCACCTTACATCCCATGCAGGATGTGTAAGGTGTACGCTGGCGGGTAACAGGCCGTTTTTAACACATTCAACCGGTGACAAATTCTTCGGCGTCCTTTTTCATTTTCGCTACTGCGGCACACATGAGAAAACTTTGGCAACTTTCATTCCTGCCGTCTTGCCGTCGTCATCCGTGCATTCGCCTTTTCTTCGCATATCTTCCCTTTCAATTTCCGCCCCGCTTCCACTGGCACCACCGGCATCCTCCTCCACTGGGTAGATATCCACTTAAATGTAATTTTATGCTGCATAAATGCAAGACGATTTACATGTGACGAAGTCGTCTTCGGTGCGTACTCATGACGACTTTTCGGAAGGCAGCGGAGGACACGGACACAGGGCGCCTTAAGGATAAGGAGAAATCCTTGCTTCTCGTGCTGGGAAGAGGTGTACGTGAAATCCGCCGCTCTCCGGCATCTGTTGCGGAAGGGCCGCAACTTGAAATTTATTGCTGTTCCCTTTGTTCAACAGCTCGCAAATGATTTCTTGGTGGGTGATGGCGCCCATTTCTCAAGAAATTTCAGCTGGTAATTTAATTACTCGCCGAAATTCCCTCTAGCTTTTAGTTCTAGCGGCAGCTTTTCCTTCCACACTTGTGGAAATATTCGTTCCATGCGCGATCTACTCATTTGGGCGCCATGAATGGCCGCAAGGAAACTATCCCGAGAAATAAATCAAACTTTAAATTGCTTCGAAATTTTCTTAAAAGATGCAATCGTGTACAGTCTGGACCAGCCGGTCTCCCACATCTCCTGCCGCTAATCCTACTTTTATTTGGAATAAAAGGCAATTTCCTTTTGAAGTGCAGAAGTTCCTTTTCATGCGAGGGCGGCGCCTGGAACGCATTTAGAAATTAAAAGGGAACTTTCTTTTTGCCATAGGAGAACTCCCTTCCGCCGCCCGCCGATTCTAGGGTAAACTCTTTAAAGGGCCCGTTTGCGTTGTTACCGCACCAGGTAAAACAATGCTAACTGTACAATTCCTTTGAAAGAAACGGCAGAAAACGGGAGCCCGTTGTATTTTTGTGTTATTTCAATTTTTCTTTTATCTTTACGATTTTCATTTTCAGAGCCAGAGGAGCTCCTCTTCCGGCAGCGTGTGCGGTATGTGCACGGCTTTGATCGCTTTTGAATATTTTATCCGGTTTTGCCTATCTTCCCGCCATCGCCGGAGATCTCGGGCGCCTTCCACCCCTCCCACTCGTCCCCCGGGGGAGGACGCGATGCATTTTCTCCTCTTACCAGTTCTGATTCATACGTTAGACAACTGGATAAAACCCTCAGCCGGGGGCCACGAGGCAGAGGGATTTAATTTGACATGTCTAGAGTCTAGCCCCGAGGGGGGCGGAAAGTACATACTAGCATTATCTAGCACAGCAAAGTTTTCGGTCTACAAAAGTCTACATGCGCCGCGCCCTTGCGCCCCAATAGCACACCGGGGGTGTCGAATGGAAGAAGTCAAATAGACTGTGCGATATTCCCACGATCCCTGTGCCCCATTCCTCTTCGCTTATATCTAATTCGATATTAGGGCCGGGGGTGTGAGGTATCTGGGGAATCTCTGGTAGAGCTGTTGTGGGCGTCCAACCTCCCCCGTCACTCCCCTTGCCAGAAGACCAGAGACGGAAGCACTGTGCCGGAGAAAAATTTATTTTTCTAAATGCTTGAGAAGGATACATTTTTGCCTATTCAGACGTCCGGATCTACTAAGCAGAACTCATAAGATTTCCTTCTTTCGTTCCTCGTTCCCTCCTTCCACCCTGGGATTTTCTTCTTATTTTCGTTGGCGCGAATTCCCTGTTGCAATTGTTTACATGCAGCAGCACTGCATGTGAAATGAAACGGTGGAAAGGAAATTGTAAGGTGTAAACTCCTGGGAGCATACCTCTTCAGTTCGTAAAAATAAAACGAAAGTTTTGTAAAGTTCCTTTGATTGAAACTGAATCTCTGAAAATTCTTTCGAGCATTCAAAGAATTTTCAATAAATTTAGTTCTCTTTTTACACCATTAAGGCGAGTCTTATTGGAAAACGTTTTGATTTTAGTCATTGTGCACCTTGTCACGAAAATTGTTAATTTTTTTAAAGATTTAAATATTCCAGAGAATGGTTCATTTTAAAGTCGAGCATCTTTAGAGATCGTTAAAATCAGATTCAGTGGGGTAAACTTTTTGGAACTAATTTCTTTAATTAGGTATAATTACGGCATAGAGGGAAGAGCTTTATTATAGTTTTCCGTACTGTGTTAAATAGAACTACCTTATGTAATAAAAAAAAAGCTTTACAGTACTAAAGAAAGTTTTTTAAGTCTTTAAATTTGATATTCTTTAAGATGAACATTTTTTTGGCATTCTAAATCCATTTTAAGATTCCCGATCTTTTTTGTGTTTTCGGGATTTTAAAATCGCCCCATTTAATTAAATCGATCAAAATATTTTTACGACGGAGCGTAATATTCACACATACGGACTAACAACTGCAATGCTCTTCTTGACTGTATACGTAAGAAATCGTAAAATCGGTACATAACTCATAAATCTTGAAATTGAAATTGACATCTTAAAATTAATTTAGTTTTCTTAACAAGATGTAAAATCTCTTATCAACTATCAATATACTTTTAAAATGTTAAAGATTAATTTTTTTACTTTGTAATGGCTAAAAACACTGGGGCCAAATTTAAATACTTGTGTATTTATTGAAAATATCTCCTTTATGGATAACTTGTAAGAAATTCCAAAGTTAAACTAATGAGAAAATTGTAAAGAATAGTTAAAAGTAAATTTTGGAACAACCAAACAAACACCAGTTATAATAAATCGGTTCGATTATAAAATTGAGTAAAACTATTGGTAGGAAACAGATGGGGTTGCGAAAACACGTTTTTAAATGATTAATCTTAATTTACTTGGATTGACATGGATCATGAATTTGGGATAAAAAATCTTTCTTTCTTAAAAATTACATAAAACATATGCGCGAGTTTACACCAAGTGACACAGAGAACAAGGAAAAACATGATCAATTTACTAAAAGAGTCTTCAATAAACTTTTGGATCAAATATTTTTCAATAATTTGACTGCATACTTTACAATGTGAAAGAATTTTGAAAAAGCATTTTGAATATTACTATAAAGAAAAATCGGCCAATTGCGATTTCAACTCGCGCGCAGAGGATCCCGTGTCATACTTTTCTTCGCATTACTTCGCAAAAAAGCACTTTAACGATAACCTGTGTTTTGTGAAAATACAAACTTATGATACAAAAGTAAAAATATAAGTTGATAAGTATATAAACTTAATTTCTAGAAATCGATAGGACCTGGGTTTTTTGTTATAGTTTTCCTGTAAGTAAGGCGTTATGTTCCCTGATTTTTTTTAAATTTTGGATCCTTATGAGAAAAAATATAATCAATTTCCTTATATGGGGCAAAATCAAACAACGTTTTATATGAAAAAAAATTTAATTAAATATTAATTGTATAATAAAAATAAACACCAAAAAATGAAGAGAAATCATCATTTTTTAACTTTGGTTTCGTCGAACGCTGCATTATTCTTTTGCATTTCAAATTAGATAACGAAGAAGGTACGTGAAGTACTTCCTTATTTTTTCAAAGAAAGAATTGCTGACGAGTAGATTTAATTCAAAACTCGACCACATTTCATTACACTTACGGCAAAGGCAACTTCCGTGCTCAATTTACTATTTTCCTTCTTTCGGAGAACTGTTGCGAAAATAGGAGCACTTGGAACGTTCTTCCCCGCAAATAATTTAGCATTTCTAGCTTCGGGTCTAGCGTGGCACCCTGAGGCACTTCAACCGACACACCGAAACGCAGGTCATCAGCCCATCAAATATTGCTTAAAATATGAAAAACTGCTGGGGCTTCATATTTTTGCATTTATTTCCCAGTTGGGTTACGCACTACTCCCAGCTCGGCACCATCAGCCACCCACCGCAACGCAAAGGTCTGGCGGAGCGGCTGTCTCGAACTGAATTAAATCTCATGAAAATATTAAGGCTCAGTTGGTTTGCATGTCTTCATGTTTAAAATCATTTCATAAGGAGAGGAAATTTTACACCCGCCCCGGTCTTAATCAAATTAAAGGAGAAGGAAACTCTTGTCCGCCGTGATTACACCGAGGATGGGGCGGCGGCGGGACGCAGATGAAGCCAAAGGAGCGAGGCTTGTGTTCAGCTGTAAAGTGGAAATCTCCTTGGCCCAGCGTGAAATAAAAAATAAAAATAAAGCTGCGGTGGGCAGCGCTCCTGGAGCCCTATCTCCCACCGCGGCTGGCCTTCCTTTGTTTCATTCCTGTTCATTTTAACATCGCAACAGTTTGCGTGCCTACTGGAACTACTTAGGGCTAATGAAAAAAAAAATGTCCTCAGTTTAGTGGACTGCCAGTGAAGTGCTAAGACCACCGCCAGTGCAACTCAACACTCCGCTGGAGGTCCTTTTTCACAAATTAAATTTAAAATAAAAAGCGGAAGGTGCCGGCTCCCAGTGCCTCTGGCTTAGACGCATTATTTTTATTAGTCCTGGGAGTTAGAAATCATTCAGAAGAGGCTTGCCAAGCTTTTTTCAAAAAGAGCAGAAAGAACCAAACAAAAAATTACAACCCCGCAAAAAAAATTACCTGCTGGGCACCTGCAGGTTGAGAGGTCTTTTTTAATTATTATAAGCGAAGGAGTGTTCTGGACTGGCTTTTTAGCTTTTTGAAATATGACCAAGTGGTTACCTTAATTTTTTTTAAGAAATTCTATCACGAACGAAATGAACGGATTAGAGCAAAATTTTACGAAAACGTAGATACGCAACACCTTAAGGGACATTGATGAAATGATTGATTCAGACAAATTGTCCAGGAGTTCTGTCCTTTTGTACCATCTGATTTTTTTGTTTTTAAAAGAAGCTAAAGCCTTTCATTTTTTATTCTTTGTTATGATTTTAATATTTCAATAAAATGCAATTAATATAACAGCCCTAATGTTTCAAGAAAGAATAGAAATTTTATTTCATGAACAAATTTTTGTTCAAATCTTAGGCCTGGAATCAGCCAACCGCGCATTCTTAAAAAGCAAAAGAATTTTGTGATTTTTATAACACTTTTGATACTCTGAGGAACTTCTTGTAAATTGTGTTTTCGTTCTGATTTCTCATAAAAAATAAATAAAATGAAAATAAAGAACTAAACACATTGCTTAGAAAATTCAAAAAGTAATTTAACAATTTTATTTTCAGCACTCCGAACAATTTCGGAAGAATTTTAATGCTAATTCGGTTTATACCCGCACATATGAACACACATTGTAGTATAATTTAATATTGTGAATTTTTAATGGTTTTAAACTTTCAACTTTAACTTTAAGTTTATTCAAATTTGTCACACATCGCGCACAATTTTAACCTTTTTGGAATAGATGTTAACATTAAATGTTCGCGCCAAGACAGCATTAAAATGAAATGTGTTAAAAATTCAAGCAGTATTTTCATTTTTATTCTAAAATTCTGAATTCTAGCGCATACTTTTGGTAACGTTCAATTTTTAGCATATAAGTCTTAGTGATTTCCTCAAAATCTGCGCGATTGAAACTTCTTTTACAGAGCTTGGGAAAATTTTGCATAGGTTACTAGAATTTTAGAGCATTGTTAGAATTTCGGCTGCTGCCACGCGACCTCTCAGGACTATGGACTTTTCTATTACGCAACTTATAGACAAGTTGGCTATAAACCTTGTTCTTTGTCGTACGTTTGTTTAAACAGTACTCAGTTTCAAATGTTTCATTTCAATTTGCCACGTCGAAATACATGAACTGATTTTAGTAATTTTTTTTCTATTTATTTAAGTATTTTCAATAGAGCTAACTTTTGTCCTGTTGCTACCACGAAGAATAAGTCAGAACTTTTTCTTCAAAAAAAAGGAACCATATAATTTTTATTCAGTATTTTAATAACTAAAAGCTACCTTCGTTGTTCATCCCTCAAGTACCAGTAGGTTCAGTAGGCATTAGATCCTAATTAATTCTGAAGCAATACTAAATTAATTAAAATTTAAATCATTTTTATTGCTGGCAAATGCTTTTTTGTTCGTTTTAGTTGCTTTCTTCTGTTTTAGGGTAGAAAGGATTGTTGAATTATGTAACGAGAAGCATTACACGCAACAATTCTGTTTACATGTATCAGTTTGTTGTTGTTTTTACCTTCCACACCTGCTTACTGTGCACAGTTTAATTTGTTGAGACGTTGTACGAAACGCCTTAATCTGCTTTTACGATCGATCGCACAAACTCCACCCTTGTGATTCGCCGTCGATATCCGTTGAACAAATTCACACCTCATATTTTTAAAATCGCCTTTTTGTTACCTTTTTGGTGGTGATAGGTGAGTTTGGAATTTTTTTGATTGGTACTTAGAAAACGGATATTTTAATTCGTATCCAAAAAAAAGTTGTGTTCAAATAATATAAACAATTGTACGAACCGTTTATTAAAATAGAATATCTTTTTCTTTCAACAAATTTATAAAATGTTTTGGTTTTGATACCACCTTTAAAAAACAGGAACAAGTTACATAGGAGATTCCTATATTATCCTGGCAAAAATAAAAATGTTACTATAGAGAGTAGTTAATTCAAAACAACGAACGAAAGAACTTTGTTTAGAATTCTAAGAAGACTGAAAAATTAACCATGTGTACTCACATTTGATTTTTTTTTTAAATTTCCAAAGAATTAGGGTTCCATTGATCACCACGATATTTTCGGAATATCAAATTGAAGCAAAGAAATTAAAGTGCACAGAAAATAGGTTTTTAGGACAAACATCTTGGAACTAACAAATTTTTGTATAGTATTTTCGGATGTAAAAATTAAATCAGTTGTGTTTTTGGTATTCATAAATTGAATTATATGAAGATCATTCTTCAAGAGCAAATATTAAGAACTATATCCATTATCGCTTGGTGATGACCCAGAAAATAGTAATTCAGCTTTTTTATTATTGTTTCGATTCATCAGATGTGGACGTAAGAAGAATGTCACAGATTACGAAGTTAAAACCGATTTTATAAATTATTTATCAATTTCATATAAGAATTTTGTTCTTACAATTTTTTTTAAATCGTTCATTTCATTTAAAAATGCGAATGAATTTTGTAAGATTTTAAAATACTGTAATTGAGATTTCATTGCAATTTTGTTATCATTAGCTTTTATTGAATTAATTTTAAAAAAGCTATCAACGTTGTATGATATTTTAGATTTTAACTTTTGTATGTAATTTAATTTTGGTATCTCTTTTCGAAAAATTCGAGCAGAGATAAAAATGCCAAGATGCTAATTTAAGAAATTATATCTACAGCTGAACAATTCTTTAAACAATTGCACTGGTTTATAAAATAACATATTTTTGCTAATGTATTTTTTATCTGCATCTGTACGAGACTTTCATTATTTGGTATTTTTGAACACCGAAAGAAGAAAAACATTTTGAAAATGTTGTTTTACTATTTTTTAAAAATAACAGCGTATTTCTTAATGACGAGATATAAATCTTACAAAAATAACTTTCGGGTATGGCTATTCGAGAAACCGAAAAAATTAGTAACATATTTAAAAAGAAAAAAAAACTTTCTCCTAAAAGACAAACCTTTATTTGAATCATTTCAACTGAATTAAAAGTTTCAAAAATCAAAGTTTTCGGTTTGTTTAAATCGTCCTTCAAAAATGCTCTTGTAGAAACCGCATGTAATTAAGCATTTTTATCATGAATTCGATTAACGCAAAACAAAACATCAAAATGATGGCAATTTACATGACATGTAATACCCATTTTCAAAGTAGAGTGATATTTTAAAACAGTCTATCTCCGAGTGCATATCTGCTGTTAGCAAACGCAGTAAGTGTATTTTGATTCATCTTCTCGAATGAATTCTGAAACATTTAAAAAAATTGAATTACATAAGTGAGTAGAAAAGTTGAGATCAAAAAGTGACATATTGGTTAACTCGAAGTACATCACAAGCATCTTAGAAAAAGTATACAAGAACGTCTTACTAGAAAACTTCTAGCATTTCCTTCCAAGGGCAGGTAACGGTAATTTAGAGCGGCAGGAAGCGGGGGAATCGGTAAAAGAGAACGGAAAAAAGAAAACGTAGAAAAGGAGAAACTCAACAAATAGACAGGAGGCAATCCGACACAAGTGAAAGGTCTGAAAGGCACTGCACGAAGCCCTTAAAAGTCGCACATACCCTGAAACCTCTGGGTACTATTCAGGCGACTGAAAAGTCCACTTGTCGAAAGCGATTATTGCGTGTAAACATAACGGGATAAGGACACGGACGTCTGGATCCGACTCCCTTTTCTTCTCCGATTACCTTCACAATAATTTTTTTACAAGTACCTGGCACACGTCACATGGGAGTGGAACCGTGTTAGCCTTCATTGACGCGAAAGGGCGGTACAGGCAGCTCCCGAACTACCAGTAGAAGCGGGTAAGGTAACCCTTTCACGCCCGATGAACCCGGGATTCGGGAATCTGAGGGGAGGTCGCCAGTTGAGGAACTGATTAATAAGTGATCGCTTAGGGAATGGCGGATTCTGCGAAGGAGAAGAAACGGCAGCAGCGCACGGGGTGGTTGCTTGAATGCGACCCAGATGGGTTGTCGATGGCAATGGGGCAGGGGCAGGTACCGTCGAGCAATTGTCGCTGCCAGACAGAAAGTGGGACGTTAATAATTGACGAAGTATTTGGCTAATGGCTCCAGGTAACCCGGAAACTTTTTCGGGGGCCGCTGCTGGTGCGTCGGTTAGCGACTTTAATTGCCGAAAAAAGGGCAGCACCAGTAGCTGTCGGAGTAGGGGAGGACAGTGCCGTGTCCTCGTCTAATTTTACAAGCCTGGCCTCGTCAATAATTCAAGCCATGGACTTACCGTTATACAGGATTGTCGAGCCTCGTGTTGCTTCTGGTGAGTGTGGTGGTGGACTGGGTGCTGTTGCGCCAGCTGTTGGAGAGGAGGGGCCCCAACAGGTTGACGAGGATGCTACTGTGACTGGCTGCTGCTGTTGGTGCTTGTGGCTGCTCCCACTTGCGGTGGGATGGCCGCTGCTGCTGTTATTGTTGTTGTTGTTGCTATTGCTGCCACTACCGCTGTTGATGTTATGATTTTCGTTCACCACGCCGCCGATCTGGTTCCCGGCCACCCCGCTAGGTCCACACCCGGCTAGAGCTGAGGCCGAGTCCCCAACGACATCGATCTCCTCATCGTCCTCGATGTCAACTGCTGCTACAGGAGGCACCGGATGCTGTTGCTGATGCTGCTGATGCTGCTGATGTTGCTGATGTTGCTGGTGTTGTTGCTGCTGCTGCTGCTGTTGTTGTTGCTGTTGGGGAGGTGCTACGTCAGGGGTCGCGTCGATTGTCAGCTGTGAATTGGAGTCTTCAGCGCGATCGGGCCATGGATACGCCTTCCATTTCTTGGCCATCAAGCAGCGTGGCATGATACTCGCGGGGGGATCAACTTCCACTTGAGGCACAAACTAAACAAAGCCCACTGTCCAACAACCGCGCACCTGGGCAATGCCCAGCGAAACAAACAGTTGGAGCGCGGCCGGAAAGCCTCCTGCTTCAGATCGTCGTTCTTCTTCAGTCCTTTGGCGGTGGTGCGGGTTCGCTTCTTCAAGCTAACTTTCTTAATCCTGGCGGCCACAGGCGCTGTCATAAATGTCCACCCGCTCACCAGTCGTCGTTCGAACTCGAATACTTCTGGAAGAACAGTCTGCACTTGCAGGACAAGTGTCCAATGATCATAATAATCAAAGTAACCGCGTCACCCACGCGCACTGATCCTTGCATTAATTAATCGCGGCACGGCACGCGCCTCAGCGAACAGTTTCTCTTCTGCCGGTGCGCTTCGCACTTCTTGGGATTAGTCCACTTGGCTGCCACCCCCACTATTCGTCCCGGAAACTTATTCACAGTTAGTTTCTTGAGAAAAACTTTATCTAGAATTTTTCCTCTTCCGTCCGAATCGCAGCGCTTCCTGACTCAAGACAGTCGAGGCGGAGACGACTTCACCCCCACTACGCAAGCAGGACACCAAAAACAAGTCGAAAACGAGGCGAACTTCTTGAACAAACTTTAAAAGCACCGTTTTACACCAGAAACTAAAACGGGGGTGGCAAACTAACGGGGGCGCGAGAGACACGAGAACTGTTGTTGAAACAAACTGCACGGGCTGGCGAGGGTCTCGTTGTAACAATAATCCGTTGCACTGAGAAAGAAGGCGCAGGAAATGGAAAAATGAAACTACTGTTATTAAATCGAGGCTCCACGCACAGTTGTAAATAAAACGGTAAAGGGGAAACAAAACGGTGTCACCTCAAATGTAATAGAGTGAAAAACCAAACTAACTGAAGGTCCGTATAAGACAGTGTTCAAGAGAGAAGAGAAGTGCGAACCGAACGTAAGCAACCCTTGGAGGCTTTTGAGTTTCCAACCCGCTAGCGCAGTGGCTTTTATAAACGTGAGTCCGGCTGGCCGTGTGTGTACAACTCGGCAGCCACTCGGCCTGGTGGGGATGTTTACGTTTTGTATAGGCACACGGCCACACGGAACACACCACCAGCGCGCCATGGAACAGGGTGCGATTGCGCCCGGCGCGTCGGGCCGCGCGACCCCGCGCCTATCCGTCAACAGTTTGCTGTTTCGGTTCGGGCGCGTCCCTATGCCCGCCCGCTGCCAGCAGCACATGGTTCGATGATCAACAAAGGAACCGGAACAAGTCTGTTGCTCCGCGCCCGAGCCCCTGAGCGCACACACTCGCACCGCGACCATCCCCTACTTCACTTCCGAGTCCGTGTGCACTCCCGGATTCATGTCGCTGAGCGGTGCGCAGCATGTGCACTCCGACCGACGGCCACTGATTTGTTTAAAACTTCTGCGGCGATCGCACGCGTTCCAGGCGCGTCCCGAGCTCCAGATTCAAGCCGCGATTTCTGCAACGAACCCGGCCAAAACCCACAGTGGATTTTATTCTACTTCTTTAAAATACTTGCTTATTTTATTTCCTGCGTGTGATTATTTTCGAAGTTAAAAATTCGAAAACGTCGTCTGTCCATTACCAAACAAACATTAAACATTTCTTGAAGGCAAACCCATAACTTTGCAATAATTTTCTGTTCTAACAAATGTTCAAGGGATTTATTTAAACACGTCGCTTTGAACACTCAACTATAAAAATGAGTTTTCACAGTGGATTAAATAGAAGTAAACATTTTACAAGGTATTTAAGAATTATCTCGTTTGGCCTTGTTAGAAATTCAACCGTGGCGTTTTAAGAAAAAATCTTTCAAAGTAAATGAAAAATATTTAATTGTAAATAAATTAAAAGTTTCAGAAGTCTTTAAGGCCAGTTTTTGAAAACAAGTAAGTCGATTTTTTGTAATTAAGTCGCGTTCGTCTTAGCTTTATTCTTAAACAAAAACGTTCTAAAACCGTGCAGTAATTAAATTTATAATGGCAATAGGAAATTTAATCTATTTCGACGTGCGATGTTAGAAAAATTCAAGATTTTTATGGGGCATAAGGTGAATGAGATTGAAGGGAGTTAATTACTGAATTCTTAATTCCAATCAAAAGTCAATTGCACATCGTGCTGTTTCCTAATACATTAAAGTAATATTTGATAAAGTCTAAGAAACATTTTGAAAATTGTAGATCTAGTTACTTTTTAATAAAATACGGTAATGAAAAAACCCAGGGCGTGTGATAGGGTTCTCATTCTCTTCAACTTTTTATAAGACGTGCCAAGACCTACTTCATGTTGACGAAAGATGTGGTCTCTATAAAAGTGCACGTGCTGCGATTTGTAAAAAAAAGAACTATTTCATGTTGGCAAATTTATTTGCTTCCAAAAAATAGTTATTTCTAAAATTTTCATAAAATATCTTCGCTACAGTTGAAAGCAAATATCTCGTGACTGAATCAAAACGATTTTTGGCTCAATTTAGGAGGCAAAAAAGAATAACTTTTTCGAAAATCTCATCATTTCTGTCTTTGGGTCATAAATCTTCGTCCATGTGCCGAATTTCACCTTAATAAGTGTATAAACTAGAGAATGGGAGGCCTGTGACAGACGGACCTAGTTCCTAGTTTGCTAGGGAACCCTAAAATGGTGTTACCGAAGAAAGTACTTAATTCTCTTTCGGAATCAGCTCTAAAGATTCCCTTCAATGTCCCTTTAATCGTTTTTAATACTTAACAAAACACTTAACTATTTTGTTACACCTTTTGATATTTTACCAGTTCGAAAAATTGTAGCAGCAATCCTTGTACCGACACTCGGGCAAAAACGTGTTTTCGGAAAAACGTGAGAAAAAATCCCCAACTCTTATTTTTAAGAAGAATTTTAAATTCGTCATCTTACGGAATATTCCCCTCCTTGTTTTGATTCTTGTTAGAAACAATAGAAAAGAAATGGTCGTTGAAAACACTTAGAAATTTGCCTTTGCATAGCCACAATTTTGATCGAGTAAAGGTTTACAAAAAACCTTATCTTATCTACTAGAAGTAGTAACTTCAGCTACAAATGCGGGCTAGCGTTACCTTGCACTGCGCTGCATTAATAAACGTAACGTTGGTGAGGATGCCCGTAGTCCGCTTGGTGTGAAAATAAAAAGCACAGGACACATAGAAATAGATGCCTGTAGGTTAAAACTCTGATCTCCTATTTATTTTATAGTAGTTAAGCTAGAATTGTGAAATTTAGAATTAATTGCCGCGTACATAAATTTCTGTTTCAGTTCTTGTAATAAAAGGAGTAATTTGGGATTTTTATTTTGTTTAGTCGTAATTTCCTCGGTGTAATAAATATTTTAATTTTGCTAGCACGTCGCACAGGAGCGATTCTACGTAGGCATTCGTCATAAAAAAAGCAGAATATCGAGTACGTTTTAATTCGCTTACATAAAAATTATTGCAAATTTGCATTACTAACACAAAAAATTCATCATTAAAATTTACGGGCATGAAACTAATATTAAAATAAATATTCAAAGACGCAGTTTTAAATATGGTTTTATGGTTTTCCAAAAAGCAAATTTTTGGCCGTATTTCTTATTTATTTCCTGCTTATTGCATAATCTTTTTGTATATTTGATATAATTTTATAAAGCTCACATTTAAACTTCTTGCGAAATTTACCAGCGAAAATACGTATTATCAGTTTTCGGAGTTATCCATTCATTCATTGGCGTGATTTTTTAATTCATAATTTTACTTTATTTTTACGTATTTTGCGGAAGCTATTTGTTTGTAATCTCCTTTTTAGAAACCATAATATGAATTTCGTCGGAACTGAGTGTTCTCTGAAAAGTTGGGACAAGACCAAAGCTAGAAATGCGAATTAGGACGTTAAAAATTGTATTTACATTACGTTTTACACGCCTGAAGTGTAAAAAAAATTTACTTACTTAATTTATTTACCTACTAACGTAGCTATTGCTTTCCCGCAACTTTGACTACAGAAAGTACGTCGAATTTTGATTTATTAGTTGACAAAAACGTCCACTATTAGCAAAAATTGTTGTAGTATACTCAGGAAAAGGTAAACGTGCAATATCACACTGTGCTCTTCGTAAATCGCGTCTATATAGAACTACCTCTTTGAGGTTAGACATATTTCTTAAGTATGAAAAAATTATTAAAAATACCTTAAGAATTCTCTTGGCTGTTTTGACATAAATAAATTTTTTTTTATTCTAAAGTAAAAAAAATCTCACGATGGTGTTTTTTTTTCGTGGCATACCTTTTTAGCAATAAAAATAGTAAGGAAATAGAAGAGAAATAGAAAGCATCGCTGGTACCAGAAATCAAATGAAATGTACATAAAAATAATTTTCCGTGCAACTGTTGAGTTTTTGGCTCGGCAGCAACAGCGCCCGGAAGGACACGAGTCAGCAGCAAAATCTAGCAATTTTTGGCGCAACATGCGCCGCAGAAGCAACAGAGTGGCCAGGAGCACGATTGTTGCATCGTTTCTCTTAGCGACTCTCGCCGGCAACAAACCTTGGACCGATTCCGTTCCGCGGTGCCGCTCGTGTGAATGGACCATGGGCCGGGCGCGTTCCCCGCCGCGAGCGGCCCGATTCCAGAGCGCCACTCACGCTTCCGCCAGCGCAACATGTATTCGCTGTGCTTCCGCCAGCCACTGTAGCCGTCTCGCTCTGGCCGTGCAGCAGTGCCGCTTGCGAGCCTCCGACTTGACTGGCTGTTGCCGAGGTAAACATTGGCCGAGTGCCTCGCGCTGTCCTGCTCGCTCCGGCGCAGCCATCCGACGATGCATCCCTCTGAGTGGGACGGGGTGAACTTGTTGTTCTAACGGCACGGCGGCGAGCGTCGCGTAGACAGCGCCGTCCGCGTTGTTGTTGCGCGACACTGTTGAATCCAGTGAATGGGACCTGCAGTTGGACACGTCGGAAATGTGGGCAGTGGGATTCGTGTTGTGACTCCGGGGCAGCCCCGGCCCGCGCCCGCTTTAGGCCATTTGTCCTCTTCGGCCACTGCAACGGCGACCACTGCAATTTGTAATTAAACTGCTCTCCCCGCGCCCGGTGCACCGCGGCCAATGGCCCCGCCCGCCCCGGCCCAACAATTGGACACGTTCTTCTCGAAACTTTTATTCTTCCTCCGTTTGGTCGATCGAATTTTTACCGAATTCGGGCAACTGGGTCAACAAGCTCCCACTGCTGGCAAGGAGCCATTAGGCAGAGCTCCTCCGATCGATTTTGATTTCCTTCTAGACGCTGGCGCTGGGCCTGCACCGCCTGCTCCGGTGCTTCCTTTGACACGGGCGGAACACCTCGGGGAGGCGGCCCAAGCACGGCCGGGATTATCTGCGCCCGGCCCCGTCTCGGTGGCCACCCGCCTCTTCCCGATTGCGGGGCTCGACGGCCCCGTTAGGCGCTTTGACGCAGTGATGAAGCTCACTGTCGACTTTTTAAGGCCAATAAATTTTTTGTTTCCCAGACTGGGCAGCGGCGGGCGCGGGTCCGGTGAAATTCATTACACAAATGGGCCGGCCCTCAGAGATGGGCCAAATGTAATTACAGAAATTAGCCAAATTGCTGTAAAATTTAGATCCACCAGAGCCGGTCCGGGGATGAGCGGGTGCTGCTCTAAGAGCTGTAAGTCTCTTTGGGTTTTTCCACAAAAAAGAAAGAAAGTAAAAGGCATTCCAGCCCGGGAAACAAATCAATGTCGCTTTCGGTTGCTTCGGGTTTTCATCTGTCGCCGGCGGTTTGGGGCTGTGCCACCGCCACACCGACCAGTAGGGACCTCAAGGATTGAGTGCGCTTCAAGTCGGTAGGAATTTCTCTTGATGGCAGTTGGCATGGGCTCGGGTTCTAAAAATACACTAACTCAGAAGGGCCTGAAGGATGGCAAAGTTGTAGACGACGAAATGTTTTTAACAAGTTAATGAACTTTATGCGTAAGAGTGAGAGACGCTTTGTCCACTCTGCAACCGCACGTTGATTAAATACTTACATACTAAAGCTAAATAAAGGTCATGCTTATATTCTAGAAAAGATCTAATAAAAAAGTCGCTTGGGACCCGGCGTGGGATCTGTCTAGAGATTTTGTCTGAAACAGATTTCAAAATTTCACATTAAGGAAGAAAAGTCTAGTCCTTGTTAGAGGAATTTTCATTTTTCGAGAAGATCTCATCTCGTATTTTTAGGGTGAGAAGCCCGCTAGTTTTAACATAATATCATTTTGTTCTTAGAAACCAATACATGGGGTAGTTTCTTAAAAATTGTGGAAGTTATAAAGGCTTGAAATTGGCCTCCTTCATATTTCACATGGAACTGTTTTTGGAAATAGTCAGCACGATGTCTCCAAAAGTAGCTGACCGATCTTAACCAAACATAACTCTTGTTAGAATAACAAATCATTTCCTTTTTTATTATTTAAATCTCTTTAGCTTACCCCATTTTGATTAACAGTTCACGAACTGATCCGTTTTGTATCCTAACTCGATTAGATCCATTTACTTCTAGTGAAAGAGAAGTCTAATTGGCTCGATGTAATACAAAAAATGAAATCTTTAACCTAGCGTAGTGAGGATATATCTCAAAATGAAGTCTAGTCTATTTCTAATAATTTAGAATGAGGTTTAGAATTATAAACAACAAAAACCTAAACTGCTAGTACATCGCGCTGTACACGTACAGATCCAAATAGTGTTTGTGATCTTTTGGTACACTTTTGCATGCAATTTTATATTTTTCTTTTAAAATTGCGGTCATAGACTTACTACTGGGACAGACGTACCAGTTAAGAAAGAAAGTAAAGAAAGTTGAGAAGTTAGTTTGGGCATTAAAATTATTAATCCAAAGGAAAAAAATCAAAAATACTTCAAACCTTAAAAGGACATTATTTGATTCGTGTTAACAAGAAATACCGCATAATTTGTAACTGGTAAAGCATTTTCTTTCGTGTATTGTAAATCCTCGAACCCATGTATTTTGGAACTGCCAAATTTTACTGCTTTCTTTCAAATGATTTTAAAAATGTGTCTCAATCACTTTTCCGCAGCAATAGGTCAATAACCTTTTTGAAATGTCGGATTTTAAGATTTTAGGATTTTTAAAAAAATGTATTTGTACTCTCTTAAGATTAAGCGAGCATATTTTAAGGTTGAGGACATCATTGCCCTTCGATACAGCTTATTAATCAAACGGTGCACGGTTCCAGAGATGACACTGACCCCTGTGGTAATGTTTTCGAAGATTATGTTTCGAACAAGATTTTGTTACTTCTACACTGCACCGTTATTTCGAAAACAAAGTCCGGTTAGGACTGATCTCTTGAACGGTTAACGACATCACCATATAACTGTAAACAAAGGCGATCAAAAAGCGGAACAAAAACGATATTTCCCGCTAGTTGCTGCCAACACCTTTCCGATTTTGAACGGGACGCGTGCGTTGAACATCTGAAAAAATCCTTTTTTGATCCGATTACATCAGCGGATTGCGGGTAAAGGGCAAGAAGGAACAAGGAACGAGGAAGCAAAGGCAAAAAGGAGGAATAAAAATAAATTGACGTGAAAAAGGTCGCCAAAGGCAACAAGATATCAACAAACAAAACAAATGTCACCGGATCCCTTGCAACTCGACTGTAGGCCGGGTCCTAGAGCACCGGGGTGAGACAAGGGGGGCGAGCAAACAGGCGAAACATCTGCAACGAGCCCCGAGTCCGGGAGAAATGCACACGGCGCGAAACCAACAGGCAGAAACGGCCAAAAGGACCTCGGCTGCGTCGTGACCCCATTTTCGAACGGGATTCGAGACAAGTTTTCCAAATCCTGTCTCCTGTGATTCCTGTTAGGAGGGTGCCCCTAGCTACCACGCGCCTGGCACGCTGCAGTGCCGGTCCCAGTCCTGGCCAACCTTTTAAAATCGACATGCGCAGATGGTTCAGTGAAATTTTAAAAAAAATTTAAAGGCATATAAAAAGCAGGATCCCGTTTTGTAGGGGGCGACACGTGCGCTCGCGTGCCTGCACTTTCAGACAGATCTCGCGGGATAGGAGCGGGCGCATTCAGCTGAAGAATTTTTTAAGAAGCAACCCGTGACCAGAACGAAGAGCTTTTTCTGTAGCCAGCCAGCCTAGGCACCGCTCGCGGCCAGCGGACCGGAGTGGCACGCGGCCAGGTAATTGCAAAACATTTTCCTGTTCCCTTGTCACCACTATTAGCTATCACCCTTTATGGTTTGATGGTTTCGCGAGGGGTGGTCACTAATCAACCCTGAGCCACGAGCCGCGAATATTCATGAAGCTGACCAGTGCCCATGTCGCGGGCCCGGTCGCCAGGAGCTCCGGCCGCGTTATTTATGGCGATGGTGCATGCGATAAAACCTAATTAATGCCATGTAATCCGCTAATGACGCAAAATTATTCAGCTTTGGCCCTGTCCCCAAAATTTGAACTATGCCAATTGCGGTCGGCAGCCACCCCCAAATGCTGACTCAGATCCACGTCGGTACCGTTGCGGTGTGCATCATCTTCCACGTGCACCAGGTGCAACATTTTCCTCCGCGATGCGATGCAGCGGAACGAGCAACAGACCCCGGGGTCTTTGTCCTCAGAGCAATCTGTCGAAGCAGGCATCAATAACAGCAACTGGTTGCCTGCTAGCGCCTCGTAATGCGACCAGATCCAGACGTGTTGTCCTGGTGAAGATCCCGCCGATCGGGGTTCAGGGAAGGACCCTAGTCTAGGAATAGCCAGCTGGCAGCTGATAAACATTTCGGCGCGGTCCTCTCTGGGGCCGTTTCGGGTGAATTATAATATTCCTGGGCTGGACACTAACCTCAAGGGACATGCCGCTCGAGGTTCGGATGCTAAGTTTGGATCGCAGCTCGCATAACAGTTGGCGCAACGAAAGAGAAACCAGGTCTTGATTTGGGGTTTTCTCGATTGCAGACGTTAAAATTCGGGAATGGTCCGACAGGGGCCCTAATTGGATTTTTATGTCCCTCGGGGTAACCTCCCTGCCAGTATGGTAAGATTGCATTTGCACCCTACGTGACAAGTGCACCATGAATGGCAGATTGATTGGTTTAAGTGGTGGCTTTGATTCACTGAAAATAGCAATCAACTGCAAATTGTGGGGGATTAAGCGATGACTATTCATGATCCCCAGGTTAGAGACCCAAAGTGGTCATTTAAAAATATTGAGAAAGAACCAAAACATAAATTATGCATGTATTTCAAGTTACTGGGAAAAACGGATCAAGCGGCCCACCTCAAGCCGACAATAAAAGGAGATTGTTATTAAAGCACTGAAAGACCGGCCCACTCGGAATTCTCCCGATAGTTCCTATGGCCAGACCGAGCCTGGTCGTCACAGTTTTCATATGCGAGGGGCACTTGAACTAAATTTGGTGTACCAATGCTCGAGTAATTTTTCTAGAGGTTCACTGCACACGTATCAAGTAAATAAAACCCAGTAAATATTTTTATTATTCTAAAATAGTTTTTGGTAATTTGATTTTTTTGGTTGATTTTGTACGCATGTAAGTGGTCAGCTAAATTTTGGAAGATTCTGAAAATAGTACAGACGGATTTTAAGGACACAATTATTATCAAATAGTAATAATACACAAAAGCCTTTGTTAACAATATTTGCCATTAGTTAAATTGCTCTACTAAGCTCTTTTGCTGTTGAATTTTTATAATTATAAATATAAACGAAAAAACATAGATCTATTATTTTAGTTCCCCAATCGGGCTTATGACATTTCTTAATTCCCTGCAGCATATCATGAATGATAATAAAATTGCAAATTTTCCATTAATTATCCATTAATTACGTTAAAAACTCCATGTATAGATTAAATTAAATCTTTTTGAAAATAAATCATAACAGAAACTGGTTGCAGGCTGGGAATCTAAATTACTACATTTAAGGTGCCTCGATACATATTAAAACTAAAAACAAAAACCTATGCGAATATTCCGTATATAAAGTCTCATATGTTGCACAAATACTTCACAAGTAGTGCAAGACATATAAGCCCAGGTGATGGGTGTAAGGCCAAGTTAAAGATAGGAGTTGAACCAACAACCTCTGAAATGGTAGGCCAGACCGGCAGCGGCTTCATGATAAATTCAAACTTCTAGTTGAGCATTGTAAGAAGACACGCCCCTAACTCAAAGATATTGTAGAAATTGACGGTTCGAATAAAAAATTATGCGGGGGTGCCAGAGAATTTTCAGCTGCTTGCATTACCACCAAATCCCCAGTTGTCTCTTATTTCACTGTTCGTATCTAGCAGCGACTTACCACCTGGCGGTCATAAATAAATGCGACATTTCTCCATCTGACCTGCATCAAATTCTGCACAGAGCAAAACGCACCAGATCTTCCCTTCCCTAGCACGGGCTAATTGGACTTCTTTGCACCGAATAGGGCGTGTGTCAGGGATGCGCCACAATTTCTAATCCTGGAAATATTTGCTGGCGGCTGAAGGTCCCGGCAAATACACGGGACCCCACGGTTCCAGGTCCCATTAATAATTCACCGCGGAGCACGACCGCATGAGCAAGTCATGTATGCTTAGATCCCAAATCCTGTCCCGTCCCGTTCGCATGCAGACGTTGCCATTCATCGCGAATGCGTGCATTTGATCGGATGAAAGGAAGACGGCAAGGAGGCTGAGGGAGGCGGCTCTCCGGGTGCGTCTTTTGTCTGGATTTGTGTGGAAAGTAAAAGTGAAGAATGAGCGGGCGCGCAGGTAATCAAGAGGTCACATGCCCCTAGGTATGGCAGGGGCCACATGCTCAGTCAAATCGCCCGACTAGTCCGTGCGTCTTCGCGTTCAATGAGCACGGACCCTACAACAAACGGAACTGGCCAAAAATTTAGCCGAGACGAAAGGACGACAACGTCTTCTCCAGGTTTTTGTTCTTCATGAGAATATCTGGACATCGAACCCTGGGCCAGCTGGTCGACCAGGTCCAGTTTTGATCGAGACGGCTGTTTTGACTAGTGAGAAGCACTCCTGTTGCACGCCGGCTAGCGACCTTTTCTTCGGTAGTTTGCGTACTCTTCCAGGTTTTTATGGCCGTGGCACGAGACCGCGCTGGCTTTGTGAAGCGATGACGGGCATGTGGCCACATGTGCTCGAGATTGGCCTTTTGTTGATCCTCGATCGCTACCGTGCTTGACCGTCGGCAGACGTCTACTTTTTGCTGCTGGACGATCTCGAACAGGAAGTTCGATCCTCGGATCGGCCGGACGATCGTATCGCGCCAGCCTGTTGAACCACTTATTAAAAGGATGTGAGAATCGATGATTAGTGGCGGATACGTGGCCGGATAGCGGGACAGGATATCTCGAATAATTAAGCGGCACGGCGCGGTCAGCTGGCTGGGCTCCGTGTGCATTGCTCCTGGAATTTTTGCATATGCCCGATCTGCAGGCGTATGAGCATTGCGATCTTGTCCCATCTGTTGCACGCCGTGGAACGTCTTGGACGAATTGCAGAATGAAAAGAGATATTGAAAGCGCGATTAAATTATGTCCGATTGAATCAGACCCTTGCATTATGGCTAAAAAAATAAAGGAAAAGCGTCTTGTTTCTTCATTTTTAGGTAAGACTTATCAAAAGTAGAAGCGTGTATTAAATCAGAAAGATCTAGTTTAACGTTGCGGATGAAAATATTAAATGACTAGTCATTCGAGCTTTGTCTGAATTTAAAAACTTTGGCCATTCCATTCAACGTAACTTTAATTAGTTTTCTAATAAGAATATTTTAAATTTTAATAGATGAATTTTGATTTTTTGATTCAAAGTTGATTTAGTACACTTTTCTATCTTAATATTGCTAATTATTATTTCGTCTTTTCAAGGATCTGTTGAGGTCACCAGTAGTGTAACGTCTGTTCAGAACTTTTTATTTTTTATTTAATTTCTGTGATTGGTACAAGTTTCATGAATGTAATATTAATTGACAGATTTTCAGATTTCATTGCGTAACTGTAGCTATAAACTTCATTTAATTTAAAGTAGTATAGCTTAAACAGGTAGACTTTATCACGACGGAAAAATGTCAAAGAAATTTGATCTCAACCTTTATCGAGCTTTTGAATCTTAAATGGAAAAATTTTTAACAAGCTGGAATTGCTTTTAAACGAAAACCTACTTTAATGCAAAATCGCCACACCGTTTTTTTTCGAAGAACTGCTATATGATGCTTTTAACCTTTATTTAGGCTGAATGAGAGACAGTAGTAAGAAGCTATTCAAATAGTTTTGCCTCAAAGTATGTCCCAATAATCTTGAATTCTTCTTGATGGACTACAATCGCGAATAAACTATAAGTTATTTTTAAAAACAATATAACGAGGTTTTCGTAGTAAAAACCACATTACGTGATAGTAAAGCGGAATATTCAGATGATGATTTTCGAAAAGTGACCTCACTAGAATATGTTGTAAATGACTTTATAGTTTTAAGAATTGCAGGTGAAATACTTATAAGTAAGACATTAAACTTAATAGTCACAGATCTGATTTCTTTCCTTGAAGTAGGAATAAGAAGCATGCATAACTTCTTCGTGAACGATATCTGAACTGACAACAGAGCATTTGACTTAAAAGTGGAAATAAATTTTTGGTAAAGCTGAAAGATCTCGCGAGCAAAACAAGGAGCCAGCTGGTGTTCGCTTTTCGTTTTCTGGGCACATGCAACAGGGAGACCCATCAAGTTCAGCACAGACGACGGATACACCCTGGGAGCATATTTTGGCTGTCACCAAAGGAGTTCCCGAGCGTGCATCGTAAAATCCATGAAAAATGAACGTTCGAAGACACATTCACAGCATATGTTGCGGCACGCGCTCAGCCTGCGCCAGAAGAATGGAAGTCATCGAATTTTCCTTGCTGGGGTGACTTCTTGAGGGCGAGACGAGTTCAATTTGACTCGAGGTAAAGACCGAAACGAAAAAAGCCACTTACATTCTCACAAAAGGGTGGAAAAGGTCCTACAGCCATTGCCGCAGAAACTATGATTCCACCAATTGTTCGAGAGCAGTGATTTGGGTAGTAAGATGGCCAGGAGCTGGACTGGACACGTGCAACGAGGTTGCGGCTGTGTAATTAGAAATTTCAGACGATTGGAGCTAGCACGGCTGGTGATACCGCCAGATCATTAGGAGCCTTTTCGAGTAGAACAAATTTATTCCGGTGGACGTTTCCACTCGAACGGTGGTGCAGCAGTGCGGGACTATGCTGGCCAGCCAGCCGCATAAGAAGGAGTTGCTTTTCACTTTGTGAAGTCGACGCAGGGCGAGATAAGTAGATCAGGAATGCTGTAAAAGACACGCGCACACGTTCCCGGATGCAAAATAGGTACCCAGCCCTTCTAGACTGCTTAGACCCCGAGCAAGGGCGAGGTCCCAAACTGGTGCGATAAGCACGCCGCTCTGGTCTGGAGATTACCATCACGACATTAATTCAGTCGCTCCACAAAAAATCAGGAGGACGATAGCAGTAGCAGTCGCAGGACTGTCGTAAATTAGGAAGTAGCACAAGCTGGAGGAGACCCGCTTCTGACAGGGGTCGACCGCAGCCGGGTGATATCTAGAATCTAAAATCTAGAATCGATGTTAAAAATTTCCAGACATGTCAGCCGGCCAGCAATGAACCTTTCACGTCCGCGCGAGCTGCCGCCGCTTCTCCCAGGAGCATTGATTGATTTCAGATTGGCCCATCAAAAATTGATTGCGGCAGCAGTCGAAGATACGTGTAGGTGCACATCCCGCGGATAGTGAGTGAGGGTGGCTCGGTAGGTCATGTAGTAGTTATGTCGGTGACCGTTCGTGCACAGACTGTTAGTAAACAACCGTTAATGGGCTCTGATTTGTGCGGAGGTAATAGCCGCTAGGTTGTTAGAAGGCTCAGTTTGTTCTTTTAATTTTAGTAGTTGTCCTAACTATGGTCATTGAGCCAATTGCTACGGGCTATACCTTCGACGATGATTGCCAGAAGTACATTTCAGATACAATTGACTCCACGTTTTTTTCCGGCCTCTAATTGTGGAAGGAACTTATCCAGTAGTAGCGACTTACTCTTCATACGGTTTCCAGAAAAAAGGGTGAAAAGGACTTCACTATTTGTCACAACTTCCCAGGGCTTTTATATTTTTAAAGCAAAATAAGTATAGGTTCTTTTTGCAGAAGGAAATTAAGGTCCTGGTATTTTTCAGTGATTTTGAATATGGTAAAATCTAGAAAAATCAACAAATTATCAGCTCGCACTTAGCAAGTGCGCACAGAATGGTTTTAAAGAATTCATAAATAGGCACACTCGGATTTTGAGCTTTTTTTTAGAGCTTGAATATTTTTGTTTGTTTATTAATTTGGTTATTTATGCAGTGAGCAAAAAACTGCTGCTGAATAAATTTTGAGGTGATGTCCACTGTTAGATTGCTTTTACGCTAATCTAAAACAAAAAACATTTTTCCGACTTTATTGTTTACCTGTTTCTCTGTTCTTGTTAAAATTACTAGATGGGAATTTCGCTAAAGGCTAACTTAGCTCAATAAGCATTTTAAACAATCCTTTCCAAAATGAATTTAAACATTTTTTAAATAAAAAAGCAAAAACAACGTCAGCTAAAATTTGATTTTGAGTTTTTGTTTTTAAAATTTAGGAATGACAAATGACAAAGCAATTTTAAGCTTTTTTTACACCACCTAGTGCTTCTCAATTGGATCTTGATTATTTAAGGAACATCTTGAAAATGAACGATAAATTTTCTTGCCCTTGTCCCTTGTCCTTGTTTTTCTTTTCGCTTATCACTTAAAGCATTTGTTTCTAATTTCGCTTTTTTTTATGTGAATGTTATGAAAAAAATATGTTGAGCTAGTGAAACGTTTTCTATTTTCCTTCAACTCAGAAATTGCTTAATGTAACCTTGGTCGAGATGGAATCTTTACTCAGCCCAGAGCAATTAGCCTAAAAAATATCGCAAGAAAAGCGTTCCCATTGGACGAAGCACAACAGCTCACGTGACCTGATGATCCGGAATTGCGGAGAGCGGGAACCAAAACCCTTCCACTTAATTATTCCGGACAAAAAACAAAAAAGGGCCAACCAGAACTACTTGTGTCAAGCAAGTTGCCGTAAACTCCAACTTAACAAATCCTAGTGGCGGCCATAAATCCCAGCCACCCATATCTATCCGTTTCGGGTGGTGCTCCTTTCTGCGGAGAGTCCGCCTATGGCCGTAATAAAATTTCGACTCCAGTAGTTCTTTCGCAGCCATAAAACCTTTGGAGCAAAAATATTTGCAACTTTTAACCCCTCTCCCGGCGGCAGTGCAGAGCGCTCTGTCGGGCCGACGGAGGCCGTCCTGTTTGTTTGCTCCATCTGGATAAGGCGAACTTGCCGAAATATAATAATAAATCGAAAGTGTCATATAAGCCTAACATGGTCTCTGACTCCGTCGTAAAGAGGCGGAGCGGAGAGGGAGCAGTAAGTGGGGGATTCGGGATTGCAGGGCAGCCGGGCGGTCTGGAGTGGGAAAGGAGCCGGCAAAAAGTCGGAACTAGGCCAGCGCCGAACGGTTCCATAAATCATTTTCAACTCTCATATAAAACTTTTTCAGTTTTTATTATCGTGCGGAATATGTAATGGCCCCGGGAATTAAAGAGGACAGGATGAGTTTAAATTTGAGATGACTGGGGAGTTCCGCGCGTCCCGGCGGTCCGACAGTCCGACAGTCGGACAGTCGGAAGGTCCAGCGGATTCGACGTGTTTGCAAGGAACGACCGACCTTCCGGATCACAGGGCGCCACGGCGCAGTCCCCTTTGATTTCTGGTAATATTTAAGGAGCAGGTCCTGGACCCGGGGTAAATGATGGCGTTAATAATAATAAAAAGCGTCGCAGCGGGAGAAGTGTGTTATTGCATTAACCGGAAAGGTTGGGACACTTCGGCACACTTGGCGGCCAAGCTTCCAGGGAATAAAAACTCGAAAATTAATAATAAAAGGACAAAAGAAAGAATGTAAAAGGGAAAAAAACGAGCGGGACCAGCTCAAGAGACTGACGAGAAAAACGAAATGACCAAATGTCGCCCGTGTAAAATATGGTCTGGACCTCCTCGGCACGACGGTAGTCCGAACTTAGCCCGGCCGGGAATGTCCTTCTCGATCAGTTAGAGTGTCAGTGACATGTGCACACATCCCAGACAAAACGGGACGAGGACCCACAGTTTGTTATGAATTTTCCATACTTTTGATTCATTTGCATGTAGGAACGGTTCGTGCACGGTGTCCGCTCGGGGGGTGCAGATTAACATGGACATTTTCGGGGTAGTTTTTTGTTCTAGCAGATTACGCCACGAGTTGTTATGCTCGGCATCAACTCAAAAAATCTGCGAAAGTTTATTCGTCTCATGTTCACCGGGTGCGAAGGCATTCCAGGTATGGCACCGCGACCAAAAACCCGTAGCGCAGGGTGGCCAACCCTGAATTGAAAATTACTCTGTTAAAGAGCGTCGACATGACACTACTGTCGGGCAAAGTTACACAAAGGTACGTAATGTTGGTACCTTTGTCACACAACTTTAACTTTTGCGGTTCAGGTGTGCTGGGATGTTCAGTAATTTGCACCCGTTTTCTCTGGATTCATTATTTTTATGGAAAGGTAGGTAAGGGGTTTCACATGCCCGTGTTCTGCTTGCTGTTACTTATTTGACATCACGTACCTATAATTACATACCTTTCCAGTCAGGGGAATAAATTGTCAAATCTAATTACTTCGCATAGTTTTAGGGTAAGTTTGATTGATTGTTACAAAAAAAGAGAAACAAAGCTTGAAAATATGTTGATTATATTAAAAGTGTAATAAAGGCATACCTTGGTTATGTATTGCACGGATTTTAATAAGAACCCGCTTTGTACCTTAGCTGTGTTTCTTCGGGATGCCCTACTAAAGGAACAGTAAGTAAAATCTATGAGGGTTAATTCAAATATTCGCTTTTTAACGGCCCACAGCCATTCTGTAGATTCCTAGTAGGAACTAATGAATAAAACCAATATAATTGCATTCTTTCCTCGGGTCTCTCAGCCATCTTTTCGGATTTCAAATTAACAATTAAATTTTACCTTTAGTATAAGAAATATAATCTCGATATTCATCATTCCTTTATTTTTTCAAATAGCTTTAATTTTATGCTTCTTGAAAATAATTAACCTAAACTTCAAGTTCGAACTTAATTTTTTAAAGCGGTTGATTTTTTGCGATTTTTCCTATCTAATTTCAAGCCTATTGCAATTTGCATACTTGTCTACTTCCACGACTACGAACGTGGCTTTGAAGTGAAAATTGATTTATAGGAAAAAAGACACCGTGTTGATTCCACAAGTGCCCTATCCAATGAAATACTGAAAGTAACAAAAAATAAAACGTATGCCATATCCAACGTCGCCATTGACAAATTGAAGTTGCACTTATTCGAAGCTTTGAGTCAATGGCGGTCCAATTAGTGCCTGAATTTATCTATTTCCCTTCACTAACCCTTCCACTGGTGGAGCAATAAATTTCCCCGGGACCAACAAAATCTGTCCTTGAGTGATTCTCTGTTGGTGACACATTCGTTACATTTTGTGTCGCACACCTCAGGCCCAATCACACAGCGTCATGGCCGTGATGCATTAACCGCGACGAAAGTCTCCTCTTCAGGGACCTTCTGGACTCCGGCTGCTAGAAGGGGCCTTCCGCTTTCCAATTAGCCGTAATGGTGCCCACTGCAACTATTTTTCTTGCGCTGTCCACAGCCATTTGCCCGTTCTCGAAATTATTATCTGCGAAACGTGTCAGCGTGCAGCGGGAGAAATTTCATTGGATTTTTCCAAAGTCATTTTCGATAAAGCTACTCCGCGTGTTGCAGCTCCATTAAAATGCCATAACTTGGGAGGATTTAGCGAGTTTCTTCATTTGTGAGTCCTTTTCACACGTGTTAGCACGGCGCAGCCAGTTCCTCCTTAGAGATCCTTATACAAACACAGACATTGCATTGTACCAGGAGGAGCAATGCACCTTCGTCGGAGGAGCAGCACTAGCAGCATACACCATCAGGACCAGCAGGCCCACTGAGAGCACCACCAACAGCATCCAGCAGCGCGCAATTTTATTGTCATTAGTTCGGCAACAACTTAAGAACGCGACCACGTAAAGCTGTTCAGCGCGGCACCTGTAGCCGCATCACTACCTTGTTTCTTGGCTGGTTGCAGCCACTGTCGAGCAATGAGAACTATATTTCACCGGGTGGAGGCGCCCGACAGCTACCTGCGTCTTACCTGCCCTAATACGCGATGTTTTCACTAATTTACTCCGACGGCGTTTATTAAGAATTTAATTAAAGCGGAAAGGGGTGCATATGCGCCGGGTGGAAGTGGCGGTGATGACGGTGATGGTGGTACCGGCAAAAATCTGAATCAGTTGCGACTCACATGCTCGAACGTCATTGTCGCATGGGCAAGTTAAATTAAAGTTTGAAGTCACCTGGAAATTAATTTCGCTCGATGAGTGCATGGATGGGGTCAGGTGAGGTGGGCGGTGCACTGGTCACAAGGAAGTCAGGCGAGTGGGCTCCTTGGTCGAGGCCTCTTCGGAGCTGCAATAAAAATCGGCAGGGGTGGCAACCGAGCAGTTCGTTTTTGCCAGGTTCGTCCCGCCTTGCCCGGTTTGGCACGGGGCGCTCCTGAGCCTGTCGGAGCACCCGGTGGCGGAAGCAGTCTATTGCAACCGGCGTTCCCGCTCGCCCGACCGCTACCCAGGGTCATAGGTAGCTCGCTTTGAAATTTGAATCGTGTTACGCTATCGCCATATATCAAGGGGTGAAAAAGTGTTTTATGTTTCCTACTGAACCGCTCTTTAGTAAAGGTGTATCGAATTTTCCCGATTTTTATTTCCTTCCTTGCGATATGCCGCACCAGGGGCGAATGCGCGCGGCCAGAGGGGCCACCCCTCTCAATATAACGAATATAAAGCCCGTTGCCAGAAAGGGTTTCGGCTGGAACACACATTTGCTTTTAATCTTATAGCGAAACAGATATGCGAAATTGGCTTACAATTTGCAACGCATTCGCCGGGGGTTCGGGGTTTTTCTCCCCCTTCGCCTTATTCCTTATTCCTTTTTTTTGTGAATTAACGTTTTTCGCCTGGTGCTTTACGATCTTTTGTAGCCAATCTGTATGCGGTCCCTTCGCCTCGTGAGCCGGGCACATCAATGGGTTAAGTGCGGCGATAGATTACACAAGATCGCTGTACCGATATAGGTATCCGTTGTCGGTTCCCAGTTACCAGTTCCCACAGGAGTTTATTTCCTCCCGGTTTGATTAAGTCGTGTGATTTTTTTCACTCCAACAATGAGGCCTTCAGGTGCGGACTCGTACTCGAACGTGTTCGCCATTCAGGAAAGAATAACAGGTAGTTGGACTGTGAACGGATTACGTAATTAAGGCGTAATTTGAACACGTACACCCGCAACTTCTTCGAGGTGTGCGAGTTGTTACGAGAAACGGTATTCGTTAGAGATAAGTGCGAGTGATTAGCTGAAAATATAATTATCTTCCCTCTTCTTACCTTATGTATTTAACGGCGATGGTGAATTATAGTTAGGATTGTTTGAATAAACGCTTTCTACTAATAAATTATTTGCACAATTTTTTTTACCTGAGAGTTTATTGATCTTACGCCATTCTTGAGATTGGAATTCATATTTCCTTAACTCTTAATAAAGACTGTGCTCTTAGGGCATGGAATTTGTAGGAATTTTTATGGGATATTAAGGACTTATTTTTAGAGGGATAGAAACCTTTTATTCATAATTTATTTTTCATAAATTTTACAAACTCCAAAATCCCTATACATATGAACGCATCATTTTTTCTTGTCCAGTCCATTGAGATCGGCACTTAACAATAAAATTGGCGAAGTTTCTGGAGTGTAATGATTTATCCAGAGAAGGTTTGGGTATTTTTATCATTCTTTAGAACAACAATCGCCGTCTACAAACTCAGAACAATAATACATTTGTATTTACTTCAGTATGAGGGTCAAAATGAAAGCTCGTAAGATTTTGTTGTACAGGCCAACAAGAAACGAAAAGTATTTATCAATTCGGAAAAGTTTTTTTTCATTTATGTTTTGTCCATTTTGTTTGAGAAATGGTCTGAAAAAATTACAATTATCCATTTTTCGTCTTAAAACTCTTATGAAAGAATGTCTATTATTGTTAGACATTAGAATTCCCTCTAACTAGCTAAGAAAATTGATTGTTTGTCACATTTTGTAAACTTTGAAGCCTTTAGAACATGCAAAAATTATTGGTAATAGCAGAGTTGGTACAGAGGTAAAAACTTTGTCTCTACAAAGACACATTTTTCTCCACTTACTAATTTTATATAAAATGATATTCAAAACTTTTAGTACATTTCCCAAAGCCAAATAGTTTGATATTTCAATTGATAATGGATAAAATTACTTTCATCAAAAGAAGAGGCAGCTACCATTATCAATTCAAACATATTTTTTTATAAGATTTCAATTAGTGATAACATTCTGAATTTTCATTCATTATCAAGTAAGAACGGAAATACTGAATAGAATACTTCTTCAATTTAAAGCACACGTCTTTTGTAAAGCACAGGCGACTGGAAATAGCTTTATGTGTATTATATTTTCTACCATCTGTAATTTTTACTACAAACACTAATAGTATTAATTTTTAGCATGTTTATTCATCGTAAGAGTAGCGTATATTTAATATTACACTGTTCCACCAAGCAATAAATAACTGATATAAACAAATAGCTGATTTTAAAAATTTGCTTAAGCTATAAATACCATTTTTGTAAACAAATCCTGGCTGAAAATATTGAGAACATCGACTTGTGTAAAACTTCTGGAATTTTGTTTACTTTATAATTTATTATTTTTTTATGAAGACATTCTTTTCATAGAAAAATAAAATTTGTCATATTTGTAAATGTTATTGGCCCAATTACGGGGGTAAAGTACGAAAAGTTGAATTGATTTTGGAGGACGATTTCGAGGGGTGGAAGAGACGTGTGAATCCAAAAATATATAAAGTTCTTTTTTAACATTAATTTGTTTAAATTCAATTTAAATAAAAAAAAATTCCTCTTCAACATCTCAAAAATTGCTTAGAGAATTTTGAAAAAAATATAGGAATATTGTTGATGAGGTCTGAAATTAATTATGGTACGGAGTATTTCTCATGCGAGTACAACTCGCACTTCACGTATTATTTTTCAAATGTGCAACTTGTTGAGGTTGGATTTCTGCTGTTTTGAGCAATGTTTGAGCAGCATGCCCTAAAGTAGCTGTTGGTATTATGATTGAATTGCACTTTATACCAACGAACATAACGTGGATTCAAATGAATGTGTTACTCTTACAACGTTTAAGAAACAAATGACCTCAAGAAAAACTTCACGGCAGCAGGGAACATGAATAGTGTGTTGTTAAAGGTTTTTTTTTGGTTGTGTATGAATACGAAAATCATTTAGGCAAGGCTACTTTGGCCCACAAAGGCAGGATTTTCTAAAAATCCACTATTAGCGTTGAGTAGATCTATGCCTTGAACCTCTGATTTAATGGCAGCTTTTGTTTTTATATCCTTTATACAACCGGAAGATTTAAGGGTTGCAATTGAAGTTAATTGAGGTCTTTCAGTTGCGCACAATGGAAAATGAAAAAAAAGCCTAATAATGCGAAGCCAGTAGAGAATCAAAATCTACACCGCGAGTCGGCGTCCATTAGAGACGCTTAAGCGGTGCACGGCTAGAAATTGCTGAAAACGCCAACGACGACGATTTTAATGAAGCGTCATTTGGATAAAGCGTTTGAAGCAGGAACCGAGAAGGGCGGACGTCCACCATACAACTGGTCCTTCGGTCGAAATGCGCCCGAAAGATGATGATGACTACAACGACCGACGGGCGGGGCTGCAGGCGACCATTAAACTTTTCTGCAATCAAATCGCAAACAATGGGCACGTGATTCGCATGAAGCTAATTGGTGTAGTGTGAAGCTGATCGCTCCCTGCCCGCGCCCCGCGGCAGCATATCCTCGCCCTCAGTAGGTATAGCAGTCATCAGTGTGGCATTATCCTTAAATCTATGAATAGAACGACCTCATGCTCTAGCGGCTAGACCCTATAGTGCGACAATGGTTAGCCGAGAGTCGGGATTCTGGGTCATGTGCATGCGGAGTGCGCGGTGGTGGTCGAGGCATTAAGGGCGCGGATTATTAATTGTCCGCGGCAACAAACTCGTCCCGACATAATTGAGCTCTGGCACGGTCTGTTATGATTTCCCACCACCAGCTGACAATGGGCTGTTTACAGAGATTACCGTAAAGACGTTTGGCGTATAGCCTGGACTAGTGGGACTAGTGACGTTTACTTAAGTCATTTGTGACTCATCCGCACCCCTATGGTAAATGCATCATAGTCCCTTCCCAGCTCTATATTAGCCCTATACGTGGTCGGGTTCAGGGAATCGCTTACGTGAAATTGCGGAAATCTGACCGCGCCTAATATCGCATGAATCGTTAGCCTATCTATAGCTTATGCTACCCTGAAGGTGAGGAGATCCCCTGGCCACTGCTGCTGCCGGCAGGCGAAGGCGGACATTAACACGTATTGGGACTGCAGGGCATGTTGCTAGTCACATATTCTGGGGCCTGGCAGGACTTAGACAAGTCAACCCACGGCTAGATGATAGCCGGGGATAAGGCTAATCTATCCACTCTGGCTGATTGAATGCGATGTGTATACACGCCGAAGATCGAGACGTGTCCATCCCCATTCCCAGTTCCCTGTACGAGTACAGGATACAGTTCAGTACGTGCGCTCAATATCGGGGATTTCCTGCTAGAGGTAGAGCTTAGTCGTTAATGTGATTTGGATATGCGATTGCAGGGTAGGCGTCCGGGTCCCACCTCAGCTCATCCTCACCTTACCTTGGCCTCTGAGCAGGAGACTCCCATTTGACGTCGTAGTCATATGTCAGGGCTTGACGTCTCCACAGCCCCGTTGCCCGATCCCGGTTTCTGATAGCACCAGGGACTTGTTGCTGGAAAACGCTTTTTAAGTTTCCTTTTAATGGCAGCTCCGGAATGGGCATGGACGCAACGCTCGGAGAGGGCAGAAGGGCTATTAAGTGAATTTTTGATAGATCCCCATGCGATATCGGGAATCGGGACTTCGATACGGCTATACGGTTCTCTTTCTTTGGCTATCTAAAGGAGCAAACGTCGTCCGGATAATGGATTTAATGAAACTGGAGCTTCTGACTTTGAAGTCTTTAATTGAATGGTGTGCACCGTTCGGGGGTTTGTTTTGTTTGTTTGTTTGTCAGACAGCTTTCCGTGCACTATTTGGGGGATGAAAGGTCAATTTATGACGCAACTGTTTTGATAACGAATGTAATGGATCAGTAACCTGCTACTGTTCTTGCAACTGTTGATGGTGTGTTTATTCCGAGCTTCCATTTTATGGAAACAGTCAGTACGATCTTTTGAAAGACACTTGAAGTGGATTTCAGTTCTAAATGCCATAGATTGAAGAAAGGGATTAGCCCACGCTCAGAAATGTTGAGCCTGTCAGTGCGAATTTTACTTAAGCTTTAAGCCAGTGGAGTATCGATGTAGAAGCTTTTGCCGCTATGGATAAGTTTTCGATTGTAGTGATGGAATATTCTATAAAAACTACATTAAAAATTCACAAAAAATAAAGTTAAAGCTCTAGTTTAGAGAATCTGAATTAACCCTTTCGTTGCCACACGAATTTTTGAATTTGCACCAATGGATCATAATACAAATTTAATTTTAACAAATTTATAACGATAAAGAATTGCGTAATATATTAAAATAACGGTATAACGTGGCCCCGTGATGCAGTTCATCTTTACAAGATTCAAGAGGATTTCCCTTAACATGAATGATTTTAAAAAATTACCATGGCCCAAATAAGAAGATAAGCTCTGGAATGGCAGCGAAAGGGTTAATCAAGAGTTCTCAATAAAATTCAATCGATAATCTTATAACAATGTCACAAAGGATCGCAGAAAAAAATAATTCAAAGTACGGCCGTTCTTCTAAAATAATAACGAATTCCTTATCAATCTTGGTTATTACAACAAGGAAATTTAATAGATATTAGAAGTTTAATAATTAAAAAGTATGAATGAATTCTGTTTTCGAATTTGAGCTGAGACCTAAAACTAGTTTTTAAATTTAATAGCATGCCTATTGTGGAAGTGGGTTTGTATACTGAATTTATTAGTGATTAGGACTTTCAGCTGTCTTCAAACACAGAGGAATGAGATACAAAGATTTAGATTAGAATTTGGAGGCATCATTTGCAACTATTAAGAAAACGTATGGGCATAAATGCGTATAAATGTATTAAAACTTTTTACTATCCACTTATCAACATCTGGAATTTAACTTGCAGCGATAGCCATAGTACACATATTTATAGCTCATATAGGATTTAGTAATCCCAAACGTAAAATTACCCCAAGAATTTAAGAATATTTGTAAGATTATGTTAACTAAAGTGGTAACATCGCCATACAATCTTCATATAAAAATTGTATAGAAATTTCATTATAGAAACAGATTTTGTTATTTTGCTAAAGTACTTCACACTTTTCTATAGTAAAGACCTGAAACTTGACACCAAAAGTTTAAACAATTATAATAAATAAGTAAACGCGTTTTTGATGAAAAAAAGGTGAAGAACTGCTTCACTAACGACCTCAGATCACAAGAAAAATGTGAATAAATATGTTTCTGTAGACTCCAAGAAAAGGAACAAATTAACCCCAGGTTACGTTACACTTGAAAAACAAAAACAAAGTAAAAATGATTTATCAAAATTTGTATATTTCTTACTTTTTCTCACCATGCCTTACTTAACATGATAACTTGAAAAAAAAATTATACTGAACAAATTACTTTAAATTTTTTTCAAAATGTTGGGGTTGCTAAAATATGCATTATTAAAACTTAATTGCCGTGTACAAAGTCTAGCATGAAATTTTATTTCGCCTAAGATATATTCTAAAATTAATAACTTGGATGTTCGAAATTTAATTAAAAGAATATTGGAAAGCCCGGTTTTTGCAGAGCTGGCTGCCAGGTTCCCCCTACGCACATCTGTTTTAAATTATTAGAATTTCGGCTGGGGACTACTTGAACACCGAGCCAAGGTGCTTCGTCTTTGCCATCATTATAAATCACTGACTGAGCTTTAACAATTGGTGAAACGGCTCCCCCAGCAGTAGTGCCCTTAGAGCAATTTCTTATGAACACTTTATTCAGGCCTTGAGTGGCCATTGTCGTCTTCTCTGGAAATTGCAAGATGGGGAATACCTAAAATAGTTGAAGGGTTGCGCAATGCTCTGGCTTCTTGCGTTAATTACATGAATGCTCCTCAGATTTTAATCATATTTCCAGTTCCGCCCCTTTTTACTTGATCGGTGGAGGGATGGGTGAACGGCACAGATTTTCGAGAGTTGCTTCTTCCGAAGGGCCAAACTGCCAGTCATAGCCCTTTCAAAGTCACTTGAACGGAAGGCAGAAGACAAAGGGCCGATTATTGAAAACTTTTCACATTGATGAGTTGGAGTTTTCGCAAAGTTCGTTGCTTAAACAAAAGAATCCCCGCGCTGTACGTCTAATTTTTTACCTTGCCGAACAACACCTTCCACATGACTGATTCCTCATAACGAAGTTAGTCCTGGCCTAGCAAAAAATAAAATAAAATAACGAAAAACAGGCAAAAAAATTTTTTTCTCAGGACTGTGAGGGTACGAGCCCCAATAGCGGTAGCAAAACTAATTTATCACAGGGGAACCGCTGAACAAACATTACGCCGCAAGGCGTCCATGCGTCAGCGGGGCCGCGCAGAACACTTGACAAATTGTGGCAATTTTTTATCTCCCTTAATCATTGCAATTCATTACGCGCAGTGACGAATCAGAAAAAGTCGCAGCACGAAATTAGCCACCGTCGCCCGCCGCCAAAGGATTTGGGTGGCAGAGCAGGCGGCGGCAAGTGGGAGGACTTTAAGAAAGCGAAGAATAGAAGGCCCACATGGGCCTAAAAAACGCTGCGGCTCGGCGTCGCGACGACCACCAGCGCCAGAGGAAGGCCGCGGTTTTAATTTGAGGAGCACTTTTGCGTGCCATCATATAATTTCCTCAGTCCCTATGTTTCCCGTTCGCGATTCTTAGAGTCCTTTCTAGCTCTTAGGGGTCACGTTAATCCCGGGCAAGTAGATTGAAAAATTAAGCCGATATAGCGAGTATCTTGACGAATTTGGTCGGCAAACGTGACTGGAATTTATCCGCGACGGCGACTAATCAAGCTTCATCCTGTTCAGCTTGCGGTATTAGCGCGGATTTCAACAGACCACAGTGCCACTATTAGCGTTGTCCGCATCAGAAAAATTTTCTTCGGTAGAGCACCACCCGGAGCCTCCATTGATTTGGGACTGGCCTAGGCTGGGGGCCAGAGGAGGGCTTTTTAAGACATAAATCCTGCAAAGTGCCGGCAGTTGAGAACAACCTTTGAGGGAGAGCCGGGCGCTATGAAAAATGTGCTGAAGAGGTTAAAACCCACTTCTAGGAGCAGTTCGGAGTGAATATGAGCCGAAAAGCACGAAAAATGAGGCGCGATGTACGTGGAAAAATTCCACCTTTATAACACCTTAACGACGGCACGGCGCGCTTCCGTGACAATGGGGCACACAGCATGGGGGATGATTTATTTTATAAATTGTGAATAATTTGTAAGAACGTTAAGCAAACAAGGATTTGCAATGACAACAACAAAAAAAGCGATGAAAAAAATATTCAAATTCCCTCGGAGCCGCATTGGGCGATCTTCACGTTCGCTCTAAAGCTTCCGCGGAGCAGAGGACGTAAGTGGCAGTCATTTGGCTGAGGTGCCACGCGGAATCGTAATACCCAGATATCTCTAGCTATGGCTAGATGTGTCCGCCAGGAGCAGAACCTTCCCGCGGTAATTAACTCGGATCTGCCCAGGTTATTGTGCGGGAGGTAACTCGTAAGGCTGGGCAGATTTATAACCAAAGCGCTTTGCCGTGATTAATGATAGACCCTGCGAGTTGCCCGGAGGCAGGTAAACACCCCGCGCAGAAGAGCGGCGCTGTTTTGCACAAATCGTCTGAACAGCCCATTTCTCCTGATGCTTTCGCACCGATTCCTTCCGCAGGTATCAATAACTGTTATAATTTGTCGAATATTAATTGGAGCGCCCAGCTCTGACGGAACTCGCAACTAATATTCACTTAGGCTCGTCTTCCCCTTGCCCCGCGCCGTCTCAATTATCGGCGCTTTAGGAAAATTCACGAAATATTTTGCGCGATGTTGAGAGGCTGTAACGAAAGACGAAGAAATTGTTTGAAGATGAAAACTTGACTTCCGAGGGGAATCGTCCGTTTAAGAACTGTCTGCGGTTAATTACGTGATGGTAGTTAAGTCTGATTAGGTCGAGCTGTTTTATTAATGACCTCATCAATTAGGCCCCATTCAGACCCGGCTATGGGAGCAAAGGTGAGGAATTTTACGGCCGGGTGGATCGAATGGCGCTGCACCTGAATGCCGTCTTTGTTCTTAATTGGAACTTGTACCGAGGAGCGAAGAGAAGTGGAGGCGAAAAGGTGTTAAACGCGACGGCGATGATTCAAAGTGCCTTCAGTACTAAAAATTAGTTCTGCACTGGAAGAAGGTGGTTGAACGCGGATGGGTTGAATTATTGGTATTTAAAAGCTCCAGGAGTTTATTTTATTTTGCCTTTTTATTAGTGTGGGGGAATTGGATTTTAGACATTTATTGAGATAAAAGCGTACTTTATAATATGTTAATCTTCCTGTGGTATCACTTAATAGAACCTTTCCCAAGCTTTTTGAAACATTTCGAAGCCCGGCAAATGGTTTGGCTGACCTTTTTACAATTTCTAATTACTACAAAAAAAGTGAGATATTTTAAGACCCATCCAGACCACGTACTTTTAAATGGCTTCTACCTTCAAAACTAATTTTTACTCGTGTACTTGATAACTTACTTAACTTTTACTTTATTTAACTTAACTCAAGACTGGACACAGGGTACTCTTAAAGTAAATATGTACGCTCTCGGTTTAGTTGGGAATTTAACATTGCAGATGCTTCGGATTGTATTTATAGAAAAAATTTCTGTGTGAGATGATTTTAATTGTTATATGAAGCCGAAGTTCAAAAATCGTCACATTGAAAATATATCGAGATTTTATTGACTTATTTTAATTTTGTACATTTCTTGCATATAAGAAAAGGAACATTTGAAGGAATTTTTTATAGAAAATACTTTCATTAACGAAAATTTAATTAATTTTTAGGGGAAAACCACAATATTTTTAAATTGTTGACTATTCTTTAAGTAATTAAGAAACCATTTTCAATTACTTTAAGGAAAACAATGATTAAAAGGATTAAAATTAAAGTACCTATTATTTTCTTAATTACGAAGAAAAACACTTTTCTATTTACTGATTATAAGGGTTAACCTTTTAATAGAAAAGTACATATCACAAAAGAAAATTATTACGTATATTTAAAATTCCCCACTTTACACACGTACACACAATGGGATTTTTTAATACGAACAATTAAATGTATAAGAAACGTGAATGATCTAACCTCGGAAATCTTATTTATTGAAACAGAGTACAAGAATTAGAGGGTAATTAAATGTTCGTTGACAAAAGTCGGTATCAAATATTGAATCAATTCAATAAAATTTTGAAAGAAGGGGTCGTTTTGTATCGATTTCACTAAGTCAGTAATTAGGATTTTGCGCTAGGAAATGCTCCTGGATGTGTGGAACGAGTACTCAGTCCTTTGAGACGAGATTCTTACGCATTCGTGCTATACGGCAATATTTGGACAACAGCACTTATCGAGAGTAAAATCTAAAACCAATGAAATGTATAGTTGATTTTCTAATGATTTAAAAGAACAGAAATCCTCACTTTTTATTTTCAGAATGAAATCTTAGACCATTCTCCAATTCCATCAATAAAACATATGCACACATATTTTGGAAATTTATTGGTTGAGCTTCATAGAGCATAAATGTGAAGATATCTTGATAAATTATATTCAAGTTTTTGGGGAAAAGTCGTGTCCTTCTTAAATTATGAACGGTTAAAAATTAATATCAAACTTTCAAAAATACAAAATCTCTAATTTAGTTCTGAAGGGTTAAAAAATTCAATATTATTGTGATTGAAAGTTTGAAGTGTTTTATGTGCAATTAAACTTGGTTCCATTGGAGAGTGCTCCGTCGTTTGAATTGTAAAACTATCAGGCATTAAGCCTGCCATGGTTGGTTCATGCTTGGGAATACTGCAGAATGCACAGTGGAATACTACGGAGCATCCCAAATTTGTTCGAGTTAATAACGTTAAATAGAATGGACGCCTGAAAATCTGATGATCCAGGCAATTATATCGGCTACACTTGGACTTTGCTAACTCAAAATTCCAACTACTGCCAGCTGTAGGTTAACTCCAGTGGGAACACCTATTATTCAAAATGTCATTCAAATGACCATCCTCCCTCTAGACCCGTATTTTTTCGCTTTTCAACACAATCCTTCGATTTATCCCAATTACCACGAACACGTAGATTTCACCTTGAAAGCCGCTCCTATGTGACCGCAAACTTTTGACCTCCGCCATAGATGACACTGGCTACATATAAAATTTAAAATGCACCAAATACCCCTGGAGCGACCCTGTGTCGCGTGCTCCAATAGCATACTGCGGCGTGCGCGCGGGGGGTTATACACGCGCGACAACTCGTCCGCTGTTAATTTAATATTCTAAATGTTGCCCTGGTAATTATGCGACGATTTATGTCACAAAATTATACCGAATGCGATTTATAGCTGAGAACAATAATTACAATACGAAAAACAACAGGTCCTGCGACAGTCACATTAATGATAATCGTGCTGCATGCAGCATTCGTAATTATGGCCGTGGACGTGGCTGGTTCGCCCCGAAATTAACAATTGGATTAAATTTTAATTTCGCGAATAACATCAAGTGGCCGTCGCGAGACGGTCTTGCATGTCGCGCGACCGCCGGTGGGTTTCTCCGCGCAGTGCGGAGCTTCGTTCCAGACTATAATGAGTTTGAGGGAATAAATCACGAGCTCCCTTGCCACAATGTGCTTTATGCCTTAGAAAGAAACTTTTCGGAAGACAGCCAAAATTGAGAAGAGGCAAATAAGCCGAATTGGGATAATCAGGGGCTCCCAGTTGCTAGAAGACGCGATCTTCGCGCGGATTATCCCCGCACGAAACCGCTCTTCGCGAGGTGATATCCCACGGCAACGCGCGACTAATTGCCATTTGTCAACCGAAGCTTGTTATTCACGGATGATTTACAGAATGCTAAAATTTGTCCACTTTGGGCGATAAATTCTCGCCAATTATTCACAGGCAATTATCAAGTTCGGCGCCTCAGGGACAAAGGGACACAGGGACGGGATCCAGTCCGGTGTTTGCTGTTCCTGTGTTCGTTTCGCTGCGGCTCAGCCCGGTAATTCCTATTTTGAACAGATGAGCGCAACTATGGTGGCACATGGACCATGGATGGCCACAGGAAACGAACGGACCTCCGACCATTAGATCTGTCTATCTCTCGGTCGAATCCATGAGTCCTATGAAAGGGGCCCATCAGGGTCAATAACACATCTCTTCCGAAAAACGCAGCCGAATGTGAAATGTAATTGAGGTCCTTCCTCGCCCAAACAGACCGGGGACACATTAGCTATGGTTTCTTTCCTTCCGAACGAATAGGTCCAGTGTCCCCTTTTTTGTACCTTCGCACCCGACGAGTCACAGGTCTGTTTCTCTAAGGGATTCGGTAACAGTTTCGCGTGTAGTCGTAGGTACCCGTCCATATTTCACCCTATTTCCCGAATGCGATCGCAACTGGCCTAAGCGCAGGAACCCTCAGGAACCCTAGGGATCGTCTCGTAGCGCTGTAATGCACGCAATTACGAGGTCTCAATAAGGCTCTCGTAGGTAAGAAACAAAAGCCGCTCAGACCTAGGGTGAATGCACCCTCTCAAATGCACATTTACTCAACAACCGGTGGTTGCTCCTTCCTGCTCAAAGTGGATCTCGCCGCGCAGCCTATGGCCCTATCGACGTCGTTTTGTTTTGGTTGCCTTTCCTCCAGCGAATAGTCGTGGCCCAGGTTCCTCGGTTTTTTTAAAAAATATTTCAAGATTAAAAAATGCAGCTGTCTCCCGGTCCCGGTATATTAAAATGGACTCGCAACGTTTGGCACACGCTCGAATCCATAGAAACGAGCTGGCGAACAGTACCCCAGCCGGAAATTGCGGATATGATTTAGCGTCCCGAATCCCGAAGAATGGCAAGTTGCTTTAGGGTGCGTCTTGTTGGTCCTGTTCTGATCGAGCTCTCTGGAGATTATGGGGACAGGTCTACCGCGGCGAAATATGGCTTCAGGCTGTTTTCCCTGTAACAGGGCTCCCTTCAATTGACTACATATTTTTAGTATCTGATGAACCGAATTCTTATCGAAATAAGTTAAATATTTGGAAAAGGGATAAAGCTGCTTAGACTGCTTAAACGATAGAAAATAAACGAACGGCAAAGAACACCAGGGTACTCGGTTATTGCAGAATAATGAAAAGTTACGAATCAACTATTGGTCCATACTGAAGCAACTTCCATGAAAACGAACTAGAACATCTTTCCTAGAAAATATCAAACTTTAAAAAGAACGGAGGTCGTATGAAATTTTGATGAAATTTTTGAATAGGCTGCTTTAATGTAATATACTTTCTAGCTTTCATATTCCTTTTCAATAACAAAGAAACCTTTATAAGCCTTTCGGAGCAGCATAGCATAATTTACGAATATGAAGCTGAATGAGTTTTACCATTTTACTAGTAAAGTATATGAGGATGACTCTTAAAATCTTAGTTTAATACTACAGACTATGAAGTAACTTTGAAACTTCTTTAGATGTGTACATAGGACCTCACAATTTGAGACTTTAAACTAATTTTTATCTAGAAAATTCGCTTTTTGACACCATTGGTTAGTAAGATTGGTTAAATACAATAAAATAGAAAGTATTCTGTAACTTAACTTTAAAGTATAGGAGTATGGGCTTGAGAAAATATAAAAAGTTTGAAAGCAGAATTACTCATCAACTTCCGAGTTCGACTTCTTTATAGAGCACTAAATTTTGTTATTTGGTTGGTTACAATATTTTGACAATCAGAAGCAATCAAAATTCCATATTAAGTACATGAAAAGATACCCTGACAAATTTAATTTAAAAATTAATCATATTTTTCTACAATTATCATTGTCTATAAACATAAGTCGACGTCTAGTGTTTCATTAAAAAAATGTTAATTAAGGTACTCTACGCAGAACGAATTCCAATTTGTCATTATATTCAATTCGTTTATTAATTCATTTGATTTCGACTAATTACAAAATAAAAATTAAATATTAAAATGATAAATGATTTGCCAGAATCTTTTTAAATGTATATAAACAATATTTTTTAGTAGGTATGAATTAGCTACTTTGTATTACGATTATGGAAATCTGCTTCCATTAAACAACATCCAGGATGACGTACTTACATTCTGTCTTAGGTTAAACACTCATTACCTTGCACAACCCGAAATTATTTCGGGAACACTGAAACCCTACTACAAATTGTTTCCTGCTTTGGTTTATCGGATTACGCTAAGCTGAAACGCAAAATCAAATATTGCACTCTAGTTAATTACCATAGGATAAAATTTTCACCCGGATCTTAACAACAATTTTCATGAAGATTTTCATAAAACCTTCAGGAGTGATTGAGGTCATAAAGGAGAACTTAAACTGCTGACTACTTTCGGCGAGATGGTTCACATCATGTGTGCTTCCCGAAATAGTGAAAGTCTAAGAACGCCTTCTTTGTTCCCCAATGACCGAAAGATAAAGTGTTGCCGGCAATTATCTTTTGTCCAGATTAGTTGCGTGCCAAAACCAAATCCCGGCGAAGATACAGGAGCCATTCGCCCTTCGTTCCCTTCGACAAATATTTGCAATCTGGACGATTTATTATGAGCACATAAAGCGAATTCGTTTTCCTTCTCTTGCGCCGGGCCGGGGTTCGGGGGTGTACTTGTTGCTTCCACTCAGAAATCGTCATTTGTCCAATTAACGAGCTCTAATTTTTCATCCAAATGGGATGAACGGAAGGGGAACCATGCTGCAGGCGAGGAGCGCGGCCGGCGCCGCATTATACCCTCATCATGCAGAGCACATAACAAATTCAACCCTAATGACAAAAGAGGGATGCTGTGCAATAATTGCGTCATCTGTTCAAATCGACACAGCAGAAAAACAATTAAAACGAGCCGGCACCGCCGCGCTGCGCCTTCCCGACGTATCCTGGCGCTCTAGTCGTACGACTCGTCCCGCTGCCATCGTCGACAGGCCCCTTCCCCGATTGCAATTATGTCAGGGACTCCTCAGACGCGAGCGGGTACCCTCAGGATATGAAAAATGAAATCGGCACAGGAGCGACGGACTTTTATTTGTGCAAGCCGCTCCCACCCCTGTCCGCTCGTCCACGGACAGCCTCGGTAGAGGTACGTCATTGGAGCCTCCCAGTCTTCCTGGCCGCAGAGAGTCCTGAGTCCCGGCCTGAATGGATTCGAACCGGAAAGCATCTGTTGTGTCTGCAGAAGCTGTCTGAGGGCCCCGTTGAGGTCTATGAACTTTTTCGGGTCCCCTGTGATTGCCCTCTGCGTATCCCATAGGAGCTCTCGAGTGGTCGAAGATGTGCCTCGTGCATTTTTTTCTCTATCAGCTTAGATGAGTGCATATATGCACTAAAGACTCTACGCTTCCTCGCTGTTGCATAACGCGCCGCGCATCCCGCACACACACCGCTAGATCACAAGGTGAAAGAGGAGGCTTTTAAGGCCCTGTGTGCGAATGTGCATGCATGCATTTTCAATCCTGGAGTGGAAGGATGTGCATATCCTTTCATTAATAATTCTTTCGCCCCTCCAGAGTAGATTCCAGTAGTATCCCATCCCGAGGAGGAAAGAAACACTGTCGAGCGTGAATAGCAACAGAGCACGTAAGGATCGGAGGGGCTTTTGCAACACAACGCCAGCACAAAAAGGACGTTTCAGGGACAATGGGGAGATGTGTCGAAGTGCAATATGGAGCAGAATTAAATGCATCGCGGGCCCGGGGGGGATGACGGCGGACGCGGGAGCCCCCAGGGTGGCCGTCAGATTGTGGTTGCATCTTCTAAGAAGACCGAGAAGAACAAAACTCCTCGCGTTCACAGCTCAGGCGGTGCTCGACGATTTCATGAATAAGCACTTGGGCACGCTCTTATTTGTTTTATGCCTCCTTATCGCCACTTATTTCAATTTAATTAACACAAAGCCGAGCAGAGCCGGGCAGGCGGGTGGCGACGGGCAGACGCGGCTCCCATCGAAGAGGTGTAAAAAGTGCAACAGCAACAACTCATGGGCGGTCTTAAGGAGGTCCCAAGTGCACTGCTTCTTTATTACCCGTCTATTACGTACACGTCCGTGCCACAAGAGCGTTCGGCCACTCATGTAAACCTAATTACTTGCTGAGATTTTCTCGTATAGTTAGTGCCGTGCACGCCCGCCCTGACTGACATACTTTTCGCGAGCCTGTTGGAGACGTGGTCACGGAGGAGGCACAAGGTTGACACTCGCGGGACCACAAGGTTACCCCACGAACGGCATATCCACCTTTACTCACTAATTTATACCACTTTTCAGTTATCTAAAAATTTTACTTTCCATTTTTTTACTTTCAATAGGAAGAACTGGGGTAAACTTTCTGAAAATCATTTACACTATGAATTTATTTAAATTATCAAATATGAACAGAATATTATACAAAATTCTACTTATATAATTTTGATCTCTGATGAAGTTATATTTCAATCATTTATTTGTTTCCTAAATCTATGATCTACAATATTTTAAAATTGTTGGGTCAAGACTTCATTGAAAAATTTCGTTCCATTTCGATTGGTGGAGATTAAATACGAATTTTAAAATTTTTTCTCTAAATCATGTTTCTCCAACTGGCGTGCACGATAACTTGAGTAAATCTTAACCGATTTTTAAAATTCAAAGAATCTTACATTTGTACTTGATCCCTCTCTGGTATGAACTACAATCGTAACGTTTTGTTCAAAAATGGCTGCTTGGGGCCAATTTTTTGGCCAAAAGAAATGATTTCTTCGAAACAAAATTTGTTTTTCAAAACGCCGCAATTGTGTCAAAATTGGATATTTTCCTTAGGTTTTAGCTCATACCAGAATTATAGACATCTAATTTAAGAAAACAAATTTTTTTTCTGGCAACATGGGTGGAGATATTACGTACACCCCGAGGGCCTGATTTTTGTACAGCTTTGCGGTCACCGCCCTCAGTAGACTGATAATAAATGTAATTTTATTAAAAAAATAATAAAATGTCAATTAATAAAGTTCCAAAGTTTAGTTTTGATATATTTTATGGTTTTCTCACAAAAAATTCCTAGAAATACCTCAATTTTCGTCTGTTTAGACCCTTTATTTCATTTCAGTAAGAAAAGTAAGACAAATTTAAAGCAAAATGGTGGGATAAAACCCTTTTTAAGATCTTAATCATTTAAATTTGTTTGATAATACTAATTTAATTGATAGATTCTAACTTAAGCACTTTTTTGATTTTCTTCTCAGTAAGGTTTTCAAAATTCCTTTTTTATTTCAAAGTCTGTTTTAGTCCCAGACAAAAACTTTTATTCAGGTCTCTTATTTTTTGATTATCTTTCGGGGATTAACAAGTATAGCGCCTACAAGATATAAAGACTATATCCATATCCATATTATAACATGGACATAAAACTTATTTATTTAAATTTAATACTTGATAAACTTTAGATTTTGTATGGTGCGTCTAATTTAAAAAATGCAGATTGCTTTGATTACAAGATGAAAATGTATCCATATCCCATAGGAAGGACCAGCAATGCATCGATGAATAGAACATAGAATTTCTTTTTGGAAACGCCTTTAAAATGCAAATTTCTATGTGAAAAGAACTTGGGACTACTATACAAAATTTTCCAGGAAGTACTTCCGAATATCTTCGATTTATCGAAAAGTTGCAAAGCATGGAGGAATGCCTTTTACGCTAATGCTTGAATAGAGCACACTGTGCAAACTTAGAATTTTCTAGATACGTATGAAACGTGAAAGCCGACTCGCACTTGACCGCCTTTCTACGTACGTATGTATCGAGTTCAGTCGAAGAAGCCTCTTATTGTTACCTATGAGTTTCCGCATAATAGGGTTGCAAATCGAAGAACCACATTCAGTTATTGGGACGCTTATATCGCGCTGGTCCACCAAATACGCAAAGTTGCCCATAAATTTCGGGCTCAAAAAAATTTGAACGGGGCTCGTCGGTGTTGCTGCCGCTAATGGTGATACTTTGCAATAAAATTAAAATACCTGAACTGGCGATAAATTCAATTGTGCCGTGTTCGTTCCGCATTAGGGGGTGAGGTGAGATAGTGGGAGTCCTTTGCAATTTTGCATACTCAAAAATGCCATCGCCGTGCAGTGTCGTTTCCTATTGTGCTGCAGCTGCAATTGCTCAGGACTCGGGACTCATAGGAAGGTGAATAGAACAAGAAGAAGCCTGGCTAGCACATCACGCAACACACTTTGGCCGTGCTTAGCCGAACATCAAACGCCAACCGTGGGCTGGGGTTCGGAGTCCCATTTACCGGCGGAGTCCCGGACGGGTGGTGGTCGGGTGCATGAAACGGACAGGCGAATAGATGCATAAATTCAGACCGAGAACGACCAAACAAATTTTGCGGGTGTGTGGCAGAGATTAAATTTATTTTCAGGTGTGCGGAATGTTCCCATTGTCGTACCTCTGCACCGCCATCAGACGTGCCCTCCACCAGGTATGCCGCACCGATACCACAGGTAAAGGAGCAGGGCGAAGTAGGAAGGGGAGTCTTGCTTGTCTCGTCTCTCCTTAGAGCATATCGGGTCGGGAGCCTATTGTCTGGATGTGGATGCAACTTACCTGCAATCAGATGCATTGGTGGGGTAGCGGTAAGGATATGCACGGGCAAGTATGCGTCCCGGTTGCATGCATACACCAGACATCGCCCGCACCGTCGTCATTCCCGCCCGATAGGAGCGGCAATAAAAACGAAAATATCAAGAAATCTAATCACAGAACTTTAGTGGATGCCCCGGCCCGGTCCCGTCCTTTATTGCTTTTTCATGTGTTTAAGCGATAACGCGAACGGGTCCCGGCTGCTCCTCCCACCACCGATGGCCCGCTCGGGTACTGCGTTATGTCTGGGAAGCACCGCCCGTCCCCGGCTTGCTTGAAGAGGTGCCTGGAAGCATCCGGAGCGGCCCGCCACCAGCCCCATCGAATGGGGCGCGGTTCTGCGGCAGGCTCTTCGACTCTATCTAATTGCAGACAAAGTTCGAAATTTTAACGCGCGCTAGCGTTGCAGCCAGATATGACAGCAATGCACCTGGAGCCGTCCCCAGTGTGACACCCCTCACATTGCACCGGCAGGCCCATTAGTTGCCCCGTTTGTCAAGTGCCTGATGCACTGCCAAAGCCGCAGAACAATCGATTCCACGCGAAAATAAACAAATCAGGTGAAAGTGGGATAACACGGCTTAACGCCGCTAGCGGTGTGACGCGTCACACGACAGCGCGGGAGACAGCTGGCAGGTGTTTGCCAGCCGCATTGATTGTTTGCTATTTTCAATTAAAATACGCCCGAAATTAGGCTCCCGCCCACAAAAAAAATATTATGTCCTCCTTCGAGCCACCCATGCCGTCCACCACCTGCCGTGTTACACCTGATGAGTGACACCGAATTAGAGGATTTTTGTTTGCAGGGCCATTTTACTTTGTAATCGCCTTACCTGTGGCGACAGGAGGCGGGCCGTCCACGGGATGGTGCGGGTTTCACTAGGTAAAATTGGCCTTGTGCTACGTGTCGGCACGTAAATTTTAATTGCGAAGCGGTAGGACGGCGGGACTAGTAGAACTGAGTCGGGCAATAGTGGGGTGGTGCCAGAAAAACCTCTCAATCACTGTAGTCCCAGTGAGTTTTCATTATGCAAATTGACGGAAATTTGCCCTATGAAACTTCTGGAGAAAAATCGGGAACATGCAAAGCTGCTCATGTCTCGAGACCTGACTGCACAAGATTTGGAGGCCCCACCAACTGCTCTTGGCGGAGGCCGTCTTCTTCTTTTTCGTCGTCGTAAGGAATCCCCAACAAAGGCAAGGAGGCTTTGTTTGCTTTGCGAAGAAGGAAGAACGCCCGGCGGGTGTCCTGGTGCGTTTCAAAGACATGATTTCGCCTCGTAATGGATGAAAGTCATTAATTATGCGCTCCTGTTGTAGCCCTTTGTGCTTAAAGCATAAGAAAAAGTCATTTCACGTCCTTATTGCTGTGCATATATGTAAAGAGCCAGAAACTAGCTCCTTGGCTCTCCCCTGAGCTGGGCTTCTTGCTTCTTTATGCCATCGCTGCTGTCACCAGCAGTCCCTAGTTCCAGCCAGAGGAGCCATCCTTGGTTTCTGGGCTTGGCCCTGATTTCAGGGAAAAGTTCAAATCGCAATTATATCCGAAGTCATAACTCATCTCCGCCCAGTTGGTGTAAATGAAAATCATGGACATCGCAAGAAACACCTCTCCAAGGTCCATTAGCATGATCCGGCCATTGGCGCTGTAATTTTCAGGTTGTTGCGACTACTACGACGTTACGTTACGTAAGTAACCCAAAGGATTCCCAAGTGCTATCAGAGGAGTCCACATAGTCGGGATCCGCTGCAGCCGGGCTTATCTGATAATTTCACGCCTTGAAATTCAAATTTAGAACTCAATTGGACACAAAAGTTGCTCCTCGAAATTTACCGGGTAACTTTGCCTGCTTTGTTGCTCGGCTGAAGGGTCTTACGTGTGCTCCTTTAGTCCTCTAGGATATCCTTGGTCCCTGGCCTTGTGCTGCCACCATCGTCGCCACTTTCTACATCTGAGGAAATATTAACGAGCCCGGGGGTAGTCTTCTGGCTGAGGCAGAATTCCTTAGGACTCCTCAGGACTCCAACTCCAGGATTTACGTCTATTTGTGTGACTGGCTTGAATGAAAGACTCGTGTGGGTGCTAAATTAAACACCTCCTTCAAATATCCTGTTCCGACTGACCTCAGTTTGGTTTTATTCCGTGTGAGCTCCTGGCCACTCCAGAAACTTCTAGCGTTGCTTCATGCTTCCTTTCCGCTCGTCTCCCACAACTTTTGTCTGGCAATTCTGAAGAAATTCAATTGAAATATCAAAGAAAACACTCGAGATGAGAAGCCCAACTTCTGGAGGGTTAGGGATGCGATTCCTGGTGCTGCTGTTGTCGAGATGCACCGGATAGCTTCAATTGCTTTAGTTTCGCTAGAATCTATCCTCTCTTCTTAGACTACCCGCTGGATGCTGTGTCTGGAATTATTTTCGGGAGTTTCTCTTTGACGACTGGCCACAAATGAATTTTTATGGCACACCAAGGTAAACTGCAGTCTTGGGATTGATTCCAAGTGAAACTTTCGGTTCTGGTCAGACAATGCTACCTCCGTTCTTAACTCAACATCGACCGATCCAAAGAGGAACGTATGTGATGAATGTGGCGAATTTTAATGGACTTGCTTTCGCAGCTCTCAATTCTGTCGAATATCTGCCAGTCCATCTCCAGAACTGCTCATCAAATTTAAAAGGTCATTCGACAGGAGTTGATGTGTAAACTATTCTATGAAAAATCTTTAATAGTCGGGCAGGTTTCTGTCTACGGTTAGAGAAACGTAAACAGAAAATGGAATCATAATTATAGCTGCCATTTACGACTCGGTTTCCCTATAAGTAAAACAATTATGCGTAACGACCCGCCCACTTTACAATAGACAGGTGGAAATATGTTGTAGTGCCTGAATTACTGGAACTCGGGCTGTTATCTCCATACTATAGCCCGATTTGAACCTGTCCAGCATAGCAAACTTTTTGATGGGGCTCATAAAAACTGATATTTTCAGCAACCTGAAAGAGGGATTTCCAGTCTCTAGTGATTTTACAATACCTACGTTTCTAGAATGAACTCATCTCAATCATGGATACTAAAATTCGTAATATTTGAACTCAACGAAAGTGAGCCAGCCACTTTCATTTGGTGACTTTTTTTTATCAGAATCTTAATTGTTATATTACACCGTAATTAGCTTTATTGACCAATTTGTGTTTTTGACCTAATTCTTTTTCTAGTATATAACAGATATAAAATAATAGTGTAGTTGTTAGTATCTTTGTTAATAAATGAAAGTTTTAGGCTGAGGCTTTAGTTTATACTTATCTGAAACAATACACGCTCTACTGCAACTATATCTCCATTCAAGATGATGATTTTTTGAAGTTTATTAAAATATGCAAGTATCGAGGCATGCCGAACCGTATTTTATGTTATTATGGAAAATTTTTAAATTTGTCGTTAAGTCTTAAGACGGCCGTCTAATTGCGTCCAAGCGGATATAAATGAATACTCAATAATATACTCAAAGTCCCTTTTTTTCTTTACGTTAAAAATACAGGAAGGTGGTAAAGGGGCTGAAACAGGAACGATTTTCCGTTGCGATTTAAAGTTCCTTAAGGGAAGCGGAAGCGACCGTACCTGCGGGGGAGTTTAAACGACCTTGATTCGCCCAATTGGAATACAATTGCTGGAAACTGTGAGCAATTTGTATTCCGGTTACGCTGCCGCCGTAAAAGTTCTCATAGTTAAGCTAACGATACCCGAGCAAATTTCATTTTTATCTCGAGTAATTTTTGTATAGTGCAGCGAAGGAATTATTTGCATCACGTACATTCATTCACGTCTCATAATTTTCAGCTGAAATCACTTCTGAATACGGAATCTCTTCGGGAAGGTTCACAAAGTCACAATTTTGCAGTAGTACTTTCCCCCAGGAGGGCTATTAAACTTAACAACAACTCTCGGCAATCTCTGGAGATTGAACTCCTTTTAGCTTCCAGGTCAGATAATTCACTCATAAAATTCAGCCATCAATAGGATGTCCTCGTCTGCCGCTCACCCGCTCTATTCCCGCTGCTGGGACGGTGGGAACGACTAGGCTAGGAATACATCGAAAAGGACATCGATGTCAAATGCAACAAATTATTGGTCGAACTTCTTGTGGCTTATTATTGGATTTGGGCGCAGCCTGGGTATCCGGGTAACTTTCAGATCCCGTCGAGTCGGTTTTCACCACCCCACTGAGACGCTGAGTAGACAAAACTGACATTGAATTGTACTCCAGCAAGTCCTCAATCCGGCCAAGCCGATTTTTATACTTGTGCGACACTCAACCGATTTAAGGACCCTAACCTGTAGTAGATTCCTCATGCATATTAATGTTAGAGATTCTGGGACTCTGAGGCATTCTACTAGCATTGCCAGGTGCCCTGATGCTGTTATATATTCTAACAATGTATTAAGATGTCTACTTTACTTCAAAAGAAATTCGAGATTTCCGCCTAAGTTCATTCGAATAGCATACATGATTTGTACAGTTTTTGGAAAATATTTTGATTACTATTTACTACGTTACTAGCTCCCGACGCCTCTTATGATACCTTCAGAATTTCTTCGGGTAATTGTTCTCCCTGTGCACAAGTTATGTTTTATCCCTTCGTCCTCTCATAACAAAAGTTACTAAATCTACATAAATATTCCACGGATGCTCTTATACTTACCCACTCTTAGATCTCCCATCGATATTAAGACAACGGTGGGAATGGAATCGATATATACCCAATCGGTTTGACGTCACCTCAGAACAGAAAACGAACAAACAAATAAATAAACAGACAAACTCAAAAATCGTAATAAATTAAAATGTTTAACTACTATAACTAGGATTTAAGGAGATAACCGAAATATAATAAAATTTTGCATATTTTGTTGGCAGTTTTATTATAGAGCATAGCACGTGTCTAATCATGAACCACTCAATTGTTATCGAAGCTATCACATAATTGTGCAAATTCCACACTTAAAAGTGGCAAAAGTCACTTAAACCATGTTCAACAAAAGAGATCCTAGGAATTGGGGGTTCCTCCCAATCAATGCCCTTTTCCCACGGAAAAATCAAAAGGCGATAAATCTCGCAGTTTCATGGAGTTTCTCATTAAAGGCGAGTTAGGGCTGGAATCGTAGCGCTCGCTTGCTTATTAATTGCCCGCCGTTTCCTCAAAAAATGAATTCGCTCGCTCGTAACCGGCTTTACAGCGGCCGTCAAACTCCGCGGATTAGAGCGGGGCGCTGCTGTAGTTAAATTTATTGGAAGTTAAGTGATCATAAATTTGCGTCTTACTTCGACGGAGTCATAAAGTCGATGTTGTGTATCACTTCCTCGTCCTTTGGGCTTGGAGAACCCGGGGGGTATCGGGCGGCTGTCTATTTTATTCGGTGTTATAAATCGCGCCCGAAGACTATGCACATGCATAGCGCATCATTCCTGGGCGCTGCAAAGCTTCTTCTTATCCCGGGAAATCTCAAAGGTAGCGGCTATAATCTTGAAGTTGTCTGCTGGGGTGGCGGGCATCCCATTCCGCCGAACTAAACGTGAGAAAAAGTTCGAGTACAGGGCCATATCACCTCTTTCATGGCCACGTAAATTCGATGCTCAGTTCCATCTTCATTCTCAGTTCCGCTGTAATGGTTTTATTGAAATGCGAATTTTATGTGCATGCGGCGGATTCCTGCGCCATTTGCATTAAAATGAATGATGGCCCTTCAGGTCCCGGGCATATGCAGATAAGGGCCGGAGTGGGTGCTTCGTTTAATTCACACACACCCTGCGGTGGGTTAATGTCACGTATTTGGCGGAATGCATAGGTGGTTGCACTTCAAAGAGCCGTTTCACGTTCAGATGTTGTTGCAAAATATTCCGATAAGGCACTTCCGTCAACGCGTCGATGCTAGTTTTGGCAATTCTATTTCGAAAAATCATTTTTGCTGTAGTGGCACTCGTTCATGGTCAAAATACTATAAAATACAATACTCCAAACAAGGAAGAATACTTCAAAGAGCCCAACACTTTGATTGCTCAGTAAACTCGCATCTGTTGGAAATTCTATTAATGCCCTTTTTAGTGCCAAATCAAAATTTCTCCATTGAACAAATCCGAAAGATCAGAACAATAATTATGAAATTTTGATGGAGTTTTGAATGAATGAATAAAATTTAATGATTATAACTCTTAAATACATTATTCTAGAAAACTTGTGTTTGTTGCAAAAACCTGCGCAGGGTAAATGACGAGCATCAGAGAAATATAAATAATAAAATAAATTCTAAAAATTTTAATAACTCTGTAACATTTTTTCAAAGCACAGAAGTTTCTAACACAAAATAAGATATAGAAGTTTCTAGCTAATTTTAACATGTATCCTATAAAATAAATGCGTTATAACTTCTAAAACTCACATTTTCATCAAATGAAGTATTGTTGTTTTTTTATGTATGAGAAATGTTAAACTTTTGTTTATAATTTCTGGAACTTTTTCCACATGTCGTTTCTTCTCCTTGATGGTGAAATAAACCTCTGCTATTTTTTAGTTGAATTTCTAATTGTTTTCAAATTTATCCTCTTAACTATTGGACTATAAAAAATCATAGTTATGCTAAATTTAATGCTAATATTAATTGTATTATAATTTGTCAAATAAAAAAATAAATTGAAGAAAAGTTAAAATGTCTTGACTAATAACTTTCCCTTGGTTGTTTTCTTGCGTGTAAAAATAAAAAAGTTTGTTGTTTCTTAAATATACTTGCTTGATCGACAGTAAAACATTTTGACATAATCGTAAAACACGAAAATACGAATTTCATTGCACTTCTAGACGGAAAATTATTCAAATCTTCAATATCGACTTATGTGATGACCTTCACATCCGCTCTTGAAACCCAATTCGAGGAAAGTTATTTTTTAGTTCTTTCCCAGTTTTTTTTTCACAAATTTAAACGTATTTTTGATTTATATTTATTGATGTTTAAAATGATTTTTTTATGAATATGTTCTTTAACAATAAGGGAATTTATCAAATTTATCTTAAAAATTTTGCACGAAAATAAAACGCGCAACTTAAACAAAGTTAAACCAAAGGATCGGCAGGCGTGTCGGCGAATTCAAATCATCAGTGGCTTATATTTTTATAGGATCCTTTGTTTGTTAATTTCTCTAGAAGAATTGAGTCCTACTGAGTATACGATTTTTTAAATACATTCTAGGCTTAGAATCTTTTCTTCTCATTAAAAGTGACATATATCCTTAATATTAAATTGAATTTAACAAGAAAATATAAGCAGATGCAGAAGATCGCATATTCCTGTATGAAAAAGTTTCGTGGGCAAAGTGGAATTCATTTGTTGCAACCACAATACTTTAAAAATAAATCTAAGTTCTTTATGTTGCACAACTTTTCCGGCACGATTACTGAATCTCAAAATTAACGTTTTAAAGTTCAGGTCCTTAAATCCTATGGCGAAGAGAGAGATTTTTATCGGGATACAAAAAGGAAATCGAAGCCAGACGAGATTGAAGCTTAGACAAGCTGCATTCTTTATCTTATCGTTGCTTACAATGGAGCGTCATCTTATGCACATTTGTCCCGCATTTGATGGGCGTGCCCTCAAAAGCTGACATTGAGAGAAGCCAGCCTCTTATGAAGTCGGCCCGAATTCTTTTGTGCCCTGCTATTTTTGGTCCTGGTGCACGTCATGGATCGAGCCTGGTGACGGCTTACTCTTTCGGTTTTCTGTTTCCACAGGTCTCAATCCATGCGGGCTAAGGAGAAGAAAGAAAATACTGTTTTGATCTGCCACCCGCAGAACAATCCCAAGAAAATCAGCCTCTAACGCAGTCCCTCCTGATCCAAAGGAATCCGCCTGGCTAGCACCTCCCTCAGACTGCAAAAACACCTCGAGGACGGCAACAATCTGAAAATATGTTGAATTTCCAAATGCCGCAATCAAATTACTCAGATTTTCGCCTGTGCCTCCCCCAGTGCTCCCCGACCAGAAGGAGGAATGTGAGCTGGTGCTGGCGAGGAATTCCGCTGTTTGGTGCCTTCACCTTTGGCGCCCCCGCTGTTAAGGCAAATAAATCGCGGCGAGCGTTTGATCCAATTTTAAGGATCGAGCGGGGTGATTGAGTAACAAATAATCGCGAGGACCACGCTGTGTTTTCCTTTGTGGAGATTACCATAAAATTAAAAAACTTTCACGTTGCCGCCATCTGGCCTTGGTTCCACGCACAGCGTCTTGGGAAAAAGGGGGAGGAGCGATAGTAGCTCCTTGGCCGCAAAAACACAAGCGGATTTGATTGAAAAACGATTCTGCTTCAGCGATCCAAAGCAGGAGCAGTCACCTCTCCCGAATTTCAGATGCTCGTCCTAATTCCGCCAATCTGGAGCCCCCTGAATTCCTTTGGAGGAGCCGAACTAAAGTGATAAGATCTTGAAATTCCGTGGCTTTTTCGCCCTCAAGTTCTACGGGGCGCCTCTCCCCCGTCCACGAAGGGAGTCAGCCTCAGCGGCTTCCAAGGCTTCCGCATCTCACATGACTGACACGTATAAAGTATCTGTTAAGTAACTCTTATTATATTATTTGTGGCAGAGGATTATGGATGATACGGCCTCCGGTAATCGCTTCTGCACCACCAGCAGCCCGAGGAGACCTATCCGGACAATGAGGAACCTAACGCGTGAGATGGCGGAGCACCTAGTGTGGCTGCTGGGTGGAACAATGGGTCCTCCGATGGGGCTCCAACTCCGATTCTCGGGCGAAGGTGTTTTAGTATTCACAGCACCATTTCAGCGTTTCTTTTCATCGTCCGTTTTTATTTTTTACAATTTTTCTTCACTTTCACCTTTCCCCGTGAGGGCCTAGCAGCAGTGGCTTCCGCCGGGGTGGTACTCGTGGTGGGATTTTCTCCCGGATTATAATCTGCCAGCGAGGAAGGACGTTTTGATGCTGAAGATGAATAACTGTCTCCTGAGAGTTGACAGAGTGAAGTGGCGAAATGCTTAGGTTTCGAATGTTTCTGGGTAATGGACTTCTTATTCAAGGAGTGTCCCAAATAATCATTTTACGTCAAATCCACGGCGCTATTTTAATATGACAGCTGCTAGCGAAATGGATCTAATTCGCCTGGGAAAGAAAAGGAACTCAAGCTGGCCAGCGGGTCAGTCGCAAGGGCGGCGGCAACAGCATCGGGGCAGCCAAAGTCGTCAATAGTCGAATTATTTCCAAGATCGATTTCGGACCCATGTCCCAGAAGGAAATCAAGACCATCGACCGTGAGAACTGAAGTTCATAGAAACGATTCGGGACACTGTTGAATTCCGTCTATTTCCAAAAACACATATTGGAAGGAATTGTTTGTCCCCGGATGAATTATCTAAGACAACCCTTCAAAATAGGATCACTTCAATCGAAGAAACGTTCGTGTGGTAGTTTCGTTTCATCGCTATCTACTTTTTCTCTTTACTTTTACGCTGTAGACCTAATTTATATTTCAAGCAAATATAGAAATTCTTTTTTTGACGAAAAAAATGTATTTAATTAGTTGATTAGGATAGTGTTAACTGTCAATTGCCTGGGAAAGAATAGGCCATCCATGCGGCCAGGGGTGTCAGCGGTAAGTCAGTTACAAGGGCCGTAGAGCAGTCAGGCTTCAGTGGTCGAATTATTCGAAAGATCGATTTCGTCTGTACATCCCGAAAGGAAGTTGAGACCAGGAACCGCGAGAATTGCATTCCCTGGAAGCCCGAAGCCATAAGAGTCGGCTAATCCCATTGTGCCGGTGTCAGAGGCAACAGCCGAGCTGTCGGGAATCGGGAACCGAAAAGCAGCTGGGAAATGCGTTGACACCGCACGCCGGAAACTGACAATGGGCACGCAGTAGCTCGCTCGCGATTTGGCGGAATACAACGACGGTGGGTAAAGGTACTTCCACCGGATGTCATATCGATGTAACACTGATACCCGGCCCTCGCCCTCACCTGCGATGACAAATGCAACGACGAGGGCCATGAAACTAAAGACAGCTTAAGTGGCGCGGTGCTTTCTTATTAACACGTAGCCTGGGAGCGATCGCGCGATAGCGGCGCAGAAGAAGCCCGTTGAGTCCATCGTTGCGATGGAGTCCTTGTGGACTCCCTCAGGCTCAACAATTGCTCCGTGCCGTCTGCTGCAGCGCACAAATCAAGGTATCGAATTTCTACTTCCGTTAACGATGGTTTCTTCCACCGGGATCTGGTGATAAGTGGCACGCGGTGTCGTATCGAGTGTTACGTTTTTTGCACAGTCTTGAGCTCAGTAATTATACCGGTGCGTGCCATCGTTTGATTTGCCCTTTCACTGATCAAAAACGAGAGGTAATATTACAAAAGTCGACTTTGATACTTTGTCTCATACAAAATTTTTAAATATTGAGTAGGGTCAAATGAAGTGAAACAAGCTTGCGACATGTTCTTTCTAGCTTTTGCCTTTTTTTATTTTGTAAGAACGCAAGCTCTAAATTAAACCATTTTCCTAATTCAATTGAATTGTGGTCAAAATAAATCCGTATTAATAGGGCTTATGTGATACAATACGGTAATAACACTTTATAAATGTTGGAGTCCTGAAGACTAGGACAAATTTTCCAACCTGGAAAGAGACTACAGGTTTTGAATTTATAGTGGTACAAAATTCACCAAACTATTTCAAATTCGAATTATTTTTCCTTATATTGAATGTAAGATTGCTAAAATGTAATTCTTGTGGATTAATTACAAAAAAATTCTAAAACGAGCAATGAGTACAAATAATCAAATTTTATCTACAATTGAGTATATGAATTTAAAATAAAATTAAAAGTATTATTATATCCCTTCTTAGAGGTTTAATGACATTTTGGGCCACCCCTATTTAGTTTTATGCTATTCAAATTTTCAATATAACCATTGTGTAACTAATTTATTAATATAAAGAAAAAATTACCAAAAATGGCGATGACAATAAGCATAAATTGTATTCGTGTATTTATTTAGAAGGTTTATTAATGTTTTAAGTAATAACAAGTAACAAAAAATTTTTTATTACAAAGTATACTTATTAATACAGGCTGCTTATAATACTGAGAAAATCGCTCCATTTTCTGCATCATAAGTCTTGCAAAAAGAAGTGGATTTTAGAAAAATGAAAAAGATTCTTGTAAAAGAATGTTACTTTTTTTATCCGTTGGGTCATTTTATAAATTTCCATAAAATGAAAAATCCACGGTCAGTCAAAGTCAAGAAAGCGAAAAAGCGAATTTCGTTGAAAATTTTCAAATCCTTCAATTGTTTCAATTCATTAAACAATATTTCCAATAAAATTGCTCGACATTTAAAAAAAAAAAACATCAAAGAATATTAAAAATTGTTTTTTTAAGGCCCCAAATCGACCCATTGATGCACGTTCTCATAAATCGTTCAATTCACCCGATGGAATTTTCCAAAAAGAGAAAAAGTTTTCAGAAATATACAGAATTAAAAAAATTGTTTTTTTTTTCAAAATTCTAGATGTACATAACTCCTTAAGTACATTTTCTTTGCTTTTGTTCTTAAACCATCCTTCTTTCCATCACCAGTTTTCTTAGGTGTTCCCTTTCAGCATGGCGAAAGTTGTTTAAACTAATAATACACATAAATTAGAAAAGAAAAACTATTATTTCTTTACAAACTCCTTATAGTACCATAAATTCAGCTTCATTTTTCTAATGTTAACATAACTAATATAATGGCAAATTGCTAAACTATTCAATACATTTTAGTGATGTGGATAGACTGACAGTCTTTGAAAAATACGAAATAAGATTTTTCTTAAAATGATTCATAAAAAGCGTCTACGCAAGAGCCCAATAAGCTAGACAACTTATAATAGTATTAAGGACATTGTATATCTAATTTTTACTCTCACTGCATATTGACGTTGCAACGGACGCTAGAACTTGAAATCGATAGGGCTGGGAAGCAGTGCTAAAAAAAAGGATGATAAGAACTCCGTTTGTTCCCAATAGTTCCTAGCCCTATCATTTTCGCCGCCCGTTTTTTATGCTCGTTGTTGTCAATTAGGTGAGACTCGTCTGTCCTCTGGAATACACCTGGCTATGACCGGGAGCCGCAGTGAAACCCGACATCGGAATTTTTCCTGTTCACATCGAGGGAATCCTTCCCTCCATTCGATTCTGAATTCCGCTGTCTGTTCATTTGAAATAAATATTGGAGGCGCCTTCCCGTTCCTTCCCGCCGACAGGTATACCTTGCATGATACCATTAAACTTAATGACACTTGGTCTATGGGAAATGTAAACAGTCTGTCGGCGGCCACTTTACCTGGCCGTCGGTCGATCAATCCTTGGTTACTTATTTACGACTGAAGTTATTTTTTGTGTTCGATGTTGACTGCGGGACCTCGCCGATATGGGGAACCCATTGTAAACGGTCTAAGGAGGCCAATTGGAAAGCTCAGGAGGGACAGAACCCTAATCACACAAGTGTCCTGCCCGGCCCGTGGTGATTCCTCTATCTTCTGAAGAAGAAGTTTGAGCACTGAATCCCTGGGAGCAGTTGTCCAGAGCAGTTACTTCTGTGTCCAGGTGCCAGGGTCGGGTCACCCGCATCCGCAACCCCCGTCGTAACTTGAGAATTTTTCCCATTTAATAAATTGCATTTAAACTACTTAATTTGCCACGGATTCCGACGGCGGAAGCAATATCCCGCCATAAAAAAGGAGAAGAACTCAATCAATTTTGATTTCCACACACACCATCTCCCCGACGGAGGCCACTCGGCTCCAGCAGAGGCTAGATAAGAAATATTGAGCGCCCCGGGGTCTGCAGAATTGACCAATTGATTCTATGATTGGAAATGGAATTCAATAACTGACGAAGTTCAATTTGGCCTTATTAGAGGACTGAGCAGGAATCGCTCTCCGACTTTGATTGCTTTTGCCCCGATTGCGAGCATTGCTTTAATGATTGCAACAAATTTCTCAGAAAAATTACTCGCTTGTCCACACCTGCCACGTGACATTTATAGTCGCGATCCGCGGAGCAATAAGCATTAAAATTTCCTAAAGTGCTGATTTTATCCTTCGGATCAATATCTTCTTAATTGTCAGCATTTGGCGATGGTTTTCAAAAAAATTAAAGACGAATCTGACCAGTCGCTAACTTGTTACACCCCAAGATAACTATTTCTAGCAACAGGCATTGCAATCAACATGTGGAGTTCAGTAACTCTCTAGTGGGAAAAAATTCATAGTGCCAATCTGCATGGCTTCGTGTGTTGCTTTTATCGACATTCATCCGCCATTTGCGCAAATTTTTTATTCATTTCGTTTGCGCGTTTTAATGGACTTTTGTCTCGATGTCCTCACGCTTGTACCATGGACAGAATGTGAAAAAAATTAATTCAATTGTCAGTTATTTTTGCCTTTAACTTACAAATTCATGAAACCCCCGGAAATGAAAACGAGAATTTTGTCCAGATGCCCGAATACAGCACCTTTTAATTATGCATCTTTTTGTGTTTCGTTTCATTCGCGTTATGCAGGTGAAGGCCCGGATTGCTTTATTCGTAATTGATTCTATTAGAAAATGAAACGATGTGTGATTATCTACGAAGTAAGCCTTTGATTAGATTGCCTCTGTCATTTTTTTTTAAATGCATCTAATAAAGTCAGATTTTTACATACATAATGAGATTCTTGGATTTGTGCCTTAGGTCTTAGGTCTCAATTGTGATGTTTACGTGTTCGATTTAGTTTGGCGGAGTTTAACATAAAAATAGATATCTAGACTGCTTTTTATTTTAACAGCATTATTTACTAAAAGAAGCTGACGTTCATTAGAAAAATTGAACTATCATGCCTGTTTCCTTTGTAAATGGTAAAAAGTAACCGAATAAATTAGAAATATTTTCTAAAAGGACTTACTAGTAAATTAAGCCGACTATTTTAGTATCACTTCCTTTTATCTTATTTCAGAGAAATCATTATTTATTTATTTATACTTTAATCAGAAACAATTCAAAATACGTTTTGTCATATCATGATTTACCCTTTACTTAGAAAAAGTTGTACTTTGTATTTTTTCTTAAAATTAAAAATTATTATACTTTCTAAATGTTTTAGATCTGCCACTATCCCACTAAATTCTCACAATTTAAACTTTGGTATTCCAAAATCCGTGTTGATCTGAAGTTTGAGTTTGAAACTAAAGTCAGAATATTGTTTAAATTGAAATTAATATTTTTTATACCATACCTTAAAGACCGATAATTGGAAGTTTTTCTTGGTTTCTTAGGCTTGAATTTATCGAAATCCTTGTGTTTATTCTCTTTTTTATGTTAATGTTTTTGAATTAAAGTTAGTGAGCTTCGTAATTTCGTTCTTGTTTAAAGCATTTTTTTGAAAAGAAAATTCAAAATTCTAAAAGATCTACACTCCGTAGATCCAGAACTATTCAGATAAGATAGACTATTTATCAGCTTTAAAGAAATCCTTTGCTCTATCGTCGGGTTGGTGTGAGTCCTACCCAGGCGGCGTCTAGAGGTTGCTGATACCTGTGTCGGTTCTCTGTGGACTTTAGTTCATCGTCTGGCAGATGTGCATTAGCACGGGGGTGCAACTACAGCAGCAGTAGAGGCAGGAACGCAGAGTTCAGCGACTCTCCGCATCCGAAGCAGAAAACGCACTTAATTAATTAGTTAATTAGCTCGGTCACAATAAAAGGAGTTTACGCTCGACGACTCCCAGCTCGCAGAGGCAGCCACCCTCCAGTGATTTCGTGGTACATTAATTCCGGGGCCGACATGACAAAATGCGTCAACCAATTCCCGCAAGCACCATATGCAGGCTGCACTCGCATGTATCCTCGACTAATGTAAATTCCTTATGCTGACATCAAACATGTTTTCATTTGCGTCGTCTTCTAATCAGAATGCACCCCTTAATAGAGAACAATACTTCATCCCATTCGTTGCCATAAAACGATGCCATTTATATGCACATCCAGGCATTAAATCATTCCCTGGAACTACATCCTTTTCGGTGTCATCCATCGTCATTATGGAGGAGCTAGGTGGCTGGCTGTGATGGTGGTGCAGGCCGAGCACCAGTACCACGACCGTTCACCTAGTCTGCCCTGGTCTTGCATCCATCCTCGATGGTGTGTCCTGGCGCGTAGCGCTCCTTCGTCCATCCGTCTACCGTCGTTGGTGTCCTCCTGGATCCCATTGCCGCCGTTTGCCACCGCCGACTGGCGCTGCGGGCGCGGGATTCGCTGACAAGCCTTGCCATCTCTCGGTTAAGTAAGAGATTGTGTTCGCTTGACAAAAAGAATGTCAACACGCTTCCGACTAAAGTTGCAAAAAACTCGCCACCCCCGCTGCTCGGATTGCCGGGTGGTGGTTACCGTCGCCGCCCCGCGTTGGGGTCGCTCCGCTGCGTAGTCATTGGGGGGGGGTGAAGCGGCAAAAGCGGCGTCACAAAAAAAATAATAATAAAAGACGGGGGATGGAAAAAAAATTCGTGGCAGAGCGTAATGTGGCATTGAAATAATAAATTCATAACGACACAGGATACAACAAGAACATACTCATAAATTTGTTTGTTTGGATTTTTCTCCTTCGCGCTCGGTTGGGTCCGCCCCGGCACGGGTGCCGCCGGATTGGGATCGCTTTCGCCCTTTCTCGCTCGACTGACTGCAGGTACACCCTTTGCGGCCGAGAGGATGTGAGCTGCCTGTGCTGTCTCTCGCGCCTTCCACTTTGAATAATTTAGTAACACCCGTTATAATGCGGTCATAATGTATGTGCCATATAATAAAAGTGACGTAATTTATTGTGGCACCTTTTCAGTGGCTCCGGATGGCAAAAATATAAAGAAAAAATGTGAAAAAAGTAGAAAAAATATACGTCGAACACGCCTGGAAGGCCGCCCGCGCGTTCTCCTGGCATCCTTGACATCGGTACCTCCGCCACTGGTGGCGTATAGCAGTCGTATAACGGGGCTTAAGCGCTTCCCGCCCGTTGGATTAATAGTGCGAGAGAGCAAGGTGTTTCTGATTGGTGCCACTACTAGCTCCGATTATGATGGATGACGGTCTTTGATTTATTCATATTCGCTCCGGAGCGAATATATTCACTGGCTGCGAGACGTGGGCAGGTATTCTTATGGGAAATCGAATGAATGTTCCGGGGGAGCCAATTAATCTTTCACGTCGCTATAAATTTTCAAATTTACACTCTAATAAAATGCGCTGCGAATGGATGGTGCGCGAGTGTTAAGAGCTTTCGGCTTTCAATCCGTTCTAACGCCCTATTCAAACACAGCCTGCTGTAGCCCGCCTCGCCTGCCCGGGGATTCCCGTGCTCTTCAAATGGCGGCGTTCAAGGATAATGACTGAGGTGCAGTCTCCGCGCCGACAGTGCGGGTCGATGTTTGCGCCTCCAGTGAATCGAACTAAATCATTTTGAAGTGCACACCCGCGTAACTACCCTTAACAGGAAAAAGGACCGGGAAGAGAGAACAGAACCCACTAGCACACATGTTTGCCTAATGCATTTTTCCCGGATTTTTGAATCGGTTCAGAACTTTTGAATCGATTCAGGGTTTTCGAATGGGGATTTAGAATTTTTGAACTTGTTCAAGGCTCCTCCCGGACCGATGCAAGTTCTTTGCAACTGGGAAAGGAAGATCAGGACTTTTGAACCTATTCGAATTTTCAAACCGATTCAAATCATTCTCGAATCAAATTTTTGCAGTCATAAAAGAGGGAGGTCCCTAGAAAGATATAAAACTGTCCGCTAGCCAAACCCTTCCGTAATTAAAAACGTTCCCGATCCCCATAGGTCCTCGCATAAAACATTGTGGTAATTTGCTAAGCCTCCACCCTCCGAAAATTTATGATGGGTTCGGTTGGGGGATATGCGTCCGATTAAGTTCTTTCATTCAATTTCGAAGAGGTCAACAGTTTTTTTTTCTCGGAGCAGAAGGGCTCACTTCTTCGGGGGTCGAAGCGGCTGCCGCCCAAAAGCCTGCCTATTGGGGATTTTGCGAAACAAACAAGAGAGCCTGGGAAGCGCGGCCTCTGAAAACGGCCAGAATAAAAGTAAATTGCAACCTTATAAATGGCGGCAGTATCCCTTCCGCCTATTATCATTGTCCCGGTTCGTATTGTTACGCAAGCAATTCCTCGAAGAGCCACTTTTACGGCCATTCCTTCGGCGCTTAATGCCGCCGTAGATAAAAATAGAACGAGGCGCAAATAAAAGGCAAAGCCCGGGCGTTAAATATTGTGCCTTGATGGAAATACTTTTGTGAGCAATGTTTTTCATGAAAATAAAAATTCCATCATTGTGGGTCTTTGGAGAGGTATATATTCTTCGCGGAAGATGCGAGGGTGGGCGGAGGGGCTCCCGAACAAGGGGTGCGCACGATGGGGACCAAAAACGCGCTTCTCTCGCAGCCACAAAAGGGAATCTGTGCAAAGACTGTAGTGCCTTCCTGCCGCGACTTTTCCTGATACTTCGTCAACCCGAGCAAACACTGGAAAACAGATAAGAAAATTCTCTAGATAAAAGGGAAAATAAAGGGCGACAAGGGGTTGTAATAAAAGGTGAACAAAAGCGGTGCTGCTATCTCCGACGCAAGTTGCTAGATTTTCTCCAAAATTTATTTAATGAAAACTGCGGAAGCACAACCAACGTCAAGTTGGCAATCATTGTGGCAATTGTTTCCGGCGAAGGCGCGGATCTGATTTGCCAGCAAATTTTTCCATTCCAATCCCTTCATCGGTCAGTCGAACAGGTTCGCTCAAGTAAAACAATAACATGCCCACCTTGGTGTCAATAACGTTTTATCTATTTGGACCGATCCGCTACATTAAAAACCCTTGTTGGTCGGGTCGGGGGTTCGGGCTCTGTTGGCTTTATAGTAGTTTTTGACCCCTATTATTAGTCCCCTAAACTTCAAATATCACAACTCCCGTCTATCTCACGGGTTTTCATGACGGCGGCGGCAGTTTCTTTCTATAATACCACATAAATAGAAACCAGATTTAAATCTAGTGCCATATTTCTATGTAGCCTTATATACCCGAAACTCTACAAAATCCCTTTACTAAGGAAAATGTTTTTGAAAAACAATTTTTTTATTGAAAGAAGAGACCTGTTTCACTAAGTTGAAAAATTTTTTGTTTATTGAATTTTTAAGTTCTATAGTAAAAGTACTCAACAACAAATTTTATAGTCGAAGTAAAAGTGTGTTATAAAACGATAAAAATTCGCTATGACAAAATGTAATCCAAAGGCAGAAGGATTCACCTACTCTACTTTAGTTTTCTTTTAGACTAGTTGCATCCGCGGCTTCATACGCGTAGACTTCACGTCTTATAAAAAAAGAAATCCAAATAGCCTAATAGCCTAACAATAATAGAGTTGGATGTAAAAAGCAATATTTTCCACGGGATCGTAATTAGAAAGAAAAGAAGCATTTAAAAATTTTTAAAAATAAAAAAACAATACTTAATACTTTCACGGGACTTGATCTTCCGCATGTAAATCTAGAATACTCTTCTTTACGCTATAACAAATTCTTAATAGAAGGTGTGGATTTAAGTTCACACATTTCTACTAATTGCAAACCAACTTTGAAAAATGTCTTCTAACTAATTTTATAAATTTCGATAAAACTCGGATTGCTGAAATGTACGCATCTGTATGACCCCTAAAAATGGGATATTTGTAATGAAAACTATCTTAGATGTTGGCCGGAGTCATAAGCTAGTACTGTGTTAAATTTCATCAAAATTCGTCCAGCAGTTTTTTGATTCGTGAACAGAAAATATTTCATGTATTGATTGCATGAAATTTTTTATTTAATTTCTCTAGAGGGACTTTTTCTTATTAAACTTTGAGCCCCCTTATGACCTTATTTTGGGGGTTAAATTTTCAAAAATCCTTTCTTTGTGAGGGACTAAATTATAAAACAAAACGATTAACCAAATTTCATAGTTATAGCTTCAGCGGTTTCGGTTCGGCGATTATGAATCAGTCAGACAGGACATGTTACTTTATATAAATAGATTAAATAATTCTTTCCATTAATACCTAAATTTAGCATGTTGTAGAAATTACTCATCCTTAAAAAGGTTGAATATCTGTACTGAAAAATTAAGCTATAACCACTAATATTCCATCAACAAAGTCTGTAATAGTCATAAATATTTTTCAAACTATAAAATTTTATTTTCTAATACACGTAAATAAAATACATTTTACAAAAATAATTTTGATTTTCTAAAATAGTTTAATTAAAAATTCCGCTAAAACTCTTTTTCAATTTCAGACGTAATTTCGCTCAACATCCAATTCCACTTTTAAAATTGTACTACTAATAACTTCTATTCAAAAAAAAGAAAAAAAATATAAATTTATGTAATTATTAACTAGCGTTCTCGAATTTGATCGCAAATTCACAAGCAAGAAATTTATATGTGCGTCGGAATAAACCATTAAAGTGATAAACCGTGAAGCAGATGTACCTTGTAGAGCAAAGCATTCAAAATTAAGTTACTTTTATAAGCAGCCAGTGACGTTATGATGGCATATCCTATTGAATTTTTAAATACATTAGAGATCTAGAGGATCCCCGAGGATTTAAATTATTAATTAAGGTAGTTGTAATGTTGATACGCAGTCACGTGCTTGTAGATGTGAATGTTTGATAGATGCAGATTACCCCCCCTCCCAGCCAAGAAGGAATGTGTTGACAGCAATAAATCTCACGAGTTACGCCTCTCCCATCGGAGTTAAAAATTGAATTTAAAAGATTTCAATTAAAGTACTTCCGGCAAAAGAAAGAAAAAACCAATTTTAAAATATTTGTGCAAACACAATTAGAAAAACCTAAATATCCAAATTTAATTAGGTAAATCTAAATATTTAAATTGGAAAGCGGAGAAACGCAAAACCGTGTTAGAAAATAGCAATATTATTTAAATTATAAAATAAGTGGACTTTTGTTAATAAAAATGCAGATGTAGATTTACTCACAAAAAATTCACATAAAAAATTTATGTCTTGTAAAAAAATTGAATTTCATACTTTTGTCATGTTTGTTCCTGTGTTTTTATATTTCGCTATACGGTTTTAATTAAATTTTATTTTATTTTATTACACTAGCATGCCGGCGTTATTTGTAATTAAAAAATTTTAATACGTACATAGTCCCATTATTAAGCCCTTGCATCGCATAGTTCAGATATGGCAGCTCATGGCATTTTTATTGAATATTTATATTCCCAAAATCAATCAATTTTACGATTCGCATTCTGAAACTTTCACAGCACATTTTCAAAATTTATATCTTTTACAAAGTATAAAAAAATACCTCTTTTCAGAATTGTTTAACGTTTTTCCACTCCTAAGCGAAGATCACAAGATCAGCGTTAAATTGGGAATCGAACTCACAACCTCTGGAATGGTGTATAAGTTACGTTACCACTATAATAAATGATCCAGTAGATCTCGGAAGACATAATTTCAGCTCTCGCCGATATCCTAAGAATCTTTTTCTCTTAAGGTTTCAGACAGTCTTCTTCTAGCTATTCACAATCGAATGGCTTCAAAAGTGCCCTCTTGCGCTTTCTTCTGTAACTAAAAGTGGAAATTGTGAAGCATGGGATGGGACGTGCAGAATGAAGCGGGCATATTGCGGCCCACTTTAATATAATACCTCCACCGTCTCAGCGAAGCAAAAACAATGAAGCAAGCTCTAAGGACATCCTCAATCCACTTAAAACCGCGACATATTCATATCTGAGTGAACGCAGTTATTAAGTTCCTTTGCATCCTGCGGGAGCTCCTACTCCCCGGTGCGATGCTTCCCGGGGTGAACCTCTTCTGCTGTTGGTGAAATTTCTTTTTCGCTTAAGAGATGGCATCTTAACGCAGGGATTTTTTCCTTAGCATTACATTTGCACTGTAGAGTGGCTGTGGTACTAGAGAAGGGTTCAAAATACGTGCTCCTTACAAGTCTGCCTGCAGTGCGAAGACGCTGAGGTGTACTACGCTGCCGCCGTGCCACCAATCCCAGAGCGAACCGAGACGGGCCGGGGGCTTGTTTGACTTGTGAAAATTCCTCACAAGTCTTATTTCGAAATGTTCCGTGCATAAAATTTGATTTGAATTTCTCTAGTGGAACTGCTTAAGGACGAGCTCCCCGCAATTTGTCTTGCATGTTCGGCGACACTTTTTACACTTGAGGGATTTTCAATTAATTTCAGCTTTGGGGTTATTCCGTTCATTTCGGCATTAGTCGGATCGCAAAGAGGCACTTGCCAACTTTAAGCTTCTTATCAGAATTGCTCGCCACGTCACGCGGGTTCCCCGGGAGGCCAGGACGCGGGTTCAGTAAAAATTAAATTAACGGAAGTAATTGAAACATAGTGACAGTGCGTGAAGAGGAGTTGCTCATTAGTTCTTCCAATGTACATAATTACAATTATTTTTTGTCAGTTAATTATTTTTTGAATTCATCGAGAGCTGTAGAACCAAATAGACGTAATTACACCTGCTTCAGTCATGAAAGACCAGCGCATGTCATTAACTACTTCTGTGGCTGAGTATTTCTAAACATTCAAATGCTTGAATCTTACGAATCGCCGTCGTAGATGTTAAGGGTAGTTGAATATACTTTTCCTAGCTACTGTCAGTATGGAGTGTCAAATGCATGAGATATGAAGTTCTAAACAATTCTCTAATCCCGTCATACATGTTTTCTGTTTGGCTCGAAATCAGCACAAGCCCAAACAAACTTTTAAAAATCTTTCTATAACCAGTCCTACTCTCACAGGTCAATTGACTTTCGAAACCTTCACGTGATTACTTTTTCCCATTTAAATATTTTTTCAAACTGATTTTAAATAGAAAACGCGAATTTGTTAAGACTGCGTTTGGAACTTTAAACGCATTTTTCTGAAACAATATTTCTCAATCTCACAGAACTCATTTTTATTAAGAAATATTTTCGATGTCAGGAAAAAGTAGATACGAAGGAAAAATTTCAAAATATTTTTATGTGATTTTCAAGAATTAAAGGTCACGATCATCAATGCATAAATTACAGGAATTTACTGCATTCGTTTTCAAAATTGGGTTTTGGTAATTAATTCGTGATAATTACTTCGAATTATTTAAATAATATCTTCAAAATAGTATAAAATTTTTAGACATAAGAAAAATAACCGAATGGCCTTCTGCAGAAAAGACAAAATTTGTTGGTTCTAGTCCAACCAATTTGGTTTTATTTAAACCTCGAAAGGTATGATAAATTCACTGAGATATCAAACAAAATTTGATGCGTCAAAGTAGTAATTACAAAGCTCAGTTTTTAAATATTTTTAATCAATAGGCAAAGTTTGTCGGTTTATTCTGGGATGTATGTGGACATGGCATGCATTTGTCATTTGGAGTTTGGAAGATTTAAGATACAATCAAGTTTTAAAAGAAAGTGATCTAGTTTTCTTATGCGTTTTTTTGTAAAGAAGAGAATATTTTTGGCATTTTTATTTATTTTGCAATTTTTTAAAAACTAGAATTAATGAAGAAGGTTTTTTTCTAACGCGAATTCACAGAGGTTTTTGAAAATTATACGGAGAAGTGTGAAAGAAAAACAAACTAGGGGAGATTGAATTCTGCTTCCTAAATTTTCTTATTCGAATTGTGCCTGGGCAATCCAGAAACTAAAATATATATCGAATTAGCTAATTATCGATATATTAAATATATTAATGACCGTTATGCTTACAGCCCAACTAAACAGGATAAATCAAAATTTCCTCCCCTGTGTGCATCTCTATGGATTCTGGAACAATGCCCACCTGACTGAGCTGGACCTGTCCAAGGACTGCGACACGCAACAATTGGCCGCGACCAGAAGCAATAAATTTCCCACAGGCATATCTCACAATCGGTTATGTGTCCGGGTAGGAACGCATCTGGTGTCAATCTAGTGCAACCGCAATGCAAAATTGGTAAGCAACAGAGCAGGGCAGGGTTCGGGTCCGCTTTGGACACGGGTAATTAGGGAACCACTTGTGAACGGAGCTGCACGCAATTAGAGCTCGCACCGACTCCTGGTGCTCCCGTCGTGCCGCAGCCCAGACCCGCCGAAGTCGCAGGACTAATGCCAATAATCCGGCGAGCTAATTGCGGTTCGTGTGGACTGCAGCCAGGATCTCATGTGCATTGTGGACGACTCCTTACCTTGCTGCTGCTTCCTCCCTCGCCTCCACCTGGCTTCCTGGGAATCGAAGTCGGAACTGCAAAAATTGTTGCGTTCCAGGAGTGACCTCAGCCCCGAGCCCGGACGACGTCGGAGCCTGCCGGAACTCCCACGGGACCCTTTCGCCTTTGCCAGTCATATACGTGTCATAGAAGAACTTTCCGGCATGTGCGATGTGCCCCGACCTGCTGGTGCTGCTAGCATCTATTGATTCGAATGGGAAAAACTTTGCCGGCGTTCCCGGGTGCTGCAGCATCAGAACGCGCCCTAATGGACGCCTGCCGCCTGAATTGTTTATTGAAAAACTTTTATCGAGCCATTTTCCGGTGCTCGTTCTTGTTCTTGTTCAGTTCGAAGGAGCAGATGTCGCCCGTACAGTTCGCTCGCTCCGCGCGTTAATCGCCACTATGATGCATGAGTACACCGAGGCACCGGGGAACGCACTGGAGCACCCCGGTCGACGGATTCCTCCTTTATTATCCCACGTAAACCGGGACACGAACTCCCATCGATCACATGTCGATCAAATTGGTCTTTTGTTTTAAGAATAGGCCGCTCTAAAGTGCGTACAAGGACCGCTGCTAGTCTTATTGACATAGCCCGTGGGAACTGGTGGAATATATCCCAGCATGCCGGGACTTCGATTCTAATCGGTGTGAACTGGAGTAATATATCATGCATATAGGCTTGTTGTACACCCTTATTCATCCGATGGAACCTCCAAGTCTGATTTACGTCTTTGTTATACGAAAATACTTGCAACTAAAGTTACCAAAAAAAGCTGCGAAGCAACTGAGAACTTTGAAAATTGAAAGCTGATCTAGCTGGACTGATTAGACTTGCGTGCTAGACTTTATAAATAGCGAAATGCATGCTTTACTAATTTAAAAGTAGTAGTAGTATAGAGTGGGCTTAAGTTTTGGTCTGTATTATTCATTTGCTGCAACGTAAAATTTAAAATAAAAGCTATTTATGTTTAAGCCACAAAGAGAATGCCAAAAATAGAGTTACGAGTTAAGAATTAAAAAAGCATACCATAAAAACGGCTTAGTAAAAATAGAGTTTTTCGTTAAGTTAAAAAAGACTTAACACATGGATATATCAACCAATGCAACTGATAAAAGGATGACAACGAAGTGGAACTAATCGAGCGAATAGTGAAATAATTAGGAATTTATATCGTTCTGGAAGTTCTTGTTGTGTGGTGACTTCAACTTTTAAAACTAAAGTTATGCTATACCGCTGTTAAACTAATTAACCTGCATAAACTAGACAAGATTCCAGCAAAAGTTACTAGAGCAAATTTCGAATTCCGAATTGCGTTTAATAAATCGACAGGCTAGTTTTACCTGCCTATGGAAAACCGATCTTCTTCGTTAATGAACAAACTAACGAGATATAACTTAATTGAATCAAATAAAAGTGTGAGTAGACGTTAAATTGAATTTGACGTGTGTCATCAGAAAAATATAGAGGAAAATCTTTATGAAAATCTATAACTTGCACTTTATTATTATCACGTAATATCAACAATATTTGGTTTCAACAACTTAAGAAATCGTAGACATTATTTTATTTACAAAATAATTTTCGGAATATTTTAGATATAGGAAAAAAAGGAAGGAAATACTGCAAAGTCTTAAGGAAATCTACTGAAAATTATTTCAATGAGTTGGTTTTCTCAGTGAGAACAGTTCTAAACTATAATAAAAGTAATTAATAGAATGTAACAGCTATTGTAATTTCATTCGGGCTATAGATTTACAGATTATTTCAATTTTATACCAAATGAGGCGTTGATATTATAGACTTAGTTATACCACAGTTTGAAGCAACAGACGGTGAGGCCATAGCGACGTGAGAATATGAAGCTGCGGGAATTTAATAGTTAATGGGCATCATAGATATTTTCTTTTGAGATCTGTTATAGATGTAGCACTACCTTAAATTTTTTTTTAATTTCCATTTTTCGGTGTTCACTATATTTTTCAACAAAGTATCACTAATTAAATAGGATGATCGGTCGAATTTCGAGAACCAGGTCTAATCCACACAAAATCAGGTAGTCCAAGTGGAATGAAATGTTGAAGGAAGATGACCCTGAAAAAAAGTTAACCTCGTCGGGTCTAGTGCTGCCTGTGGTCATTAAACGGGAAACAAAAGAATACATCTGGCGAAAATTAGCCAAGACTTCCTTTGCTTAGGCAAAAAGCAATCGATTGGATTTTTCCGATCCATTTTTATCTATTTCTACTACTCCGTTCGACCACAGGCGCAGGCTAGCAGGGACGCTGATTGCCACTTTTGGCGTTTCTCTTCCCTAGAAAATGTTAATTAATCCTTTGTGGAAGAAATCCATTACGAATCAATCAATTCTCGATTACTGTTCATGCATTTAATGAATTCCTAGCCGGCGGTCTTTTTCTCCTTTCGCAAAGTTCTCGCTTCTCCCGATTGCGCACTAAGGCATATCCTTTGCAGCCTTATTATGGCTAGACACTAAACGCTTGGTGTGCGCTTCAAGCAGCAGCAAATTTTACAAGTGTCGGCCTGCCTCAAAGGATTCCACGTTGGACATCGAGATCCTGAATGGGACCTCAATCAAATGAATTTTAAAAGCAACGGCAACCCCATTAAAAATCCTTTTCTTAAAAAGGGAGTTTGGAGAGCTGGGGCGACAAGTACTCAATAAGAAGGTAAACGACTAGGATTTAGCTTTTATAGAACTAGCATCAAATTGATGTGTTTTGAAGCATTTTTGATTTCAGCTAGAAATTCATTCTTAGAATTTTCCTACACTGATCACTTGTACCGTCAGAGAGCATTTGATTAAGTTATATTTATGAACTGCAAAATTGTCAAAAGTCGCAAAATGTTAGTATTCTTCTTATAAAGTAAAGTTTTAGATAAAGACAAATCCTAAAGTCCAATAAAAATTTGAACTTTTCAGAATTTTAATTTTTTTTCTGCAAATTTCAGGTTTAGTTTTATAATAAGAATTCCCAGGTTACCAGCGATAAAAATGCAGAGTTTTCGTTGGTAGTTGTAGTATTCAGTTTTTGCTAGTACGAAAAGAATCCTATTCTAAGTTAATACCTACAATTAAATGAACTTGTTAATTTTCCCTGTGTATATAAAAGTAACACTGAATCGGATTATAAAAATTAAGTTTAATTTATGTAATCGAAATTCTACAATAATCACTCATGCAAATTTAAAGACGCAAGTTTAAAAATATAAAAAACAAGCAAATGCTTAAAAATACGGGTACATAAAATAACATAAAAAGCATTTGGACAGAAATAAAAGAATCCAAGCAAATTTACATCTTTCTAAATAATAGAATATAAAATTCTTGTAGGTATTTTGTCTAATATGAACAGTAAATCAGTGGAACGTGAGTACCCACTTTCTTATCTTTATTGACCAATTTCTGTCCAATTTTTCTCTTGTTAACGTTAGTTTTACAGACATCTTTTCCGCATTCCATAAAGCAACAAGATGTTGCATATCGCAATGAACTTTTAACAACGGAAATAGAGTAATTACAACAAACACGAGTTTTACACGACCCGCAGCAACACCTATCTAAAATGACTCTTCTTCGCGCTAACTGCCAGGCAGTAAAAATTTTAATCAGATGTCTCGGTGAGCCAGAAAATATGGAGAACCAGTCCTCACATTTAAAATTTCATTGGTCTATAAACTGGAATAGCCTCGGAATGGCGTCGTGCAGGGCGCGACGACGTATTTGTCTCTGAAGAACGTCAATTGCCCCGTAGAAATTTAGTGGAAAATATTTGACTACCTCCGAGCCCGATGAGATACTTAGATGGCCAGTGCACTTAGACATTGTTCCCGTTTCCATCCATCTCGTTTTCCATTTCCATAAACCATCAGCCAGAATATTCTAACCCGTAATGCATGAAGTACTCCGCGTAAGCCTCCTCTGGAACCCCAAAGAGCCGCCTCACTTTTATTGGCAATGAAAAATCTCCGAAGGTTGTTGACTTGCCCTCGTGGCGGACTCTCCAAGGCTTCTGGCCTTTGCAGGTCACCGAAGTCCTTGGCAGGCCTCATAGTATATGTGGGTGTGTGTGCATGGGGCCCACAATAATTGCAGCCGCCATAATATTTCGGAGAGTAATTTAAATATTCAGAGCCCTGCCGCAGTATGCAAATGGCATAGGGGTTCACGGTTTTCTGTCCAGGGCTCTTTCTACCCATGTCCAATGGTAGTCCCGAGGGCGTTCCTGGCCCTATGGCTAGCCCGGCTCGTTAAGCACTCTGAATGCACTTCGCTGGATACTTTTCGTCCAGCGGAGCTCCCCATCGACTATTGGAGGCCCCAAGTGCACTCGTCGAATATGAATGTTTCTGGTTAGGGCTAAAGCATTGCAGGCAGGAATTCCTTGCCGGGCGAATAATTAGCTTGGGAAATTAAAGAAATCTGCCGGTGGCCGATTGAGTTGGAGCACCAGATGGAATGTATTTCCTGTAGGAACCCCATGTCTAAGTGGAATGGCTCGGCTGTGAGGCCCAGGTGGTATAGAGCGCTCTCGCAATATTTCTGTCACTCAGCTGCTATTAATCCTAGAATTTATTGCCAGCAAACATCGGCGTTGAACAAAAGCCACAAGTCAGGACTCTCTATCAGTCTGACAGGGATCTTGAGGATGCTATTGATTTCCTCCGAACCACATAATCTACCATCGGTGCCTTGGCGCATCTAAATGCCACAACTTAAACGCAATCCATCACGGGGGACGTGTCCCAGGTCGCCTCCCCCACCTTGCAAATCAGATATGAGAGATGCGGAGGACGAGGGTGTAGTACACCCAGGCACGCCAGGTATGGGATCACCGTTCGGATCACCTGGATTATTCTGACGCTGCCAGGAGGCACCAGGAAGAAGCCTTGGACATTCATCATCGTAGTGTAATCTCTTTTTGACATCACTTCAGTGCTGTCGGGAAAATTAAGAGACATGTGATGTTCTGCACGCCCTAATAAATTTATTTGCGAGTCTGCATATATCACAGGTGGGACCGATGGTAGTGCCGGTGAGGCGCATCGCATGTGGCTCTGGGGAGCAAAGGTTCCACCTGATGCTGTGGCATAGGAGCATCATCCAGCATGCCTGGTTCATGACTCCTCTGTGTGCTTGGGACCTGGGACTCTAGGATAGGCTCGTGCTTACATACATGCCACCTATGCCATCCTAGTTATGTAGCTAACCAATAGATTGTGCTGATGGCTCCCGTGATATTTTTGCAGCCGATGAGCTAGACGCTCTTATAGTACAAGGCAGCTGCTGGCAGAGGAGGAGTACTACCGGGCTGATTTTACATCGGCTAAGACGCCTAACTTATCTACAATGCATTCCCCAACGAAGACGCCGGGGGAGCGGGCGGACATGTCTGTCTGGGACGCCAGGCACTGTCTGCATAATTCAAGAAAAGCAGAATTCGATAATACCTGTGATTTCAATGGCTGCAGTCGATACCTTGTGCAGCCTCCGCCACTAATAATACATTTCTCTGCTGCTTCAAGTCTACGAATTTAATCCAAATTGTTTTCCCTTGTCCCGGACCGGAGCTAGAGCAGGGTGGCAGGTCGAAGCAGATCCTTCGCCTTTTAATCAATATTTCAAAGGATAAGCAGGAAACAATTAAATGGGAATCGATGTTTCTATTTGTGTAAAATTAAATTGAACCTATTTCGAGCCGCCCTGGAGCCACCCGGAGGACCGCCTGGCGTACTGCATTGTCTTTAGGGTTATGGCCGATTTAGGGAATCGGGCAGAGTAGATCTCAGACTTGCACTCCTCCTTTAGGAATGTGAGGGCATTAATTAGTCCTGAGGAGGTTGCCCATCACACCTGGACCTGAGATTGGACGCTCGAATGCGGGTGCATTGGTGGACAGAACACTGGATTGTATTTCGATCCTGGACAATCTAGACAATTGGCACACCCCCGCATGCGGCGAATCGCCCGCTTGTTAGCAAGATGAATGAAACCTGCAATAAGGTCCTACCTCCTTGTGCGAGGCTTAGAACAGATTCACGGCTACTTAGGACAGAATTTACCGACGAGGTCCTGGATTCCTATATTCCTCCTAGTCATACAACTGCAGTCGCACTAAAAGTTTTTACTATTAAGACTTCGGTTTGTGTCCATAGTCATACTAGGCAGAGCCTAGAGGAGCACTGGAGTGTCATAAAGGGATGAAATTTGCAAGTCATCCCGTCCCGTCGGTCGTCTCGCGACAGACTGTTCCTCCTCACTTGAGAATTGTCGTCGTCGCCCACCCGACGAATTGTTTAAAATTGCAAATTTCGTAATTTTGATTGTTAGTTTCCTTCACTAGAGGAGGCGTCTTCGTCGCCGCCGCCGGAATGGATATTTCATCTTAGCCGGTGAGCGCGTTCCGGAAGCGGCGACGAAGGACGACTAAGGATTCAATTTTCCCTAGCGGGATGACATCTGATCTTTTGTGATTTCAAGGATTTTATTTGAGCACTTCTAGCGGAGTAATCAAAGATTCGCCAAGAGGCAATTATCCACCACCAGAGTCGACAGTGTTCTGTATATTTTAATTTATGGAGACATCTTAATGAGTTGTAGTACTCCGCCCCCCGACCGCCATGCTTCAGCACCAGAAGTCCCGGAAAACTTTTCTGGGACTCCGACGCGCTTCTTAGCTCTTTAGAGTTTCCTCCCGTAGAATTCTCTCGATCAGGGATGAAACTTAAAATTGGAAATTGCAAGTCGAGATTACTTTTGGAGCTCTCCTTGCAGCGGTTCATAACTGGTGGCGGTGGCGGTGGCGGCAAAGGCGGCAGAGGAGATCTTCGACTGGCTACGTCTTCGTGCGGCCAAAATATGCAGATGAGCGGCATCCTAATCCAGCCGGGGGTGGCAGAATTAAGAATTATTGTCGAAAACTACTATTTCACGGGAAATTAAGACAAAGTGCATTTGCAGAAAGCGCACTGCGGCCAGTGCTGCTCCTCTGTCGGCTCCACCCTTCCTCCTACTCGTAAATCCAACTTAAGGCGGCGATTATGTCAGCGCAGTCATATTCGCGCGGCACCGCCGTAAATTCAAGATAAGAATAAGAAGAATCTCCCAGGCGGATGTATTGTGATATATCGCGCGCAATTCGGATTCGTTCCGCACTTCATCACTTTTATTACTGCACCGGACAGAAGCGAGTCCGACGAAATGATTGTCCGGGACATTATGCATGCTACAAGTCACAAGGACCAGCGATGTAGAACAAATTTGATCTGAATATTCTTTGTCCACTATTTCGGACGCCGGACTTGTTGGGAACGTTCGTTTTACAAAAGACGCCCCAGGAAATTAACCAAAGGGAAATCTATTGCCTTTCTTGAAGAACTCTGGGAAAGAGAATAGTGTTCCGATAAACTATAATGGAGCAATTTACTAAGTCCTATTCTTCGAACATCTAGCACTACTTAACGAGCTTTCAATACATTAAAATATTTATAACAGTGTAATAAAAGTTGCTCAATGTTTTAACGAAAATCGAAAATAAAGTTGTATAGAAAAAATATTTACGCAATTTAAATAATTGAAAGATATGTACTTGGAGGTAAGCAATTGAAACAAAACTTCCTTTTTTTAATTTATTGCATTTAATTATTGCTGTAAATTGCAGCAAACATAAGTGCATAGTTCGCTTTGTTGCTGCGATGGGATCTGAAACTACTCAAAGTAAAAAGTACTCTATGCATTGCTTTTCGAGTTTTTATCAAATTTATACTTTCTTTCCAAAATTATTTTTAAAATATTTTACAGAGCAAAGTGCTTAAGGCAATATAAAAACACTTTACAGACGTAAAATGCTAAATACTAATTTGGTGATTATTCTTATATATTAAAAAACAATACTTCTGTATAAAGTAAGTAATTTTAATTTCAATTTAAAATATTTGAAAGTATATATTTCAGTCTGTATTGAAATATTTGCAGTACATAAGTTGACACAAAATTGGTCCGTGTGGTATGGGAGTATTGGTCAGACTTCTGTGCTAAATTCAATTATTCCTTTTAAATATTAAAAAGTGTTATAATTCTGTAGTATACATTTTCATTCTTCGAAAACTAGGTCCCCGGTGCTATTGCACTATCTGAAAACAAACGAAGCATTAGTAATGTATCTACAGCTTCCCAAAATTTAACTACTTATGTAGAATAATAAAGCCTTATCAAGTCGGACTAGAAATTTTCGAGGAAGTCAAAAAACATATCGAAGGACAAATAAAAAGAACTTACTAGGTCAAACCTAGCTCACAATTAAAGTTTAATCAATATTCGCTCAATAGTAATTGAGAAATATTGGAATAAACAAACAGATATCCCCGATTTATGAACAAAAAAAACTTCTCCCAAATCAGTTTAATAATTTCCGAGAAAATTAAGAACATTTTTAGCGAAGGAATATCCGGGAATTATAAATTTTTCCAAAATTTCAAAAAACCGTACAGCCAATATTCCAAAACATAATGTAAGAGCAATAGTGAGCTATGTCATTTCAAACAAAACAAGAATATATGCGTTTTATATGTACAAATTAAATTCTTCAAAGATATTTCACGTTTTATTAATCATACTGGTTAAAAAATTAAAAGCAAATTTTAGAATCACTTTTTATTCTTATTTTTCACCAAAATTAAATTTATACTTATTTCACAAGTTTGATTTTTACCAAAGGACAGGACAGGAGAGGACAGGGCATGTGAAATTAGTTTCGGATTAACTTGGCACTAGTTTTACTGAATATAACGTGCTTAGGTTACAATTTTCGATCGATTTGAGTATTTCTAATATAAAAACTATTTTCAAAACTTTCAAATAAACCCTTTAGTTTTATTGGCTACTTTATTTAGAAGCAGAAAATGATATAGCCGTCATTGCAGTGACTAGATAATCAGACATTGATTCAGTTCATTTCGGCAAATGTGAAGGTCGTTCCATTCGAATAAAACGAAGGACAGCAAGAAGGGAAAATTGTTAATCTTCGAGGTGGAAGACTCCGACCCGCGGCCCCATGTCCTTATTCTTAAATACTCCCGCAGAAAATGAGCTGAACTTATGTTTACAGCACGAAGCAGCTCCACAGTGGGTACCATAAATAAAGTGGGTTTTGACTTCGCCGGCAGCGCTGTGCAACAAATGAGTTCCTTCGCATTAATTTCCGCGTTAAATCGCGACTTTAACTGTCAGAATCACTGGTAACGACTGTTCGCCGTTGTTCGTGTGCAAATAACAAACGAGAATTATTTGGGCGATGCGGAGCACCCACATCAGAACTCGCAGGAGCACTACTTATCGACCGACCGGGGGGACGGGCCGGGTCTGGGACCCGGGACCAGGGATCTCATTCTCGGAGGATCCTCGCAATTAGCAATTCGCCCGCAAGGGGGTGCTCAACGAGGGCAACGCAGAGCTTAGAGAACGCCCCCGAGGTGGTGATAATTAACAACGAACTCATCTGACCGAGTCATTTATGAGGAATTTTTGTAAATTATCATCAGAATGGAAGAAACCCGACCGAATTGGTTATTGGGGGTGGCGGGCTGGGTTCGTAGCCGCGAAAGGTTTGCAGTGCATCGCCGTGACGACGACGACGACGGGGTGCTAAGGCGCTTAATGAGGGCGCTGCGAGCGCAAGGCGAAACGAAGGAAGCCCCCGCAGGAAGTCGTAAATAAAGAAGTGCTTAGCAACTTGGTTCTAGCAGAAAGCGACGGGAAGGACACACCGTATCAAGAGCACTTTGACGAAGTTGGTAAATTTCTGAATAAATTACTAAAAACTTTCGGAAAGGACGGTGTAATGGGCCAAAGGACATGCAAATTTCTTTCGTCGAGAACCACCGTCCGTGGGTCCTCGCCGATATTCATATAAATTTTCGGGATCTTGGCGCAGATAGTCGGAGACGGTAGTTTTCCGCACTCGACTTCCGCCGGAGGAGACCCTTAAATACCTTTAAAGGGGTCACGGCCATTACCGAAATATTCCGCCGCAAAAGAAGCACTTTGCCATCGCAGTGCAAACCGCAAAAGGTCCTGTCGAGGGCGCCGCAGCCGCCATAGTCTTCTTTCTGCATATGAATGAGGGCTTTGATCAACGGACAGTAAATTCCAGAAAGCTGATGGCGGATATTTATGCCGGAGGAATTAATTATAGAAATTGTTCGAAATCGCCGGCCAGGTCGCATCAAAAGAACTGAGGGAAGGGAGTTATCTGGATGCTCCCCGGGGGCAGTAGGCAGGTCTGGACCCCTGGTTCCCATCTGGCAAGCCAAAGTTCACCTGGTTAGAACAGTTAAGCTCTGCAGTAGCAGCACAACGAAACATCAGAGGGAACCCGAAAATTCCAAGGGTGTCCTCCGCCTCCCGCCTAGGTCCGGACGCTCTAGGGATATGAAACATATTCGCCAAGGAGCAGAACTTTTCCCGCAGAGTTCAGAGTTTCTTATTCACCATTTTTCCAACCATACCTCTTACTGCTCCCTTTCCGATTCCACCGCCGCTTACGACCGGGAGTGCGGTAGAAGAGCATAACTGGAGTTTATGGACTTTGCCCGTTCAGCTCTGGATAATGCCGGGAATCGTCGCTCCTAGGTCCGCACGTAACTAGATTCACATACTCATGGCTGGGAATAGCTAAGGGAATGTAGCCCGGCTGTTCTGGATCAATGGAATATACATGATAATTGACATGGAAGTAATGTGATTGAATTATGGGAGCTATTGATTAAATTTTGTAGCCGGCTTACCTTTTCCGAGAGAGAGTGTGTGCCTGGTGCCGTGCCGTGCCGTGTGCGGGCGCCCTCGTCGGCATCGTGCTCAAAAAACAGAACCCGACTCCCGACCACCTAAGTCCCTGGTTCTGGTTCATCTGGTTCGATGATACCCTTTCTGGAAAATGGAGACGACGAGCGGTAGGGGAGGCAGCACATCCATTTGCAAATTAAGTTATTAAGCCCTTGATTTCAACGAAATCTTGGATGTCAGAAGAGGGACTTTGCTAAGATCCTTGGAAGCTTTTAATTTTGCGCTTTTGCCCTAATTACCTTCGAAAAAATTACCTAATGAATAAATAATAAAAATAAATTAAGCGTTTTGCTTTGAGAGAAATAATCTTTTCAGAATAAAACTGAAACCAAAGCCACAGGCCACATTAAAGGGTATTGGCATTTCGGAAACATTGAAATTTTTCACCGAAACCACAGCGTAATATTGTACATAAAAATATTTCATAGAAAGTACTTTTTTAAAATTTTAGAATTATTAACTACATATCTAATTTTTCTTTAGATTTTAGATCAAGTTTAGTAATAATTAATACGGCTCAAAACCGAGTTTTTCGTATCAATATTTCTTTTAATTTCTTTACCAACTTTTCTGAAGTCTATGTCTCTTTACGTAACCCTTAAGGGAATTGAAATTTATAGGTATTTTGTCATATTTTGAATAACTAAAGTGGAAATTATAATGCAATAAGTGTTTTATAGTAGAGAATTCAATTAAGAATTAAACTTGCTAAATACTGCATTTGGACACTTTCTTAAAAAGCTGAATGTGTTCAACGTTATTACAGCTTAAAAATAATGTTCTAGATCAAAGATTTCTCGAAGGAGATTAAATGAAATTTAAAAATGCAAGTATCCAATGAAATAAAAATCTTTAAATTGCTTAACAAAAATAGTAGTTAAAGTAATTGTTCAGTGACAAACGTGCGTAATTTTAAGAACAAAGTCATTCAGAAGCAAGAGCATGCTTAAAGTACAAATATCTAAGATTTTGTTCGAATTGTGAATATCATTATGCAATAATTTACTTTTAACACTATCTGATTATATTCCTTGTCTTTTTTTTTTTCATTTGGTACTCTTTTGTTTTTTCCTATTTCTCGAAAATTAATTAAAATAATTTGTTTGGACCATTTGTAAGGATCTTAAAAGTCGTTATAAATATAGAGCTAAGAATACGCTTCTAAATAACAAAATAATGTCTTTTATTGATGTTGCTCCCTTATTATATTTTCAAATTTATTTGAATCAATTTCGACCAGATGCTAGATAAAGCCTATGAACTATAAAATAATTTGTTTATGTGAAATTCGAAATGAAAGAGCTTCAAATCTGAAGTAGGAAATCGAGTTTTATAACCTTTTTCATAAAAAACAAATATTTTAATTATTCACCTCGACTACTTTTAGAGGTTTGTTGTGCTTTTGCAAAGTAAATTACGTTATCATCGAAATCCCAATTTTTCAAAATTGAAGAGAAATAAAAATAAAAGGCCTACGAAAATAAAATATTAAAAAATCTCAATTTTTAACAAATCTTTGAAGGTTAATCTCTTATTGCCTTACAATTCTTTTTATCTCGCTTAGAATGCCGCCACAAGGGATCGTGTAGGACCGATTCCCATTCAAAATTCATCACATATAACTTCTCCCAAAAAATGCGGTTGCCTTGCAGCGATCCTCTGTGAAGCGGGCGAGTTCCTATTCGCCTATTGCAAAAGGGAGGCACTTTAGGGCACGGAGCGTCAAAGAGCCACCATAAGTCCGTTTAGCAGCAATTGTTGCTCTGCGGAATTTTTTGAGTTTTTAGCTTTTTTAGAATTTTACACTGGGAATATAAGCGCCTTTGCCGGGATATGACGAGCCAGAACCCGTTGGTTATGGATTGCCTCCGGGGTGAATCCAATTTAGGCGGCTGGGTGCTAATTGAATGCCACTCCAATCATCCGATGGCATGTTGTTTGTGCAGATGTGTGAAAGGGCACAAGTTTTGACTCCCGGGACCATGTCAGTTCGACCGGAGCAGATCCAGAATGTTAGACGTCGAGCGATTTAAGTAAATTACAGGCTTAGGGAGGCCGCTTGCAACACACACACAGTCCCACACAATTACTCTCCAATTGATTTGACTAATTGGCAAATTAAAGGGTATAATGCGTCAAATCCAGTTAGCAATTTGCCCGCCAGTTATTAGATCTCATCAGTGCAATGGTACCCGCTCCGCTTATCCAACTTATGACCTGCAAATAATGTCGCAACAGCGGACTGACGACGAGGAGGAGTTCAAGGATGAATAAGCAAAGACAATCCTGTTTGCAGCATAGAAGTAAGCATAATCTGCTTGATTGCTAGAGGTAACCGAAGTGAAAGTAAGTACTATAGTACCTTTTTATTTAAATTGGCGGAAATGATATATTTGTTGAGACGTTTTTTGACTCGAATCAGAGTCAATATATACTTTTATTTGAAATGATATCTGTTCTCTCTTAGTTTTCATCCGCTTGCAAGAACTACTAAGTCAAGATGAAACTTAATCGCAGGGTGTAAAACTTGCTTTGGAACCTTTTAAAATTTCTTAAAGAACGAGCACATAAGTACATTAAATTTTTTCTAAAAAATATTTAGTAGGCACTCAAATAAAGCAGTTTAATAAATTTTATAAGGAAAATAAGAAAATACAATTAACAAAGGAGAAAACTATTTCTTTTGCAAAATTATAAATTTCTTCGGGCACTTTATCTACAACACGACTGGTAAAACATTTTAAAATAATTTAATCAAGTATTACGTTCAAAAGTACTTTTAATACCACTTTTAAGAGTTAAGTGCTTAGTTTATTAAACTATTTAATACTTACTTTTCGTGATTATCTGATTATATAAAAAAAAACTATTTTTTGGACAAACTAAAGCTTTAAACCGCCTAAATATATTAAAGGGTTAATTTAAGGTGCAGAATATGCAATAAAAACTATTTACATAAGAACTAGTAAAGATTACGCAAATTGAACACTACATAAATAACTAAACAGATAAATGAGCAATAGTATAATAAAAAATATCTTAATAAGCAAGCGAATAAATAAATTAAATAGCGCGGCAGCATGATAAAGTCATATAAATGGTCAATTAGTTGCGATAAAATGTGATATTAATTGCTTCTTAAAGCGAGCTGAGTTCCTAGCAAGTTCAATACATAGAGGGTATAATGTATCAATAAAGGGACACACATGGTGATAAACATCAAGGGGGAAGTCTAGAACTAGAACGCTATCAACATAGGGAGAGAAATGGTTATAGCTGGAATGAAATGGTCAAATTTAGTCGAATTAGAGCTATACCCAACTTTTTGTATTGGCGGAATCATTCTTTCTTTTTCTGGTGTGCTAGAGAACAAAATAAAGATTCTTGCTTGTAGAAAAATTAGAAATTTAAATGGAAAATAACGATGAACTGTGAATGCCTTATGGGTTATTCGATAAGTAAGCCTACGAAAAGAGGGCTGGCTCCTTTTGGGTAGATGTGGTTGACAAAGTAAAACAACGCGTGTTACAAGATATTATACTATATTATACTAGTGTGTAATATTGTAAGAACTTTTAGCTCACGATGGTAGCAATTTGCTAATATTATTAACCCTATTACAAAGACGGCGGTATGAAGAAGACCATAGTGCTTTAAATCGGCCCTTTGGGTTTATAAATTCGAGCGCGCAAGCTAAGAAGAGTTACAATTTTCAATTAAATTTAAAAATATACCGTCGATCTGTTTTGTCTTAAAATTCATCTTCTAGTTCCTTGCTCACTTACATCCAAATTCACTAATCAAAGAAAGAACCTCGCTGGTAGTTGTCAGTAAAATATCCTAAAATGCTGCATATATGACTTTTACATTTGGAAGAATATGTGTTAAAGTCCTCATACGAAGAACTATGTTACCCCCAGGAGATATGGCCGTACCAAGACAGCAAGTTCATTTAAAAATCCTCCAGACATAAAGGTACCAGGTAGGTTCGTAGGTGTTCCAAAGTAACAATATCTTGTGTTATTTACACAAATTCTTCCATCTAAGGGTACCCCTAGCCCGAAGGACCCTTTTCTATATCCAGTGCAGCGTGCAATTACGCAATTTGTACTCCTTCGCGCTAAGAAACTGTTTGCGCTGCAGGCCATTCCTTAATTATGCGAAAATAGACGTGAAATATGAAATTACGTAATTTGTAGTGCACCCTCTGCAGAAGGGTTGACTTAAAAATTTAAAGGGAAAAAACCATTGCACAGGACCGAACAAGGAGCGGACGTAGATGGTGGCAAAAGTGAGCTTCGCGGTTACTTGTTGAATGATGTCGTGCAGAAAATTTCATTTGTCCGCAAGAAGCACACATTCATCAATGCGCCACACTGCTGTATAGACGGGGAAGGGGGGCAATGGAGTGGAGGTGGCATGGACACGGTATGCGACGCGGGGTACCACAAGGCACCAGTCTTGCTCCGGTGCTATTCTTCCTTTCGCCAAATTACTACGTGCTTTGTGTTTGCATAAAAATCCATCGCATCGCAAGAGCACGGTAATGAGCAGGCACAGTGAATGTTAAATTAGTGACATGCATTTGTGCCGGAGTGGGAGCAGGTGATAGGGGTCGGCACACTCAATAATAATGGGATTGGAGGACTGCTAATCCAGAGAAGAAGAGCACAATAATGAAAAAATAAATTCGAGTAAAGTACAGCGGTCGAGCACAAGCACACATTCCTCGCAGACGCAGTCTAATGCAGGTGTAATTTGCATTCAAACCGAAGGTAAAATGTGTGTAATTGGGGATCCTGAGTGCTCAGTTACCGAAGGAGGGGGCGGAGACCCGGGAATCGAAAATCCGGAAACGGGAATGAGGTCCCGTATGCAACAGATCGATGCCAGCAGTGAGCGGGAGACGTTCGCTGCCATCCCAACATGTCTTAAAACAGATTTCGTGTTGTTCACTTCTGCCTCTCCCTGGAGCACTAGCGGAGAAGAATGGATCGAATTTGATTTCGAAGCAACAGTGGTGCAAGTGCCGCTAAGGCACGATAGCAGCTCCTCGAGCAGCACAAAGCGACCAAGGACTTAGGACCAGGGAGCAGGGCACGCAAAAAACCCCCGGAGAGACGAAAGGACACGTCGAGGTACATCCTTGAGTTTGGCATTCGCTAAAATTGCCACTGATGTGCACTTGTTCAAGAAAATCGGATGCTTTTTGCGGCAAGCCGGGGACGAGTTTTTCCACGAATTGGCTGTCACCAAAACCACTTTGCGATCGAACACGTAAAAGGAGGAATCGTTGCGGCAAAAGCAAATCGAAACTGAACTGCCGAACTCCGGGCTAAAGATGGGGTGTACTATGCTCCTCAGACAAGTCAGCCCAGGGTTAGGGAGAATGCAAGTCTAATCAGCTGTGGAGGAAGTCGTCTTCCCTTCTCTCATACTTATTTACAAGGACGGCTCGAGTGGGTGGGAAGGAGGAGCGTTTTGCCTTTAAGACGGCAGTAATACCTCGTTTAAGCCCTCGGAATTCGCCCACTGAATTAAGTACTTTTCCTTTTGGCTTGGAGGATCACAGAAGAGCACTTTTACTTAAAACTAAAAAGAAAGCCTTGAGCAGGGCTTAGGCAGAAACAGCCCGGTTATCATTTAGCTGTGAAAGGAAGTCTTAGATCTACACAACATTTTAGTATTTAGTACGTATTTAAGGAAAGAGACCTTATATCAAGTGTAGGAGAAAATAATAAATCTGAATATACTAAGGCACAGTAACCAAAAAAGAAATAAACGTTTTGAGAACTCTCTGAAGGATTAGCATGGAAATGGTGCGTAGGTGGAAAGTTGTACGCGAAAAATCCATTGAATAAAATAAGTGAGAAGAATTCCAAGAATAAAAAAAATAATAGTCAAACTTGTTGTAGATTATTGCTTTTAAGAAAAACATCTTTCAGAATTTTCAAAATTGTGATTATAGTTGGATCTATTTTATACTAGACCTTATTTTTGTACTGAATTTTCAAAATCTTTTAATCTGATTCTTGCCATTTTATTTTTTTATATTTTTACCTTATTCGGTTTATTTTTATTTTATCTTTACTTTTGTTTCCCTTCTACTTTAGTATTGACCAAATATCTCATTCCAAAAACCTAAACATATGACCATAAGCGCATTTCTGTTTTTACAGGATTTTTTTTACACGAATTTAATTTAACACGAATTATTTCTTTAATTTTACACTATTTGTTTGATTTAGCACAAATGATTTTTCAATTTTTACACGTTTTTATTGATTTAACACGAATTTTTTTAAAATGTAGTTTCTTTTTAAACGATTTGGTTCGATTTAACATGATCACACATGAACAATAAAAGAAACTTCTTTGAAAATTCAGAAAAATAATAAGATGCTTACAAGTATTTTTACATAGTGTACTTTTTTACACGGAATAAATCTATCGTGTAAAGCCCGAATTGGGTGTATTAAATAAGCCACAAATTTTCAAAAAACTCCGTTGCTAAAAATTAGCTAACGAGTAGTTCGTACATTTTCCATTTATTTTCAACATAGAATTTCTTATATCCCTACATTAAGGTGTGTTTTTGATTTTATAAACGTACCAAATGTTCATAGGGGATATCCTAGAATATATGAATGATTTTTATATTTACTTTCTAGAAAAGTAGAATATTGTCTAGAGCATAGATAGAGTATGGAAGCAAAAAACTCTGACGATGATATATATTGTAAACATTCAAAATTTAAGACTAGCTGAAGATACTAGTGATGTTACTTTTAAAGCTAGAAGTTCTTTGAATATATTTGCTGTGATATACAAACTTAAGCAATGTTCTAAAAATCGTTTAGCATTGCAGAAAGTTTTCCAGGAAGCCACTGTAGGTAGACGGATTTCTGTAGCTCGTTAATGCAATACATTTCAGAGACGTTCGTGATTTAAGGACTTTCCCCAAGGGTGAATGTGGTAAAAGCAGATCAGCATTATTCATACGGGACTATAGCGGCGGACGAGGGCAACACCTGACAAACGATGATTTCTGCCGAAATTAATAACCACTGAAGAAAGTTCACGGCATCGACACGGCACGACACCTTTTATGAAATTCCCGACCAGAACCGACAATTAATCAATTCGTTAATCATTTTGGTGCTCAACACTTGCTCAAATTGCAGAAAACCTCATTTAGGACATCCATAAACCGTCAAGAAAGAGGAGCCCGGATCGCCGGAGGAGGCGGCAACAGAAGGCCTATTGAGCACCGGTTAGGACGAAAGAAAACCAACCGAAGACGGAATTCTCTCAAGCCCCAAGCTACCAACTCATTCAGAGGAAACTAAAACAAAATTTATGGCGCAGGTGTTACACAATTGATTTATGTCCTGCAAAGAGGTGCGATTTCGGGCGATGCATTGGATATTATGCCCGGAGAGTTCTGAAGGTAGCTCCGACATACATTGGTCATGTAAGGATCCAGGATCCGGCACAGTCAGCTTACCCGGCGGTAGAGAAGGCCCCGGTGTTCTTAATATGCGAAATTCTAATTCTGCCAGAACCTGTCCGGAGCAAGGAGCCCGTCTGCCCGCCTACAGGAGAGCCCAAAAATGTTGGAATAATCTCCGCGGTTAGTACGGAAATTTTAAAGTCCTTTAATTTATGGGACAGATCCTAAACGTGAATTGCATACATTTCGGCGCTAGCAGTATTTTGTCAGCCGAGCAGTAGGCAATAAATTAAACGCACTACTTTAGCCTAGCCTTTTACGTTGCTGACAGGGAACATGGGACGGTATACCGCCTTAGACTTTGGAAATTCAACACTTCAAAAAGATTACACCAATTTGTTGTTAATTAAAAAGCCGGGGAGCGTGCGTAGTTCTTCTGACCGGGTGGCCGCTTCTCCAGGGCATTCTGAGGAAGCCACGGGTGGTAATGGGAAATAAATTGCCGGTAATTACACTAAGGACAAGTTGGAGGCAGCAACAGTCTCCCATTAGGGCAGATATGGGCCCAACAAGCCATTATCCACTTTTAAAGATATAGAGGGCTATTAGCCGGGCGGGTGGGGACCCCTCGCACCTATATGCAAACAGTCCTTGCGGATGTTAGAGGGAAATTGAACAGCAATTAGGGATCGTCTCTTCATTTGGAAATTACTTAATTCGAATACCATCGAATGCATTCGAAACACGCCCGCGATGCGCGCCCTAAAACACCACATGCACATGCATTTACCTCGTTTTCTTCAGTTTTCTCCACCTTTGAGGTGTTCTTGGGCACCTGCCCAGCATTAACAGTGGCTGAAGAATATATACCACTCTTTGGTCTTTAAATACGTGAAAAGGATGTTATTATACAATTTGAAAATTGAATATAACGTTCTTCTTTAGATCCCTGTCACAAGTGTTGTCAAATAAGAGTATTGGAACAGTTTTTGTGTTTACTTTTAGCATGACAAAAATAATTCGAAATATCTTTTGGCGGCCTCCAAGGAATCGGGTGATCTTAAAAAATATTCCTCGTTTTAATTGCTGATGCTCAAATTGAACAAATTTTCAATGTTGCATCATTTTGGAGTGTTAAAGTTAATTTTATATCAAATTTTCTAAATTAAGTCAAATGTTTCGTATTTGCGTGTTCTTTACTTTTTTGCATTTGACCCATATATTAAAAGTTTATCTAGTTCCATTTAATTGTTTTATCTCGAAAAAAAAGAGATTAAAATAATTAGAGAGAGATTAAATAATTAGAATAAAAAAATTAGTGGTTTCCTCAATTGCGTAATAAGCATTGTACATTCTCTTTCCTTTTCAAGTTATAAATGTTAACTAAATTACTAACTACATTTTATACTACTGTAGGTGTGTCCAAATTCTGAAAAAAATAAAAAATAACTTTTTTTACAAAATTTGTTCGGGAAATTTGAATCTTTGGATTCAATAACTTAAATATGTCCTGCGAAAATCAATGATAAGGTAGAAATAGATGTATAATTATATTTACTGCAAAGATTTTAGTATGAAAACCTAAGAGCGCTGTGGAATTGATAGATTTTAAATTCCTTTTATCAGTTAGCAACACATTGTTACTTTTTCCTTAAATTAATTTTACATATTGCTTTATAATTTATATTTTAATATTCGCCCTTACTTTCTTGATAATGATTGTACTTTTCCAGGATTGTAAAACCTGAAAGAAAATTTTTTATGGTTTTCCCCCTGAAAAATGTATTTACAAGTGAAAAAAATACTCTATGAATAAATGTAGTAACACGAAATTCTTATCGGAGCAATTTTATGAGTCACTGTGTACACATGCAAACACGAAACCAACTGAATCCTGTACCCGGAAGGTTCGGGTATTTTACTCCATTCGCATGCAGGTAATGAAGAGGTTGCTTAGGAATCATAAACAGCATGGAGATGATAGGTTCCAGCACGTCCCGCCTCCAACACCTTCCGGACGTGGAGGCGATAAAACTGCAGCGCATTAGCTGATCTTCACGATTGACTCCCTAGTATATGTCGAACGCAGTTTTGGCTCCGGTTCAGGAAGACCAGTGCTGGGCAGAAGACCACATTTCGGCACTAGAAACCGGGATATTCCCAATTGGGGCGACGCTTGCATGACAAAACTTTTCTCATATGGTTGGTGGTTATTTTAGCTTGGAAACTTTCGATTATTCATGAAAAACTTGTTGCTGCGAACACACCCGCAGGGACCACGTCGTCAGGTGATTAATAATTTGTTTACGCTGGCGGCGGCTGCAGCTCTATTGTTTGATTAACGCGCCTGCCACAGTGTTTAACCGACAAACAGAGCCTATTAATTGCCAGTCCTTTTGTGAAACCACCATCCCACCTTGGTGTCCCATTCCACCTGTGGAAAAGTGTTGCACGGACCTTTCGTCGAAGACCTACTGCCTGTATCAGATCGAAGGTGGAAGGTGACACCTTCTGGTCATTAAACCTATCAGTCTATATCCTAAATCGAATGACCTCGTTTGGGAATGCCTCTGAAAAAATCAATACCCCGTTTATTGCCGGCCGTTTGCTAGGTTCAGGTTATTTCTGGAATATCAGCTAAAACAAATGGAACCTCTTATAGCACCTTGAGAATGAAATCAAACCGACGGAGCCTAATTCCCTGTCACTTGCTACCACCCCGACCAAGTTGGGCTCACCTGGTCCATTAGGAGCCGAATCTTCTGTCCGCAAGTCACTAGGCGGTGTCCAGGAAAAAACACGACAGGACCAGAAGCAAAAGCAGAAGTTTTGCACACCTAAAAATCACCATTTATCCACATTAAACGCCTTTGTACCGCTCTTATTGTTCTTGTCATATTTTATTTTTGTAATTAATTATCCAATAACAAGCGGAGTCAGTAATCCGCCAAGAAAGGGACGGTCGGGTCCTAGTTATTTATGGGAGCTCTCGTTAATCCCGTGAGAGATTCGCCCCCCGGCAGGGGATTATGGGGCCCCTTTTCGGCCAAACCAACTTTTACTTCACAAGCAGATTTTAGTCCTCAAAAAAGGATGGAGAAAAAGGGCAAAGAAACATCTTCGGGGTTCAGTTTTTAGTCTGAACCTCCAGCCGCCTTCTCTGACCCGTAGATTGCCAGTGTCATCTTCTTTAATGCCCAGCTAACCCCTGGGATGCCCAAAAATCTAGCTTTAATGGAAGGCCAACTGGGAACTTGTTGACTTAAAACCGGACACTTGTTGGTTCCCGGAGTTTAGTTTTGTTTTATGCTTTCGGAGGCATTGGTAATTACGAGGCAAATTTCGGGTCCGGCTGTATGTGACCAGCACGTTCCACACATAAAGCTCTCACTGGTCGTCGGGTGAGGGTTCCCGGAACGTGACCCTGGCCCAGAAGCCGAGGATTTAAAAAGCAATGGCGCGAGAAATTAGGTCCAGCAGGCTTATGGATTTCGCCTCAATTTTGATGGAATGTGATACTTCGAGCTAATCGATTTTCTGCGGCGACATCCGAACCAAATCCAGTTGGTTACGACCCGTCCGAATTTGCAATTTCTTCCCTTTTTCAAATCTGGCTTGGACTAATCCGTGACGAACTATTGCAATTTCTTAAGTTAGTGACGGCAATCTAAAGCTTTTCCATATTTGGGATAGGATTATATAAGTGAAGAATGGCGAAGGATAGAAGGAAAAACCGGTCAAGTGCGAATCGGTTTCGCGCAGTGAGAGTTTGTACCAAAATTCTAGAAGTTTAAAGTAGTTGTGTATCTATCTGACGCTTTACAAACATAAAAATAATTATATTTACTCACATTCATTTCCAAAAAAACAAACAAAAAAACACAATCAAACTCGAAAAGCAATCGAAATGAAACCAACTATTTCTTTTTTCAGTAGCATTTTTTTTAGACTGACAAGAAAGTGGCAGTTTTCCTGTTATCTATGAGTCAATAACTACTAATTCTAGTAATTTCAAAATTTTAGGTTCAGGTACCTAGAATGTTTGAGCAATAACTTTAATATTTTTCATTTACAATTTTGGAAAAAAAAACATTTTTGAGCTCCTTAAATGTAGCCCCTTCGAACGATACCCCACACGACCCAAGAAAAAAATTTTGTTTGTTGGGGGTGGACTCCAATCCACCCCTATTTAAAAATAAAATAAAAATATATCATAAATTTAGACTATTGGAATATCTGCGCATCACCAAGATTCAATACTATGCCAAATTTTAAATTTTTTTGTCGCGTGGTTTCTGCGAAAATCGGTTGTGACAGGCGGACAGATGAACAGACGCGTGAGTGATCTTATAAGGGTTGCGTTATTTTTTCCTTTTGAGTTTCGGAACCCTAAAAATGGAGGCCACATGAATCAGCAATCGAGGAAGGATTATTTTTAGTACATGCCCAATGTACTCGGAAAGAGGGAATCTATAGTTGTCCCTAATATTGAATATGTTCCGATGCTCCTTATTCTTCTGTGATAAATCTGCCAGTATTATCAAAATATTTTTACATATACTAGACAGAAATTACTCAAACAATTTTTTTCGATGAAGGTACACATTAAAGTATTTTAAAATCCTGGTTTTATCTAAAACAGCATTAGACGCATTATGAAAATATTTTTTATTTTATACTTTTCTAATTATTAAAAAGTTTTTGAAGATAATTAAACTAAAAATGGGTTGTACACAACTTGAAATAGAAAACTTTACTTTACTTCCTGTTTTAGAAGCTTTATTTAGGTTTTCGTTTTTAATTTAACATTTCTTAAAAAAATAAATTAAATTAGACAAAGTGATCTTTAACACTGAATTCGGAATCACTAAGCTGAGCCTTAATTTTGGGAATTCTTTAAGTTCTTTTAAGACGAAAAAACTCAAAAAACACTTTCAGTTGTTAGTTATCAAGGAATTTGCGTGAACCGCCAAAGTGGTTTTATTTTAGAATGTGTAAATTGTATCATGAAATTTTAAAACCCAAGCCCAAGTTTAAATATCCCATATATAAATTTATATAATTGTTTTAAAAGTTACTGATATCGTAATCATATCGATCTGAATTTTAGGTTTAAGGTGCGTTTCACAGGATTGTGTTTTTAAGGGTAAATTTTCATTTTTCAAGCCGAACAAAAAAAAAAAAGAAGTGCATCCTTTCATTTCTAACTTCCTTTAGAAAATATACAAAAGGCAGAAAAATATAAAAATATATGAGATTTATGATAAGTTCGCCATGTTTGAAGGAGGTGACCATTATACAAACACGATCTCGAGCGAAAAACGTTCAAGGTTCGCACTTCCGCCCACCGGGACAATCCACACATTTAAATTTAATAATGTACATGTGTATATAAGGGGATGAGTTCCTAAATTCCTGCGACATTGCAGAACAAAATATAATTATTTCTACATAGGTACTAGTTTCACTTCAATAAGGCACATCTTAAAGTGACGCTAACAAAATAGTCTGGCAGCATTCACCAAAAGACATTTTTAAGACCTTATTTTACTTCTTCGGTAAGTGTTTTAAGTAAATCCGTTGTCGTCAACTATTTTATGGCTCAAAAAGTATTAGAAGTAAAACGAAAGCGGTACCGAAGGACACATGAAACTACCAAGTGGAGAATCATGGCTGTAGTGTAAACAACATGCCTTTCCAAATCATTTAACCGGCTTAGTTCGATAAATATTTAAATACGTTTATGACTGGCTGCATTGGCTATGTTGACTACAGAAAAATCGTTCTGTTGTTCTAGAACTGAGGGCGAGTAGGCGATTTGGCATTTCCACTCACTCGCTCACACAATTCGTTAGCTTAGTGCAACATGTGCGTCAGAGCCTAACTAACAACGATCCATGTGAAAACCCACCTCTGCTAATTTACCTTGTGAGTTGCGACTTGTGACCTTTCCGGAGCAAATGTTGAACATTTTAGTTGAATTACAGCAGTCAGATTCAGAGACCCTAAATGAACCCACGTGTCAACCGGGCCTCTTGCGACTCGCAGCGCCCGTCCTTCCTCGACTGCAAAAAAAAAATTTTATAGTTCATAAATTAAGCATCCGCTCTACGTCCCGCCGCCCCTCGCGCCCTGACTGAGGAATATTTAACGACAATTGTCCATCAATTTCGCGTCAAAACTCACCCTAGCGTACACAGTTCAATAAATCCGGAATTTCATCCAAATCCAGCGGCCAATGGAAGACACGAGGTGTGAGTGCGGATGTTGTTGCTGGAGCACACTCTCGGCCCTCGGGCGGGCGGCGGTGCGGATGGTGGATGACGGCGGGGCTGCTGCTGCCCTACCGTCACACATGCACGATGTGTCAACTCTCCGAGGCGACAGCTGTAAGGGCTCCGCAGCTGTAACAGGTGTTAGGATAAAATTAGTTTACGGAGCATAACACAATGACAGGGCCCATCATGCGGCACGACGAGAAAAACTTAAACAAGTGAACATAACGGGGCTGCTGAATAGGGGACTGTTATACCTTGCACCCTTGGTGGGTAGAAATGGCACGATTCGCCCTCCCCCTCACATCACATGTGAAAAATCGATCTGGGCGAAATCGCACTATGAGAATCTCATCAGGAAGGCATGAGGAGCACAAACAGGTAGTCATCCTGCGGGATTTCAAGATGAAGATTCCCGAGGATAAATCTGAATGGCGACGCCGGCCGACCGGTCGAAACGGTAGCAATCCTCCAGGTGAGAGCGCTCTCTGTCGAGGGGGTCAGACTCATACGAAGAGGGGTGGGGAGTCGCGCGTTAATTCGTCGCCTTTAGCACGGCAAAAGTAGGCCATCATCATCCCTCCCGTGCAGCCGAGTCCTTAAAGTGCATATCCTGATTACCGCATTTCGTTAACAGACACCACCACTACCAGCGCGCTGTCCACCACCCCCTGCCGACAAAGACATCTTGTGGGAGCCCAGAGCTAGAGCCAAAGCCAGAGCAGGCCGCGTACAGAGGCGGTTCAGGGGCTCAGTCGCAGAGCGAAATTCACCCCCTTGGCAGCAGAGCAGTGGCGCCGATCGACAGGGGCGCTCCGGCAGCGGCGGCGGGCATGCGCGGCTATTATGAATCAAAAAACAGCCCGTCGTCGTCCTCGTCGGCCACCCCCGGACCGAGAAGGGGCGCACCGCTAGAGTCGTGTGCACCATGTGCCTTTGTGTATGGGCCTCACGTCGCCAGTTGAAGGGAGTGGTACGTCAAAATCTGACGCACGTCCACAAACCACCTTTATTTGTTGTTCTTCCCTTTTATTATCTTGTGAGTAATATTTTGACAAAATGGAATTCCATCTTCAGTGATTCCCGAAAACGTTTTTCGCGTGCTTCCCTAGTCCGACGAACTGGTGGTGGTAGTTGTGTTGACCGTCGTTGTCGGGTTCCCGCAGGCTTCGGGCTCCGAGTCGTGACTCCCAACCCCAACGCGCCCCCGCATTCTGTCTGTGCCCCGAGTGTGTTGGGAATGTGCGGTTCCGCGTTCCTCTGCCGCGAACCTGTACCGCGACGCGACCGTCGGATCTGTCAAGGTAGCATCTGTCAGTGATTGGATTTACGTAACGTGCGACCCGAAGGTCCACCTGCGGTTCGGAAGCCCGCAAGCGGTCACTCCAGCGCTTAGGAAATCCGCATAAATTAGAAACAAGTGCTTTACTGCAGTACGGCCTACCCACACACTCGAGTGGGCGCGCGCACACATCCAGCGACCACCACACCGTGTAAGCGAAACAGTTATTCGGGGTAAGCACCCTCGCTCCGGCGGGCTCAAGTGGGAAAACACTTGTCGCTGTTGCACTGCCGCCTGGCGGCCATCTGTGCGACAGCTGTACGTGTTGCACCCCAGGTCGCGTAGGCTCGTCTTGTCGCGTCTGGCCGTGTCGTGTCGTCCCGGTCTGCGCTGGGCGCCCTAAACTACACGACACGAGCCGCAGCATGGCTGCCAAAACACTAAACACGAAAAGTGTATAACTCCATCAAGGTCCGTAACGTGATTTTCAAGCGCCGCGGTTTATCCCGTGACCGACGTCCACGTCGCAGCACCATCGCGATATCCTGTTCGCCGTGCCGGGGACGTGCGGCCCTTGTGGGGGTGACCTAAGTGAGTGTTTTCTATTTTAGTGGCAGTCGAAAAACCCTGGGAAAGCGGAAAACGTGAAAAGTGGCAGCGCCCCAGGCAGGAACCGCGACAACCAGTGAGTTACGGGCACCGCAACGCAACCCTTGCCGCCTCGCCATCAATGAAATATCGCGTTTAATTATTCACCGGCCCGAGCCGATTAAAGATTGATGCGCCGAATGTGCGCCTCATCCATGTTTCATTGCCCATCCAGAAGCTCACCTTTACAGCTGCCGTCGTCGCTGTCCCCGGCCTCCTTCATTCAATAGTCATCCTGTCCCCGTACTTGTGCGTCGCCTATATTTAGGCACCTTGACTGGCAGCAGCTACTTGTTGCTCCTCGTCGAGGACCTTTCGACACACGTAACAGGTGAGACCGAGACGAGTCCACAGCCAGCGCGGGCCAAACAACCCGCTCCTTAAAACAGGTTTGAACCCCAACTGAAACTTTTATCTTGGTGTTTAAAAATAGGAGCGATCAATACCTTGCGAAAAATTGTACATTTTTGTGTTACAGGCAAAAACTTCTCATGTCTGCAAATAGTATTCTTCAATATTTCCAAAACGATATGATTTTTTTTTTTATAAAAATTAAATGTTAATTATAACCGACTAGTACACAGGATTTTCGCGCTCCTTTTTAGTGCACACAGCATGAAATAGCGCTTTTTCTTTATTTCCAGTGGATTTAGAGATCAAATAAAAGAACCGGTCAAGAGTGAGTTAGGCTCGGACTTAGAGGGTTCCGTATCTGAATTTAAAATGTGTATATAAACTTGCATAATGACTCACTGTTTAACATTTCACTAGGGTAAATTTTAAATGTTACACGTTCTGTAGTGCATGAGAGCAAAAATTATAAAATTTGTATAACACAAAATGACCCAATTTTTATGAACAAAAAAACTATTAGTAGTAGGGATCATAGTCCCTTTAATAACTCACAGTATTCAGTAGTAAATAAAAATTGAAGACATCCTGTTCTTCTCGATTTGAGGTATGGTTACCGAAATTAAGTTAACTAAAACCCATGGTTTATCTCTAAAACAAATTTTTTATTATTTTCAACTTTCAACAAGTGCGTAGCCGAAGAATTAGAAACAAAGGTTAAGAATTTTTTACGGCTTTTATTAAAGTCATATTACAAAAACGTAATTCTATAATAAATAAATAATAAAAATAAGTAATAAATTCCCTTTTCTTTGAATTTCACTAAATCCATCATTACGATGGCCCCAATAGTTCAGACTGCAGTGATTAGCAAATCTTTAACAACAACAAAAAGTATTTCTTCTTTTGGGTTGTATGCAATTTGAACTAAAGCAAGAAAGTAGGAGTGAAAAATTGATTAACCCTCCATAGAATTATTCCCAATTATTTGTTATAAAATGGCTAATAATAGTAGAATTGTAATGAACTAAGAAAATGACTAAAAATTTTGCCAATGGCAGCCGTTTCTCTATTCTTGCTGCTGCTTTTTCCATTAGTTGCTTCAAGGAAGGTAAAGGTTCATACAAATTATATGATGTCTTTAAATTTAAGTAATTAAAGGCAATTTGATCATCAATCGAATCAATATCTGCATTCTAACAGAGGTCGCGAGCTCAAATTATATTCTGGTATTACCATCCGTTCAAGGCAGGTTCATATTTCTTGAAAGTCTAAGGTTTAAGAGCAGAAACAATTGTATGATATCACTTTTATCTTTAACGATATTGCATTAAGCTCTTAAATAGCAGTGACAAATATTTTTTTTTATCTTAAAACAATTGTTCTCAGCCACCTCAGCTCAAAAGCATTTCTTATTAAGGACCTTTCATATGCAGGACTAAAGATGTTGAACTCATACAATAAAAGCTGAACCTTCAGATAGTCCCTTGTCTCTAGTTACATTGAATTAAAATATACTTATCCAATTAAATGTTTTCTAATTTGTTATGTCTTTTACGTCGTAAGAATGTGTCTACAACATTTGTTTTTTTTTTTACGGGCTAACAATGTTCTAGAAGTAACAAAAGTGTTTCTGAAGTTTTTCTCCTTTAATTTATTTATTGATTTATTTGAGTATCACGCAACAAAGCAGACAAGATTTTATTATAACTTTTACCTTCACCTTTAATTATAAGTACAATTACAATACTAAACTTTTTATCTTCTTGTCAACCTAACTCTCTCCTGACTCTAATAAAACGTTGGATTTCAGATAATTCAGCAATCAATCGATACTTTTAGTGTATGCATTAGTAACTTACTAAATGTTTGCGCGAACTTATAAAGCACTGCTACGGTACTTCTTCAAAATTGAAACAACTAAGTACTGTAGGTCTTTGTAAACTTTAACAAATAGAGCGATTATGCCAAGAATATTAAAATTCGGTATCAAAAAACACAAAAGGAAGCCTAATATTGAGACTTGATTGTCTGTCTATCTATGGGTTAACAACGATTATCTCAAAAACTCAGAGAGGTTGCAGTATAAGATTTGGTACGATTATAACATTTGCTTACTCGTGCTTAGCCCAGGGTGTTCAAAGGCGTCATGAAAAATATTTCATACTTTAAAGTCATATTTCTTATAAATTTTTAAACTAGTTTTATGTTCTGGTAATGTAAAGAATTCTGCATGTATACAGACGACAATTTATAGATTAATAAATATTTATTAGATACGTTTCATAAATGTACGGAATACTCGGCGCACGAGTCACACCCGCACTTGACCAGTTGTTTTTCATTGTGTAGATTCTCTGCCCATTGCAGAGAACTTTTCGCATACTTCAAAAAACCCAATAGCCTACCAGAAGCATTGAGACAGCCTTCCAGTGATAACCGAGTGTGCTGTTCTAAGCCTCTGTAGTTGAAGTATTCCACAAATCTTTTTTTGGAGCCTATCAATCCCCACGCGGATCTAAGAGCCACTTTAGTCAGGCTCCCTTCTCCTGGATTCTAACTCGGTTAACTCCTCGAGGTATGTAGCACAAATTTGCTGAGGCCTCTCGTTGCTATCAGCCATGGTCGGCTCACCCGGAATCCGTGTCAAGGCTTTATGCTGCAAACAAAGTTAGTCCAAAGGGTTTCGAATGCGTGCCACTTGGATTACAGCGGGAAATGTGTGGTTTCAAAGCAATTTCTTTGAGGAACAAAACTGAAGGAACCATAAATTTTCTGCAAAGATAAATGGAAGCAGTCACATTGTACCCAGATCACTGCTATAAAAAAAATTATAGCCGCAACATTAATGCGTTGCCAGGGTGAAACAACAGGTGCTTCAGTCACTCTGTTTTACTCAGACTTCTTCAGTTTCTGATATAATAAATTTAGTCAAAATTGATGGTCTCCATCGCGTATTCTACCACCTCCAAATCTGTTTTTGATGGCATTTTAAATATTTCAAATCGAAAATGAGTAAACTTCGGTAAAACCAAAAATTATCTTCAAAATCTTTTAATTTTCCATATTTTCGTATTTTTCTCACATTTTGCCAAAGGCCTTAACGTATTTTGACTACTTTTCTTTCTGTAAAGTTAAACTTCGAAGATGTCGTTCTTGTTTAACACCAGAAAAAGGGCAAAAACGCTTATATGTTCGTCCTCGCATAAGAGAAAAACCTTAGCACGAATTTTGACGCAAATTAATCCATAGGTCTGCTTACACAGAGTATAGCCCATATATTTTAGTATATTTGTCTACTTCACCATTTGTTTGTTACTTATCTCACGCTTTGCGTATTACCGGAGTTTCAAAAGGACCTCTGTCATAGCTTAATTTAACGTAGGTAACCTTTCGTTTGCCTATTTGTTTTTAATTGTTACAATGGCCATGTACAAAGAAAGTGTGTGATGAAATTTTATTATTAGCTACGGATAAAAACTGAAGAAATGAACCCAATTTTGTTATAATAAAAAATATAACACAAAATATAAGATGTTTCGCCTCACTATTTCTAACACAATCTGTGGAAGACTATTACAACGTGAGTTTATAGAGAACACAATGTCTTACCAATTTTACTATTGCCCTTAATCCTTCTTTTATGCTGAGACAACAATTTCAAATGGTATTTTTTAATTGAGTTGTATGTCCCAATGGTATCAAACTTGGTTTGAAATGTTGAAGTGTTTTTATACACGTTTTGTTGGATCTAGGAAATGTAATTTTGATACTTAATTCTGCTGAACTGCACCTTTTGTATCGATAGATAGCGAGCCATCTCGAATTATCTTTTACGACTTATAATCATGATGTTGACAGTCTTGCACAGTATTTTTCCAACTTTTCGTTAGTAACATTTTGATCACAGGTTTTGCAAGGATGCTTTTAGTAATCTTAGTAGAAATATCATTTGGATGCCAGGCGGAAAAAAGATTAAGAGCATCAAAGTGAAATTTTATTTTTAAACTTTTCAAAATTTTCCTAGTATTTATTGTTTCACTGATGCGACAGGCGAAATCGACTATTAAACAAAAGTTAGGTACACCCTCTGTTTGTGGCATTATTTGCAATTATTTCGTTGGTTGATATTGCGTTTTAAAAAAAATGAACAATGATTTAAGTAGTCTTCGATATTTGTTTTTTTTATTTCCGCCTATCCAAAAAAACATTAAAAAATCAGTTTCTTTCTTGTAATTTCCACTATTAGTACAAGCCTTTTTTTACATTGTTATTAAATTACATAACTAAAAAAGCTCGCAATTTTGAGAAAAGAATTCGTGATTTGTAATATTTTCAAAATTACATTTATTATTGGAATATATAAGAATCTATTCTACAATGCTCGATGAGGGTAGATAGATGATCGCTTTCAAAAATAAACACCAGAAACAACATACAAGTTCTCAAAGCCTTACTGCAGATATTCAAGTGTGAAATTTTAATGGTCGTAAATCGTAAATAGGCTTTGAAAGTATGTCCGTAGAAAACCTTCAACGATTTCGTTCTTTTTAGAATCTTAAAATTTTGAGACTTTTAGACCAGAAGTTACCTTTTAATGAAATAGATTTGTTTTGAGAAAATTTAGGCTTCTTTCACTAACACAAGGGTATCCTTCAAAAACAGATTATTTCTATATAAAATATCAAATACGAGTACATACAAATTCTGCGAGAATGGTTCAATATTAATTTTTTGTTTGGTGCACTGTGTAATGTGCCCTTACATCGCCCAAGTCAGTACGGCTTTGTGTCCGTTTCAAAGTTGGCCAACCTCTCAATTTATTGGCGCCTAGATGCAGGAAAATCCTGCTATAGAATACACTCGACTTTATGGGATGACTCTATTGGATGGAGTTGCCGGAGGATGGAGCACGCGAAAAACTATCTCAAACACCGGGTGCCCGGGGAGCAATCAGCCACGTGTGCGCCACTGAATGACTTGTGATTTTTCAGCAATTTCCCTGAACACTTGAATCTAGGAGAATCAATACAACGAAAGCAATACTAACTTACTGTGAACAAAATTTTCTAACACTAAAAATTCTATATAAAAAAAAGAATACAAAGAAAAAATCTCTAAAAACCGAGAGGAGAAATTGTTGTCGAAAAAATAAGATATAATAAAAGTATCGCTCCTGTGCCCGAGTCGGTCGTTCATTTTCGTAGAATGCAAGTGTGAGAATTTTCCGGGGCGGGGTGCTGATGCACAAAGTGACGGCATAAAGGACACACATCGTATAAAAAATATGCCACTTGAGTATGCGGAACGGAAAAAAATCGTGTGCAAGAATCCATCTGAGAAGGTGTACCTTCAGTCTCATCAGCAACAGTCGCCAAGTCATCAATTTCCAGTCACGAACCATAGCAACGACAAGCTCCTCGCCGGCGACAACCAACCAGTTTATATAAATAGTAGTAGCCACAGCAGCTCGGGCAACAGCACCGTAGTGGTCGGACAGGTGGACCAGGTAGACGAGGGTGCCGCCGGCGGACTCGAGCGAGTCCGCCACCTGGAAGGTGTTACTGCCGCCCCCCAACCAAGTCATACTTCACTCCCTGATGACGAAGCTGTTGCTGATGGAGTACGTTGCGGACGACGTGAATGGACTGCAGCCCAATCTCTTGTGAAATTGAATGCTGAGGAAGCAACAACCAGTTCCGCTGCCTTCGGACCAGTTAGCCCTACGGAGGGATCCATCGCACCTGCTTACTACAACGGCTCCCTAGACAGCAGAATCGGTGAGTACTTGCAACAACCCTCTAAAGTCCTGCCCTCCATCCCTGTAACATCCTAATTTCCCTAATTTTATAGTCGCATTCGCTCGTTAATAATGCAGTGCGGGAACAGTGTCAGTTCTTAGTGAACTTGCAAACTCCTGCAATCCCGAATTTTCTAGAATGGCGAAGGACTCCCGGAAAAGCTACTAACAAATGCTAATTCCTCAGCACTGGCATCCTTTCGAGGAGCAGTGCTTTTTGTGCTTGAGACAAGGGTTGTCTGTAGGAACTGGCAAGACTGTGCGATTAAATGAACTTTGTTGCGCATAATGCATGTTCGGATGCTCATTGGAATTGTTTCCTGAAAAGGAATTATTAATGCGTAACACCTGCGTGCACTCAGGCGAATACGTCACCCCATGGTCCTCCATACCACTAACAATCCTAGCTGTCCACCTAATTCTTAAGGGTGGATAAATTGACACTGGAGTGATTCAGAATTTACATTTATTAAAGATTAGACGACAAAAAGAAATGTACTAATCTGCAAGTCTGCCTTAATATTAGAGACAACGTACATAAAAGCTACCGTCGATTCTCATGTGGATCGCGGTAAACTTTGGAAAGCAAAACCATCTTTTCGTCAGTAATGCAAGACATTGCAGGAGTGATAAATGACTTCAATAGGATCGTCGTAAATTACAAATTTGCTTAGAAACCGAAGCAATTCGCTATGCACGTATTTTCGTACAAACTACACGTTCAAAATTAAAAACAAAATTTGATAGGCACTAAATTCCTGGCTAAAAATGCTGCTTTAATTAAATTTCTCACTTAAATAAGTAGTATAATAAATTCACTCCTGATTGGTGCTACTAAATTTAGAAAGTGGAAGTTTCTTTAGCTGGTCTTTCACGAACTTTTGAATTGTGTGTACAGTTCTAAATTGAAAAGTTAGATTTTGACTCCGACCAAGTGAGTATAAAGTCTGAAATGTTGTTAATTATAGAAATGTTATTAAGTGTAGAATTCGGAGGTATTCTTATTCAATCAGCGTATTTCAGAAAGACTTTGTTTGATAAACAATCGCTCCAGAAGGTAATTTTATTACTATCTTTATTATGATTATAATTATAGTTCGTCAAATATTCATTACAAATGTTAATGAAGATAACGCGAAAAAAAGTAGAGTAATTATAATTTTCGCTCAGATGATAAAGATGCATAAATGAAGGAGGTTTCGTTTATTGTGGAAATTATTTGAAAAAAAGAGTTCGGTTTATTATGGGAGATATTAAAAAGAATTTAAAATTAAAAGTGTGAGGTCGGAATATTAAAAAAAATTTAATAATCAGTGTCAATTAGATTCTTCGTCTGTAGGTAAAAAATTGTTGTAGCTATTAGAAACCTACATAATTAGTTTGTAAAGCTCTACCTACGTACTTATCAGCCTTGAGGATTTTAGAAAAAAATATCTAAATTGTTTCAGGTGGAACGTATTGTTCTCTAGCAGTTATTACTACAGGTCACAACCCACTGTTGTTAAAAATTTCAATATATGAAATGTTGGCGATCTCATAAGAATTCGTGAATTTGCGCGAGCAATTTTCCAAAGCTGTATTAGCAACAACTTAAAATCTCTATTACTTTTTTTGTTTATGCATATATGCTTTACTGTAATTGATCCGAATGGAGTTTTAAAAAAGCACCAGGGGGGCGGCAGCAATTGTAAATTGCCAGAAATGGCGGTAATTGAGCTCCTACAGGACAGCCTATGTCGTTCGTGCGTTGAAAATTTTTGATTGGCCCTAGACATCAAATGAAATTATCCCGTGACAATGACAGGGATCTCCCAATTAACCTCATTAAAGGTATTTCGCTACCTCTTTGATTTCGCAGTCCGAATATGGTGCTCCGTTCTGCTGTTCAGGCAATCGCCAGGACACTTTGCACAGAGGACTCATTCGCTGGAGATTCAATTAAGTGTTCGTCCCAGCTTGGTACATCGGCGAACGCCAACGTGTCGGAACGCAATTGAAATTACAGCAAATGCCCGTGTACAACTTTGTCGCAATTTCTGTGCATTTTTTTCTCCTGCCGGTTTTAATTTGTGCGTGACGGTCCTGTTTTCTCAGTCGTGGAACGCACCGCGCGCTCCACTAAACGTAATCTAGCCGAATCGTCCCGGGTATCGAGCCCAATTAATTTCATTTCGCCGACTGTTTCTGCACTCTGTTAAATGCCACATGCACCCCTTAAATTTGGAAATTTATGGAAATGAAAGAAGCATACCTGTGCGCTCTGGCACCCTCTGTATTTCGGGTCGGCTGTATTTCATCAACACGCCGGCCCGCCCCTGCCGCTTTATTTTCCTTCTGCAATTCATTGGTTTACCGAAAAATTTATTTAAAAGCTCGCGGATGCCTGCAAAATGAGGGCATTTCATTATTGGGCCCGGGCACGTGGTGCTGGTCCGCCCCGAGACATCGCATTTATTTATTATTTATGTATTTTCGATTTTATTCCGCAGGATGGTACTCTGGCGGGGGTGAGCGCGGCGAGAGGATCGCGCTTAATAGCCCTCTGATATGTGCTCTATTCTAAAAATATTTTGCAGGTTCAGAGAACCCAAAAAAGGCAATTTTTGTGCTGTCCCGCTAATTTTGGGAATTGAAATCGGCAGACAGACGCCAGATAATGTAATATGTTCCTTTCACGTAGCGATTTCGATTTTGCTGTGTCAACTGATGCAGTTTATTGGCGTCTAGATATAAAAACCGATTACAAATATGCAATTCTGTTTTTGGCAATATTTTGATGATATTTTTTTCCTGTTTTTTCAATACTATTCGACAAAAACTGTGGAGAACAACACAATCTAATCTAACAAAGTACCTAAGCATTGTGTTTTGTAATCGTTTAATTCTATTTTTTGTAATTAATTTATTTATTTAATTTCAATAACGCGTTAAGCATAATATTCGATATTTATTATAACAAAACAAGAATGAACGTATAAGCTCTACAAAAAGCTGCAACATTTTTAAACTTTTTATGCGAATATTTAGGTGGGCAAACGATACACGACTTTCTGTGCCATTGTCTCGGGATGTAAGAAAAACACCTTTTTGCATTTTTAACAGTATTTTTCTTAAAAATCATACGCGATAGGTAATATTAAATATTACTTTTGATTCTAGCAAATAACCAATAATTCAATAAATTGTCGCATACTGATATTAGTGCTACCAAAGTCGGCTAATTTATAGCTAGTATTCGTAATAATGATAGAAGGTATTCCAGTATTTAAGTAGTGTAATCTATCATATGAGAGAAATATTACACTATACAGATCTCAAAATTGTTTTTCAAACACCATGAGCAAATATATTTTTTTATCGAAAGTATAGATATTAAAACTATTGACATATCTTTTATATCTTTTAGACCATACTTCTGTACTATTTACACTTTTACTTAGGAAATAAAATAAAATAAAATAAAAATAAAAATTAGAATTGAACTAAAAGAGTCGCCACTTTTCTTTAGTGTTCTAACACTATTTTCCCTATAAAAGGACATGTCTTATTTGATTCTTCGGAAGAGCATAAATATTTTTATATATATTTAAGTTGGACTTTTACATCCAAATAATGCTTTTGAATTGAACGACGTAATTATCTAATAAGAATAAAATGTTTAAAAACTTTAGAAGTCAAAATAGAATTTAAAAAGATTATTTTCGAAAAAGCTATTGCTTATTACAATTGTATCGTAGAAAACCCACCTGCTAACGAATAGTTGGTAGAAATAATAGAAACTTTTATATCTTGAAAGTAGATAAATAAATTTGAAAGAATAAGACAGACAGAACACTAATATCTAAGAATAAAAGGTTACTTAACGAAAGAAGTAAAATCGTAGAAAGTAAGCTTTCAACTTGATCGAAATAGAATTTTTGTGGTTTATAGAGGCCATTTAGAATTAGAAAAAGTCAAAAGCAGAAGGGGAGGTCGATAATCACGTGAATAAAAAGTTCTATCAATCGTATTACATCTTTGGGGAAAAATTAATGATCCAGCGAAAATAATAATTTTTGCCCCCACACGGTCGTTGAGTGAAAAAATCCCATCGTAATTTACTTTACTATAAATTCGTACGAATCACCCTGTATTATTATGAATTCCCACTCTACAGTTTTCTTTCTTATTTGCAAACCAGGGAAAGAGGGAATGATGTTTTATTCGTGGAAAAGAAGGGCATCGTAACAAGAGAACCATTTTGAAATCCTCCACCACCGGAATCTTTGGATACTGTGGCGGCCCATCTCAGCCGAAAAGCATTGTCTTCTGTTAGCATTCCGTAAGAGCTGAGCAGTCGGCTAAGCGTGCTAAATTGAGACTCTAAAACCTTCATTACTCCCGGAAGCTCGCAGATTCCTGCGTGGAATCTCACACGCTCCAGACCCGGGGTGTATCTCGCCGGATAATAGAAACGCAACAAGAAAATTGTCTCAAACTCCGCTTCAGTCGTAATCGCATTAGGAAACCTTTCTGCAAGACAGAGAAATCTCATTACATTAATGTCATTGGCACACACTTTAACCTCCTTCATTTATCGGGGTCTCCACTCTGAGCCCAAGCATCAAGCAGTAGAACCGCAGGGCCGGGACCGAGTCCGTGCCCGGACCTGGGCGTCATAGTCATCGTTGTCGGGTAGATGGGTAAACGCTGCAAAGACACAAAATATAGAAAATAAGAAAACAGCCCTGCAACCTAAAAGTTGTTACGTCGTTGGCTCGAAAGAAGTATAAACCCCCGCCCGGGAAACCCCCGACAGGGCAGTAAGTGCGGTACACATCATGAATAAGAAAGAAGCCGGCTGTGGCTCCAATTGTATCTCAATAAGGGCACCAGCCCGCAGCCATTTTCCTCTTAAGCAGCTCCGTGGAATTTCCAAATGCCGGGGCTATTCTCGTTCTACTGAAGGGCTGCTGGAGTTATGGGGCCGCCCGCCACTACTGCCAACGGCCGACGTCTCCGAAGGGCGGGCACTGGCCGTGGTAGGTAGGCCCTAATGAAGGTAAAATCTTGAAGGTTCATTAAGTATTTGGTGCAGTCGTTTCATTAGGGTCCGTCGCCGCCGGATGGGGGCTACAAGTGTCGTCGCCGGAAGAACTATCCTGCATGGCCACGGTGACGACAACGACTCAGCGAAGACGATGGCCGGCAAACGCAGAAGTAGATCGTTGAGGGAGGGGATGGCCTCGGGGTGGAAAAAAGAAGAAATTGGGGGACGAACGAGGAAAAAAATCACCTCCGTGGCGCTTTAAATGAGTCCATAAATCTTTCTCTAAGATTACGAATTTAATAGTCCGCCATTTATACGTTTAAGAGGAAACTTGTTGGGCCTCTTCATCAGGCACTCCTCCGCTCGTTTCCGACCCTGCACAGCCCGGACTCGCTTCTGGCGCAAATAACGCTCGAGTCACCACCGCCGCCCGCTGTCCCCCGCCGACGCCTTCCACACTTTCTTGGCCACGAGACATTAAGCGAAACAGTATTCCTGGAAAGTCCTTTCTTAAAGGAAACAGGAAATCTTCCTTAAGAAAATTTCGAGGTTATTGTTGCTCTCGGGCCGTCGTGAGTACGCCGGCCACTACCGGGCTCCTGGGCGCTTTGCTCCACTCGGCCCTCAGCCCTTTATGAGCTTTTATGTCGGCACATAGATACTGAGAGGAAATTAAGTGTTGTTGCTGTTGTTTTCCTTGTTAATTTTTATGTCCTCTACGAAATGAGTGCGCTGAGGACCACCGCAGCTGCAGGTCCTTAAAGAGTCAGAGGGGAGCGGTGCGCCAAGGTGGCAGGGCGATGCGGCCAGGTCCAAAGACTTCCAGAAATAAAAACAATAGCGGCGAGGGTGGGGTCGACTTTCTTGAGGAAATGAGCTGGATTCATGTTCCGGGGCGCTGAAGGGACGAGGAAAATCATGGCCTCCTCGTTATTTGTGGTTTTGCTTAGATGCTTTCTCCTTTTCCGGGCACTCGGCTCGCCTCCCTTTTTCGGTTTTTTTTTACCCTCAAAATAATACCCCCGGTGGTAAAATGCCTTCCGGCCGTATACCCGTCCGCCGGGTGTCCCGCCTGCCCTAATTGTACAGCTAGTTCTTGTCCCTTCGGGGAATTACAGATTGAGAAGCGCTAATTAAAAGTTTTACGAATGTCATTAGTGCAAAAGTGCCTGCGATACCGTCTCTGGGATGGAAGGATAAATTTCCGGCAGTTTTGTTGGACCTCGGGCGGAAGGAAAGCCCTAACAAATGAAATTAACCAAAATTATTAGCTCCACTTGAATCGGGACTCCTAAGAGCCCTCTAGGGGAGAGGACTTTGCCACGGTGAAACGAGATAGGGCCAGCAACAGGCATCCCGAAATCGTAGCGTGATAAATGCTAAGGCAATTTCGCTAAAAATATCGCGATATAACGGCAGTAAGAACAAGTGGGGCGGTACCATCACGACCGGACCCGGCTTCTGCCATAATTCGCACTTTCGCACTCAAATATTGGACTGATGACTAATCCGGGGCATTATGAATAATGTTCCGGTAGAACAGACCTGTGCCTTTTCGATCAGTGTAAACGCAAATTATTACAGCGAATGACATTT